>BSBM01000805.1:4583333-6046666 GCA_027924585.1 Larix kaempferi | reverse complement strand
AAATAATAATTTTTTGTATAAACTTTGTGTTTGATGTGTGTGAATTTTTGTTTATATCTTTTTATGGAATTCTATATAATTTTGTTTGTGGTTTTTATGTATATGTACTTTTTATACAACTTTTTATAAATTTGATCTATGAGACCTCTCTTAAAGAGAGTTGTTTTACAATTGTTTTCTAGGAAGTAGGTTTTCCAGCTTTCCACCCTCCATTAATCCTCTTCTTGATTAATTGAGCCTGTGATTGAAGTCAACTCCTACTTGACTTCAAAGTACCTTTATTAGCATATACAAAGTTGTCATAAGTACCTTTATTGGATTTGATAATCATGACTTTGTTTTCTAGATATTAACATTCATGCCAAAATTCTTAATTGCTTCTCAAAATTAACCAAATTATAATCTAACAATTATTTTACATATATTTCAAATTTTTACATTTTATTTATATTTTATAATCTTTAATATTGTTTTTTTGTATTTGTGTTTTTTATTTGAAATTATTTAATATGAAATGAATCATATTTTACATATATTTTAAATTTCAAATGTTTTTACATTTTAATATATATATATATGGCCTTTTTTCACCTATTTATTTATTTATTTTTGTTGTTTGTTGTATTTTGAGTGTTTTTTTTAATTTGAAATTGTTTAATATGAAATCAATGTTATTGATTTTTTAAATCAAATTTGGAATTATTTGTTAGATTAAATTATTTTAATGTTTGTTAAATGAAATAATATTTTTTGAATGCAACTTTGTGTGTTTGTGAATCTTTGTCTGTGTTTTTTATGCAATTCAACGTGTTTATACATGTTTTTGGTATGCAACTCGTATCTGTGTTTGTAGATTTTTGTACATGTATTTTTTATACAATGCTATGTATTTGTACTTGTATTGTTTATGCAACGCTATATATTTGTGGATGTTTATACATGTATTTGGTATGAAACTCTATGTTTGTTGATTATTGTTAGAATTGTTTGGTTATTTAAAATGTTTGTGTAGTTTAAACCAATTGATTGTAAAGTGTAATTGTACTTCCATCTATGAAATTGTTTGTTTGTAATATTTGGGTTATGATATTTTGTTTCTCTAAAATATTCATGTAATCATAATGTTAGGTGAAATATTGTTTTTGGTATACAACTTTAAGTGTTTATGAATATTTGTCCATTTTTTTGTACATGTTTTTGGTATGCAATGTTATGTTTGTGTTTGTTAATCTTTGTACATGTATTTTTTATGCAATGTTATATTTGCGGATATTTGTACGTATTTTTCATGTGCAACTCTGTGTTTGTGAATTATTATACATTATATTAAACTAATAGTTGAACTAGGTAGAAAAATATTATATATAATTAAATAATTATTATGAATATATTTTATTCACAAAGAAGCCGGTTGCTCATCCGAAGGTCGCGACACAAACATGACCGGTAGACACCTTCACCAACAAATTAATCTTATTCGCTAGGTCCTTGATGACATTAACAAATTGCAACAAGAGTGGCATTAATCTCCAGAATTTGACCTATGTTCCACTTTGCAAGCTCAACCTCCTTTCGTTTAGCTTCCAACGTGGACCCTTACATGTCCATCTTCGCTTTGCATAGGAGCATCTTCATTTACTAATAAACCAGAACCATTTTCCCATGTTTTATTTCATGGGCCTTGGTGGAACCAACATCCATGATTTTATCCCCCCAATCAAGCTAATCGTTCATTGCCTCGAAGTCCTCCTTACCCACCTCAATCTCTTGCTTCACATGGTCAAGGTATTCCTTTACATTTTCTAACACCTCTTGATAAAACTTTTGCTTTGCCTCAACCACCTCATGCTAGATACAAGGCATGTGGGTGGTTCATTGATTCCCATTTGGTCCTTGGTCGCTCGAGTACAAACCATACTCCCTACTAACTGCATGTGGCACCCTCCACTATCCCAGACCCGACGATACCCAAACCCCTTCTTTGCTCAAAATTCCTTGAAATCGATCAATAGATTAACACCAAACTCCAAGCTCAACACAGGCACAAGATGGTTGGCCAATCTTGGAACCACCAATACAAAATAACTACGTAGGACGAACCGATTTCAGTTGTCATTCTCAACCACCCACGACCTCGCACAAGCCCACATGATAGCACCATTACAACCACCACAAGTACCTTTTTTCCCCCTCTAACACTCTTCCAATATCTTCTCGGACAAAAACCACAATTACTAAATCTCCCACATAGATGCCCTCTTTAACCACATGTAAACATCATGTCAACTTGGACTCTGGGATGGCAAGTGGAAATTCTTTAATATGAATAAAGGTCATTGATTTTTTTTTAATTTGAAATTTAATGTGGAATTGTTTGATTATTTAATATATTGGATAGTTTGCATCAATTGATTGTGGAGTATATTTGTACTATATTTGTACTTTATCTACAAAATTGTTTGTTAGATGAGATGAGTTTTATGTTTATGAATCTTCGTGATTTTTATGTTTGTTTTGTTTATGAATCTATGTCCATGTTTTTTGCATGCAATTCTATGTGTGTGTGCTTGTGTTTGTGTTTGTGGAGGTTTGTACATGCTTTTGGTATGCAACTCTGTGTTCGAGTTTATGGATCTTTTTACATGTATTTTTTATACAATGCTATGTATTTGTATATTTTTTATGCAACGCTATATATTTGTGAATGTTTGTACATGTTAATAAAGTTAAGAAATCTAAACTAATGCATTAAGATATATATATTAAATAAATATATATTTAGAATAAAATTAATATAAAATAGTAAAAATTGTCATAATAAATTTTTTTCCATTTTTTATTATGAATTTATTCCAAATTCATATTTCAAGAAAATTTATTTGATATTACCTTATTTATTTTACTATATTAAAGTAATGTTACCACTAAATTACACCTCACAAATATATCAAAAAAATTAACAACTCCTTCACTTGTAATTCACAACACTATTTTTTACAACACAAACTAAGAAAAAATAATATATCATTTTATTGCAACAAATTCATTTAAAATAAATTAAATTAATATACTAAATACATACAAATAAGTTATATCCAAAAATAATTGATTTAATAATGTCACAAACACTATATCAAATTATTATAAGTATTCACTAAATAATTTAAAATAAATTAAATTAATATACTAAATACATTAACATAAAAATAAATTGCATCATTATAAAGCAAAAAAAATGATTTACAAATATACCACAAACACTATATCAAAATATGATAAATAATCATTGCAAAGCATAAAAAGTGCATTACATATAATTAAATTAATATACTAAATATATTAACCTAAAAATAAATTATATCATTGTATAGAAAAAAAAAATGATTTAATATATATCACAAACAATATATCAAATTATTATAAATATTCGTTGCAAAGCAAAATAAAAAGTGCATTACATCTAATTAAATTAATATAATAAATACATTAACCTAAAAATAAATTATATCATTGTAGAGAAAAAAAAATGATTTAATAATATATCACAAACACTATATCAAATTATCATAAATATTCGTTGCAAAGCAAAATAAAAAGTGCATGGCATATAATTAAATTAATATACTAAATACATTAACCTAGAAAATAAATTATATCATTGCAAAGTAAAAAAAATGATTTACAAATATGTTACAAACACTATATTAAATTATTATAAATATTCATTGCAAAACAAAATAAAAAGTGCATTACATATATGCTTCAAACACTATCATCTTAATAAATAACCAATATATTACTAGCAATTGCACTAGAAGGTGCAAAAGAACGTCGAAAGGAAAAAAATGGGCAGAGTACAATCATTATGGGAAGTGTAAATTTACTTCATTCCTCATGTCAAATATCATATTGCCATCCACAATTCCCTCAACTTTCTCTCTAATTAGCCCCCCACTCCATGGATCATTCTCATGTTCATGCACTATGTGACTTAGGTTCTATTCTCTATTGCTAACAATCAACCAATTTGAAAATTAACGAAATTAGCACTGAGAATAGAAAATTGTAGACCCTTTATGAGAAATAGATGGCGATAGGTGAGCATAGAGGATGGGCAAGATAAGAATCATTTACTCATTATGCTTGATTGTTTATATTTGGATGCTTAAGAACCAAGTATTATTCTAGAAAGCAATTCCCATAAAGCATTAAGTGGATTGAACTCTTTATTTCCACATTAAACAACCCCAGAGGGAAGAATATCCCCAAGGCATTGTTGAACAAAGAAAGGGAAGATCTTCCTTGTGTTGTGTGGGGAAGTGAAAGAGAGAGGCATGGATATTTGATGGCTTGAATGAGATGCCTAGAATGCTCAGTAATGAGTAAAATAGAAGTTTGTAGCTTGGTTCCTTCATCTTAATAACTCATAGTTCGGCTTAAATGCCTATGGTTGGACAAAAAGTTGTTTGTACACAGCCAATTTCTTGGACTATATTTGGTCAAAAGATAAGTGTTATGTTTATGCTTGTAAATATGTAAAATAATGTTATTTTTCTGCTATCAAAATTAATATAATTTCAAGTTGTGTGTATGTTATGTTTAATAATGGGCATGGAAAATTAGATGCCATGAAATCTAGTAATACATGCATGTTTAAGTTCCATCGCATTTTCATTCACGCAATGCATGCATTTTACTTCATTTTGGTCCTCCTTTGAAAACTCTCTCTATTGGTATTATGGAGATATGGCCTTTGAGGGTTATAATTTGAATACCCTATTTTGTGGCTACCCATCCCAAGACTAGGGGTATTGGGAAGGAATGGCACAAGAAGTCTGCAATCAATTGAATCTTCTCTTATGCACATATTCATCTTCATGCTTAATGGGAACAATCTCTGTTGCAACTTGCCACTTTGCCTCAACGCCATATGTTATGGAACCATTGCATCATCCTTTGCAATTTCTTCATGCACACACTTTGTTGCATGCCCATCCTCCACCATTTTGCACTCAGCATTGAATGCATGACCCTCTTCTAAGTAACAAAGCACATCCACTATTGAGGCCTCCTTTGTTACCTTCCTCTTCACATTCTTTAAATATTTTTTATGATGGAATGCATCTCTTTTCTTATCCTTTCTTTCTCTTCTTTCTCTTCTTCTCTTAGTTGCACTAATTGGTTCCTCTTTTTTTATGCAAAGGAAAGAGGGATGGGATGAAAGATTTATGAACTCATAAATCTGGAAATAACTCCTACACACGATGATAGAACACATAACTCTATCAACAATAAACAAGTCTTACATAGGTGTCGGATAATTGCTACACAAGAGGTTAAATACCACCTTGCTACATGCGTAGGCTCCTACCAATGTGTAAAAATAACACATTAACAACATTAATTATCTACTATAAACAAAAGAACTACACTTACATTCTCAGGGTGGCACGACACGGTACTACACAAACTCTATTAATGGCATGATTAATTATCTACTATAAACAAAAGAACTACACTATTACATTCTCAGGGTAGCACGACACGGTACTACACAAACTCTATTAATGGCATGCAAGGCACATTCAATCAATTTACCATGCACAACTTCTCTAAGAGTTTCCTTTTACAAATGCTCCTCTAAGCATATTTGCATTGCTCATGAGCCTCCTTACTTCAAGATATTTGATCATTTTCTATAGAATGGACAATGTGCATGCAATGGGGTGCCACTTGGACTGCTCAAGGTTAATACTTGGTACTTACATTCAACATGTGGTGATCATGTCTCAACTAGTTTACAAACTTCCATGCTTCTTGGGTTTCATTTATTGTTGGCACTCTTACATTAGGGTGTGAGTCAAAGATTGTAAAATAATGACTTGAGAATTCTTTTGGAAAGTGTGAGTAATTGCTTCTCATGAGTACCTAAAACGACAAAGGAGAAAAAATGTTCCTTGCCCTTCATAGGTCGGGCGAGTACTCTATTCCTCGCGTCGGAGCGAGCAAATGATATTTAGAGCATATGAGTTCTAAGGTATGATGACACATGTCAAGGAGAATATTATGTTATGCATTAGAAAGTGCACATCAAAGAGAGCAATTTAAAACAAAGGAAAGAACAAGATAAACAAAGAATGAAGGAACATTATTGGCAAGTTAAAGAGTGTGCATTGGCCCTTGTAACATTTCTATCAAATTTCCCAACATTTTTATCTAGACAAGTGTTATCTAATAGGTTAAGCTCTCTTCTTGTATCTTCCACAATTATTCCATTATACTATATTTTATTTAGTTGTTATGATTCAAATAAATTTTGGTTTACAAATAGCAATTCTAATAATGAAGTTACGGAAGGTTCACCCATAGTCTTCAATGTGTTGTATTTTTAATACCAAGTTTGAGAATATTTCCAATATTTTAAAGGTGAGCCATCTCCGCATCTTTGGTTTTCCAATTTATATCCATATACCAGCTAAGAAGAGGAGCAAGTTGGAGCCCTCCACTAGGAAGGGTTTGTTTGTTGGTTACAGTGAGACTTTAAAGCGCTACAAGATCAATATTCTAGGGGAGACAAAGAAAATTGTAAGTGGGGTTGTGAAGTCTTAGGAAGACTTTGCATCCAGAAAGTCTCATGACCCTATTTCAGTGACAAAGGATGAGGAGCAAGGAACTTCGAAGGTTCAACCAGTGTCACCGACAACTTTTAGTTCGGGGTATAGCAACCTTGAGGTGCAAAGGAGGAGTCACCAAATCCTACCAGTTTGTCAGGAGACCTCGATGGTTCACTCAGAGATTGAGGGATGCTCAAGAGCATGTTGATATTCTTAGGAGCACATTCAGGGAGAGCACACCTCTCCAAAGAAGTTTCCAAACTACATGACATTGAAGAGTAGCATCATAGATTCTGATCCTTCCAGTTATCAAGAAGCAGTCAACCAACAAGTTTGGAGGGTACACCTCCATCGTGAAGAATGATGAAAGGGACATTGTGACTAGGCTGGAGGGGAAATCAGTAGTGACTTCCACGACATTGTGACTAGGTTGGAGGGGAAATCAATAGTGACTTCCAGGTGGTTGTACAAGATCAAGCATGCAACTAAGTCACATGGTTCGAGTTCGTTGATGATCAAATTCGATTTGAATTTGAATGAAACTAATCATTAAGTTCGTCTATATACATATTTCATAATTTTACTTTTATTTATGTACATAAACTTTATTATATATATATATATATATATATATATATATATATATATATATGTTTTATATATCTTTATTAACATAATATATATGTTTTATGTTAATACATATAAATTTTATAAAAAAAATTAATAAAATTATAAAAAGTTATAAATAAAAAAGTACAATTTTATTTACTTTCTCCCGCGAGCAGCCTCGTTATGGGTCTGTCGATTGTAAATTGAATAATAAAGAGCATCAAAGTCGCAATCTCCCATGTTCGGTAAGGGAGTCACTACAAGTGGTAAATTGAATAGTAAATCGCACCAGGAATCATGTAGTAAAACCTTTCACGCGGTGGTCGGGACTTGGGTTAATCGCAGCCAGAAATCAACAAACCACATCGCTAGTAGTTATGGATGTTGTGAATAAACGTTGGCGACCGAACTTCAACAATTTTGAGTCGAACTTAAACGATTTTCTTTTTCTTTTTGGAATTCGACAAATTTCGAATCTCAAAATTGAGATTGAGACGTCGAATCCTATGACTTAAACATGTTGTAGATATAGTGGACTATGAGGAGACCAATGTTTTAAAACTCAACTCGGAATTGGAATCAGTCGAGGGTCAACTCAAACACGACCATGACTCGAACCAGTTTGAATTTAATGACTCAGTTTACTAAATAATACATAAAATATTGTCGAAAATAAATAGAAAAACTTATTTTAAGGATTCCAAACCATTAGAGACAATATGCAGAGTATGCTCACGCACGTACCATGTAAGGGTGAATATATCAAAATGGCACTAAGTCCAATACACGTGAAACAAAATACATAATCAACAAAGCTTTAAATGGCCCCTAGAATCTAAATTCAACATGCTACAAGGTACTAACCTACTACATATCACTGATCAACGTGATCAATCATCAAAACTAACACCACTATTGGAAACGGGATCCTTGGCACGAGCTACAAGACCATCCTCTAGCATGTCTATTTTTTAGCAATTCTATATTTCACAGGTGGCATATAGCAAAAGAGTAGGATGGCATTTGGTGTCTTTTGATGGTTTAGTGGACTTGTCTTCGATTCAATGCAATTCAGTTAACTAGAAATCTAAAAACTACTAACTCTGTTGAATTTTGGATGGGATGTGAAATTCTATTTTCATCATATGCGGTCCGATGAAGTTGGAACCCCTCTTGAACATACTGAAACTATTAATGATAATATGAAAATTTTAAGTAAAAGGGTAGAAAAGGAAATATAAAGAAAATGAAAACTTTTACTTTTAAGAATTGTATATTATCATACCAGGTTAGCTTGTTTCACTATCAAGCAAGTTGTTTTCAACCCAAATAGTGCTACTATCGGTAGGAATCTTACAAAGCAAGTTCAGTCGACAATGAAGCAGGTTTAGAGTCTTAGTGTTTAGGTTTTTAGGTCAAATTATAAAAAATAAAAAAAGAATTTAAGTGTCACATGTGCACACTATTCAATCCCACATTGACTCAATTGAGTTAACCAAATTGGTACCAAACCAGCTGAGTCAAACATTGACGAGACCGATGTAATGTCCCCAATTTTGGGATTCCCTCGTACTATGGTTGGAGATGACCTCCAGGGCTTGTGTTAGTTAGGTTTGAGGAGTGAGATTATGTTACCAGTGAGCTCGAAGAGTTTGGAGGAGTTTTATGGGACCTAGCCTAGTCCATTTACCATTATTCATCATTAGGATAATTTCCGCACAATTCATTCTTGGTTCCATTGCATTATAGCAATTCCCGTAAATTGGGAGGATTTTTTAGCATGATTTAATTAATTGCTCTAAAGGTGTTATTTGGAGCATATTATTTGAGGGGGCACCTTAGTGTAATAGCTCATTGGAACCGAGACAAAATTATGAAGGTTGGGACGATGAGAAAGTGACTTCCAGTGTCTGGAAATGTCTTGAAAGCAAATTAATCGCTTTCCGAAGTTATAAAGTGATTTAACTCCGGAAAGAATAACCTTAGAAAGTCACTTGAATAATTTAAGTGAACGGGAGAAAAGAGTAGAGGGCCTATAAAAGAGAGATGAGAGCTCATTCTCGGATATTCATGTTATTTTCATTTTCAAAGAGTTGGAGAGCTCTTGAGGCTTATTTCTCTTGGGACCAAAACCCTGAGGGAAAATATTGATTTTGGTCATGAAACTATCCACCCTAGTTAATCAATTGGGGAGAGATCACTCAGATCTCTTGTTTGTGCTTCATTGTTGTGGTTCGGACATCAGTTATTTCATATTGTTGGAGAATGGCTGAGTTTTCAGAGATCTTGAGGAGGGTGCACTGTTTCAAGAGGGCACATCAGTGGAGAGACAAAGGCAAGCGTTCCAGTCTTTATTTTATTGTGAATATGCTTTTGCTCTCAGGAGGAGAGACTACACTTACTATGAGACTGCCAATTATTCTCGTGGTAGAAAGGGCACACTGTGGTGTGGAAAATGCTTGTTGAGGAGGGTGTATTATTCATCATGGGGACTGCCAGATCTTGAGGGGATATCGTGCTACATTAAGGGCCTGTACACAGCTTTTGGGATTACTTAAATTTGTAACATTACCATTAATTGTTTCAGGATGTTTGGGAGTGGTTCCAACCTCATCGGACTTCATATCCAAAAAGTGGAATTTTAGATTTCATTCAAAATTCAACAGACTTAATAGTTTCCAAGAGATCAGGATTGCAACATTTCCACTGGATTCTATCATGTACGAGGGTAAGGGATTGGAATTTAATCAAGCACATCAAACTCTCTATGTACCTTGATGTTGGTGGTGTTGACGCTTGATTGTTGAAGTTAACTGAACTCCCCTGTCATAACCTTAATAAAAGTGTACCCTTCAAGCAAGCAAAATCACTTATTAAGCATGGTTCTAAGTCATTGTCGGTTCCAGTTCCGAGTTGATCCTCGACCAGTTCAAAGTCCAATTCCAACTTTTAAGACATTGGTTATGATGCATGAATCATGATGTATATGATGCATGAATCATGGAGTCTCTAGTATTAGTTACTCAGTATGATTATATGATCAATAACATTGATGTATGTAACATGTTACATGTATAATGAATCGATGATTGATGTATGATGTTAATGTATGAATCCCTTATGTTAGATGTCTGATGTTACATATGAATCTATGATGTATTTTGTGAACTGAGCATTGAATCATTGAAAAATAACTAGATTTTACTATTTTACTATTTTAGAATCCATGATGTAAGATGTTATATGAATCATTTTATTTTGAGATTTTTTTTTCTTTTATATTTTCATTATAAGTTAAATATAAATATAAAATATATGTTTATTAAAAAAAATAGGGTTAGGGTTCTAAATCCTTGGTTCCTATTTTCGGGATGAGTGTCGAATCCGTACGGGATTCTTTAGTCGATTCCAATCGCACCCAAGATTCTTGTAACCTTGCAGCTAAGTATTGGGGGTTGTGCATAGCCTAAGCCTTCCCTTCATCCCTGGTATAATATCCAAGTAGAATCGTCGTAGCCAGGAGATCTTCTACAGCCAGAATAGAGGGCAAAATTGAGCGCTATCTCACAAGTCTGATTAGTATGTTAAATCTGAGTTAATTGTTCACTTTAATGTTGCTACAATAGATAAGAGTTGATGTTATTATCTATTATATATATAAGGCATATTACAGTAGCTAATATTTCTAGTCACCTACAGCTGTAATACTGTCATGTACATTGACAAGTGATTATTGTAGCTTAATAAACATTTTGGATTGCTTATGAATTGTTAATGCAAGTATTTAAGCCTATAGTGCATCATTTTCTTTGGCATATGTCGGTTATGATGAAATCTAAGACACAAACTTGAAGTCAATAAACCCAACAAATATCAGATTCCCTTTGAGAGTGTGTCAAACAGTGATGCTAAAGTAGTTGCATACAAAGTGTTTGGCGAAAGTTCTAAACTAAAACACCTCATCAATTAACAAAAAATTGGCCAGAACTAGCAAGGGGGTCATTACAGCCGATTCGGTACCAAACCAGTCACCCGAACTGGTTTAAGGGATAAGTCAATACGGTCACCAGTCAACTTGGTTGAGTTCGAATTCGACTTTGAGTTGACCAAGTATGAAAACACCGGAGGAGAATTTTGCTCCAATCATCATGTACACTGCCAATAGAGCAATGATGTCTTTAGTATCCATTATGGGATAGAGGATACATCAAATGGGTTTAATGGAATAATTGAGGAAGAAGTGTACATAGAGCAACTTCAAGGCTTTGAGATCAATGGGAAGGAGTCCCATGTTTCCAAACTGAAAAAGGGCTTTGTATGGACTCAAATAGGTATTCATGGTATTCCATGATCGATGGAGACCTACTGAATATGGGCTTCATCAAAATTGAAGCAGATCTCAACTTATATTTCATATTTGTTGAGGTTGATCTACTTATTTTGGTGGTGTATGTAGATGACATGTTTCTTACAGGTACAGAGAAATTCACTGGAGGGTGCAAGGCAAATATGGCAGCTAAGTTCGAGATGAAGGACATTGGCATTATGCATTACTTCCCAGGGTTGGAGATTTGGCAAAGACTATGAGATATTTTCCTTGGGCAAGATAAGTATACGGTAGAGATCCCAAAGAGATTTCAGATGGACTATGTTACCAACTAAGTTGTACTTAGTTGGTTTCAAGTGAGCCTACAAAGATCAAACAAGTTTACTTATTCAAGTTCAGAAGATCAGAAGTCCTAGTAGGTCACTTGGGCCCTTTTTTTCAATAAAATCACATATCCATGCCTTGTGGGGAATTGCAATAAAGTTGTCATAGCATGATGGTTTTGTAAAAGACTTGGCTTCCCTAGACTTAGTCGTCAATCCGGGTATTCCAAGGTGTTTTTCCCCTTGTCAATTATACTTTGCTTGTCAGCGAGGTATGATTTTCGAGTTTTTCACCTACTCCTCCAAAGTTGGAATGCTCATCTTGGTCCCTAGGCCTTAGGAGGTTATTAAAGTCTAGGTGTCAATGTATATTACCATGCTAGGCACTAATATTGAGTCATATGGATATGTGCTAGGTCCCCCTACGTATTTTTTAAGTTTCGCAAAAAATGGTGTTTTTTTTTTCCGTAAAATATGTTTTAATAGTTTAATTCGAAAATAAAAAATGTAATAAAAGTGTGGTTAGGAGGTGAAATTGGCCATGGGGGTGCTCGTTTTCTAACCTAGAGCACCCATATTACCCCTAAACCCACTTTTCTAAGTGTTTGAGTGATAATTTATCACTTAAATAAATTTTCTCTCAAAAAAAAGTGAATAAAAAATTTAAAAAAAATAAATCTGAGAGAAACTCAAGTTCCTAAATCAAAGGAATATCATCCCAATCAGGATCCAGTTCAACTAGAGATCAAATCGGGGGATGATTGAAGGTAAATCATGCAGATTCCAATCAAGCCTAAGTGTGGGCGAGTTGTCACAAAAAGAGGAATGTGCCCTCTCTCATGAGAGGGGCACATGGGTGATTTGGCATGTCTTGAATGGAGGGTGAACTTTCCAAGGTGAGGGTGCACCTCTCTATGTAGAGGTGGCGCCACCTATCATCAATCAACTCCAATCAAATCCCTTTGATTGCTCTATCACTCGCCCTTTACTCTGTGTAGCAAATGCACCCTCCTCTTGAGCTCATGCGCCCCCCCTTTCTCTAGATTTTTCTATATAAGTAAGGCCCATGCGTCCATTGCAAACTAGTTAGAGTTGCATGAGAAGGGGGCTTGCCATTGCATCATTGTTTCATTTTGTTGTTGTTGGAATAAAGATAAAGCTTTGGAGGCTAGATGGTGCCATGCTCTATTGTTGGATGATCATTGTTGCATTTGCTTGAGGTGATATGTATCTATAGTTGTTCTTGCTTACTTGTTTTGTGAATTTGGCCTTGAAAGGATTGGTATCAATTGATAGGAAAGGATCAAGTAATAAGTTTATTGCAAGACTCTTTTATTCATGTAGCATTGTTTAATAAGTTTATTATAATGCTTTCTTGATCTCTTTATGTGTATGTTACCGGATCTCACAAACTACTTGGCAAGTTTCTGATTAGCTACAGGTTACCAAGCATGTAGAAGATTTGGAACAAGTTTGTTCTCTTTTATCTCCAAGGATTCACTCAACATAGTCCACAAGTTTGCCACCAAAAGCCTCTTTAGTCAATCTTTACTCAAAAAATCTCCTCTGGTTACCTTCTAAGCTTATAGATCTATTCTTTAAAATACAAATCACTATTAGATCTGATTTATAAGTTTAGCTTAGATCTCAAGTTTATTCAAAGTTTTATCATTTCAAAGAAGATCTAGCTTAGAAGCTTTTTATTTTTTCAAGTCTTGTTTTTTTTAGTTAAATCTTAAATCTTGCAAAGTAAATAATTTCATTAAGTTTAAAAGATAAATCTAGAAATCTAAGTGCTTTCATTGGCTGTCTTTTAAAGGTTGTCCAAGACCCTAAGAAAGTTGGTCTCACAAGCCAACTTTTCTTAGTTATTTGTTTTTCTTAGATTTAGTTTTAACATGGTATTTTTTAGTAATTTTTTTTAATTTGACCAAGTCACTTTTAAAGTGATTATGGGCACTTTTTCCAATAATTAGCTTGCTGTTTTTTTACTGTGACAACAGGTTTAGAGGCATTTGGAAAATATTTTTGACAAGATCAAGCAAATCCAAGACTGCCTTGAGCCATCTCCTTCTTCTTAGCTTTTTTTTCAAGCATTGTAACCTCTTTTCTCCAAATCTATAAGGAGAAAAAGGACTTCTTCTCCGAAATTATTGTAAATCATAATAATAATAATAATAAAAAGCAAGTGGCCTACACAGCGACTGCACCCCAACCCCCCTGGAGGGTTTCACACAGTTTTGTGGTGTGATTGTTTTACTTTTCGTTGTTATTTCATTTTGTTTAATAAGTTAAAATAGGTTAAAATTTAACGTTTGAAGTCTCTGATCCAAATATCGAGCTTCAAACTCACTCAAGACATAGGAATTAACTCTTCTTTTGGTAGGCATTATAATTTTTTCAATTAACTTTATTTTCAAGTTCTTTCTTTTCCACAAAGCAAAGAACCGAAGTACCGAAAGGGAAAAGATATTCGTAGTGTAGTAATTAGTTCACAATTTGTTTTTAGTCTTTGCTTTATTTCTTCAAAGTAACGAACCCAGCATTGCTCTCCCGAAATATGCTCTCGCCATCACATAAAGGGCTTGCCTGAGTGTGGTGGATGATCAGAAAATAGATACTTGCCTTTAGTAATTAGTCTCACACTTTTGCAATCAACCTCCAGAAAGACGAAAATCCGGATACTTGCCTTTAGTAATTAGTCTCACACTTTTGCGATGTAAACTCAGAGAATTTGTTTTCCCATATAGATGGTTTGGGTAATTACATCATAAATAGGGATGTCATATTCACATATTGGGATCTTGGTTAGCACTGTTACTGAGGATTTGGAAGGCTTAAAACTACAAAATTTGTGGTTAAAACCAAATCATGTTTGTAGAAAAATTATAATAGAGACAGTTTTGTGTTAACTAGCTAAATAGGTGGATATTAATGCAAATATCAATAATGAAAAAGCTATTTGGTTTTCTCCAATAGAAAATTCCTTGAGAAACCTTATTAGATCTCTATAAAATATTTAATCCAACACTAATTAAGTGAGTGGCTAATAGATATAACTAGGTAAGGTTGACTAAATTATTGTCTAATTGATTGCTAGTTTAGGTAACACATTGTTAGATGTTGGGAATAAAATCATTTGGGAAACCTACTTTTGTCCTAATTCATGAATATGAGGCTAATGCACCATGGAAATGGCATAAAAAACCAATTTATTAAGTTAATGAAACGATGATGTAAAGCTCTATTCATGATGTATTTATAAAAAACATGTTCATTACAAGTACTCAGACATTGATGAAATGTTATTCAAGGGTTGTGAGTTCAATTGCATAATTTATGAGATGTATAATCATCATAGTATGCATAGGAAAATTATTTGCACCTCATCTCACTTCAACATTGTTCGATAATGAAATTCATCTTCATAAGAATTTTAAAGCGACTAGTAGTTCATGATATGAGTCCACTATAACACCCCAACCCTAAGTTGTGATATGCATTTTAATTCCCATCACCTAATAAAAACTTATCTTCTACCGTAGCTATATTTAGTGTAGTTAATGATGAAGATCCTTGCAGTATAGCTTTTGATGTTACTAGTCTCAAAGCTAATGTTGATAATTGTTAATTCTAAATCTTAAAGTGCCTTACCAATCTTACGATCTAATAGCGTTTTGGGATATTCTTCTTTGGAATCAGGACATTTTGGGAATTAAATGCCTTCAGATCAAGAAGATTTATGTTTATTTAACATTTTATAGGTAGAAGGAATTCTAAGATGATTTATTTGCAATTAACATATGTAGCAGTCGAGGGAGAAAGCTTTAACTCTTTCCATTTTTCTTATAATAAAGAGGCAAAGAAGCAAGAGAGTGCTTATTTGGTGAGAAAAAAATATTTTAAAGTTTCTCTTGCTGCATATTTTATACAATATACATTCATAGAAATGTAGGAGGATATAATCCAAGATGATTTCTAGAAATAAGCATTCAATAGGTGGTAGTTTCTATCAGATAACTATGGCTAGGTGTATCATGTATTCAATAGAGAAGATCGATAACTATGGCTAGGTGTATCATGTATTCAATAGAGAAGATCATCAAAAAGGATGAAAAGCCATGTGTTGTTTTCTCTTGGTTGATTAAATTGGCTCATTTATTTGATAGAAATTTCTTTAATTGTTCCTCTATTAAAGAAACTAAAATTGGATCTAGTAGGATGAACAATGGATTTAATATAGACCCATTTGTGGGAAAATATTTTGCATGACTTTGTTATTATAAAGAATATGATTGACGGAAGACACTAAATGTAAGACCTTTCATTGTACTTTTCAGATGCCTAACATTTAAGAGTTATGATCCAACTAATAAGTTGCATTACATTTGCTATAATGGCTATGATGTAAAATGGCTTACATTTATAAATTTAAAAAAAATCAAGTTTCAACTATTTTGTTAGCCAAATTCAAAAATATTGGAAAAAGTTGTGGAATGGAAAAACTTGAAAGAAGGATTACAAATAGTATTCAATTGTGTTTGAATTTCCCCTCTAAAAAATTGAATAATTAAATTTACTTCTATACCATTGATAATCATGCATTTATACATATAATTGAAACTAGATCCTTTAAGATATCTACTAATGCATTATTATATGTTTCTTGTAGGTCTTCCGGGAATGGTAGAAAATGCAGTGGTTATAAATAGAACAATAGCTTGGTACCATTCAAGGAATATAGGTTCCATTCTTGAATTAATGGCCTTAAGCAATAGTTTGAAATGTCAATTGTATTTAATTAATTGGCTTGGTAAATTAGGCTTGGTATGTGAAGCTAAGCCAGTTTTCATTATGGTTGTTGTGAAGGAAAAAGTTTCCACCAAAGTTTATGTTAGTGTGGTTTATATTAGTGTTTGTGATATGTATGCAAGAATTGATTTACCCAAAAAGGCATTAGATGCACTAATTGACATAGGAATTAATATTGAAAATTTGAAACCAAATAGATTCGAAAGATTGATATATGAATTGTTAGTTAGTGGCTTTGTAAAGGAAACAAAAACAATAAATTTCTATTTTCAAAGTCAAGGTTAAATCCCTTTAGAGCCCATTAGAGTATTTTTTATGGTAACCCGAGCCTTTTCAAATAGGAAGCTTATGGAAAAATAGAAAAATCTAAATGAAGTACTCATACTTTTAACTTTGTTTTGTCTTATAAGTATGTTGAGAATTTGTGGAGGGAGCGCAAAATTATTTTATATATGGAGTATGTATATGGAAAACACATGAAATGACATTGTGATATTTTTGAATCGATGCAAGATGCAAGGATGCATTGAATGATTGTACATAAGCTATGTAGAGGTGTGTTCTAAATTTTACAATGAACATGGTAAACTATTCTTGTGAGTAAACATGGACAAGCAATTAGGAATTTTCTAAAGGAAGATTGATGGCACCTTTCACTTGTTGAGAGGAAGAGATGATTAGGTGATATTAGAAGAATTAATGGTAAACATACATGTATGTAATGATTATACAACTTTTAAAGAGTTAGACAAAAAATACTTTAATTATGTTTTCATATTTTAGTTGATATAAGATGATGACATTTAAATGCATGATATCCATATAAGGGTATAATAAAGTGATATGTGTCACCAAGGAGTCGATAAGAGGAAAATAAAGTCGAATGAATTAGACAAGCGCTATTACGGTGGAAGTGAACAATACTTAGATTGAATACAAAAACGATTTAAAGTAATAGACAACCAATCATATGAAAATGTAAGCCAGGAATTGATAACAGAGAAACTCCAAGAGAAAAAAAATCCATTTTTATTGAACAATCATCTATGGGACGTTGGTCTCTTAAGTTCATAATATAGCCTTGTATCAAGGTGTACTAAGTCAAAATACTCGATTACATGAATGGAGGTCAAATGAAGGAACTGTGAGGAACCAATCGAGTCTTCTCTTTTGGGACTTGTTTAAATGGAATCAAGAATGAGGAACCCTTTCATATTCATCCTTACATGAATTTATACAAATTTGAGAGACGCTTCGGTAGAAACCCACCTCGTTTCAGTTACAAAGAATCAATTACAAATTTATTGAGGAGACCAACCATCTTTTTTCCATCTTTCAGCTAGAAGAAGATGAAGAGAGATCATTGCCACATTGATGGCATCTTCCTAGTGCCTTTTGACTATTTAGAATGTTGTCTGACATGTGTTGGAGTCATCAAATGCTGCAGGGCATTTATGATGAACAAATCTTGAAGAAGATTGTGTGTGTTGGATGAGTTGATGGATCGCTTGATCTGCAAGGTCGATTGAGTCGATGGATCAACTGATCGATAGGGTTAATTGAGTCGATGGATCGACTTATCCACGGGGTAGACTAAGTCAATGTGAATGAGATTTGACCGAGGAGTCAACTGGAACTAGGCGCTAGTTGATGGTTCTAGTCGAGTCCTGGAATGGATCAGACCTGCCCCCTTA
The DNA here is from genome assembly GCA_027924585.1 of Larix kaempferi. Lineage (NCBI taxonomy): Eukaryota > Viridiplantae > Streptophyta > Pinopsida > Pinales > Pinaceae > Larix > Larix kaempferi. Next base: position 6,028,287 of record BSBM01000805.1, on the reverse strand, counting down.
AGTTGTAATGGTCCCCATTTCCTACCAAAGAAGATGAGGAAACTTATGCTCCAATTCGGTGAGAGGATACCACTTTACTTTAGTTTGGAATTGCCCTGCTTTGGCCACCTAAAATAAGCGAATTTTTTGCATCCTTGTGTGGTGTGATTTCTATTTGATAATGCTGTAGACGATAAGAGTCTCTTAAAAATATGGATGGATGTCTTATGGATATTTTGGCTATAATTTTATATGTTCTAATAGTAGTGGAAAATACACTTGAAGCAAGTCCACGTTGAATGCTAGATGCAAACCAGGTAAGGTGGAATGTTGAGCTTAAAATCATTTTCCCCATTTTTCTCAAGAATGGTGTAAGGGACATATTGTAAAGGCTTCAAATTCTTGTGCGGTATGTTGATGCAAAGGAATAAGATCATAAGATCAACAATTTCAAATGTTACTAGGCTAAAGTAAAATAGTCAAGAATGTTACCATGATTTTAAAGCATATTTACATCTAAATCGATCATCCTTCAAGTATTTTTTACTTGTACATGATGCTTCACTTTTATAGCATATAAAAAATAAAATAAAAATATAGATTTACAAGAAAGTTGACAAAAACTCAATTTTAAACATTGTTATAACAACATAAAAGAAAAGATATAATGCATATCATATGTAGCAAAAATTCAAAGTGAGATACAAATCAATAGACTTTATTGAAAAATATCTCTAAGTTACAATCTGAAGAGTCCCTTTTTAGACTTCTACGAAAGTGAGTACCAGAAAGACACTTAGAAGTTTCTTACTTGGATAAAGGACCTTGTTTGCTGCTTATTTGACATTCATTCCTTGGAGGGTTGAAGACGTTGAAAAATTACTTAGATATTGCAAATGCCTTAAAAATAGATACTATCATGTTTCAATTAATCCTCAAAATTCCTTTGCAATTCATCTGTTAACACTATGTTTAAACAAGTGGACTTGTAGTGTTGGTTCTAGGAATAGAGTGTTTTAGTCTATAGATTACCAATAGGATAATGTGTACCTTTGAGGACATATAAATTTATTGTTGTTTGAAAGAATAATTGAATGGATTGCATGTCTCTACATATATAAGTCATGTGTGGTCATGTCTCTACATACGTGATGTATAAGGAGGTTACTTGGTCATGAACTAACATTTTTATCACACCTGAATGTTGAGCCCATTTTATGGAGTGGTCCCAAAGTAGTTGGGTCTTCTACGTTGTATGCATTGTTCCAAGTAAAGGAACCAAGTGACTTTTAAGACTACATTTGAGGCCTCTAAATTTTTGGGCTGAGGTAGCTTAAGCACTCCTAAATTTTAGATCCTGGTGTTAGGGAGCATGCAATTCAAGGTAGCTACCATAATAATTTGGGTTCCTATGAAAGATGGCACGACCTAGGAAGAGTTTAAGAACTAGGGAAGACTTGGGAATTTTTTGGTTATGGAAGAATTGTTCTAAGTATTGAAGAACAAGGGTTGTATGAGGTAGCCCTCTGGGTTGCGACTAAGGTTTTGGAGGTGACTATTGTGATACCAAGGAAGTTCCCTGAGTCCTTTGTATCTCTATTTAAGGTTGCAACAAATGTGTAAAACTCTTAGCTTGTCCTTTTCATAGTATATAGTACCCTCGACCCTTCCAAGACCTTATATGGTAATTATCCAAGGTGAGGACTCTATTGACTAGGATAAGCCATGAAATATTCATTCCTTTTTAAAGAAAGGTGCTTTGAGCTTACAAATTAAGTGCAACTTCCACTCTTCCAAAGCCTCTCCTTTATAGGAAAGATAAAAATTTGTATACAAAGATTACATTATAAAGGCCACATGTTTTGTTAGCAAAATATATTGGGTACTTTTAACCCAATTTCATTTCAAACTCAAACTATAACTCCACGTCAAGCCAAAGTCTCCACCAGCCGTCACTCCAAGTCAACAAGCTTCGGTCCACATGACCATAGTGTACACACGCGATAGTAGTAAATGTAAACTACTCCGTATTTATAATATTAAAAATATTTTTCTCCAAAATGTACAACAACCATCTAAAGTTGTTGTATATGTATTATGTTTATGGCATCTTTGTAATATATGCATATGTGCATTTCAAATTTAATAGTTCAATCATTAGAGGGCTGGGTCCATCAATAACCGACAAATTCCTTCCTTCAGCAAGTGGAAAATCACGCCGAGTATTGACCTTTATGAAAGCTCTTCTGAAAAATACAGCTCAGGGATTCTGCAATAAGGCCGAGATGGATTGCGGCTGCCATTTTATTTAAAGAAGCTATATGTGCAGAACAACCAATCAAGAAATTTGTTCTCAGATTGACGACATGAGACTTTGGAATTGCAGAGTACTAAAAAGCTTGGCGTTAGTACGAAACATATCATCTATGTTTTAGAAGATTCATAATTTTGGACATTCCAACGACTCGAACTGGGGACCTTCAGGACGTTGGTCCACTTTGCTGTGTTCATTCTGTGTGTCTACAAAGCCTCTACATTGCTGCGTTCATCATATGACAAGTACCCAAGTCACCAAGTGTTATTAATTGAGGTGAAGGATTATCAACACCAAATGGCAACTGTATTGAGGAGAGTTAACTTAGTCTTATGCCTTCTAGACATCATTTATAAAGACTGCTCGAAGATGAAGAGCCAAGTTATTAATTGAGGTGTCAAGCATCCGAGTACAACTGTCCACTTGACAATTGAAGACCTTCAGACAATAATTTCAGGTATGAAGTACCATATTCCTATTGTCATAAGAAGCGTTTTCAATCTTTCATCTCCTGGGACAAATATAGGTCGTTTTTTATTAGAAAGAGGAGTCGGAGCTATTTGTAAAGCTTCAATTTGTTCATAAATGATCAAATGAAAAAAGGAATTCATATTTTCTATATACAACACTGAAATGAGCTATGTTGAATAACAAAATAAGTTATTCACTACCAGCTAGACTCCTCTATATTGATTGTCAGCTCATTGAGATTCGTGATCTATTAATACTAAGGGAATTGATAGTTGTGCTTTTTATAGTAATAATTCATTTGGCAACATGGAATGCTATAAAACCAGAAGAAGAAGTCAATGTTTGATTTAATAAGTTAATACAAAGAAGTCAAATGCACTTAGACATTTAAAGGGTCTACATAATTTGATATGATGTTTTAGAATTTGAAAACATGGGTGTTGGTAGTTTATAGAGTGGGTAGAGAAAATCTTCACATTACCAATAACAAGTTGGTGAGCTTCAAAATTGGCATCATATCTACTATTTTTAAGCATACACATACACATTGTCTTTTGTTAGTAAATATCCTACTAGCATAACCACTTAATTTGTAGCCATAAACAAGTTATATGTGACTTGTTCTTCACATTTAGTTGTAATAACATGTTTTCTAATTGTTTCTTAAGACATTATATTCAAGTTCTAGTAGTTATTCTTATTTAAACAACAAAATTAGAGTTTAAGATCTAATTACCCTGATAGGCGTTTATAGGTAAATAGGAATTTATATCTTAGAATTTGGGCGTGGACTACCATCTATGCCGCAAGTGTACTATCCAAATTGATTTTAGGATGTTGTTCAAAATTCCAAATAAACAATAATAAAAAGAGAAATATAAAAAAAAAAGTGGTAGGTGATGCATGGATGCATGGATAACTCTAATGTGGGTGATAACATATAGCTAGGCATGGATAAATGGGAGCTAACAATTATAATAAAAAAGAAATATAAAACATAACTTGTAACATGGATGCATAGATGCATGAAGAATTTGAGTAGTTGATGGTAGATAATTGGAAGAAGTTGGGTGATAACATCATAATATAGGAATAGTTGGCCTATATTTCTATCGGCGGAGGCGGCAAATACTTGGGCCTGAAATAAGGTTTATGACTGCTTCCCACGGTAGATCTCGGCACAAGTGGTGGACGCCTAGAGGTTCTTAGAGTTCTCTCGCTTGATCTCTTTTCTGCAACTAAATAATTCATATAAAAAAGCATTATGGGAGATTTATTAGAAAGATATTGTGAGATGGCTTGAAAAAAATAATTTGATTTTGCGAGTTGGAATACAACATATTGCGCAGACATATTCTTGCAGCAGTTTATCTTTTGACCAGTGGACCAGACATTGTTTATGGCAGATCTTCAGTTATATTTGTAGAGTTGCTTTGTGGCAGCATAATAAATCTTCGGCACAAAAAAGCATGACAGCAGTAGCAGACATTTCCTTGACAGTCATGGAACAACCAGATTCATATCCCTCGGCTGAAGAAATCAGGGCACACTCTTCCACTCCCTCACCTGATTGAAACACATTAAAGAAAAGTGCATAATGTTTGTTCAGGAAGGTATTTCAAAATAAAACTATATATGTTTGTTCAGGAAGGTATTTCTAAAAATCTCTACGATTTCGTTTTTTGCCAAAACTTAGTTGGAATCCGGTTATATGGAATTTAAAAATTTAGTTGATTAAATTATTTTTCTAAACATCTAGATAAATTTAGCACTTAAGAAAACCCCATGGCATTCAAATCATGCAAGTCAATAAATTATTTAAAAAAAATTTAAAAAATACGTGTAAAAAGGAGAAATTAAAAAAAATTAAAAATTAAAAACAAGAAAATAAAAATAATATTCAAATTAAAAAAAAAAAAAAACCACAAACACAAAGTGGAATTGAATATTTTGAAAAAATTTTAAAATACGTGTAAAAAGGAGAAATTAAAAAAATTAAAAATTAAAAACAAGAAAATAAAAATAATATTCAAATTAAAAAAAAAAACACAAACACAAAGTGGAATTGAATATTTTGAAAAGCTTATAACGGATTTCTTGACAAACGCACCAAGTTTTTTTTGTTGAAAATCGGTGCGGTATAGCAGCAATTTTTGGAATTCTATTATTTTTAGGATCCGCTCCTGTGACGGTGGAGGACGGACGACAGCATATATATATGTCCGAGTTTGTAATTGCTTAGTTTGTGTACCTCCTTTGTCATTTGCACACTGCGTTTTTAGAGTCTTTGTATTGTATGGAAGCGCTTCCTCTGTTGTCTGTTTGTCTCTGTGGTTTGTCTGTCAGTGTGTTTGTCTGTCTGTGTCTTTGTTGTGGTTGTGTGTTGTTGCAGCTTGTGACAAAGGATGGTATCTTTTTTAATTTGAATTTGAATTTCGAAGCAAGAATTAGGGATGCTGTGAAGCTGTAATAGCGGAGGGCCAGGTCCATCATCACAGGTATGTCTTTCTCTGTATCTTTTTATATTCATGGTTTTCTTAGAATAGGAATAGAAATTGTAGGTTGAATTCACGATACATTCATGGTTTTCTTAGAATAGGAATAGAAATTGTAGGTTGAATTCAGGAATTAAGGATGCTGTGGAGGTGTAATAGCAGAGGTTATCTTTTTTGAATTTCAAAGCATGAATTAAGGAGGTTTTCTTTTTTTAATTTTGAAGCAGGAATTAAGGATGTTGCGGAGTTGTAATAGCCGAGGGCCAGGTCCATCATCACAGGTATGTCTCTCTCTGTATCTTTTATATTCATGGTTTTTTTAGAATAGAAATAGAAATTGTAGGAACAGAACTAGCATTAGCTGTGTGGGAAATCGCTTGTGCCTAGATATCGTTTTGCAGATTTGGGGTTTTGTTTGTCTGAACCTCTATCTCCTTAGTACTTTGCCTTAGGAAGCTATTCGAAGGTTTGCGGATTTGGGGTTTTGTTTGTCTGAACCTCTATCTCCTTAGTACTTTTCCTTGGGAAGCTATTCGAAGGTTCTACACGATCTTGGTCAGACAGTATTTGAGATTTAGTCGCGAGACAGTAAGAGCCCTTCGAGTATTCAAAATCTATTTGGTTGTCTGATTAAATTTTCTCTTAATACGAGTTCTCCATCAATTCTTGATTTCCTTGCCTGTCCTTCCTGATAAACTCTCTGCCCATTTGAAATTGCATCAATTTATTGAATATCACAATCGACTGTATATGTTCCTTTTTATAAGTTTATATACCAAACTTGTTTCCCCATCGGCCATGGAGTTCTATAATCAAACGTTCTTCGGAAGTGATCTTGCTGCGTTTGAGATCAGGCCGGAGAAAACTATTCCACCTTAGCCTGCAGCTCTTACCAGTTCTCTTGAGGCCTGCACAATACATAAATTTCAAGTTTCTATTGGGAAAATATACATACTCGCTGGCGAATTAATTCCTATCTAATCGCCCATGACATGAGTAAATTGTTGTCTGAATCAACAATGACCAAAAACCTCAAAAAATTCCCCTGTAGAAGGCAATATTATATCGAAATTCAATAATCCATAAACCTAATTAGAGATTTTACTCATACATACCCGCTGCTTTGGCGAGAGTTCCAGCGCCCTTTGCCATGTAAACTGATATACCTAATACCGAGCAGTACATAGGAAAGAGCGCATAGCACGAGATCTGTGCCTCCCTATGCTTCCAATCTGATGCTTTTGGGGTTTAAGTAATCTGATCTCATGAATCTGATCCGATGCTTTTGAGGTTTAAGTAATCTGATCTGATCCACCTAATACCGAGCAGTAATCTGATCTTGGGGTTTATAGTTTCTAGCTATCTTCACAGCCTCGAGCAGCTCCACTTTTTCTACACAATGGTTTGATCCATTCATTCAACGAGGTGGGCAATGGAACTGGGTTGTTGTTAGTTATATTTAGGTATACGTGGAATATTGTATGAGTCAATTGTCTATTTGTCCATTCATGCACCCCTTTGATCAGGCCATATGACAGGCAATTTTTGCAATGAACAACCTGTAACCCATGTGTTTGCGAACTCATGCATTTTAAACTTGTGGAATTGTTTAAATGTGAGTTTTCTATTTGTTTTTTTTATGATGTGCATTACTTACTTTTCAAGAAAATAATGCATAATGCTCCTGAACATTTTTTATATACATATTTATTCACATTAAAAAACTTTAGAATTGATTAGGAATAGTGGATCTGATCTGACCATATGACCGGTGTAATTTAATCTCAGTCTTAACATATAAGTCTTAATCTGACCACATGACCTCTGTAATTTAATCTGTCTTAACATATAAGTTTTAATCTGATCCATATGACCTGTGTCTAATTTAATGTGATCTATATGATCTATGTTTGATTTAAAGGAAACTGGGTTTAAATGTTTTATTAATAGTTTATATGTATGATAATTTTTAATGTTTTATATGACCTGTCTCTAATTTAATGTGATCCATATGACCTGTGTGTAATTTAAAGGAAACTGAGTTTAAATGTTTTATTAATAGTTTATATATTTGATAATTTTTAATATTTTATATGTATGCTAATTTTTATTAATAGTTTATATGTACGACAATTTTGTTAATGTTTTATATGTATGACCATTTTTAGAAGTGGGTTGATGTACAGGATTTGCAATATACAGATTGCTTTGCTCTGTAACTTATGGAGAACATATTGCATTGCTCTAACTTTTGGGGAATGTCATTGTCTTGTTAGTTTTGGAAAATGTTAATTAACAGAAAGAGAGGTAAGAGTAATGATGATCATTATTTTTTTCATATTTTTTAATATTTAGAGTAATATTTAAATCAGGATGTCTCATATATATTTTGTTTTGTTGTTTTTCCAGATATCGAGCATTTAAACATTCATTCATCATATGAACTGAATTGCAACATATGGATTCTTTTGGTGTGTTATTTTTAAAAATATTAATAAATAAAAAGAGAAAGGTAATGATATTTATAGTTTTCATGTTTTTATTCAAAGTAATATTTTAATGAGAATGCATCTCATTTTTGTGTTGGTTGTTATCTTTTCAGGTATCAAACACCTTTGAACATTGATTCAATGTTATTTGCAAGCATCCTTTGAACATTGATTCAAGGTTATTTACAACAAGACTTGTATAGGTTATTATTTTTGAGAGTTTTGTAAAGAGAGAGACTTACAAACATATTATTTTTAATATATATAATTATATTTTTTGGGATGGGGATTAAACCCATCCAAATGCTCTAGATGTTGGGGCGCCCCATCATCTTTAGAGTAGTCTCTTATAGTGTTATGATGTGGTATGTTTTTTTCGTATTCATTTTCTACTAATGATCTTTACATAAACTAATTTGATAATTTCTCCAACATAAATAAACTTCATTTTGCATAAACTAATCTGATAATTTCTCCAACATAAATAAACTTCATACTGACTTGATGTTTTCACACAAACTAATTTCAAAATTTATCTAACACATAAATAAACTTTATTACATATATTTGAAATTCTAATCATTTTTATATTTATTTTTCTTTAATATTTTTTTTAATTTTTACTTTTGTTTTTTTAATTTTTTAATTTATTTTGCTTGAATATATATTTTTCACTTTTTTATTTTTATTTTTTTCTATTTTACATTTTTTCAATTTTATTTAAATAGTAGTTATGTTACATTGTTATTATTTATATTTATTTATATAGTATTTATATTATTACATTTATATTATTTATATTTGTTGTATTTTAGTGTATTCTTTGGGTGTATATTTTTGTTGATTTTAGTGTAATTTTTTTATGTGTTTGAAATCTTTGTACATATATTTTGTATGCAACTCTATGTGTTTGTGTTTGAAATCTTTTTACATAAATTGTGTATGCAACTCTATGTATTAGTGGATGAGATGATGTTCATGTTTGTTAGATGAGATGATGTTCATGTTTGTTAGATGAAATAATGTTCCTGTGTGTTTGTTATATGAAAGGATTTTTATGTTTGTTAGATGAAATAATGTTTTTGTATGTAACTCTATGTGTTTGTGTTTGAGATCTTTCTACATGTATTTTGTATGCAATTGTATGTGTTTGTCAGATGAGATGATTTTATGTTTGTTAGATGAAATATTTTTTTTTTGTAAACAATTCTATGTGTTTGTTAAATTAAATAATCTTTTTTGGAAGCAACTCTATGTGTTTGTTAGATGAAATAATGTTTTTTGTATGCAACTCTGTGTTTGTGTTTGAGATTTTTATACATGTATTGTGTATGCAATTCGATGTGTTTATCATATGAGATTATTTTTGCGTTTGTTAGAGGAAATAATATTTTTTGTATGCAACTCTATGTTTGTGTTTGAGATCTTTACACATGTATTTTGCATGCAATTATGTGTTTGTGAGATGGTATGCTTTTTATGTTTGTTATATGAATTAATGATTTTTTAATGCATTTATATGCGTTTGTTAGAGGACATAATATTTTTTGTATGCAACTCTATTTTTGTGTTTGAGATCTTTACACATGTATTTTGCATGCAATTATGTGTTTGTGAGATGGTATGCTTTTTATGTTTGTTATATGAATTAATGATTTTTTAATGCATTTATATGTGTTTGTTAGATTAAATAAATTTTTTTGTATGCAACTCTATTTTTATTAGATTAAATAATTTTTATGTTTGCTAGATGAAATAATATTTTTTTGTATGCAACTCTATGATTTGTATTTGTGGATTTTTGTAGATGATTTTTGTATGCAACTATGTGTTTGTAGATCTTTGTACATATAAATCTTTATGTTTTGGATATATAAATCTTTATGTGAATTGATAATTATTCATATAGATTTGTATATTTATATTTATTTTTTGTATTTGTATTTGTATATGTATTTTTATGTATGTAAATTTCTTAATGTGTAAATCATAAATAACTTATAATTATATATATGCATGTTTATTTGTATTATAATAATAAATATATACTATATAAATTCACATTTTATTTTATTTTTATTTTTTTTAAATGTTTTATTTTTTTAATATTGTTTTTTTATTTTTTATTTTTATTTTTTATTTTTATTTTGTTATTTTGTTATTTGTTTTTTATATCAAAATTTATGAAAAATTAAAATATAATTTATTATTTTTTAACTTTTAATAAATCAAATAACATTATAATCATAATAAAATCAACTTAATAAAAATACATAAATAAAATATTTAAAAATTTTAAACAATCCGCTTTGTTGATATAACAACAACAAAGCATAGAATATCGCTTTGTTGTAACAACAACATCAAAGCATAGTTTTTGAGGCCATATGAACTTTCACCTTCACGTAGTTGGTCTTGTCAGTAGAGATCTTAAAACCTCAAAGCCAAGAAAAGCTCTCAAATATATAATTATATTTTAATACATTAGTAATAATATTTATTTAAATTTTTTATTAAAATATAATTATTATAAAATTATAAAATACATTAATAAAATATTAAAAAGTATTTTAATATTTTAAAAATTATAATATTTCAAAATTAAAAAATTAAAGTAAAATTTAAATCATAAATTTATTATTAGCAATAAAAATTAAACAATAAATTAAAAAAAAAATCTACTTAAAAATTAAACAATAAATTAAAAAAAAAGTTTACTAATGTGTAAGAATTAAATTTTAATACTATAATTAAGATTAAAATCTTTTAATTAATAATAAAACCCTAATTTATATTTATAAAATAAAAATATTATAAAATAGTTAAAATTATTAAACTATAATTATTAAAATATTTAATAAATTTGTAATATTTAAACAATAAAATTTAAACTTTAACTTTTATATATAGTGTGAATAGAAAATAAAAGCAATATAAAGTAGTAAAAATAATTATAAATATAATATAAGTAAATTTATTATGTTTATAAAATTTAGATAATGAAATTGAAAATTTAATTAATAAAATTTAAATTTAAATAGAAAGTAAATTATGATTATAATAAGATTACAATTTTATTAGAAAGAAAATTAAAATATTACATTTTTATTAATAAGATTTTAATAATAACAATATTAGTTATAATGATGATAGTAAATAATATTATTAATAATAAATTAAAATACAAATAGTTAAAAAATTAAAATTTCATATTTTTTATTAAAAATAAAAAAAATATAAAATAATAAAATTAACGATAATATCATAATTTTTATTTATAAATATAAATTCAACATAAACACAATATAAAACAGTATAACTATAATAATTTTTTAATACATAATATAAAAACAATTAAAAATATTAAAAATAAAATACTTTTTAATATATAATAATTGAAAACTATATATATATAAAAATATTGTTTTTTATTTATTGGAATTAAATTGAAAATTTTGAAAATTTTCTTTTAAGTAAGTTGGGATATAATAATTAAAAACTAAAGTATATATATATATATTATAAAATAGTTAAAATTATTAAAATATAATTATTATGATATTTGATAAATTTGTAATATTTAAATTTAACTTATATATATATAGTGTAAATAAAAAATAAAAACAATATAAAATAAAAATAAAAATAACATAAAATAATAAAATTAAATATAATATCATCATTTTTTATTAAAAAATATCAATTCAACATAAACACAATATAAAATAGTATAACTATAATAATTTTTTAATACATAATATAAAAACAATTAAAAATATTAAAAATAAAATATTTTTTTAATATATAATAATTGAAATAAATATATATATATATGGAATATAATTAAATTAAAAAAATTGAAATTGTTTTTAAGTGGAGATATAATAATTTATATACCTGGTAAACATATAATAATATTATTTATAATAATGATAGATAAATAATAATATTAGTTATAAATTCAAAATACAAAACATTTAAAAAGTTAAAATAAATTTATAATAAATTAAATTTCATAATTTTTATTGAAAATAAAAACAATTTAAAATAGTAAAATTTATAATAACATCATAATTTTCATTTATAAATATAAATTTAAAAAAAAAGCTATAATTTAAAATAGTAAAATTTATGATAACATCATAATTTTCATTTATAAATATAAATTTAAAAAAAAAACTATATAAAATAGTATAACTGAAATATATATGTTTGATGGGTTAACTCTAGTGGTTGAGAGGTGTGAGTTGTCCCCCACCAGATTAGATTCCTTCGAGTAAGCTCTCTATAAATTATTCCCATAAACATAATAGCTCCTTTCCAAAATTGTGAACCACATTAATATATATATATATGTTCAAATTAAAAATTTTAAACTTCACTAAAAATACTAAATCCAAAGTGTTTGAAATCTATAAGATATTTGCAATAATGGAATTTTAACATTTACCACTAAAACATATAAAATTATAAAATTGATTTTTATATAACAAAATAATTTAAAATAATAATATGTTTTTAATAAATTATTAAAAACCATTTTATATTATAAAATAAATCATCTAATAGTGGTTGACATAAACCTTAAAAATAGTGCAATTCTATAGCTTAGAGGATTACTATTTCTATTGTTTTTTTTTTAATTTGAAATTAAATGTAAAATTGTTTGATTATTTAAAACATAGTAATATAATTAGTTTATATGAAATTTCAATTTTATTGGGCTTTTCGTGTGCAAAAATTTCGAACATTAAAAAATCTATCAAATATTTGGTGTAAATAGTTTTACTTATTTAAATAATTATTAAATAAAAATTTTTATTGCAATTATTATCTATAAAGTAATGAATGGATATTTAATGGTTGATATTCAATATTTTATTAAAATTACTATATATGTTTAACATTATTATAGAGATATACATTTATACAATATTCATGTACATCAATATTGGTTTTTGTTTGTAACTTTGTGTTTGTGAATTCGATTGTGTTTTTTATGATATTCTATGTTTACGGATATTTGTATATGTTTTATATGTTTTATAATAATTAGTTTATATTATTTTCTTATTATTTTTGCTTCTTGTATTTGAGTGTAGCATTTAAGTGTTTTTTTTTATTTACATAATGTTTATATTATTACATCATTATTATTTATATTTAATATGTATATCTATTTACTTATTTATCATGTATAAATTCCATAAATTGATTGTCAAATTTGTAAATATTTGTTAAATGAGATGATTTTTATGTTAACTAAATGAAATAATAATTTTTTGTATAAACTTTGTGTTTGATGTGTGTGAATTTTTGTTTATATCTTTTTATGGAATTCTATATAATTTTGTTTGTGGTTTTTATGTATATGTACTTTTTATACAACTTTTTATAAATTTGATCTATGAGACCTCTCTTAAAGAGAGTTGTTTTACAATTGTTTTCTAGGAAGTAGGTTTTCCAGCTTTCCACCCTCCATTAATCCTCTTCTTGATTAATTGAGCCTGTGATTGAAGTCAACTCCTACTTGACTTCAAAGTACCTTTATTAGCATATACAAAGTTGTCATAAGTACCTTTATTGGATTTGATAATCATGACTTTGTTTTCTAGATATTAACATTCATGCCAAAATTCTTAATTGCTTCTCAAAATTAACCAAATTATAATCTAACAATTATTTTACATATATTTCAAATTTTTACATTTTATTTATATTTTATAATCTTTAATATTGTTTTTTTGTATTTGTGTTTTTTATTTGAAATTATTTAATATGAAATGAATCATATTTTACATATATTTTAAATTTCAAATGTTTTTACATTTTAATATATATATATATGGCCTTTTTTCACCTATTTATTTATTTATTTTTGTTGTTTGTTGTATTTTGAGTGTTTTTTTTAATTTGAAATTGTTTAATATGAAATCAATGTTATTGATTTTTTAAATCAAATTTGGAATTATTTGTTAGATTAAATTATTTTAATGTTTGTTAAATGAAATAATATTTTTTGAATGCAACTTTGTGTGTTTGTGAATCTTTGTCTGTGTTTTTTATGCAATTCAACGTGTTTATACATGTTTTTGGTATGCAACTCGTATCTGTGTTTGTAGATTTTTGTACATGTATTTTTTATACAATGCTATGTATTTGTACTTGTATTGTTTATGCAACGCTATATATTTGTGGATGTTTATACATGTATTTGGTATGAAACTCTATGTTTGTTGATTATTGTTAGAATTGTTTGGTTATTTAAAATGTTTGTGTAGTTTAAACCAATTGATTGTAAAGTGTAATTGTACTTCCATCTATGAAATTGTTTGTTTGTAATATTTGGGTTATGATATTTTGTTTCTCTAAAATATTCATGTAATCATAATGTTAGGTGAAATATTGTTTTTGGTATACAACTTTAAGTGTTTATGAATATTTGTCCATTTTTTTGTACATGTTTTTGGTATGCAATGTTATGTTTGTGTTTGTTAATCTTTGTACATGTATTTTTTATGCAATGTTATATTTGCGGATATTTGTACGTATTTTTCATGTGCAACTCTGTGTTTGTGAATTATTATACATTATATTAAACTAATAGTTGAACTAGGTAGAAAAATATTATATATAATTAAATAATTATTATGAATATATTTTATTCACAAAGAAGCCGGTTGCTCATCCGAAGGTCGCGACACAAACATGACCGGTAGACACCTTCACCAACAAATTAATCTTATTCGCTAGGTCCTTGATGACATTAACAAATTGCAACAAGAGTGGCATTAATCTCCAGAATTTGACCTATGTTCCACTTTGCAAGCTCAACCTCCTTTCGTTTAGCTTCCAACGTGGACCCTTACATGTCCATCTTCGCTTTGCATAGGAGCATCTTCATTTACTAATAAACCAGAACCATTTTCCCATGTTTTATTTCATGGGCCTTGGTGGAACCAACATCCATGATTTTATCCCCCCAATCAAGCTAATCGTTCATTGCCTCGAAGTCCTCCTTACCCACCTCAATCTCTTGCTTCACATGGTCAAGGTATTCCTTTACATTTTCTAACACCTCTTGATAAAACTTTTGCTTTGCCTCAACCACCTCATGCTAGATACAAGGCATGTGGGTGGTTCATTGATTCCCATTTGGTCCTTGGTCGCTCGAGTACAAACCATACTCCCTACTAACTGCATGTGGCACCCTCCACTATCCCAGACCCGACGATACCCAAACCCCTTCTTTGCTCAAAATTCCTTGAAATCGATCAATAGATTAACACCAAACTCCAAGCTCAACACAGGCACAAGATGGTTGGCCAAGCTTGGAACCACCAATACAAAATAACTACGTAGGACGAACCGATTTCAGTTGTCATTCTCAACCACCCACGACCTCGCACAAGCCCACATGATAGCACCATTACAACCACCACAAGTACCTTTTTTCCCCCTCTAACACTCTTCCAATATCTTCTCGGACAAAAACCACAATTACTAAATCTCCCACATAGATGCCCTCTTTAACCACATGTAAACATCATGTCAACTTGGACTCTGGGATGGCAAGTGGAAATTCTTTAATATGAATAAAGGTCATTGATTTTTTTTTAATTTGAAATTTAATGTGGAATTGTTTGATTATTTAATATATTGGATAGTTTGCATCAATTGATTGTGGAGTATATTTGTACTATATTTGTACTTTATCTACAAAATTGTTTGTTAGATGAGATGAGTTTTATGTTTATGAATCTTCGTGATTTTTATGTTTGTTTTGTTTATGAATCTATGTCCATGTTTTTTGCATGCAATTCTATGTGTGTGTGCTTGTGTTTGTGTTTGTGGAGGTTTGTACATGCTTTTGGTATGCAACTCTGTGTTCGAGTTTATGGATCTTTTTACATGTATTTTTTATACAATGCTATGTATTTGTATATTTTTTATGCAACGCTATATATTTGTGAATGTTTGTACATGTTAATAAAGTTAAGAAATCTAAACTAATGCATTAAGATATATATATTAAATAAATATATATTTAGAATAAAATTAATATAAAATAGTAAAAATTGTCATAATAAATTTTTTTCCATTTTTTATTATGAATTTATTCCAAATTCATATTTCAAGAAAATTTATTTGATATTACCTTATTTATTTTACTATATTAAAGTAATGTTACCACTAAATTACACCTCACAAATATATCAAAAAAATTAACAACTCCTTCACTTGTAATTCACAACACTATTTTTTACAACACAAACTAAGAAAAAATAATATATCATTTTATTGCAACAAATTCATTTAAAATAAATTAAATTAATATACTAAATACATACAAATAAGTTATATCCAAAAATAATTGATTTAATAATGTCACAAACACTATATCAAATTATTATAAGTATTCACTAAATAATTTAAAATAAATTAAATTAATATACTAAATACATTAACATAAAAATAAATTGCATCATTATAAAGCAAAAAAAATGATTTACAAATATACCACAAACACTATATCAAAATATGATAAATAATCATTGCAAAGCATAAAAAGTGCATTACATATAATTAAATTAATATACTAAATATATTAACCTAAAAATAAATTATATCATTGTATAGAAAAAAAAAATGATTTAATATATATCACAAACAATATATCAAATTATTATAAATATTCGTTGCAAAGCAAAATAAAAAGTGCATTACATCTAATTAAATTAATATAATAAATACATTAACCTAAAAATAAATTATATCATTGTAGAGAAAAAAAAATGATTTAATAATATATCACAAACACTATATCAAATTATCATAAATATTCGTTGCAAAGCAAAATAAAAAGTGCATGGCATATAATTAAATTAATATACTAAATACATTAACCTAGAAAATAAATTATATCATTGCAAAGTAAAAAAAATGATTTACAAATATGTTACAAACACTATATTAAATTATTATAAATATTCATTGCAAAACAAAATAAAAAGTGCATTACATATATGCTTCAAACACTATCATCTTAATAAATAACCAATATATTACTAGCAATTGCACTAGAAGGTGCAAAAGAACGTCGAAAGGAAAAAAATGGGCAGAGTACAATCATTATGGGAAGTGTAAATTTACTTCATTCCTCATGTCAAATATCATATTGCCATCCACAATTCCCTCAACTTTCTCTCTAATTAGCCCCCCACTCCATGGATCATTCTCATGTTCATGCACTATGTGACTTAGGTTCTATTCTCTATTGCTAACAATCAACCAATTTGAAAATTAACGAAATTAGCACTGAGAATAGAAAATTGTAGACCCTTTATGAGAAATAGATGGCGATAGGTGAGCATAGAGGATGGGCAAGATAAGAATCATTTACTCATTATGCTTGATTGTTTATATTTGGATGCTTAAGAACCAAGTATTATTCTAGAAAGCAATTCCCATAAAGCATTAAGTGGATTGAACTCTTTATTTCCACATTAAACAACCCCAGAGGGAAGAATATCCCCAAGGCATTGTTGAACAAAGAAAGGGAAGATCTTCCTTGTGTTGTGTGGGGAAGTGAAAGAGAGAGGCATGGATATTTGATGGCTTGAATGAGATGCCTAGAATGCTCAGTAATGAGTAAAATAGAAGTTTGTAGCTTGGTTCCTTCATCTTAATAACTCATAGTTCGGCTTAAATGCCTATGGTTGGACAAAAAGTTGTTTGTACACAGCCAATTTCTTGGACTATATTTGGTCAAAAGATAAGTGTTATGTTTATGCTTGTAAATATGTAAAATAATGTTATTTTTCTGCTATCAAAATTAATATAATTTCAAGTTGTGTGTATGTTATGTTTAATAATGGGCATGGAAAATTAGATGCCATGAAATCTAGTAATACATGCATGTTTAAGTTCCATCGCATTTTCATTCACGCAATGCATGCATTTTACTTCATTTTGGTCCTCCTTTGAAAACTCTCTCTATTGGTATTATGGAGATATGGCCTTTGAGGGTTATAATTTGAATACCCTATTTTGTGGCTACCCATCCCAAGACTAGGGGTATTGGGAAGGAATGGCACAAGAAGTCTGCAATCAATTGAATCTTCTCTTATGCACATATTCATCTTCATGCTTAATGGGAACAATCTCTGTTGCAACTTGCCACTTTGCCTCAACGCCATATGTTATGGAACCATTGCATCATCCTTTGCAATTTCTTCATGCACACACTTTGTTGCATGCCCATCCTCCACCATTTTGCACTCAGCATTGAATGCATGACCCTCTTCTAAGTAACAAAGCACATCCACTATTGAGGCCTCCTTTGTTACCTTCCTCTTCACATTCTTTAAATATTTTTTATGATGGAATGCATCTCTTTTCTTATCCTTTCTTTCTCTTCTTTCTCTTCTTCTCTTAGTTGCACTAATTGGTTCCTCTTTTTTTATGCAAAGGAAAGAGGGATGGGATGAAAGATTTATGAACTCATAAATCTGGAAATAACTCCTACACACGATGATAGAACACATAACTCTATCAACAATAAACAAGTCTTACATAGGTGTCGGATAATTGCTACACAAGAGGTTAAATACCACCTTGCTACATGCGTAGGCTCCTACCAATGTGTAAAAATAACACATTAACAACATTAATTATCTACTATAAACAAAAGAACTACACTTACATTCTCAGGGTGGCACGACACGGTACTACACAAACTCTATTAATGGCATGATTAATTATCTACTATAAACAAAAGAACTACACTATTACATTCTCAGGGTAGCACGACACGGTACTACACAAACTCTATTAATGGCATGCAAGGCACATTCAATCAATTTACCATGCACAACTTCTCTAAGAGTTTCCTTTTACAAATGCTCCTCTAAGCATATTTGCATTGCTCATGAGCCTCCTTACTTCAAGATATTTGATCATTTTCTATAGAATGGACAATGTGCATGCAATGGGGTGCCACTTGGACTGCTCAAGGTTAATACTTGGTACTTACATTCAACATGTGGTGATCATGTCTCAACTAGTTTACAAACTTCCATGCTTCTTGGGTTTCATTTATTGTTGGCACTCTTACATTAGGGTGTGAGTCAAAGATTGTAAAATAATGACTTGAGAATTCTTTTGGAAAGTGTGAGTAATTGCTTCTCATGAGTACCTAAAACGACAAAGGAGAAAAAATGTTCCTTGCCCTTCATAGGTCGGGCGAGTACTCTATTCCTCGCGTCGGAGCGAGCAAATGATATTTAGAGCATATGAGTTCTAAGGTATGATGACACATGTCAAGGAGAATATTATGTTATGCATTAGAAAGTGCACATCAAAGAGAGCAATTTAAAACAAAGGAAAGAACAAGATAAACAAAGAATGAAGGAACATTATTGGCAAGTTAAAGAGTGTGCATTGGCCCTTGTAACATTTCTATCAAATTTCCCAACATTTTTATCTAGACAAGTGTTATCTCATAGGTTAAGCTCTCTTCTTGTATCTTCCACAATTATTCCATTATACTATATTTTATTTAGTTGTTATGATTCAAATAAATTTTGGTTTACAAATAGCAATTCTAATAATGAAGTTACGGAAGGTTCACCCATAGTCTTCAATGTGTTGTATTTTTAATACCAAGTTTGAGAATATTTCCAATATTTTAAAGGTGAGCCATCTCCGCATCTTTGGTTTTCCAATTTATATCCATATACCAGCTAAGAAGAGGAGCAAGTTGGAGCCCTCCACTAGGAAGGGTTTGTTTGTTGGTTACAGTGAGACTTTAAAGCGCTACAAGATCAATATTCTAGGGGAGACAAAGAAAATTGTAAGTGGGGTTGTGAAGTCTTAGGAAGACTTTGCATCCAGAAAGTCTCATGACCCTATTTCAGTGACAAAGGATGAGGAGCAAGGAACTTCGAAGGTTCAACCAGTGTCACCGACAACTTTTAGTTCGGGGTATAGCAACCTTGAGGTGCAAAGGAGGAGTCACCAAATCCTACCAGTTTGTCAGGAGACCTCGATGGTTCACTCAGAGATTGAGGGATGCTCAAGAGCATGTTGATATTCTTAGGAGCACATTCAGGGAGAGCACACCTCTCCAAAGAAGTTTCCAAACTACATGACATTGAAGAGTAGCATCATAGATTCTGATCCTTCCAGTTATCAAGAAGCAGTCAACCAACAAGTTTGGAGGGTACACCTCCATCGTGAAGAATGATGAAAGGGACATTGTGACTAGGCTGGAGGGGAAATCAGTAGTGACTTCCACGACATTGTGACTAGGTTGGAGGGGAAATCAATAGTGACTTCCAGGTGGTTGTACAAGATCAAGCATGCAACTAAGTCACATGGTTCGAGTTCGTTGATGATCAAATTCGATTTGAATTTGAATGAAACTAATCATTAAGTTCGTCTATATACATATTTCATAATTTTACTTTTATTTATGTACATAAACTTTATTATATATATATATATATATATATATATATATATATATATATATATATATGTTTTATATATCTTTATTAACATAATATATATGTTTTATGTTAATACATATAAATTTTATAAAAAAAATTAATAAAATTATAAAAAGTTATAAATAAAAAAGTACAATTTTATTTACTTTCTCCCGCGAGCAGCCTCGTTATGGGTCTGTCGATTGTAAATTGAATAATAAAGAGCATCAAAGTCGCAATCTCCCATGTTCGGTAAGGGAGTCACTACAAGTGGTAAATTGAATAGTAAATCGCACCAGGAATCATGTAGTAAAACCTTTCACGCGGTGGTCGGGACTTGGGTTAATCGCAGCCAGAAATCAACAAACCACATCGCTAGTAGTTATGGATGTTGTGAATAAACGTTGGCGACCGAACTTCAACAATTTTGAGTCGAACTTAAACGATTTTCTTTTTCTTTTTGGAATTCGACAAATTTCGAATCTCAAAATTGAGATTGAGACGTCGAATCCTATGACTTAAACATGTTGTAGATATAGTGGACTATGAGGAGACCAATGTTTTAAAACTCAACTCGGAATTGGAATCAGTCGAGGGTCAACTCAAACACGACCATGACTCGAACCAGTTTGAATTTAATGACTCAGTTTACTAAATAATACATAAAATATTGTCGAAAATAAATAGAAAAACTTATTTTAAGGATTCCAAACCATTAGAGACAATATGCAGAGTATGCTCACGCACGTACCATGTAAGGGTGAATATATCAAAATGGCACTAAGTCCAATACACGTGAAACAAAATACATAATCAACAAAGCTTTAAATGGCCCCTAGAATCTAAATTCAACATGCTACAAGGTACTAACCTACTACATATCACTGATCAACGTGATCAATCATCAAAACTAACACCACTATTGGAAACGGGATCCTTGGCACGAGCTACAAGACCATCCTCTAGCATGTCTATTTTTTAGCAATTCTATATTTCACAGGTGGCATATAGCAAAAGAGTAGGATGGCATTTGGTGTCTTTTGATGGTTTAGTGGACTTGTCTTCGATTCAATGCAATTCAGTTAACTAGAAATCTAAAAACTACTAACTCTGTTGAATTTTGGATGGGATGTGAAATTCTATTTTCATCATATGCGGTCCGATGAAGTTGGAACCCCTCTTGAACATACTGAAACTATTAATGATAATATGAAAATTTTAAGTAAAAGGGTAGAAAAGGAAATATAAAGAAAATGAAAACTTTTACTTTTAAGAATTGTATATTATCATACCAGGTTAGCTTGTTTCACTATCAAGCAAGTTGTTTTCAACCCAAATAGTGCTACTATCGGTAGGAATCTTACAAAGCAAGTTCAGTCGACAATGAAGCAGGTTTAGAGTCTTAGTGTTTAGGTTTTTAGGTCAAATTATAAAAAATAAAAAAAGAATTTAAGTGTCACATGTGCACACTATTCAATCCCACATTGACTCAATTGAGTTAACCAAATTGGTACCAAACCAGCTGAGTCAAACATTGACGAGACCGATGTAATGTCCCCAATTTTGGGATTCCCTCGTACTATGGTTGGAGATGACCTCCAGGGCTTGTGTTAGTTAGGTTTGAGGAGTGAGATTATGTTACCAGTGAGCTCGAAGAGTTTGGAGGAGTTTTATGGGACCTAGCCTAGTCCATTTACCATTATTCATCATTAGGATAATTTCCGCACAATTCATTCTTGGTTCCATTGCATTATAGCAATTCCCGTAAATTGGGAGGATTTTTTAGCATGATTTAATTAATTGCTCTAAAGGTGTTATTTGGAGCATATTATTTGAGGGGGCACCTTAGTGTAATAGCTCATTGGAACCGAGACAAAATTATGAAGGTTGGGACGATGAGAAAGTGACTTCCAGTGTCTGGAAATGTCTTGAAAGCAAATTAATCGCTTTCCGAAGTTATAAAGTGATTTAACTCCGGAAAGAATAACCTTAGAAAGTCACTTGAATAATTTAAGTGAACGGGAGAAAAGAGTAGAGGGCCTATAAAAGAGAGATGAGAGCTCATTCTCGGATATTCATGTTATTTTCATTTTCAAAGAGTTGGAGAGCTCTTGAGGCTTATTTCTCTTGGGACCAAAACCCTGAGGGAAAATATTGATTTTGGTCATGAAACTATCCACCCTAGTTAATCAATTGGGGAGAGATCACTCAGATCTCTTGTTTGTGCTTCATTGTTGTGGTTCGGACATCAGTTATTTCATATTGTTGGAGAATGGCTGAGTTTTCAGAGATCTTGAGGAGGGTGCACTGTTTCAAGAGGGCACATCAGTGGAGAGACAAAGGCAAGCGTTCCAGTCTTTATTTTATTGTGAATATGCTTTTGCTCTCAGGAGGAGAGACTACACTTACTACGAGACTGCCAATTATTCTCGTGGTAGAAAGGGCACACTGTGGTGTGGAAAATGCTTGTTGAGGAGGGTGTATTATTCATCATGGGGACTGCCAGATCTTGAGGGGATATCGTGCTACATTAAGGGCCTGTACACAGCTTTTGGGATTACTTAAATTTGTAACATTACCATTAATTGTTTCAGGATGTTTGGGAGTGGTTCCAACCTCATCGGACTTCATATCCAAAAAGTGGAATTTTAGATTTCATTCAAAATTCAACAGACTTAATAGTTTCCAAGAGATCAGGATTGCAACATTTCCACTGGATTCTATCATGTACGAGGGTAAGGGATTGGAATTTAATCAAGCACATCAAACTCTCTATGTACCTTGATGTTGGTGGTGTTGACGCTTGATTGTTGAAGTTAACTGAACTCCCCTGTCATAACCTTAATAAAAGTGTACCCTTCAAGCAAGCAAAATCACTTATTAAGCATGGTTCTAAGTCATTGTCGGTTCCAGTTCCGAGTTGATCCTCGACCAGTTCAAAGTCCAATTCCAACTTTTAAGACATTGGTTATGATGCATGAATCATGGAGTCTCTAGTATTAGTTACTCAGTATGATTATATGATCAATAACATTGATGTATGTAACATGTTACATGTATAATGAATCGATGATTGATGTATGATGTTAATGTATGAATCCCTTATGTTAGATGTCTGATGTTACATATGAATCTATGATGTATTTTGTGAACTGAGCATTGAATCATTGAAAAATAACTAGATTTTACTATTTTACTATTTTAGAATCCATGATGTAAGATGTTATATGAATCATTTTATTTTGAGATTTTTTTTTCTTTTATATTTTCATTATAAGTTAAATATAAATATAAAATATATGTTTATTAAAAAAAATAGGGTTAGGGTTCTAAATCCTTGGTTCCTATTTTCGGGATGAGTGTCGAATCCGTACGGGATTCTTTAGTCGATTCCAATCGCACCCAAGATTCTTGTAACCTTGCAGCTAAGTATTGGGGGTTGTGCATAGCCTAAGCCTTCCCTTCATCCCTGGTATAATATCCAAGTAGAATCGTCGTAGCCAGGAGATCTTCTACAGCCAGAATAGAGGGCAAAATTGAGCGCTATCTCACAAGTCTGATTAGTATGTTAAATCTGAGTTAATTGTTCACTTTAATGTTGCTACAATAGATAAGAGTTGATGTTATTATCTATTATATATATAAGGCATATTACAGTAGCTAATATTTCTAGTCACCTACAGCTGTAATACTGTCATGTACATTGACAAGTGATTATTGTAGCTTAATAAACATTTTGGATTGCTTATGAATTGTTAATGCAAGTATTTAAGCCTATAGTGCATCATTTTCTTTGGCATATGTCGGTTATGATGAAATCTAAGACACAAACTTGAAGTCAATAAACCCAACAAATATCAGATTCCCTTTGAGAGTGTGTCAAACAGTGATGCTAAAGTAGTTGCATACAAAGTGTTTGGCGAAAGTTCTAAACTAAAACACCTCATCAATTAACAAAAAATTGGCCAGAACTAGCAAGGGGGTCATTACAGCCGATTCGGTACCAAACCAGTCACCCGAACTGGTTTAAGGGATAAGTCAATACGGTCACCAGTCAACTTGGTTGAGTTCGAATTCGACTTTGAGTTGACCAAGTATGAAAACACCGGAGGAGAATTTTGCTCCAATCATCATGTACACTGCCAATAGAGCAATGATGTCTTTAGTATCCATTATGGGATAGAGGATACATCAAATGGGTTTAATGGAATAATTGAGGAAGAAGTGTACATAGAGCAACTTCAAGGCTTTGAGATCAATGGGAAGGAGTCCCATGTTTCCAAACTGAAAAAGGGCTTTGTATGGACTCAAATAGGTATTCATGGTATTCCATGATCGATGGAGACCTACTGAATATGGGCTTCATCAAAATTGAAGCAGATCTCAACTTATATTTCATATTTGTTGAGGTTGATCTACTTATTTTGGTGGTGTATGTAGATGACATGTTTCTTACAGGTACAGAGAAATTCACTGGAGGGTGCAAGGCAAATATGGCAGCTAAGTTCGAGATGAAGGACATTGGCATTATGCATTACTTCCCAGGGTTGGAGATTTGGCAAAGACTATGAGATATTTTCCTTGGGCAAGATAAGTATACGGTAGAGATCCCAAAGAGATTTCAGATGGACTATGTTACCAACTAAGTTGTACTTAGTTGGTTTCAAGTGAGCCTACAAAGATCAAACAAGTTTACTTATTCAAGTTCAGAAGATCAGAAGTCCTAGTAGGTCACTTGGGCCCTTTTTTTCAATAAAATCACATATCCATGCCTTGTGGGGAATTGCAATAAAGTTGTCATAGCATGATGGTTTTGTAAAAGACTTGGCTTCCCTAGACTTAGTCGTCAATCCGGGTATTCCAAGGTGTTTTTCCCCTTGTCAATTATACTTTGCTTGTCAGCGAGGTATGATTTTCGAGTTTTTCACCTACTCCTCCAAAGTTGGAATGCTCATCTTGGTCCCTAGGCCTTAGGAGGTTATTAAAGTCTAGGTGTCAATGTATATTACCATGCTAGGCACTAATATTGAGTCATATGGATATGTGCTAGGTCCCCCTACGTATTTTTTAAGTTTCGCAAAAAATGGTGTTTTTTTTTTCCGTAAAATATGTTTTAATAGTTTAATTCGAAAATAAAAAATGTAATAAAAGTGTGGTTAGGAGGTGAAATTGGCCATGGGGGTGCTCGTTTTCTAACCTAGAGCACCCATATTACCCCTAAACCCACTTTTCTAAGTGTTTGAGTGATAATTTATCACTTAAATAAATTTTCTCTCAAAAAAAAGTGAATAAAAAATTTAAAAAAAATAAATCTGAGAGAAACTCAAGTTCCTAAATCAAAGGAATATCATCCCAATCAGGATCCAGTTCAACTAGAGATCAAATCGGGGGATGATTGAAGGTAAATCATGCAGATTCCAATCAAGCCTAAGTGTGGGCGAGTTGTCACAAAAAGAGGAATGTGCCCTCTCTCATGAGAGGGGCACATGGGTGATTTGGCATGTCTTGAATGGAGGGTGAACTTTCCAAGGTGAGGGTGCACCTCTCTATGTAGAGGTGGCGCCACCTATCATCAATCAACTCCAATCAAATCCCTTTGATTGCTCTATCACTCGCCCTTTACTCTGTGTAGCAAATGCACCCTCCTCTTGAGCTCATGCGCCCCCCCTTTCTCTAGATTTTTCTATATAAGTAAGGCCCATGCGTCCATTGCAAACTAGTTAGAGTTGCATGAGAAGGGGGCTTGCCATTGCATCATTGTTTCATTTTGTTGTTGTTGGAATAAAGATAAAGCTTTGGAGGCTAGATGGTGCCATGCTCTATTGTTGGATGATCATTGTTGCATTTGCTTGAGGTGATATGTATCTATAGTTGTTCTTGCTTACTTGTTTTGTGAATTTGGCCTTGAAAGGATTGGTATCAATTGATAGGAAAGGATCAAGTAATAAGTTTATTGCAAGACTCTTTTATTCATGTAGCATTGTTTAATAAGTTTATTATAATGCTTTCTTGATCTCTTTATGTGTATGTTACCGGATCTCACAAACTACTTGGCAAGTTTCTGATTAGCTACAGGTTACCAAGCATGTAGAAGATTTGGAACAAGTTTGTTCTCTTTTATCTCCAAGGATTCACTCAACATAGTCCACAAGTTTGCCACCAAAAGCCTCTTTAGTCAATCTTTACTCAAAAAATCTCCTCTGGTTACCTTCTAAGCTTATAGATCTATTCTTTAAAATACAAATCACTATTAGATCTGATTTATAAGTTTAGCTTAGATCTCAAGTTTATTCAAAGTTTTATCATTTCAAAGAAGATCTAGCTTAGAAGCTTTTTATTTTTTCAAGTCTTGTTTTTTTTAGTTAAATCTTAAATCTTGCAAAGTAAATAATTTCATTAAGTTTAAAAGATAAATCTAGAAATCTAAGTGCTTTCATTGGCTGTCTTTTAAAGGTTGTCCAAGACCCTAAGAAAGTTGGTCTCACAAGCCAACTTTTCTTAGTTATTTGTTTTTCTTAGATTTAGTTTTAACATGGTATTTTTTAGTAATTTTTTTTAATTTGACCAAGTCACTTTTAAAGTGATTATGGGCACTTTTTCCAATAATTAGCTTGCTGTTTTTTTACTGTGACAACAGGTTTAGAGGCATTTGGAAAATATTTTTGACAAGATCAAGCAAATCCAAGACTGCCTTGAGCCATCTCCTTCTTCTTAGCTTTTTTTTCAAGCATTGTAACCTCTTTTCTCCAAATCTATAAGGAGAAAAAGGACTTCTTCTCCGAAATTATTGTAAATCATAATAATAATAATAATAAAAAGCAAGTGGCCTACACAGCGACTGCACCCCAACCCCCCTGGAGGGTTTCACACAGTTTTGTGGTGTGATTGTTTTACTTTTCGTTGTTATTTCATTTTGTTTAATAAGTTAAAATAGGTTAAAATTTAACGTTTGAAGTCTCTGATCCAAATATCGAGCTTCAAACTCACTCAAGACATAGGAATTAACTCTTCTTTTGGTAGGCATTATAATTTTTTCAATTAACTTTATTTTCAAGTTCTTTCTTTTCCACAAAGCAAAGAACCGAAGTACCGAAAGGGAAAAGATATTCGTAGTGTAGTAATTAGTTCACAATTTGTTTTTAGTCTTTGCTTTATTTCTTCAAAGTAACGAACCCAGCATTGCTCTCCCGAAATATGCTCTCGCCATCACATAAAGGGCTTGCCTGAGTGTGGTGGATGATCAGAAAATAGATACTTGCCTTTAGTAATTAGTCTCACACTTTTGCAATCAACCTCCAGAAAGACGAAAATCCGGCGTCTCCATTTTACCTCGTGTGGGAAAAATTTATAGAGAAAGTGGGAACAACTAGATAGTGACCGCAGGGCTCTGTTAGGCTACACTCTCGTTTGGTGTAGTGTTGGACACACCCCTGCAACTCCATCTAGCCCACATTTGCTCATGTAGAGCCACACTTGGTGAGTCTGTACATATTCCCCGTACCTTAGTGGTATATTGGGAAATTACCTCCCCTTTAATCAACTCATCTTATAATAATTCTAAAAACTAACCTAAGTACACTTGCAAAACCAGCATCACAACAACACTATAATTTCATACTCCATTTGGCATTGATCTACTTTACAACAATATTTTTTTGCTTTCAATCATTTCCTTGTTGTGAATGTTATATTTCATATGTTGTTGAACAAATTCATTTATTTTGCACTTGTCTTGTTTCAGTATTAAATCTCAAAACTCCTAAATAACTTACTCCAATCTTTAACATCCAAGAACTAAAAAGCTTTAGTAACATTTAGGGACCACCCCCCTTGGCTTCGTTAGGAGTTTGCCTAAACGGAGGAGTCAAAATCAAGTGACGTACTTGACTCGAGACTTTCCCCCAAGGAATGCACCAAGAAGCTTGAATATTTCTACTACGATAACCCCCAGGTGCATGTTCCGATGGTAACAGACTGCAAACCCATGGCCACACCTATGATTACTAATCTGAAGATGGTAACGGCTTCAAATTCAAATTCGGTGGATCCTGCATTGTACAGGCATCCGATAGGTTCCTTGATGTATTTAGTCAACATTGTGCCAAATATATGTTTTGCAGTGAATACCTTGAGTCATGTCATTATGGAGCCAAGGCAGGAGCAATGGGTGTCCACGTGTGATTTTGATGATGATCACTCTCAAGGGGGTGACATGTTCATGATGAGGTTTTGCTTGTTCATTTTTCAGTGCTTTGATGATGCCCTAACAATGATGTTTGTAGATGGATGGCCATGGAGCATATGGACAGATCAATGGCACTGCTCAAATAAAAGTACAATCCTTCAGAATTGTAGAGATATCATTTCTGGTGCATAATTGTAGAGATATCATTTCTAGTGCAGAATTGTAGAGATATCATTTCTAGAGACCCAGGCTGATGAGAAGGAAGGTTGCAGCAAGGAAAACACTGGGAGAGATTTCCTATGAGGAGGATTGGGACCGAGTTATATGTTCCAAGTGTGTTGTAATATTCTCTATGGACAAAAGAAATAAAAAAGACTTGAATGTTGGTTTTTCCCCTTATTGGGATTTCCAAGGTAAAAACTTGTGGACGTGTTTGATTCATGTTGCATTTTTTTCCCCTGCATTATTCACTATTAAATGCCAATGTATTTTTGTTTAGCAATTTCAGAAATTAAGTTACGGCAGTTGATTATTTTCTGGTTATAAAATATTGCTTTTGAATAGAAATCAGATCTGGTTTTAAAAAAAGAAATTAACATGTCTTAGCAACACACCATCCATTTAAATCTAAAGTATATCATAAATTTACTTAGGGAAACCCTCTTTGAGCCAGAGAAGAGTCGACCTAAAGTGGTAGGAAGGGTTGTATGGTTGCACCAACGAAAACGCAAAGAGAGATTTCCTGTGATGAGGATTGGGACTAAGTTATATGTTCCAAGTGTGCTGTAATATTCTTTGTGGGAAAAAGAAATAAAAGAGACTTTAATGCTGGTTTTTCCCCTTATTGGGGTTTCCAGGGTAAAAACTTGTGCAGATGTGTTTGATTCATGTGGCATTTTTTTTCCGCTACATTATTCATTGTTAAATGACCATGCAGTTTCTGTTTAGCAATTTCAGAAATTAAGTTACAGCAGTTGTTTTTTTCTGGGTATAAAATATTGCTTTTGAATAGAAATCAGATTTGGTTTAAAAAAAAAGAAATTAACAGTCTTAGCAACACACCATCCACTTAAATCTAAAGTATATCATAAATTTACTTAGGGAATCCCTCTTTGTGCTATAGAAGAGTCGACCTAAAGTGATATAAAGGGTTGTGTGGTGACAATGAGCAACCTTCCTAAGTTACTCTAAGGTTCCACTCGTGTTTTAGGGCATTACCACTTGATGTGTAGGTTTGGGAGGTAACACCTCCTACTGGGTTTTCCTCTCCATCTAGATTTCTTGACTAAGTTTTCTACATGACTTGCTTAGAAAAAACATAATTTGAAAAATCGAAATCGGACTCTGAATCAGTCGAGGGTCAACTCCGAATCGGAATTGGAATCGTTAATGAATCGGTCATAAATCGGCCAATTTGAATTTAATGAATCGGTTTGCTCAAAAATACATAAAATTTTTAAATTTTAAGAAAAACAACATTTTCAAGATTATAATCCATGAATCCAAAGCACAATTCCAAACTTCCAGTCTTCCACTACCACAGTCCAACTCCACAGTGCACACACAGTCCAACTCCAAAGTTGGCCCACACATAGTCCACTCGGCCCACACAGAGTCCATGGCCCACACAGTCCAAACTCCATAGTTGTCCACGCACAGTCCACTTGGCACCGACCACTCCACGCACAGTTCCACTGCCACTGGCCACCATCCACTCCACGCAGGGTCTCTATTCGACAGTTGGTATTGTCCCACTCGATCTCTACTCTCTCCCACAGCCGCCGACAGTCTCTAGTCCACACTCTCAAATAAAAAATGACAAAGGTAGGAGTCCGGTGTAGTAAACTAGGTTAGAAACTTAGGTAACCATAAACGTTAAAACCGCAGGCGCACAAAAAAACAGACTGATTTTAGTCGGATTTTGATCGATCAGAGCGGTTTGGTACCGAATCGACTGATTTGGTACCGAACCAGTCTACCAAACCGATTTCTCACCCGATCTGAACTGGTCAACCTTAAAATCGGTGAATCGACCGATTCCAAAACCGATTGGACCAATTTTTCAAACTATGAGAAAAAATCTATTAAAAAAAATCCACTTGCCTTTTGCTCTCTCTCTTCCTAGGATTTCCATACCAAGTTTTTTACATGCCACCTTCTAGAGGATAAATCTATTGGGAAATGTCATATTGCCTCTCTCTCTTTCTTACTAGGTTTTTCATACCGAGTTTTCAAGAATTTTACTTCTGGCTCAAAATCCCAATCCAAAATGGCATGGTTAGCTTGCTTTCTTCCTTTGATCGATGAAACTAACATTTCTTTGACCAGTAATTTGACTTGTCCTTTGCTCAACACTTGGCGAGATGAGCAACCAACTCCTTTGTCAAGCAAAGGCCTCCTTCCTTTGATGACCAAAGGCTACCCAAACAGAAAATATTCTACACATACTTAGCCAAGTCAACACTTTATCCTATCAATTTAATCCTATGATCCATAAAATGTAACCTTATCTTTGCTCAATGTTTAGAAAGTTAGCCCACTAGCACCTTCACCAAGCACTAGATGGGGTGTTCTCATCATGAAATAGTACATCAAGCATTGCTACTCTTCCCTTTGCTCAATGTTGCCTTACCTAAACAAATTTCCCCCCTTTCCACTATTGGTCCTTTGCTCAATCATTAAAACAGTCCGTTGCTCGATGAGAGTTGAGAAATCCATTTGCTTGTTTTTTGCAAAGAAGAAAGAAGGCAATTTTCGCCAAGAATTGAATTCCATGGTCATTTACTCGATGAACTACCCCTTTTTCTTAATGACTCACACTTAACCAAATTTGGTCCTTTTCCCCTGGAATATGCAACAAAAACAATGGATACCATGTGCGGTAAAAACACTCGCACTATCCTCTAGCTTTTCCCCCAAAACTTTTATCAGAGTTTAGTCTTTTAGACTAATGCCTTCTCTTGTCCAATAGTATATCTCTTCTCCATAAAAGGCCTTCACGATTTCGATGTGAATGGATACCATGTGCAGTAAAAACACTCGCACTATCCTCTAGCTTTTCCCCAAAACCTTTTATCAAAGTTTAGTCTTTTAGACTAATGCCTTCTCTTGACCAATAGTATAACTCTTCACCACAAAAGGCCTTCATGATTTCGATGTAAATGCCCCCCAAATGTTGGCTCTAAAACTATGCCAACCCAACCTTTTAATCCCTAATATTCAAAACATACACAACCTTAACAAATCAAGTGAGTTCGTTGAACAATCCAAAAGATTAGCCAAACAACCATATCGATTAGATCTACAACCAATAAACATAATATTGAAAAACAGTGTCCACTACACTATTAGATTATAGCATAGCATCTAACAAAGCAAGAAATGTGATAACATAACATATGCAAAAAAAATGAAAAGATAGCCGCAAAACTATCAACTATCAAAATATTCATAAAATTACTAGTTAAGAAACTTGGGATGACAAAACATAAACCATAAACTAATACCACATCTACAAAACTAATTTATTCAATAGAATACACAAGACTCTATTGCTACTATTGGAACCAAAATGAAAATAACTTAACCCTCAACAGTTAACACTAGAAAGATCAACTATGAAACTTTAGCCACTACCATAATATTAACCAACGTAGATCCATCTCAAACCTGGATCTATCAAGAACCGAGAGGGATCCAATTTCTTGAGGTGTAATTTTTTTTGTTTTATCTTACATTTTTTACAAATTAAGAAAAAAATTACCCCTCAAGAAATTGGATCCCTCTCTTTTAATTTTTTAATTATTTTTATTTTATTTTTGATAAGTTATGAGCAAACATGAAATTTTTAATTACTTTTGATTTTTTATAAGTTATGAGCTGACATGGAAACGTAACGTGACAAATGTGACAAACGTGACAAATGTGACAACATCTCCCACATACTGAGTTGTAACATAACGTAACAAACGTGACAAATGTGACAAACGTTACAACATCTCCCCCATACTAGGTTGTAACTTAATGTGACAAAAGTGACAAATGTGACATGTGACATCCGTTACAGGATCTCCCCCATACTATTACTTTTTACATTTTATTACTTTTGAAAACGTTACATGTGACATGTGACATCCGTTACAGGATCTCCCCCATACTAGGTTGTAAGCACCTCGTTTACACTCGGTGCAATCATTTATAGTGTGTTTAGTTGAAATAGTAAAATCGACCATCACAAGAGAGACATGGTGTTTATGGGAATGCGAGCACCATGAGAAAACCCACTAAAAGTTAGAGTGCTTACCTCTAAGAGATTCAGTTGTTACAAATGGTTCAAGCCGTAGAATGTCAATAGAAATAGCATACCTCAATCTCGGTAGGGATTTTGCAAAGAATAACATTCTAACCTAGATCTTCACCTAAGCCCTCTATTTATAGACTTGGGTAGGGCTTAGCTCATTAACAATCTTATTGTGAGGACGAAAAATAACTAAAAGAAAGTGACATCAGAGGACTATGAAGTGTCAATACATTCTAAGGCCCATCCAAGGATCAATCCCTCCCTTATTGATCAAAGGGAAATTGAGACATTAGGGCCCTATTGTTTTGAAAATACTAAAGTGAATGGAAGATATGACTAAAGGGAGGCAAAGGACATCCTTATTCATTGGTCATCCAAAGTTCAAACCCAAAGAAATAATAAGGAATGGAAGTGGCCTAGACACAAAGAAATCACAAGGAAAGTAATGGAAGAAGTGGCTCATACAAGTGGGCTAGGCATACTAAGCATGTTGTTACAGAAAGACTTCATAATGTCAGACTTCAATTTCCTAGGCAATGTGTTTATATCAATGTTATCAGAACCAAACCGGTCATTGAATTGACAGAGCCCAAAAAACTGAACTGGATGGGAACCAAAAAAATCCCGTAAAAAAACTAGACCAAAAACATCAATTTTTGAAAAAATATATATATTCATGTGCATCCATAAGAATCCAAACAATTATACACAAATATGCAAATTTTCTCATGTATATAGAAAGTAAGGGTGCATATAACTAAAATCGCAAAGAGTGCAATCCATATCTGACCCAAAATATCCTAGGCTTGGGGCATTGGATCTCTGGTTTTGCCCTTGCTAGACTCCATTAACGAGCCCTTGAGGCTGTTGGAGGAGGCCCTACCTTGTAAAACCTTGGAGAGACATCTCAAGAGGGAGGCTGGTCACCTCTCTTTATGCCCTAGGGTTTGAGGTAGCACCTTAAAACCCCATGTTTTCATCAATTTTATCAAATTTTAGTACTGTTCATATGTAAATATTTGCATTTTCATGGTTAATTAGAATTAGTTTTAGGTCTGCATTTTTACCTCAAAAAACCCTGAAAATTTTCCAAAAATAAAAAAATTTAAATTTTTCAATTTTTTCGGCCTGCCTCCCCAAAAATTCGGCCTACCATTTTAGCTCTACAAACCCTAGGGCGTCACCTATATAGCCTGTTATTTTTACTGTCAAACCCTAATCCGAAATTGCAGAAAATCTAAAAGAATCAAAAACCCTAATACCATAAAAAATTACAAAATTCAAGACTTCAAAAATATTAAAAAAAAACAAGCCCATAAAGGGTTGCGCCTTGCTTTGTTTTCCCATCAATCTTCAAGGGTGACCTGATTGGTGAGCTCAGCAGAGGTAAAAAAGGTGATTTACAGTCACTGTTGACTGTTGAAACAAGTTTGCAGACCTCCCATTATCATACCTGATCGGCTTAATAAATTCGCCTTGCTTCATATCTCTCTCCCTAGATTGAACTTATCCATCTAATTTGATACCTTTTTTATGCACTAATACTTATTGCGTTAGAGAGCATACATTTTACTTGTTGTATTGAAAGCCAAGTCACTGGGTTTTAAACTTTTACCTGCAGTTAGCATCTGCAAATTAAGGGTTCATCTTTGATATATGACTAAGTGTTTGACTGACATTTACTCTTCTTTACTGCTGATAATTACCACTGTTATATGCCTAATACTGACGTTGATATCCACTGTTTATTACTGTCAATGATGCCTAGTTTCCATTAAGCTCTGCTAATTGTATGATTTCTTTGACTTTGAAATGCATTGGAGCAGCAATATGTTATGAAATGTTGACTTGGGAAAGGCTAATTTACAGTACCAACTCCATTCCAATCTGATATACCATCCGATCTTGCAAAATTACTGATAAGTGCTAATGATCTATGAGTAACCTTAAAGCTGGTTATTTATTGTGTTACTGTGAATTAGTGCTGACAGTTGTACTGTTGTGTTAATAATAATAAGTCTGCCATAAAATTTATGCTGATTAATTGACAAGCGCTAAGAAAATACCTAGTTTTAGACCTCGATTATGCACTATTTCCTATGTTACCGGATCCGCCACCCCACTGTGTAGGATCGGTGGATCCGCGGATCCGATACGTATCCGCGGATCCAATACGTATCCGGATCGGATCCACCTAGGATCTGTGGATCCGTCATGGAAACGGATCCCCTACAGAAGGAAATGTATCCTAGTCCTATGAAATGGATCCTGTGAAAAATCAAACAATTCCTGAAATTTTCAAATTAGCCTAAAAAAATTGATACCCCCCAAAAAATTGGTTTTTAATGAAAAACTTAAAAAACCCTAAACAATTAATGGCTAAAAGTGTAAAACCCATTCCTTATCAAGGTCTGATCTATCCTTATGCCAAGATTTTCTCTTGAACTCTGATATATCAATATCAAGTGCTACTCTCAATGTTTTTATTTGATTTATCTTTACGGTCAAGGTCTGTTGTCAAAGGCTGATCTATCTTTATGTCCTATGTTGTTGCTCACTTCACCTACACTGTTACGTAGTCTTCAAGAAAACCACTTTATTCCTTACTGATAGGTACATGTGGGTGTGGCTCACAAAAACATTATTATGACCTCCTTCAATTTCATGCTAAAATGGTTTTTAAAATTATCAATATCAATCATGGTTACAACTCATCAAACTATCAGTTATGGTACATGAACTCTCTTTTTAGGCAATAAGTTATAGTTCTACTCTTGTGTTTCATAAATAGTTTTGATTCTTCACTCTATATTTTTATTTATTATATAAATATTTTTATATTTCTTTGTACTTTCCGTTTTCCCGCCGTATCCGTATCCTGGGTTTTAAAAAATCTGGTGAATCTGTATCCAAATCCGTGTCCGTATCCTGGTAACTTAGACTATTTCATACATTACAAATTTGCTAAGATTTAAAGGTAGATAGTTTGGTAATGGTTTTAATTCTACCATTTATCATTTGAAGATTGACTCAGCATACTATATTGATGATCATAGGTTACTGCTAATTATCTTTTCACATTTATACCGTTGGTGTATTTAACCTACATATTAATACATATTTGCACTAAATGTTGATACTCGCCTTTATATCTATAGCCATACTGTTTGACCCCATTCTAAGGCTCTGATCTCAAGTCTAGAGGTGTAGAAAGGTATTTGTTTGGTGCAGAGGTTGTTTGTAGGTAACATTGAAGGGCTCTCCCCTCGGGACAACTTTGGATCCCGAAGAAGTTGAGAGATTGGAAAAAGGTGACAGTAGTCCAAGTCTTTCATGTGATTGTCATTCACTAGCAAGCCCAGCCTGCTAGTTTGAACGGTAACAGGTTGAATGGCTAAGAATTAGCTAGAGCGTTCCAGTCCCAGTGGTAAATCATTGCCCAGATCAGGGGTGGCCTCTCAACAAAAACAGAGTATATGCTGGACAGAGAGCCTATGGCTGGGTGGAACATTGCCCTTGCATAGTTAGTTGTCTGACACGGCTTCATTCAAGATAAGCAATCAATTGATGTTTGACTGATTTCAGTTCAATGGTTTATGAATGTTGAGCTGAGTGAATATGTATATATTGATGTACTAAGTTAATTATGAATATGAAAAACAAGAATTTGGATGTCTTTATAAATCTTGACATCATGTGTTCAACTGACTGTGATAGTCCTGCCAATGGCTAATGGTCTGTATCATTGCACATTGTATTTGCATTGTAGTGAAATTGAGCAATTGCTCTTAGAGTTCCTCAAATGCATTAAGACCCTAGAGAAGCAGTCTAACCATTAAAAGATCCAAGTTTCAATTATGCTGATAAAAGCCCAGTTTCATTGCCTATGAGGAAGCCCGAAGTGGACGAGCTAGTGCCAATGGTATCGGTTTAAGATATTTAAAGGCCTGTATAGGCAAGCATGTTCTTATTCCGATAAAGATCAGGGAAGAAGAAGAAAAAATTGTGCCCCATAGCCTCGAAAGCTCACAGAGGTAGTTGGGTATGTGACAGAGTGGTATCACAGTGACCAACAACACTCGATCCTTAACAGGCCAAGGAGATTAAAAAAAATGCCATAGGGCATTGGTGGTAACAGTACAAGCTCGTGGAGCCACAACCCTTTTACAGCCTTAAAATTTTAAGAATCGTACTCTTGCCAATTGTTAAGAGCCAGAGTACTCTCAATTCTTACAATTGCTATTATAAAAAGTAAAGAATGCCATGGTTTAGCTATGCTCAAAGGGGGTATTACAAGGAGGCTATGGAGCTCTTTCATCAAATGCAAGTTGAGGGAATAGAGCCAGTCGGGATCTCATTGAATGCAATGATTAGAAGGTGTGCACAGAATGGGAATGGCAATGGCAGTGATGCCTTGAAACTCTCCTATCAAATATTGCACAGGTTGGCTTGGACCCAACCTCAATTACAGTTGCGAGTATTTTGCCAACATGTGCTCAGCTAGCAGCTTTATAACAGGGAAAGGAAATCCATGATTAGGCTTTTAAAATAGGATTTGAGTCAGATGTTGTGACAGAGTGCTAATTTCCTTCTTTGAATCATAATTTCAATAAACTTCCTTTAATTTCCAATTCTCTGCTTGAGTCCTTTTGCTTGATCTATGCACTATTGGAAGAACTTTTGATGCAAATGAAGCTGGCATCGTATCTACTAGACAAAAATTTAATGCTACTTGGAGCTGACTACAAGAATATGTAATCTCTTCCCATCTTTCTATTGTGAGAAGAAGGCAGGTATGTTTAATCTTATAAGTATATCCTCCAGGACACCTATTCTAGTTGTCAAGAACCTTTGTATATGTGGCAGCTGTTGCTCTTCCATTAAATTTGCCCCAAGATTATTGGCTTTGAAATTTATATCAGTTATCTCAACCACATCCACCATCAGAAAGGTGCCTTTGTCTGGAGAGTTCTCTACAATTGCACAAGGGCTAAGCAGCAGAATAGGGAAACAATGACATAGTTGATGTGGATGATAGAGGACCTAGTTTTCCAGATGGGGGCATTCCCCTTTTCATATCTGATGTTCTATACTCACAGGACTCCATGAGAATGGAATAAATGAGCCAGTGCAGTACAATGGATCCAAACCAAATTTACTTGTTACCTGGAAAGAAACAACAACAAGGTTGTTCTTGTAAACTGTATCTTTCATGGCACTTGTCGATTGAAAAGAGCATGTATCTATATAGCTGATTTTTCCTGAGCCTGGTCATGTGTACTGGGATTCATTCTGCAATTCTGGTAGCATTGAGGACACTCTCCAAGTGTTAAAGGAAAATGTCTAGAAGAGATACAATTGCATGGATACAATGATCGTGGCAATTGCGATGCATGGGCATGGGGAGGATGCCCCTGCAACATTTTACGAATTGCAATATGTGGGTTTGAAACCAAACCACATCACTTTTACAGGCATTCTTTCTGTTTGCAACCATGGAGGCATGGTTAACGTTGTTTTGGCAGTTCTTTCATTCTATGAATCAATATTATCATATTAATCCTGATGCTGACCATTATGCATACATGGTTGATATCCTTGGTCATGTTGGTCGCCTTGATGAGCATATAATTTCATTAAAAAGGATGCCAATGAAGCCTAGTGCAAGTGCATGGGGAGCCTTGCTTGTTTCCTTCAGAATCCATCGAAACATTGAACTCGAAAAATCTGCAGAACGCCTTTTTGATCTAAAGCCTATCAATTCTTCAAAATATGTATTGCTTTCAAAGTTCAAACATTTATGCTGCTGCAAGTAGGTGGGATGAGGTATCAAATATGAGAAAAATGATGAAAGAAAAGGGCTATCCAAGACTCCAGGATGCAGCTGGATTGAAGCCGAGAACAAAGTCCGCACATTTATTGTAGGAGACGAGTCATTTGAAGGCTGAGAGGGCAGAGGAAGCTACCATGAGGAAAAAGTCTTATTCCTCCTATAGGTGATGGGAAAATCTACTCGGTTGAGTCGCGGCAATTGCAAGCAGGATAAGGTTGGCAACAATGCCAAATGTGGGCAATGTGTAAATATTGCTGTGAGCAGCATGCTTGCTGTGTGTCAACAGCAATTCAGGATATGAACCAGCAATTGCATCTTTAGAAGCTGTTGTGGAGGAGAGACTCGCCTTGTGAGGCCAGGTGGAGTTGGATGGCATAGGAGCCAATTTTCTTTGGGAAGCCATGGACTAGTTTGCTCGAGAGGAAGTGGGAAGCAGGTCTCATGAAGAGGCAAAGTGCCAAGAGCAGCCACCTCATACAAGGTTTGGTTGCAGCAAGTGTAGAGATAAGATAACTCTCTCACCCTAAATCTATTCATTCTTTTTAGAAACTTAAAGTGTATGATGTGAGTGTAACAAGCATAGCTCAACTGTATGAGCTAGTTTCTATCCTTTTGGGTGAGGAAAGCTATGCTTTCTTGGTTGATAGTTCTCATTCCTTGGGATAGGAAAGATTCAAGCTGAGGTTGGCTAGGGAAGAGCCCTATAACTTTGTTTTAAATATAGAATATATCATATGCATATGTGTGTATGCTAATTTTTGATAGGTCACCAAGGAAAGTTCAGCTATAGAAATGAGC
Source organism: Larix kaempferi (assembly GCA_027924585.1). Taxonomy (NCBI): domain Eukaryota; kingdom Viridiplantae; phylum Streptophyta; class Pinopsida; order Pinales; family Pinaceae; genus Larix; species Larix kaempferi. The sequence continues at coordinate 5,988,932 of BSBM01000805.1, read as the reverse complement.
TGCCCAGAAAGCTGGAACTAGGTGAGGAAAGCTATGCTTTCCTGGTTGATAGTTCTCATTCCTTAGGACAGGAAAGAGTCAAGCTGAGGTTGGTTAGGGAAGAGCCCTATAACTCTGTTTTAAATATAGAATATATCATATGCATATGTGTGTATGCTAATTTTTTATAGGTCGCCAAGGAAAGTTCAGCTATAGAAATGAGCTACCCAGAAAGCTGGAACTAGTTACTAGCTACAGCAGAGGATGGTTGTTAGGATCAACCAAGTGGACAAGAAGAGAAGCGAGTCTCTGGCCTTAACCATATTTGATCAAATGCATTAGTAACTAATAAGGGCTTCTGTAAAATTTGTGTAGTGATGTTAAACCCTTGAAGAGTAAAATTGTCATGGCCAATGGTTGCATGTGAAGGGTAGGAACCCATTAAGCAGGTTGGCTGTGGTTGTGAAATTTCAAGCTAAGATAAGGGATCAAGAAGGAGAATTTCTTGCCTTTTTTCTCTTGCTACAATTGAAGTGCATTTCTCCAATATGAGGAAGTTGTTTGCATGAATGTTTAGAGCATGCAAAGGTTGTTGTTGCTTTGGATGAATGAGTAAAGCATGTGAATGTTGTTGTTTGCTCGACATGGATGACTAGAGCATGCAAAGGTTGTTGTACATGTAAGAGAATATACTGTTGGGATTCATATGCATTAATAAGCATGTTAGGTGTAATATGCATATGGGCATGCCAAGCATTGTGTGATAATGATGTTGCATAATGACTGAGGATGTCTTATTGTTATATGTAATGATTATGGCTTAATATCAAGCTGATTGTTAAGTTATTGTGCAGCTAGGGATGATGTTTTTGATGATACTGCTGCTAAGAGAGTCAACCCGCAAGGAAGATAAAGGCAAGTGCTTCTGTTGGAGGGTTGATGAAGGGCTAAGTGAACTCCTGTGAAGCAGCAGGAGGGACAGGTAACATCAAAAGAATTGGTAACTGCCATAAGAGGTATGAGCTGGACATGTTTACCTAGCTAAGCGCTGAGATATGGGAATGGGTAAAAATCCCTTCAGCCATGTTTAATTATTAAATTGATATGCTTAGCTTGATGTTGAATGCATGCATGTGAAATGAATGCTTAGCTAGGGCACAGACAAGATTGGGAAAACCTTGGTTAAGTAAAGGCCGTCAAGACTTTCATGCATCCATGACTGTGTGTGTGTCATGTTTAAGCTTGTTAAGAGATGATAACCAGAGTTTGATGAGCTGAATACTCATGTTATGCATATGATGCCATGTGCGAGACCGTGGGTGTTGGATTGAGAAGCCTGCAATGCTGCATAAGTATTCCATGAACTCCCCATTGGCGTTATATCTGGGATGAAACCTCTTTACCAAACTTCAGGCTGGTGCACCGCTGGTGTTCTGGTGAAGGAAGAATTGTAAAAGATCCTCGTCAGGTAACCCTAGCAATATGATTGGTAACCATAGAGGTAATGTGCTTCTAACTGAAAACGAAAATGTGGTAAGGATTTTCTTTGTTGTAATTTGATAATTAATTGATAATGCTATTGAATATGAACTCATAGCTCAGAAGAAAAGATAAGTAAAAGATCATTTAATTTTGTATACATGTAAATGATCATGTTTGGGCAGATTGTGAAGTGATAACCAAAACCCTTAAAAAATATGAGCCTTTGAATTAGGACACCCTGAATGTTGTATAGATATGGATCCATGGTAAAGTGGAAGGAATCCAAGAGCACTACACAAATACCCATATGTCTCATTGTTGAAAGGGCATCTGAGTTGCAACCTTTTTGCCGACATTGAATGCACCTAAAGGAAATGAATGTATCCCTGGTGTTGTGTCCAGGTGGAAAGGAAGGCAACTAGGAAGTCAACCAAGTGTTGAGGAGAAGGCCGGGTATTGTGTTATGGTGTTGGGTAGAACTTTGAATTTCCATGGTGATGCATTGAGATGTATGCAAGTGTTGATGTGGATTTTGTAGAAGAACATTGTTATATTATGTTTAAGTGAATATATCCAGATGGTTAACCATTGGGTTAGGGAGATAGCTAGGTTGTAAAGAGGCATTGGCTAAGATGACCAATTTGCCACCGTAGAGCACCTGAGCATGCATTGTTGTTTAGAACAATGTTGGAATGCATTGGGTGCATGTGCATAAGTAAATATGTGCAATGCATTAATTAATTGGGGAACGGTTTCCTGTGCCCCAGAAGGACTGCTAAGTAGTGAGAGGAGTGTCATGGCATTTTAAGAATGCTGGTATATACAGTAACCATGAGAGTGGTATGAATAGATCATTAGTTATTGCATATGATTGTTGTAGAAGACACTTTGTAATTTCAGATTTGAAATTGTTGCTAATGGAGTGCTAATTGATTGTTTAGCCATTTGAGACTTGTGTCAGGGACACACATTGCAGGAAGACTGTGTGCATTATTGCCTGCAAGCACCGAATAATATGAGGATGGCCTCATAAGTTTATTAGATCTGGTTCTCTGCAGGAGACAGAATTGAAAATTCAGATTTGAATTTTGATAATGAATATTACTAATTGTTTGGCTGTTTGTGAATGATGTCAGGAGGAAATATTGCAGGAAAACCATGTGTTATGGTCTACAAGAGCCGAACAACATCAGAAGGAACTCGTGAGTATGGAAATCTGAATGAGTTTAATACTTTAATTCAAACGAAGAACAGTTGCATGTATGCAAATTTTGGACATGGCAGCGAGTGTGAGATGATGAGACTTGTCCTAAGAGGATAAGTGTTGGCTGCTAAGCTGGAAAGCGCAGGGAGGTTGCCACTGTCATTGAGTTGAAAAGTAATGGAAGGAAGGGACAAAGAACTAATTGACAAACCTAGTGAAGGCGAGCCGCGAGACCTCCTAAAGATGACCAGGGTTTGGGTGATCTTTCTACACACACAATGAATAACACCTGGAGGAAGGGGACGCCTGAGGGATTGTTGAGCAGAGAAGGGGTACCTTCTTGATGTTGTGCGGTGCAGGTAATGTGGATCCCAAGCTGGTCGATTCTAAGTGAGATGCCTGAGCTCACTAGGTTGGTAGGTTCCACCCCTTAATTCCTGAAATGCCTGTAAGCACAGCAGAGGTTGGCTTGGCATTGTGTAAGAACGGCTTGATAAAATCCTAGACCGGTGTGGCATTCTAGTTTTGGATAGCCTGGTAAAATCCAGCAGTGGGCTGGTGTAACTATGGACTCAATGGACAGATGGGAAGAAAGTTGAACGTCGCCGGTGGTAGCCATGGAAGCAGAGATACATTCATCAAGATAAGTATTGGATGTTATGCATACTTATCCTTTTTTTAAAATATGTGCTTTAGTTATGAAATTAAATTCTTGGTTATGGAATGTTCTTGCTTGGATGGCTATGATATGCATAAGATCATTGGTTATCATTGTAGGTAACGGCTTTGTAAAAGCCAGAGGTAGAAATTATGCATGATAGTGAGAGCAATTGTGGACATTGCTGCTTGAGAAAGCCATCAGATGCAAGCTGGAATGAAGAGGACAGCCTGTGGGTACTACTGAAAGTTGAAGAGAGTGGTTTCCTAAAGCTGGGAAAGAATGTTGGAACATCATTGCTACCTTAGAGGGCACCTGTAAAGTGTAAAAGCCTTGAAAAAGACCATTCATTGTGTTGTAGAGTGTAATTACCTTGAGGAAGGCCATGCATTGTATTGTATTTGTGAAACATTGAGGACAATGTTGATTTAAGGGGGAGGGTAATGTAATACCCCAGTTGGACCCCCTTGTGTAGAGCAATGTAAATGTGTCAATGCAAGTAAACATGACGGTTCATGGTGAGGAACCCAAGGCCAAGGCCCCACCATTGAATATCGGGCATGTATAAATGTAATGTAATAAGTTAACTATGGCAAGGGAATGTAAAATGAGATGGGGGCAATGATTTCCACAAGATGAAAGGGGAAAAGAACCAAGACATTCAATGAGAGCCATGTGCCATTCAGTGAGACTCATGTGTCTAAGACTCTAAAGGACAACCCAATCTACTTTGTTGACCATTGAGGTAGTTATTACCTTGGGTTGGGAAAGGAAGGGTAGTTATTATTTTTTAATCCCAATTCATTGAGGAATAAAAACAGTTTTTACCCTCACGGAATTATGTTCTTGGTTGAGTGTTTCCTCATGAGAATTGACCTTACATGCATCAATTTTATCATTCAACCAAACTGGAGCGCCTCTCCATTGAAGGGACTCTGCATTCCCGTGGGCTGTCATCTCAAAAAAATCAATTGCATGCCCCGTGGGTGTAAAGAGAGCCTCGATTTTCTTGTTTTCCTGTGGATTTGACTATGAGAGCTCGAGACTTAACTCCCTGCCTGTTGTATTCATGCCATTAATCGATTATGATGGCCCTACTTTTGTAAATCCACCCTGGAAACATTGTTGTTTGGCCCTGCTACCAAAAGTTCGCCCCAACACTTGTTCTCATTGCAATGTGTTGTAGATCCATCCAAGAATCGAATTGCCTTGTCGGGATTCGAATTCTTGATTCCTTGCTCGGTTTCAGTGGTTAAATCAAGTATTAGAGAATGAGTAGTGAGGGAAGAGAGTAGTCCTGTTAACCACTTGTTCACCATCTTTCACCTCTACTCCCTTGTCTATCACCTGTTTTTTGTTTCAGGGGTCATGGTGAAATGCTGTGGGTTGGCTTGACATTGTGGATTGGGTTGAATGGCTAAGAATTAGCTAGAGCATTCTGGTCTCGGTGGTAAATCATTGCCCAGCTTGGGGGTGTCCTCTCAGCAAAAACAGGGTATATGCTGGACAAAGAGCCTATGGCCGGGTGGAACGTTGCCCTTGTATAGTTAGTTGGTTGACATGGCTTCATTCAAGATAAGCAGTCAATTGAACTGATTTTAGTTCAATGGTTTATGAATGTTGAGCTGAGTGAATATGTATATATTGATGTACCGAGTTAATTATGAATATGCAAAACAAGAATTTGGATGTCTTGATAAATCTTGACATCATGTGTTCAACTGACTATGTTATTCCTGTCAATGGCTAATGGTTTGTGTCATTGCACATTGTATTTGCATTGTAGTGAAATTGAGCAATTGCTCTTAAGAGTTCCTCAAATGCATTAAGACCCTAGAGAAGCAGTCTAACCATGAAAAGATCCATGTTTCAATTTTGTTGATAAAAGCCTAATTTCATTGCCTATGAGGAAGCTCAAAGTGGACAAGCCAGTGCCAATGGTATCGGTTTAAGAATTTAAAGGCCTGTACAGGCAAGCATGTTCTTATTCCGATAAATGTCAGGGAAGAAGGAAAAAAAAATTGAGGCCCATAGCCTCGAAGGCTCACAGAGGTAGTTGGGTATGTAACAGAGGACATTAGTCAACACCCTACAATTTTGATGAAACCTCCTAATTCCTAATAAGTAATTTTGCTTGAGTGAAGGGTACATTTTTACGAAGGTCATGATAGAGGAATTAAACAATCAGCACCACCAACATCGAGGTACATAGAGGGGTTGATGTGCTTGATTAAATGCCCATCCCCTACCCTCATACATGATAGAATACAGTGGAAATGTTGCAATCCTGAAACCTTGAACACTGTTAAGTCTGTTAAGGCACTAGTGTGCATGGGTCCAAATTCATTGTACCTTCTTCCTACTCAATATAGGAGAAGGTCAGGGTATAGGCTTATTGAATATTCATTTAGTTTTTCAGAGTAGGAAGCGGTGGGTGAAGAGTGGAGTTTGAAGCTTTCAATGTAATTCATGTTTTCAAGAGTCATAAACAATAATGTGACTAGAGTTTCAGATCTATGTACTTGCTACTACTTTCTTCAGCTTGATGTGTTTCAGTTCCTAGTAAAAATCAAATTGCAGCTTTCATACAAAGTTTTGTTTTATGTTTTCCTAAGTAGGTAGGTTAGAAATTATGTTAAGATTCAATATGCTAATATAGATAACATCAGTGTTCAATTCAATTTCACAACAATAGCATATACAGGATCACTGAAAGAATAACAAGCACAGCATAAACACAAGAGACACAGATTTATCCTGGGAAATCCTCTAGGGGAAGAAAACCCAGCAAAACTTCCTCAATATAGATGATCAAAAGCACAAAGATGAAATCCCCAAACAAGAGCTCCTTATCCTTCACAAATATCTCTCTCTCTCTCCTAATGCGCAATCCACAAGTGAGTGTGTGTGTGTATGAATGAATAAATGAGAGAGCCTAGCTCTCTATTTATACATTCACTTCTACTTTAATTTTACAACCAGACATGTCGGCCTCAACTAACTTTACCACTCAACTAATGTTGACTAGGCTGACTCCTCTAGGAGACTTAAAAACCCCATTACATTTGACTCTAGGGGATCTATTGCCCCGGCTTACATGGGAGGATTTACCTCATGACTCTATGATGACCAAATACAATAATAACATCCCAACGGAGGAATAAAACATCTTCGAATAAATTACAATAATAAAATACAATAGAATATTCTTTGAAGTTACAATATTACAACACTCCCCCTTAATGAGAAGGGTATTCTATTGACAACATCAACATCCACTGAAGGAGCAAGGAGAGAAAGCATCATCAACAACATCACGGTGATACATCTATAAATCATTGGAAGTTTTGTTCAATAGCATCAGCAACTGGAACATCTTCAATATCTTCAACATCTTCAATACTGGAGCATCATCTTCTACAACACTGAGTCTTCATCTTCTGCAGCACTCGATCTTTGATCTTCATCTTCTGCAGCACTCAATCACTCGATCATCTACAACAACACTTGATCTCTCGATCAACAACAACATCATCTTGATCTTTCGATCAACAACGGCATCAATATAACCTGCAACACACGTGATCTAATTACGGGATGATCAATCCCTCTCACTTTAGGACATAAGTCCAAGGATGATGCAATCCAACTACAGTGTCAATCCTTTTTCATACTGGATGTGACCTAGATCAAATCTAGGGTTGACCACCAAAGTGCCAATCCTTTTTTATATTGGATGTGACCTAGATCAAATCTAGGGTTTACCACCACAGTGCCAGTCCTTTTTCATACTGGATGTGACCTAGATAAAATCTAGGGTTTACCACCACAGTGCCAATCCTTTTTCATACTGGATGTGACCTAGATCAAATCTAGGATTTACCACCACAGAGCCAGTCCTTTTTCATACTGGATGTGACCTAGATCAAATCTAGGATTTACCACCACAGAGCCAGTCCTTTTTCATACTGGATGTGACCTAGATCAAATCTAGGATTTATCAACACAACATTATCATCATCACATTCTCGGAGACAAGAGTCTATAGATCCTTTTAGGACATGTGTCCAGGGATGATACAATCCTATTGCAACATCATCATCAACATCTTTCTCAAAGACAAGAGTCTACGGATCCCTTTAGGACATGTGTCCAGGGATGATACAATCCCACTGCAACATCATCATCAACATATTTCTCGGAGACAAGAGTCTATGGATCCCTTTAGGACATGTGTCCAGGGATGATACAATCCCACTGCAACATCATCATCAGTATCAACATTGCTCCCCCTTTCAAGGAAGGTCCTTTCGAACCACACCAAGCTTGTCTCGGAAGTACTCAAACTTCACTTGAGACAGAGGCTTAGTCAACACATTAGCAACTTGCTCATCAGTGCTCACATACTGGAGCTTTATAGCTCCCTTCTGTACCATATCCCATATGTAAACATATTGGATTTTTATGTGCTTTGACTTTTCATGGAACACTGGGTTCTCCGTCATCTTTATACAACTCTGGTTGTCAGACAGAATCACCGTGGTATCCAAATCCAGGTCAAACAGACCTGACATCAACTTTCGAAGCCATATGGCTTCACAACTTAGAAGAACATGTTGCTATATACTCTGCTTCAGCTGTGCTGAGAGAAACACTGGACTGCTTCCTGCTAAACCATGAGATCATGACAAATCCCACACAATAACATCAACCTGAGGTGCTCTTCCTGTCTGAGACACTTCTGGCCCAATCTGCATCTGTATAACCATACAATCTATAGTCATGATCTCCAACATAGTATAGACCAAATTCTATCGTACCTTTTAGGTACCTCATCACATGATTTGCAACTACCAGGTAAACACATCTAGGTTCAACTAGATACTAACTCAGGGTGTTCACAGCAAAGCATATATCTGTCCTGGTATTCGTCAAATACATCAACGAACCAATCATTTGTCTGTAAACTGTAGAAACCACTATCCATCATCCCAGATATCTACTTCACATTTTCCTCGGCTAAGGAAAAATCTCATTTGATCTTAGCCACATATCTAATCACAAGAATCATGCCAAGATTCTTTAACTCTAAGATCTACTCCATCTGAAGTGGATTTTTCTACATCTGAGTATTGTCCTCCCTCTATGAATGAACATCATTCACACTCTACATTGAGTGATCTTCTGCATAATCTATCTGTGCCATCTCTCGTCAGATGGGTCTACTGATATGAGCCTCAAGATCACTTGAACTCTATGGTGAGTTCCTTCTTGCATCCATATGAGAGAAGCATGTCATCTGCATATAGAAACCATCTTCAACCTTGTAGCAAAGGTTGAAATCTGCATCACCCGTGGTGATCATCAACCTCATCAAATGACTATCGATCCTGGGTACCTGTTGAACCCGTACAAAGCCTTCTTCAATTTTCTTTCAAATATCAGGAGTTTGCTCGATATGCACTTCTTCTTCAATTACACCATTGAAGAGAATGGTCTTGTCATCCATGGGTGTAATCTATCTCTGGAAGTGTGCCTAGCCATTGGAGCAAACATCTCATCATGATCCTCTCCCTCTTTATAAGAGAATCCTATAGCCACGGGCCTTGCTTTGTACTTCTATAATATGTTTGATTTGTAAGTATTCTTGTTGAACAGTCATCACTTGTTCTTCGGAACAAGGGTTCATCATCTTTCTTTTGTAGATCATAGCACACGATCTTTCCTACAAATCAAATTCAATTACATGATTAGTAACACTTCATAATTATCAAATCATGTTGACATTTCACTGATAACCTATTATGCATACTGATATAATTCACATAGTTATGCAACTATCTTGAACAATACTTTGGCACAACGCTTTTCCATATCCTGTATGCATACAGTGGCTATCTAGATGCCTTCCATCTCTACCAAAACATACTATCAAGAGTGTGCACAGCTCCCAGCATGTTAGCAAAGAGGTTTCATTCTAGACAAGCAACAATGGAATGTTTGTCCAACTTACCCATCATATGCATATTAGTAGTATACTGTTCAATGCTATATGAATGCTTACACTATGCATGATATATTTCCTGATTCTAGGAATACAAATATGCATACAACTATTACGAGCAATATCATTAACTATTCAAAGATTCAAGAAGTAATTCAAATAACAACTAAAATACTTATCTTTTATGTTTGTGTGGTTGCCTCCCTCTTGATCTCTATTTTCCCTTTATGATAGCATCATGATTATATGTCTTTGAACTTATATCCATCCGCATAAGTAGAGAATCTATGTGATCAAAGACTATGGATGAGTCTTTGTCTTCATGTAATCATGGTCATATATTCTTGATCTAGAACTTGATTTGTCTTTCTTGATGTACCTTTCATGTTAGCAGACAACATCATCCCCATACAACACCACAAGTGCATTAGTACAATCATAAGTGTCATAACCCTAATCAATTCACATGCATTCATACTTTTACTAAGGTGATCAAACAAGTCTAAAATTAATCATGATTGTACTAACCTCAATAATATGAAGACAAACATATCATGAACTTAATCATCAGATAAATGAAACAGATTTCAAAACAAACCTGCATCTCCTCGAGTCATACCTGTCGAGATTGCTTGTAGTCTTTTTTATAAGGGTAAAACCCCAATCATCCAAGGTAGATCACTTGTAAACATATTATATAGGTTCATGGTTCTAGGATGATAGAATATCAGTGCCATTTAAACCTCCTTCATTGCTACCCTATGAGTCTCCCAACCTTGCTAGGGTTTCTTCTTACTTGGAAACCCTAATTTTCAATCACCTTCCGCCCCACAACATTTTGATGGAAGATTAATATATATGATGAATGGATTCCAAATCCATTTTCAAAGTTTCCAATGTTGCATCAGGTGTCTCCAACATTGTATCAGGTCATGCCATACCTAAAAAAACTGAAAACCCTAAGTGAGAGCTTCTTCCTCCTCTTCTTTGATTTCCTCCGTTGAGCTATTTTAGATGTACCTTATTGTTTCTGATGTATCTATGAAATTTAGGATCCTCAGGGTCTGAAACTTCGGTCTGTGGTATCCTGACCTGTCATCTTTCCAACCCCATAGAATTGAGCTTCTTTGGATTCTCCATGAGAGAGATATGCTAAGTTTCCCAACATGACCTTTTTATGGGATGAAATAGCATAGCGAACTTGTACGGCGTACCACGTGTCATTGTTTCAACTTCGGCCTCTGATACTCAGACCTACGAAACTACAGTTTGCGCCCTAACTGTTACTTTTTATGGAATTCCATTTAGATATTCCTACCCCAAGATATGACCTTTTTCCCTAGGTCACCTGTTTATGGGATGAAACAACATAGCAAACTTGTACGGCGTGCCACATGTCACTGTTTCAACTTCGGCCTCTGATACTTGGACTTGTGAAACTACAGTTTGTGCACTAACTGTCCCTCTTTATAGAATTCCATTTGGAGCTTCCTAGCCCTAGATATGACCTTTTTCCCTACGTCACTTGTTTAGGGCTGAATTCTGGAAAAGGCAGAAACCCTAACTTGTACGGATCATATCTCACAAAGTACAACGAATTTGAGGCTTAAAATCGGATACAAGGTGCATGAACATTTCATCTTCGGTCTATCCAAGTTTCAGATCTTGAACCTTCTCCAAAAGTGATTTATAGCGAAAGTTTCACAATGACTAGGTTTTGCTATACAAAGCCCTAGCTTTCAAATTGTCGCAAGTGAAACAAGTGTCGTAAATGCCATACATTGCCTTCCTTTGTTAAAATATTAACCAGGAAAATGATTGGAGAGAAATGCATGCTAGGGCATGCATGCATGCATGCAAAAGTGAGTTTTGCAAGCAACCATTTTAGGTTTTTGGTAAACCTAACTTGATAGTGAGATGTTATAAGGAAGACAGGAGGTGACTGTCTTCAACATAGTGAATATTGATCTGAGATAGATCAAGAGAGGAGGACGACTTCACATGTGAAGGAGGGCACATTCTTCAAGGAGGGAGAAGCTCGTACCGCATCAGGTAGAGCAGTTGAGTGTCTGTAACTTGCAGAGTATCTTTGTCTCATAGATTGAGGAAGATCAGTGACAATCAAAGCTCAGATCTACTGAGATCTGATTCAGTACGAGTCTTTCATTACTGGAGGGAGGGCACACTTGTGCATGCAGAAAGAGGACGTTTTCAGTCACCGGGTAGTCTTCAGAGCGAGCAGAGCAAATCTAAGGATAGAGACAAATAGATCGAGCAGAGGCGGATACAGGGACATTCAGATCCAGTTTTCCATTTTTAGGGATTATCTCTTCCGTGCATGCATCAGCTAGATGCATGCAAATCTTGAGTTTTCCAGAAAAGATTACTGAGGTAACCCTGTATTGTACTAGTCTCTTTTCCTATATGCTCTGGGCTCGAGAATAAAGAGAGCCCCATAGTTTGTTGGTTTCTCCCAAAAGGGTTCCAGGGTACATTTGGTGTTTATGTATGATTGCATTTATATTGTTAAGTTGGTAAATGCAGATCTAGTTGTTTGAGTTCATGTTAATGTTGTATTGATATCGAGACTCATCCCACTTGAGATCTCTGGGCGATCCAGAAGGAGTAGTGATCTCTGGATCAAATATTTACATGGTATCAGAGCCCTAGTAAGGGTCAGGGAGTGCTTTCATACACAGATCTTCAGTTGTTGCATCAGATCTACATCATGGGGAAAGAGCAAATTGTTTGCACCCCTTGCTCTGCTACGGATATTGATGAGTGTACTATAGACAGGATTGTCAGGGAGATGGCTCTTAACTCCTGTCAATCATTGATGGCCTCTACTTCTACTGTATGGTACATAGACAGTGGTGCTTCGAGTCATATGAAAGGTGTTCGCGGATATTTTTCTGACCTATCAGAGGATGGGATAAATCTTGAGATTGTCCTGGGAGACAACTCCACGGTCAAGGCTATAGGACGAGGAACTGTGTCTTTCCAAAAAAACTCTGGAGAACAGATGAGAGTTCATGATGTTCTATATGTTCCAGGTTTTAAGAAAAACTTGATCTCTGTTTCCACGATTGAAGATCGAGGGCTATGGGTGATGTTCAGAGATGGAAATGTACTAGTTCATCCCAAGGGATCCAATGTTGCCTCAGCTGGGAGGATTGGAGTCCGCAGTGGGAAACTATACAAGTTGAGTTTCCAACTACATCATGCCCTAAGTCATAGTAGTCGGGATGAGGGATGTGATCCCTGTGAGCTTTGGCACAGGAGGATGGCTCATCTGCACCATCCGGCTCTAAAGATTATGAGGGAGACTGTGACAGGAGTACCTGAGTTTAGCACTGAGCACACTGATGTGTGTAAGGGGTGTGCTCTCGAAAAGTACATCAAGACAGCATTTCCCAAGAGCGACACTAGAGCTACAGGAGCTCTTGATTTGATTCATTCTGACCTTTGTGGTCCGATGTCCACCACATCACTGAAAGGATACAAGTACTAATGTGTCTTTCATTGATGACTATTCCAGGAAGACCTGGATCTACTTCCTGAAGAGCAAGGAGTCTAAGGAAGTTTTGTAGAAATTTCAGGAGTTCAAAGCCCTTGTGGAAAAGCAGACATAAAGGAAGATCAAGATCTTAAGATCAGACAATGGGGGAGAGTACACCTTCGCTGAGTTCAACAAGTTCTGCGCTCAGGAAGGCATCAAGAGACAGTTGATTGTTCCTTATACACCTCAACAGAATGGGGTGGCTGAGAGGAAGAACAAGGCCATTATTGGAGCTGTGAGATCCATGTTGCATGATCAGGGATTGTCGTTCTTTCTCTGGGCTGAAGCATGCAACACTGTAGCCTACATTCAGAACAGGAGCCCGCATAAAGCTTTGGGGGACAAGACTACCGAGGAAGCCTTCTCTGGGAAGAAACCTGAAGTTGGGCACTTCAGGATTTTTGGATGCCTCACCTACTCTCATGTTCCTTCAGAGAAAAGGACAAAGCTAGAACCCACTGCAAAAAGAGGAATTCTGGTTGGGTACGACAAGACTTCAAAGGCCTACCACATTTACATCCCTGGTCTCAAAAAGACTGTTGTGAGACGGGATGTGAAGTTCGAGGAGGATAGGACCTTTCGGAAGTCATGTGAGTCAGAGAAGGGAAAACAGCAAGTTGCTACATCACCACTTGACACAGGACAGAGTACTGCTCAACAGTCAACCAGGTCCCAAGTGTCCGGAGTGACAGACACACAAGAGCAGGGACTGGCACAAGATCTCAGGTTGGTGATCAACTGAGATCAGGATCCCAGATTATAGGTTCTCAAGCTACAGGATCAACAACTACTGGCACCTCTACTGGAGGTACTCACTCACATACAAGATACTGGGACGAGGATGAGGAGTTCTCATCTCAGGATGTCACTTCAGGAAAGAGGAAGCCTAAGTGGCTTCAAGACACCTTGAAGGATTCTCAGGCAGTAGGAACTCCCAAAAAAGATGTGAGAGAAAGAATGGCTCCACAGAGATTTTGCAGTAACTTAGCACTACTAAGCAGCATCAGTGAGTCAGAGCCTTCCTTATACGAACAGGCAGCTAGAAAGCAGGCTTGGAGAGATGCCATGTTGGAAGAGTATGCTTCCATCATGAAGAATGATGTCTGGGAAGTGGTGCCCAGACCAGAGGGAAAATCAATAGTCACCTCCAGATGGCTCTATAAGATTAAGTATGCAGCAGATGGCAGCATTGAGAAATACAAATCCAGGTTTGTGGCTAGAGGGTTCTCACAGATAGAGGGAGTAGACTATGAGGAGAATTTTGCTCCTGTGGCCAAGTATTCTTCCATCGGGACTGTAATCTTTGTTGCAGCAGAGATGGGATGTGTTACGATGGTACTAGCACCAACGTACCTACAGAGGTGCCTCGGGGAGAGGGTGTCTTTTTTCTGACCAGGAATGGTGTTTAGCCAGCTCATTCTGAGGTAGGGGCATGGCTAGACCCTTTGGCTTCTCTTCTGGAAGTACTATGGCTTAATGGCATCGCTGACTGCCTCATGAAAGGGTTTGAAACCCTGAGGTTGGTGTTCGGGTCTTCTAGGGGTGGGTCACTAGGTCACATGCCCCCTGCCTTGTTTCAACACTCCAGCAGCAGTTGTTCCAGCGTTGAGACTCACTCTTATCTTCTAGAGCACATCCAACACCCTCCTAGTCCTCCAGTTCAACAGTGCCCTCCCTCCGGGTCCCTCCTTCAGAGGATGACGTCATCCTCCTGGCAGACTGTTTGCTCGCTAAAAGGGGGGGCGTTGAGGGTTTTCATCACTGTTGGGGTTAGTTGGGGCATGACAACCCCCCCCCTGTACAGTCTGGCCTTTCGTTTCGTCAAATTTGGCCTTGTTTAGCATATTTTAGCACCTAGGGGGTAAAATACCCCAGGTAGCCTACAATAGGCCATCTTTAGACTATTTTATATTATTTTTGTTATATTTTTAAGTTGACATTTTTAAATATTAAATTGACCTTATTTTGTGTAAAGTGAGTGTGAGATCATATAAATAAGTTCTCCTCACTTCATTTTTAGACATCAACTTTTGGGATAAGATCATTATGTCTGCTATTTGCCCTAACTAGGGCTCTTTGAAGGAAGGCTCTACTTGATGAAGGTTATTTTGCAAGTTTGAAGCATTTCTTGGAAGATTTACTATTGTTCATGCCATTGCTAAGGTGAGGTTAGAGTTGTTTGCTTAACACATGCACTTGGAGGTATCTATACTTTTTTGTTTGATGTCTCTTAGGCAACTTGTATGAAGGTGATGCTTGTTAGGGTTGGATGGAAGCCATTTGCTTCAGTTTGTCTTGATTTGCATTTCATTTTCATCATTGATCACCATTGCATTCAAGCTTGAGCTTTAGGTCTTCAAGTCTTGCTAAGCTAGTCTCCCTCTACGAATCTTAGAGATTGTTGAGGTGAACCCTAGTTTGCTAAGCTTGCCAAGTACCATCTCAAGGAGGATTGCTCCTCTCATTGATGCCCTAGGTTTGGTGATTAGATCTCATCTTGAAAACCCTAGTTGTTCATCTACTTTTAAAACCCTAATTTCTGAGTTATCTTGTAAATATTATGTTGGTTAAGCTGATTATTTGAATTTTTGAGTTAGTCAGTTTAAATTACATGTCAAAAACCCCAAAAATCTAATTTTTGGCCATTTAAGGGCCTCCCGAAATTTTTAGGCCCTAAATTTTCGGGCCACCTCCTAAAACTTCGCCCTCCTCACCATCTAATTCGGCCCTCTCTCCTCTACTCCCTCACGCCCTCGGCCTTTCCTCAAGCCCCCTCGCTGGCCTCCTTTTTTTCTATCCGAGTTTCCAACCTGCTGCCCTGCTGCTCCTCCCATAGTCTGCAGTCCTTCCTCTTCTCCATTATTCTTTCCTTACATTCCCTACCTCCCTCGCTTCCCTCATTGGCTACCTTCCCATCTTTTTTCTGCCCCCATCTCAGTCTTCTCTTTAGGTTAACACAGGTCTGCAATTTAAATTGCTGACCATGTGTGTGACCTTTTCTTTCCCATCCATTGCAAAACAGAAAAGCAAAACAAGTTAGTGTTTGGCTTAGTCCTTGATCTTTTATGTTTAGAAACTAATCTCTTTGTTATTCAAGCAATTTTCTCAAATAACTTACTATGCAAGCTTATCTCAGAAGTTTCTCACAGTGGTTTTTATTGGAATTAAATAATTAATGCTGGTTATTGATAATCAATGTTTCTTGCATGATATTCTGGTGTTACACCTTGATTGGCACTTATTTAATAATCCCACATGCATAGGGGTGCATTGTATTATTTGGTGGGAAATCTGATCTATGTGCAAATTACATACATATTTGACTGTGTAAATCTGAATTTTATCTTGACCTACAACAGATCTGGAGATTACATTGAAACTTGTTTTGTTATTTCGTGGTGAATGGTGGTCATTAACAAAGGATACTTATGTTGCTATGAATGTGTAAAAAATACAAAATCTGAAAATCACACTTGATTGATACTTATTTACCTAACAATTATCAATGAATGATCTCTCTCATAAAACAGAATTGAGTTAGTGTTTTGGTTTGCTAGAAGTAGAGTTCATCTCTGTTTTGTAAGTGGCCATCACATATGGTGAAAGCACCTCTTTTGCTGATCTGAAACTTACATTTTGGGTTAACTAAGTGAGAAGACAGCAGATACTTGTATTGCTATGAGAAACATATAGAAGTCTGGTTGCTAAGTTCTGAAAGTTGCATTTGTTGGTTAGTATTGATTGATGTTATTACGCCTAGTTGGCACTTTCTTGCTCAATAAACATTGGTGGATGGTTATTTGTTGGTGGTAAAAGTGTTTGGGTTATCTATTTGGCAAATGCTTATTGTTGGTGGATATTGGATAATGTTGAAGCTCTAATTTTCTACAATAGCCACTGGACTAATTTACCATTAATTGTTGACACATATTTGATTGGTTAATTAATAGTGCATTGATTTGGACAACCATCTCTAAATTGTATATTTGGTTAGTGTGTTAGCAATATAGTCTTTTGATCCAATATTGATTATGATACATGTGTACGCGTTCTTACATTTCATTGAATGAACTAAGCATTATTGGTTAAAGTAGAATACACTTGACTCCATTAGGCACTGGTCTAACTACAATTTGCATAGAGAATATATTTCCCCTGGTTGTCCTAGTGTTATACAAGGTTTCATAAGGATACTTCTCCTTGGAGGTTTCGACTTCCGAAGACGTTAGAACGGTGACCGAGGTGACATTGGGTCACTGATCTTATTTTTGCTTACTAGAAATTAGCCCTGCTAATTTTCCCGGTAACAGGATGGAAGATCCATCTGATGGATGTCAAGACAGCCTTCCTAAATGGATTCATTGAGGAGGAAGCTTACATTAAACAGCCTGAGGGCTTTGAGGTACTTGAGAGAGAATCTCATGTATGTAGATTGAAGAAAGCTCTATATGGCTTGAAGCAGGCACCCAGAGCTTGGTATTCTAGGATAGATACCTATTTGCAGTAGCTAGGGTTTTAGAAGAGTGAAGCAGATCCAAATCTCTACTTCATTGTGGTGAGAGGGGATCCTCTTATTCTTGTGCTTTATGTAGATGACCTGTTTATTACAGGAGCAGAGAAACTCATCAGTGATTGCAAGAAGGATCTTGCATCTGAGTTAGAAATGAAAGATATTGGGCTTATGCATTACTTCCTAGGGATGGAAGTCTGGCAGGAGGATGGGCATATCTTTCTCAATCAGGGCAAGTATGCAATGGACATTCTGAAGAGATTTCAGATGCAGGATTGCAGGCCTATGACTACCCCTATGATGACCAACTGGAAGAAGCAAGTGGCTTCTGAGAGTAAGTTGGTCGATTCCACTAAGTATAGACAACTCATCGGTTCCTTGATGTACCTGGTCAACACCAGACCAGATTTGAGCTTTGCAATCAACACCTTGAGTCAGTTCATGGTTGAACCCAGAGATGTGCACTGGGTAGCAGCAAAGTATGTTTTGAGATACATCAGTGGAACTGTAGAGTATGGTCTGAATTATGTGAGGCAGGGAGAAGTCCAGATTGTGGGGTTCACAGATTCAGACTGGGCAGGGAATGCAAGTGACAGGAAAAGCACCTCCGGGTGTTGCTTCAGCTTGGGTTCGACAGTTGTGTCATGGTTCAGTAGGAAGCAGAAGTCCGTGGCATTGAGCTCTGCTAAGGAAGAATATATGGTAGCTGGCTTAGCCAATTGTGAAGCCATCTGGCTTTGCAAGATGTTGGTGAGTCTATTTGATTAGCAGTTGGAGCCTACCGTGATTCACTGTGACAATCAGAGTTGCATCAAACTCTCTGAGAATCTAGTGTTTCACGATCTATCCAAACACATTGAGATCAGATATCACTTCATTCGTGATCATGTTCAGAAGGGAGCAATTGAGCTCCAGTACATTTCTACAGATGAGCAGGTTGCAGACATTTTGACTAAGTCTTTGATGAAGACTAAGTTTGAATACTTAAAAAAGAAGATGGGAGTGGTACAGAATCCTTTCCTGGTTAAGAGGGAGTGTTAAAATATTAACCAGGAAAATGATTGGAGAGAAATGCATTCTAGGGTTTGCATGCAACCATTTTAGGTTTTTGGTAAACCTAACTTGATAGTGAGATGTTATAAGGAAGATAGGAGGTGACTGTCTTCAACAGAGTGAATATTGATCTGAGATAGATCAAGAGAGAGGAGGGCGCATTCTTCAAGGAGGGAGAAGCTTGTACTGCATCCGGTAGAGCAGTTGAGTGTCTGTAACTTGCAGAGTATCTTCGTCTCAGAGATTGAGGAAGATCAGTGATGATCAAAACTCAGATCTGTTGAGATCTGATTCAGTACGAGTCTTTCATTGCTGGAGGGAGAGCGCACTTGTGCATGCAGAAAGAGGACATTTTTAGTCACCGAGCAGTCTTCAGAGCGAGCAGAGTAAATCTGAGGATAGAGACAAATAGATCGGGCAGAGGCGGATACAGGGACATCCAGATCCAGTTTTCCATTTTTAGGGCTTATCTCTTCTGTGCATGCATCAGCTGGACGCATGCAAATCTTGAGTTTGCCAGAAAAGATTACTGAGGTAACCTTGTATTGTACTAGTCTCTTTTCCTATATGCTCTGGGCTCGAGAATGAAGATAGCCCCATAGTTTGTTGGTTTCTCCTGAAAGGGTTCCAGGGTACATTTGGTGTTTATGTATGATTGCATTTATATTGTTAAGTTGGTAAATGCAGATCTAGTTGTTTGAGTTCATGTTAATGTTGTATTGATATCGAGACTCATCCCACTCGATATCTCAGGGCGATCCAGAAGGAGTAGTGATCTCTAGATCAAATATTTACATCCTTCAGGCTAGCTCTAATACCATGTTAAGATTCAATATGCTAATATAGATAACATCAGTGTTCAATTCAATTTCACAGCAATAGCATATACAAGATCACTGAAAGAATAACAAGCATATTATAAACACAAGAGACACAAATTTATCCTGGGAAACCCTCTAGGGGAAGAAAACCCAGCAAAACTTACTCAATATAGATGATCAAAAGTACAAATATGAAATCCCCAAACAAGAGCTCATTCTCCTTCACAAATATCTCTCTCTCTCCTAATGCGCAATCCACAAGTGAGTGTGTGTGTGTATGAATGAATAAATGAGAGAGCCTAGCTCTCTATTTATACATTCACTTCTACTTTGATTTACAACTTGACATGTCGGCCTCAGCTAACTTTACCACTCAACTAATGTTGATTGGGCCGACTCCTCTAGGGGACTTAAAAACCCCAATACATTTGACTTTATGGGATCTATTGCCCAGACGTACATGGGAGTATTTACCTCATGGCTCTATGATGACCAAATACAATAATAACATCTCGACGGAGGAATAAAACATCCCCGAGTAAATTACAATAATAAAATACAATAGAATATTCTTCGAAGTTACAATATTTCAACAAATTAGACTAGGATTGTTACCATGTGCTTAAGAATTTTAACATGGTATCACGATGATGTATCCAAAGCCTTCTACAATTCCGTGTATGGAAAAATCAACCTTGAAGGAAAGAGAGTTGTTGAAGGGTTTCGATGGGCAGTATTTCCAAGCTTTAGTGACTAAAGCAAATCTATGCCAATGATCAATGCATGGACTTGAGAAGGGTTGTGGGGTGTGGAACCCTAGCTGATCTAGTGAGTAGAGACTGAAACTTGTTCAGTGGAGTTGCAGTAATGGTTATTCCATGTATCTGAGAGAGTCACCTATTGGAGGGTGCCTCTAACTTTGTGTCGTCGAAGTGTGGATTGCAAAACGTCCTCAAAGCAATGGACCTTTGGTACCTTATAAAACTGGAATGAATGAATGGGAAGTGAATCCTATTGGATTCAATGAAGGATCATACGATCGCTCATATCAATGGGAAGCATTGCCAAGGAGATGTATGATTCCTCAGGAACCCAGTACCCAAGTGCAAACGTATCTAGAGAGATGCTCTTAAGGAATAAGCTCACCACAACCTAGGTGTGCAAGATAGATACAGTGGTTAGCTACTTGATGAAGCTAGCAAAGTTAAGATACCAATTGGTGACAAAGTCAAAGATGATGAGCTAGTTTGAACTCCTCTTAATGGTTGGAATTCATCTTGGCTCAACTTTGTCCAGGTTATTTGTGATCGGGAGAAGTTACATGGCTTCGAGCACTTGTGGGATGCTTTCATTGGAGAGGAGATGAGACTAGAGCAAGTCTCAACTACTGAGAAGGATAAGGATGATGGATCAAACCTAGCCCTCACTGATAAGGTGAGCAGAGGAGGTAGGAAATGAGGATTTGATTGCAACTGATGGGAGTATGGAAGAGTACCAGAATAAGGTTGTTAAAAAAGGATTCTCTTAGCAAGAGGTAGCAAACCTTGATGAGACTCTTACTTAAGTTGTTGGAGGACTCTCCTAAGAAGAGGGATTTTCCCTGAATCGGCCAATGCATGCACCATCAGTTGTGGATTTCAGTATCAATGAGATTGTTTTCATATTGGGTTGTTTTGAGCTTAGTGTAAATTTGAATTCGTTATTTGATATATCTGACACCCATGTCATGGCCTTGTATACAAATCAGAGTTTTAAAAATTGGAATCGGGAATTGAACCGGTCAAGGGTCAACTCGGACCAGAACCGGAACCGGTAATGAACCGGAGCAGTTTGATTTCAATGAACCGGATTATTAAAAAATACAAAAATAATTACAATTTTAATCATAAAAATTATATTTAACATTCCAAGCTATGATTTCAAACCATTAGAGACATAATATGCAAAGTCTACAATTATATATATACCATAAACCATGTATGGGTCACAAAATGGCACCATGTGCACTACATAGTAAAGTCACATAGCACATATCTCTGATTCTGAAACACAATACAATATCAATTACATAGTCACACTCTGGCTGCTCTAGGATCCAGCCTCCATCGTCCAAATCCAAGCCAACGACCCTCCAACAGTCAAGCTGTCAATTGTCTCTCTCAATGAAAATTGAAAACGACTCAACTCAGCAAATTGCAACGAGAGGAATGCCTGAGAGAATTGGGAGGGGGGGCGTATTTATGGGTTTAGCAATGATTTAGGGTTAGGTTTTCTTAATTAAAAAAAACCATTTCTAATCCCCTTTGTTACCTGTTCAGGCCTGCAGAGAACCGGTGTTTAACCGACCGGTTATGGATGGACTTGGCCAGTTATGGACGGACTCAGTCGGTTTGGTCCGGTTCGATAATGAATCGATCGGTTCAGGCCCGATTCATTACTAAACCGGACCCCGGTCCAAGTTTTGTCTCGGTTCAATATTCAGGCTTGGTTGGTCAGTCAAACCGGCCGGTTCCGGTTCCGGTTCCGGTTCCGCCAGGTTTAAAAACACTGATACAAATGAGTTCATTATTGTGGTAAATCCAAAACAATTCATGATGTGGTGTGAGAATATTTTAACCAGTGAAGATGGCATGAAGGGAAAAGGAGGTTGGCAAGTTGTTGATGCAGTGTTCCTTGTACAAATGGTTTTAACCTTGAAGATTCTAAACAGTGTTCAAAGTACAAAAGGAAGCAATTATCCATATTCATGTTTCTTCAAGTTCGTTGATAGTCAACTATTTGACCAAGCCCATAACAAAGAGAGATTCCAGATGTAGAGGGAGTATCTTGTGTTTGGAACAAAACACTTTCCTGGGTAAGAAGAAGTGTTGGGTTTTTTAGTAGCTCGCAAAGTGTCAAGTAGAGTACCATTAATAGCATCAGCTATTGGAGAAGATCTAAGTGCATGTAGAGAAGATACTCAAGCAAATATTCCATACAAAGGCCTTGATAACAACAACAAAAATATTGCCTCCAACAAATCCATACAACAGTGAACGAGGGCACAAGGACATTTATGGAGGAGAGAGAGAGAATGTATGCATGCCAAAGCATGCACCATCATCAATTTAATTCCAGTTTAGATGTTCTTTCATATTTAGTCATTTAGTTCTATTTCTAAGTTTTGTTGTAGTTATTAGCTACATGCAAAGTTAAGGAGAGAGACAGGGGGCACATACATGCCAAAGCATGTACCATCATCAATTTAATTCCAGTTTAGATGTTCTTTCATATTTAGTCATTTAGTTCTATTTCTAAAATTTGCTTTAGTTAGTAGTTGCACGCAAAGTTAGTTAGGGCACTTTCCATGTGGGAACGTTCCAAGAATAAATGGGATGTAGATCCTTAGAAGAGAGAGATGAATGCATGAATGCATATTTGAACTCTCTTCTAGTGGGGGCACTTTCCTAGGAATAGATCGTTCATGCAGGTTGAGGGCACTAATACCGAGGCCAAGAATAGATCTAGGATTTAGGTTTATTTCAATTAAGACATTGTTGTGCATGTGTCCAAATTCATCATACCTCCTTCCTAGTCTATACAGGAGAAGGCTAGGGGTATAAGCTTTATTCATTTGGTTTTTAGGAGTAGGAAGCAATGAGTGAAGGGTAGAGTTTGAAGCTTTTAGTGTAATTCTTATGTTCAAGAGTAATTAACAGTAATGTGATTTGAGTAAGGGTTGAAACATCGAGAGTTTCAACTTTCCAACACAACTCCTCCTTATTTTCAATGTGATTTGAGTTTCAGATCTGTGTACTTGCTGCTAATTTCTTCAACTTGATATGTTTCAATTCCTAGTAACAATTAGATTGTAGTTTTGGTAGAGATTTAAGTATTATGTTTTTTTGAGTAAGTCGGTTAGCAATCAAAATAGGATTGTTACCATGCACTAAAGAATTTCAATAGAACCTTAGAAGAAATGGATAACCAAAAGATGCTCCTGTGAAACTATATTAGTTGGGGAATTCCTTTTGGCAAGAAGTCGTAGATGGGCTTGAATCTACAAAATCTAATTGTCACCCCAATCATGGTTAAAGTCAAAGTGGCTTTTATTATGCAAAGCATCTAGAGGGCCTAGGAGGCTATTAACCCTTCCTAAATTGGAAAGGTAGGAGGTTCAAATTAAGCATGTATTAATGAGCATTCAATTTGGTCGTTGCCTATAACCTAACACAAAGGAAAAGACTTGGCATGTATTTATGAGCAAACAATTTGGTGTTCACCTATCCCCCAACACAGGCAAAGACTCTAGTCCAATTACCATGGTTTTCACCCTTGAGATTCTTCAAAAGTGAAAATAGAACCTATGCAACATATGGTTTTAGATCGTTGGAAAAATATTATTTTGGAATTCCCCTATTGAAGTCGAGACTTCAATCTCCTGTTAATTGTTAGAAGCACTAGAAGTGGAATGGGCTTCAAAAAATATAAACCAATGAATGGATATAGATAGTTGTGTTGCAAACATGTGCTAGATGCCCAACTTAATAAATTTGGAGGCTTAATTCTAAGCAAATCTCCTCACTCTCTTAACCTCGTAGTGTGTACAAACCGTTGGTGGAGTCAAGAAGGACTTTTTTGTGGCCCCTTACATTTGTTGGGCTATTGTAAAACATAGAGCGCTTCCTCTTGGAACCCCTGAACCCCTATGCCCTTTTGTAGGATGCCAAAAAGCCTTATGCATCTCTTATGGTTATCTCTTTTAGTTATCTTGTTATGACAAGTCAACCTAGAAGTGGATCTCAGAATTTTCTAGCCAACTCCTCCCTCCCCGCTTCCTGTTTAAGGAAATGTGCCCTACTAGGGGATAAATTACCATAAGACATCAAGATTCATACTGCTTAGCAACTCATTAAAATTGACATGTTAATTTTAATCGTGGTTAAAGAATGCAATTTTGTTTAAACGGGCCTAAGCAGATCAGATTTTATTCTTGGTTGGTAATCGTTGATTTGTGCTAATATTTATCTGCATATTTCACTGTGAGTCCAAAAGGCTAGACTAGATGTGGTGCACATGAGCCAACTCCTAGAATAGTATGGAAGGGCACCATGCACCATCAATACAGATCCCCTTGCAAAGTCTTTGACCCTTTCTACGTGATCCAAATAGTCTCAATAAAGTGAGAGGAGGCCTAGGCATAGAGCTTGGCAGGCCGTGAGGGAGAGCATATAGTGTTGCCACAACAAGCTAGACAACCCACCTACATGAACATTAAATGATAATCTACTCTTGTGCTAGTAGTTTATGAGAATGCGAAACAACTTGAGAATGATGGCTAGGACATTGTTTTACCCAACCTTCAAGAATGATCCTTTTCACAACTTGAGAATGGTATGAATGATCCTTTTCACAATGCGAGTTTTATCTCGATGACGATAATGATGAACCTTCTTGATGTTTGTTGTCATTCCTTTTTGTGCCTTAATGGGAATGTTTTTTAAGGATATTGAGTTTTTATGTTGGATGGCCAAGCGACTTGACATTTAATTTAAAAGTAATATGGCAATATATTTTTCATAGGTGGTCTAGGGTAATCTTGACAGCTTTCTTTGGTTTTAAGCCTGCTTTACTCTAGCTTATAGTGGCCACACGTGGCCCCTTTTGTGAAAATGCCCTAGATATAAATACATTGAAAATATTAATTAAGAGTATTAATGTGGAAGCAAAACCCTCCATAGCAATATGTCGTTTAAATATAGCTTGTAATACATCACATAGATAGCAATGGCAAGCTAGATAGGGCACATAGGGCATGATATTGATGCTGCTTACGATGTTAGCACTCGAGTGAGAGAGGATGCTATCACTTCAACCTAGGTACTAGCAAGTTGCAGCCCAAAGAACACTTTTGAATTAGCAATGTTTTTGGTGAGGTTAATGCCTCACAAATCACTCTTGTCTCGGAGTTGTTATCCATGTGAGATTATTCACAAGCACACACAAACGTTTTTTACAAGACAGAGAGAGAAAACTTACCAAGAAATCACATCATCATAAAAACCATGCATGTGAGAATTTAACAATTATTTTGCATGGTAAACCACCCATGCGTGTGTGAGACAAAGAAAGATAGGGCATTGCCATTGCTATCCTTCAAGGCTTTGGGGAAGAGAGATTTTACCACTTCCAAACAAAAATAAATCCCATGAGCAAACTACAACATCAATGAAAATAAAACACAACGGAAAAGGAGGAGAAACTATTGCCCTTAATCAAAATTACAAACTAAAGATGGAATCCAGGGCAGCTTGGCAAACATTTATTTTAGTCCTCGCGTATTGTGAGCTGATGATTGGATGGTAACAATTATATATATGTAATTTATACTAGAATGTGAACAAAAACTCTCACAGATAATGGATGTGAAGACCATTATAAAGGCTCTCAATATGGTACAGATGGAAAAGTTTCACACATATACTCCACAGTAGCAACAGCAGCAAATAGGTTACTGGGATAGTTAAAAATTATGGCAGAATTGTCATATTTTTCTCAAACCCGAGAACAATAAAATGCCATACCCAATTACGACTACCCACCTGCATAGAATAATCAAACCTAAAACCCTTCCTGTACCTCAGCAAAGCAAACAAATAAATAAAGAGCAGAAAAAAAAAAAATCAAAAAGACCTACATCAGCTCTGTTCTCTGTGTGGTTTTTTATTTTCTCTGCTCTGTTCGTTGGCAAAAGATAAAGAAAAAAAAACGCTCTCGAAATCCAGCTGCCCCTCCCCTCAAAGGTAATCTCTCTTGTCCCAGCGAGTCCACTGCTCCATTCCCATTTTCGTTTTCAGATCACTCACTTCCCTTGCATCTCTTCACCATCTCCTTTTGTCTCTCTCGATTCACTCTTAATAGACTTTTTCTTTTACTTTTGAGGAATTAAAATAATTTAAAATGGAAAGAGGTTCTTCATCAGTTGCCATCCAACTGCGGCGGTCTCTACCACCAGAGTTATGTTTCCTTTGATGTTCTTATTTTAGGATCTGCTTCCCAATTTTTATGCATGAAAGACTAATGGTATCAGAGAATCCATATTCAAGTATATTAAACAAACAAAATGATATCAGAGAATCAGAAAAACCCAAGTTAACATGGATATTTCTCCTCGGTGAATCTATACCTGGAAGGATACGTGATTATCCTTTGGATTACTCTCAGATTTTTGCGGTATATCCTCTGGATTCTGACTTCGTAGCAAATGTATGCCAACTCCATAATTGAACAGCCTGCATAATCATCAAAGCTATGAGAATTCGATATCTCTAGGTACATAACAAACCCAGGTTAAAATGTGCTCTTAACAAGCAGAATTGGAAAGAAATTTACTTACCAAGCTCCATCTAAACCAAAAGATCTGGGCCTCTTAACAATAACAAATCCTAGGACACTCTCGTAGAAATCAATGGATTCCTTAACAGATTTGCAAACGAAAGAAATGTGATTCAGGGAAGTTAGAGGCAGCGGTCTGCATTTCACAATCTCTACCAATAAATGGAATTCTTCAAAAAAAAATGGCAGAATAAGAGCTATAGCTCAGAGGAATAAAACACGAATATAATCAAGAAAGAAACGAATATATGCAAAGAGGAATAAGGCACGAGAGTTCTGTTTCTATTTCCGTTCTTGTTTTGGGCTCTGCTTCCCATTTTTGACGAATAGGAGCACCCAAGTTCTGTTTGTTTTGTTGTGCTTTACGCCTGAGAGAGGAATAAAGCAGCGTTTTCTTTTCTCGCCCTATTTGTTTGTACTAGTGGTTGAGGGATTAAATGAAAGAAAAGCATAGAACGTTGAAAGTTATCAATGCCGGGGCAGGAGGATTCTAAACCGAAATGACATAACCTTCTCGCTATGAATAATATAACGACCGTTGTGGTTTTAAATATATTCAATATTGATTTGCATGGGAAGATCAATTAAGAATGAGATTTGGAATGTCTAATGTGGAGGGTGATGTGTCCCACTAATTTTTCAACATTATATTCTTTTTTTAATGTTATTTTCTTAAGGAAGATAGGTTTTATTTTTGTTTATTTTTTCCAAACCATACGCTTTATTCAAGCATACGCTTTATTCATGCTTATTTTTCCAAATCCTTAGTCATTATACATATGTTTTCTAAACCTTTAGTTATTATTTTTTTTTATCCTTTAATGTTCATTGTACATATCCATGTAAATAAAGGTTTCAAGTTTATATATTCTCTTCTCCCTTTTCACTCTGACACTTGAGTCTCCTTATAATCATAAACCATAAACATGAGACTTAAGATATTAACAATTAGAAGTTAGAGAAGATAGAAAAGAATAACATCTCTTATCATTGGGTAAGATATGTTTGTAATAGATGGAGGTTGCACATGGAAGTGTAAATTACTCTAAGTTAAGTTGAATCGAGTTCTAATGCTAAGAGGGAGGTCAACTAGAATGGGATGTATGATTTTGGACTTGTGGAACCCTAGATTTATTAGAGACTGAGGGAGAACTAGTTGACTATGGGGTGGATCCGGTGACAAGTTCGGGGATTTTCGAGTATTTGGCTCTTTTCTAATAGTGGAAGGGGATGCAGTACATCAAGGATTCATTCCTAGGGCTATGACACTTGTAGGTGACAAGGGATCGCTTTTAGTTTTTTATAAAACTTTGGGAGATGGCCAAAAGGCATATCTGCCAATCACCTCATTAACATTTACTGCTTGTGTTAGTGACTTTAGTGTCTATGTGGGGAAGGACATATACAAGAGAGGGATCACGTGATTATGTCAGGCAATGGCAGTTTTCAAAGAAATGGTAGTAAATGACTCCCTAGATCAACATCATGTTGGATGATTATTGTGTTTTCCAAGACAAAGAAGTTGATACCTCTACATGGCCCAACTCTTCCTTTGACACTTGTCTTTAGAAGCCTTTGTTTTGTGATTCTCTGTCGGAAGGAGGTGAGGGTTTTATTGGTCAATTCCTATATCATGTTTGTCATGTTGGTTCTAACATTTCTTTTTCGGCTTGTTCTTAAGGGGATGGAGCTTCCATTTAGAAGAAGAGGAGTAGTGTGGTAATGAAAAATCCCACCAGGGTCAAGATGATGGTGGGAGAGGATTTGAGGCTAGAGCCATGCTTTATCCCATGTAGAAAAATCTCTTATTGGGCATTTTTTGGAGTCCAAATTTTAAAGGGCTCCCTACACTATTGGATCTATAGATTTTGGGATCTAGTTGTTGGATATAGGCCTAATTTCTATATCATGACTCGAGTGTCGCTCAAAAGAAGACATGATTCACAACCTTGGGAGTAAGTGATTATGGATTTGGCCTATTTAAACTTTAACTTTTGGCATCCATGCTTTGAACCAAGGTGAGAAACCTCCAAAGCTTTGATGATATGGGTAAAAGTCTCAGTGTTACCCATTGAATAATGGTGTGATAAGTTTATGTGGGATCTAGGTAATTATTTGGGGAAGACCTTATATATCGATCTGTCATATAAATAGAGTGTTCACCAGTCTATGGTCAAAATTATGGTGAACATTGACTTGAAAGGGGTTTGGCTGAAAGCATAAATGTTGAGGTTAGTGATACATTTTTCACTCAAGTTTTGGATTATTGTAATGTTTCCTTTCAGTGTGCAACATACCATTTATATAGCCATGTTTTGTCAGACTATGAGAAGTCTTTTATAAACAAAAAAAAATTGATAGAAAAATACTTTTGTCTCCACACAAAAAGAAAGAGAAAACTCCTTTACATTTTGATCTAACTCCAATTTCTCAATTTCATTTGGAAATGGGTAATGGAACTAACTTAAGGAAAGTGGAGGAGTTGGTTCTCTCGAATAAAGAAAGATTTTTTGTTGAAGTGGGTGGTAACTCTTTCTAGCCTATAATAGTTCGTGTGCTTCTTATAAATGTATCTGCCTTGGAAGAGACTCAATGTGTTGAGGAGTAAAGATTGCAAACACATAAGTGGATCCATAGTCTATGTGTCAAGAAGCTTTGAAGGAACTCAGTTCCAATTCTCCTGGAGACATGGGATTAAGGGCTCTAAAGGGTGCCAAAATTATAGGACCTTTGAACAATCAAAGTGATATCCTAGTTGAATGCACAACCCAGGCTCTTCTAGTGGAGGATATTGGAATCTCAATCCCTCTTCCCCTAGCTATGCCATTAGTCACGACTTCAAGTGTGAATACACTTCATAATAAAAACTCTACACTATCATATTTAGGGGGGGGATTATAAGAAAAATTGATACACCCCACTTGAAGACTTAAACAAGCATATCCCAATGAATTCTAGAAAGGGGAAAAATTTGGTTTCTAAGAGGGGCAAAAGGGAGGGGCGTATTTCTTATTCACCTTCTATAACGCCTAAATCTGCTTCTTCTTGGCCTTCCATTGTTAAGGAAGGGGTTAGAACTAAGACCTTTTCTACTTCATCTACCAGGGATTCAAGGGGTGAAACCTACAATCTATGTTCTAAAAAGGCTAGAATTGAGATCAATGTTTTTGGATAAGGAAGTTTAGGTTTCGATGTAAAAAATCATGTTTGGTCGAGGTCTATTGGTAGAAATTCTTTCCTATTGCATGCTAATAATAAAGCTTAAGTGGAGATTTGGTGAGGAAGAGAAAAGACTTCGATGGGGCTCTTAGAGAACTATAGCTCTCCTCAACTTCAAAATGAAAATCATTTCCCTTGATGCAAGGTTTCTAGGCATCCCAAACAAGTAACTTGCTCTCTTTAAAATAGTGGAGAAGGAATTACTTTACATACTTATTGTATAATAGACTATGTGCAATGGGGAACTCATCTTAGGAAATTTAAAATCTCTTTTAAGAAGTAGAATTTTTTATGCATGAATACCATGGGACTTTCCAAAGGCTTACTTACTGGTTGGTGGTCTAGTCTCATGCTAACAAATTGTTTTGTGTCCCCTTAGGTCGGTCAATGGATTTCATGGATCGAAGCTTGGGAATGAAAATCTTTGTGGTAAACATGTATGGACCTTACAAACATAAGCAATGATTCTCGGACCATTTTTTCTCTCTGTCATTGTTCAAGGACAAAAACCTTATCCCTTGGTATGGATTTGAATTTTAATCTTTGTTGGGCAGAAGTGTGGGGTTCCTCAACAAGGGTTGACCCACTTGCATATTACTTTTCTTCATATTTTGGATGCAACCGAACTAGTGGATGTTGAACCAATCTCTCTGAAACTTGCCTTGCATAACAAGCAAACGATAATTATTGGTATTTCAAAACGTCTAGATAGATTTCTCATCACGAAAAAATTATTATTCAAAATTTGACAAGGTTAGGTCCTGTATAGATATTGGTGGTGCTTTGGATCACAACCCAATCTTTCTGTAAGTCAAGATGGCTAACGAGAAGTTGGCTATCCCATTAAATTTTAATCCACCCTCGAAGAGGTGCCTTAGTTTTGTGAAATTATTAGAAGGGAATGGGTTCCCTACAACGCAAACATTGGTATCTTCATTAGTCACCAATTCGCTTCAACATTGAAATTATTAAAACAAAACGTTATTGATTGGTCAACATAAAGATATAAATAAAGAGACGATATACTAAAGGAGGTCAAGTTGGTCATTTCAAAATTATTCACAAACAATTCTAGTGGGTTTTTCTTTGATGTAGAAGTACAAAGGTTCACAAAGTTAGAGACAAAAAGGATCAAGGTTATTTACAACTAGGAAGTGGACCGAAGAATGAAAAACTATGCATTTTGGTTTCAGCTAGGTTATTAGAATACAAAGTTTTCCACCGGTATGTGAATGAAAGGAAGAACCATAACACAGTCTAGGGAATAAAAAATGGAGAGGGGAAACTTGTTATCAGTTTCAAGAATCTAGTAGAGCCAGGGGTCCAAACACTTTTCTAATATCTATAAGGAGCCAAAGACTACAAGCATTGCTAAGGTTGTTAAGTTTTTTTTCCCACATTCATAACAAAAGAGGCCAATTTGCAGTTATTTAAAGAAGTCTCTAGAGTTGAACTTTTGACATTTTTATCATCATTTCAAAGGGACAAGATCCCTAGTTCATATCGTTGGACAGTATAATTCTTCCTTGGGTTTTTTTATCTTATGGGAGAGGATCTCCTCATAGTGGTCGAAGAGATGAGTATCTTTGTAAGGGTGTCACAATCTTTAATTCCACTTTTATAGCTTTGATCCCTAAGAATGATCAAACAAAATGTTTTTATAGTTTCAGGCCTACTACACTCTACAAATGTGTCTACAAGATTAAAGCCAAAGTCTTGGCTTTAAGACTAAAAGTGGTGCTTAATTCAGTTGTAGTATCTCCATGCCAATTTGGATTTCAAGAAGCTGAACATATTCATGTGGTGGTTGGAGTTACATAGGAGGGTATACACACCATAAAAGCGAAGAAAACTCCCAATAATTACCGTAAAATTGGACCTAGCCAAAGCTTATGACAAGATTTCTTGGTTATATGTCAATTTTTTGCTAATTCATGCTATTTTCTCTCTTCCTATTGTCAATTGGATAAATATTATAAGCAAGTTCAAAACCAAATTCCATAATTGGGGAGCCAATTGGCTCAATCCAATAGACATAATTGTACTCATTAAATCAGCTCAGCAATGCTAGCCACATTGGGAAGGGAAGATAGGGAATAAAGGTACTCACTAGACAAATTGGAGGTCTTTAGAAAAATCTAAAGGAGAAGCAGGATAGGGCATCAAGAACATTCATCAATTTGGTACACCATTGGTGGCTAAAAATATCTGGAACGTGATCACAAAGGAAAGCATGTGGAAAAATTTGCAATCGGTATATTGCTTTGGATTCATAGTAAGAGAGGATAAAAATGTACAAAACTACTCAAATCATTGGACAACACTTTCTAGGGCCTTCCCTGGTATGGATGGTAAGAGGAGCTATGAGCCAAATAAGTAGCCAAACAAGAAAATATTTATTTCCAAAAATTACATGTGAAAACTATATATCTATCACTTACAATAATTTGGGGATTCCATGTAGCTTTTGAACTATTTCCATGAATGCTATAGCTACTATACTTGCTTTGAAAGGATTACTTGCTTTAAAAGGATGAGAAAGAGAGCATGGTTGGGCACACTTTGTGAATTGATCCACCACTACCATGATGGCATTATTTCCTCTAAACTGTGGTAGAACCATGATAAAATTTAATGAGACCTTTTCCCAACGCTAACTCAGTATGGCTAGTGGTTTAGTATGGCTAGTGGTTTAGTGTGGCTAATGGTTGCAGAAGCCATGGTGTCTTGATTGTCTCTACCTTATTTTGTTAGCAAAACAAACATTCTGCTACAAACTTTTGGACATAAGTTTTAAGACTTTCCCCAAAAAATATTCTTCTTGATCCTATAGTAAGTTTTCAAGAACCCCGAATGTCCTCATATAGGAGAAGTGTGCAATTCAAAAACGACCTTCTCTTTGAGTTGAGATTTCTTACATAAATATAGGCAATCCTCACACCATAGTGAATCATTCTTCTACACAAAATTATCTAATGCACTAGGGTCCTCTTGTAGTTGTTGAATTATTTTACATGCCTTTTGATCTTGCTTCCATTCTTTCCTTGATTCTTCCACCCAATAAAATCATGCAATGGAATTGGCACAAAGCAAGTGCTTTATGTCTTCTTCTTTCCTTGAAAAGTGCATATACCACCACATTTTGTTTTCCTTTTTCGTAGAAAATTTCAAAGTCATAACTTAACATCTGGGTAACCCATTTTTGTTGCTCATAATCATTGTTCCAAAAAGTACATAAGACTATCATTATTTGTTCTTACCTTGAAGTGTCTTCCTATTAGGTAAAAGTGTCATTTCTTAATTGCATGCAATATGGCTAACATTTGGCTTTCATAAATTGGTTTAAGTTTTTTTTTTTTCCTTTTAGGTTGGCAACTTTCAAAGGCAAGGGGCCTTCCTTCTTGCATTAAAACTGCACTAATGCCATGCCCTAAGGAATCACATTCCACAATAAACATTTTTGTGAAGTTAAGAGTGGCTAATACAAGAGTTGTACACATAGCCTCTTTAAGTTTTTCAAAATATTTGGTTGCTTCTTGAGTAGAAGAAAATGCCTCCTTTTTCAATAAAACTATTAGAGGTATTGCTATTTGACCATAATTCTTGATGAACTTGCATTAATAGCCTAATGATCCTAAGAATCCTCTAAGATTATTTAAGCTTTTGGGAGCTGACCATTCCAACACAACTTTAGTTTTGTTAGGGCCTACTTTGACGCCTTCGTGAGATACAATACAACCCAAATATTATACTCTTTGAACCCCAAAGGAAAAATTGGAAGGCTTGGCATGTAGTTGTTCCTCCTTCAATAGTTTTAAGACCATGTCAACTATTGTACATGATTTTATTAAGATTTTTTATAGATTAGAATATTATCAAAAAATACTAACAAAAAATGTATGGGGAAGGATTTAAAAGTATAATTCATCGAGATTTGAAATGTGGAAGGTGCATTGGTAGGGCCAAATGACATCACCAAAAATCCATAATGACCTTCATGTGCTCTAAAGGTTGTTTTCATAATTTCTTCTTGCCTCGTTATGATTTGATGATATCCAAAACAAACATTCAACTTGGTTAATAAAACTGCTCCATGTAATTCATCTAATAATCCATCAATGATAGGAATATGAAACTTATTTTTAATTGTCATCTTGTTGAGCTCTTTATAACATAGACACATATGCCATGAACCTTCATTTTTGTGAACCATCACCACTAGTGCAAAGAATGTACTTTGACTAGGTTAAATGATTCCAACATCTAACATTTCTTCAACCATATTCTCAATCTCACTATTTTGTGAATATGGGTACTTATAAGCTCCGATGTTAGGTGGTACACTTTTCAGTTGAAAGTGAATGCCATGGTCATGATCTCAAGCAAGTGAAAGATCTTTAGGGATCTCTCCAAATACCTTGGAATTATTGTCAATAACTCTTCGAAGATCCAAGAGAATAGAGGGTATAGATGCTTGAACATCTAGTTAGCACAATTGTGCAATTATACCATGGTGTTCCCCTTTTAGCAATTTTGTCTTGCTATTAGAGCTTATCACTTTAAAGTGTTTTCCTGGAATACCTCCAAGTTCAATTTCCTTTCCTTATTAGGAGAATCTCGTGAAAATTTATTGAAAATCAAGAGCCAATGTTCCCAGTATTATAACCATTGGACCGACCCTAATACAATATCAACACCACCTATTTGGATTGCAATCAATGGACTATCCAATAAATACTCCCCCATAGCAAGCTTAATACAATGGCACTTTTTTGAACAATTTATCGTACCTCCATCTATAATCATTACTTGAAACTCTAGTGTTGGATATATGAAGCAATTGAGAAGTTTGTCTAATTTACAATTAATGAAGTTATGGGTACTACCATAATAAATAAACACTATTACCCTTTTCTTATATATCCTTCTATCTTGAGATTTGGGGAGTGCTAATGCTGGTCAATGCATGACAAGGGATGGTTGGAGTAGTATATTCTAGTTCTACATCTTGAGACTATTATAGTTATTGATCTTCTTCATCTTCACAATTTATGTAGAATAATTTTGTTTCACTACAATAACGCCCCTTACTATACTTGTTTCCACAATTGAAACATAATCCTTTTGCTCTTGTTTCCTCCACTCATCGAGGTGTCAACCTTGTAGGCTAAGTGAGGTTAGGATTGGAAACATTTCCCTTTGGTGTTAGTGGCAACCCTTCTAGTAGCCATATTTTTACTTTCAATTTTCCTTGCTAAACTAAAAGCATTCTCTAATGATTTAGGTTTGAAGAGACATACCTCATGTTGAATTGTCTCCTCTGAAGTGTCCATTAAGAGATCCAACAAATTATCACCAAATAATCCTCTAAAATCTTATTCAATCTAAGGCTCAACTTTTGAAAGTTCTTAATGTGCTCGCAATTGGACCTCTCTACCCGAGATTTATCAATTAGCCAAAGAAGGTGTTTCTCATAATATCCCTATAATGTGATATCAATTCATCTATAAATATAACCCAAGAGACAATAGAGTCTTTTTTACTATCACAAAGCCATTTGTACCACACAAATTGATCAAGTGCTATATACAAGGATGCAATAGTTACCTTTTTGTAAAGTCAACACTTGGTGTAGATCAAATAATTGCTCCATCCGAATATCCATGCCATGGGATCATTACTATCAAACTTTTTCATATTGATCTTGCAAATGAAGTAGTTCATTGGTCCCAAGTTGAACCCAAGATTATGTGGATCTCGAAGTAATGGGTGATCAAGTGTCTGGGACTCAAGGATCTTATTTTATAAGTATGATAGAACTTTCTCCTGAGGTAACTAGGAATCCACCACCGTGTTCTCCTTATCCTCTTCTCAAGGAGTTGACTTTTGGGTAAGTAGGCTACTTATATCCTTCAAAAGTCCCCCCCTTATGTTTTCAAGGTTCTTATTGAGATCAACTTGCACATCCCCTTTGAATGTTTGGGATTCATCCTTATTTACCATACTCATGTTTTCCACATTTCTTATTATTGTAGTTTCAAGGTTCACTATTGTTACGTTAAGATTGGACAACCCAAATTCCA
This sequence comes from Larix kaempferi, assembly GCA_027924585.1. Taxonomy (NCBI): domain Eukaryota; kingdom Viridiplantae; phylum Streptophyta; class Pinopsida; order Pinales; family Pinaceae; genus Larix; species Larix kaempferi. The sequence goes on along the minus strand of BSBM01000805.1, from coordinate 5,952,986 downwards.
CCTCATCTTGCTCCTCTTGTGTCATGGATGAGCCTTTAGGGGGTTTAGTGAGACTATATTTTTTTGCTCTACCTCTTGTCGTGCAAACTAACTGATATTTAATAGAGTTATTCTCTATTTTTTCTATTATATATTACACCTTTTGAGTCACCCTAAACAAATCTTCCAATCAAATGTTATGCAAGTTTCAAGTTAACGCATCTTTATAAACCCTAGTTGGTAGGTTGTCTTGTTAGTTGACATTTCTCATAAAGTATCTCTAAAATTTTGGGCCCTAGATTGTGAAATTTTGGCTTGTATTGGGTTGGTATGTCTCTTTGTAATTCCATAGGTTTGATCAAGTTATGATATGCCAAAATAAAGTTAGGGTGTCTTCCCCAAAACTTGTTGTTTTCCCTTTGAGGAGAGTGCACTTAATCAACCTGCCATGTGTCCAATTTTTATGTTCTACATCTAATTTTTTTATTATAATCACTATGGTTTGTCTTATTTATGGTGCAACTAGTGGCACACAATTTTTATCTTGCAAGATTCATATACAATAATTTTACCCAAAGCACCTATTTGAGACTAGTAAAAAACTTTAACTTCCACATATTATAACTCCAAACTTATAGTGAACCCTGACCTAAAATTTTCGCCATAGCAACCTCTCTATTTATTTTAAGGCTCCTCAAAATTTCATTATTTGAAATGCCCCCCCCTCCCAAATATATATATATATATATATATATATATCTCCCACATATTATAACTTCAAACTTATAGTGAACCCTGACCTAAAAATTTTGCCATAGGAACCTCTCTATTTATTTTAAGGCTCCTCAAAATTTCATTATTTGAAATGCCCCCCCCTCCCAAATATATATATATATATATATATATAGCGAAGATGGATTTGATACCAATTGTTATGGACCAAATTCCCAAAATAGCATAAAAATATAAAGAAAGATTAATTCCAAGCCTTCAGAGTGAAATAAAGAGAATGATCTCTAAAACTAGGTCTCCTTGGTATATAGAAGACAAAGGGTACAATTACAATTAAGCCCCCATCCAACCATACAATTAAAATTAAGGTTTTAGCTGACCAATAAAGACAATACTAATATAGTAATAGAAATGCAATGTCACAATATCTAGGGCTTTACATTTCCTATCATTGAAAGGTATTTAGCATGGAAGGTGGGTGATAGATCTTCTAGTAGATTCGGGGTGGATGTGATGATGGGATGTGGCCCACGAATCTTTCTTCCACCTTATTTAATAATGTTCTTTCAAAATAAGTGCCATCCACATTTAAATTAGTTTGTATATGTGGAGGGTACCATTATTTGGAGGTAGGGATAGAAGTGTGTATAGGTACTTGGCTTAAATGACAATTGGGAAACAATCTAGAACTCTTATCTAGTAGAGTTAAATAGGTCCCACATAAGACTCTAGGATGAACCTAATAGACTGGTATGGGTTGGAAATAAAATAGTTGGAGTATACACAACTAAGTTGGGATATTGAACAATCCATCATGTTAGTCAATCCAACCTGTGGAAAAACATGTCCTTAGTTGGTGATGGGATTGCATTTGGAAGATAAAATTACCTTCAAAGAATAAGGTTTTAATGTGATGGCTCTGTGAAACAAGGTTTTAACATGGGACTAAATCCATAAAAGAAAAAAACAAGTTCCGATATTATGTGTATTGTGTAGAAGAGATTAAGAGTCTTCTTTTCACCTCTTTGTCCAATGGCCATTTACTAAACATGTATGGCGGGATATTTGTCACTAGATTAAAAGCAAAAACATTTGGGTTGGTAATTAACTTCAAAGAAAAATGAGCCCAAAGATTTCAACTATATGTGCAGGTTGTCTTCCTATTCACTTTTTGCAAAGAAGTACAAAACAAAACTGCCAAGGAAGATAGGAAGTCTCCTTATAGATAATAATAAGAGGCATGGGTTTTTTGATGGTGCTTTTCAAGGCCCCTTCTGTGACATTGGGGGGGATTTGATTTATTGATGAAACTCACTATATCAGCTTCAAAGCAAACTTGGATATAGGAACAAACAACTATGTGAATTTGATGGTATTAAGTATACTCCTCCCATTGGATATTGAATTTCATGTTAAAGATATGAAGGCCTTCTAAGATTATTCCTTAGCCATTAGGTAGATTACTAGTGAATAATTAATACATAATATAAATATTGTTGATCTGGCACTTCATCTCAAGAATATTTTGTACATATTGAAATTATCCAGTATATTCATATCCCCAGGGAATTAAACCAACGGGTTGATACTTTGTTGAAGGAGGGACTGCAACTACAAGTTGGGATCTTAATTCTAGTGGAGACCCAAGCAAGTTTTCAACAGGAAACCATCAGAACTTTAATACACTTTTTTGATGATGAATTAGATATTTGTTTTTGGATTGGAAGACTCTAATATACTTATGAAAAGGACAGTGTAGTTTAAGTCATTATAGTACTATTAAAAGTGAAGTGTTTGATAATTTATGAAATTACTAGAACAATGTTATCCCAATATAATATTATATATGGCTCATTGAACAATAATTATGAGACATGGAACATTAATATGTCCATGATCAGCTATATGATGCATTATGCACTTGAAGAAGGTGTTTTTACTTCTTTAATAAAAAATAAAAATGCGATTTTTTTCTTGGAAAAAAAAGAGAAATTAATAACATATTTTTGATGTTTCAATGGCTCTAATTCTCATCTCATTCTACATTTAGTTAGTGATTAATGCTTACATTATTTCTCTAAATATCATTTTTTTTATTGTTAATATTGGTTAGCTATAAATTCCATTGATATTTATCCCATACTACTAAATGCTTCTTTTTCCGTGAACCTAATATCCAACGAGCTTAGAATAAGTGTTATACCATTCATACTAGTGTTTATTATTAGTGCAGCTCAAAACAATGAGGTCAACCATCATTATTATTTGCATTTACTCCCCTTAAATGATCTCATGCACATAGAATTCACATGGTCCTTAGTGTATTGTTTCGATACATAGGGGCTTCAATGGTTTTTTAGTGCAAGAACCATGCTAGGAAAAACAAATCTATAATGAAGTATTGGCCAATGACAATGGGATTTTCAGTATCCATATCAAGCGTGAGCATGAACACAATGCCTATGAGGCATGTACAATGAGTAGTACCACATCTTTCAACATTCAATTTGACAACAATCATGGTTCGACCTTCATAACCTACAAGAATGGTATTGACTCTAATGAAAGAAATTATGGGTTGTTTGCCTTCATATCTATTGAGCCTTGTGATGCTTATCAGACATGATGACATAGTATGATATACATTACGATTAAGTTTTGTTGTTGTTTAAATGCATTTATTTATATTTTCTATTTCAACTTTTAAGTGACTTGTTCATATTAGGGAGCCATGTTGCCATTTCTAATGAATTTTCTCACTAGAGAATTTGTGTTATCATTCAGAGGTTGTAGTTTTTAGTAGCTATGTATTGTGATGTTATTCATGAATACCTAAATTATTTTTTTGGTTAAGACTGCAAAATTTTAGAATAATAAAACTCATACTCTTTTAAGGTTGCTTGACTTGACATAAAATGCTATACCTACAAAATTAGTTTGAATTAGTTTCATTTTAATTTTTTTTACCAGAATAGTAAATACAAAGGAGTAAAAGTACATGCATTAATTGTCATGATATTGATGGTGTTGTAGAGTGAATTTCATCAATTGAATACAATTATTCATCATTATGGATGTTTCCTCTTCGCACAAGTTAATTGCATGAAATCTAATACTCTCAAAAAGGCAGCATTAACATTGTGTATATTGAAAGTGGCCCGTGGGGGGAAGCTCAAATGGTAAAGATGAGAAGTTGTAATCGGTTGTAAATGGAAGGCCACGTATTCGAATCCCCCCAAAATTACCCATGCATCATGCACTAGTACAAAATGAGAGATAAGTGACTAGGTGACCAAAAAATTTGGTCACCACAGTTTTTTCAAGGGATAAATGACCAAAATTGAGAAATTTTAAGTGAGCTAACTAAGAATGACCAAGATAAATGGCCAATTTAGTCATGGGATAAGAACTAAACTAAAAATGACCAAGATAAATAACCAATTTGGTCATTCAATAAGAACTAAACTAAAAATGAACACATAACAATTGGTCATTTTTAGTTGTCACTCCGAAAATGGAAAATTACAATTTCGACAATGAATTTGTACAATTTACTAAATTTTAACACTGCAAATGGATTCAGAGACCTTGGGTCTCTGAATCCATCTGCAGTGTTAAAATTTAGGGAGTCTCTAAATCCATATGCACTGTTAAAATTTAGTAAATTGTATACCCCCTCATGGATTCAATGGGTTATTCCCTAATTGTTTCATCAATTGGATTGAGCATTGTTTTCACAGCGTATCCTTTGTTATTCTCATCAATACAGAGACCCCTAAGACCCCTTTATAGGCCGGGTCTCAGCTATATCAACATGTTTCTAAAGTGTCGAAAAATGACATCAGAGGCGAACCTAGTGAATTTTTTGTAAAATCATTCTGTCTGCACAATCATGTCTAGGGAGAAATGCTTATGATGTCTATATATCGTTTCTCCATTTACACTTTATATTCTTTTGCTGTAGAGTACGTGTTGTAAAGATTGTTTCTCCCATAGCTTTGTACCTGCTCTATAATGTTTAGTTGTTCCCATTTGTGAAATTAAAAGGTTGTAGTTGAGAAATTTTGAAGAAGCGTCAAGTCTAGTCTTGAGCATGATTCATAAGGTTTAATAATGTGCTAAACATACTCTTCATACGTCTACACTCTAGTTTTATTCTTTTGTTGAGGAGAACACATCCCTTCCTCTTGTTTAATCACTCAAAAATGTAATGAGAATAGTAGTTCCATGTCCTGAGCAGTGGAAAAAAACTCAAAAATGTAGTGAGAACAGTAGTTCCATGTCCTAAGCAGTGGAAAAAAGTGAGGGAACATCGAAATGGTTAGAAATATCAAGATTCCTTCATTAAGCTTATTTATATATGTTTCATGTGTGCGTAGATGTTCCATAAACTAAATTACTTGGTGTATAAATGCTAGGTGCCATATCATTATAATGTGACTCTGAAAGTAAAATTTTAAAAGTGTCCTTCTACACCTATAACTATCTCTACTAGCCCTCCCTGAATAGATGCGCAATCTACTTGTTGATAAATGAATCCATGTTTCCAACGCTGTATAAAAAGGAATTTGTTTATATGACGATGCAATCTTCTCATTGAGCAGTTTTAGTCACTTACTTTGAACATGTTGATCCATTTGACTACTTTTATGTGTCAATTACATTTTTCCTGCCATCACTTTGACCAAAATTTCCGCTAACAGCATATCATGTTCCATAAGGACAAGCTGCCTAGGTCTGGACACTAGGTAAATGCCATCTAGCAATCGTTCACCTTATCCTCGTTTGGATATTGTAGGAGCCCACTTTATTATTTGTGATCAGTGCTCGGATGGATGCATGGATATGATAGGACGCCAAGGAGAGAAGCTTTGTTAGATGGAAGAATCCTTTGTTTAAAAGACAAAAGTCCGCTACTCTTCACTTTTTCCATTAAAATACCGGTTTTAAAACATGCTTCTTCATAAATTAGTTTGCTGAACTGGATTATATTTAATGCAATTTGGTCAATTGCTATTTTTGAAATATATTGCACTGGCCTTGGTTATAGTAGAGAAACCTTCAGTGTCTGCATCAAGATCCAAATTAATGTAGCTAAACCATGAAAATGACTTCTTGCAAGGCAAGATTGTGAATTTAATACCTTTAGACCTTTGTATATCTTCCATCTTGTTGCTTTGAGATTTTTCTAGTTGGAAATGGCCTGCCACTTTCTTTGGAAACTGTGAAAGCAATCATATGGTTGTCATTGTTGTCAGTTTACACTTGATTAGGAATCGAGCCAATCCATAAAATGGACAAAAAGGATTGGGAAGCTCTGATTAACAACATCAAGAAAGAATAAGAGGAAAATGCGAGCTATAAATGTTGTCTTCTGAAGCACTTAAGGCCACGTTAAATGTTCTCAACCTGTACTACCAATAAACTATATGTTACCTTATATCTTGAAGTTATTAAAGACATATAAGGAAATGCTCCATGGCAAGGGGAAACATAAGCTAGATGATTGTGATAGCATAAATTTTGTTGAAACTATTGTTGAATTGTTGTGCCATCTATCTTGAGGTTACTGAATATACACTTGTCAGTTCTTGCTGACTATTTGTAAAAAGTACACTCCCCGACATTATTATGGAAAATGGAGAGGAGAGTGGGAAATGGGAGAATAATAAATTGCATATAAAGAATTTGGGTTGATAGTTGTTACTGTAATGTTCTTATAGTTGCACCGAGAGTAGCAAGGTGCTCTACAACCCAGTATGTGGGGATGTTGTAAGTTACGTAACGTTATGTGGAGATGTTGTAATGTTATCAGGAAGACAACTCAAATAAGTTGATAGAGTTGAAGTGTAAAATAAGATGAAGAAATTCAATGAAACAAAGCATAATCTATTATAGACACTGCTTTATGATATCCCAACAATACAATAAAATATGAAACAATATTAGAAGTTAAAAATATCTTATTACTATTGTAGTCATCCCTTGCTTTTCTGATGTCCAGTATTTTTTTTACTGATGTAATTTTTTTATTCTTTGTAGGCAGATCACAATTCATAGGTGTGTGTTTGAGCTTTGGCACCTAACAGATCAATTGATACATATCTTTTGTTTCTTTGTCTTTTCCATAGTTTCTATACTTGTTATGTTTTGGTTGGTAAAAGAGCTTATAATTTCATTAATGGTACAAATACTCATACAAAATAGGGTAGACAGAAACCAACAAGTTGAGATAGTTTGAACATGGCATGCAATTCACTTTTTGAATTGTCCTTGCTATTTCTCTTTATAGGTATATATAGTAACTTCCATCTAAGACCGACGAACAAATTTCTGGCTAATTTACCTGCAATTGGCAAATTGTATTGCAATATTTGTATAACATTGCCATTTACATTGGAAATATAGAACCCAAAATCTAATATAAGATTACTGCAAACATTGCTTCAGTATATAGTCTCCTACAAGTAGCATGTGTATGTTCCAAAAATTTAAAAAATAGATCAGAATTTCCACAAGGAGATTCACCATTCAATAATAGTGCATTGTCATCCTCATTGTTGCTCTCCTTTCATCATCTACAACTGCTTCCTAATCTCAAATAATTTTTTATTTATTTATTTTCTTATTTATGTTTCTTGTTCTATCACCCTCGTCTTCAGATTGTAGAACTTGGTCTTCATATTTTGAGTCAGATTCCACACTATTCTTCTACTTCTCAAGGTTATTGAGTTCCCCAGGGGCCAGAACTTGTACTATAAAAATCAGTGATCAAGATGTGGAACATTTGCGAGCTTCTAATTTATAGTGCGTCGTTGTTGAGTTCAGGAAGTGTGGAGAGAGGCCCTAATGTGGGGCTTCAAGCATAATTGTTGTTTGAATCCAATCTGGTCAAGTTCACAATGAGGAGACTGGAAACCTCCTAATCTGTAGGGAGCTCAACATATGTTTGCATAGTTCAGAGCCAAATAATTGAGCAATTTCCATACCAAGGGTGATTGCTAGTGTGTAAAGAGAAAGATCATAAGAACCTTTCCTTCCTACAATCCATAGATATCCCCAACTGCACCAATTGCCACTGTCTCACTAGCATGGTCTCACTCCCTATGTTGCTTATTTTAAATGCCACTCCATAAGTCTCAATGTTAAGTTTTAACAGAAAAATTCCTACTGCTCCCGCCATTCTACCAACACCCAATGGGGGAGAAAAAAACCTAGCTCAAACATATTGTTTCCCAAAGGACAACAAAAGCAAAGTAAAAGATCTGATCTCGAAAATGGAAGAGCAGAGATTGTGCTACCTTGAAACTTGTAGCCCTTAAAAAAAGAAGAATAAGTTGAGTACTATAGAGAGAAAACCATGATATCTTGATGCCATTAACTTTGATCCAAAAAAGAGCAGGGATTGAATGGCCAAACAATATGCCCAATCCCTTTGGAAGCCACAAACTGTTGCCAATAAAAGATTGAAAAGGCTTGGGATGAGAGAGTATTTGGAAGGGACAATCCTTAATTGTCTCATCTGCAATTGATACCTATGTTGCTGAGGTGACTCCCTTGAGAGTCCAAGACCTTCCGTGATTGTCCCTAGATGAAGGATTTCCATCATAATTTGGTTTTGTCGAATCTCTCATAGCCTCATCTTGTCCATTTGGTTTATATTTGCAGGCCCCGTTGTTATCACAAGGAAGGGGGACTTTAAGGGAGAATAAGGAAGGGGGAATTTAATGTGTGTGTAACTATTTATGGATCAAAACGCCCATACTATGCTCTGGTTAGTTTTTTGGTGCATTATAGAATAATGTTTTTATTGAATATGCTCGTGATTTAGCTGTTAAAATTGTGTATGGTGTATTTTCGAAGCGTTAACTGCTTGTGGATATTTTCTCAGGATGATGTTCCTAGGTATGCAGAATTGGATTTAAGGCACCCAAGGGCTCGTCTGGACTATGATGTTAGTTTTTATGCTTCTCTTTATGGAGGAGTTGCATATGGTCAGTGGGTGATTTTGTGGTTAGTGATTACTCGACAATTTTGAGTATTTATTTTTTCCAGGTTCTTTATTGAGTTTTTGTTGATTGTTCTCCAGGCTTGGTCGATTCCCAGAAGTAGGTTACAACAACCACAACCAAACTAATTTGATCGGCCAACAATCTTATGGTTTATACGACGGTCATTAGGATGGTAATGGATATAGGAGTACTAAATGTTTTTACTATTATTTTTTAGATATAGGAAGCATAAGTAATTTGGGCACTTAAAATAATAATGTGAAGGAAAATTCAAGGTAGGTTTGCACCATTACCTAAAGGAAGAAATCGAATTCCAAACTATCAACATGTTGGGAGATGCTAATTAGTTTGCAAGGAAATTGGAGGAGAATTTCAATAGCTCTTTTTTTGTTTTTATAATGTACTGATATTGAGCTAGAGATTGTGATTATTAGGAAAATGAACTCGTGCAATTTAGTTTCATTGGGATTTCCCTGACTAGATTTGTTTGACTATGTGACATTCTACATAAAATTATGTGGGAGCTTAACAAATCAATAGTTAAAGAGTTTCTACCAACACAACCAATTGACTTCCCAGTTGACCCATGGTGGGGTGTTTGTCTTGTCAATTTTACCTTGGAGGAATTTTAGGTGAGTTGGATTACCCTATATAGAAATCTATGATCTTTATTGTGATGCTTACAGTTCTAAGAAATAATAGACATATTTTCATGTAGCTACAACAAATTTGTAGCCAATGCAATATAAATTTGCAGCTTCTATAGATCTATATCCAAGGAACACCCCCATAGCTTAAAGGCACTAGCAAGGTTGTTGCACTCTATAGATCCAACTTCATGGCCTTAAAGGTTTATTTTATTCTACTATGGAAGACTTTACTGGGTAACATACAAATTCCCTTCGAATAAGCTACACGAAGCCTTGTATTGCAACATCCTTGTAAGATTTGAAGGCATCCCTTTACTCAACTCTACAAATCACCATTTTGTAGTAGGCATCATGGTGCTTAAGGAAATTCGAGTTCCTTGAGATATTGCATGCACGATTTGCAAAAATTTCAAAGGGTTTTGGACATCCTCAATTGATACAGTAGTGTTGGTGAAGCTGCATGCAAGATACAAAGAGAATTTCATGGCTTGAAGGTGGCCTTCTATCATGCCATTGAAGACTCTATTCAACAACATATAAATGAGGCAACATTTATCCTCCTCCCTCCAAACATATTTGTTTTTACTCTTGATTTCTCGGGTCTAGGTCTGTTTGATGGTGATTATGTGAGCCTTGAATGTCATTAGGTAAATGGGTTCTTTTGTTATTTGCATTTCAGGATTCAATATTAATTTTGATTAGTTCTCTGCATTTTAGTACAACCATATCTATGGGAACACTTGACATTGGTTGTCTAATGCACACAAATATGACCTCAAAGCAATTGTTTCATATTTGTGAAGTACACAAATTGTTTCTTGCATTGGACTTTGGGGAAGATCAATCGAAGCTGTGACACGGTATTTGTTACTTGTATCAAGTAGTAGTTTGGTCCCATGTATTGAAAATTATGTGGAAATTTTGAAAATTTGTGTTTAATGCAAATTAGGAAATTTCACTTCAACCATTAGGTTCCCAAATTCTTAAAGGGTGCTAGCATGGTGCTAGTTCAATGGAAGAGCGCCTGCCTTACAAGCAGGAGGTTGGTGGTTCGATTCCTCTGTGCCCTAATGATATTGCAATATCGGTTAAAATGACTAAATTAGTGACCAAAAACTGAGAGATAAGTGACCAAACAATGAAATATAAGTGACCAAACAAATGATCAAAATTCTCATATAAAATGACTAAAAACGATTAAATTAGTGACTGAAAAATGAGAGATAAGTGACAAAAAAATTAGAGATAAGTGACAAAAAAAGGACCAAAATTCGCATATAAATGACCAAATTGCAGTTTTTGTGGCTAATTTCCAGTCTCTTATCGTGCAACAAAAAATGTGGTCATATTTAGTTTGGTCATTTATAGCTTGTCTTGTGGTCATTAATTTGGTCGTATATTTGGTCATTAATTTGGTCATTAATTGTCATTAATTTGGTCGTATTTTTTGTCATTAATTTGGTCATTAATTGTGACAATTAATGACCAAATATACGACCAAATTAATGACCACAAGGCAAGCTGTAAATGACCAAACTAAATATGACCACATTTTTGGTCGTGTGATAAGAGACCGGAAATTAGCCACCACTGATCACTAAATCAAAAGTGGTCATTTATATGCGGATTTTGGTCACTTATCTCTCATTTTGTACTAGTGATGGTTCGGTCCATGTGGGTGCACCTAGGGGTATATTGGTAGCGAGATTGGATCCTTGGACCCCGTGTCACATGAGTACCATCCCAACCCCTATTGCCAGTTCTCCTAGTACACACACACAAAAAAAAAACAACAACATTGTGTATATTGAAAGTGAGATGGAGGTCTAAGACATAAGTTAAAGCCTTTTTATGAGACATGTGTACTACCTTTATATAAAAAATACATGATTGAATTGAAGAATTTCAAATTCCAATAGGACCAAGGTACTATGGTGGTAGAAGCATCTTCAAGTATACACAACAAGTGGAAGCTTGTATGCAATAATCTTACTCTATGTTCCATGAATGGTAAGCCTCTGATATTCTCAAATTTTTGTTGTTGTCATTGCTTTCACTTGGCCATTTTTTTTATTTAAATTATTCTAGAGTTTAAACTACTACCACTATTATTAAGAAAATCTCTCTATGGAACCAAACTTTAACATTAATGTTGAGCTATATAATATGTTTTTTGACTCAAGAACAACAAAACCCATAATTTTCAAATTTATTAATCACAACCCTGTTGAGCCAATGGCTTTGAAAGTCAATTGGTTTCTATAAATCCTTAACATCAAAATATTTTTTAAGTAAAATCTATCCATAATTTTCAAATTTATTACTCACAACCCTATTGTGCCAAAGGCTTTGAAAGTCATTTGGTCTCTATAAATCATTGACATCAAAATATTTTTTTTAACTAAAATTAATAGTAAATGAGCAACTACGAAAACCCTCGATAGAATGAGGCAGGTCCATCGTATAGTAGAGGAGAGATAAATATAAATTGCAAAAAGTCGCAAATGCACATCATAAACCATCATATGGATGGTTTCACGAATATTGAATTGTAAATATTATTGCATTTATATTATTTAGAATTACGTAACCTGGAGGTCAAATAGATGCAGTTTATATATAGATAGACATGTTAAATTCTTTTGGACATTGACATATCTATCCATGCTTTCCTTGTAATGTAATTTACCAAACTCAATTTTTTATGTTGCATGAAGCTCAAGTGCAATGATTAACATGTTTTGTATGAATTTCATAGTGAATATATGTGTAGTGGAAAACATAAATCAAACATATGTAGATGGTGATATTTCCTCTAGTTCAAGCTTAATGGAAGAAAATGATATTGAACACACTCATTCTACTTGGGTTGTTTATTTTTATTTGAGGAACTCTCATCTCCTCTAATATATAGTTGAGATTATAAACTAACTTGTTCACTTTCCTCTACTTCAAGTGCATACAAGTGCATTAAATCTTTTTACCTCACTTTTGGTTGAGAGAAATTAGTGTATGGAATCTTCAAAATCTATGCCAAATTCGTTGCATGTACCATTGCATGTAAGGAAAATAAAATAAAACTAATATAGATCCATCTTAAAAGGGATCTACCAAGCGTTGAGAGGGATCAAATATCTCTATTTGCAAACCCCTTTTTAGACTGCAAATATTGAGGAAGCATTTTAATTTATCTAATTTGAGTAGTTTTATATATATGTTGTTGTAAATGTTTTAAAAGCCGACATGTTATTTTTTATAATATTTTATTATTTTTTAAAAAGGACATGTGTCATCTCCAAGATGAGCATGGAAGGAGTTGCACACCCCCTACTAGACTGTAGAATGCGCCTCTTTGGTGCAATAAATGAAAAAAGAGAGACATTTCATAGGGATTTTCAGACTGCTTTATAGAAATTGATGTAGTGGATTCAATAGACTCAATGAGAGGAACCAATATGGTTGAAATAATAAATATCCAAAATAGATATGAAAGTATAAAAGAATCCATACGAATAAATATATATATTATGATAAAAGTAATATTAGATGATTTAATATATAATGATAGTGTCGTACATATACAAACCTAAAGGCACTTATAGAAACTATTCATGAAGGGATGTGTCCCATACATACATACATACATACATACATACATACATATATATATATATATATATATATATTTCCTTCCCCTAAAAAATGCTTTATCCTCAAAGCATAATTATTGAAAAACTCCCTTCAACTCTCGTTCTGGCTCACAATGTCTTCTCAGGATCTTTTGTGCTTGTAACTGCGACACTTGACAAAACAAGATGATTTGATTTACGAATTCTCAAGCAAAATTGTTGCATCGATTGTGAATCGATCCACCCCAAGTTGAACTTTACTAGAACTTTTTGTTCAACGACTGTTTGAATGTAACTTTTTTGTTTTGTCGTCCACACAAATTGTCAATTTTGTCTCTCTTCTTTTTCACATTTGTAATTCATTCATCAGAAGGAAACTATTGTTTATATATCTTTTGATATTGTCATTGTCCATATTGTTTCTTATGATTTGGGTGATGATAAGGCATCCTAATATTTTGTGATTGTTCCTTGGAACCATCTTCTCTTGATGTTTGTAGTGATTTGTCAATATAAGCATTCCTCTGAATTTCGGTGTCGACTGACTTTGTATTGGTTCACTTTTCTGACATCTCAATTTGAGCGTCTAATAACTTATCTATTGGGTTAGTTATTGTTTTTATGTCAAATAATTATCCTTTGTGGTCTAAATCTTCTTGTAAATATTTCTTATCATGCTTTAGGTTTTTAATTTGTCTAATTGAGTCCTGATTATGTTGCCATCAACATAAGAGTTCTTCCTTATTATGTAACTCGTCGTCTTTATTTTTTTGATTCTAGATTCTCCATTCTGTTGTCCCTTAATCTCTTAATTTGATCAAGCAATCTTTGATTAAGGTTCCTTAGGAGCAATTTGTCTGCATCTTTTTCAGATAATTTCATTTCGAGATCTTGATTTTTTTGTTCTAAATTTTTATCGTCTTGCTTTTTATCTTTTGACTTCTCGGTTTTTGCTAGTAAATTTTGACTATGATTTTTTAAGCATGATATTTCTTCATCCTTCTTTGATAATGTATTCTCAAAGTCTTGATTAGCTTGATCTAACTTTTGATCTTTATTTTTTAGACGATGATTCTCTTTCTGTGATAACTCATAAAAATATTTTCCCTTCTTAATATCGAACTTTAATTGTCTATTGTTCACTTTATAAGGTCCTAACTCACCCATTAATACTTGTAATTGTGACTACATTCGTGAATCGATAATTGCCACAGTTCACAACTTCTGATTCTCTAATGCGCTTCTTCGATAATAAGTAAATGTTGCAAATACAAAAAATCCAATACCTTTTTACCTTAATTACTGATTTTCTTTTCTTTTTTAATTTTTCCTTTTAATTAATTCTTCACTCAAATGTCCTAATACTTTTTTCGTAGTTACCTCTTATATATATATATAAAAGTTTATCAACATTTTTCTCCACCTATATTCTTCATGAGTTAGCTTTTCACTTTATAGTGTAATGATGCCTTAAATATATTAATCCACTATATAACTTTTGCTTTTGTAACCTCACTTGAGCATTCAATACTTATTTTCTCAATTTTAAAATCAAATAAATTTGTTCACTCTTCGTTGACTCTTCAAGGTAATTCACCTTTTGTTTTAACTTAGAAGACCGATATAATGCCCCTAGTTTTGACCATTGACATAAATGATGTAATAGCGTTGATAATTGTAAGGAACATGGTGAGGAGCTCACGACAAATACCCTACCATGGATTCCCCGAATGTATATGGTTAGTGAACCATGCATTGGTTAAGCGCAGAAACATTGTAATGTGATGTACATGTGCATGATAATACTAAATAAATCTACAATTGATTATCCAAGGCAACAAGAGCAAAGGGCATGATTCTCCCAAGGTTAGGGAGGTATTTATTGAATCCATGAAGCCAATAGATGAGAGCCAAGTGTCCTAGAGAGGACTGATGAGCCATCAACTATCAAGTTGACTCTTGCGCCACAATCATTTAATTCTTCCAAGAGGAAGGTAGTTGGGACAGTTATAACCTTGGGGGAAGGAAGGTGTGGGTATGGTTTTCCTTACGATAGAATAATGTTAGTCGCCCTGCAGAATGAGGGATGGGAGATTGCTTATTGGGTAAGTGATCAATTACATTGAATTCATCCTTAAATTACATATCAGCGAGTTTTTTGATCATCCTGTCAGTGAGTCCGACAGTCAGTTAATTAGTTTACGTGGTCAAGTAACTCGATCCCTCATGGGTGTATCTATCTCGCCCTACCTTGTGTGCAATTCATTATTTGCTTATCCATCCATAAACCAATATATCATTCTCATTTATGGAGAAAGAGTCGACCCTTTCTTGAGAGGTATCCTAACCCAAATAATGATGGAGTGGAAAGTCGATCTAAGCTCTGGGTTGTGGTCATGACTGTGATTCAAAGATGAAACTAGAGAGAGAACTTCCGTGCGTTCCTCTATTGGTCTAGGTAGCATAGTGGTATTGAATTACTTAGATGTTAGCTTGAGACTGAGCATCCTGAATTTGTGTTGAAGACATGGGTGACATAGTTTGTTCCCAAAAGTGTCTGAGTAAGTTTTAGCAGAGTGAGGAAGTTGTATATCCTTAGTTGTGCACCTGGAAGTCCTGGTACACCATTGTTGATGTCGGCTTGAGTAGAGCTTCCTATTAATCCTATTATAACAGAGTGGTCTATTGGACAGTGACCGAAGTAATTTCGTGGAGCCATTGGTTGTGTTCAACCTATATTCGTAAACCCTAGGAAAACAGAGCTTGTGGGCAGATGATCTGGGGTTTGGGTGATATTTCTATGCATACATTGGTATAGCACCTAGAGGAAGGTGACTCTTGAAGGACCATTGAGAGGTGAAGCGTACCTTCTTGGTGTTTTTTGGGGCGTGTAATGTGGACTCCAAGCTAGTCGATTCTGCACGAAGAATATGTAGTTTTGGAGGAAAACCAGATCAGACGGTTTTTTCTACTTGATTTGTTGTGATCCTTGAAGAGTGAATAGAGTGTTGAGAATTGAGTGGATTGGAATCCAATAGTGGTTGTTTACCTCCTAGTGGAGTAATGGTGTTTGGGTGGTATTTCTACTCACACAATGGTATAGAAACTAGAGGAAGGTGACACTTGAAAGACTGTTGTGTGGTGAAGGGGTATCTTCTTGGTGTTGTGTGGGGAGGGTATTGTGGACCCCAAACTAACTGAGTCTATGCGAGGTCGTTTCCTGGTATTGGGTGCCAGAGTGGTGTAGAGTGAATATCTAGCTAAGAGTCTAGTGAAGGCTAGACCTCCTAGTGTAATAAAAGGGTTTGGGTGGTCTTTCTACGCACACATCAATTTATCACTTAGAGGAAGGTGACGCCTGAGGGATCGTTGAGCGGTGAAGGTGTACCTTCTTGGTGTTGTGTGGGTAGGTATTATGGACCCCAGGATAACTGAGTCTGCTCAAGGTTCATGTAACTCTATGGTAAGTCACTAGTTAACATTTCCCCTCTAGTACCTGTAACATCCCGTCAACCCAACAAAGGCTGGCTTGGATTGATAATTGAGTTTGTGTGATTGTAATAGCCTATTAACCCAATAGAGGCTGCTTGGTTATGACCTTGTGCCTATTTTACAATGAGTGAGCTTTGGATAGTTCCCCTTTCCTTAAGGTAATCATGCCCAACGTGGGGGTGGCCTCTTAGTAGAAAGAGTATATGCTAGAAAAAGTGCCTATGGGTGGGTGGAATGTTTCTCTTGCGCAACCAATTGTTCAGAGAAGCTTCATTCAATATTAGTGTTATGTGATGTTTCATTGTTGTTATTCATTTTCATTGTATGAATGTTGGTATTAATGAATGATGAGATGCATGTTGTATATAATGATTATGAATATGGATTGCTTAGATAGAAGTAATTTGATTATGGATAACTACTTAATGGATATATGATGACATTCCTTATAAATGCTTGCATCTAAATGTATGGTTTATGTAAGAAGTCCATCTATGCATTCTACTCCTCTCCTTATTGACAACACTTCTACAATCAGGTTGGCCAAGAATCCTAATTTCCATGATTGAACTGAGCACATCAACATGAAGTACCATCGGATTCGATATCATGTAAAGGCCAAGATAATCCACTTGAGACATTGTTCCATCAATGAACAAATTTTAGACATATTCACCAAAGCAATTGGAAGACAAAAGTTTGAAAAGTTCAAAAAGATGCTTGGACTCACGAACACCCATTTAGATTAAGGGGGGGATGTTGGGAACTTAAGCTGTAAGGAATGGTCCCACCATGCAAATAATTATTTGCAGTTATTAAAGGAGAAAACGAAGAGTCTTTTTGAAGTATAAAGGACCTCTTGGAAGATGAATTTCAAGGGTTGCTTCTCAACTGTATAAATAAAGTGGTTATGCTCAATAAAATTGATTCTTGGTAGTTATTGCTATCACTAACACATGCTCTCTATTATGAAGTTATCCCATCAGTCTAGTCTATGAATCAATAAGGAGGAATTCCTACTAACTGACGCTAATTCCTCACACTCGACCCATTTCCCATAATTCCCAACAGATTTTCTCCCTATGGCAATCCCAATCAACTAAATCGCTTCACCCTCAACCTGCACAACACCAATAATGGGATCTCCTACTCTACTAAACAACCCCTCAGGATATCACCCTCTAGTTCTCCAACACTTATTGGCCAGGAAATCTCTAGTGTTTGGAACTAGGGAACTTCACCTATAATTAAGTTCCTTTTATCTCAACAAACACCCATAAAACCAATCATTGTTTTCTCATAATTTCATGGTGGTAAACTACATTAGCGTAAGCACAAAGAGCAAAAGTCAAAGAACAATGAATTGGAATGAACTTGCATGCCTAAAATCATAGATTATATTTGCATGGTAATAATAGACTGTGTCCCTTCAAGAGAAGCCCGTGTATCTCCCTTTAAAGAAAATGTTCTCAAGGTTGGTGAAGGATTAAATAGTCATAAATCAAAGAGTAGAAGACTTAGGATAAAAGTGGGAAACATTAAAATAATAGCATTTATTCTTAGCCCCTTAAGCTCCCTTTCCTCCCCACACATGGAATCATAGCTCCCTTTCATTTCCTTATTTTTTTGTATCCATTAGTCCATTTATATTATATTTCAATGTACATATTTACAAAGTTAATGATCATACTTTACTTAAACCACATATGTCTAGGCATATAGCCTTTTCATCATTATATGTAAATTCATAATCAAAATATCTAAACCAAGGTATTACACATATCATCCTTCCATCAACACATCAATCTTATATTATAATTTATTTATTTATTTTCTTATTCAGATTTATTCAATAGCCTTTGTACTCTTTCTAATGTAAAAATAATTTAATGAATCAATTTGGTTCATTACATCACACAAGTTTAATGTCCTAAAATCATCACGCGACCATTGTATCATCAAGAAATAAGTCCAATATAAAAGTTGACGCATTGGCATACTTAATGTAAACATTTTAATTTGCAATGCCATTGAAATATATTCCTGCCTAGAGTGCATGGATCTTATTCCCTATAAGACTACATTAAATCTTACAATGTCTTTTGCAACCTACATACCAAGTGATCATTACCTTGTTATATATAACAATGATATTGGTATATGTAAATGTATTCTAACAAACCATTTATGAATATAGTCTTCACATCTAATTGATGCACATGAAAATCTAAAGTTGCCGCAATTTGTAAAAATACTCTAATTGAGATCATTTTGACAATTGGTGATTATGTGTCATCATAATTACACCCAAACTACACTGTACTCTTGCCACCAACCAAGGTTTGCACCAATCCACCAATCTATCTAGTCTATCATTTTCCTTAAACACCCACTTAGATCCAATGACTTATTTCTAGATGGAAGATAAGAGTGTCACAATCTAATTTATCATTAGTGATTCATATTTAGCATACATTGCATGCCTCAAAACCAATGTCATCGTATTATTCCCAACTACCACTCTATTGTGATTTAGAATATTCTACCTAAAATGCATATGATTCAAATGCCTTATGTGTGGGATTTCAATTCCTTGTTGATCTCCTTAGTAATGGTCATGCTTGAACATTAGCTTCCTCTAAAGGTTGGTGACTTTCTCACTAGGTTCACCTCCTTTCAATGGTTATGATTTAGGATATTCTACCTAAAATGCATATGATTCAAATGCCTTATGTGTGGGATTTCAATTCCTAGTTGATCTCCTAAGTGATGCCCATGCTTGTACATTAGCTTCCTCTAAAGGTTGGTGATTTTATCCACAAGGTTCACCTCCTTTCAATGATTATTACAAGGCCACTCCTTGACTTCCTATGGTTATTGCAAAGCTACTTGTTATGCAACACTTTGTCTGTTTTTTGAAATATGTGCTTCATTTGTAGCCTCTCTTGTTCCGAAGTCCAACACTTCCAATTATGCATGTTTGGTTTCAATGTTTTTAACTACATTGACTAGCTGATTTTCATCAAAGATGATGTGTTGAATTATTATGACCTAATGCTTTATGGTATTGTAAAGTCTTTTTAATTCATCATCACACACTTTGTACTTTGTATTCAACATCTTACGCTTCTCATTTGGGACATGCATATTTTGAACAATTGAAAATCCTGAAATGCTCAACATTTGGTTTACTCCAATGCCATCTTTCATAAGGTGTCTTCTTATGCATTGCATTGGTGGGTAAGGAATGGTGTTCTCATAATCCTTTCACATTCACAAAACATCTTAGAACACTTTGGATGTACGTTTACCCCTATTGTTTCATCTTGGTCTCTTGAAAGGCTTTGTGTGCTACTTTTAATATAAGATTTGAATATTTTATAGATTTCCATATCTTATTTATTCTTAAGAAGGTAATCATCAATAAAGTAGTTAAATACCTTGCCCTACCATATGACAAAGTTTGCATTGGAGCATAAATATCCGTGTGTATCAAATATGTTTGTGTTGAACATGTGTAATTATTTGTAGGTTCCCAGAGCAATGGTGGTCCCTATGGAGGAATGTAAACTAGTAAAGGTGCAAATTTATCAATAGATCAATGTCCCAAAACTCAAGAAAAGGTAAAAGACATGTCATGTGTTCCATATGTTAGTGTTGTTGGAAGTCAAATGTAAACTATGGTATGTACTAGACTTGACATTTCCCATGTAGTGGGAGTTTTGAACACATATATGTCAACCAAGGAAGGAACAGTGGACAACAATAATGAGGGTTTTCAAATATTTATGTAGCACTTCAAATTATGGAATTTGTTATCAAGGGAGAATTGGACATCACAGGGAGATAAATATACAAGGTTTTGTTGATGTAGACTAGGTTGAAAAAGAGGTAATACATGTCATGTGTTCCCTATGCCGGTGTTATTGGAAGTCTGATGTACAATATAATACCTACTAGACCAAACATTTCCCATGTAGTGGGAGTTTTGAGCACATATTTGTTAGCAAATTAGTAGAACTAGACATCACCTAGTAATGAGGGTCTTCAAATAATTATGTGGCACTTCAAAGTATGCAATATGCTACCAAGGGAGATCTAGAGCTCACAGGGTGATAGATATACAAGGCTTTGATGATGCAGACTAGGCTAGAGATCTTGACCACAAAAAATTATACAAGTGGCTATGTTTATAACTTATTTGGTGAAGTAATCAATTGGATGAGAAAGGGGTAGAGTGTAGCTACAATGTCAACTACATAAGTTTAACACATGGCAACAACTCATGGAAGAAAGGAATCCATGTGGTTGCAAACACTGTGTTAGGTATTAGTTCATAAAGTAGTGAAAATAGGTTGTGATAGATCAAGTGCAATTTTTCTAGCTAAGATCCCTACTTAACATTCCAAGAAAAAGCATATTGTTGTAGAGTACCATTTTGTTAGAAACATGGATGAATAGAAAATAGTATTTTTTTAGAAGATTGATACCTTTAAGAATGTTGCATATTCATAATAAGGTTTATTGTACTAAAAAATTCTATTGGTGTAGAGAATCAATGGACATTGTTGCCCCTAGCAGTTGATGACATGGATGTTTTTCCTTTTCCTCCTTGATTCAAATAATAACTTAAGTGAGAAAATGTTGGACATGTGTTGTGCTCTTTGTAAGTTCCCAAAGCAAAGGGAAAGCATTTTAGGTCCATGTTTTGTCCGTTTTGTGTTTTTTTGGCCCATTGTAAACTAATTGCAATTAAGGAATTATGATTGTAATCTAATCCAAGTTAATGGATTAGGGTTTTGGATGCTATAATATTGTATTGTAAACATAAAAGATATTACAATGAGATATTAGAGATTGGAAAAACTCTTAAGTAGGTTGGTTTTCGCGATTTTGTTTTTATAGGGTAAATCTCTATGTACTATGTGAGCTATAGTTAATTGTTTGTTTTACATTATGTTTGGTATTGATTTTCTTACATAGATTTATTAAATTGTTCAGTTTGCTCAATTACTCTTGTTGCTCCCTTCCTTGAGAAAAGGAAGTTTAGGTTACTTGCGCCATAAACACCCTCCACAAATGCCCAACTTAATAGACATTCAAGTTCAAGCCTTCTTACATGTTGATCCTTCCTCTGTTTCTAAGGCCTATGCACTTGTATTCCAATACAAATTTAATAATATGTGGCTCATAATGTTGCTTCCAACACCTCTACATAAAACTTATATAACTTCCTTTATTCCTTATTCATTTATACCTTTGTGAAAAATCTTAGGTTTGTAAATAATCCCACCTCCATTATTCTTCGAAGTACATTCATGGGTACTAAAATTGTAACAACAAACCAACATAAATTTTCTCATTGCCAATAGGTTCTTGGCCAAGTTGGGTACATGTAATACACCATAATATCCTTATGTGCACCATTAAGGGTCTTTAATGACACAATACATATTCCACTATGGCATGAACATTGTCATCACAGGGGATAATGTGTACATTTGTAAATTATGTTTTGCTTACGATGCGTAGCCATATAGCTTCTAACTTTTTATGGGTGTACAAGAGATACTCGAATACTCTAATCGTTTTATATTGTATTGTTATAGGTATGATGGTAAATGTTGGTAAATCTATTATTACTTTCAAGGGTATTTTTGAAGAATATATGGGACATTATATATAGTTGTTCCAATTCAATCAAATTGAGCTGGAGGTGGGATTGAAGTATTTAAGTTTTGTCACCAAACCAAATCACCTCAGAGAAAATATTGGAATTGGCGAGTAGCAAATGTTGAAAAGAGGATATATGTTTGGTGTCACCATCAGTTATCTAGAGGAGGAAAACTTCTAGTTAAATGTGTTAGGTGATTCTTGTGTACTATATGTCTTTGTCTCGGATTCCAAAAGGAGTTCTTGAGAAAATTAGAAAAATAAGCTTCAAGTTTTATGGTCTGGTGACACAAAGAAGAGAGTAATATCCTTGGTAAAATGCAATGGGTTGGCAGTGCCTAAAGACATGGGAGGTGGGATTTGAAAAAAAAATCATTTAAAAAGAGTGGAGTTTGCAAAATGGTTGTGGAGGTTGATTCAATGCAAAGGCTTATGGTGCCAAGTGGCATCCCAAAAGTATAATAATTCCAATTCAATGGATGAATGGATTAGAATACCTACAAAGGTAGTCCATAATGTCTCAAACATGTGGAACAGAATGGCATTGACCTTCCTAGTGATTAGAAGGTAAGGAAAGGAAACAAGGTTAGGGTGGGAGAGGATCCATGGATTGGATGTGTTGCACAATATAGGTCGCATGCTCATATGATTAGTCACTTGAAAGATAAG
The DNA here is from genome assembly GCA_027924585.1 of Larix kaempferi. NCBI lineage: Eukaryota > Viridiplantae > Streptophyta > Pinopsida > Pinales > Pinaceae > Larix > Larix kaempferi. Next base: position 5,930,150 of record BSBM01000805.1, on the reverse strand, counting down.
AGGCATTTTTATCTAAATCGAGGGGTTAATTAAGATCATTCATCAATCTACAATCAAGAGTGGAAGAGAAGGAATATGTGGGAAAATTTTATTGCTAAAACTTGGATCCAACCTTAACTAATCAAAGAGTCCTACAGGAGATTACACTCCGAAATCAAGGTACAAATTTCATAGATTTAGGGAGGATATGGAACAATATCGTGTGGAAGTTCTGGAAGTTTAATGCCCCTCGGAATCTTGTTTCTCTATGTGCTTATTACTCAACAACAAAGCGCTTACCAAGGATATTCTTGGGAAAAGGGATAAGCAAGGGCCATGGAGATGTCCCCTATGCAAAGAAAATGAAGAAACAAATAATCAACTCACTATGGCATGTGTTTATTCTAGGTAGGTATGATAGGAAGTGGATTGGATTGAGAAATGTCTAGAGAGGTGATACTATTGTTGAAGGCCTCAATAGTTGGCGTGAAAATGGGATTGTGAAGAATTACAAATCCTTGCCACTGATCTTAGCATGAGGTATCTGACTAGTAAGAAATGATAATCTCCTCGATGATAAGTTAAATCCCCCTCTTCGATGTGCATCAAAATGGATTAGTCTCCTAAATAGTTACCCTCAACTGTAGAAGCATAAACCTGCTAGGTTCGTTGTCATGGAAAATATTGACACATCCATTACATGGCATATTTTGATGGGGCCTCTCAAGGAAACCCACAATTATGTCAAGCTACGGGTATACTCTACCTAAAGGATATCCACCATATAAAAGCAGGATAAGAACAAGGCCCAAATAATTATGCTGAAGTGTTGGCTTTAAAGTTGGTTATTATTCTAGACACTGAAAGTGAAACGTTGATAGAATCCCATACTCACATACATGATAGAATCGAGTGGAAATGTTGCAATCCTGAAAGCCTAAAAAATGTCAAGTATGTTGAATTTTGAATGGGATCTAAAATTCTAGTTTTTGCATATGAAGTCCAATGAGGTTGGAACCACTCTCAAACATCCTAAAACAATTAATGGTAATGTTAAAAATTTAAGTAAAAGTGACATTAAAGTCACTTTTACTTTAAGAATTTAATATTAACATTTAATATTATTGATTTTAATGTCACTTGTACAAAATTGGTTGGCCTCGTACCCAAATGGTCCCTAGGTGTTCCTAGGCATATCCAAAATAGGGATACCATGTACAAAACTGGTCCCCGGGCATCCCCAAAATAGGGGTACCTCATCCCCTCTGCAATCTACATCCCTTGAGTCCATGACAAAAGTCTCTGGTACTTTGGCCGGGTTTAGGGTACGACAAGGTACGTGGGTATGGAGTATCTAGTACATGGGTACAGGGTATCCAGTACATGGGTACAAGTATGTATACCCTAACCCCGGGTATAGGCACCCATGCTACTTAGGGTATTACAAACCTTCAAATTTTCAAGGACTCTCTACTTGTAATAAAGCAGATGAAGGGGAACTGCATTTTTTGATGAATTTCATTCTTCAGCCTACATTTGATGAAATCAAGGGCATAATTTCCATCTTTCAGAATATGTATGAGAGGACACTTGCTTTTTAATTTAGCTTGATATAGACAAACTTTGATAGAACAAATTATGTTGTTAGTTGGGGATCCCTCATTTTAGGAGGATATATGATTTGTGTTTTGGGCTAGGGGGAGATGACAACATTACAGAACTGAAAGCATACATGAATACTATTTAGCATCTGCAATATGTAATTTTGTCAATGACTAAAATTATAATATTTTTGTCTGCATTAATATAATAGAAAACATACAAACGTTTACCTTTCTTCTTCAATAATTAGAGCAATCTTTCTTGTAATGGCCTTCCACACACTGAAAACATACATACTTCTTCCTTTTCTCCTTTTTTTCCCAATTATTCTTCCAAGGAATTGGTTTTTGCTTTGTTGACAGGGATCACCCTTAACTCTCGTTGACAAAAGATCTATGGATTCAATCTTGTATTTTTCCTCCTCATTTCTTCTTAGAGTAACCTTGTAATTACCTTCTATAAAGTTAAAAGAAGATCCCAACACTACAATTAATCCTTCATAAAAATTGTGTAAGGTTGCAAGAATTTACACTAAAACACCCTTGTATGAAACATCTAATCCGCATCTTTCCATTGCTCCCTCTCTAGCCTTAGAGTTGATCCCATCTTGGTCTTAGGTCAGCTTCCTCATCTTCCCTTCCACAATTCCAAGAAAGTTTTTGTCCAAAAACATTCTCATTCTGAGTTTCCAAAGGTGAAACCCAATACCATCAAATCATTCCTCAAACCTCTCAGGGTTTGAATTCAAATTTCTTTTGATTTTCTAATGTTTAACATAGGCAGTTTGCAATAATGCTTATGATAGTGCTTATTATAAACCATAGCAAATATTTTTCTTCCATCTTATTGGATGTCAACTCTTAAGTCTTATTACCGAGGTGGCTGTGATTTGGTTGGGAATATCACTACATTAAATGAATTAAATCCATATTTATCGCAAAACTCTTCACATTGTAAGGGCCTTATCAGGTCCTCCTTTATCAGTTATCCTTAGTTATCCTTTGTTGCATCTTTTGCTAGGAACGAAGATGTTGTTGCACTGTCATCATTGTTGTATATGCCTCCTTCCTCCAAGCTCAATATATTATCTAGTTGTTAAGTCATAAGACATGGATTCAACGAAGGAAACATCAATATTATGTTGTTGTCCGCAGACCTCCTTTTACTATATAGCGGGGTTCAACCCTCGTAGAGGTGCATGCTGTTACTCCAAGTACAATATAACACTCAATCTCATCAAGGAAAGAAAATAAATAAAACTTTTCATTTTGCATTGCTTCATAACAGACAATTCTTCATATTTTTGCATCTATTCATTTCATAAAAAAAATAAAATGGTATGTCTTACCAGACTCTAATCCTAGCAGCCTCTGTCTTTAAGTTAATCCGTCTTTTCACCATAATCCGTCGACTAACACTTTATAACATTTAACTGATGCCATACTTCCCAAGTGCTAAGGATTTGCTTGCCTCTCGAAAACTTGTTTATCCAAATCCAAAGGTGTATATTAGAAGCAATTTCCATAATCTACAATTATATTGACAAAGTCACTAAAAATTAGATTGACAAATTATATTGAAAGTAGTTATCAAGTCAATCTAATCTACAATTTTTTCTGGGTGTGCATGAAGTCGTTTTATTTGAAATCAAAGACTAATACGTGCAATTCAAATCTGTTACAAATTAAAATTGTTGTGATTGACAAATATAGACAAATCCACATGCCCTGTGAATTTACTTCCTATTTATTTGAGGTCAAGATTTTAAATTTCTGTGGATCTAACTGCTGCTTAAGTTTGAGTTTCCCATTAGCGGATCATATTTGTTAGTGCTGGTACAACCATTCAAATATTATTTATATGTAGTCATTCACAGATATTAAAAAATTGTACTGTTGATACATACTTGGATTCTCTAAGAACTTTGGTCTTTTTGAAATGTGCGTTTTTATTTCCACATTGTCCAACAGAAATAAATGATTGCTTCTATATTGCAGCGCATCCATAGTGGTTCAAGAGCATCATATTTCCTGCTTTCATAATTATGTGGGTGCCCTCCAAATTGTAGTTCAGGTAAGATAGTCCAAACAAATGACAACTAATGTAGTGGTATTGAATGACAGGGCCAAATATGGCCTTTCAGCTTAACTTTTATAAATGCAGTCCTTGAAAAACTGGCTACAAATCGGCCTATAACTCCAGGATGGTGAACTGGACAATCACATGTTGTTCTGTTATTCAAATTGATGGAGTCGCTTCTCAGACCAATTAATTCGATTTCTATTTTCCTCTATGCCTGTTCAGTTTGGCTTGAAGTCAATTGTCCTTTGCTACAATTTACATTAACCATAAATGCCTCTTTGAATTGCCTTCTACAGCGCGTGGTCAAATTTTATTACACTCTGATGATCTGCCAGTTTAGTAGCATGCATGGGAGTTTCGTAGCACAGGGATAAATGAGTTTTTGTTCTTCAGCAACATGCGTGGGAGTTCTGTAGCAAATTCAAGAAATAACCATCTTTCCAACTCGAACTCCCCATTAGCATACAATAATAATGATTGGAGAAGGCAGTTACCATCGCATACTCTAGTGGCTATCACTAGTTGTCCATACGACCTGCCATCTGTTGTAAATGATTTGATGGCTGGCTGTTGCTTGTATTAAAGGAAGAACATTGTTTGAATAAGAAATATGGCGGTAAGGTGGAGCATGCAGTTTTCATGTTTTTGAAGTTGGGGAAGCATCATGTCAACTTGCAGATGAAGACAACTGGAAAGAATTCAAAAGCAACTAATTATTAGCAATCTCAAAGTTAAAGCCACTGTACAGTATGAAATACTTTTAGCTGAAGCATGTGCTTTCCCAGTGGAGACAATGGCCATAACCAAGCTAATAAGATACATAAAGAGGGTTGAAAACATGGACAATCAATGCTGGCCCAAGGTAGCGGTGGAGGAGGAGTTAGGCCATAGAAAGAAAACTTGGATGAAGCAAAATAAAAAATGGCTAAGTAAGTGGAATATCAAGCTACATGAATGTCCTAACACCAAGAAAGAAATAATAATTTTCGTGACTGAAAAATTCAAGATTGCCATGTGGACCAATCACAATGGGCGTAAAAAAGACTACTACATCAAGGAGTTTAACCCAAACTGCGATCATGGTGAGAAAACATATTTAGGGGCAGCTATCAAAGGAAAAGCAAAGCTGTTAGTTGCTCAGCTGAGGGCGGGTTCACATCACCTTAGATGTGAGACGGGTAGGTGGACGGTACCTAAGGAAGTGTGGGAAGAGAGAACTTACATATTCTGCAATAAGGGTATGGTGGAGACAGAGTGACACTTTCTTATGGAATGTGCAACCTACAAGGATATCCACATTCAATATGAAGATAGCTTAAAGGCCGACAACATGCACCATCTTTTTGAAGAAGATAAGATCAACCAAATTGCAAGTCTTCTAGTCAAGATTTACAGCAGAAGATCTGACTTGGAAAAGAGTATGGAGAGGAATTAGGGTTGTGATTCTTTTGGTCCCTTAGGCTGATCAGCCTCATGGACGTTATTAAAATCATTCATTCATCCATGCATAATATTTATTTTGTTCATGTGAATGTAGCGGTTCTCTTGCGTTTATCAATGTTTCCCTCTTCAAGATGACATGGGTGAGTTATTCTAGTCAATGGATGTCATATGATGTTGTCAGTGTCTTTCTTTTCATTATGTGGGTCAATGTATAATTATGGATTTCATTATTATCAAGTATAATTTTCATCGACTAGCACTTGGTGCGTATATCCTTGGTGGCACCAATCACTACACCAAGGTAAAAATAAATTCGAGCCCCGACTCCTATGGTAGTTGGCAATTAGATATATCTTGGTATTTTTGAATGCAACTTCATGTTACTAGTTACTTAGGTTTTGAGCTTACAGTCTAGAGGTGTAAATATACGCAAATCGGTTTATAACTCCAAGATGGTGAATTGGACAATCGCATGATGTTCTCTTATTCAGGTTGATGGAATCACTTCTTCAGACTAATTCATTCAATTTATATTCTTCTCTATGCCTCTTCAGTTTCACTGGAAGTTGATTGGCCTTTGTAGCAATTTACATTCACCAAAAACGCCTCTTTGAATCGCCTTGTACAACGCTTTGATAAATGAGTTTTTGTTCTTCTGCAACATGTGAAGGAGTTTCATAGCAAATGCAAGAAAAACCAGCTCAACAACTCCACCTCCCCATTACTATATGGTATGCCATCTATTGTAAATGATTTGATGGCTGGTTGTATTAAATGAAGAACATTGTTTGAATAAGATGTCTGGTTGTAAGGTGGAGCATGCAACTGCCGTGCTTTTGATCCATGCATACTTTTTATTTTGTTCATGTGTTGATGTAGCAGTTCTCTTGCATCTATCAATGTCGACCTCTTCATACTGACATGAGGAAGTTATTCTAGTCAATTTAAGTTATGATATGATGCTATCAGTGTCAATCTTCTCATTATCTAAGTCAATGTATAATTATGGATTTCATTATTATTAATTATAATTTTCATTTACTAGCACTTGGTGCATATATCCTTAGTAGCACTAGTCAATACAAAAACAATCGTAGGGGGTAAAATCAAGGCCACAATGTCTCCTTTTACATTATAACTTTATAGCACTACACAATTTCTCTTTGTATATTATAACTTCATAGCACTTTTTATTTCAATGTTATTAATGTTTTAGTTGACGATTTTTTTTCAATCATTTGTTGTGTATGATGTTTTTTAAATAAAATACCTCATTTATGTTCGATGATATTAATGATTGAAAATAAAAGTAACTAGTCTAAAAATTCATGACATGGAATCAATTTCAATGCTGAAATGTTTGCAGTGAGAATGAACTTTATGTAGACTTCGCATATCTCGACTAAAAGCAATCCAAGTTAAAAGACAATACTAAAAGCAATTTTTTTTTTTAAATAACATATAATATTTATTATCGTAGATTCATTATTTCAGTTTTCATTTTTCATTAACAATGTATTTATTAACAATTTTTTATTCTATGCTAGGGACATCGTCACCATTGTGGCACTTGTTATTCTTTGGTGAGTAAACTTAATGACATTTTTTTTTAATATTTATTTTCCACTCACAAGAATGGCCATTGTGTTAATCTTAACTTAATAATACCGATTGAAAGGTTGTGGTTGTACTTTGGTTGTGTTTTTTTTCTTGTCGTTTGTACACGACGTAGGTACTCAAGGTTTTGGTTTTGTATTTTCACAAGATGCAATGTCAGATAAAAGAATATGATGAGGATGCTAGTAAGAAATGCTTGGTTGCTTCCATGAAGAGAATACCATTGGAATTAGAATACCCATAACCTCGTCGTTTTGGTAGCAATTAAGTTTGGTTTATCAATGGCTATGTTTGAATTGTGTCTTATGTATGGTCGTTAAAGTAATTGTTTGACAGTTCTAGAAATTACAACCCTTGTAAATTGCTAATACCCCTAACAGCCCGTTGTGAAAACAAGGCAAATCCTTTATCTTTTTCCAGGTGTCACGATTTTCCAGGAAGGACTTTGACTCAATTAAACAATATGGTTTTTCTCACAATGGTTTAAACTTTTTTGTTTTGTTATACTGATGCCTGTATACTCTAGTGCTTGATAGATCTTCAGTTCATGGTGGCTATATAGATAACATAACCCTTCATATTTATATTATAACCACGACTAATATGCACCCACATGAAAAACCATCTCCCGTGCAGAAGTGTTTGTGATTCAAGTTAACCATGATTTAAGATAGTTGTGCACATGTATTATTTTTAATTGTTTCCTTGTATAATGAGTGTAGAATATTGGGTTGTTAGAGATTATGAGTTCTGCAACTTATATATTGATTTTGTTCCCCTATGTACACTTCCAAATTTGCAAGCATACCATTTTCTTCAATATACTTCTGATTCTTTTAGTTGCCAAAGGTTAGGTTGTGGTCAAGGACCTAGTATTCAAATTGTGGTCAAAGACATGGTATTCATAGAAACCTTAAAAATTTGTGTGTGGCGAAGAGTTGGGATCGAGATGAAGCTTTGATACCAGTGTGAGGAACCAATCTAGTTCAAACATTAAATATTCAAAATAGATATGACACACACGGATAATTATATATAATATGATAAAAGTATGAGATGATTGAAGATACAATGATAGTGTTGTATATATACAAGCCTAAAGGCACTTATAGCAATTGTTCATGAAGGGATGTGTCCCTTAGTTATGTGTGTGTGTGTGTGTGTGTGTGTGTGTGCTACACTCAAGAGGACCCTCCTTTATTCCCATTGTTGGAACCCTTTAAAGATCTTGAGTCTCAATGCTTTCGGTGCAAATGCTTTCAATTTTTTGAGGAACTTTTGAAAATACATTCAGTATCATGTGGAAATCATTTGTAATATCTTCATAACCACGTGATTCATAAAAAAAAATTCCATTCACTTCTTGAGATATGTTTTGATAAAGCATTATGGTATTTGAATGTTGTATCCAATATCACCAAGAAGATCATTAACCAAGCTCTTAGTGCTATGTTGATTTGTAATAGTAAACTAGGGACATGGATGCATCTTTCTCTTCATAATGAAGAATGATCCCTTGACATAGTTGTAGCCTCAATATTGGATCGATAATGTGATATATGTAAATAAATGATCTCAAATCCATAACTTATCTCCATACCTAGTTTTCCATCCTTGTAACTTGGATACACTCGAGGTAGCATTTGGTAGCGACATCTTCATAGAGATAAGGTAGCATTTGGTAGCGACATATTCATAGAGATAAGGTAGCATTTGGTAGCGACATCTTCATAGAGATATTCAACATCTCCTTATTACCCATTAATTTCTCTCTCTATAAGGCCACCTTCATAGAGATATTCAACATCTCCTTATTACCCATTAATTTCTCTCTCTATAAGGCCACCTTTATAGAATGTAGGTTCATCTATTAAAAAACATGCACGATCATAGAAATTGGCAATTGAGTGTCGTGTTTGCTTCAAAACACCAACCACATTCACTTGGACAATGTTGCCACATCTTTTATATTGTTCTCAGGTGTTATTGCAAAATATATCTATGTACAAAAGCAAAACTTGTGCATCCACACACATTACATGTGTTTAATGACATAAATCACTACATTAAAAATATAAGTGTTGTTGGCACATTTTAACCATATTTTGTATAATTTCATTTGTCACCTATGGTCATGTGTTCCAAATGCAAAAATATTTTCCACTAAGGATACCTTGAGAATTTCACATGTAACTACTCTTACGTCTTTGTTGTCTCCTCGTCACTACATTGGATGTGCCTTTTTATTTCCTCAATTGTGAATATCTCGGCTTAGTTCAATGCCCTTCATATAAAAAATGCAAAGTGTATAGCAACGAACCATCTTGATGTAGCCCACATGCCTTATTTTATATTGTTGGTGACATCTGTGTTGCAAACGTGCCCCCCATTAATGCATTAATATACAAAGTTTATTATGCATTGTAGACCAATGAATTAACATGCATTAATACTTCAAATGTTTTTCATTTGAAATGAACCACATGTGAACAAAGCTATCTAATTTAGTACCAATTATTTTTTATTTATCGGAATCTAATGATACAAAAAATTAGAGCTTTCATTGAGTTGTAATTCAGATTGTTTCTTTAACAATCTGGGTAGATTTAGAAGTAAAAAAACTCTCAGAAGTATTGTTCCACCATAAATGGGCCTTGGATCATGGTAAAAATATAGACATATCTAAACCATATGCTGGATTCTTACTAGAATCGTGATTCCCAAAAAAATTATTTGTTACAAGATTAACTTACTCCAATGCAAACTAATAATGTTTTGACATGTATAAACATAATACTTTAACATACCTCAACAAAACCATGCAATAAACATTTTTTATGCTCATTTCACTTGTTAAGTGTTTTAACCACCTCACATAATTAGACAACAAAGAACTAGATGACAACTAGTCCCTGCCTTTGTTTTTAAGTTAAGTAGTTTATTATAATAATATATGTTTAATGCGCCTCGATAGATAATTGAGGCAACTGGGGTTGGAGGAACTGTAACTGATATGAATTAGGATGACCAATCTATTTAAGGTCAAAGATAGTGACTAAATGCTTTGGAACTAGTTTGTGATTAATTGATGGTGCACCCACTTTTACTTCTTTCTCTGTTGTTGCCACTTTCTTTGTTGCCTGTTCTTCTTCAACGTATTAATTATGAGTAAACAATATGATCTTTATTGGAAATTGGATATATAACTAGATAATATAAATCTAGTAGATTTGACACTTTGAGTATTTATGCTTTCTATGTTACTTGGGAATTTTCACTAGTAGAAAAAATGGGTGATAAATGACCAGGCGACCAAAAAAGTTGGCCACCATGCAAAATAAATGACTAAACCACAAAAACATTTGGTCACCATAGTGTTTTAAAGTGAAATATGACCAAATTTGAGCAATTTTAAGTGATTACAACTAAAAATTACTAAAATAAATGACCAATTTAGTCATGGGCTAAAACATATGACCAATTTAGTCATGGGATAAAAATACAACTAGATAGTCTAAGTTAATAATTATATAAGATGTCCTAATTATTATCAAATATTTCTTTATACATCACACACAAACTAAGAGTGTCTATTTATAATATAATATAGGATTTTATAATTATATAAAACATGTTTCTATACATCTCTAGATATGTCAATATTGTAATTGACGTAATAGACCTAATTAGTTTGCAATGACTAATTTATAGTTTGCATTAATGTCCGGAAAGGGAAGAATGCTCCATTATTTAACTTGCTCCATTTCCTTGAAACTATAGTGTTGATGCTCAACATCGACATGATTCCGATGTGTTGAAACATGACACCATAGGTGAACATACTGAACTTTTTTGCAAGATCATTCTATCTATACCGTAACATCCAGTTCGATGTGCTTATCATGTCCATATCGTATTTCACCATTTTTGCTTCCGTATTATCCCTTCGACAGATCCTCCAAGTTGCATCATGTGCATCATCATAGTGTGTTTGAGTCGAGTCTTGGATATTTGTCGTCTTTCCCTTTGGGCATCATAATGTTGTGAAGTTGGTGTCATTGTGTTTGGTTCACTGTACTGGTTGCGTTCATATTTTGCTTGAACAAAATCGTCATCGTTTGACCCTCTCAGTAGTGTGTTAAAGTTTCGCCAAGTTCTTGTATTTTGCATCATGTTAGCTATGAATTGTCAATTTCACAACCTCCATTAATTCTCCATATGCATTCATTCGTCACGGTTCTCCTCACACCTAAGTTCAGAAAGTTCTTAAGTCCCCCCTAGCTCCCTCCCCTACACAAAATCGCCAATATCCTCCATTTTGAAAAGAAAAAAAAATCCTCCCTTTCTGTAAAAATCCCTTTGTTCCCATCTCCTTCAATAAAAATAATAATAATAGTTTGTATGCCCTCATAATCCCTAACCCCTTCGTTTTCCCTTTCACATTTAAAATAAAGAAATAATCAAAAACCCTTATTTTCTGTATATCCCTATTAGACTTACAAATTCACATTAAATGGGTCAATTAAATAATAATACAAAGAAAATAAGGTGGCATTGGATCATGAGGGGACATAAGAGGTTGCGGGACCCACATGTGGCAAGATTCCTCACTACACTTGGCATGATTCTCTCACCAATTCGAGTTCAAGATGAAGGGTAACATACTTGGGGGAGTTTAAGAGGTATTATTCATGGCATGAGTCATGTAAGTTCGAATTGGAGTGGAAGAATAATTCCCATGGAAGAGGAAGATGCATCTTAGAAGAATTGTGACACTTGGAGCTAGATTCCCTAACTCCTATGACAACAATGATGAAGATTCTATGACACCTATAACAAAGTTCAGACCTGATTGCTGACATATGACATATATGACATGTCAGGGATAAAAATATCCTCCAAGGGAGTTATGGAAGCTAAGAAGCTTCCCCATTTGAATTGAGGGAAGATGGAGACTAGGAATTGTTGGACAAGTGACACACATTGGAATCTCTTCCCAACTTGAGTTGGCATGAGGCTTTTGGAAGGAATTCAACCCATGGAGGACTTGAGAAGTTTATAAAATACAAGAACAAAGAAGGAAATGAAATTTTTGATCATTTTTTTATTTTCATCTTTGCAATTTGGAGAGCTTCAAGCTTGTCCATGCTAGTGGAGTGTTTACTCTACTTGCCTTAGTACCAATTTCGAGGGTGAAAGATTCTCATCCTAATTGGAAATTGGAGAGGCCATTCAAAAATTTCATTTGGAGCTACAATGGAGTTATTTGCTGCAGGTTTAAGCTACAGGGAATTTTGTGATTCTTTCTTCTTCAACTTGTTCCCATCTCTATCTCACATTTCTCTGCATATTTTGGCTCTTGGAGGAAGGGCGCACATGGTGAGATGCTAATATCTTTGTGAGAGTCCCATATACACCTTTTATTTGTATTCTTATATATATACTCTGTATTTGATGCTCAGAATATCCTCAGGTCGAAATACCAAGTGAAACTATGTAAAAATACCAAACAATGCATAAATGGTGTCATTTTCCCTATATCTTGTTATGAGAGCTTGAAGTTGCTATATTTCGATTTGTATCAGTTAATATATTTGATTTTTATGATGTATGGAGAGTCATTAATTTCCTGAATAAGTTTCATATACATTACATAATCCTTTGGAACAAAAATAACGAATTTCATAGCAAGTGGTGAAGTCTCCTATCATTTCGCCCTATGTGAAGACATGTCCACAAACCTCTGATTTATGGGAGTTGAAACAACATTTAGAAACTGATTAATGATGAATTTGGGTGCCCATTGAAGTCCTTTAACTAACACATGTCTCTGTTATGAAATTTTGGAGGTTCATATTGCATTTGGGAAGCCATTAGTGACCTCTACCCTTGGGGGTTTGGACCTCGAATTTACTAGTAAATTTCCCTATTTTATCCTGAAGTTAAATGAATGTTGCAGAAGTATTTTGAGAGTTTCCAAGAATCCATCATGTTCATTTTTATGTCTCAATACCTTTCAAACACTCTCACTCCCAATTCAAAATCCTTAGGATTCTTTTGGAGCCATCTACCATTGGGGGTTTCAACATCGATTTTCCTAGTAATTCTGCCTTTCATTCTCTAATTGCAAATGCAAGTTGTTGAAGTATCTAGAAAGTGTCCAAGCATATAATAGATGCTTTAATGTTTCCAAATACATATCAATGCACTCCATACACCATTCGAAAACATTTGGGATCATTTGGGACAGTTTGGGGCTTTACTAGTCCAAGTTTTGAAAATTGACTAAATTGGGAAAAAATCCAAATTGCACCTATGCATTAGGGTCATCCATTGAAGAACAAATTTTAGACATGTATTACTATTGTGATGACTCCTATGAGTACAATTCCATGAATGAAGTACAAAGATTGAGAGCAACATGCAAAACCTTGCCCCAACAATATCAGGCATATCTTGATCTGTATAAGGAAGATATACAAAAGTACACTCCTTTTGAAGACTTTTCTAATTGAAAATAGGCCCAATATTGAAGATGTGGAGTTAGTGAAGAAATGTTTATTCCATTCTTGCAAAAGACCTTGGAGAGAAAATCATATATGTTTGAGTGAAAAGAGCAGTGAAATATCCAAAGATTCATTGGGTGCAAGTTTTTCCTACTTGAAGAGAATTTTTGGATTTTATACAAATAGAGGCTCCAAATATCTTGATCCTAAGGAAACTAAGGGGAAACATGATTCATCTTGCTTGGAGGAGCACAAACAAAGTACCAATCAAAGGAAAAGAGAAGAAATAAGGACCAAATGTGAAGCTTCCTTAAATGTAGAAGAAGCCTTACATGAAGAGGATCGAAAGTCACTCCCAAGTGAATCTGAAAAATATGAAGAGACATCACATGATGACACTTATGCACTTTCTGATCATTTGGGTGAGTTGGTCCATTCTCCTACATCCTACACTTCCATATTTTGCAGCATTCATCCTAATGAAGTATGGGTGAAAAGTTTCTTTTTGATGGTGCCACATGAGTGTTGGAATATTATCACCATCATTTTTTATATTTGCATACATGCATGCATTCTGCATGCATCCAGTCATCATGCATGTATCTAGTCATCAGTATGGTGGTCTCCCCAGCACCTGGAGCCTATTTCAACCCCCTAGAGCTTATCTACAGCCCTCGGTATCCCTCCTACCTACCTGATGCACCTTGTTTTCCTCGCCAGGATGAAATATGCGACCTACTACACTACTTGGATCACTGATAGTCAGTTAGAGCATTGATTGACCAGTTCTTGCATTTATTGCTCAGTTTAACTGCCTGTAGCTCCCAGTTGTCTCTTTCAGAGTGCCACTTGACCTACTGACAGCCTCATGCACCCTCCTTGGAGTCTCCATCCCCTGATTTGTGCTCACATGGTTCAGTTAGACTCAGTTAGATTCATTTGACTGACTTTTGACTATTTGTGACTACTACCACTGATTAGATGATGTCTCCAATGCTATCCAAGCTACACACTGAGGAGAATTCGAATGACCTTTGGAATATTCGAATTCACTTGAAAATCATATCATTGTATTCAATTTTCATTGTGCCAGCTTACATATGATGTATGATTATACTGCAGATTTATCCATTTTTGTGTTTATGAGTGATTATTGATTCATCTATTCTTCTTTCTTCTCTGCAATTCTTGAGTGAGATTAGTGAGATTTGTTCTAGCTGTGAGATATTCCTATAGATTATCACATGGTATAAGAGCTGGATCCAGCTATTCAAATTGCAGCAATAGCAGTTGTAGCCATTGCAGCAGTTGCATCAATTCATTGAGTAGTTGTCTTTCATTGAGCACAAGAAGCCTCTGGATTTCCACAACAATTCCTGGTGCAATTGTCTTGAATTCACTGGAGCAATCCAGTGAGGTCTAGCCAGGTGTGAAGGATCCATTCACATGTGCTGATTGTCCTAAGGCAGTGTTCTCTCGATTTGCAGCAAATCTCCATCAACAATTTCATTTGTTTTGCAGGTTTATTCCATCATTCGAATTCATCATCAATTTGACTTCAACAACTACCTATGGATCTAAAGCTGAATTCATTCAATTATTTCGAATGGAAGGCCAAGATGGACATCTTCATGAAGTCCAAGAGCCTCTCTAGAGTATTGAATGGCACTGCAGTTGAGCCCACTGGTGCAGTAGAGAAATCCAAGTACTTGGATAAACTTGATGAAGCAGTAGGACTGCTACTCCTCAACATTTATGAAGACCGCTATTTTCATGTCATAGATCTAGCCACTCCAAAAGAATTTTGGGACAAGATCGAATCTCTTCTTGGACAGAAAGATGACTTGAAAGGTCACAAATTAGAAAATGAGCTAGTCTCACTGATCCCTTGCAGCTTCGACTCCATCAATGAGTTTACCAAGTTTAAAAATCTGATTTCACAATTGAAGAGATATGGAATAGTGAAGGAAGAGACGCAGCTCATCCTTGCCATACTATCAAAATTGGGCCCTAACTACTCAGTATTTGTCTCCACCTTTGCGAAGCTATCCATCCCAAAATGGAAGTTTCCAAGCCTTGATGACTTCATCCAGTCTCTCACACAAGAGGAGGAGAAGTTGATTCAAATGGGAATGATAAAACCCAAGATGGATTTAGCACTTGCAGTTGCTGAGGTGAAGAGAGCGAATGGAAAGGGCAAGAATTTTTTTTTTGACAAGAAGTCGAATGAGCAGAAGCAAAAGGAGGCTCCCTATCAGTCAGAAGGGGCTTTGAATTCCAAGAAGACCAAGCATTCTCAAAAGCAGAAATCCAAATGTACCTATTGCAATAGAGGATTTCATCCTGAGATTTCTTGTATGAAGAAGACTATAGACATGATGGCTCAGTTACTTGAAAATAATAACCTCCCTGTACCTTTATGTGCTAGGAAGAAAGATGTCGAACCTTCTAGATATGAGGACAAGGAGAAATGCATGCTCTCATGGAAGGTGCATCAAGAGAGTCCTCCTTCATCATAGATTCAGGAGCATCAAGACATATGTTTTCCTCCAAAGATCTCTTCATTGGTTTCGAATGCACTGTTGGCCCTTCCATCATGTTGGGGAATGATTCTGAGGTCTCCTCTGAGGGGATTGGAAGGATCAAACTTGATCATGGATACTTCTCCGATGTACTCTATGTGCCTACACTTACTGCCAATATGCTTTCGGTCTACCAAATGACCCATACTGGAGAGCCCAAGAGGGTGATCTTCTCTCCAAATGAGGTCGAAATACAAGACATGGTTTCAAGAAAAATCATTGCAAAAGGTGTTGCAAATAAAAATTCAAAACTCTATGAGTTCTCTCACTTTCTTCCTCTCTCCAAGCAGTCTTCTCTTCACACTCATGCAAATGAAGAGAGTAGGCTATGTCATGAAATATTTGGGCATTTCAACTACAAGTACCTCCAAGATATGCATACTCAAGAGATGGTTGAAGGACTTCCCAAAGTCAAGTTTTACAAGGGAAACTATAAGGGTTGCTTGATGGGAAAACATCCTAAAAAGAGGTTTGAGAAAGGAAAGGCAAGGAGAGCCTCTCAACCCCTAGATATGATTCATAGTGATGTTGCAGGGCCATTTCCAGATCTATATGTGAACAAGGAAAGGTATATTCTTACTTTTATTGATGATTATTCAATATTTACATGGGTATACTTTCTCAAATTAAAATCAGAAGTATTTGGATACTTTAAGTTTTTCAAGTCTTCTACATAAAAGTTTTCAGATAGAAAGATCAAGGCCATTCGCACTGAAAATGGGGGGTGAGTATGTCAAGGGTGATTTTCAATCTTTTTGTGATGATGAAGGCATAGAGATGCAACATACTGTTTCCTATACACCACAACATAATGGTGTTGCAAAAATGAAGAACAAAACATTGAAGGAGATGGAA
The DNA here is from genome assembly GCA_027924585.1 of Larix kaempferi. NCBI lineage: Eukaryota > Viridiplantae > Streptophyta > Pinopsida > Pinales > Pinaceae > Larix > Larix kaempferi. The sequence goes on along the minus strand of BSBM01000805.1, from coordinate 5,913,484 downwards.
ACTTGCATGCTCAAGTCGAAACGGTTTCACCCTAGTCTTTGGGCAGAATCCATCAACTGTGCTGCTTACCTTCATAACAGAGTCCCTCATAAAGGAATGAAAAATATGACTCCTTTCGAAGCATGGATGGGCTACAAAACTGATGTATCCCATCTTACAGTATTTGGATCTAGAGCATGGGCAAGGATTCCAACTGAGAAAAGGAGAGCCCTACATCCACAAAGCAGAGAGTGTATACTGGTGGGCTATGCATTGAGTGCAAAGGCCTACAAGATTCTTTATCCTTCTACTATGTCAACATTCCTTGAGAGGAGTGTACAGTTTGAGGAATGGCCTCTTCATGATGCTCATCCTGTTGAGCAAGAGAAATTTCCTACCACACCACCATTGCTTGATGAGCAAGAGAGTGAAGCATCATCTCATGAGAGTTCATATTTTGAATCTGAAAGTGAAGATGATGAAGAGTGAATGCTAGATCCAGATCCATAAGAACCTGAAGATCTAGCACCTGACAGTGAAGATGAGCGAATGGGAGATCTAGATCCACAAGAACCCGATGATCCTCCTCTTTCGAGATGGGAAACCATTACTCTTAGATCTGTCGGAGATCTTGTTGGTGGTCCACTTGATCAAAGGAGAACCCGATCTAATTTTATGAATGGAAGGTTTCATCCTTCTCAAATTACTGATCCATTTCTTGTCGATCGAGCTTTCTTCGATAAAGAAGGTCAGTTGCCTCCTTCTGGGGTGAGTGATGCCGTGCTACATTAGCATCCTTCAGTCTATTTTGAGGGAGGGATTTCTTCCCACTGGGTTTTCCCTCTTTCCTCACTTTATTATTTAGATTGTTGTATGGGGTGACCTTTGGTCTCAGTCAACAGGGCCCTACTATTAGTTCCTTCTATTGATTCCTCACAGTATAGCTTGCGGAGGGGTGTTGGAAAATTATCACCATCATTTTTTATATTTGCATGCATCCAGTCATCAGTATGGTGGTATCCCCAGCACCTGGAGCCTATTTTCAGCCCCCTAGAGCTTGTCTACAGCCCTCAGTATTCTTCCTAACTACCTGATGCACCTTGTTTTCCTCACCTGGATGACATATGCGCCCTACTACACTACTTGGATCACTAACAAACAGTTAGAGCATTGATTGACCAGTTCTTTCATTTATTGCTTAGTTTAATTGCTTGTAGCTCCCAGTTGTCTCTTTCGGAGTGCCACTTGACCTAGTGGAAGCCTCATGGGCCCTCCTTGAAGTCTCCATCCCATGATTTGTGCTCACATGGTTCAGTTAGACTCATTTGACTGACTTTTGACTATTTGTGACTACTACCACTGATTGGATGATGTTTCCAATGCTATCCAAGCTACACACTGAGGATAAGTCGAATGACCTTTGGACTATTCGAATTCACTTGACAGTCATATCATTGTATTCAGTTTTCACAGTGCCACCTTACAGCTGATGTATGATTATACTGCAGATTTATCCATTTCTGTGTTTATGAGTGATTATTGATTCATCTATTCTTCTTTCTTCTCTGCAATTCTTGAGTGAGATTAGTGAGATTTGTTCTCGCTGTGAGATCTTCTTGTAGATTATCACAATGAGGAGTATGAAACTCCTATCTCTGCTCTAGATGATGACATGATTAGAGCACCTTATTATTCAAATTTCCAGCAGCATCATTTGTTACCTTATGATGATGCATATATACATGGATGCACCTATGATGTTCACTTGAGTCACTCGAAGACTCATGATTTTCCTTGCTCCTTGTTTAGCTCAATTGGTGTTGGAGGAACTTCATCAAATACTTGGGTGAATAGATATATAATTGGAGAAAATTCTTATTTGAAGCAACATCCTTTGTTATTTCTTGATGATACACTTATTCAGGGATGCACAAATGGTACTTCTGTGAGCCCCTTGAAGGCTCAATGTTTTCTTTGTTCCCTACTTGGGTTCAGATTTTAATGGAGATTATTCGTTCACTTCTTGGATGAAAGAACACATGGCTGATTATTTTGATGCATCTTACATCCTTTTGGAGCAGAATTATAAGACATGGGATCCTCACCTATGTCATTGGAGGAGACTTGATTGGTCACTTGAAGCTTGTATGCACTTAGCAAATGGTGGTCTACTTACTTGGAGTTATAAGCACTTTCATGATTCTTTGATGAGGCACCTCCTTGATGTACATTTTTATTATGTTGTTATGTACTTTGATGATATATATTTGGTACTCATGATGTTTGGAAGAATGCATACAAGAAAATGGGATCCAAGAATTCTCTTTCCTGACGGTATGGGTTGGAGAGCACTCCTAATTGTTGGAGTGCAATACAAGCAATGGGACCTTGGGATAAATTTTAGTCTCATTGGTTTCAATTTTTTGGGGACACAAGTAGTATGGGAGATTGAGCCCCACTTAATAAAGTGATTTTAATCAGAGTAGTGCAGCAACAAGCATGGTGGTTCCTCTCTAATTTTTTCATAGAATCTTGAAGACTCAAAGTTGGGCAACTCAGTGGCAACTTCAAAAAATTATATAGAAAGGGGTTTCCAAAATATGAAAGAGGTAAAAGAGTAATTGCACAAACTTTGTTTTGATGGATTTAATTAATATCTTGGTGTTTAGTGGTGATTTCACAGGGGATATCAATATGAAAAAGAAATTCCACATCTCCTTGCTTTTGGAAACACACAATTGTAGTGCATGAGTGCCACTACTCAAAGTTTTGGGAAGAAAGCAGGGTCTTCAACATCCATGTGTGAAATTGCTTGAGGACAAGCAATATTGGGAAGGGAGGATTTGTCATGTCCCAAAAATTTGCATCAGGTCACAATGGCATAAGCCCCTTGGCCATAGTCATGATAGTTTGTCAAATTGATGCTAAGGGTAAAATAATTGACAAGCATGATGTCCAAGTTGGTAATAATGAAAAATTAGATCCAAATAGACAAGGTGGGTCACATCAAGAGAAAATTCCCAATTCAAAGTTTGTAATATTCCCATCCAAATGAACTATCATGGAGGAAAATTACTAGTTCCCTAGGTTGGGGGTGGAAGCATTAAAAGTTGGAGTAAAGGAGATACACGACCCAAAATGGCCTTAGACTTACAAATTCACATTAAATGGGTCAATTAAATAATAATACAAAGAAAATAAGGTGGCATTGGATCATGAGGGGACATAAGAGGTTGTGGGACCCACATGTGGCAAGATTCCTCACTACACTTGGCATGATTCTCTCACCAATTCGAGTTCAAGATGAAGGGTGACATACGTGGGGGAGTTTAATAGGTATTATTCATGTCATGAGTCATGTAAGGTCTAATTGGAGTGGAAGAATAACTCCCATGGAAGAGGAAGAGGCATCTTAGAAGAATTGTGACACTTGGAGCTAGATTCCCTAACTCCTATGACAACAATGATGAAGATTCTATGACACCTATGACAAAGTTCAGACCCGATTGCTGACATATGACATATATGACATGTCAGGGATAAAAATAGCCTCCAAGAGGGTGCACAAGGGAATTATGGAAGCTAAGAAAAAAGAAGGAAATGATATTTTTGATCATTTTTTATTTGCATCTTTGCAATTTGGAGAGCTTCTAGCTTGTCCGTGCTAGTGGAGTGTTTATTCTACTTGCCTTAGTACCAATTTTGAGGGTGAAAGATTCCCATCCTAATTGGCAATTGGAGAGACCATTAAGAAATTTCATTTGGAGATACAATGGAGTTATTTTCTGTAGGTTGAAGCTACAGTAAAATTCATTATTCTTTCTTCTTCAACTTGTTCCCATCTCTATCTCACATTTCTCTCCATATTTTGGCTCTTGGAGGAAGAGCGCACATGGTGAGATGATGATATCTTTGTGAGAGTCCCATATATACCATTTATTTGTATTCTGATATATATACTCTATATTTGATGGTCAGAAGATCCTCAGGTGGAAATACCAAGTGAAACTATGTAAAAATACCAAACAATACTTAAATGGTGCCATTTTCCCTATATCTTGTTATGAGAGCTTGAAGTTGCTATATTTCGATTTGTATAAGTTCATATATTTGATTTTTATGATGTATGGAGATTCATTAATTTCCTGAAGAAGTTTCATATACATTACATAAGCCTTTGGAACACAAATCTCGAATTTCATAGCAAGTGGTGAAGTTTCCTATCATTTCCCCCTATGTGAAGACATGTCAACAAACCTCTGATTTATGGGAGTTGAAACAACCTTTAGAAACTGATTAATGATTCATTTGGGTGACCATTGAAGTCCTTTAACTAATACATGTCTTTGTTATGAAATTTTTTAGCTTCGTACTGCATTTGGGAAGCCATTAGTGACCTCTACCCTTGGGAGTTTGAACCTCGAATTTACTAATAAATTTCCCTATTTTTTCCTGAAGTTTAATGAATGTTTCAGAAGTATTTTGAGAGTTTCCAAGAATCCATAAGCTTAATTTTTATGTATTAATACCTTTCAAACACTCTCAGTCCCAATTCGAAATCCTTAGGAGTCTTTTGGATCCATCTATCATTGGGGGTTTCAACATCGACTTTCCTAGTAATTATGCCTTTCATTCTCTAATTGAAAATGCAAGTTGTTGAAGTATATAGAAAGTGTCCAAGCATATAATATATACTTTAATGTGTCCAAATACATATCAATCCACTCGATACACCATTCGAAAATATTTGGGATCATTTGGGACAGTTTGGGGCTTTACTAGTCCAAGTTTTGAAAATTGACTAAATTGGGAAAAATTCCAAATTGGGGACATTACAAATACGTTATTACCTTAAAAAAAACTATATGGGAAGCACTATTTTGATATAAAATAACTTGTAGGAGTGGCATTTTTTTTAGTATATAGTTTGGATATATTCTTATAATGATACTTGTGAAATTGCTTGGTGGTTGTGTCTCTATTTCAGGTATCACAACTACTATAGCAGGTCAATCAATTAATGAGGGATGTGGATGAATGGAAATCAAAGTTAGAAGAGAGTGATATAAAAGGTTGTGTCAATAGAAAAACATACATACAAAAGGGTAGAAAAGCATAGTAATAAAGGGAATAATCTCGATGAAATATAAAATAAGTGGCATGAAGAGAATAAATAGGTGTCGGTGTTGAAAGAGGAGATAGAAACATGGAATAGAATCATGAGGAGTCCTTAACTAAATCAAGAATGGTGAAAAAATAAAGAGAATTCAAATACATAGTGTGGGATATGTCTTCAAGGATCTTCCATCATTAAGAGTCCACCTCTAATGTTATCTAGAATTTGATGCCCTGTACAAATAAGTCTTGAAGTACCTCAGTAATATAGATAAAGGTGTACATCCCAAGAATAGGGTGGGAAATATAAAAAAGGAGTGATTAATAAATACATTCCCTATATAATCCTTGGAATGATTTGGAATCAAATATAGGACCTTTCTATACATGGAAATAGAGATATTTATAAACAAGTGCAATAGTTGGAGGATTACCAATCAGAGGGAAATGGGAGCAGATAAGCCAATTACATCTTTCTTGAAAGGAATTGGTACAATTATTAACCATGGTTTGACCTATCCTCGAAATGATCAGTTCAACCTACACCCAATTGATATTTACCAAAGAATGGTAAAGGATTCCATCCCTCATTTGATAGATGTGCCAAATAAAAAAACAATCCCATATTCCATTGAAATATGTAATCAACTACATCCTTCAATTTCCACTAGGGACTTGATGTTGAGGTTGACTCAATCCCTAGGCAATATTGACTACACCCCTCTCATAGAGTTACACAAGTCTTTATGAATTTTGAAGGGAGGAAGGAGAATTGATGAGTTTTGTTAGAGCTTGATAATCATAAGTACATTACTATGATACCAAAGGATAGCATGGATAGGTACTTAAAGTAGTTATTGAACTGACACAAAGACTCTAAATCATTCAAGGACCTCGCATCCTCCTTCTCCTAACGTGGAAGGTGCAATAAGAACAAGGAACCAATGATTCGTATAGGAGGATCTTTGAGTATGTAATAGAGAATGACGGAATAAAAGTGGTGCATGTATTTTGAGTACTATCTGTTTGTATTTATAACCATTGTAGATGAGAGAATCAAAAGACGGATGAAAGAAAGTGGTTGTCAACCTATTTTGGAATTCTCTCATCATGATTCATCAAATTTCCCAATGATGTATTATACTAGGATACACCAGTTGTAGATCACACTCATGCCATCTCAAGTATGGACCATCTACCACATAGAGAGAATAAAATCTATCAATAGAATCCTCGACTACAAATAAAACTATTAGGAAAATTCATACCATCAAGTTACCCAAAAAAATTATGAGTTGAGTGCAATCGGATCTCCAACATCGGGGTCATCTCTTTTTTAAGTCTCATCCTCCTTCGAAAGGAGTAACTCCCTTCAGCACTATATGAAGTACTCTATTTTGGATATAACAGGTCCAATTTATGGCTTCTACCCATAACCACAAAGTAAGAAATTTGGATTATAGCATGTAATTTTCCATTTCCTTCAACTATTTGTTCTTGCACTTTGCCACGCCATTCTACTAAGGAGTATATGGGATATTCTACTACAACTCAATGCTTTCAAAGGCACAAAACTACCCAACTTTTTTGTTCACATATTCTCCCTCATTTTCTATGCACAGAATTTTAATGACCTTTTCAAAATGCTTCTCTGCAAGAGATTTAAAGTCCTGAAAGTGCTTGAGAACATCTGTTTTTTCTTGAGAAAAAGCACCCAAGTATGCCTATTCATCAATGAAAGTCCAGACATATTTGGCTCTGTTCAAGAATGGATGAGGAAATGGACCCATCATATTGTTGTGAACAAGCTCTAGCACTTCAATTGCTCTCCACACTTCACCTTTGTCAAACTTTTCCTTTGGATGCTTTCCATGTATGAAACCTTGATAGACACCATCATAAAATTTGTCATTCAATAAGCCTTTAAAAGTGTTATGCTTGTTGAGATACTACAAATACCGGTAGTTGGGATGGTCAAACCATTCATTTAACAATCTATTCACTTCATCTAAATGAGTGAGAATGATAGCAGAAGGAACTTTGGAAACAATTTTTGAGAACATATACAAAATTGACTAGTAATAAATTTTACCAACAACAATTGTAGCATTTTTTGTCATTTCACTAATGACCATGAAATTGTGTGTGAAATCAACTTACTTTCCCGAACCAAAATGAGTGATTTGGTAGATGGATATGATAATGGTTGCTAATAAAGGATATGATATTGGTTAGAATGTCCATTCATCTACATCATTAACTCCCCTCCTGTAGACTTCAACAGGAGTGTTATCCCCCATTAATATATTCAAAGTAGTAAAAGGATCCAAATATACAAGCACCCAAATTGGAAGAGGTGAAGTCTGTTTGGAACTACTATTTTTTTAAAATTCCCCAAGGTCGTCGCATATCCGACGGAACCCCCAGTAAATCCAACAACGGTGCCACACCTCCGACGGAAAATGTTGTCGGACTTTGTCTTTTGTCTGTGGTTATATCTATCGGATATCCAACGTCTTCTTGGTCAGATATCCGACCCTTCCCTATGTAAGTTAGGTCAGATATGCGACGGAAAGTTAGACGTCTTCTTCGTTGGATATCCGACCCTTCCCTATGTAAGTTATGTCGAAGATGTAGTGGAAAGTCCGACATCTTCTTGGTCATATATCCGACCCTTCCCTATGTAAGTTATGTTGGATATGCAATGGAAAGTCCGACGTCTTCTGGTGTTGGTTAATCGACATTTTAGTGTCAGATATCTAACGAGGGATTCTTGTTGTCGGATATCCATCGAATTTGAACCGACGTTTAAAAAAAAGAGTATTTTTCGGATTGTCGACAATGTGATGTCGAAAATTGGACATATATGCCATTGGGTTTTGGGTTCATATTTTCATGTGAAAGAGGGCATTGAGAAATAAGCTTCTAAAATTAAAGATGGGGACAGATGAGACAATGGCCTCCTCCTTCACAAAGATTTATCAGGTAAGAGATCATATTGCTAGTATTGGAGTAATGGTGGATGAAGATGATCTTCTCCAAACCGTTATTGATGGTATCCCATCCTCATGGGAGACATTATTGGCTACAGTAAATGGCCGAGAGATTCATCCTAACTTTGAAAGGTTGTGGCATGACTTCCTCCACGAAGAGGGGCGAATCCATATCAAGTCAGTGTGCATCAAAGAAGAAAATATTCCCCTCACTATAAGAATGAAGAGAGGAAAGAAACCCTTCTTCCAAAATAAGTTCTCTCATCCAAAGAAAAATGAGTTCAACAAAGGCTTTGACAAGTCAAAATCTATATGCTTCAACTGTAACAAGAAAGGTCATTTCCCAAGAGAGTGCAAAGCAAAGCGGAAATGAAAGTTTCATGCTTCTACCACCATAGAAGATGAAACTACTCAAAAGAATTCATTCGAAGAAAAGGAGACAAGAAGGGAGTTTTACCTTGCCTCATCCCTTTTGGGATCCGTCATCACAAATGCAGACACATGGTTGATTAACAGTGGTGCATCCAAACATATGATTGGTTAAAAAAATTCCATCACTGATCTAAAAGAGAAATAGTTCACATGCATGGTAGAGTTGGGGGAAAACTCAACATATTCGATCCAAGGAGTTGGAACCACCTCATTCCAACTGAGCACCAGTGATATTCTACATGTGGAGGACATTCTATATGTTCCATGCTTGAAGAAGAACCTCCTTTCAGTTTCGGTTCTTGAATACAAAGTATTATGAGCTATCTTCATGGATAACAAATCACTTTTATGGCCGAAGAGCAAAAGCCTAGAATCTGTTGTTGTGATTGGAGTTCGAGAGGGAGGAATCTACAAGGTACTTGGGAAGTATATTAAAGCTATGATTCACCACACTATTATTCCATGAAATCTATGGCATAGAAGGCTTGGACACATATACTACAAAGCACTATCAGGACTTCAAAAGATGGTAAAAGGTATGCCTATATTTAAAAGTTGTAATATCCCAATTTTAACCCTATTGCATTAAAATTGTAAATGATGTAAATATCGTTATAAAATCATGGTGAGGAGCTCAATTCCAAGGCCCCTCCATTGATTTATCGTTTTATGTATCGACAATTAAAAATCGATGCATATGGTTCGCATACTAGTCAGGTACAATAGAAATTACAACATCATGTAAATATGTGTTTTTAATAAAATACCCACAACTAACTATGCAATGCAACAAAAGTATGGGGGCATGATTTTTACAAGGAATACGGAGGGAAAATGTTCAAACCCTTGAGACAATAGTGTCAATCTAGGTGTCAATGAGAGAACCCATGAAACCTCAACTACCCATCTTGAATTTTTCACCCAATCATTAATTTCTTCCAAGAGTTGGTTGAGGTAGTTAATGCTTTGGGGAATGGAGAGGTATGGTTGTCCAATTTTGGGTATGGGAAAGCCACCATTTTGGAAAAATGAGTTTTGACTTCCTGGGAAAGAAGACAGCCATGAAATGGCTCCCCAAGCCATTATTCAGGAATTGTCTTTGCTCCCTGATGCAGTCTGAGCTTCCAGGGCGTTTTCCTCCATGTTTTTGTTGTGGATTCCTTCATTTTTCTAGCTGGGAAGGGAGCTTTTGTGTTGTATAACAATGGGAAAGAAGGGAAATCGATTTGGGGGTCCATAAAGGACGTTTTTGGCCATCTGAATGCTCACATACCTGTGGGATAAATTGTTTTCTTCCCTGTGGTTATTTCTCCATCCCACAATTCATTTTGTTGTGCCACAATTTGGGAAAACCCATGGCAATCTCATTTTGTTCATCCCATAGTTAAAAATCGTTTTCCATCCTCAACAATTGTGTAAATTTGTGTGTTTGAGATATAGCCTTGGCTTGGTTTATATGTATCCCTTGATTTTTCTTGATTTGGGTGTAAGAAACCAATAGTAGAAGAGCATTCAAAATTGGCTTGATAAACCTAGTGAAGGGTGTAACCTCAGTAAATATCAAGGGATTTGGCTACTTTTCTATGCACACCCTGAGAGCACTAGAAGGGAAGGTATGGCATGAGGGACTATGTAGCAGTGAAGGGAATAATTCCTTGTGTTGGGTGTGTAGGTATTGTGGGTTCCAAGCTAGCTATATCTTGTAGAGGTGCCAATAGCTCTATGGTTGAGCCCACTATCTTAGCAGTTCATTCCCTTCAATTTCCTTAGCAGGATGATAAACTCAACTGTGGATTGGATTGGCTGAGTTGTGAAGTATTAGTTGGCTATGTGTTAGTGTTTATTCCCTTTTTCCTTGTGGAAATCATGCCCATATAGAGGGTGGCAACTGTGTTGAGAGATAGATTAGAATAGTTGGCCTATGGTTGGGTGGAACGTTGCAGTTGCATAGCCAGTTGCTCGAGATACTTCATTTCAAGATAAGTAATATCTCTTGTATTTCAATTATGCAATGTTTTCAATTAATGTCCGTTTTAATTATGATTATGATGGAAATTGCATATAGATGATTTTATTAGAATTTATTCCGCTGTGTCAAATTTAATCATGCATCTGCACACATATGTATTGTATTTGCTATGAATTTTGTTAATGATCATGGGGCTAGAAGCCTAGAATTAGTGTCATGTTCCCTTCCTAGAGTGGGATTGATGGAAGGGGACGTCACGGTGTGGTATCAGAGCCATGGTTACAACATCGGGTCTGAATGGGCTAACTTGAGCAAGTTGCATTGGCAAGATTGTTCCTTGATCACCTCTCATCATTAGGAAAATTTCAAAAAAAAATTCAAAATGTTTCTATGTTTTTTTTGAAGTTTTTTGTTTAAGTGTATGTCGGTGCAAAATCGAAAAGAGCGCCGAAATGATCGACGAGAAATTGGGAAAGTCATCGATACGTTTCGGCAAGAAATAAAAAAGTTGCCGAAAAAGGCGTTTCGATGCGAAAATGAAAATTGCGTCGATAGAATGGAAAATACAAATGAAACAACTTGGAAATAGAATGGAAAATGCTCTGATCGGAGGAAAAATGAATTTTGTACCGAAACAGATTGGCAACAAAATGGAAAATGCGTCGATTGGAGGAAAAATGAAATTTGCGCCGAAACAGGTCGGCAAAAAAATCGAAAATGCGCCGATCGGAGACAAAAGGATAAGTCCTCCGAAACAAGTCGGCGTCAAATTGGAAAGTGTGTTGATCGAAGACAAAAGGATAAGTCCACAGAAACAGGTCGAGGAAAAATGGAAAAGTCCGCCGAAATAGGGAAATTAATTAGTTTTTCCAGGGAGATTTTCAGGTGCTAGAAATTGAAAATTTTCATGGAACTTATGCGCCAAATTGCGTGAAATTGAAAGATTTACAAAAAAAAACAAGGGAACTTCCCTCGATCCGCCCTGTAGTGGCGAAGGGAAGCCACAAGGGGGAAATCCCCCTTGACCCCCATCGTCCCCCCGAGACAGTCATTGATTGTGAGAAAATTATATGATTTGACAAATTTGTCAATATGAGATTTTCCCAAATGCATGAAAAGAATTTATGAATTTCTGAGAATATAATGCAACTAACAATTGTGTTTATGAACACATTTTGCGGACTCGGGATCATATCAGTGATATTTAAGGGTCAACATTTTAGTTTAAGTGCAGTTGGAAAGTTCTTGGTCTTGGTTAGGCCATACAATAATAAATTGGTAATATTAAATATTATAGAACTATATTACTAACAAATTAACTCTTTTAATATCAGATTAGTTATATTATAATGAAGTATATTGTAGTCATACCACTTTGACGATTCTTACTATGCTTAAAAATGGTAACTCGTCAGCAATTCTTTGAACATAGAAAGAGCTAAGATCATCATCACAATAATCTTAAAGGTACTTTCGAGCTTATTAAAATATACATACATAACTTTATTATCTAACTTCTCCATATGAGGGTCATTCATCGATTTCCATTATTTAATTGAAGACTTACATTTTCATAAGGTTTAATATACTCCTAAATTTGACCATGCTCAGCCTATTTAGTATACAACATGCAATAACAATCTGCAAGGTACCAATTTGACTTAAAAGTATGTACATATTTTATAAGTTAACCATATCAAGAGAACAAACATAATGATAACAAAACATTAACATAATCATAAGGTACACATATTGGCAATATGCATCCTATAAACAACTAACCAAACTATATTAATCATAAACATTTTAAGAAAGAGATGAATACACATACATAAAAGTCATAATGAGAAACACACGTCAAGTACACCATTTTACGGTGGTTCACCCGCATCTTGGGCTACATCCACGAAGGGATGTGTTGTATTATTCTTTCAAAGGGTAGTTTACATCCTGCAACATGATTGTTGCTCAAGCCTCTCTCATAGAGGGTGTTTACAAGGCCTTTGACACTATATCAATACTATTGCCGAGGTCTTATTATAACTTAAAACCTAACTATATATTTATGTGTTTAAACAATTAATGACAATTGAAATCTAAGGTTTACAACCTCATTGACTCTTTTATATAATACCAATTTTATACTTCTTGTAAATCAAAAACTTCGGTTTACACCCTTTATAGTTTTAATTCGAGACTATAAAGGTTATTGTAGTATATGATAAGAGTTTTCAAAAGAAATCATAAATTTTAAGAGTTAAGTTGGCTTTTTAGTATGGGGCAGACATAACGCAAGGAAGTACCAAAAGAAAGGTCCAACCTTCATTCTCTACAACAAAAGTATGTATAATTTAATCATCATATAAATACATTATATATATATATATATATATAAAAGGTCACCCTATTCTCCTTTCCCGCATTACGGTAATTAAGGAATCCATATCTTAAGGTAATACTTATAAAAATGTGAGGTTGATTGGAAAGTAATGTATTTCATAACAAAAAGTAGGGGCATTCTTTGAGATAGGGTGTTGACTACCAAGTAGTGAACCCTTTTCTTCTCATATTGATTATTATTTAAAGACGACAATGAAAACTTCAACTCATAAAATATACACTATATAATGTGAAATAGGCTTCTACGGTTTTCTCAATATAACACTCAACTCTGATCTGTCATAACCTGTGATGCACCTGCAACAATTAATTAATACGAATATGCGAAATAGCAGAAATGACAGAACTCAGAATCACTTTTATATTGATCACAGGCCACTTCGAGGGGGCAACCTCCTATGAGAAAGCTCAATACAAATAACTTCACCGTGTCTTCATAGGTCTCAACACACACTTATATATTGAGTCTAGGCGCCAATACTATGGGTCAAAACCATGGGCCACTACAAACTATGGATCAACAATACTACAGGAGACTTACAAAGCATATGCGCCAACAACAATAACACAAACTATTGATCAACAAATACTACGGGACGACTTACAAAGCATATGCGTCCAACAACAACATACTAACAAAGTAAAGACATGGGTTCCTAACATCCCCTCCCCCTTAAAAAAAGCTTTGTCCTCAAAGCTTTAGATGTGGAAATTGTTGTTGAATCTGAAGGAGTGGTTCCCATGTAGCATCCTCTGGTTGCATGCCGTGCCACTGAATTAAGACCTCTGTGATAGAGCGAGAGCGAAGCTGACGCGTGCGCCGATTGAGGATGGACTCTGGCTCCAAAAGGGTGGATCCTTCATTATCCAGTTCGGGTAAAATCGTTTGTCCACTGATGTTGGTGCCAAGAACTTTCTTCAGACAAGAGACATGAAAGACTGGATGAATGCGGGAAGAAGGAGGAAGTTCCAATTTATAAGCAACGGACCCAATCTTTTGAAGAATCTGATATGGCCCATAGAACTTTGGAGCGAGCTTATGACGCCCTTTAAGTTTCAAGGAGGATTGTTTGTACGGCTGGAGACGAAGAAAAACCATATCGCTGACTTGAAAAGTGCGCTCAGAACGGTGTTGATCAGCTTGTTGCTTCATACGATTTCTTTCCATGTGAAGATTGTCCCGCAAAATGCGAAGAATCTGATCGCGGTTTCGAAGGACCGTGTCAACTTCCTAAACTAGTGAACTGGTGGGGGTGTATGGAAGAAGAGCTGGACGTGCCTGACCATAGACTGCTTCATATGGGGTCATTTTAGAGGCGGTGTGGTAAGAGGTATTGTACCACCATTCAACGAGGAAGCCACTTTGCCCACTGATGTTGTTGTTCCGAGGTGAAGCAACGAAGATAAGTTTCCAAGCATTTATTGATAATTTCAGTCTGACCATCTGTTTGTGGGTGATACCCTGAACTCATCTTCAGTTTGGTGCCAGTGTGGCGAAATAGTTCTGTCCAAAAATGACTGGTGAAAGTCGCATCACGATCCGAGACAATGGAAGAAGGGATGCCATGAAGATGAAAGATCTGGTCCAGGAAAATTTGAGCGACGGAGGAGGCTGTATAGGGATGGATGAGAGCACAAAAATGACTATATTTGGAGAGGCGATCAACCACAACGAGAATCACTGTCTTCCCGCCAGATTTAGGGAGCCCTTCAATGAAATCCATAGAAATATCTATCCAAATCCGTGTAGGTATGGGCAAGGGTTCAAGCAATCCTGGAAGGAGTGTTGTTTCACCCTTATTGCGCTGGCAGGTATCACATTTGGCCACCATCTGTTGAATTGTCCTTTTCATGCCCTGCCAAAAGAAGTTATGCCGTGCTCGTTCATACGTTTTGAGGAACCCAGAGTGCCCTGCCGATGGAGAAACATGGAGTTCATAGAAGACAACCTGTTGAAGATCTGTGCTCTGGGGAAGCACGAGACGACCCTTGTATCGCAGAGAAGCACCATCCCAAGAGTAATGTGGTATAGCAGAAGGGTTGTTGGTCAAGCGTTGGATGATTTGAGATAAGGAAGAGTCATTGACATAACCCTGTTGAACAGATTGCAACCAATTTGGAACAGGCATAGAAATAGATGAAAGATAACCTTGGGCATCAAATGTGCGAGAAAGAGATCTGCCACAATATTGTCTTTACCCTTCTTGTAAGTGATCTCATAGTCATAACCCATGAGTTTGCTAACCCATTTCTGTTGTGCCAGGGAGGAGACACGCTGGTCCAAGAAATATTTCAGACTCTAGTGATTAGTCTTGATGCATAAATGATTCCCTAATAGGTATGGGCACCACTTCTGTACTGCATGCAAAATAGCCATCATTTCCTTCTCATAGGTAGAGGCAGCTAAATTCTTACCTGAAAGGGATTTGTTGGTGAACACAATGGGGTGTTCATCTTGAAGGAGAACAGCACCAAGTCTATTACTGCAAGCATCACTCTCAATAGTGAAGGGCTTGGAAAAATCGGGCATAGCTAGCACAGGTGTAGTACACATAGCTTGTTTTAGTTTGTCAAATGCACACTGAGTAGCATGTGTCCATGTAAAAGCATCCTTTTTCAATAGAGCAGTTAATGGAGCTGCAATCTTCCCATAATCCTTGACAAACTTGCGGTAGTAGCCAGTCAACCCCAAAAAACCACGAAGGCTCTTGAGTGTCTGAGGATGCGGCCAATTGTTCATGGCATCGATTTTGGAGGAATCCACGCGAACCCCTTGTGCCGAGATAATGTGCCTGAGATACTCAACTTCCTTCTATCCAAAAACACATTTAGACTGCTTGGCATGGAGATGATGGTCAGAGAAAAGTTGCATGACAAGATCCAGATGTTGGAGATGTTCATCCCATGTTTTATTGTAGATGAGGATATCATCAAAGAATACCAGAATGAATTTCCGCAAGTAGGGTCGAAATATTTTATTCATTAAGGCCTGGATTGTGGAAGGAGCATTAGTGAGGCCAAAGGGCATGACCAAAAACTCATAATGGCCATCATGTGTGTGGAACGTTGTTTTAGGGATATCATCCTCATGAACCCGAATTTGATGATACCCAGAATGAAGATCCAACTTGGAGAAAAAGTGAGCCCCATGAAGCTCATCAAGAAGCTCATCAACAACAGGAATTGGAAACTTATCCTTGATGGTGAGGTGATTAAGTGCTCGAAAGTCAATGCAGAGGCACCATGACCCATCTTTTTTGTGGACAAGAATAACTGGAGAAGAAAAGGAACTAGTGCTTGGGCGAATAATACCTTGCTTCAATAAGTCTCGAAGGAGCATTTCAATCTCCGTTTTTTGGTGAAATGGGTAGCGATAGGGCCTGATGTTGGGAGGAATGTTGCCAGGAAGGAGATGAATACGATGGTCTTCTGGCCTGGAAGGTGGCAATCCCACTGGTTTAGCAAATACACCTATATATCGATCCAGAATTTGTTGTAGATCCCAAGGAGTAGTGGAGACCGCTGATGGTTGCATCTGAATGGAATGGATCTGAGCGATGACACCATGTGAATTCTTCTTGAGGAGTTTTTCCATGCGATGTGAACTGATGATGCTAAGAGAACCTGGTTGTAATACTGTCAATGTGTGTTTTTGTCCATTGAGGGAAAACTGCATCCAAAGTTCAGCAAAATCCCATAAGATAGGGCCAAGTGTGCGTAGCCATTGAGCGCCCAAAACCACATCACATCCGCCTAAGGGAAAGGCAAACATGTCAGAGCGCAAGGTATAATATCCCATAGAGATACGCACATTTCGACACTTCCCTTTTCAAGGTAAGGTGCCCCCATTGGCAACCATGACTTCAAAGTTGGAGCAAGGATGGATAAAACAATCAGCTTGTATGGCGATCTGAGGGTCAATGAAATTATGAGTGCTACCAGAATCAATGAGTATTGTAAGAGGAAGCTTCTTGAAGTAACCCCTGACCCGCATTGTTTGGGGGGTGGTGATTCCATCTAAAGCATGGAGAGATATCTCTGGTTGGTCATCCTGAGACGGAGGGTCAATAGGTGGTTCTTGAATGTCGATCGGAGCATCCAGTGTTTCTGGATCTTCGTCACCAATTTCAGAGGCAGGCGGAGACTCCACATCCAAGAGATAGAGCTTTTGCTGAACACATCTATGTCCCCGAGTGAATTTCTCATCACAATTATAGCAAAGCCCCTTTCTCTGCGTGCTTGCATCTCTGTTTTAGATAAACGCTTGATAGGAGTCGGTCGAGGAGCCTGCGGTATAGGTGGTCGCTGAGAACCCATATTTTGGAAGGGAACAAAAGTGGGCTTGGAGTGTTGTTGGGATGCAATCTTGTCTTCTGCCAACTTAGCCAACCCTAGGGCTTCCATCATTGTGGTGGGACAGAACATTTTGACCTCAGAGCAGATGGCATCATTTAGACCACTGATAAAACAACTCCGGCAAAAGTCATCAGACAATCCTTCGGTGTGGTTGGCTAGGTTCTCAAATTCGGTTTGATACTCTCTCACAGTGCCAATTTGGCGAAGTTTAGTGAGGGCTCCGATGAAGTCATCAAAAGCACTAGGACCAAATCATTGCAAAAGGAGCTGGCAAAAGTCTGACCATTTGGGCTCTGGATGAGCCTTGATGTATCAACGGTACCATTGAAGAGCTTCCTGTTCCAAGTGAAAGGATGCCAGCGGAAATTTGTTGACATCAAAAGTATTATGCAGACTGAAATACTGTTCTACACGATAGATCCATCCAGTTGGATCAGTACCATTGAAGCGAGGAAAATCAAGCTTCGGACCACGGAAATTGCTGGAAGAAGAGAACCCATTGTCTGATGAAGACTCGGACTGCCGTTTGTTGTTCATAGATGAATGTTCAAGATGGAGGCCGAGAAAATTTTCATCCAGATCCTGGAGTTTGGCTTGGATGGCTGCAAGTGCTTCTTCCATTGTTTTTTCTTCTGCATGGGTGACAACCATAACCAGGAGTTTTTTTTTTTTTTGACTGGGTAGGAAAACAAAAACAGAAACTGCTTCAGTAAGGGAAAATCTGGACTTGGGAAAAAATCTGAAGGGTAATTGGGGTTTGACTAGGTGTTGGACACTGTCGACTAAACAGGGAAGCAAAAATGATGATTTCAGAAGCAGGGTGAAAGAATGGGAAAATTTGGCAGAGGGGGACAAAGAAGCAGAATTCAGAAAGGAACTCTGTGGTAAAATTTGAAGGTGATTGGGTGAAATCTGAGGAAGTTATGGAAAACCCTAAAAATAGACAAATGTGGGCTTTTGGGATTTGGGAAGGGGAATTGGGGATAGGGTCCTCAGGAATGAAATATGCAGAATGGGATGACAGAAGTTCCCCAAAAATTTCAAGGGAAACAGAGTGAAAACCAGGGAGATATGGACAAAAAACTGTTTGTTTGTTTTTTTTTTTTGCAGACTGGAGCGACTACGGCTCAGAAGGGATCTGGAATAGCGCCGAATGGATTGAAAACGGCTGGATCTAGAACGGCTTGCAAAATGGATATGAAACGACGCAGTAGTGATCAAAAATAGTTCAGCTGAAAGTAGATATGGACCCCAGGTATGTGCGGCTTCCTAACAGTTCAGGGGTTTCACTCGGCCACCAATGCTGTCTGACGGCTTGCGTATTGGGGCAGTACCCCTCACTCCACGGCTCAGGTAAAATTGATAACCGCTTTGCCACAAACGACAGCTCTTGGTTTACCTCACGGGTGGAAACTAGTCAATCAGGTAGGGGTCGTTGCCCTTTTCGCTGGCAGGTCCTCTCAATGGGCCAGCTACTTCGGGGTTCCTGTGGTACTCCTCACAATGAGTTTTAGGGCTTATGCCCAAGTACTTCCCACATTTAAGCGGATATGGATTATTCCCAAATCCGAACCTGCAACAGATGCGAAAAAAAATATTGGCAGAAATTTCACCCAGCGAGCCCAAGAAAGTGCTCTGATACCAGATGTGATGCACCTGCAACAATTAATTAATACGAATATGTGAAATAGCAGAAATGACAGAACTCATAATCACTTTTATATTGATCACAGGCCACTTCGCGGGGGCAACCTCCTATGAGCAAGCTCAATACAAATAACTTCACCGTGTCTTTATAGGTCTCAACACACACTTATATATTGAGTCTAGGCGCCAATACTATGGGTCAAAACCATGGGCCACTACAAACTATGGATCAACAATACTACGAGCGACTTACAAAGCATATGCGCCAACAACAATAGCACAAACTATTGATCAACAAATACTACGGGACGACTTACAAAGCATATGCGTCCAACAACAACATACTAACAAAGTAAAGACATGGGTTCCTAACATAACAGTCGTATCACATTTTATAGAGGTCGTAGTTCTGTCATCTCACAGATACGAAACTTACAGAGTTATAATTTATAAAGGTAATAACATATATATTGTAGAGATATAAATAAAAGAGAAGGCCACG
Source organism: Larix kaempferi (assembly GCA_027924585.1). Lineage (NCBI taxonomy): Eukaryota > Viridiplantae > Streptophyta > Pinopsida > Pinales > Pinaceae > Larix > Larix kaempferi. Next base: position 5,894,091 of record BSBM01000805.1, on the reverse strand, counting down.
ATCCCTTACCATACGTAAGTCTCGTCCCATCTGGGCGTCACAAGGGTTTTAAACAAGGTTCTGCTAAAATACAAGCTAGCCCCAAAATATAACAAAAGTTTTTTTTGTAAACAATATGGATTACTCCTTAGATCCAATGCTCACGCTTGAGCTCAATAGTTATATAAAAACAAACAACCGATGAGCTGAGCTACACACAGCACAAGTGACTGTGCTCATGTCAAAAAGGAAAACTAGCAACAATTAAGGAGCAGGATAATGCTATGAAAGGTGACTTTTAAAATGATTCGAACAAAGATCCGTTTAAGGTAGAGTAATTTTCCAATGGATTCAAATTTCTTCACACATAGTTTTTGTTGATGTATATGTAACTTCGGAATGTATTTCATATATATTTATTGTACCCTTATTAGAGATGTGTTATTCCTCTATAAGGAAGTGTCGTCATGTGGATTGACAAGTGTCGCAAGTGTGTGTACTTGCTGATGGGTTATTAGACCACCATGTGTCGGGTTGGCCCTGAAATATATATATTATATTGTGGATGTACCTAGATAGACAAGTCGGCCCCATAAGGTCACTGGGAAAACAGGTTAGTATAAATAGAGATCGGGAGATCTCTATTTAGATCATTCAGAAAGTCATATCTCTCTCACTCAGAAAGTGGCGCACTATTGAGGAGGAGGATCATTTGCTTCTAGGAGACTATCTCAAGTGTATTTTGGTTGTACTTTGGTTGAGCCATTGCTCTCTCTATCTCTAAGGAAGTTGTGGGGTTTTTCACCTTAGGGTTTTCCCCACGGAAACTCGGTGTCTCTTGTCTCTCATGCTTTTGATTCTTGTGATGCTTGTGATGCTTATTGTGATTGTTATGCATTGATATACTGTATATGTTATTCTCTCAGTGAAGATCCTAAAGTATTGTGAATTAATGCTCAAAATTTAACATGGTATCAGAGCTAACCTGAGAAGAAGACATTTTGCAGTGACGAAAACTTGAGTTTCTTGTTTATTGGGTTTCTCTCCACAGATTTTGGAAAAGAAGTACAGTAGATTGACTCTACTCATCAAGGAGAATCTATCTGTCCAATCAGAATTCAATTCTGAGCATTTTCAGATTTGGCCCTAAAAATTAGGGTTTCCACAAAAATAGGAATTTCTGAAATCTAAAGACATAGCTGGAAGCTCCTTGCAAAAATCGAAGTTGAGAGCTTTGGATCGAGATTTTTGGCTGGGTAGATCTCCGGGAAAGTCAAACCCTAATTCAGGGCTCTCCCAGTGAACCCGAGAGGATAAAAAGGCAAATCTGAAGGGTAAAGCTTTGCTATTCTCGAATTCTGAATACACCAGGCTGATCAGCTCATTAAGGTGCATCTTTCTATCCTTTAAGAAAATTTAAATTCACATTTTGAATTTTTAGGGTTTTTCCAACAAACCCTAATCCGGGACCAGATCCAGTTTTCAGCATTTCAAGTGGTAAGACCTAAATATTTTCTATTTCCATTTGAAGTACTCTTTAAGATGTCTCAGCACACCAAGCTTGAGGATAAGATTGAAGGAGCTGATAACTTCCGAGCTTGGAAGTATAGGATTGGGTTAATCCTGGAAGAGAATGAGTTGGACTCATATGTAAAAGAAGACATCCCTATCCTAGAGGATGAAGAGGCTAAGGTATTGCATAAGAAAAACGTGGTCAATGCAAAGAGACCCAAGGAGATGTTTGACTCTTTGACCAAGCTATTTGAAGGGAAGAACATAAATCGGAAGATGACCCTACGGAACCAATTGAAAGGAGTAAAGTTTCAAAATGGAGAAACCATTCAATCTTATTTTTCAAGGGTCTCCCAGATCAAGGAACAACTAGAAGCAGTGAATGAAATGGTGGAGAATGGTGAAGTGGTGATGACCACTCTAAATGGCCTACCCAGGTCATGGGATTCCTTTATTCAAGGAATTTGTGCAAGGAAGAAGTTGATCTCCTTCAACAGATTGCGGGAAGAATGCTCTCAAGAAGAAGCTAGGCTTGTGGCCCGAGAAGAAAACATGGGAAATGAAGATCAAGCTCTCACAGCACATGCCAGGAAAGGCAAGTCCAAGAAGGAATCATCTCATAACAGGAGATTCTCACACCACCATTATCATAAAGATAAGAAAGATCTCAGATGCTTCAATTGCAATGAGAAGGGACACTTTGCTTCAGATTGTTCCAAGAAGAAGAAAGACAACAACAACAACTTCAATAAGAAGAAGAAGAATAACAAAAGAAGATATCATGCTCATGCTGCCGAAGATGATGAACCCCCAAAGAAGAAGGCTAGGGAAGAAAGTGATAGTGATGATGACTCATCAAGTGAAGAAGAATATGTTCTAATTTCTGCTCTCACAGGTACTATCTCCCATGGTTGTAATGATTGGTTGATTGATAGTGGGGCTTCCAAACACATGACTGGGTTTAAGGAATCTTTTGTGAATCTATCTGAACATGAATCACCCCATAAGGTGAAACTTGGGGATGATTATCAATACCCAATCAAAGGAAGTGGTGAAGCCTCCTACAACCTAGATTCTGGAAAATCTTTGAAGATGAAAGAAGTCCTTTATGTACCTGGGCTCAAGAAGAACTTACTCTCCATTTCTGCATTGGATGCAAAAGGTATGAGGGTTGCATTTGTGGATGGCCAAGTCCTAATGTGGCCAAAGGGAAAGAACATAGATGATGCAGTAGTGATTGGAGAGCAAGAGGGAGGTTTGTATAAATTGAAGGGACAACCTAAACATGCCATGGTACATGAATCCATGGAGCCAAGTGAACTTTGGCATAGAAGACTTGCTCATAGGCACTATAGGGCACTTCCAATTGCAAGCAAGGTTGTAGAGGGTCTTCCTGAAATCAAGACCAAACATGAAGGTGTTTGCAAAGGATGTGCAAAAGGTAAGAACATTAAGAAGGCTTTCCCAAGCAGTGAAAGCAAGGCAAAAGACATCCTGGAAATCATCCACTCAGATGTATGTGGTCCTATGTCATCCAGTTCTCTGAGTGGGTACGTTTACTATGTCTCAGTTATTGATGACTTCTCCAGGAAGACTTGGGTATACTTCTTGAAGAACAAAGATGAGGTGTTTGATAAATTCAAGGAATTCAAAACCTTTATGGAGAATCAAACTGACAAGAAGATCAAAACATTCAGATCTGACAATGGTGGAGAATTCACCTCAGGTGACTTCAAGAAGCTTTGTAGTGATTCAGGGATTAAGAGGGAGTTGACTGCTCCATATAATCCTCAACAGAATGGAGTTGTAGAAAGGAAGAACAGAACAATCATGGAAGCAGCAAGGGCAATGCTGCATGACCAGGATCTACCTATGCATCTATGGGCAGAAGCAGCTAGACATCTGTATATGTGCAGAACAGAACACCCCACAAGATATTGGACAACAAGACACTAGAAGAGGTCTTTTCTGGTAAGAAACCCGAAGTTAGCCATCTCAGAATATTTGGTTGTCCAGTATACACTCATGTCCCAAAGGAAAAGAGGACTAAACTAGATCCTTCAGGAAAGAAGGGTATCTTTGTGGGTTACAGTAAAAGCTTGAAGGCTTACAGAATATACTTTCCAGGGTTCAAGAAGATTGATGTCAGCAGGGATGTAACATTTGTGAAAACTCAGCATTCATCAAATCAAGGAAGGCACCTATCGAAGTTTATGGAGAACCTAAGGAAACTAGATTTCAAGACACTACCATGACTGAAGCAGTTCTAGAAGTTGTTCGTGAGTTTGAAGATCCGCAAGAACCTGTAGATCCACCCCGTGAGGATAACTCTCACAAGAGGAAACCTGCATGGGCTAGAGAGCTCATTCAAGATGCAGAAAGATTTGGCATTCCAGAAGAAGAACACAGAGCAAAGAAGAGAACTAGATCACATACCAGCTATGTTGCTTTACTCTGTGACATTATGAACAAAGAGCCTTCCAGTTATGAAGAAGCAACGGAAAAGAAAGAATGGAAGGATGCCATGGCTGAGGAATACCAATCAATAATGAAGAATGATGTTTGGGATGTTGTACCAAGACCTAAAGAGAAGTCTGTTGTGACTTCTAAATGGATCTACAAAATCAAGCATGCTGCAGATGGCAGTGTAGAGAAATACAAAGCAAGATTCGTAGCTCGTGGCTTCTCTCAGAAAGAGGGAATAGATTATGAAGAAACTTTTGCACCTGTAGCCAGGTATACTTCCATCAGAACAATACTTGCCCTGGCTGCAGCGATGAAATGGAAAATACACCAGATGGATGTCAAGACTGCTTTCTTGAATGGTGTAGTTGAAGAGGAAGTATATGTGGAGCAGCCACTCGGTTTCGAAATACATGACAGGGAGTCATATGTGTGCAGATTGAAGAAAGCCTTGTATGGCTTGAAACAAGCTCCCAGAACTTGGTATGGTAGGATGGACAATTTCCTATCTAGTTTGGGCTTTACCAAGAGTAAAGCGGATTCCAACCTTTATTACAAGGTTGAGGAAGGGAATCTTATGATTCTACTCCTGTATGTGGATGACTTATTTGTAACAGGAGATGACAGATTGATTGCAGATACTAAGAGAAAGCTTGCTGCCAAGTTCGATATGAAAGATTTGGGAATGATGCATTATTTCCTAGGTATGGAGGTGTGGCAGAGTACAGGTGGGATCTTCCTTGGTCAAGGGAAGTACACAGTAGATATCCTGAAGAGATTCGGGATGATGGATTGCAAGGCCATGGCCACACCTATGGCATCACATCTGAAGCTTCTATGTGATGCTTCATCTGAGTCGGTTGATGTCTCTATGTATCGTCAGATGATTGGGTCCTTGATGTACCTGACGAACACGAGACCATATATTTGCTTTGCGGTGAACACATTGAGTCAATTCCTGACAGATCCGAGGAGTGTTCATCTGGTTGCTGTAAAGCATGTTCTGAGGTACCTGAAGGGTACAATGGATTATGGGCTCAAGTATGAGGCGAATCAAAAGTTTAACATGCAGGGTTATGTTGATTCATATTGGGCTGGTAGTACTGCAGATAGGAAGAGCACATCTGGGTGCTGCTTCAGTATGGGATCAGGTGTGATCTCTTGGTTTAGCAGGAAGCAGTCCTGTGTAGCACTGAGTACAACTGAGGCAGAGTATGTTTCATCCTGTTCAGCTAGTTGTGAGGCAGTATGGATACGGAAGCTACTGTCTGTTATTTGATCTCTCGTTGGATGCTACTGGTATCTTCTGTGATAACCAGAGTTGCGTGAAGCTGTCCGAGAACCCAGTGTTTCATGACAGGTCGAAACACACAGAGATCAAATATCACTATATCAGGGATATGGTGCAGAGAGGAGATGTGAAGCTCCTGTATGTTGCGACGGATGAGCAGATTGTAGATGTGCTGATGAAGCCACTAGCTAGGGTGAAGTTCGAGTACTTTAGAGAGAGGCTTGGTGTTCTTCAGATTGATGACACTTCGAGGAAGAAGTGATGGACACATTTGCTGAATCCATTCCAAGCATGTTGGAAGGAGGATCCTTCACATGGCTGTGGATGTAAGCACTGGATGATGAGCATCAAGATGATGTTTTGGTTTCTTCTTTGTATGATCAGTTGGATCATTTTTATATGTATGTATGTATGCATCATGTTGGATGCTGGATATGATCAGTTGGATCATTTATATGTATATGTATGTACGCATCATGTTGGATGCTGGACATGATCAGTTGGATCATTTATATGTATGTATGCTGGATATGATCGGTTGGATCATGTGTATGTATTTTGTATAAGCATCATGTTGGATGCTTGGACCATGTATCTGTATATGTATCAGGTGGATACATTGTATGATCAGGTAGATCATGTATGTTGATATGTATCATGTATTTATATTTGTATCAGGTGGATACACTGTGTGATTAGGTGGATCATGTATGATGATATATATCAGGTAGATACTTGGTATGCATCAGGTAGATGCATTGTATGATCAGGATGATCATGGATGACGAGCTTCAGGATGTTGCTCCAGATGACATGCAGTAGGATGTTGCAGTGATGATGATCAGGATGATCATGTGTACATCAGGATGATGTATGGTGAGTATCAGGTTGATACTCTATGGCTGTGGAACAAGTTGTGCAGATAAGCATGTAATTTGTGCCCTAGGATATTTGCAGATAGTCTTTCGAGGTTTTGCCTATGGCATGTAATTTGTACCCTGGGATATCTGGCAAATGCTCTTTCAAGGTTTTGCTTGGGAGGACATATAATTTGTGCCCTGGGAGATCTACAGATAGTCTTTCAAGGTTTTGCCTATGGCATGTAATTTGTGCCCTGGGATATCTGGCAGATGCTCTTTCGAGGTTTTGTCCTATGGCATGTAATTTGTGCCCTGGGAGATCCGATAGGTTGAGCTGTGTGCTCGTAATTAGTCCTGGGATGCTCTTTCGAGGTTTTGCCATGACCACATGTAATTTGTGCCCTGGGAGATCCGATAGGTTGAGCCTTGTGCTCGTAACTAGTCCTGGGATGCTCTTTCGAGGTTTTGTGGTGACCACATGTAATTTGTGCCCTGGGAGATCCGATAGGTTGAGCCTTGTGCTCGTAATCAGTCCTGGGATTCTCTTTCGAGGTTTTGTGGTGGGGTCACATGTAATAAGTCCTAGATATTTGGACAGGATGAAAAAGGCCTCAGATGCTCTTTAGGGTTCTTGCTAGTCAAGAGACTCTTTTAAGGTTTTGTGATGCACGTAATAAGTCCTAAGATTTCCACAGTATGGCTAGTGATGATGAAGACCTACATGTGGTGGGCCTACATCCAGTATGAAAAAGGACTGGCTCTGTAGAACTTCCTATTATGAGTAGAGTCAGAGATTGGTTGAGATAGCAGCAACAGTGATGATGATGATGACAATGCATCGATGACGATGATCCCGAGAAGAAGACTTGTCTAGCAGATCTGTGTCGAGAAATACCTTCCTAGTTAAGAGGGAGTGTTGATGTATATGTAACTTCGGAATGTATTTCATCTATGTATTTCATATGTATTTATTGTACCCTTATTAGAGATGTGTTATTCCTCTATAAGGAAGTTTCGTCATGTGGATTGACAAGTGTCGCAAGTGTGTACTTGCCAATGGGTTATTAGACCACCATGTGTGGGGTTGGCCCTGAAATATATATATTATATTGTGAATGTACCTAGCTAGACAAGTCGGCCCCATAAGGTCACTGGGTAAACAGGTTAGTATAAATAGAGATCAGGAGATCTCTATTTAGATCATTCGGAAAGTCATACCTCTCTCACTCAGAAAGTGGCGCACTAGTGAGGAAGAGGATCATCTGCTTCTAGGAGACTATCTCAAGTGTATTTTGGTTGTACTTTGGTTGAGCCATTGCTCTCTCTATCTTTGAGGAAGTTGTGGGGTTTTTCACCTTAGGGTTTTCCCCACGGAAACTCGGTGTCTGTTGTCTCTCATGCTTTTGATTCTTGTGATGCTTGTCATGCTTATTGTGATTGTTATGCATTGATATATTGTATATGTTATTCTCTTAGTGAAGATCCTAGAGTATTGTGAATTAATGCTCAAAATTTAACAATTTTGCTGAAGCTACTCTATTCACTACCGAGATATTTCTTTTTTTTAAGGCAGATATACATATTGATATCTAGTTTACGTAATGTCCAAGCTATGTTGGTGCTAACATTGTTTCTTATAGAGATCAAGAATTCTAAGGACATGGAAGTCCATACCTACAAATGAAATCGCCATCTACAATGATCCAGTTATCCCTAGGAATATGATAGGAAAGATCAGGTTATCGATCTTAAAACATACTATAAGCAAGATTTATGGTTTCCTATGCACAGTGTGCAGAGATCCATCTAAAACATAACTATGCCCAGATTTGGCTATCCATCCTAACTTGGTGTGTACATGGATCAACTAATACATAACCATAAGCAAGAAAATGCTATATAGTTAAACAATGAAGAAATTTTGCAGAGATCTCATACCTAAATCCGATCGCACGGATCACTGGCTTACTTTGCTGAAGTTGCTAATGGGGAAAGGATCCCATCCTCCCGCACCAAGTGCACTAGTTCTCTTAATAAAAAAAAATATTCAACCTCCTCCTCGTACTCACCTCCAAAGAAAATAACCAAATGAGGAATGGCCTCCTTACTCAATACTCTCCGCCCTCTTAAGAGGTTCGACCTTCCTCTTAATGGTGACAAATGGCAGTTTTGCAAAACCAGCTTGGAACCAAATGATGGCCTAGCTTGAATTCCACTCTCCATTGGGGAGACAAACTTGCTGAAATTACTCCCTATATTCTTCCACGAGATACTTAGTTACGACTCAACTTGCTTCCACTATCGTAATAATAGTGAAGTGGGTACACAGTGGTTGGTAAGGGCGGTTCCTTAAAGGGACAAGTTCCCAAAAATCTTCCAAAATGACTTCCATAACTCATCTAACAAATAATCAAATAGCAGAACCTTTTTTTTTCAATTGTTTAATATATATATTTTTAAAATATTTCCTCCTCGATTAATACTTCTATTGATAACCTTTTTATAGTCGTAAGACAATTATTTTTCAAAAAGTGTCGAGGCTAAAAAACTCCTCACGTTGAAGGTTGCAAAGAGTAGTTGTAAGGAAGAAATTCAAGGGCTATGCCTTTTATCCATTTTTAAAATCCTTTATACATAAACTAGATACAAGCTTTAATATCTAAATAGATTTATTGTTAAAAGAAATATAAAATTTATAACTATAACATTTAAAGTGATGGATTATATGTGCAAACATATATATACCATCTTTAGTATATGAGGGTTGTACCCTTGGTTTACTTCCAAATGCTCGATGCTATATTGTCATGCATCCCAACAAAATATAAGATGGTAACCTTCCAATATATATATATAATGTGTTATTTATTTGTATCTTTTTAGCATCATTCTTGTAGGTCAGGACGACTTCTCCTAACCTTTCCGCTACTCCCTCTTAGTGAATTCATTTTGTCCATTGTTTTAGTTTGTGACATTATAAGTTTATGGTTCATAACTTACAACTTAGGAAAATAAATAAGGATACTTTCAAGGTCCACTAGTGGGGCCTTGGCCTTGGGCTCCTCACTAGGGCCATTCGCATAATTACAATTACATTTACAAAAATTAATAGAAATAGGGGTCAAAATTGAGGGATGTTACACACTCCACCCCTTAAAGATAACACCGTCCTCGGTGTTCATCGGTTTGTCTTTTGCATCCAGTCATCGTCTTCTGTTTCCTTATTTCTTATGCTTTGGTCATCTTCACAATTTTGCGATTTTCCGCAACCTCTTTTTACTTATATCCTGTACATTACATAGATCATACAAGACCTTACAATGTTTTTTTTTAGTAATACATGAGTGTACAGAATTTCAAACAGTAAACGTTCATCATTCTTCCTCATCCTTGAGGGAATATTTTTCTTTTTCCGACATACATAACATGCATACATGTGATAGTCTAGCTACAAGACAATCATTATCATTTTCTCATATCATAAAACAATTCTTTCAATAGATCTTTGTAATCATCAAACCTCTTGTACTTCAACAATCATGGAGACTTGCATTCAAAACTCTTATGTATTTCCAGCAATCATGAAGACTTGCATACATAACGCTCTTTTGTACTTCAGCAATCATAGAGACTTGCATACAAAAACACGATCCCTCTGCAAACTCATCAGGAATACTTCTGCAAAGCATGACAGTCTTACAATACAACTCATAACATAGCTTCCTCTCATCGAATCTTCTTGTGGGCTCAGTTCTAACACTACAAGGAAAAAGTTAAGTCTCCTCAGAGAACCTCTTGTGTGCTCCATTCTAACAACACAAGGAAAAATTTTGAGCCCTTCCTCTGCTCAATTCGATGGATATAAAGTTTGCCTAGAACTTTTGGGTCAGTATAACATTCAACGAGCTACCCACCTGCTCTGTTCCACTTCCATGGGGAACATGACCACAAATAAGGGCAAGTTGTCCCATAACAACAAGCTAGTTACTGAGTTCATGATGATGTCCACTCTGCCTGAGTCCATAAAACCATCCTTTTTCCCCTCAAACCTTCTCGTTTGAGTCCAGGAATATTTCTTGGTAACAAACATTTATTATTTCTTGTATGCCACATGCAACATAATAATAAGAACAGTATCTTAAAATATGTTTACATCATCAGTCATAAGTCTTACCAATGAAAATAATTCATTACTTACTTTTGAGCGATTCAGATCAACTCATCTGTATAAGTGCTTTTATAATCAACTTTCCTTCTTGATCACGTTATCAATCGATATTAAGATCACTTCCTGAAATATTAGTGTAAAGAAAAATTTCTTTGCTTCAATTATTCAACAATTGAACATATTAGTTCCATAGCATGGTACACATGCTTATTCAATAACTTATGCATCCTTTTCAATTTATCCCGATGTAAACTCTTCAATATCCCTAATGTGAGTACGAGGTCAAAGCTGCTATCAAACAAACATGTTAGCATCATAGTTTAAACATTTAGTTGCATATAGATTTATTTCAAACTGAGACTCATAATCTAAAGAATCTTTTCTCAATAATATTTTGATACTCTTTGTGTAAAAGGTACCATGATATGATTTAATCGTAACAAGGTTTTAGGATTCTTCTTTTCCTAAAATCAACTATTTACAAAACCCTTTAACTTGATACACATTAATCTTTAGAAGGTATAACAGACCCTACCAGAATAGTCATAATGCATTTCTAGGATAAGATTATGTTAGGAGGATTGTTTGCAATTTCTTTTAGGCTTAATTTTTTTTTAAATTCAAATACAATAAGAAGCTTCATGAGATATGATTGGTGTTAAGAAATAAAATCGTAACCTTTAAGAAGACAATGATTTATCATAAACCAAATACTATTCAATTACATTAGTCATTTTTCCATATTCATTCATGTCTTCACTATGACTTGTAACCCAGTAAGTCAAATTTATTCTGGCTATCAATACTCAAGGGTAACATTTACTTAGGCTATGGACTCCATACTATTGGATCCATGGAATAAATAAAATAATGTCAACAAAATTTGCAATAAGCATACTGCCAGAACTTAAGTGAAACGATGTACCTTCTAACTTTGATATTGAGAATCAACTTTTCATTTCAAGAAATGTAACTAAAAATTCATTTATATTCTTCAACTTCTATGAGGCAATATAGCATTCCATGAGACTGTCGTAACGAATATGCATTATTCAGTAATATGTAGCTATTTAAAATTGAAGATGTTTAAGCGACTTCGCCTAACCAAACAAGATCACTTCTTTGGAGTATACCAATAATATTACATTCTAACCTAATGAAGCTCATAGGAAGTACGCTTTGTAATTCTTAATGGGAAATAAAATAACAAACTATAACGAGATACTCTTATGCAATTTTAGATGTTCCTAATAGGTTAATTTGCATGCCTTCATAACACTATTCATAATCCTTTGTTTGGTCAAGGTAATTAACATGTTTCTTAAATCATGATACATAATCATTACTTTTCAAAAAAAATTCAGAAAGATCATAAAACAACACATATACCAATACATCCTTCATCTGAGATAATGACATCCTAGTGTGACTTTCAAAAACCTTTCATGTATTTTTCCTGTGTATCTTACTCAAACTCACCGACTTTTAAACAAAAGTACATACATCAATTAGTTTGATCTTTACGTCTATATCCTAGAATGTTATAGCATTAATTAGAGTTTTACATATGCGTTCACTATTATAGATTTTCAAATGGAAGTACATTGCTCACACACTTGTATCAATAAATAAAATCAACTAAGTATGAGAAATCTCTATCTTACGTAAATCTCATAACCCTTTACACATATACTGAAATCATTTCATCAAAATACCAATTTCCTTAACAATTCTATACAATAATGTGCTTATCTATATCTTGTATCTAACAAGAAAAACTTACGACGAAGGTAACATTCCTGACTCACAATTTTATGAAAACATACTTATCTTTTACTCTTGAGGAGAACTTTGTGTTTTAGCTTGGCCAACATTTTCCCCTCGTCCAATTCAGTCCAGTCCATGCATCAAAACAAAACTTGATTAGCCTTCATACTTATTTATCTCATGTTGAGCCCAATAGACCCAAGTGTTGTAACCTAGTGCTCTGATACCATATGTCACAAACCCAAATTTCATAAAAATTTAAAATTTTTCCATACAGTAATAAATTGGTAATATTATATATTATAGAAGTATATTACTGACAAATTAACTCTTTTAATATCAGATTAGTTATATTATAATGAAGTATATTGTAGTCATACCACTTTGACGATTCTTACTATGCTTAAAAATGGTAACTTGTCAACAATTCTTTTAACATAGAAAGAGCTAACATCATCATCACAATAATCTTAAAGGTACTTTCGAGCTTATTAAAATATACATACATAACTTTATTATCTAACTTCTCCATATGAGGGTCATTCATCGATTTCCATTATTTAATTGAAGACTTGCATTTTCATAAGGTTTAATATACTCCTAAATTTGACCGTGCTCAACCTATTTAGTATACAACATGCAATAACAATCTCCAAGGTACCAATTTGACTTAAAAGTATGTACATATTTTATAAGTTAACCATATCAAGAGAACAAACATAATGATAACAAAACATTAACATAATCATAAGGTACACATATTGGCAATATGCATCCTATAAACAACTAACCAAACTATATTAATCATAAACATTTTAAGAAAGAGATGAATACACATACATAAAAGTCACAATGAGAAACACACGTCAAGTACACCATTTTACGGTGGTTCACCCACATCTTGGGCTACGTCCACAAAGGGTTGTGTTGTATTATTCTTTCGAATGGTAGTTTACATTCTGCAACATGATTGTTGCTCAAGCCTCTCTCATAGAGGGAGTTTACAAGGCCTTTGACACTATATCAATACTATTGCGGAGGTCTTATTATAACTTAAAACCTAACTATATCTTTATGTGTTTAAACAATTAATAACAATTGAAATCTAAGGTTTACAACCTCATTGACTCTTTTATATAATACCAATTTTATACTTCTTGTAAATCAAAAACTTTAGTTTACACCCTTTATAGTTTTAATTCGAGACTATAAAAGTTATTGTAGTATATGATAAGAGTTTTCAAAAGAAATCATAAATTTTAAGAGTTAAGTTGACTTTTTAGTATGGGACAGACATAACGCAAGGAAGTACCAAAAGAAAGGTCCAACCTTCATTCTCTACAACAAAAGTATGTATAATTTAATCATCATATAAATACATTATATATATATATATATATATATAAAAGGTCACCCTATTCTCCTTTCCCGCACTAGGGTGATTAAGGAATCCATATCTTAAGGTAATACTTATAAAAATGTGAGGTTGGTTGGAAAGTAATGTATTTCATAACAAAAAGTAGGGGTGTTCTTTGAGATAGGGTGTTGACTACCAAGTAGTGAACCCTTTTCTTCTCATATTGATTATTATTTAAAAACGACAATGAAAACTTCAACTCATAAAATATACACTATATAATGTGAAATAGGCTTCTGCGGTTTTCTCAATATAACACTCGACTCTGATCTGTCATAACGGTCGTAGTTCTCTCATCTCACAGATACAAAACTTACAGAGTTATAACATATATATTGTAGAGATATAAATAAAAGAGAAGGCCACTATCCCTTACCATACGTAAGTCTCGTCCCATCTGGTCGTTTCAAGGGTTTTAAACAAGGTTCTGCTAAAATACAAGCTAGCCCCAAAATATAACAAAAGTTTTTTTGGGTACTAGCTGAAATTACTCCCTAGATTCTTCCACGAGATGAGATCCTTAGTTATGACTCAACTTGCTTCCACTATCGTAATAATAGTGAAGTGGGTACACAGTGGTTGGTAAGGGCGGTTCCTTAAAGGGACAAGTTCCCAAAAATCTTCCAAAATGACTTCCATGACTCATCTAACAAATAATCGAATAGTAGAACCCTTTTTTTTCAATTGTTTAATATATATATTTTTAAAATATTTCCTCCTCGATCAATACTTCTATTGATAACCTTTTTATAGTCGCAATACAATTATTTTTCAGAAAGTGTCGAGGCTAAAAAGCTCCTCACATTGAAGGTTGCAAAGAGTAGTTGTAAGGAAGAAATTCAAGGGCTATGCCTTTTATCCATTTTTTAAATCCTTTATACATAAACTAGATAAAAGATTTAATATCTAAATAGATTTATTGTTAAAAGAAATATAAAATTTATAACTATAACATTTAAAGTGATGGATTATATGTGCATACATATATATACCATCTTTAGTATATGAGGGTTGTACCCTCGGTTTACTTCCAAATGCTCGATGCTATATTATCATGCATCCCAACACAATATAAGAAGGTAACCTTCCAATATATATATAATGTGTCATTATTTATTTGTATCTTAATATATATATATGTTTATCTATATCATAATCTTATATATAAGAAATATGTCTTGGATACATACACCTATATATAAATATAATATTCCTTACTAATGGTAGGGTTTAGCATCATTCTTTTAGGTCAGGACGACTTCTCCTAACCTTTCCGCTACTCCCTCTTAGTGAATTCATTTTGTCCATTGTTTTAGTTTGCGACATTATAAGTTTATGGTTCATAACTTACAACTTAGGAAAATAAATAAGGATACTTTCAAGGTCCACTGGTGGGGCCTTAGCCTTGGGCTCCTCACCAGGGCCATTCACATAATTACAATTACATTTACAAAAATCAAAAGAAATAGGGGTCAAAATTGAGGGATGTTACAAATCTACTCACAATTATATCACTCCTAAAATTGTTGAGATTTGTGCTTTTAAGAAATTAAAGCATAGTAAATCATGGTTAGTTCAACTAGCCACTATGGAACCAAGAGAAATGTTAGTGAAATTGTAGAGAAATGTCCATTAGAGATGTATGGGCTATTCACTTATGCAAATCTGAATATTCTGCCACTTGGTTCCTATGATATTCTCATTGGAATGGACTGGTTAGAAGCACACAAGGTTAAACTTGATTGCTACAACAAGACATTTGAATGCAAGGACAAAGAAGCAAACCCAAGGCTTGTAAAAGGAATTCCAAAGGTGATTTATGTTAGGTATGTTTCATCCATGCAGCTGAAGAAGTTCTATAGGAAGGGTTGTCAATTGTATGTAGCCCATGTTTT
This sequence comes from Larix kaempferi, assembly GCA_027924585.1. Classification (NCBI taxonomy): domain Eukaryota; kingdom Viridiplantae; phylum Streptophyta; class Pinopsida; order Pinales; family Pinaceae; genus Larix; species Larix kaempferi. The sequence continues at coordinate 5,878,739 of BSBM01000805.1, read as the reverse complement.
GGAGGAAACATAAAATGAAACTCCTAAGTTGGAGGACTATTGCGTACTACAAGAATTCAATGATGTGTTTCCTAATGAGATTCCAGGACTTCCTCCAAAGAGAGACATTGATTTTACAATTGACCTTGTGCTGGGAGCTGCACCAGTGTCCAAGACACCCTATAGGATGAGTACACCAGAATTGATAGAATTGAAAATGTAGTTACAAGAGTTGTTGGAGAAGAAATATATCAGGCCAAGTGTGTCCCTGTGGGGAGCACCTGTTATATTTGTGAAAAAGAAAGATAGAACACTCAGGTTATGTATTGACTACATGCAGTTGAAAAAATTCATTGTGAAGAACAAATACCCATTACCTCGAGTTGATGACCTTTTTTATCAAATCAGAGGAGAAAATGTATTTTCAAAGATTGACTTGAGGTCTGGTTACCATCAGGTAAGAATCAAAGAGGAAGATATTCATAACACGACCTTTAGAACAATGTATGGGCACTATGAGTTTGTGGTGGTACCATTTGGTCTCACAAATGCACCAGCTACATTCATGTGTCTCATGAATAGTGTTTTTAGAAAGTACTTGGACAAGTTTGTTCTTTTTTTTCTAGATGACATTCTTATCTATTCTAAGAATGAATAAGAGCATGAAGAACATTTGAGAATGGCATTGCAATTTCTAAGGGAGCATAAGATGTATGCAAAGTTGAACAAATGTGATTTTTATAAAGATAAAATTCATTATTTGGGTCACATTATCTTAGACGAAAGAATATTTGTGGACCTTGAAAAGATTGAAGCCATTATGAATTGGCCAACTCCAACGAACGTGACAGATGTGAGATCCTTTATGGGACTTTATGGTTACTACAGGAGGTTCATTGAGGGATTTTCTGAGGTTGCACATCCAATCACTTCTTTGCAAAAGAAGAGGATAAAGTTTGATTGGACACTAAAATGTGAATAAAGCTTCCATTGGTTGAAGAACCTTCTCATGAGTGCGCCCATTTTGAAAATTGCAGACCCCTAAAAAGAATGTGTGGTGTGTACTGATGCATGCAATCAAGGACTTGGAGGAGTTCTTATGCAAGACAACCACATGGTATGCTATGAGTCAATATATTTGAAGGAGCATGAGAAGAACTATGCTACTCATGATTTAGAACTTGTAGCCATAGTACATGCTCTAAATATGTGGAGGCATCACTTAATGGGCAGGAAATTTGAGTTAAGGACGAGCCATTGTGGTCTGAAATACTTGTTTGAGAAGCCAACGTTAAATGCTAGGCAAGCTCGGTGACTGGAACTTTTGTGTGAATTTGATTTTGAGATCAAACACATAAAGGGGAAATAAAATAAAGTGGTTGATGCACTCAACAGGAATGTACATGAAATGCATGTGGCAACCCTTAGTACTTGCCAACGAGATTTGATGCAGCAAATTGTTAACTATATTGTTGAAGATGAAATGTATGTGGGGGTAAAAGACAAATTACAACAACAAAACCTTGAAAATATGTATGAAGGGTATCATTTGGAAGGTGACAGACTTCTTACTTATAAGAATATAAATTATATTCTAAATGTGGCACACTTGAGGAGGATTGTTATGGATGAAATCCATAAAGCTCCATATTTTGGCCACCTAGGATATCATAAAACAATGGCTACAGCAAGAAAACAATATTTCTGGCTAGGGATGAAGAAGGACATCACTGAATACATTTCTAAGTGCATGAAATGTCAGTAGGTGAAGCTTGAACACCAACACCCAACAGGTAATTTATTACATCCATTTCCAATTCCATAATGGAAATGGGAGGTAATTTCCATGGATTTTATTACAAGTTTGCCAATGACTGTGAGACAACATGATTCCATCATGGTTGTGGTGGACAAGTTAACAAAGGCATCACATTTTATATCGGTTAAGTCCACATATAAATCCGATTCCATTGCAAATATTTTCATGAAGGAAATTTCCAGATTGCATGGATTTCCTAAGGCAATATTTTCTGACAGGGATACCAAGTTCACTTCCAATTTTTGGAAAGTTCTTTTTGCACATTTGGGTACGTGGATGAACTTTAGCACAAAATATCATCCTCAAACAGATGGACATACAAAAAGAGTAAATCAGGTGCTTGAAGACATGCTTCGCATGTATGTAATGGACAAACCATCGAAATGGGAGGATTATCTACACTTTGTAGAGTTCGCATATAATAATGGGAAACAAGCATCATTGGGCATGAGTCCATATGAGACTTTGTATGACAGAACGGTGTAGGACACCAGTGACTTGGGATGATCCAGTGAAAGGAATTTAACTTGGGCCAAAATTTCTTAAGGAAATGGAACAAGAGGTTGCAAAGATCCGACAGAATTTAAAAGCATCCCAAGATAGACAGAAAAGCTATGCAGATAAGCATAGGGTTCATAGGGAGTTCACTATTGGGGATCATGTTTACCTTAGAGTGAGGGAAATGAAGATTCCCTTGAATCTTGGGAGTTGTGCCAAGCTATCACCTAGATATTGTGGGCCATTTGAAGTGCTTCAAAGAATAGGGCCAACTACATATAGACTTGCATTTTTTCATGTCTCTTTGCTTAAGAAATATATACATGATCATAACCATGTGATTAATTGGGTTGTGATCCAGGTGGAACCCGAGGGAGAGTTCCAAACCTAGCCATTGTGCATCCTAGATAAGAAGGTAACATTGCTTCGGAACCAAGCCATCAGATAGGTGAAGGTGCAATGGAAGCACTATGGTCCCGATGAGGCTACACGGGAGCTGGAGGATGCCATGAGAGTGGCATATCCATTATTGTTCAATTTTGAAGAGTACTAAGGATAGTGCTAATTTAAGGGGGAGGGGAATCTAATATCATGATTTTGACCCTATTGCATTAAAATTGTAAATGATGTAAATATCGTTATAAAATCGTGGTGAGGAGCTCAAGGCCAAGGCCCTGCCATCGATTTATCGTTTTATGTATCGTCAATTAAAAATCGATGCATATGGTTCTCATGCTAGCCAGGCACAATAGAAATTACATCATGTAAATATGCATTTTAATAAAATACCCACAACTAGCTATGCAATGCAACAAGAGTATGGGGGCATGATTTTTACAAGGAATAGGGAGGGAAAATATTCAGACCCTTGAGCCAATAGTGTCAAGCCAAGTGTCAATGAGAGAACCCATGAACCCTCAATTACCCATCTTGAATTTTGCACCCAATCACTTATTTATTCCAAGAGTTGGTTGAGGTAGTTAATGCTTTGGGGAATGGAGAGGTATGGATGTCCAATTTTGGGTATGGGAAAGCCACCACTTTGGAAAAACATGTTTTTGCTTCCTAGGCAAGAAGACACCCACAAAATTGCTCACCAAGCCATTATTTAGGCATTGTCTTTTCTCCCTCACGCAGTCTGACCTTTGGGGGCATTTTCCTCCATGTTTTTGTTGTGGTTTCCTTCATTTTTGTAGTTGGGAAGGGTGTTTTTGTGTTGTATAACAGTGGGAAAGAAGGGAAATCGATTTGGGGGTCCATAGAGGTCGTTTTTGGCCATCTGAATGCTCACGTAGCTATGGGAGAAATTGTTTTATTCCCTGTGGTTATTTCTCTATCCCACAATTCATTTTGTTGTGCCACGATTTGGGAAATCTCATTTTGTTCATCCCATAGTTAAAAATCATTTTCCATCCTCAACAATTGTGTAAATATGTGTGTTTGAGATATAGTCTTGGCTTGGTTTATATGTATCCCTTGATTTTGATTGATTGATTTGGCTACTTTTCTATGCAAACCTTGAGAGCACTAGAAGGGAAGGTATGGCCTGAGGGACTATGTAGCAGTGAAGGGAATACTTCCTTGTGTTGGCTGTCTAGGTGGGTGCCAAGCTAGCTAGATATTGTAGAGGTTCCAATAGCTCTATGGTTGAACTCACTAGATTAGCAATTCATTACCTTCTATTGCCTTATCATCCTGATAAACCCAACTGTGGATTGGATTGGTTGAATTGTGAAGTATTAATTGGCTATGTGTTTGTGGTTGTTCCATTTTTTCTTGTGGAAATCATGCCCAATTCAAGGGTGGCAACTGTGTTGAGATATTGATGAGCACAATTGTCCTATGGCTGGGTGGAATGTTGCAGTTGCATAGCCAGTTTCTCAGGCTACTTCATTTCAAGATAAGTAATCTCTCTTGTATTTCAGTTATGCAATGTTTTTAATTGATGTTTGTTTTAATTATGATTATGTCGGAAATTGCATATAGATGAGTGTATTGGAATTTATTCCACTGTGTCAAATTTAATCATGCATCTGCACACATATGTATTTTATTTGCTATTAATTTTGAATGATCATGGGGCTAGAAGCCTAGACTTAGTGTCATGTTCCCTTCTCGGAGTGGGATTGATGGAAGGGGACGTGACAAAAGCACATCCGTGCATTAAGTTCTGATAATGAAGGTGAATTTGATTCACATGGATTTAATGAGCTATGTAGTGATGTAGGAATATTTAGACAATTAACAATACCATGCAACCCTCAACAAAATGGGGTTGCCGGAAGTAATAATAGAACCATATGTGAGGATTCAAAAGCCATGATGCATGATCAATATACGTCTACCTCATTATGGGAATACGCCACTAGTACAATTGTGTATATCTAAAATAGAAGCCCGTATGCCATTCTAGATGAGAAAACAACAGAAGAAGTGTTTATCAATGAGAGGCCATACATCTCACACTTGAGGATCTTCAGGAGCCCAGTATACATTCATGTACTGAAAGAAAAGAGAACAAAGATGGATCCTTATAGAAATAAAGGCACCTTTGTGGGTTATAGCGAGTCATCCAAATTAGCATATCAAATATATGTACCTGGTGAGAGACACATTGAAGTCAGCCGAGATGTTACCTTCCATGAGGAAACTACTTTCAAAAGATCGAAAGAGATTCAATGTGATTCAGAGATGGAGGATCCCGAGTATGATTATCCCCCTTCATATTTTGAGAGGGAGAAACCAGAAGATGACTAAGATTCGCTAGCTCCTGAAGAACTGGTAGAACTGGTTGAGAGGTCACCTAATGAACCTCTCGCTAAAAGAATATTTGCTTGGTGCCGAGACATACTAAAAAATGAAAAAACATGGAGCACCAGTAGTATCATCTAGAGAGCGCAAGATGCTTGACCAATATTCAGGGTATGTTTCACTTATGAGTCACATCAGTGATTCAAAACCATCCTCACATGAAGAATTTGCAAAGCAGCAAGTTTGGAAAAATGCAATGACAGAAGAGTACAACTCTATAATGAAGAATGATGTTTGGGAGTTTGTTCCCAAACCTGATGGGAAGTCTATTGTGACTTCCAGATGGATTTACAAGATAAAGCATGTTGCGGATGGTAGCATTGAGAAGTATAAATCCATATTCGTTTCCATAGGTTTCTCTCAAAAAGAAGGCATCTATTATGATGATACCTTTTCCCCTGTGGCAATGTACACCACAATCCAAGCAATGGTTGCACTTGCATCTGTTCTAGGATGGAAACTTCACCAGATGGATGTAAAGACAACCTTCGTCAATGGTGAGGTTGAGGAAGAGGTTTATATTCAACATCCTGAAGGATTTGTGGTGCATGGGAAGAAGTCCCATATTTGCAAGCTAAATAAATCTCTATATGGTATTAAGCAAGCCCCTGGGGCTTGGTACTCCAGAATTGATAGCTACCTTCAGAAAATGGGTTTAGTAAGAGTAAAGCTAATCCAAATTTGTACTTCAAAGTAGTGAAGAATCAACTGTTGATATTGGTTTTGTATGTTGATGATTTGTTTCTCACTAGAGAGGAACATCTGATTGCTTGGTGCAAGAAGGAGTTCACCTCAGAGTTCGAGATGAAATACTTAGGTCTAATGCACTACTTTCTTGGATTTGAGATCTAGAAAAGAAAAAATGAAAATTTTCTATCTCAAGGTAAGTACACTATGGATATATTACATAGGCTTGGCATGCTAGATTGCAAATCTATGACTACACCGATGGTTTCCAATTTGAGGAAACTTCATGAGTCAAGCTCTGGTTCAAATCCAGCAGATCCCACTTTATATAGACATCTTCTAGGCTCACTAATGTACTTGATACATTCGAGGCTTGATATATGTTATGCCGTGAGAATTCTTAATCAATTTATGTCTAATCCGAGACACAGACACTGGACAGCTACTAAGCATGTGCTTAGGTACCTTCGAGGTACAATTTCATATGGAATCAGATATGCCTCTAGTGGAGGAGTTATGTTACTTGATTATACCAACTCAGATTGGGGAGGAAGCAGTGTGGACCGTAAGAGTACATCTAGATACTGTTATAGCCTAGGATCAACTATGATATCTTGATCTAGTTGTTGGCTTAGATAACTGTCTTGAGGTTTTCTATAAAGACCCGGGTTCTTCGCAGTTCAAGGAACCAACAAAACCCCTTTTCACCGGCCCTTTCGAAAACAATCTGCGAGCAGACTGAGGTCTCACCCGAGGCGAAGTTATGGGGGAGCTATGGAATCAGGTTTCCACAGCCACGTGATGAGTGCTTAAATAGATATGATGAACAGCGCGTTGCGAGGCTTGTGCTGCGGACTGAGGACTACGTGAAGATCACTTTCTTCGTAGTTAGAACTTCCACAAGCTCATACGCTTGAATGACTCACGCATCCAAGGACTGGGCGGTTCAGAATTTACTCAACAACAAGACAACGCATCAGATAACTGCACTTCCTCTTCAAACTTAACCAGCTTCAACAAGCTATACTTAGTGTTTTATCCATTCATCAGTTGTCTTATGTTATCTATCTTATGGCTTATGCAATATGATAGAACATGAACTACTGCGCTCTCCGGTGCTGCGCTTCGAGGGAGCCGCACGACGCGAGCTCTACTTACTTATGTGTTTTTCCAACTGACTTATGAATTCATTCAGACTTAGAAATACTTATACATCTAGCATTCATCCACATATGCAAAACTTAACATATTATTCCCATCTCATTCCTTATGGCGAATACATATAAAAGTAAAACACATAAACTGATAAGCAAGATATTAAGCATTAATTGTAAGCAAATAACAGATGCAAACATGTAAATAATCACACAACAAAGAGTTTAACGTGGTTCACCCCCAGGATGGGAGCTACTTCCACAGGAACTATTGTTGTATTAGTCTTTGGGAAGGGTACAACAGTTCCAGTCTGCACACTCAACTGCAGACTCTCTTCTCTCTCAATAGGCCTCTACGCACACAGCTTGCAGAGCCTTTACAATGGACTCCAATACTTAGAGGATTTTACAATGAATATTACCCAAAATAACAACGATTAACCATTTCCCTTACAAAATGGTGCCTTTTTATAGATCATGCCCGTAGATCTTGTCTTTACAATACACAGGAAAAAACCCTAAGGTTTCCAAAATTGTTGTGGTTTTCCCCTAACCGGACTATTAGGCGCTGATAGCGACTCTTCCATTGTGGCCATCCTTTGTGCGTGGTCACGTCGCTTTCAGCCTGCCCTATCAACCGCATGCTGACTGTCGCTTTCACCTGACCATTCCTTCTCTAACGACCTTATGTGGCCGATTCACACCGTGCTTCCTCTGCGCGTGTGACCGGTCGCTTTCCTTTCTCCTTACTCCTTACACGCCTACTTGGTAATCATGGAGTATCTTAACCAAAAATAGTTCGCTTTCACCTAGTCGACCTTACCTTCATCCTTTCTCAAAATAGGTGCCCTACTTGCACTTCGCGGAATCGGTCCTCAGCTGTGCGGTTCCCATCCTGCTGATACTTCGCTGCGCTCACCTCGCAGCTCCCCAAAACTGACTTGCACCAAAAAGTCTTCAACTGAAATGCGCTTAACTTCGTAATTCTGAAACTTGACTTGCACAAAAATGCCCCACTTGGGCCATGCCCAACAGGCCCCTAACATTTACATGTGGCTCATCCCCAAGCCACTTTCAACTTTCTCTTCTTCCTGTGGAGCTAACTTCGCAACGAACTTTTGGTATGTTGCAGTCAACTTTGCAACCTCTTCCTTGGTGTCCTGCTCAATTTGCTTGACGGTCTCCAACACATCAGATGTTATTTCATCGTTGGCTTGTTCTTGCATGGAGTCTTGTCCTTCACGGAGCTCCCTCAAGTTTTCTTCAATTTTCTATGTGAGTTCCATGGATAATTTTAGGGGCGAAAATTAGCCCCAGGCGAATTTAGAGGGGTTTAAAATATTTGTTGGGCGAATTCTTTATATGGAATGATTTTTTAAATTTCAATAAATTTGTCCCACATTTATTTAAAAAATAATATTTACCAAACCATTCGCCTACCCTTATTGATGAACGATAGCAAATAAATAACGATTTCACCCTTCCAAATTCACTAGAAATCCTCCATTCTCCCCCTATATCCTGCTAATTCTTCCATGAATCCTTTAATCGCCCCTAATTTCCAACAGAAGAGCTTCGTAGCAGCTAGTTTGCCCTTTATATTTCATGTAAATCAAAGGTATGGTTGCATTCGCCCCCAATATGTGTTGTTTGAAGAATTATTTTTGAAGGAGTTATCAACTGAAACAGAGTATTCATTGTATCCTTGTTTCGAGAGTTTCAGAGGTATTTCCATCCACAGGGTCTGGAACTATCTGTTTTATGTAGCTAAATTGTTGATTTTCATCATGTCAGGTAATTCTGATCCAATGCTTTAAGTCTAAGTAAGTGTTTGTAGATTGTAGAGTAAAGGTGAGGTTGTTGGATGATCATGTCCTGAAACTTAGAAGAGAATGGGTTCCTACAACCCCTGCTAAATAAACGATTTCTTCACTAAACTATCCCCTATCCTATACTATGACTTATGCCCAATATTAGTTGTATGTTCAATCTTTAAAGTTAGTATTTGACCATGTATGTGATTATTCTACTGGTTTTCGATGAAAGGATGTTTGACTGGTATATATTCATTTCCTTGTGTTTACCAATATATTCATTTGGTAGAGTTTGTCAGATTGCCCTGCAATTTTCAAAATATTGGTAGAATTTGCCCAATTGGCCCTTAATTTTTCAGAGATTTTTCTAGATTTGCCTTGACTTGTAAGAGTATTTATAATGTCTTTTGCCCCTTACGTTCGTGTTCAATCTATAAATTCCCACCCTTAAATATCTTGGGTAATTTTTTTCTATTTCTTTTACAGGTTTTAATGCATATTCCATGGAAAGTTTTTATATATTTTTATCTAGTGAATCATGAGTTTGATAGACTTTTTTCCAATTATTTTATGTTTTGTTGTATTTTTATTTTATGGGTTTGGGTCTACATCATGAGTATTTGCAACCATCATGGCTCATACACATTCCCCTATCTTCCACATCTTCCTGTAGGCAATGGGAATCTTTAGAGAAATGTTGTTCAACAAGTATTTATCCTCTTCTCATCCTCACCACCTTCTCCCTGCAAAACTGCAATAACCATTTCCCCAAATCTTGTTTAAACTGTCATTTCCTTTCACAAGCAGAGGACAATCACACTCTTACCCAATAAAAATATCCCATATTTCTTGATCACGAATGTGGGTTGTCTTAGTCTGAAGTATCAAATGTCATCGAAAAACGCCAAAGGTCAGTCCTGTTCAGATTAAAATCTGCCCAAACATCCCAATAAGCAGTCCAACTGTTGAGAGAATCAGGAGTCAGCAAAGATCAGGTAAGGAAGATCATTGTCAAAAAATGGTCTTTGACTCCGTTCTTTCTCTCAGAGTTGAAGCCCAAGATTGAGTTTCTAAAGGCATTGGGTTTCAGTGGAAAGGATCCAACAAATGTCATATACAGAAACCCCACATATCTTGACAGTGATATAGACAGAACTGTGACCCCTAACATCTAATATCTTCAAAGCCTATTTGGGTTGAGGTATATTCTATCTAAGTTTCTCATAGGACAACCTTCACTTTCGGGATATGATATTGAGAAGAGATGAAACCCAGGTAAGTAGAAAGTTATGACATTCTCCTGATTATTTCTTTGCAGAAGATGTCACGTGTTAGGGTGCAGGCCTCTTAGTAGTGGTTAAGGATGGGTAGGAGACATAGTAGGGCATATTAGCCCAATTGTTTTTCACCATGTTCTCTTGATTATTCTCTTCAAATGATGTCATTTGTCAGGCCACATGGCTCTGGAGACTTAATAGGTCACACTACCCAGATTGTTTTTCATTGACTGATCTAGTTTTATAAGGAAAGACCTTGCTTTACATCTTGTTAACTTTACAATTTACATGCCTGACCTTGTTATTCATGCATATGTACACATATCACCATAGTTAAAAGAGAGTTGCAAGTGTGCTTCCCTGCCTATCTGCGTTCTTTTTTGTAAAAGTCAGCATTTGTAAACTTTGCATTAGCTTATAAAAATAACACAACATATTGAAATATTGCTAGGGCGATATAAAGTAATATAGTGGTATTTGTAATTATCTGTAAACTAACATAAGATAAATGGCATTAAGGAAATGATATGAAATCATTTTATTTGTGTTTGGTGATGAAATGTATTGACGGAGTCTATAATGATGGGAGAAAAACCAGGGACAATTATTTATTGCAGGTTTCTGTTAGACCAGTGTTATAAACACACACCTCATCTTACAATGTCATGGCTCTAATATAACTTATGTAAATAATTTTACTGTGCTTATTCTTCATTATCTTATGATGTAGTCCAAAACATAGGTTAAAAATGCCTTGTGCATTTGCTCATCTCTTTTCTTGTTTTTTATTCTTTTGCTGCTAGATTTGACTTGGTGATATTTTGACATTTTCTAGTGTGTGTTGTTGAGTATGCATATTATTAAATGTTTTGTGCCAAAACGAGTGAGGCATTTTGCAAAGTATCTGTTATAAAGGTTTTGAGCATGAAAGTGATATTTTATATATAAGATCTGTAAACATTGTTATTGGTTTTATTATTACAACCAGGTGTTTGAGCTGAGCTCTAAACAAGGACCTGAGATGGGTTTGGCATTGTTTTACCAAGTGCCACACTTCAGAGTTCTTGTTTGTGGTGGTGATGGTACTATGGGTTGGGTGCTTGATGCTATCGAGAAGCACAATTATGAATCCCCCCCGCCTGTTGCCATACTTCCTATTGGATCTGGAAATGATTTAGTTAGGATTTTTTCATGGGGAGGAGGCCTTGGTGCAGTAGAGAGACAGGGGGGTTTAAATATGGTACTGTACCATATTGATCATGCAACAATTACTATGATTGATCGCTGGCGAGTCACAATAAGTGGGGGAATATCAGAGCATATTCAGAGTGGTGATCAACCATTGAAATCCATGAAAGATTATCATAACAACGATGACATAGTGAAATTTTTGAACAATTATCTTGGTATGCTTTTGTTCTGTCTACATTTTTTTGTTTCAAGTCTTCAAACTTGATCCAATTTATCCATTTTCCTGAAGTCGATTATAAATATTTTCTTCCTTTTAACAGGAATTGGATGCGATGCAAAGGTTGCATTAGACATTCATATCCTTAGAGAAGAAAGCCCTGAAAAGTTTTATAACCAGGTAATGCTTATTTAAAGTGTATAAGCAAATGGTTTGATGGATGTTAACATTTTATGTTGTCGAAACCATGCAGGTTACTTGTGATTTCCAGGTGTTTGCATTAAGGAATTATGCCAAATATTCAAGCAGCATTGTCAAAAAGCTTTAGAGATTTATCTTCTTTGTTATTAGTTAATTGTAGCCTTGAAGTCCATTTTATATGCAGGAGAATGAAAATGGTTTTCTATAGTCTTTGAATTGAGCATGAATTATGATGCATGGCTATTGGAGAATGAAATTTATATCTTAGAATGTTAATTTAGATGTCAAATGCCAAAGAATTTCTTCGCATATGTCATGTCCTCAGGTCAGGTTTTTGTAAGTTCTTGTTATTTTTCTGCTTCTATTGAGTCAATGACCTCTGAAAAAATCTGCCACTAAATGTTGATCTAAAGCAGGGAACCTGAAAGTAAACAAATGCTCATGTTATTCGTGTGAAAAATGTCTTGTTCAATAATGGCACATTTTTATATGCTTCTTAAGCACTATGGTGCCATTTGAGAATTGGGGATTTGTTTCTTTTGTGGTCATTTTAAATTGTTTATTATATTGATTGTTCAATGTTGAGTCTACTAGAGGCACATTTAATGGTGTTAATTAACATTTTGTTCTTATGTCATCTTGGCAAGTATAGCTTGCAAGTTGGGTCTTCTCCAAATGGCCGTAGATTTTGACTCCCTTTATAGAAATATCAATAGCAGCCTTTCCTCATGTCTGTTTTGTAAAAGACTACTTGGAAATGGTGGTATCATACAATGTTAATGCATGACTTCAAAAGAGATAATGATGGCATGTTTTCTGCTTTGGTGGTTTATTGCAAGATAAGAGATTGTTTGTGTTATTTAGTGATTTGGGTATTCTTCGAGGTTGTCAGTCATATAATTGCCATAATTTTACATTACTGCTTTTCTTAGGCAAATGATTTATTCTGCTTGTGATTGCCATTGTTGCAAATTGTGAATGAATATGGGTTAATCAATGTTTTGCATCTGTATTATTATGCAATTTATGAATAAACTTTTGTATGCAAAAGAAGGTGCCAAGGACATTATGGATAGAACATGTGCTGATTTGCCTTGGCAAATTCGACTAGAAGTGGATGGTGTGGATATTGAATTTCCTGAGGTGGGTGCTAAGACATCTACAACTTATCTATCTGAAACCGTGTACATATATAGTTTTGATTTTAAGTATATTTTGTAACATTGCAGGATGCATAAGGTGTCCTTGTAACGAACATTGGGAGCTACATGGGAGGCGTAGATTTGTGGCAGAATGAAGAGGACCGTGAGGATGAATTTGATCCATAGGTCATGCATGATAAGGTGCTTGAAGTTGTTTGTATTTGTGGAACGTGGCATCTTGGAAAGCTCCAGGTGATGTTTCAATGTTTTACAAGTCAAATATGATATTTTCTGCAGGTCTTAACCCCTTCTTTTCTCCATGTTACATGGGTACAATGACAAAGATAACATATTGAATACTCTAGGTGATGTTTCAATTTTAGACTGGTCAAACATAAGTAGAGGTGTTATTATTAATATGCTAGCCAAAGTCCACGTGCAGATGTAATGCTTTAAAAAAAAAAACTGAAATGGTTATATTTTGTATTAAAAAGTTGCTATGGCCGCACCGTACATCATAATAAGTATAACACAAACAAAAAGGGGATTTCCATAAGCCAATCTTTCAGAAGTTGTCCAAAATTCAAAATTGTTTCCTATAGTTTGAATTGTTCTAACTTTCAGAAAGATATAGCTTAAAGATGTATTGATATAGAATCTAGATCCTAAGAAAATGGCCTAGTATCAAAACTAACTTAGAAAATATAGCTAAACCTTGAATCAGAAACAAACATGCTCACTATGGGCTTCTTACTTGACATTAGCTGGTAACTAGAGCTCTTGGTCCACATGTTCCATTTCCAAATCCCCTAGAGCTCGTTGAATTGTTTCTTCATCTTTTGCAATAACTGGGGTAGACCTAATTGACATCCTTGGATAAGAAACCACAGACTGGGAACTACTAGATAGGCCCAGGACCAATTGGTAAAGCATGTCACATTTAGCTTCTAGCTTCTCAATTTGAGTTTTATGTTGGGTCACAATATCTAATATTTCTGCTGAGAAATTACTTTTATCTGCCTTGGAGATTAAATTTCATATCATGAATGGGGTGCAACTGGCATTCATTATTGAAATGTCTTGAAAGTCTGCTCACCCAATTTTGTTTGAAGAAGAGATTATGTTTAAGGACATAGGAAAACATGACAAGATAGATCAAAAGGCATGAATTTTGCTTGGAAAAGATGGATCTAAAAAAAATACCCTGTAGTGCCAGTTGAGCAGCTTAATCTAAAATTTGGAAGCAACCAAAAGTTATCAGGGGCCACTCAAGTCATCCGAGTTTCAGACAATGCACTACATGAATGGATAAAACCTAATAGTTCCTAAAATGTTTACCAGCACAAAATATTGTTTTTTTTGTTTCCTTGGGCGATGGCATTTTAGAGCAACTGATGAGATTTTGTTAGCTTGTTATTGAGAAAGTTTTGATACGAGAATTGGATGCAGAGAATCTCCTGAAGAAGCCAAAACCAATAGAGGGATAGTTCATTGAAAAACAACTTGTCTTGGCTTTCCTTGTGAGCAATACTGCCTTGAGTAATTTGACAATATTTAACAAGAAGGTTGGTTTTGAGGATCGTCTTATTAGTTAGGTTTTGCTGGTTTGAACGTTGAACCTTGAATTTCTCATATTTGAGTTTCTTAACCTTTACCTTTATATTAATGTTGTTGCTAAAAGGTAAATTTAATAGTTGCGACACTTGGATTTTTAATCAGGATTTCATTTTGACAAAGAGACAGAAGTTATCTTCCAACATTTCCAAAATGGGGTGAGCTTGGTGAAGAGTGATGAAAATTTATTACAGGGATTATTCTACAGATCTATCAAGGATGTTGATGTCTCTGATGTGGATGATTAAAAGATGAATTATGTGTAAAACTTCTACAAATTTATACTTCTGCTAAGGTATGGAGGAATTGTTGAACTTGTTGCAATGTCTCCTTTCACTCGATGGGAAAATCATCAGGAAAGCTTATCTTATATTGATTTGAATGTAGAAGAATTGTTGGGACATTATTATGGGTGTGGTCATTCCTTTTTTAGGGATTTGAAGCTTGTTAGTGCTCAGATAGAAGCAAAGGATTGGATGGTTGTAGACTTGAAACTTTTTGCTATGAAGGTGAAGATCCTTCACATGAACTTGGTTTGTGATGTTAAGGCAAAGTCCAACAAGGTGCTTATGAATTTTGATTCATAGGAAGTAGGAGATTCTCCAATATAAATCGGGGATCTCCTCATCAATTTGCAGGACATGCCTGGAGCTTGCAGCTCTAGATGAATCTATATTACATGATAGAACTTTGTGTTATGTCAGATCAATTCTACAAGTATCTTGGAAAGAAGAGGTAGAAATGGTGTTTTTTGGCACACTAAATTTCAGGACTCTTTAGTGGCATTGGCTGATGTACGGTGTGATTGTGTTGAAACGTGGCTTCCGTGCAACACTACAAAAATTTCTGGGAATAATTGTGTACAAAAATTGCAACTGGAGGCAGTTCTAGCCCTTGCAAAACGAAAATAGGGACACTTTGTATGTGGTTGTAAATGTTCTATATGCTTTTGCCAACTTTTTCGCAATTTGTTCTGGAGAAGGCCATTCCTTTGATACTGTTGTATGGGTAACCATGTTTTGATGAGAAGTGCACATATTGCTCTCTTGAATCACACCAAGGAACTGATGTGGATGATTGTTGGAATTTGGAAGGTCATGATGGGAATCATGATTGCAAAAAGAAAAATCATACATGTATGGAGATCTATTCTTTATTTGACAAATCATCCATGCAGCATTCTTGTTGCTTGAAGGTTGGACATGAAGGTCTTCATAGGTGTAATTCACCTCAACATATCTGTAAGATGGCATATTCTCTTCCAAGTTGCAAAAATCTTTGTGTTATAAAATTAAGCCCGGGGATCATGGAAAACATGCTTGTCATGAGAGATATTGTCAAATTAGGCTTTTCATGATCTCCCCTCCCAAGTTTTAATAAAATTTCATTAGGCAAAAGAGTTGCATGGTTTTCCAAATTGTCTGCCTTTTTGTTCTCAGATTGAAGCGTATGGAGGAAATGAATTGTATCCATTCTGTTGGCAACGCTTTGAGTGCATTCGATCATCCTTCATAGTTGGGTTTCTTTAAGGAGGGTCCAATTCACCATATTCCTGATAAGGATAGTCATGTTACGTACTACAGTAAGGACTCTGATCCCTTGTTCGGTTGCCAACTGGATTTTGTTCCACATTGCTAAGGCCAATTTCCCACGTGAAATTTAATTCTTCATTTCCCCAAGTGAAATTTAATTCTTAATCTCCTCCAAGGTCGATGAGGAACCCCCTGCACCTGCATCCTTTTAAACCAAGTGAGCTATTACAAAATATATCTCTGTGTCTGAATTTAATTAATGGTTTTCAGTGATCTCAATTGCTGAAGGAACTAGTCTTATTGTGTCTAGTTCTAATGGGTATCAGTGATCTCAATTTGCTGAAGTAATTTGTCTTACAATGTCTATGCTTATTTTTGTCACAATTATTTATTTAAATATTTTTTAACCCCATTTCAAGACAAGAACCATTTTTTCTGGCAGACTTCTTTGAAATTCTTTCTAGATAATTTTAACCCCAATTAATATACCATCTATGCCTTTTGCACTCATCTTTTATGAAATTATTATTCTGGTTGATCTTATTGAGCAGGTTTTTTCCTTGACTGATTTTCCAACTATTTGATACATATGGGATTCTTGGTTTGGATTTTTTGTCATTGATTGTCACCCTACAATTTAATATGTATGGGATTTGAAGTTTGGATTTGGCATTTCAACTGTCACTATCATTGCATGAAAGCATTTGCTTGGCTTTTCTATTTCAGTTGTTTGAAAGGAATTACCTTTTTTCAGTGGCAACATCAATACATTGGCAGTAATAAAATATAATTTATGGTCCCAGTTAATGTTCTATTATATACTTATTTTTATACTGTTGGCAAGTTTTGAAGAATGCAAGGAAAACATTATGTGATGAGATTTATTTTTGTGAAAAAGACAGGGACATTTCTCTTGCAAAGGTAATTACAAAGTTAAGGTTGTTAGTAGTGTTGAAATATTGTAACTTCTAAGAATATTATATTGTGTACTTTATTATTCCGGAGATGCTTCATTCCACCGAGAGGACTTTGTTGTATATCCGGAGATGTTTATTCGTCTGTGGAGATTGTGGTAACTTGAGTTATTAGAATTCCCTAGTGGGGTCGGCCCTATATGTGTTATGTGGGTAAAAGGGTTATTAGACCACCCTAGAAGGGTTGGCCCAGTCAACATTATGTAAAGTGGTTAAGTTGGGTCTGACCTAGTTAATATAAAAGACAAGTCGGAGTTGTGTATAAATAGAGGAGGGTTTTCCTCATTTAAGACATATTACACTCACTTGTGATTGGCGCATAGGTGAGGGAGAGATCTGCTATGAAGTAGAAGGAGCTCATGTCTAGGGTTTACATCTTTGTATTTGTTGGTCATCTATATTGAGGAAGCTTTGCTGGGTTTTCTACCCCATGAGGGTTTCCCAGGATAAATCTGTGTCTCTTGTGTTTATGCTGTGCTTGTTGTTCTTTCAGTGATCTTGTATATGCTATTGTTTTGAAATGGAATGTAATGTTGATATTTTCTGTCTTATCATATTGAATCTTAACATGGTATCAGATCTAGCTTGAAGGAAGGCAATGTATGGCACTTATGACACTTGCTTCACTTGCGACAATTTGAAGGTTAGGGTTTTATATAGCAAAAGCCAGTCATCGTGGAACTTTCACTATAAATCCATTTTAGAGAAGGTTCAGGATCTGAAACCTTTACAGGTCGTATATAACATCCTCCTGTACCTTTTGTCCAAAGGAAAACCTCTAATTCGTTCTACTTTGTGATTTATGATCAGTACAAGTTAGGGTTTCTGCCTCTTCCAAATCTTAGTAATAAACAGGTTGTTGATGTATATGTAACTTCGGAATGTATTTCACATATATGTATATTGTATTCCTATAGAGATGTTATTATTCCTCTATACGGAAGTGTCGTCATTTATATCGTGAGTGTCGTAACTTATACTTGATGGGTTATTAGACCACCTTGTTGGGGTCGGCCCTATATAAGTCATGTGGGTCAAAGGGTTATTAGACCACCCTATTGGGGGTCGGCCATGTGGGTCAAAGGGTTATTAGACCACCCTAGTGGGGGTCGGCCCAGTTAGCATTATGTTAAGTGGTTAAGTTGAGGCCGACCTAGTTGAGTAAAGGTCAAGTCAAGTTAGTGTATAAATAGAGAGTGTGTCTCTCTCATTTTACACATTCTATTCTCTCACTCACACTTTGGAGAGTGGTGCACTTGTGGAGGAGGAGGATCTTCTGCTAGGAGAAGACTATCTCTTGTATTCTGGTTGTATCATTGCTCTATCTATCTCTGAGGAAGTTATTGGGGTTTTTCACCTTTATGGTTTTCCCCAAGTAAACTCTGTGTCTCTTGTGTGCTTGCATTATTGTGTCCATGATTGATATGCTGTAGATTTGCTGTAAATGTTGTTCTCTCATTTAAGATCCTAGATCAGATTGAAGTAAATTCTGAAAATTTAACATGGTGTCAGAGCTAGCCTGAAAGAAGGCATGATATGGCATGTATGACACTTGTTGCACTTACGATGCTAGGGCTTGATATAGCAAAAACTAGTCATCGTAGCACTTTCGCTATAAATCCATTTTGGAGACGTTTTTGGATCTGAAACTTTTACAAGTCAAAGATCAGATCCCCATGTACCTTGTGTCCATAGGAAAACCTCTAATTCGTTGTACTTTGGGATTTATGATCTGTACAATATAGGGTTTCTGCCTCTTCCAGATCTGAGTCAAAACCATGTGACCTTGGGAAAAAGGTCATAACTTGGGCTAGGAAGCTCCAAATGCAATTTCGTAAAAAGTGACAGGTAGTACACAGACTATACTATCTTAGGAAACGTTTTCAGAGGTCTAAGTTTAACCAGTGACACGTGGCATGCCTTACAAGTTCTCTCTCCTGTATTATCCCCTAAACAGGTCACGTTGCGACACTTGGTATAACTCTCTCTCAGAGAATCCAATTGAGGTAAGACCTGTCGGGATGGAAAGCTAACAGGTCGGGATATCTCAAAAAACATTTGTAGACCCTGAGGATCAAAAAGTTTGGAGTTACACCAGAAAAAATCAGGTACATATTTATGTCAAAACAGAATTATTTTTTAGTACCTTCATTCATGGCTTCCGGAATTTAGGGCTTCGGAGAAAGTTGGAATTTTTGTAATCGGAGACCACGGCTGGATGCTACTCATAAAAATCGAAATTTAAAGACCAAGATCATATTTTTTGGTTGGGCAGAAGGCTGGGCTTGATCAAACCCTAGTTCAGGACTTTGATTGGAAAGATGGAAAATTAGGGCTTTTGCAAAAATTGGAATTTTGGAAATCTGTGACCACGACTGGAAGCTCCTCAGAAAAATCGAAGCTTAGAGTTTTGAATCAAATCTTTTGGTTGGGTGAAGCTCCGGGAAACTCAAACCCTAATCCAGATCCAGGTCCAGTTCTTGCAAATCAAGTGGATTGGATTAATCCTAGAAGAAGATGGATTGGTCACCTGCATATGTGAAGAAGTTCCTGTCTCAGAGGGAGATGAGGCTAAGGCCTTCCATAAGAAGATTACAATCAATCTTGACAGGTATGGCTTACAAGTATGTTTCATGGTTAAGTTTATCATATGTTTGTCTTCATATCATTACAGTACAATCTTGATTAATTACTGGACTTGTCGTATCACCTTAATAGAAGATATTCATTGATTAAGATTTTGCCACTTATGATTGTACTAATGCATTGTGATGTTGTATGAGGTTTATGATTGTTTGCTAACACAAAAGGTACACCAAGAAAGTCAAATCATGTTCCACTTCAAGAACATATGCTCATGGTGACATGAAGACAAAGATTCATCCATTGTCATGGATCACATAGAAGATCTACTTTCGAGGTATGTATAACTTGGTTCTACAATGGTTAACTTATGAGACATGCAGGTTACTAGCACAAGTCACTGAAGAGAACCGGAAGACATTATGCGGGTATGTTAGACATAACTAGCTAGCATGCTAATCCATGTATGTTTTTCCTATATCAAGCTAGAATCCCACCTTGTGTTAGGATCTTATATTGTTGTGTTGTTGATAATGATTATTCATGAAGTCATAGGTTTGAATAATCATGGTTGTATGCATATTATGTTTCGTACCATAATTGATGATATGACTAACCAGAAGAATCATGAAGGTATAGTTTTGAATAATCACGGGTTTTATGCATATTATATCTCTTATCTTGATTGATGATTCAACTAACCAGAAGAGTCCTATGATCAAATAAGAATATGTATGAGTAAAAGAAGACTTCCTTGAAACCTTGAATACTAATGTTTATTATCTGTGTTTGAATTGATCCTGACTATACATGCTTGAGATTATTGTGTTTTGATAATATTAAGATTATACTAATGAATGTTTGATTATGTATGAGACCTAGAGGATAACACAATGATGATACTAACAAGCATGCATAGGGATCGAGAATGTATATAAGTTCAAGGACAGGTAATCCAGGAAGCAAAGATCAAGAGGGAGCACACTCCAGTAGTTTCTACAAGGATGTAGATATTCAGAGGGAGTTGACCACTTCTCACAATCCACATCAGAATGGAGTTGCAAAGATTCAGAGGGAGTCCACCCAAAAAACAAACAAAGATAAGTATTTGAATTGTCATTACTTGCATATTTTATTGTTTAAATAATACTGTTCAATAATGTATATACTGGTGTTCCTAGAATTAGGTTGTGTATTATGCATATTAGAATAGTTGCATTGATGAACAATATACTACTAATATACATGGGTAAGTGGCCTATGGCACTGTACAACATTCCATTGCTACTTATCTAGAATGAAACCTCTTTGCTGACATGTTGGGAGTTTTGCACACTCTTAACAATGTTCTGGTAGAGATTGGAAGGCATCTAGAAAGTTACGGGATATGGATAAATGTTGTATTGAAGCATTGGCTAAGATAATTGCATGACTGTATGACATATTTCTTAATGTGTAAGAATTTGTTCTGAAAACTATGAGCTGTTTTCTAATCATGCAATTTAACTTGTTGTGTAGTAAAGATTGTATACCATCACCTACAAAAGAAGGACTGTTAACACCCAAAAAGTGCTCACTAGCTCATTTCCCTATTCACATGACCCATTTGTCCACTTTTTCACCATCTGAGCCTCTGAAACCAACAAAAGGTCACCAAAAGACCTAAGTACACCCCTTTTTCCATTAAAAAAGATTATTTTTCCTAAAAAAGCATAAAAAACCCTCAAAAAGGGTCCAAATTCCCAAAAATATTAAAAAGGGAATAAAAATATTAATTTTATTCAAAAAAGGAAAAAAGGAGGGAAAAGTACCTAAACCATGTTGGTCAATACCATTTGGTTTCCACAAAACCACAAATGGTATTCCCCACCACCAAAACCTATAAAAAGGTGGTAGGGGCTCCTCATTTCACATCCATCCATTATCTCATCCTCATGCTGCCGAAATCTTCCTTGAGCATTTTGGCCATTGTAAGCAACCTTGGAGAAGGAGACCTCTTGGAGCTTGGAGCTACTCATCTTGGGAGTTGCTCAACATCAACCTTCACCATTGAAGGTATTATCGCAAGCACTTGCTTGCCCCCTACTTTTCAATACAAATTCATTCTTTAATATTTTCTTGTTCTTGTTTTTTAAATGTTTACACTATTTGCTTATATTCTTGCATAGATCCATGATTAGTTTAGTTTAGATTAGTTTCTTGTTTAATTCTATTGAAACTGCTGCTACTAGTTAGCAGGTGCCCATAGCACTAAGCCTGGTTGCAAAACCGGGCCAACAAGGACTACAACATTTGTTCAGCAACAAAGTTATCTCTTGAAAATATTGAAGTTCCCAGGATCTGGGAAGATTTCCATGATCGAGGAGTACCAGTCGATCAAGAATGATGTTTGGGATGTACTCCCAAGACCTGAAGGGAAGTTTGTTATGAATTCCATATGGATCTATCAAGATCAAGCATGCTGCAGATGGCGGCATAGAGAAATATAAAAGTGATGAAATAGAAGATACACCAGATGGTTTTCAAGACAGCTTTCTTGAATGGTGTAGTTGAAGAAGAAGTGTATGTGGAGCAGTCACTTGGTTCTGAGACACATGACAGGGAGTCATATATGTGCAGAAATTGGGTATGATGCACCACTTTCTAGGTATGGAGGTGTGGAAGAGTGCAGATGGAATCTTCCTTGGACAAGGGAAGTATGCAGTAGAGATCCTGAAGAGGTTCGGGATGATGGACTGCGAGGCTATGGCATCGAACCTGGAGCTTCTGTGTGATGCTTCATCTGAACCAGTTGATGTCACTATGTATCGTCAGATGATTGGGTCCTTGATGTACCTGACGAACACGAGACCAAATATTTGCTTTGCGGTGAACACATTGAGTCAGTTCCTGATAGATCCGAGGAGTGTTCATCTGGTTGCTGTAAAGCATGTTCTGAGGTACCTGAAGGGTACAGTGGATTATGGGCTCAAGTATGAAGCGAATCAAAAGTTTAACCTACAGGGTTATGTTGATTCAGATTGGGATGGCAGTGCCGCAGATAGGAAGAGCACATCTGGGTGCTGCTTCAGTATGGGATCAGGTGTGAACTCTTGGTTTAGCAGGAAGTAGTCCTGTGTAGCACTGAGTACAGCTGAGGCAGAGTATGTTGCAGCCTGTTCAGCTAGTTGTGAGGCAGTATGGCTACGGAAGCTATTGTCTGAGTTATTTGATCTCCCGTTGGATGCTACTGGTATCTTCTGTGATAACCAGAGTTTGTGTGAAGCTGTCCGAGAACCCAGTGTTTCATGACAGGTCGAAACACATAGAGATCAAATATCACTATATCAGGGATATGGTGCAGAGAGGAGCTGTGAAGCTCCTATATGTTGCGACGGACGAGCAGATTGCAGATGTGCTGACGAAGCCACTAGCTAGGGTGAAGTTCGAGTACTTCAGAGAGAGGGTTGGTGTTCTTCAAATCGGTGACACTTCGAGGAAGAAGTGACAGACACATTTGCTAAATCCATTCCAAGCATGTTGGAAGGAGGATCCTTCACATGGCTGTGGATGTAAGCGCTGGATGATGAGCATCAGGATGATGTTCTGGTTTCTGCTTTGTATGATCAGTTGGATCATTTATATGTATGTGTGCATCATGTTGGATGCTGGATATGATCAGTTGGATCATTTATATGTATGTACGCATCATGTTGGATGCTGGATATGATGGGTTGGATCATTTGTATATATTGTGTATATGCATCATGTTGGATGCTTGGACCATGTATCTGTATATGTATCAAGTGGATACATTGTATGATCAGGTGGATCATGTATATTGATATGTATCAGGTGGATACATTGTATGATCAGGTAGATCATGTATATTGATATGTATCAGGTATGATCAGGTAGATCATGTATGCTGATGGATACATTGTGTGGATCATGTATCTATGTATCAGGTGGATACACTATATATGATGATATGTATCAGGTAGATACTTGGTGTGCATCAGATGGATGCATTGTATGATCAGGGTGATCGCGGATGACGAGCTTCTCCAGATGACATGCAACAGGATGTTGTAGTGATGATGATCAGGATGATCATGTGTATATCAGGATGATGTATGGTGAGTATCAGGATGATACTTTGTGGCCATGGATCAGGTTGTGCAAATGAGCATGTCTGGGAGATCCTATAGGTCAGAGTTGCGTACCCATAACAGACTGGGATTCTCTTTCGAGACATTGCTCTGGGAGGACATGTAATTTGTGCCCTAGGAGATCTTCAGGTTGGAGTTGTGTACCCGTAACATCCTGAGATGCTCTTGCGAGGTTTTGTCCTATGGCATGTAATTTGCTCCTGGGAGATCTGGACAGGATGAAAAAGGCCTCAGATGCTTCAGCTAGGTTTTTCCATGACCACATGTAATTTGCTCCTGGGAGATCTAGACGGGATGAAAAAGGCCTCAGATGCTTCAGCCAGGTTTTGTGGTGGACCACATGTAATGTGCTCCTGGGAGATCCGACAGGTAGAGCTATGTGCTCGTAACAACCTGGGATGCTTCAGCCAGGTTTTGTGGTGAGATCACATGTAATGTGATCCTGGGAGATCCGATGGGTAGAGCTGTGTGCTCGTAACAACTTGGGATGCTTCAGCCAGGTTTTGTGATGGGTCACATGTAATGTGCTCCTGGGAGATCCGACGGGTAGAGTTGTGTGCTCGTAATAGCCTGGGATACTGTAGCCAGGTTTTTTGATGCACGTAATAAGTCCTGAGAATTCCACAGTATGGTCAGTGATGAAGAAGACCTGCAGGTGGTGGGCCTACATCCAGTATGAAAAAGGACTGGCTCTGTAGAACTTCCTATGATGAGTAGATTCAGAGATTGATTGAGATAGCAGCAGCAGTGACGATGATGATGACTCGATGACGATTATCCAGTGATGATGATCCAGAGAAGATGACTTGTGCTAGAAGACCTGTGTCGAGAAATACCTTCCTAGTTAAGAGGGAGTGTTAATGTATATGTAACTTCGGAATGTATTTCACATATATGTATCTTGTATTCCTATAGAGATGTTATTATTCCTCTATACGAAAGTGTCGTCATTTATATCGTGAGTGTCGTAACTTATATTTGATGGGTTATTAGACCATCTTGTTGGGGTCAGCCCTGTATAAGTCATGTGGGTCAAAGGGTTATTAGACCACCCTAGTGGGGGTCGGCCATGTGGGTCAAAGGGTTATTTGACCACCCTAGTGGGGGTCGGCCCAGTCAGCATTATGTTAAGTGGTTAAGTTGAGGCCGACCTAGTTGAGTAAAGGTCAAGTCAAGTAAGTGTATAAATAGAGAGTGTGTCTCTCTCATTTTACACATTCTATTCTCTCACTCACACTTTGGAGAGTGGCGCACTTGTGGAGGAGGAGGCTCTGCTGCTAGGAGAAGACTATCTCTTGTATTCTGGTTGTATCATTGCTCTATCTATCTCTGAGGAAGTTATTGGGGTTTTTCACCTTTATGGTTTTCCCCAAGTAAACTATGTGTATCTTGTGTGCTTGCATTATTGTGTCCATGATTGATATGCTATAGATTTGCTGTACATGTTGTTCTCTCAGTTAAGATCCTAGATCAGATTGAAGTAAATTCTGAAAATTTAACACAGGTGACGTAGGAAAAAAGGTCACAACTTGGGCTAGGAAGCTCCAAATGAAATTTCGTAAAAAGTGACAGGTAGAGAACGCACTTTAGTTTCTCAGGTAAGGTTTTCAGAGGCCGAAGTTGAACCAGTGACACGTGGCACTCCGTACAAGTTCGCTCTCCTGTTTTATCCCATAAACAGGTCACATTGCGACACTTGGCATAAATCTTTCTCAGAGAATCCAATTGAGGTCAGACCTGTGGGGTTGGAAATATGACAGGTCACGCTACCTCAGGATGAATTTTCAGACCCTGTGAATTCATAATTTTAGAGATGCACCAGAAACAATCAGGTGTATATTTCTGTCAAAACATAATTGGATTCTGAGCACCTTCATTCTTGGCTTATCACTGCTGCGGGAATTTAGGGCTTCGGAGAAAGTTGGAATTTTTGGAATCGGAGTCCATGGCTGAATAATCCTCAGAAAAATCAAAATTTAGAGACCAAGATCGAAATTTTTGGTTGGTCAGAAGGCTGGGCTTGATCAAACCCTAGTTCGGGATTTTGATCGGAAAGGTGGAAAATTAGGGCTTCTGCAAAAGTTGGAATTTTTGAAGTCTATGACCACGGCTCGAAGCTCCTCAGAAAAATCAAACTTTAGAGCTTTGGATTGAACCTTTTGATTGGGCGGAAGGGTGGGATTTATCAAACCCTAGTTCGGGGTCCTGTCCAGTGAATCCAGAAGTTTCAAAGGCAATTTTGAGGGGTCAAATTTTGCAGTTTTCAAAATTAAATTATACCAGCTTGATCAGCTCAGAAAGCCACATCTTTCCATCCATTCAGAAGTTTGAACTTCAAAGTTTGAATTTTTAGGGTTTCTCTAACAAACCCTAATCCAGCTCCAGAACCAGTTTCAACAAATCAAAGTGTTTTGGGTTAAAAGCAATCCTGACAGGTATGACTTGAGGAGATACATGTATGTGTTGAAATCTGTTCATGATTAAGTTTATGATATGTTTGTCTTCATATTATTGAGGTTAGTACAATCTTGATTAATCTTAGAATTGTCTTATCACCCTAGTAAAAATATGAATGCATGTGAATGATAGAAGACATTCATTGATTAGGTTTATATGATTGTACTAATGCACATGTGGTGTTGTATGAGGATGATGTTGTCTGCTAACAAGATACATGTACATCAAGAAAGACAAATCAAGTTCTATGACCATGATGACATGAAGACAAAGATTCATCCATAATCTTTGATCACATAGAAGCTCTACTTTCGAGGTATGTATGACTTTGTTCTACTATGCTTAACCTATGAGATATGCAGGTTCTAGCACAAGGTCTCTAAATCATTGAAGAGAACAAAGAAGATATTGTTTGGGTATGTTAAGACATAACCAAGCATGATAATCCAGGTATGTTTTCCTATATAAGGTTAGAATCCTACCTTGTGATAGGATCTTAGGTAAGTATACATGTGTATGAAATGATCATGACCATACAAAATGTTTTGATAGTATTGAGATTATACCAATGAATGTATGTTTATGTATGAGATCATGAGGATGACACTAGTGCACACTTAAGCATGCATAGTGGTACAAAATAAATAGAAGTTCAAAGACATATAGAGATCAAGCGGGAGGCAACCACTCAACATAAAAGATAAGTATTTGAGTTGTTATCACTGCAATAGGAAATGATATTGCTTGTATGCATATTTGTATTCCT
This sequence comes from Larix kaempferi, assembly GCA_027924585.1. Lineage (NCBI taxonomy): Eukaryota > Viridiplantae > Streptophyta > Pinopsida > Pinales > Pinaceae > Larix > Larix kaempferi. Next base: position 5,851,872 of record BSBM01000805.1, on the reverse strand, counting down.
AGAATATATCATGCATAGTGTGAGCATTCATATAGCATTGAACAGTATATTACTAATATGCATATGATGGGTAAGTTGGACAAACATTTCATTGTTGTTTATCTAGAATGAAACCTCTTTGTTGACATGTTGAGAGTTGTGCACGCTCTTGATAGTATGTTCTGGTAGAGATGGAAGGCATCTAGATAGCCATTGTATGCATATAGGATATGGAAACGTGTTGTGCCAAAATATTGGTCAAGATAGTTGCATGACTATGTGAATCATATCAGTATGCATAGTAGGTTATCATGTCAACTTAATTTGATGATTATGAAGTATTACTAATCATGTGATTAAATTTGATTTGTAGAAAAGATCGTGTGTTATGATGATGAACACCTGTTCCAAAGAACAAGTGATGGATGTTCAACAAGAAGACTTACAAATCAAACATACTATAGAAGGCTCGTGGCTAGAAGATTCTCTTAGAAAGAGGAAGAGGATCATGATGAGATGTTTTCTCCAAGTGGCTAGATAAGACCATTCTCTTAATGGTGTAATTGAAGAAGAAGTGTGAATCAGGCTCTGTACGAGTACCCAGGATCGATAGTCATTTGATGAGCTTAATGATCACCATGGGTGATGCGGATTTCAACCTTTGCTACAAGGTTGAAGATGGTGTCTATATACAGATGACATTATTCTCTTAGATGGATGCAAGAAGGAACTCACCATAGAGTTCGAATGATCTTGAGGCCCATATCAGTAGAGCCATCTGACGGGAGATGGCACAGATAGATATACAGAAGATCACTCAATGCAGAGTGTGAATGATGTTCAGTCACAAAGAGAGAATTGATAGCTTCTTGACAAGATTGGGCTTTACCAGAAGTAAAGCTGATCCTAACCTTTGCCATAAGGTTGTGGATGATACTATGTCGATGATCTCTTTCTAACAGGGAATGAGAAACAGATCATGGAAAGCAAGATGAAGCTAGCTACAAAATTTGAGATGAAAGATCTCAGATTGATGCTTTACTTCCTAGGTCTGGAAGTATGGAAAGGCTCGGAAGGAATCTTTCTCAACCAGAGAAAAGTATGCTGTGGAAATCTTGAAAAAGATTTCATATGTTGGAATGTAAGGACATGACCACTCTCATGGGTTCCAACTTGAAGTTGTTAGCTGATGACTCCTCAGAATTAGTGGATGTGACTCTGTACAGAAAGATTATTGGGTCATTGATGTATCCGACAAATAGAAGGCCAGATATATGCTTTGCTGTGAACACCTTGAGTCAATACCTAGTGGAACCTAGGTGTGTTCACTTGATAGCTGCAAATCATGTGATGAGGTACCTAAAAGATACGATAGACTTTGGTTCTTGGAGATCATGACTTCAGATTGTATGTCTACACAGATGTTGATTGAGCAGGAAGTGTATCAGACAGGAAGAGCACATTGGGAGGATGTTATTGTCTAAGATATGCCATGATCTCGTGGAATCAATATAGTGTGGCTCTCAGCACAGCTGAAGCAGAATATATAGCTACTTGCTCTACTATTTGTGAAGCGATATGGCTTCGGAAGTTGTTATCAGGATTATTTGACTTAGAGATGGACTCCATTGTGATACTGTGTGACAACCAGAGTTGTATCAAGATGACAGAGAATCCAGTGTTCCATGATAAGTCAAAGCACACAGAGATCCGATATTTTTATATACGGGATATGGTGCAGAAAGGATCTATCAAGCTCAAGTATGTGAGCACTAACGAACAAGTTGCTGATGTATTGACCAAACCTCTATCTCGAGTAAAGTTTGAGTATTTCTGAGACAAGCTTGTTGTCGTTCAGAAGGACCCTCCTCGAAAGGGGGAGTGATGTGGTCGATGATGATATTTGGATATTGGTATCGTTGTGGATACCTGTATCGATGATGAGGATACTTTATCGATGATGATGATACTGTATCGATGATGAGGATACTTGTATCGATGACGAGGATACATGTATTGATGATTAAGTTAGTTGTTCCGATAATGATGTCGATGATGAGGTCGATATATGGTCCTTAGAATTTGTCTAAGTGGACAAGAAGGGATTGTATCATCCCTGGACACATGTCCTAAAAGAGATCCATATACATATGTCTCCGAGAAAGTGGTCCCTAGTGGACGTGATAGGACTGCATCATCCCTGAACGTTTAGTTCAAAATGTACGTGATAGGACTGCATCGTCCCTGAACATTTGGTTCAAAATGTACGTGAGGGGATTGTATCATCCCCGAAATTTGGTCTCTGAATTGATCCGTAGACATATGTCTCCGAGAAATGGTCCCTAGTGGACGAGAGGGATTGCATCGTCCCTAGACTTAGGTCTTTGAATTGATCCGTAGACATCTGTCTCCGAGAATTGATGATAGGACTGCATCGTCCATGGACATTTAGTTCAAAATGTACGTTATAGGATTGCATTGTCCTTGGACTCATGTCCTAAAATGATAAGGATTCATCATCCTGAAAGTAGATCTGGATTACATCATCCATAGACATGAGACTTGTCTAAAATTGATAAGGATTGATCATCCTGGAAGTAGATCTGGATTGCATCGTCCATAGACATGAGACTTGTCTAAAATTGATAAGGATTGATCATACTGGAAGTATATCTAGATTGCATCGTCCATACACATGAGACTTGTCTAAAATTGATAAGGATTGATCATCCTGGAAGTAGATCTGGATTGCATCGTCCATAGATATGAGACTTGTCTAAAATTGATAAGGATTGATCATCCTGGAAGTAGATCTGGATTGCATCGTCCATAGACATGAGACTTGTCTAAAATTGATAAGGATTGATCATCCTGGAAGTAGATCTGGATTGCATCGTCCATAGACATGAGACTTGTCTTAAATTGATAAGGATTGATCATCCTGGAAGTAGATCTGGATTGCATCGTCCATAGACATGAGACTTGTCTTAAATTGATAAGGATTGATCATCCTGGAAGTAGATTTGGATTGCATCGTCCATAGACATGAGACTTGTCTTAAATTGATAAGGATTGATCATCCTGTAATTGGATCATGTGTATTGCAGATTATGCTGCTATGATGGTATCGTTGATCGAGATGATCCAGATGCTATTGATCGAGAGGATCCAGTTGATGATGTGATGCTGTTGATCGAGAGGATCCAGTTGATGATGTGATGTTGTTGATCGAGATGATCCAGTTGATGATGTGATGTTGTTGATCGAGAGGATCCAGTTGATGATTTGATGATGTTGATCGAGAGGATCCAGTTGATGTTGTTATGATGATGATCAGTAGATCCAGATGATGAGGCTGTTGATCGGGTGATCCAGATGATGATGATGCTGTAGCTGATTGAGTGTTGCAGAAGGTGAAGACTCAATACTGACGATGCTGATACTCTAGTATTGAAGACCTGAAGATATTCCAGTAACTGGTTGAGTTACTGATGATGTTGAGAAATCTTCCAATGATCTATAAGATGTATCATGTATGATGTAGTTAATGACTCCTTGCTCTTGTAGATGTTGTTATAATATCCTTCTCATTAAGGGGGCGTGTTGAAATATTGTAACTTCTAAGAATATTATATTGTGTACTTTATTATTCTGGAGATGTTTCATTCCTCCAATGGGACTTTGTTGTATATCCGGAGATGTTTATTCCTCCGTGGAGATTGTGGTAACTTGGGTTATTAGACTTCCCTAGTGGGGTCGGCACTGTATGTGTTATGTGGGTAAAAGGGTTATTAGACCACCCTAGAAGGGTCGGCCCAGTCAACATTATGTAAAGTGGTTAAGTTGGGGATGACCTAGTTAATATAAAAGACAAGTCGGAGTTGTGTATAAATAGAGGAGGGTGTCCCTCATTTAACACACATTACACTCACTTGTGATTGGCGCATAGGTGAGGGAGAGATCTGCTATGAAGGAGAAGGAGCTCATGTCTATGGTTTACATCTTTGTATTTGTTGGTCATGTATATTGAGGAAGCTTTGCTGGGTTTTCTACCCCATGAAGGTTTCCCAGGATAAATCTGTGTCTCTTGTGTTTATGCTGTGCTTGTTGTTCTTTCAGTGATCCTGTATATGCTATTGTTGTGAAATGGAATGTAATGTTGATATTTTATGTCTTAGCATATTGAATCTTAACAAGTAGTTCTCATATCTAGTTAACTTGTTCCTTTAGTCTTTTTAGATATTTTTGTCTTATATTTGTCTTATCTATTTCCATGAATTAATGTCTTAGTTGCATGAATTAACTCCAGTAAGTGCAATGATCTCTCTTATAATGGAGTCTACCTTCCTTGTGTGGCCTTCAGAAATTGAGTTTAACGTTAAATGCATGTCATCAAGTTTTGAGACATACTTACACCCTTTGTATTTGGTTTTGTATTTTAGGTGTTTAGTTGTTGAGGCAATTTGTGGAAGTGAATTTCAACGAGGATGTATCACTTCAGTTGCATTTAAACTTGCAACTACATTGTTCAAACAACTAATGTCGGTAAAATTATGATTGTTCTTAGGTTCCTTGGTGTAAAACCCATTGAACAAGTTTCCCGAAAGGATACATTTTATCAATAGATAAACTAAGTGATGCAACCAAACAATCATATCAAAGTATAGAAAACAACTTCAGTTTTTGGAGGCATACTACTGACTCCTAGGGGACAGTAAGTATTTTGCACTGAAGTGTCACTTGCACTTTATGGAGTTATGCTCTTGTGTTTTTGGTGGCTCCTCCTTAATGATGGTATATGTTGGCCCCAAATGTCCTCAACCATGGTTTCTAGACACTAGAGAATTGTTTGCTTGAAAGTCTCCTAGTTATGCCAAGCATGGAAGTGTTATCCATGAACTTGATTGTTTTCAGTACTTCGGAGAGATGAAAAACTTTGCTAGAAGCTCATCCCTATGCTTAAATCTCATCCTTTTCTTGGACAAGTATTTCAAGATGATGCACAGTTTCAAGAATCTGTTCATATGAGATTCCTCTACATGCTCTTCTCTCTGGAGTGTTGATTTTTAATAATGGGATGTGCTGCTCCATGAAATTTTTCATCCATCCTTGGGTATTAAAAGGATCAGTTGGGTGGCAATATGCTTTTGCATGAGTGGAATCTTTTACCTATTCTCTATGGAGTCTTCTACTTTAGGGAGTTCTGATCTTGTGTTTTTGGTGGCTCCTCCTTAATGATGGTATATGTTGGCCCCAAATGTCCTCAACCATGGTTTCTAGACACTAGAGAACTGTTTACTTGAAATTCTCCTCGTTATGCCAAGAATGGAAGTGTTATCAAGGCACTTGATTGTTTTCAGTAGTTCAGAGAGATGAAAACCTTTTGCTAGAAGCTCATCCCTATGCCTAAAGCTCATCCTTTTCTCGGACAAGACTTTCATTTTGATGCATAGTTTCAAGAATATGTTCATGTGAGATTCCTTTACAGGGTCTTCTTTATGGAGTGTTGATTTTTAATTCTTGGCTGTGCTGATCCATGAAATTGTTCATCCATCCTTGGGTATTAAAAGGATCAGTTGGGTGGAAATATGCTTTTGCATGAGTAGAATCGTTTACCAATGCTCTATTTTTGGCCCTTTCCTCTCTAACCAGATGGAGGGATGCTTCCTCCATCTTTGATTTCCTGGCAGCAATGAAGTAGCAATAACAAAGTAGAAATGAAAAGTGGCGAGCTGAAGCTGCTCCCATGAATATGAAGGGGTTGGTGCATTCAATTGTGCATTGTTGTTAGGAGGGAATTCCAATTCTATTGTACTGTCAATCTGCTGGAGAAAATATATCCTAAATCTCCACACACATTGGGTATGAATTAGACAAAGTTGAATTTAAGAAAGGTAGGAAGAGTCATAAAGACCGTTGGTCTGTGTGACCTTAAGCATTGAGAAGGGGCATCTCATTTCCTAGTAGATATCAAGTCCAAAGTAGTATTCCAACTAGGTTGTTCTATGGGGTTGTGGCCCCAAACATTATGGTCTTTTCTGATTTTCTAGAGATCACCTTGTTCTCTTACTAGCCTGCTAGTTTGTTAATAGATGCTTATATTGGAACAAACTTGTAATATTCAAGGTTTTCAAGGGCCATCTTCATCCATGTGATTTTCTAGTTGTTCCACATGATGTGTTTTAGTTTTTCCCATTGTTGTGAGATCAATGACTAATCTAGAACCCCCTATGAAAATAACTCTTTTCAAGCCAATTTTCAAGCAGTCATTCATACCCCATATTAGAGCATTTGATTATTTGAAGTTACATGGGTAATCAATATCCTAGATTTTGTACTTGATTTTTAGTTTTAAGTCTGAGGAAACCCCTTAGTGATTTCATAAAGCCTATCTCAAGTTCTGAAACTTTTTTAGTGGGTTCAAAGAGAAATCTGCAAGAAAAAATATGGCCTTCATCTTGACCACCATCCTATCCAATGTTTGATATTTTCCTTACCTTTATTTTTTCTATCCAATTGTAGGTTATCTCAGCACAAGGATGTTTGCCTCTTGAGCTTGGTACATGAAAATTTTACTCTCTTAGGGTCTTCAAATCCTTCCAGGTCAAATAATTTCTCTATTTCACTAATCTAGTGAATCCAAGCCTCTGGATTCAAATTCTTGAATGGTTAGATGGGTCCACTCTTCATACTCTTCATTGTTTTTATCAATGTTTCTTCTACATTTCGAGCTACTTTTTTAGGAACCTATTCTTCATCTGTGTCACTTCTCTCATAACTTTCATCATATATTTCTGCAGTAAATCCCCTTCTCTAGAAAGCTTTCATGGGCATCCAGACTGACATATATCATTCTTAAAGCTTCTACAATATCTCTATTTGCATCTTGATTGTGGTTTTCGAGTGTTCTTCTTCTTTGACATCTTCACACAAACAATCCTCCTCTTTGTGCCATACTGTAGCTCACACTATAGTATCATCTGCAACTGCTTTTGAAAAATTCTACAGCCTCAACCAACCAAACAAGGCACCGACATTGAACACAAACTTCAAATTTATGTTTAGAAATCAATCTTAACACAAAACTCCACTATGTAGTATGTAGGCATCAACATTGGTGTGATACTTCTTGGTTCAAGGATAGAAGAACACCCTAAAACAAAGCACACAAAGAAGCATTGAACCTAGATTTTAAGTACAACGGCTCTACTAGAAATAATTAACTAACATGAAGAATAAAATATTACAACAAAATATCATTCATTGCATAAACTAAGACAAGCCAATCTAATAAATTTGAAGCATGTTTGACACAACCCAATATAGACAAGCTAATAGTAGTTTCAATAGTTGTATTCAAGTGAAATATAGATTCATTACATAAGCCACTATTATTTCTATGAATTACACTTGGTCATAAGATGCCAACTCCGTGAAGGAAGCTTGAGAAGTTTTTGAATCAAGCAAGATTATTGTCTCTATAATAGACATGGATAAACAACTTCCAATGAGCAAAATATTTCCCTCTTAAACACGTAGGCGCATAGAGTATGGTAAAGCAAGTGAATTCAAAGATTAACCATAGAGATAAATAGATGATCCTGAATTCCTTCATACAATAAACAAAAGTACACGGTCAAATACCAATACACATGAAACAGGCCTTTTCCAAGAGGGTGCTTTATCCAAATCATGAACAAAGAAGATGAAAGGACAACATGAAAAGGCCTCTCAAACAAGGCTAGATCCACCAAATAAGGAGGGTGCTAGCTCCATGTCAACAAGAAGGTGAAGTGTCCTCATGAAAATCCTCCAAATGCGAGTAATAGATCCATGAAACAAGGCTCCCCATATTAAGCACGAGCTCCAGTTCATCAATAGGTGGTTTCCATCTCAAGGAAGGAGGTTGTCATGTCACATGTGTGGATGGAAATCCATGAAGAGGGTCGAATAATCCACAAGGTACTCATCACAAGGGTGGCACAAGGATTCAAGTTGAATCAATCCAAGAAATGAGGGTTGGAATCTGAATTGTGTGACCCACACAAGCTCCAAGAAGAAGGCACTAGGCTACATTTAGGTGAAAGAATGAGTCAACAAGATAAGAAGTCCATGAAACATGCCTTCCAAGACAAGGTTCTACCTTAAGTCCATAAATGATGGAAAGTCTCTTAAACTACCACTATCCATTCCAATATGAATCTTGAAATCAATGGCTCTAATCTAAGAGTTGTTGCAATTTTATAGGTAGTTTCTAAATTGAAATTTCTAAATATATTTGACTTCTTGGGCATGTTTCTCACTCATTGGGCGAATTATTCTCTTTCTTGGGTGTTTTTTTCCTTTACTTGGTGCATTTTTTCATTGCCTAAGTTGTTCTGTGATTACCTGATATTTTTTCCTACATCACTAGGTTATCTTTTTGCCTCAGCAATTTTAACCATAACTGGGAAACTTTTCTTTTGCTAGAGACGAGTTGATTGGTTGTTGGGGGAAATTGAAGTGACTATGGTGTCTTTATCATCATTAGACGAATTTTTAAGTGTCTGGGGAAAGTATTGAAGTGTATAGGGAAAATATTCAAGCGCCCGAGGCGTTTTTATTATTGTTGGGATAATTTTGAAGTGCCTGGAGCAAATATTGAAGTGCCTGGGGATTTTTTATCATCATTGGGATAATTTTGAAGTAACTATAGCAAGTATTGAAGTGTTTGGGGAAATTTTATCATCAATGGGTGATTTAAGAAGTGCCTGGGGCGGATTTTTAAGTGGCTCGGGTAGATATTTGCCCGGGGCGAATCTTTAAGTGGCTCGGGAAGATAATGAAGTGTTTGGGGTGTTTTTATCATCGTTGGGAGAATTTTGAAGTGTCGGGGAAAATATTGAAGTGCTTGGGGCATTGTTATCATCGTTGAGAGAATTTTGAAGTTCTTAAGGCAAGTATTGAAGTGCTTGGGGAATTTTTTTATCATTAATGGGTGAATTTATAAGTGCTCAGGGTTGTTATTTATCAATATATGGATGCTTTAATAATATTGGGGCATTTTAAAACAATGATGGGTAAATTTATCACTTGATGGGGCCAATTTGTTTGGATTGAGGCATTTTTGTGATTGTTTGGATGATTATACAATTGTTGGGCATTTTTCTCCCTTGCCTTGGTGATTTTAATCACCACTAGGTTCCTTTCAGGCTATTTATTTGTTATGAAATACATAGACAACCAACATTATAAGTGAAAGATTAAAAAACATTACATGGCCAATTTACAAATTTTCCTAGTACATGGGTGATCCCTTCTCCTTGTATTTCCCGTGGACATTGGGTGAGTGTGTTTTGTTGCGAGTGCCTTGCCGAGGAAAGGAGTGTGGGCATAAATATTGGGAGGAAGGCCATTCTAGGAGTGGAAGGTCCTTAAAACAATTGGGGGAGGGAATACACAAAGAGAACAAGAGTATTATACATGTCCATTCAAGATTTAAAACCCATCTGCGTGAAAGGATAAGAGTGTGGGATTGTCTACTTAATTGGTTGTTCACAGGCAATTAGATATTGAACAAAAACCTAAATTTGATTAGGGAAATAAATAACCTTTCTCTCCACTGATTGATTATTAAAGGGGGGCCACTTAGTGTAGCTACAAATCATTCCTCATGCGGATACAAAATCACATTCATTTTTTTATTAGAGTTGGTTTGTTGGTATTTCGGCTTAACCCCATCATTTTCAAGTTAAGATCATTGTTTCTTAGATTCAGATTTGAGGATTACAAATGTTTAATCATTGAATGAGTTATTCGCATAAGAGGTAGAGAACAAAGACTAAGAATAAGTTTTTTTTTCACAAGTATCTATGTTGATAAGTTGAGTGAGATATAATTCCCTCAATTACATATCAACACTATTCAATTTGATCCATGGTTGCTAGACTCGAAAGATGAAACCATCTCATATCTAGGGATTGGAAATGAGAACAAAATTGCTTTATATTTTGAAAATGTGTGTTGGACAAATGTGGAATTTTTAGGAGTGGTTTCGTTTACTTTTTATGGTTATAGCTACTTTTTGAATATGCACAAAGCAACTAGTCACTCTAACCCCAAAAGGACAAGATAATCAAACTATGCCAGATCCACCCACATAGTAGGTTACTCTAGAGTTACAAACCACCCCAGTTAATAAGACTTCTCCTGAATTGTGATATGCACCTCTAGAGAAGAGTAGCAGAGCCAATCCTCTATATTTTAAAAGGGTGAACACTTTTGGGATTTTATTTTATTATGCAGAAGCCTTTATAAGTTGTCAGTGCATAGAGGTTGGTCCCCTATGTATCTTCCCCTCATGCATCAAAAGGAAAAGAGGGGACATTATAAATTCTCTTAAACAACATTTTTTTATGAACCCTGGGTTCCATATTTTCAGGTGTTGGAAAAGGTGTATCTTGATTCATAGAGTGCTCACAAAAAGAATACTGAATGTCAAGAGAATGACTAAATAAGCCATTGATATCTGAAGTTTCTCTATCAGAGAAATGGGACCCCGTATTTGGTAATGGCCCTGGAAATTTTGCAAGAACTCCTTCTGCCCTATATTTTTGGTCTTGGAACATGAATGGGGATAAATTTATCAATTCCAAAACTGGAAGTACCATCATGTACATGTTGCAATCTAGGGTCATACCTAATGTCTGATAAAGATCCAATAATGTTTTTCTCACTTCCATCAGGTCTTACTCTTTTTTTTTAAATAGTTTTTTCTACATGTGTATGTAATGGACACCCTATTGTTTGGTTCAAAAACATGTTTACATTGTTTATTAGGGTTGATGTTGGATTTTATTTTTTTATTTATCTCTTTGTTAGTGCATGGTCTTCCTTTCTTGTTTTAAGTTACTTAATCAAGATATTTTTTACAATACTTTTTTGTATTTTCCATATAATTTGAAGTTATTAGGAAAACATATCTTGGGATTGAATGGTAGAAGAATATCATTGTCTTTGTATGACTGTTAGTTTGTAGAGCACATTTATGTACTTTAATGATAGACTTAAATCATGTTTTGTGTGATCATCCCCATTTACTTACTCTCAAAATTTTATTATCTTATTGTTGATATCAAATTTTCCTTTATTCCTCAAACAATTGATCACGTTAAAACTATACAACATTATGAAAAATGGATCAAAACTCAAAGTAAATTTTTAAAAAAGTATCCAATGGTTTTAACTCGCTAATTATCTATAATCATTTTATGAAAATGAAACCTTTATTCTCTATTTTTATTCCTTAATGGTTGAGTTCAATCATTCTTATGATATGTTGGAGAATTAGAGGATTGGGTAGATTAGATAGCTAGTATTCCAAGAGAGTGACAATGTTTTCTAAAGACATCAATACAATACTTAATCACCATTGGGCATCTAGTTCAACAAAATAAGTGAGAAACCAACATATTTCCACATGCACACATGCACACATTGCAATACCTTAACTTTTAAGATTGACCCATATGTCCATCTTATATAGAACCAAGATGTAATAAGGTCCCTTGAAGTGAGGAAGATGAGTTCCACATAGATTGATTAGCATGCATAACAAAATCCCTCATTTATTCCTTGTTTTTCCCACCATTTGATTGTTTTATTATGATTTCCCAACTATTTGAATGCTTAGCCAACGCTTTAGTTAGTCTCCTAGTTGTCTCCTCAATCAAATTGATAGTTCACCACCTGATTAACTCTTCTAGTCGAATGCCAACGGTTGATTGATTGTCTCCAGAAGATATCGAAGTTTGATAAACCTATAAATAATTTTATTCCAACACCCTCCTATCAACACAAAATTTTGGATATTTAGGAGGTGAACTTACATCTACACCCCCTCCCCTCCCCCCCCATAATTACAACTTCCTGAATCCCAATCATAACACAAATTTTAAGAAATTTAGATTCAAAGAGAGCCTTCATATAGCTCTAATAAGCTTGTTCGTTTGTCTTGTGATAAACAATATTTACAACATTGTATTATATTAGTTGTTTCAAGTAGTGAGCATGAAGATTCACATGATTCATTTGATTGTGTGCAACAATTGTTTTTCAAACATGTATCACCCTTTGATTATCACAATACACCATAGGAAATGTATTCATAGGAATTCCAAGTTTACCCATGAGATGTTGAATCCATACATATTTTCTTCTAGCATGTACTACACCACAATACTCTACTTTTGTGGTCAATAAAAAAACACCTTCTATTTTTTACAAGACTAGACAATGGGTTGGGAGCCAAGTCAATAAAATAACCAAATGTCATCTTCTTGTTATTTCCATATTTTGCCTAATCTAAATTGTTATAACTAACTAGTTGATTCTCTTTCTCATATAATATCAATACTTTATAACGAGTTGTAAGTTCCTTTATATATAATGAACAATTCTCTTTCTAGCTTCAAGGTGACTTTCTTGTAAATCCTTCATAAATTGAGAAACCACATTAATAACAAAGGAAATATTAGATTGACTATGAATTCAATACATAAGACTACTAACAAGTTGTCGATAGAGTGTATCATTGACTTTTGAAGAAGCACTCTCCCTAATTAGCTTCACTCTTAACTGATAAGGCGTAGCACACAATTTACAAAGGCACTACCTCCTATAATTTTCAAAAAAATCAATCCCTTAGATCGATGCTAACAAGTAAACTGCTTATCTAGCTAAAATAAAATGAAAGGAAGGCCGAGGTGGGTGAAATTGTGTTTATAAGGTATTAATTATAGTGATACATGCAAACTAGATGGTATAGGAATACTATAATGTCTCTAATATATAGTATTTATTGAGTAGCATTTCCATTTCAGTAAGACATAAGCACTACAAGAGATGCACAAAGTATATAATTGAAGGAAGATTCTCCAAGATTTTAGAATTTTATGAAAGATTCACCAAGACATTACAAGGTTTTATAATTTAATGTAAGATTCACCAATATTTTTAAGATTTCTTAATTTTATGAAAGATTCACGAACATTTTACAAGGTTTTATAATTCAACGAAAGATTTGCCAAGATTTTACAAGATTTTATAATTTTATGAAAGATTTGCCAATATTTTACAGGATTGCATAAATTTATGGGAAAAATCGCCAAAAAATTATATATACATATTATATTCTTGATAAAATAGCCCTCAACATTTATTATGTATCATGGGGATTCGCCCAATTATTATACATATAAATCTAGGGGGGTTCTTAAAATCATCCCTGGTGAGTTCGTGGGCTTCGTCTTGCAGGGGCTGTGACTTATCTTCGATTTCAGTCTCCCTGTGTCGCAGTACTTGTAGTTCTTTCTTCAATTCCCTAACTTCTGGATATCTGTGGATTCGGTCTCTTGGCGGCAGGGCCTTGACCACTGCATCCAGCAGTTCTAATGCGGCCTGCCTATCCTTCAAACTACTTTGTATTTCCAGCAACTATGGATCCTCTTCCAGGGTAGTAAATGTTTTTGTTGCCTTATCTAACAAAGTTTGGCACTTAGCCACTTCACTGCCGCAGCTTTCACTTCTTTTGCTCGAAGCTATTGCTGATCAGGTGGTGTCTTTGGCTGATTCTGTGCTTCCAAGGCAGCAATCTTTGCTTTGTAACGAATCTCCATATCTTTCATTTCAGCCTTAAGATCAATGAACACCTCGTCAATCTTAAGGACAGTGTCTGCAGGCTCTGGCTGCTCATCGCATTCTGATATCTCCGTGGCTACCGAAGAGACCGTATTCTCTAATCTCATTTTGCGGTTGTGCTCATCTTGAAGTTGCATGGAACTCTTCAAGCTTGACTCCTACAATGCTTATAGTTTGCAACTAACTCATGGTGCTTGTTCCGAGCCACTACATCTCTCTCATGGATCTCCTCCACAACCTGCAGGTGCAGATTATGTAGACCCTCCATTGGCAGCATTGAGATGTCAACATCCACATGCTGGATGTCTTGCTCACCCGAAGTTAACTGTTCGCGTGGTGGTAATATTACACTCAGTGGATCAAGTTTGACTATGCGCTTCTTCGATGGCAATGTCAGAGCTAGAGGCGTTGTCTTCAGCTACGAAGTGCTGCCTGACTTTCCTTCTGATTCTGAATCTCGCGGCAAGGGTAAGCTGCGCTTTACCTGCTCGAACTTTTTTGTTATACCTTGCAGCATGGTGAGGTTCTTTTGTAAAGTCTCTTGAATCGCATTGTCCTTTTTCTATTTGGTGGCCATCAGGTCTTCCATCTGTGCTTTTACTGTGGATGCGATCATCTCGTAATCGTCATCATGGATATTTTCCTCTGATTGGCCCTTAACAACTTTCTATTTCTTCTTCTGTACCTTTTGTTGTACAGGACTCTCGGCTTCCTTCCTCTTTCTCGTCCACGGCTCTTCAACAATCGGTGTAGGAATGGGATTGCTCTCCATGAAATCACTCTCGATTTCCACAATCCCTTCGAATTTGAATTCAAGGATCCATTCCTTCATAATGGTGTCGATGTCTTCTTCGGTCACGTGGTAGTTCCCTTGGAACCATTCCGGATTCTTCTTCTTCCCTTTTGCTGAAATGTAGATAGAGTGCATATCAACAGAAAAATTTACAGTGCGAATATATTTAGCTGTTACCTCTTTTGATATCCACGGATTGACAATGATGACTTCGCGCAGCTGTTGATAGTAAGTGTAGAAGACTTCAACTGATGCGTGTTGTCTTTCTGATATCAAAATCGCCCAAAGGTTGGCATAGCGGGCTCCTCTACAATCGTTGTTGTCTGTGATCAACCCAACATAATGCTTTGGGTCCTTCTACCCTACAAATGCAATCAACACTATCAACCAGGTATAGTGGAAATTGCTTCCATGTGTCTGTGTATCGCTCACTTCTTCCATAAATTCATTTAACAGGTATTGACACCAGTTAAATATTCCTCCCGTCATGGCCTTTTCCACAAGAAGCACTGTGCCAGCGTGTACTTCAGCAGGTCTTTCTTTTCGTAGAATCTTTCCTGCTAACAGTTGTGTTACGAACCACGTAGCTTCGTCATCTATTTCATCTATGACAAAGCCTCTCTTCCTTTTCACAACGGTATGTGATTTTTTCATCTTCGCGGTGACCTCCTTGTCTTGGTTCTTGCCTTGAAAAAACTTCTTGGGGTCCTCGCCTCGCTTGCTTAGTCCTGTGATATGATGGATTAAGTCGGTGTTCAAGTCGACGTTGTGATCCAACCATAGGTATCCTTGGTGGGTGCACGACATCAGAGTGCGCACCACCACATTTAGCTCTAGGGTTTGGTCGAAATGTGGGAGCCTCAATAGATTGAGCAATCCTGATTCGACTACTCTAGATAACCAGTTCTGTGTGACCAACACAGAATTTCCTTTTACATCCTTCCTCCAGCACATGTACTAATCTGGATGAAACTTTGGGAAATTTGGCCCAGCCGGGTCTTTCTGCATATGAAGCAGGTCGAAGTCCTCAAATTTACATTCTACATTTTTTTCCAAAATATTCCCTTCTATCTTCACATGCTTTGAGATAGGTGAGAGCGAAATCTCATACTTCGCATTCTTTAACAACTTGATGGTTGGTGCATCCTCTGTACGTGGCGAGATATACTAAGGGGTTAGCTTAAGTGGTATTTCCTTGTTGCCCAGCAGGAGTTCTGGTTCTGTAGAACTCATCATCTTCGGTTTTTATTTCTTAGTTGTTGGTCCTTTTCCTTTATCTTTCATAATTGTAGAATTTCTTGGAGAACGATGTGATCCTTGACCTTGCTCGGTGATAACATTCTTGGCAGGGGTTCTCATCAACGCTTCAATCCCACCGTATTGAAACACCTTCATAGTTTCCTTGACTGTGAATTCTTCCTCAATGGATGAAATTTTGGACATTCAATGGATACTCGTTATAGAATTACAAGATCATTGCTCGCTCATTGTAAACAATTTCAAAGTATGGCTCACAAAAAATTTCTAGAGTCTCGGTAACGCCCACGAGTCCAAATACAACGGTATTTATAGGCGCAGCGAGGCCCAGCCGCGCCTCTCAACGGCTACAAAATCAATAAATGACATGTACGTTGGCCAAATCCTCCACGGATTTGGGTCCTTTCCTTCATTAACTCGTTCATAACGACTATTTCTGCGTTAAATGCTCAAGCAGTCGTCGGCAAAATCACTGTATAACGGCTAGTTTTCCGTCCGATATTCTAATGACTAATTTCTTGGAGTGTTGCGTCGAACTGCGTGGCGAACCGTCACTACTCCAGCATAGTTACTTCACCATGTCAAGCTTCTTGGTTTTGGACTTTATATCTTCTTTGTTTCATTGGATCTGCACAGCTACCATTTTGAGCTTCAACCTGTGCGGTTCTTCTTTTCTTTTCTTTGTCTTTTTTTTTTCTTTTCTCTTTTTTTTTTAAACTTCACGGATTCATTCTACAAAGGGTTCTGTGAAGTAGAGCTATCCCGATATGGTTTTATCCTACTTCCATTGACTAATCCAGGTAGATCATTTCCAGCTAACGTGGCTAACTGAACTGCTCCACCGTTAGTAACATGTACAACAGTATATGGACCAAGCCAATGCATCTTAAAATTTCCAGGAAATTTCATACATTTGCTATCATACAGGAGGACTAGATCACCTACCTGAAAGGACTTGTTCTTGATATGGTGATCATGCCATGCTTTTTCTCTATCTTTCTACACTTGCTGGTGAAATCCTGCGATGAAGCGATCTTCCTCCAACCCAACCAAGTGTAGAATCCTTTCTTCTAGTGCCTCTTGATCTTCCATGCCTGTAAATGCAGTTATTCTCAAGCTGAGAACAATGTACTCCATAGGCATCACTACTTCTTGTCCATAGGCCAACCTAAAAGGTGTATGGCCATTCAAGTTCTTACAAGTAGTTCTGTATGTCCATAGCACAGCTGGAATGCACAAATCCCAGTCATCCCTAATCACATTGCATACCTTAGTTAGCGCATTCTCTAGTACCTTATTGAAAGATTCCACAGTTCCATTTGCTTGCGGATGATATGGCATACTTCGCTGGTGGTAAATGTGGAATTCTTTAGTCAGTGCCTCAATAGTTTTGATCAAAAAATGCGTTCCTTGATCACTCATCAAGATATTTGGACATCCAAATCTGGTAAGTATGTTCTCAAAAATGAATTGCGCGGAAGTGACTGTGCTACAGTCCTTTACTGGCTTCACTTCGGCCCATCTGGTGAGATAATCAGTAGCAGTGATGATGTATCTCGCACCAGTCCTTTTCCCCGGTGGGTTTATAAGTACCAGGAAAACAATTTCCCATTTCTCAAATGCCTGAAGTGTCAACTGTGGATTTAAAGGCATTTCATCTCTGCACGATGGATTCTCTGTTCTTTGACAAAAATCACAGCTCTGGAAATGTTCCTTTGCATCTTTGTGGATAGTAGGCCACCATATCCCTGCTCGCAAAATCTTCTGTGCAGTGGCTCTTCCTACGTAGTGGCCTCCTCATACACCTGAATGTGCCTCAGCCAAAATGAATGGTTTCTCGTGCTCTAGTACACATCTGCACAACACTTCATCCTGTCCTAATTTGTATAGATGTCCGACAATTATGGTGAAGTCTGCGGCTCGTACTACCAGCTACTTCTTCTGCTGCGTAGTAAACTCTGTCTGAGCTAACCTAGTAGTCAAGAAATCAACAATGTCTTTGTAGTAGTCATCTGCGATATGTATAGCAAATAAATGCACATCGGGAATATTGTCTTCAAGGTTGGTAGGTTCTTCGTCTGACTCGAACCTCGAGAGATGGTCAGGTCCTAAGCTCAATCAACCCGGCTTAACCACTATTTCAAAATCGTACTCCTGAAAGAGTAACAGCCATCTACAGATTCTTCCCCCTAACACTGGATTATTGACCAGGTATTTCAAAGCTGAATGGTTAGTATACATAGAGAAGTGCGCACCGAGCAAATAGTGCCTGAATTTCTACAGTGCGTAGACCATAGCTAGACCCTCTCTCTCAGTGGTCGTATAATTTTTTTCTGTAGATGAGAGCTTCCTGCTTGAAAATGCAATGGGATGGTCAATACCTCCCTCTCCTAATTGTGCTAGTACCACACCCAATGCTATACATGAATCATCAATATGTACATGAAACGACTTCTCCCAGTCTGGAAAAACCAGGATCGACGCAGTTACCATTTTCTCTTTTACTGTGTCTAAGCCTTGCTCACATTCTGCGTTCCAGATGAACTGCGCATCTTTCTTCAATAGTTTCTCCATTGGTGCGGTTATCTGCGCATAATATTTGATGAATTTCCTGTAGTAACCCATATGGCCCAACGTGGTGCGTAACTGCTTTACTGAATTTGGCGCTGGCAGGTTCACTATAACTGCGATCTTCGCAGGATCAACCATCAAGCCTTGTCTGCACACAATGTGTCGTAAAAGAATACCATAAGGCACACAAAAAACACACTTCTTCAAATTCAATGAAATTTGATGTTGTCTGCACTTAGCTAACATCATTATGAGGTTCTCACAATGGTTTTTCAGTAAACCAAAGATAGTCCAATCATCAAAATATGCTTCTAAAAACTTATGCATGAAATATTTAAATGCTGCAACAACAACTCTGGAAAAGATGGCAGGTGCGTTCTTCAGACCAAAGGGCATTACTGTATACTGGAATGACCCCCATTTAGTAGCAAAAGTTGTCTTGTGTCTATCTGCTGGATCAATTCTTATCTGATGGTATCCAAAAAATCCATCAGTAAAAGAGTATGCCTCATTTCCTCCAACATTATCTAAGACTTCATCTGTAAAAGGAGTGGGAAATGGGTCATGTAGCGAAGCATCAATCAGCTTCCTGAGATCCATGCAGATCCTGATCTCACCCTTAGTTTTCTTGTCCTGGATAACCATCGGGCTTATCCATTCGGATTCTTCAACTGGCTCAATGATCCCTGCATTGAGCATCTTATACAGTTCTGCCTTGACTCTTTCTTTGTATCGAGGATTCAGTCTATACGGCCTTTGCTTAACAGGCTTCGCGCCTGGCTTAAGAGGTATCTTCATAACTGCTAAGCCGCCCAGAATACCTTTCATTTCTGTAAACTTTGTTGGAAATAAATCCTGATATTCATGTAGCAGGTCTGCGATCTCCACGACCATCTGATCATCCCAGTAGTCTCCAATAGATGCAAACTTCGGCTCTTCGCTTGTGCCAATGTTCACTTTTCTCATTTTAATAGGTCCACTCATGTCTGAAATTTCCAATGGAGGTCCCTCTACATCGCGTGCACCTTCTGACTCAGATATATTGACATTGCGCGGATCCTCCTCATCGCTTTCTTCTTCTTCTTCACCATTTTCAGCAATGTTACAGCATTCAAGGGCATGTTCTATCGTTCTTTCCCATTCTAGCTGTAGGTTCGTAGGTACTTTTACATCTTCAAACACTCTCTCTTTGAGTTCTTGAAATGCCTCGTTTGTACTTGAGAATTCTATTCTGAATATTCTTTCCTTGATGACCTGCAATGCTTTATTTATACTCGGGATGTCATCTTCAAAACTGAAGCTTCTCTGGAAGTTCGCAGTTAGGGTAGGCCAATATGTATATCCTCTGCGCAAATTCGTGTCTAGGTACCAGTTCTTTGGAATGTGCTCCTCCAATGTATGCGCAAAGAGATGCACCCATTCTGTCTATGGTCTCTCCTCCCATGTTTGTGAACAAATTTCAATATGATCCCTTGGATCCGTCTGTCCATTATATTTTTCAAAGGGAAGTACAAACTTCTTAGCGAACCTGATCTACATCATGCGTCTGCACTAATCCCATGTGGTCAATATTTGCTTATGCGCAGCCCACCATATGGCAGGTGTCTCGCACAATGCCATATCTAGTGCTGGTATGTGATGTTCATCTGCAACTGATACAATATATTCTTGGATAAATGAATAAACATTAGATGAACCATCATAGGTGGGGATTGGACTTACCTCTTTCCCAATCCAGCGCAATGACTTTGTAAGCTGCGTGCATCTTCTTGCAAATACTTCATGCATACGACCTTGCCAATTTTCCAGTCCTGCATCAGAGTTTGAGATGCAAGAACTGTCACATCGCCAACTTAGTGTGCCGTCTGTTGTAGGGTTAACATAGTCATCTCGATTTCCCGTCATCTTGTAAAGGTGGTCAAGATCACGTGCTCTGGATTCTTCCTGAATTGGCTCACTGTATCTTTCTCTGTCTGTAGGGTCCAGCAGTGCGATGACCCTGAGATGGCGAGGTTATCCATTGCTCAGTCTATACCCAATAGTGTTGGATAAGGATGACTATCATCCACAATCTCGATAACCTCGAAGTCTGCATGAATTCGCACTCTGTCAATGTCAATAATAACATTGGCTAACATTCCAAAAAGTATGACTTTCTCGTGGTTGGCCATTCTCAACTGTATAGGTGACCATAGAAAATTTGGTCGTCCCATCTGCTTCCATGTCTGTTTAGTTAATACATTTACCTCAGATCCTAGATCAAGGATGATCTCATCCATCTCATAGTCTCCTATCTGCGCACTGAGCCTCATTTCTCGGCCTGTTCTTTTATGGTTCTTAATCTAATGGACTACACTCTCGGCAGTTTCCTTCTCGCTGCGTGGCTCATACTGGCTTAACAATTTTTCTAATTCCGCTACAGCATCTGTGCTCTTCAGCAATTTCATGTAGCTCCATAGGAACTACGCAACAGAGGTACTTGTCTCTGCTGCGTGACACATTTTTTCATAAGCATCCGGCATATCCTCGATATGCGGTATTTCACTACGCAACGGGATTCTTGGTGACCTGGGTGCTGACTCTTTGAAGATATCCCGCGCTTCTTCAAAGACTTGTTTGTTTTTTTCCAAGTTGAAAGAAGGTGTCTTCCCAGTAGCTTTTCTTATCAATATTGTTTCAAGAGGGGTCTGCTTAGTGTCATAATATCCAGAAGTCGAAGCTTCTGCTCCTCTATCCCTCCCTATGGTAGCACCACTTCATGTCACTGCATTGATACTTGGATCCGCAGCCCTTCTCTCTGCTACGATCAACTGAATGTTCGGGTTCGGTGCATCTTTCTTTCTTTTCTGCATTTATGCCGCTAACACTGGGCAGACCTCAATAACATGATCAAAATATTTGCAGTAATTACAAGTAGTACATTCATTGGTATAATCTCTGGATAAGTGACCTGCCTGGCCATAGTTGTAACAGATCATCTGGCCTCTTCCCCTTCCTTGTGTTGGGCCAGTATTTATTCCTCTTCCGCGGTATCCTCCACCACGGCCTCTATATGCGCCTTGGTCATACTGTGCATTATCTTGCTTCTGCGGAGTTTCTTCTTGGACTCTGTATACTCCACTATCGCGCATATGCTTCATGTCTCGCTTTCTTTCCTGCACGAGCTCATATGCTCTACAATTGGATTCATCATGTCCAACTGACTTACAGAAATTGCAATATAGATTCTTAGGGGTGCGCACATACTTCTGTATTATATAACAGTCTTCAGGCTTGTGGCCTCGCATTTTAAAAATTTCACACCATGGTGCTTGATTCTGATTTAGTGGATTCGGTGCTCCACTATTAAGATACTCCTGAAATAAAGGACAATGCTCTCTAGTATGCCCTTCTCCTTTACATCCTGTACACTAGACCTCTTGTCTCTGTTCTTTTCTATTCTTCATATCCTATAGTTGTAGTGTCAGGGTAGCTAACTATGTATGGATCTGAGACATTCCAATGCTAGTCTCTCCTATAGGTGAAGCTTCTAACTTCATCGCAATCTCTAAGGCTTATGCCTACGAAGCCACTTTCTGTTGCATCAACGACAGTCTGATATGGGGCAACAGTGTGGCTATAAACCATTCTTGGTGTTGTTGCGGTGCTATGACAAAACTTACTTGGTCTAACAATGTCTTAAATTTCTGGTCAAATTCCCAAACCATCTCATTAGGTTTTTGCTTAATTTCCTTTAGTTCTGTTATACGTTGGGATTCTGACTTCGGTTTCTTGAACTCACTCAATAGTGAAACCTTAATCTCTACTAAGGTACTCTGATGTCCAACAGAATACTTCATGAACCAATTCAAGGCTCTATCTCTAAATGTGGTGATGAGCTGCGCTTATTTCACATCATCATCTTGAACTTGCTTAACACTCCATACGGCTTCACATAGAAACCAATGTTGCTCAGGGTCTTCTAGACCTGTTCCTTTGAATATCGACAACTTAATATCATCATTCATTCTTCTCCTAGGTGGTACAGTGTTCCACGCAGGGTTCTGAGCAGAAAAAGTAAAGTTTGTATTGCGCGGAATGTTGTGAAGTGGAATATTCTGGGATGGGATAGTCAGATTCGAAATGGTCTGAGTCGGGATGGTCTGAGTACTCACTCCCACGGTGTTACTAGTATTGACGCTCTGAGGTTCAGGAATATTAACAACTGGAGGGTTCTGTACTGACGGAATCTGAGAAATAGGATGCGCGGTACTTGCAACCCGCGAATTCTGCAGAGTAATAGGCTGATAGGACGTTGATAGAGGTGCGGTCTGGCTATCAGGATGGGTTTGTAAATCAATATCTACGCGGAGTCCATGTTCTTCGAAGGTCTTCTTAGTGGTATACTTATATATTTTTCCACTTCTCAAATTATGTGTTTCTTCGTCAGAATCACTATAGAGTTATTAACCATTACAGATTCAAAACTTCTAGCAATCTTTACTGCATTT
This sequence comes from Larix kaempferi, assembly GCA_027924585.1. Taxonomy (NCBI): domain Eukaryota; kingdom Viridiplantae; phylum Streptophyta; class Pinopsida; order Pinales; family Pinaceae; genus Larix; species Larix kaempferi. The sequence goes on along the minus strand of BSBM01000805.1, from coordinate 5,829,105 downwards.
TTAAAACACCTTTTTCAACTAAAAGCATTTTAATGTATAAACTCAAATCATTGAGGTACTTACCTTTGAAATCTTTGAAAAACTATGCTTCGGCTGCGCTGTAGGACTTCAGGGTGTCCACAGCGAACTCTGTCATGAAGCCTTCTAGTATACTGTCAACCCAAAAGTCGACTACTCTAGAGAATGGACTATCTACTGCTTTGAGCCTCGCAATGAGATCTGGAGTCCACTCGGTCGGTACTTCTGGTGAGAAACAGTTCTCGCGCTCTGCGAGCCTTGACAACCACTCGTGCAACTCGTTTCCAAAATATGCCCAGAAAATCTCATGGATATCTTTCCATGGGTATTTATTCAACAAATATATGTCGGAGAGATGCGGATTTCCATTCTCCTTCCTTGCAAAGTCTCTTTCTGTCTTGTCACACAAAGCCCAGATTTCTTTCTTGTCTGGATGCCAAATTTTTGCAATCAACGGAACCTTTTATTCTAAGCACATCACTTCTTTCAATCGCAACAATCATCACAGATTCTTAGCGCGACAACAGAACCATTTGTTGGATTAGATAACTTTCTTGAGGTTTTCTATAAAGACCCGGTTTCTTCGTAGTTCAAGGAACCAACAAAACCCTTTTTCACCGACCCTTTCAGAAACAATCTGTGAGCAGACTGAGGTCTCACTTGAGGTGAAGTTATGGGGGAGCTATGGAACCAGTTTTCCATAGCCACGTGACGAGTGCTTAAACAGATCTGACGAATAGCATGCCGTGGGGCTCGCACTGCGAACTGAGCACTACGCGAAGATCACCTTCTTAGCAGTTAACACTTCCACAAGCTCAAATGCTTGCACGACTCACGCATCCAAGGACTGCGTGGTTCAAAATTTACTCAACAACAGGACAATGCAATGGATAACTGCACTTCCTCTTCAGACTTAACCAGCTTCAACAAGCTATACTTAGTGTTTTATCCATTCATCAGTTGTCTTATGGTATTTATCTTATGGCTTATGCAATATGATAGAACACAAACTACTACGCACTTCCAGTGCTGCGCTTCAAGGGAGCCGCATGGAGTGAGCTCTACTTAGTTGTTTTTCCAACTGACTTATGCATTCATTCAGACTTATAAATACTTATACATCTAGCATTCATCCACATATGCAAAACTTAACATATTATTCCCATCTCATTCCTTATGGCGAATACATATAAAAGTAAAACACATAAACTGATAAGCAAGATCTTAAGCATTCATTGTAAACAAATAACAGATGCAAACATGTAAACAATCACAAAACACAGAGTTTAATGTGGTTCAATCCCAGGATGGGAGCTACGTCCACAGGAACTATTGTTGTATTAGTCTTTGGGAAGGGTACAATAGTTCCAGTCTGTGCACTTAGCTGCAGACTCTCTTCTCTCTCAATAGGCCTCTTCTCACACAACTTGCAAAGCCTTTACAATGGATTCCAATACTTAGAGGATTTTACAATGAATATTACCCACAATAACAATGATTAACCCTTTCCCTCACAAAATGGTGCCCTTTTATAGATCATGCCCGTAGGTCATGTCTTTACAATACACAGGAAAAAACCCCAAGGTTTCCAAAACTGTCGCAGTTTTCCCCTAACCGGATTGTTAGGTGGTAATAACGACTCTTCCATTGTGGCCATCCTCTATGCATGGTCACGTCGCTTTCAGCCTGCCCTGTCAACCACATGCCGACTGTCGCTTTCACCCGGTCGTTCCTTCTTTAACGACCTTATGCGGTCGGTTCACATTGTGCTTCCTCTGCATGTGTGACAGGTCACTTTCCTTTCTCCTTACTCCTTACCCACCTACTTGGTAATCATGGAGTATCTTAACCAAAAATAGGTCGCTTTCACCCAACCAAACTTACCTTCATCCTTTCTCAAAACAAATGCCCTGTTGGAACTTTGCGGAACCGGTCCTCAACTGCGCGGTTCCCATCCTGCTGATATTGCGCTGCGCTCACCTCGCAACTCCCCAAAACTAAATTGCACCAAAAAGTCTTCAACTGAACTGCGCTTAACTTCGCAGTTCCAAAACTTGACTTGCACAAAAATTCCCCACTTGGGCCAAGCCCAACACTAGCAGGAAGCAAGGATCTGCATCCCGTAGTACTACAAAAGCATAATACATAGATACTAGTGTTGCCTCCCGAGAATCAATGTGGCTCAAAAAGCTACTTGCAAGGTTATTCGGTGAAAAGCTTGAGCCTATAGTTATTAGGTGTGACAAACAGAGTTGCATCAAGATTTTTTGAAAACCTAGTGTTTCATGACAAGTCGAAGCACATTGAAATGAAGTATCACTTCATCCAATACATGGTCCAGAAAGGTACAGTGAAACTTCAGTACATTTCTACTGATGAGTAGATTGCAGACGTGTTAACAAAGCCTCTGTATGTGACAAATTTCAAGTACTTCCAAGACAAGCTTGGTATGGAAGAGAATGCCTCCCTCACTGAGAGGGAGTTTTAAATATACAACATCAAGACACATTCTCCAAACCAATCTTGTGTAGACAATATTGATCCTCCCGTATAGAGGTGATCACTTTGATTGCCTTCTATGTAAAGGTTATTCCTCCCATATAGAGGTAATTGATCAAAGTATTGATGTTAGTAAAGTCTTGTTGGATAAGGCTCCGAAATTGTGTGTCAAGTCATGATTCTCATGTGAATCTTCCGTATAAAGGTATCCATGGGATGGGCCTCCCGTATAGAGGTGGAACTTCTGTAGAAAGGCCATGCTTACTTGTTAAAAGCATTTAATGTTTTGTGATGTATTATTAACCATGATCATCAGTTGCTATTAAGTCTCCTCTAGAGATTGATCACCTCTAAAGTGAATTAATTTAGCATATGATCATTTGGGCTGGAGTAATATAATATGATCACAACATTCGATAATTCCTATTTGTATAATTTAATGTGATGGATAATTAAAGTTAACACATATTGACCATGCAGTAAGAGATAAAGAAATAAAAGATAAAGCATAGAGATCAAGAGACTTCAAAATTTCCCATGCAGACACTTCAACTAATTAAAGAGAACTCGAATTATAAAGCTTCAATTATAAAGCTTCAGCTAAGTATCAATTTATGCCTCAATCAATACTCCAGTTAAAGCATTAGTTAAATATATGCCTCATTTAACTAAAGAACTCATAGTGGTCACTTCAAGTAAATCAATCACCATGATTTCAGTTAACTAAGTGTTAAGAAGGATTAGTTAACTAAATTATTTTCACTTTAGTTAAACTAAAAGACGACACTTCAGTAAATCAAGGATAACTTGAATTGATCACTACAATGATGTTATCAAGAATCAGTTAGAGTCAACTAAGTGACAACAAAGAATATCTAGTGACGGCACTTAAGTTAGCCACCTAACTAAGTGGCAAAACTTTTAGCTAGGAGGAAATTTCATCCTAAGTGACAGCTCAGTGAGATGAAGCACTGCATGAGAAGTGGGGCGCACTTCTACATGCAATATTGATACATCCAGTCTGAGGGAAAGTTCATATAGAAGTTAGAAGAAGCCAATGCTTGAGAAGAATGTATAAATATGTTATACAGGATTGATGAATCCAATGTGAAGTATATTCTCTTCTCCTTTGAAGGAAAGGCGCTTATCTTTGTGTGCGGGATATTATTATTGAAGGCAAGGTGCTTCTTTGATTGATCTTTCTTCTCTATTGCTTATGTATCTTCACCAAGAGTGTTTTGGTGATATCTTATCTTCAGAAAGAAATATGCTATGTTTTAAAAGAAATCATTCTCTACTATCCATTATATTATACTGAGAAGAATTGATGGGGTTTTTGTTCTCATAGTTTTGAGGATTTTCCCCAAGGGATATCTTATGTTATGGTTGTATGAATTTCATGTGATTGAATTGTCTTAGTGCTTCAAGTTTTGACATCTAATAGAATTAAAGATAAAATATTAACCAAATATTAATAAGTTTCACACTTTGAATTAGTTCATACTTAGACATGCATGGATTGATGTTCTATAAAATTACATGACTACTCACATGATCCACTAAGTATTTTGCTTAGCACTTTGGGGCATCACATGGATCTATATTTCCCCATTTGGATGCATGTCAAGGAAAGGGGATTACAAATATTCCCATAAGTCAATTGATTGCACATTATGGCCTAATATGAAGCAATTGAGTGGAAACAATTGTGAGAGAGATAAGAGAGTTAGGTGGGTATGAACCAAGAGAAACGCTAACATCAAATCAAGATAGAGAAATAACAAGAGGGTCAAAGCAACATTGCAATGGACTCAAGAACCTTAAAAACTCATCACATATGGAAACCTTTCCCCTATGTCCAAAAGGCATCTGAGTTTCATCAACCACACAAAGAAACAGATGAGGATGACTAGGGAATTGACAACCCTCCACCTTTAAAATCACAAAAATACGATGTTGTAGCATCATAATCCTCTTTTGACTGTCCTCACTATATAGATATTAATACTCATTTGTAAATATAAGAGGATAGAGAGGAACTGAGAGAAATCCGAGAAGGAAATCAAAACAAATGAGAAAAATGAGAAGTGTTGGAACTGAACTATAATGGGGTTTGGTTCAAAAGTACTATGATTTTTTGTTTGATAAACAAGTTATATCCACATAGGTCAAACATCTTAAGGTCGAAACCTCTCACACAAACAAACAAAAGATGAGCCCAATGGGTTAGCTCGAGTGGTTGAGAGCTGTGTATTGCAAGCAGAAGGTATCAAGGTCAAATCCTTGGGTGTCTATGCATGAGTAAAAGGGCCTCACTCGATGTCCCCACCAGGTTGGGATCCATAATCAAATCTGGCAGTTTACCTCGTCTACCATCCATAAAATATGGGGAAGTATTTAGAGGGTTTCCCATGCGGTATTCCTGGAAAAAAAACAGAACGAAGATTAGTACAACAATGTATTGCATGGTTAAAACCCTAAAATAGGGAAAAAAATCCATGGCCCCAACCAATGTGACCACTTGAGGAAATATATTGAAGCAAAATGAAATAGTTTATATTATGAATCTCTCACAATCAATCATCAATAAATGACCCTCCATTATCTTTAAATAGATATCATGGACCAACTAGTGTTAAGCCATGGATTAATAGTTGTTAGTATTGAGGAGAAGATGAATTGTTGGACTACTCTTTGTTTATAACATAATCATGACCATCAAATTATATATTTACAAATTCATAATAAAGAAACACACTTTTCTTAAAGACACACTAGGCCAAGTTGAACATAACTAACTCCTAACTCTCTAAATATCATAACACATTTCCCATTCATGCCCTTTACACTACATCCTAAAGAAATTCAAGATGAAATGGGCAAGTAAAAAGTGGCCACTCATTGAAACCATGTGGACAATAAGGAAATAAGCATCCCCGCGCCTTCTAAATGGTGCATAGTGGTACAATTTGAATTTTATCTCACTTCATAAAATGACAATGAAGGATTAGCCACCAACAATTAACTCCATGTGAAGCAAAAAGTTGAGGATGTTTCACATCAATATAATTAAGATGATAATAATTAAGATCACCAAATACATGCACCAAACTCAAGTACATAATAGATTCACCTAACTCAAATACATAAGCGACACACCAAACTCATGCACATTATAGATGCACCAATTCTATTTCAATTTGAATTTCACTAGATTATTGCCAATTCTGTTTCAATAATTTTACAAAAAAAAGTTAGATTTATATTATCAATACAAAAGATTGCAAACACTATTTTTCTATGCTTATAACCTTGAACACTACTTACATAGATCGAATATTTGATTGTTGATCCTATAAAAGATTATTGCGACTAAAGACGGGAAAATAAAAACTCAAAGCAGTGGTTTCTCTACTTATGACTTAGATAATTTCAAAAGCATCACAAGACGAAAATGTCAGGATATTCTACACCCTTGGATAGCATTGGAAGTCCTAAAGAATCCATCGTTAACCATGGCTAGATGCTACTAAAGGAGAGATGAGTTGATATATTTTGATCCCCACTCCACTAAGCTTCCTCTACTGCAAATATATGAGAGGACCCCTCCATATATTTTTTGTTGTTGAGAGATATTCATACAATCAATTTAAAATCAAGCTTTTAAATCTTGGAATTAATGCTGAAAAACAATATCATCTTCAATCCATCGACATTATTATTCATGATGGATTGTCGTTATAAATTGGTATATAGCGTATTATCAAGAATCATACCTACCCTATCTTGAGAACTATGATATGTTCCCCATGGCCATATTTGGGGTGACTAAAGGATCAACTAGAACAGTAGAGATAGATTCTTAACTACCTAAGATATGAAAATGTTGTGAGCATTGATATTATCAAATAGATTGATTGGAGTTCAATTATGGTGTTGTCATGCTCTATTTGTTTTAAAAGATAGATAATTGGTTGGAGGAGGGATTCAAAGAAAGGAAGGTATAAGGGTTATCATGTGGTATATATGGATTGTTAGTTTTTGATGTGTTAAATTTATATGTTTCAATATCTTAGATTCCTACTTCATTCGCATTTAATACATTTTCACAATAGCATCATAAAGACGATCACTGAAAGATACAAAATCACAAGGTACACAACAATTTATCCTGGGAAACCCTCAAGGGGAAGAAAACCCACCAAATCTTCTTCAATATATATTACCAAAATACAATGCCCAAAGAAATAAGTCTCATAAGAAAAAGAGACAAAACCCAAAAAACAAGAGCCAAGAACAATTCTCCTCCTCCTTCGTTAGTCTCCCTCTTCCTCTAATGCGTAATGCATGAGTGAGTGAATGGTGCAAATGAGATAGTGATACTCTCTATTTATACTTTACTTTTCACTTGAATTTTAACCTAAATAGGTCGGCCGCACTAACTTAATGTGATAATATACAGGTGTATATCACTCAACTTGAACAAACCTCACAATTTCACTCAAAGGTTGCAGAGGAGAAGAAGAAGAATTGAATCAATATTCACACATGAAACTCAAAGAATGTGGAAAACTGTTGTAATCATGTTCATCAGTTGTAAGCTGGAAAAAATGTGAGATTACAATAGAATGAATTCAATTACCCCAAAGGTGATTCGAAATCTCCTCAAGGTGTGGCTTGGACAACATAGGAGACATCACCTAATCAGTGGTAGTAGTCACAAATAGTCAAATATTAGTCAATGTGAGTCTAACTAAGTCTAACCGAGTCATGTGAGCACAAATGTACGGATGAATACTCCAAGGTGGGTGCATGAGGACTGTTAGTAGTCAAGTGGCACTCCGATACAGACAACTGGAAGCTACAGGCAGTTAAACTGAGCAATAAATGCATGAACTGAGCAATCAATGCAAGAACTGATTGTTGGAATCCAAGAGGTGTGTAGCAGGGTGCATTATTTTCCAAAAGCTGAAGACAAGGTGCACTAGGTAGGTAGGGGGGCTACTGATGGATAAAAATAGGCTTCAGGGGGGTGAAAATAAGCTCTAGGTGTTGGGGAGACTACCATACCGATGCATGCATGCATGAAGAATGCATGCAAATACAAATGATGATGGTGAGACTATTCCAACACCCCATCACAAGATGGACTATGAGGAAGTAAGTGAAAAAATAGGGCCCTGGTAACTGAGACCAAAGGTCACCCCGTACAACAATCTAAATAAAAATGTGAGGAAAGACGGAAAACCCAATGGGAAGAAATCCCCCCCCCCCCCGAAAATAGACTGTAAGATGCTAATGTAGCATGGCATCACTCACCCCAAAAGGAGGCAAGTGACCTTCTTTACCGAGAAAGGATCTATTGGAAAGAAATGGATCATTGTGTGAATGATCAATGTGAGAAGGATGAAACCTTCCATTCTAAAAATCAGATCTGGTTCTCCTTGGATCAAGTGCATCTCCAACAAGATCTCCAGAAGATCCGAGATTTGTGGCAACCCATCTCGGAAGAGGAGGATCATCAGTTTCTTGATCTTCAGGTTCTTGTGGATCGGGATCTAACATTCGTTCATCTTCACTATCAGTTGCTATATCTTCAGGTTCTTGTGGATCTGGATCTAGCATTCGCTCTTCATCACTTTCAATTTCAAAATCTGAATCTGAACTTTCTTGAGATGAAGCTTCACAACTTCACTCTCTTGCTCGTCAAGCAGTGGTGGTGTGGTAGGCAAGTTGTTTTGCTCAACATGATGGGCATCATGTAGAGGCCATTCCTCAAACTGAACACTCCTTTCAAGGAATGTTTGCATAGTAGAAGGATCAAGAATTTTGTAGGCCTTTGCACTCAATGCATAACCCACCAGTATACACTCTCTGCTCTGTGAATCTAAGGCTCTCCTTTTCTCTGTTGGAATCCTATCCCAAGCTCTGGATCCAAATACTCTAAGATGAGATACATCAAGATTGTATCCCATCCATGCTTCGAAAGGAGTCATACCTTTCAGTCCTTTGTGAGGGACTCGGTTCTGAAGGTAAGTAACACAGTTGATGGCCTCTGCCCAAATATTAGGATGCAATCCTTTTGACTCTAACATACAGGTTTCCATCTCCTTCAAGGTTCCGTTATTTCTCTCTGCAACACCATTTTGTTGTGGTGTGTAGGGAATAGTGTTTTGCATCTCTATACCTTCATCTACACAAAAGGTTTGGAACTCACCCTTCACATACTCTCCTCCATTATCAGTGCAGAGGACCTTGATCTTCTTGTCAAAGAACCTTTCTACAGAAGCTTTGAAGAACTTGAAGTAACCAAAAACTTCATATTTTAATTCAATAAAGTACACCCAATTGAATCTAGAATAGTCATCAATGAAGGTTAAGATATACCTTACTTTGTTCAAAGAAAGATCTGGAAGTGGTCCTGAAATATCACTGTGAATCAGCTCAAGAGGTTGAGAGGCTCTCCTCACCTTCCATTTCTCAAACTTATGCTCTGGATGCTTTCCCATCAAGCAACCTTTATAGGTGCCTTCGAAAAACTTGATCTTGGGTAGACCTTCAACCATTTCCTGATTGTGCATTTCTTGCAAGTACTTGTAGTTAAGGTGCCCAAATCTTTCATGCCATAGTCTACTTTCTTCATTTGCATGTGTGGCAATGCATTCGACTTTGAGTAAGGTAGGAATTGAGAAAACTCATAGAGTTTCGAATGATGATCACCAATACCTTTGCAATGATGTTTCCAATTGAGATCTCTTGGATCTCGACCTCATTAGGAGTGAAGATGACCTTTTTGGTTACTTCTATATGAGTCATTTGGTAGACAGAAAGTAGATTTGTTGCAAGAGTAGGAACATAGAGTACATCACTGAAATACCCATGCTCAATGTTGATCCTTCCAATCCCCTGAGAGGAGACCTCAAAATCATTTCCCATCAATATTGAAGGGCCAACTATAGATTTGAAATCAGAGAAGAGATTCTTACAAGCAGACATGTGTCTTGATGCTCCAGAATCAATGATGAAGGAGGAATCATTGGATGTACCAGCCATGAGTGCATGGAACCTCTTCTTGTCCTAGTATTTTGGATCACATTTTCTTCTATCATTCCCTGGTACTAGAATATTTTTCTTTTCCAGTAGTTGTTCCATCATATCTATTGTTTTCTTCATACAACCACTCTCAGGATGGAAGCCCCTATTGCAATAGGGGAATTTGCTCTTCTCCTTTCGAGATTTCTTGCCTCTATTAGAATTCAAATCCCCTTCTGAGTGATAGGAATCCTTTATTGGATTATGATCATTTGAATTTATATCTTTAACTTTTTTCTTCCCTTTGGCATTTGCATTCTTCCCTTCTGTTGCTTGAAGAGTTGAATCCATCCTCGGTTTGATCACTCCCGTATGCATTAGTTTGTCTTGCTCTTTTGAGAGAGACTGTATGAAGGCTTCAAAAGTGGGGATTTTCTGATTGGAATGGATAGCTTTGCTGACTGGAAGGTGGAGACAAAAACTGAGTAATCATCCCCCAATTTTGGAAGGATGGAAAGGATAACCCACTTCTCTTCTTTCTCTATTCCATATGACTTCAACTGTGAAATCAAATTTTTGAACTTGGTGAAGAACTCATTAATTGAGTAGAAACTACTAGGGCTCAGAGAGATAAGCTCAATTTCCAATTGGTGACCCTTCAAATCATATTTCTTCCCAAACAGATATTTGAGCTTGTCCCAAACTTCTTTAGGAGTTTTGAGATCAATGACATGAAAATGTAGAACATCGGAAATACTGAGGAGTAGCAGTCCAACTGCTTCATCAATTTTATCATGACACTTTGATTTCTCAATTGCTCCAATGGAATCAACTGCAGAACCATTCAACACTCTAGAAAGGATTTTAGAATTCATGAAGATGTTCATCTTTTCCTTCCATTCGAAATAGTTGAAGGAGGTGAGTTTCAGATCCATAGTAGTTGCTGAATTCGAATCTGCTAAAGATGGAATAACCTGCAATAATACAAGGAAATTTTGATGGAGATTTGTTGCAGAATCTAAAGAACACTGCTTTAGGATAGTGATCACATGTGACTGGATCCTTCACTCCTGGCTAGACCTCACTAGATTTCTTTAGTGAATTAAATGCAATGGCACCAGGATTTGCTGTGGAAATCCAGAGGCTTCTGGTGCTCTACTAAAAAATAGTTGTTTAATAAACTGTTGAAACTACTGCAATTCGAATAGTTGTATCAAGCTCTGATATTATGTGATATTATACAGGTGTATATCACTCAGCTTGAACAAACCTCACAATTTCACTCAAAGAATTGCATAGAAGAAGAAGAAGAATTGAATTGATATCCACACATGAAACTCAAAGAATGTGGAAAACCGGTGTAATCATGTTCATTAGCTGTAAGCTCGCAAAAAATTGAGAGTAAAATATAATGAATTTGATTACCCCAAAGGTGATTCGAATTCTCCTCAAGGTGTGGCTTGGACATCATAGGAGACATCACCCAATCGGAGGTAGTAGTCACAAATAGTCAAATATTAGTCAATGTGAGTCTAATTGAGTCATGTGAGCACAAATGTAGGGAAGGGACTCCAAGGTGGGCGCATGAGGACTGTTAGTAGTCAAATGGCACTCTGATACAGACAACTGGAAGCTACGGGCAGTTAAAATGAGCAATAAATGCATGAACTGAGCAATCAATGCAAGGAATGATTGTTGGAATCCAAGAGGTGTGTAGTAGGGTGCATTAGTTTCCAAAAGATGAAAAAAGGCGCACTAGGTAGGTAGGAGGGATACTAATGGCTAAAAACAGGCTCCAGGGGGCTGAAAGTAAGCTCTAGGCGCTGGGGAGACTACCATACTGATGACTGGATGCATGCATGCATGCATGCAAATACAAATGATGATGGTGAGAATATTCCAACACCCCCCCGCAAGCCGGACTATGACGAAGTAACTGAAAAAATAGGGCCCTGGTAACTGAGACCAAAGGTCGCCCCGTACAACAATCTAAATAAAAATGTGAGGGAAGAGGGAAAACCTAGTGGGAAGAAAGACCCCCCCCCCCCAAATAGACTGTAAGATGCTAATGTAGCATGGCATCACTCACCCCAAAAGGAGGCAAGTGACCTTCTTTACCGAGAAAGGATCTATCGGCAATAAATGAATCATTGTGTGAATGATCAATGTGAGAAGGATGAAACCTTCCATTCTAAAAATCATATATGGTTCTCCTTGGATCAAGTGGATCTCCAACAAGATCTCCGACAGATCTAAGAGTTGTGGATGCCCATCTCGGAAGAGGAGGATCATCAGTTTCTAGACCTTCAGGTTCTTGTGGATCTCGATGTAACATTCACTCATCTTCATTATCAGTTGCTAGATCTTTAGGTTCTTGTGGATCTGGATCTAGCATTCACTCTTCATCACTTTCACTTTAAAAATTTGAATCTGAACTTTGTTGAGATGAAGCTTCGCTCTCTTGCTCATCGAGAAGTGGTGGTGTGGTAGGAAAGTTGTTTTGCTCCACAGGATGAGCATCATGTAGAGGCCATTCCTCAAACTGAACACTCCTTTCAAGGAATGTTTGCATATTAGAAGGATCAAGAATTTTAAAGTCCTTTGCACTTAGTGCATAACCCACCAATATACACTCTCTGCTCTGTGAATCTAAGGCTCTCCTTTTCTCTATTGGAATCCTATCCCAAGCTCTAGATCCAAATAATCTAAGATGAGATACACTAGGTTTGTATCCCATCCATGCTTCGAAAGGAGTCATACCTTTCAATCCTTTGTGAGGAACTCGGTTCTGAAGGTAAGAAGCACAGTTGATGGCCTCTGCCCAAAGACTAGGATGTAATCCTTTAGACTCCAGCATACAGGTTGCCATCTCCTTCAAGGTTTTGTTCTTTCTCTTTGCAACACCATTTTGTTTTGGTGTGTAGGGAATAGTGTGTTGCATCTCTATACCTTCATCTGCACAAAAGGTTTGGAACTCACCCTTCACATACTCTCCTCCATTATCAGTGCGGATGACCTTGATCTTTCTGTCAGAGAACCTTTATACAGAAGCTTTGAAGAACTTGAAGTAACCAAAACTTCAGATTTTAATTTAATAAAGTACACCCAACTAAATCTAGAATAGTCATCAATGAAGGTTAAGATATAGCTTTCTTTGTTCAAAGACAGATCTGGAAGTGGTCCTGAAACATCACTGTGAATCAACTCAAGAGGTTGAGAGGCTCTCCTTGCCTTCCCTTTCTCAAACTTATGCTTTGGATGCTTTCCCATCAAGCAACCTTTACATGTGCCTTTGGAGAACTTGATCTTGGGTAGACCTTCAACCATTTCCTGATTGTGCATGTCTTGCAAGTACTTGTAGTTAAGGTGCCCAAATATTTCATGGCATAGTCTACTTTCTTCATTTGCATGTGTGAGCAATGCATTCAACTTTGAGTAAGGTAGGAAGTGAGAAAACTCATAGAGTTTCGAATGATGATAAGAAATACCTTTTGCAATGATGTTTCCAGTTTATATCTCTTGGATATCGACTCATTAGGAGTGAAGATGACCTTCTTGGGTACTCCTGTATGAGTCATTTGGTAGACAGAAAGTAGATTTGTTGGAAGAGTAGGAATATAGAGTACACCACTGAAATACCCATGCTCAATGTTGATCCTTCCAATCCACTCAGAGGAGACCTCAGAATCATTTCCCATCAAGATTGAAGGGCCAACTATGGATTCGAAATCAAAGAAGAGATTCTTACAAGAAGACATGTCTCTTGATGCTCCAGAATCAATGATGAAGGAGGAATCATTGGAAGTACCAGCCATGAGTGCATGGAACCTCTCCCTGTCCTCATCTTTTGGATCAACTTTTCTTCTAGCATTCGCTGGTACTGGAATATTGTTATTTTCCAGTAGCTGTCCATCAGATCTATTGTTTTCTTCATACAAGCACTCTCGGGATGGAAGCCCCTGTTGCAATAGGGGCATTTTCTCTTCTCCTTTTGAGATTGATTTCCTCTCTTAGAATTTGAATCCACTTCTAACTGATAGGGAGCCTCTCTTGGGTCATGATCATTCTAATTTCTATCCTTAAATTTTTTCTTTCCTTTTTCATTCGCATTCTTCCCTTCTGCTGCTTGAAGAGCTGAATCCATCCTTGGTTTGATCACTTCCATATGCACTAGTTTGTCTTGATTTTTTGAGAGAGACTATATGAAGGCTTCAAGAGTGGGCATTTTTCGATTTGGAATGGATAGCTTCGCTGACTAGAAGGTGGAGATAAAAACTGAGTAATCAGCCCCAAATTTTGAAAGAATGGAAAGGATAACCTACTTCTCTTCTTTCTCTATTCCATATGACTTCAACTGTGAAATCATATTTTTGAACTTGGTGAAGAACTCATTGATTGAGTCAAAACTACTAGGGCTCAGAGAGATAAGCTCATTTTCCAATTGGTGACCCTTCAAATCATATTTCTTCCCAAACAGAGATTCAAGTTTGTCCCAAACTTCTTTAGGAGTTTTGAGATCAATGACATGAAAATGTAGATCATCGGAAATACTGAGGAGTAGTAGTCTATCTGCTTCATCAAGTTTATCAAGATACTTTGATTTCTCAATTGCTCCAATGGGCTCAATTGCAGAACCATTAAACACTCTAGAAAGTATTTATATTTCATGAATATGTTCATATTTTCCTTCCATTCGAAATAGCTGAAGGAGGTGAGTTTCAGATCCATAGTAGCTTTTGAATTCGATTCTGCTCAAGATGGAATAACCTGCAATAAAACAAGGAAATTTTGATGGAGATTTGTTGCAGAATCTAAAGAAAATTGCTTTAGGACAGTGAGAACATGTGACTGGATCCTTCACACCTGGCTAGACCTCACTGGATTGCTCCAGTGAATTCAATGCAATGGCAACATGATTTACTGTGGAAATCCAGAGGCTTCTGGTGCTCTACTGAAAAACAATTGTTAAATAAATTGCTACAACTGCAGCAATTTGAATAGCTGTATCAATATCTGATACCATGTGATATTATACAGGTGTAGATCACTCAGCTTGAATAAACCTCACAATTTCACTCAAAGAATTGCAAAGAATAAGAAGAAGAATTGAATCAATATTCACACATGAAACTCAAAGAATGTGGAAAATTGTTGTAATCATGTTCATCAACTATAAGCTGGAAAAGATGTGAGAGTACAATAGAATGAATTCAATTAACCCAAAGGTGATTCGAATTCTCCTCAAGGTGTGGGTTGGACAGCATAGGAGACATCACCCAATCAGTGGTAGTAGTCACAAATAGTCAAATATTAGTCAATGTGAGCCTAACTGAGTCATGTGAGCACAAATGTAGGGAAGGAGACTCCAAGGTGGGCGCATGAGGAATGTTAGTAGTCAAGTGGCACTCTGATACAGACAACTGGAAGCTACAAGCAGTCAAATTGAGCAATAAATGCATGAACTGAGCCATCAATGCAAGAACTCACTATTAGAATCCAAGAGGTGTGTAGTAGGGCGCATTAGTTTCCAAAAGATGAAAAAAAGGTGCACTAGGTAGGTAGGAGGGAAACTGATGGCTAAAAACAGGCTCCAGGGGGCTGAAAAATAAGCTCTATGTGCTGGGGAGACTACCATACTGATGACTGGATGCATGTAGAATGCAAGCAAATACAAATGATGATGGTGAGAATATTCCAACACCCCCCCCTCCAAGTCGAACTATGAGGAAGTAACTGAAAAAATAGGGCCCTGGTAACTAAGACCAAAGGTCACCCCGTATAACAATCTAAATAAAAATGTGAGGAAAGAGGGAAAACCCAGTGGGAAGAAATCCCCCCCCCAAAAAAATAGACTGTAAGATGCTAATGTAGCATGGCATCACTCACCCCAAAAGGAGGCAAGTGACCTTCTTTACCGAGAAAGGATCTATCGGAAAGAAATGGATCATTGTATGAATGATCAATGTGAGAAGGATGAAACCTTCCATTCTCAAAATGAGATCTGGTTCTCCTTGGATCAAGTGGATCTCCAACAAGATCTCCGGTAGATTCGAGAGTTGAGGTTTTCCATATCGGAAGAGGAGGATCATCCGTTTCTAGATCTTCAGTTTCTTGTGGATCTAGATCTAACATTTGCTCATATTCACTATCAGTTGCTAGATCTTCAGGTTCTTGTGGATCGATATCTAGCATTCACTCTTCATCACTTTCACTTTCAGAATCTGAATTTGAACTTTCTTGAGATGAAGCTTCGCTCTCTTTCTCATCAAGCAGTGGTGGTGTGGTAGGCAACTTGTTTTTCTCAATAGGATGAGCATCATGTAGAGGCCATTCCTCAAACTGAACACTTATTTAAAGGAATGTTTGCATAGTAGAAGGATCAAGAATTTTGTAGGCCTTTGAACTCAGTGCATAACCAACCAGTATACACTCTCTACGCTGTAAATCTAAGGCTCTCCTTTTCTCTGTTGGAATCCTAGCCCAAGATATGGATCCAAATACTCTAATATGAGATACATCAGGTTTGTATCCCATCCATGCTTCGAAAGGAGTCATACCTTTCAGTCCTTTGTGAGGGACTCGGTTCTTAAGGTAAGCAACACAGTTGATGGCCTATGCACAAAGACTGGGATGCAATCCTTTAGACTCTATCATACAGATTTCCATCTCCTTCAAGGTTCTGTTATTTCTCTCTGCAACATGATTTTGTTGTGGTGTGTAGGGAACAATGTTTTGCATCTCTATACCTTCATCTGCGCAAAAGGTTTGGAACTCACCCTTCACATACTCTCCTCCATTATCAGTGCGGAGGACCTTGATATTCATGTCAGAGAACCTTTCTATAGAAGCTTTGAAGAACTTGAAGTAACCAAAAACTTCATATTTTAATTTTTGAAAGTACACCCAACTAAATCTAGAATAGTCATCAATGAAGGTTAATATATACCTTGCTTTGTTCAAAGACAGATCTGGAAGTGGTCCAAAAACATCACTGTGAATCAGCTCAAGAGGTTGAGAGGCTCTCCTTTCCTTCCCTTTCTCAAACTTATGCTCTGGATGATTTTCCATCAAGCAACCTTTACAAGTTCCTTTGGAAAACTTGATCTTGGGTAGACCTTCAACCATTTCCTGATTGTGCATGTCTTGCAAGTACTTGTAGTTAAGGTGCCCAAATCTTTCATGCCATAGTCTACTTTCTTCATTTGCATGTGTGAGCAATGCATTCGACTTTGAGTAAGGTAGGAAGTGAGAAAACTCATAGAGTTTTGAATGATGATTAGCAATACCTTTTGCAATGATGTTTCCAGTTGAGATCTCTTGGATCTCAACCTCATTAGGAGTGAAGATGGCCTTCTTGGGTACTCCTGTATGAGTCATTTGGTAGACAGAGCGTAGATTTGCTGCAAGAGTATGAAAATATATTACATCAATGAAATACCCATGCTCAATGTTGATCCTTCCAATCCCCTCAGAGGAGTCCCTAGAATCATTTCCCATCAAGATTGAAGGGCCAACCGTGGATTCAAAATCAGAGAAGAGATTCTTACAAGCAAACATGTGTCTTGATGCTCCAGAATCAATTATGAAGGAGGAATCATTAGAAGTACCATGCATGAGTACATGGCACCTCTCCTTGTCCTCATCTTTTGGATCAACTTTTATTCTAGCATTCGCTAGTACTGGAAGATTACTATTTTCTAGTAGTTGTGCCATCAGATATATTGTTTTCTTCATACAAGCACTCTCAGGATGGAAGCCCCTATTGCAATAGGGGCATTTTCTCTTCTCCTTTTGAGATTGCTTGCCTCTCTTAGAATTCGAAGCCCCTTTTGACTGATAGGGAGCCTCTCTTGTCTTATGATCATTCGAATTTATATCTTTAACTTTTTTATTCCCTTTGGCATTCACATTCTTCCCTTCTGTTGCTTGAAGAAATGAATCCATCCTTGGTTTGATCATTCCCATATGCACTAGTTTGTCTTTCTCTTTTGAGAGAGACTGTATGAAGGCTTCAAGAGTGGGCATTTTCCGATTTTGAATGGATAGCTTCACTGACTGGAAGGTGGAGACAAAAATTGAGTAATCAGCCCCCAATTTTGAAAGAATGGAAAGGATAACCTGCTTCTCTTCTTTCTATATTCCATACGACTTCAACTGTTAAATCTGATTTTGGAACATGGTGAAGAACTCATTGATTGAGTCGAAACTACTGGGGCTTAGAGAGATAAGCTCATTTTCCAATTGGTGACCCTTCAAATCAAATTTCTTCCCAAACAAATATTCAAGCTTGTCCCAAACTTCTTTAGGAGTTTTGAGATCAATGACATGAAAATGTAGATCATCAAAAATGCTGAGGAGTAGCAGTCTAACTACTTCAACAAGTTTATCAAGATACTTTGATTTCTCAACTGCTCCAATGGGATCAACTGCAGAACCATTCAACACTCTATAAAGGCTTTTAGACTTCATGAAAATGTTCATCTTTTCCTTCCATTCGAAATAGTTGAAGGAGGTGAGTTCCAGATCCATAGTAGCTGCTGAATTTGAATCTGCTGAAGATGAAATAACCTGCAATAAAAAAAGGAAATTTTGGTGGAGATTTGTTGCATAATATAAAGAACACTGCTTTAGGACAGTGAGCATGTGTGACAGGATCCTTCACACCTGGCTATAATTCATTGGATTGCTCCAGTGAATTCAATCGAATGGCACTAGAATTTGTTGTGGAAATCCAGAGGCTTCTGGTGCTCTACTGAAAAACAGTTGTTCAATAAACTACTGCAATTCGAATAATTGTATCAAGATCTGATACCATGTTATATTATACAGGTGTAGACCACTCAGCTTGAACAAATCTCACAATTTCACTCAAAGAATTGCAGAGAAGAAGAAGAAGAATTGAATCAATATTCACACATGAAACTCAAAGAATGTGGAAAACTACTGTAATCATGTTCATCAGCTGTAAGTTGGAAAAAATGTGAGACTACAATAGAATGAATTCAATTACCCAAAAGGTGATTCAAATTCTCATCAAGGTGTGTCTTGGACAGCATAGGAGACATCACCCAATCAGTGGTAGTAGTCAGAAATAGTCAAATATTAGTCAATGTGAGTCTAACTGAGTCTAACTAAGTCATGTGAGCACAAATGTAGGGAAGGAGACTCCAAGGTGGGCACATGAGGACTGTCAGTAGTCAAGTGGCAGTCCGATACAGACAACTGGAAGCTACAGGCATTTAAACTGAGCAATAAATGCATGAACTAAGCAATCGATGCAAGAACTGACTATTGGAATCCAAGAGGTGTGTAGTAGGGCGCATTAGTTTCCAAAATATTAAAAAAATGCACACTAGGTAGGTAGGAGGGCTACTGCTGGCTAAAAACACTAGATGCATGCATGCACTCAGAATGCATGCAATGCATGCAAATACAAATGATTATGGTGAGAATATTCCAACACTTGACTAGGCCGACCTCTCTAGGGAGACTCAAATAATATTTATATTACTTTCTTTTGGGTATTAATGACCCTACTTACAATGGAGGTTTTACCTCATGACTTTACATGACCTTTTACATTAATGAATTCTCCCGAAGGAGGAGTAATACAAGTAGAATATTCTTCGAAGTTACATTATTTCAACACTCCCCCTTAACAAGAAGGGTATTCTATTGGAAACAACAACAACAACATGTGTGGCTCTACAAAACATCATCGGAAGGAGGGAGGACGAGGCATAATCAACAACATCATTTGGAACATTGCCTGGTATATCTATAAATCATCAGAATTTTTTCAACAACATCAATATCAGCAACTAGAACAACTTGTTGTAACATCATCAACATCTACAGCACAGAGTTGGAACATCATCATCATCTTCAATATAGAGCTGAAGTATCATCATCTGCAGCACGAAGCTGGAACATCATCATCGTCTTTAGTACAAAGCTGAAGTATCATCATCTGTAGCACGAAGATGGAACATCATCATCTACATCACGAAGCTGGAACATCATCATCTGTAGCACGAAGCTAGAACATCATCATCTACAGCACGAAGCTGGAACATCATCATCTACAACACGAAGCTAGAACATCATCATCTGTAGCACGAAGCTGGAACATCATCATCTACAACACGAAGCTGGAACACCATCATCTACAACACATTAGTATAAGACTTGATAAACCAACAACACTGGTGATCCTTCCTTTCGGAATTACGGGATCATGGACAATCCTTCCTTTAGGAACTATGGGATTTAGTCCAACAACACCGGTGATCCTTCGTTTCAGAAATATGGGATCATGGAAAATCCTTCCTTTTGGAACTATGGGATTTAGTCCAACAACACTGGTGATCCTTCCTTTCAAAACTATGGGATCATGGACAATCCTTCCTTTCAGAACTATGGGATTCATTCCAGGGATGATTTCAAGAACCCTCCCCCAATTTATATGTATAAAAAATGGGCGAATCTCCCTGATATGCAGGAAAAGTTCAAGGCGATTTTACCAATAATATAATATGTATATATAATTTTATGGAGAATCTTTCATTTTATTATATAATGCCATAAAATCTTGGCGAATATTTCACTAAATTATAAAAAAATGTAAAAACTTGGCGAATCTTTCACAGATTTATAAAATATTGTAAAAATTTGGCGAATCATTTGCCAAGAAGACTCAAGATTTTAATTATGTATATTACTAATACATGACTAGCTATTTGAAGTAGTACTTGAAATAGAAGGCTTGACAATATCTATCTCATTACTCTCAAAAAAATCAATGTATGGTTGCATTGCATCCGCATTGATGTTAGCATCTTCTTAGCACGGATGTATGCATTTCTTGACACAACATGAAATCCATGTGAAAAGTTGGATAATAATCCACCTCACAAAACATTAAAATGAAACATAGCACCACTTTCGATTTTACAAACTTTACATATAATATCAATGCTAGTATTTATGTATGATTCATAGTAGGAAATATTTTAGAAACACACAAGGGTAAATCCATGAATGTGCTTCACGGTTTTTGGCAAGCGGGGTGCCAAAAATACTTGTAGAAATTCCTCGATCGAGGTACTTTTAAACCCTTGATCGAGGTTTCAATACCTCGATCGAGGGCTTAAAAATAACTTGATCGAGGGTTTAAAAGTATCTCGATCGAGGGTTTATAATAGACCTCGATCGAGATATTAAACCTCGATCGAGGGTTGACATAAACCCTTGATCGAGCTGTTGAAACTTAAAAAGGATAAAATGGAGCCCACGGCGGGCCCAAGCTCATTTGAAACAGGAAGAGTGGCTGATAGAAGAGCTTAACATTAGGTTGGGACACGAATAAGTATGGACATTGACGGTGAGACCGAACTCATGAAGACAAAGGGTGGACCACAGTGGAGGATATTCCAGGATGTGAAGCTTATGCTAAATTAGAGCAATGATTTTAGACAACAAGTTAAATAATTTCATCATTTGTTGTCTAATTATTGTTCTAATTTAGCATAAGTTTCACAATCTTGGAATCCTTGTTTGTGATTAAAAATCAAATGATCAGTATCTCCATTTTCCATCACCATCAATTAATTTATGTGTTGAAATCATTGTTCAATTTCATAGTGATCATCATATAAATAGTGATCATCTTTTGTATATTTCCTTTACTTGTGTTGTACGAAATATTACCCTTGATGAAATCATGGCACATCAATAAGCAGTAAACTTGTTGAGATTGTGTTAATAACTATTTAATTGGTGGCCAATAATACAATCAACTAGAGATTGATGAGGCTGTGTTGAAATTATGTTGAACTTGTATGGCTATGTGTTAGACGAGCTCCAATGCAAAGGTTTTGCATCAAGTCAACTTAGCACTAAATAGATTCAACTCCTTTCACTAATATTGTTGCTTGGGTTATCACATAGGGTTGCATAGAGGTGGCCTTTCACCATCATCTCAGCTATGTAGGCCCAACAAATCATTGACACAATCGGTTTCTTTGAATTTTGCATAGTAATGACATTTTAGCATGCTAACACTTCAAGCACTTCAAATCCAACAATATATATCCCAACATATATACATCAATGATTGTTCTATTGAAATGTTTATAATATTTTCCTTGTTGTAACATGTAGGAATCACTCACAGCCTTTTCATGACATGTTTTCTTTACATCATCAGTAGATCATGCACTCAAGCAATACCATTGTTATTTTTCTCTCAAACAAACAAACAATTTGATTCCACATATCATGAGCATGATAGATCTACTCTCGATAAACATAACAAACAACTCTCACATACAACACCATTGAAAAAAAATAGGTGAATATACCATGATCATGAACACACCATAGCAACAAAGTTCTCTCAACAAAAACTATCTACTCTCCTACACTAATCATATATTAACGGAGTATTTGCAATGAGGAAAAATGTCATGATCACGGACCCCTTTCATGAGAGAGTTTGTCTTGCGTTGTCTCTAACCATGTAGAGAAATGGAATAATTATGTTTAGTGATCTATTCAACAATAAAATTATATACATATAAATACATAAATGTTTATCTCAAAATGAGCACAGTATCTTATCACACTAACGATTTATTAAAAAAATAACTCATTAATACATTAACTTATAAATTAAACTACTTGCAAATATCCTCTTGCATCTAAGTTTATCAATGTCCTAAAAATGTACAAAACATTATTAACATAACATAAACACACACCCTACATCACTATCCTTCAACCACCAATAGGGTGAGCAAAGGTGATAGGGATAAACCCTACCTTAATCCCCTATGGATTTATAAGAAGTCAGTAGGAGACCCATTCACCAACATTGCAAATTGATAGAGGTAACACAAGCCATTATCCTATTACCTCAAGGCCCAATCCAATCTGAAGGAGAATCAACCTCAAAAACATCCAATCAACATTTTCATAAGTCTTAAAACCAGATCCAATTTTAGCAAGATGGATACTAATTTCTTCATCTTAATAGAAATCATCCCTTCTTAGGAAACACCTACAACATCCAAAATGTACCTATTATTTAAAAATATGAAATAGTCTCTAGACAAATGATCAAACAGGTTGTAACATCCCTCTTTATCCTCACACTTTTCAAATTGAAATGCAGTATGCAAGTATATTATGTACCAATTCCTGGAGAGGATCTCAAGACCAAGGCCTTTCCAATCAACTTTGTAAGTATTGTTATGAATTTCCTAAATTTTGTAATTTGAATTTGTAGACTTAGGAGATTGAAGGTGTGACGCAACTAAATGATGGGGGCCATGGAATCCACTAGGGGGAGAGATTAGGGGCTGGGAATCCACGAGACTGATGACGGGTGTCATCTTGGTTCCATGTGCATTGGAAGAGAGGTGAACTATGGATGTTCACTTGATATCCTAAAACTTTTTAAGTATCGTTCTAAGTTGAGGGTAGTCTTGAGATAGAGTCCAACTATTGAAAACACCTTGATCGAGGTCTATTTAATATCCTCGATCGAGTGTATGTTATCCCTTGTTCGAGGTAATTTAAAAACCTCGATTGAGAGCCTTAAAAATAGGCATAAATCCCTTTTTTTGTAGAAGGAAAATTTTGTCTGTCTTTCAGGGGCTTAAACTATATAAATAAATGGAAATTAATGAGAATACTTGATACCGTTGGATCATTCAATGAATCCTCTATCCATGTACATATAATTTACGAATTTTTATTTTCATATGTCATTTTTTAAAAATTTATGTTAAATCTTACCCTAAAAAACCCTGTCGACAATTTCAAATGAGCTCAAAGATAAATCAACAACATTCAAAATACACATCCAAAAAATTTGAAAAAATATACAAGCGCTACATTAGTGTGTCCTCTTCAAAAGGGTATTTTTAGTTTTGCAAATTATGTAAACAATCAAAATATTTGGTGCACACACACACACATGTGTGGAAAATGCGACTGGAATATTCACTGGTCAGTTTTGAAAAATAATAATAAATATATTTTTTCGAGAAAAATTAAAAGAAAAATATGTACGCACTAGTGCATTCTGTCTAGATCATGTTCCCATATTTCATTTTTTTTAATTATTAATTTAACATTAAATTATTTTGCACACACACAAGCCACTTGTTAATTGCTCTTCAAATTTTTAAGGACACACATTTCATTAAATCAAAATTTGACATAATAAATGACATTGGTATATTTTAAAAAATATATCATTGGAAAACCAACATAATTCTCTACGTTTCATTTTTTAACCGCATGTCGAAATTCATATGGAAAATATGAGTTTCGAGGGCTTCAATTTAATACATGGGTAAAATTTCCATTTATCATCGCCATATTTGGCCAAAAAGAGTTACCCGTCTTCATGGAATCACCCATTTATAATTATACCTCAACATATTATTTTAAGTTCTGCTTCATGTGACTTATAATCAAGGGTGTGTCACTAACCAATATCACTTGAGGTCTAACATTATTTGTGGTCAAAGACTGAAGTTTACCTTGCACAATCACTTCTTCATATTCCATCAATAAACATAGACATTTTGGCTTATGGTATGCCTAGTTTTAGTATGCCCATAGTCAATGACCAAATTGCTAGTTCTAGTTTTCCTAGTGGAAGTGGGAATGTTCATGGATTCTAGGTTAGAGGTGGGTTTGCGTCTTTCTTTGACATTTGGGTAGGTATCTTTGCAAAATTACAAACATGAGTTTTCCTTTTGGTTCGAATACTCCTTTATGTGGAGGTGGTCCAACCATCATAAGTCATGTACTTGATGGAAACAATGTCTCAAGAGTAAATCATCTTCATGGTAATATGCCTCAAAGAGAGATGAACGCGAATTTGTTTTAATCTAATGAATTTAAATGCATACAAGAAATATAATGCATCATGCTAAACATAAACATACTCAAGTGAAATGTGTAGGAAAGATATCCAAACAAAATTTATTCTTTTTGTATGAGTATTTATACAATTAGGGAGATGGTTGGAGTAGTTTTACCTACTCCGACTAATCATCCATTATATTCATTTACACATTTAGCAATTACATTCATATATTAAATGCTATTGTCTAATTACAATGTATGAAGAGAATGGCCTAAGATGCCTTTTCAACCTCCCCCCCAACCTCAAGGTCTTCCTTCTTACTTAAGAAACTCCACAACAACATATTGTGTTGTATTACTCTTTTAGTGTTTGTCTACACTATGGTACATTTTAGACTACCCTTCCTCCCTACACAACATTCTTAGCAAGATTTGTTCCTTCGTCAAATATGAGCAACTTACTCTATGCTATGATAGCATAGCATTCCTTTGATTTATATCCTTCGATGTCACAACTATAAGATTGTTTTTGTAGCTTAGGATATTAAGGGGCTCAATAGTTTTCTTCATTCTCATGTCATCATATTTTCTTTTAAGATCTTATTTTGTCATTCATCTGATGTCTCTTCCTTGAATTCATTATTCTCTTATAATTGTAGTGAGAATATAAAAAACAATACTCTTTGCAAGTCAGCGCTCCAATCAAATGCTCAGTCCTACTACAATAAATCTCAATCAATTGCTCAATCCCAATGCTCCCTCTATCTCAATCACATGCCCAATTGAATGCTCAATGGTTGTGTGTTAACTACCTAATTGATATTTTGTGTATGCTCAATATGTTGAG
This sequence comes from Larix kaempferi, assembly GCA_027924585.1. NCBI lineage: Eukaryota > Viridiplantae > Streptophyta > Pinopsida > Pinales > Pinaceae > Larix > Larix kaempferi. The sequence continues at coordinate 5,803,826 of BSBM01000805.1, read as the reverse complement.
TTGAGATTCTCGGTATTTAACGAAATCTCTATGCTCTAAAAATCATGGGTTCTTGTACTAGATATATGTTAGCACTTTTAACCCTTCAAGGATTCTAGAAATAGTAAGGAGTCTACATGTTTCCATTTACATGAAGGATGATTCTAACTCGCTGAATCGCTATATTAAGATTCTTTGCATGCTTGATTTGACTTAACTATGACATGATTGAATGATTGACTCTCTTAGTGTGACTATCTAACTATTAGTAAGACTTAATTAGTGACTCTTTTGTTTGTACTATAATTTTAATAACTGGAGAAAAATGCACTCCATTAAAGATTGAGTGAAAAAAAGCAATGAACCAATTTGTTGGTTAGAAACTAACTTGCATTACAATGGTGGAGTGGATTTTCTACCTTGAATGGCTAATTCTATAATTATATAGATCTTTTCTAATCATTAATTTTTATCTTCTAATATAAATCCTCATTCACAGTTAATGAATTGTTGACTATGAAATGAGATACTTTAATTCTAGTTAATGAATTGTTGACTATGAAATGAGATACTTTAATTCTAGTTAATGAATTGTTGACTATGAAATGAGATACTTTAATTCTATTACAAAGTCTTATAAATTGTTGCCATGATATGTGTTTTATGGAAGAAGTAGGTAACTAGACAAAAAAGTTACACCAAGAAGATTAATTTCTGTAAGTAAAATGAGATACTTTAATTCTATTACAAAGTCTTGTAAATTGTTGCCATGATATGTGTTTTATGGAAGAAATACGTAACTAGACAAAAAAGTTACATTGCATTTTTAATTATAGATTAATTTGTGTAAGTAAATAAATAAATGAGTTAATAAACGTACAAACTTAGATGATTTTTTTTACTTAAATTTAATATTTATTTTTTCAAAATTATCAACTTAGATGAGTTCTTTTTACTTAGATAAATAAATAAAAAAATTCAAAATTATCATTTTAGTGAATCATATCAAAAAAGAAATCAAAATTTTCATTAATCAAATAAAATAATAATTATAAATAAATTATATTTACTTGTTCAGTGTAAAAAATAAATATAAAAATTATTACTTGCTGGAAAAAAATATAAAAATTATTAACTTATTCACTATGAAATAAATTAATATATAATATATTCTTTATTTTTATATTAATTAGCATATATCCATCTTAAAAGGGATCTACACTCCCATAGGGATCAAATCTCCTCATATATAAACCCTTTAATATTTTCATTATTCATTTGTCCATTAACAATGGACATATTCATGTATAATGGAAAAAAAAAATTGAAGAAAAAAATATTTTTATATATATGTTGTTATAAATGTTTTAAATTTAATTTGAGTACGGAAAGAATTACACATCCTCCCTTACTAAATTGTAGAATGCTCCTCTCAAAGCAATAAATGACAATGTAGTCAAAAAAATATGTATTTTGCTTTTCTTACTACGGAAATCTACTATAACAATATTCATTGCTGCATCAAAACCACTTAAATCCAATTTTAAGTCAAAACCACTTGATATGAGAAAATATAGTATTCAAACTCATAAGCTTCAATTACCTGAGATTGATACTTCAAATAAAATACCATGAAGTATTGCATTGTTAATTAAAAAACTCCAACTGGTCCTGTTTCTCATGTATAAAATTGTAATGGGTGTGCTGAGCTTCCTATCAGAAAAATGGATAAATAAAAGGGATTACAAACCTAGAAAGATTTAATAAATATTTAAGAGAGAGAGAATGTTAGACTAAACAAGAATACACAAATATTCCATCAAGAACACCCAGATTTCAAGAACAGTTTACATAAAAATGAAATAGAATAGAGAAGGAAAGCTGAGACAAAAAGACAAAAGACTAATAGTTAAACAAAATCCCTAAAGAATCTTCATACATAGTCAACATGTATCATTACAACAATAGTCAAATCCTCAATGAAACTGACAAAAGATAAAGAGAAAATGTCTCCACACATTATAGCTAATTCAGTTTGTGCAAAAACACAATCTTAAAGGTGTGCATGGAAAATATTATTGTAATTATGCAATAAAAACTTCTTAAAAAATAGCAGCCACTCAGTTACCTTGTGCACATTTATACCATATAAAATAAAATGTAAAAATATACAATCTCCAGTACTCATCAAAACTAACTCAAATTACTAAACTTTATATGGTTGCAACAAGAGAAGTTTGAAACAACCACATGCTCCAACAGTTAGCTCTCTCCACATCTCTTTCAACTTTCACTTTCTTTCCCAGCAACCTTAGTGAATTCCTATTTACATATGCTTGTTGGTTTTCGTCTATCTCATCAGGGATTTAACCTTGAATTACTTTCTGGCCATTTTTTTTATAAAAAATATTTAGATAACAATTTGGGGCTGAATTTATCATTTTACATTAAATACGGAGGATAAATAAGGTTTCAAATCAAATTTGACTAAAAAATAGGGTAAATGCAAATGTATCTTCCATATAAATTAAATAGGTAAGGCAATATAAATTAAATAAGTAAGGCAATATAAATTAAATATGGAGGACCAAATAACTACTTCAAGCCTCCCTTACCTAAAATAAGGGGCAAAGGAAGGATTAAAAATGAATTTCATTAGAAATGGGGCAAAAATAGAATTTAAGTTAAATTTGAGAGGGTGAAAATATTTGTTTTTATTTTCCCTACGGACATGGTGATTTGTTTATTATTATTATTATTATTGATTTAATAAATATTAGATGAATGATTTAATTTTTTTTTTAACTTTTTCTATTAGTTTATTAAATATTTATAAAGAAGAAAATCCTAGAATGAAATGGGAGGTGGATAACCAACTTCGGGGAGAGACATGATTCACCGCATTGATTTCGGTAGCTACACCTTCTTACAATTTTTCTTGGCGCAGCTGGGTTATCCTGGACTTGAACCAGAGACCTCTTTCTTCAATTGAAATAGAACAAACAAAAATAGAATTGGTCATGGGTTAAATTTAGCCCCTAAATTTTTCGATGATTGCTTTTGATTTTCCATCCAAAAGAAGAAATCAACATGAAATCTAGGTGAATCCAACAATATGCCGGATTTATAGAGAAAATGGAGGGCAAAATAACAAATGGGAGCCTCCATTAGTGAAAATAGGGGCGAATTAATGATTTCACTACAATTTCTCTAGAAATTCAAGGCGAAAGACAAATTGGAGGGAGATATTGTTAGGGCTAAAATATTATTTTGTATTTTCCTTGGAAGGGCTATTTATTTTTCTCCTAATAAATATTGGACGAATATATTTTAGTTGAAAAAACCTTTTCCATATAAAAAAATCGCCCACAATTTTTTTTAACCCCTTTAGTTTCTCCCATGGGCTAAACTTCGCCCCTAAAATTATCCACAATTTAGTCCAGCAACACTGGTGATCCTTCCTTTCGGAACTATGGGATCATGGACAATCCTTCCTTTCGGAACTAAGGGATTCAGTCCAACAACACTGGTGATCCTTCCTTTCAGAACTAAGGGATTTAGTCCAACAACATTACTGATCCTTCCTTTAGGAACTATGGAATCATGGACAATCCTTCCTTTGGGAACATGGGATTCAGTCCAACAACATTGGTGATCCTTCCTTTCGAAACTATGGGATCATGGAAAATCCTTCCTTTCAGAACTATGTGATTTAGTCCAACAACATTGGTGATCCTTCCTTTTGGAACTATGGGATCATGGACAATTCTTCCTTTCAGAACTATGTGATTCAGTCCAACAACACTGGTGATCCTTCCTTTCGGAACTCTGGGATCATGGACAATCCTTCCTTTCAGAACTAAGGGATTCATTCCAACAACACTGGTGATCCTTCCTTTCGGAACTATGGGATCATGGACAATCCTTCCTTTCGGAACTATGGGATCATGGACAATCCTTCCTTTCAGAACTATGGGATTTAGTCCAACAACACTGGTGATCCTTCCTTTCGTAACTATGGGATCGTGGACAATCCTTCCTTTTAGAATTACGGGATTCTAGTCCAACAACACTGGTGATCCTTCCTTTCAGAATTACGGGATCTTGGACAATTCTTCCTTTCAGAATTACGGGATATTAGTCCAACAAATCGAGTGATCCTTCGTTTCGGAATTATGGGATCTTGGACAATCCTTCCTTTCAGAATTACGGGTTTCTAGTCCAACAACACTGGTGATCCTTCCTTTCGGAATTACAGGATCTTGTACAATCCTTCCTTTTGGAATTACGGTATTCTAGTCCAACAACATCTGTGGTGCTCAGACAATCCTTTCTTTCGGAATATCGGACCCGGTCTTTACGAAGATACCACTACAGCACACTGGACAATCCTTCCTTTCGAAATTAGGAGATCATTGTCCACCACTCACATCTTAGACAATCCTTCCTTTCGGAATTATGGGATTCAGTCTAAGGATCAACATTTAAGACCATCCTTCCTTTAGGAATTACGAGATCAATTCTAAGGATGATCAATCCCAACTGTACTACCATAGTATCATCAACACTACTCCCCCTTTTGATGGAATTCCTTATGGACTACACCAATATTGTCACGGAAGTGTTCAAAATTCACATGAGACAGAGGCTTAGTCAACACATCTGCAACTTGCTCATTTGTGCTCACATATTAGAGCTTTGCAGCTCCCTTCTGCACCATATCTCGAATCTGTATAACCGTACAGTCTGAAGTCATGATCTCTAGTATAATTGAGATCATAGTCTACTGTACCTTTTAGGTACCTCATCACATGCTTTGCAGCTACAAGGTGAACAAATCTTGTCTCAACCAAATACTGACTCAAGGTTTTCACAGCAAAGCATATATATGGCCTAGTATTCATCAAATACATCAATGACCCAATAATTTGTCTGTATAGTGTCTCATCCACTAACTAAGCATCAGATAGAAACTTCAAATTTGTATCCATGGGTGTGGTCATGGATTTACACTCCAACATATCAAATCTTTTTCAAGATTTCTACTGCATACTTCCCTTGGTTAAGGAAGGTTCTTTCTGGGCTCTGCCATACTTCAAGACCTAGAAAATAATGCATCAAGTCAAGTTCTTTCATCTCAAATTCTGCAACGAGCTTCTCCTTTCATCGGTTCTGCAACTCTGAGAGCTACATCTTCTTCATATACTTCTTCAAGCTTGCACATGTGGTTCTTTGTAGAGAGTTTTGAATTATGGAGGTTACTTCTACTTTAATTTCACCATTTGTCTAGTGTAATATACATCATTTGCCACTAAGGAAACGTCTTGTCATAGTCGAATCACTCTCACTTTGTTCATCTGTAGTATGGTTGATTTTATAAGTCTTCTTGAATGTCATCGTCACTTGTTCTTCGGAAGTCTCATCATTATTCTCTTGTAGGAGAGTATACACAATCTTTCCGACAAGTCAAATTTAGTTTCGTAATTAGAAACATTTCATAAAAAACATTTTTTATGTATAAAGATATAGGTCTCACAGTCATGCAACTACCTTATCCAATGCTTCAACACAACATTCATCTTTATCCACATTCATATGGTAACTTTCTAGATTCCTTCCATCTCTACCAGAACATTATTAAGAGCGTGCACTACTCCCAATATGTCAGCAAAGAGGTTTCAGTCTAGATAAGTAGCAATGGAATGTTGTATAGCACCATAGGCCACTTACCCATCACATGCATGTTAGTAGTATTATGTTCATCAATGCAAACATTCTAATCATGCATAATACACATCTTAAATCTAGGAACATAAATATGTACACAACTGAACATTACAGGAAATGACAATTCAAATACTTATCCTTGTTTGTTCGGTAGGATCTCTCTTGATCCTTGTCTCGTTACATGAATTTTTGGAACCTGCTCTACTCCATCATCTGATTCTAAGGACTTGTTCCTTTCTTTCTTGTGACCGACAATGATGAAAAAGTCTTCTATACCACAACTCACAAGGACTCATGGTCCTAGCTATTAGGGCTAAGTCTTCATTTCCCTTTAACCCCTTCTTATCCAATGTTGACATAGATAGGAGGTTCTTCTATCTTCCTGATTTGGATTAAAGTACATATTCCTCATTATTGGAGGAATATTCTTTGGCCTTGATCATATCCTTATTTCACTTTTCTTTGGCATCATCTCCATTTGGTTCTTTAACTTCTTCTTTTATGAAGCCTTCTAGGTCATGTTCTTCAAGAATGAGCATGACCTTGTGAAACTGCTTCTCCAATAACTGCTTCTGGATTGACCTAGGGTTTGATAGAGAAACCCTAATTTTTCAACTTTGATATCTTGAGAAATTGATTGGATGAAAAGAGACGCCTCCTCAAGGAAAGTTAGGCAAAGTACTAATTTTCCCAATTCCGTGGACAGGACTACAAAATACTTGATGCCCTGGTTTCTTCAATTTCTACTGCAGATTTGTTCGCTCTTAATTTTGATGTATCTTAGAAATTTATGCCCCTCAAGGTTTGAAACTTCGTTATGTGATAGTATTCTCTGTCTTCTATCCAACCCCACAGGTTAGAGCAAGATTGGATTCACCAAGTGGAATTTATGCTAACTTTCCCAAGATGACATGTTTATGGACTGTTTAAGTATAGCGAACTTGTACAGACTTCCACGTGTCACTATTTAATCTTCGGGTTTTGAAACCCGTACCAGAGAAACTAAATTATGTGCAATTTCTATAACATATTACGAAATTCAATTTGGATCTTCATAAACCGAGATATAGCATTTCTCCTTAGGTCACCTGTTTAAAACTGAATTATGTAGGAGGATGGAACCTGATTTGCATGGATCATATCTCCTAAAGTACATCGAATCTAAGGCTGAAAATCGCACATAAGGTACATGAACCTTTCATCTTCGTCCTTTCCAAGTTTCAGATCCTGAACCTTCTCCAAAAGTGATTTATAGAGAAAAATATAATATGACTATTTTCCATAGAAAGAGAGAGATTTACCCTAGTGAAAGCTACTATTTCCAGTCTAGTTCTAAAACCATGTTAAATTTATATGCTGCAATATCCTAGATTCCTACTTCATTATTATTTAATACATTTTCACAATAACAACATAAATATGATCACTGAAAGATACACAATCACAAGGTACACAACAATTTATCCTGGGAAACCCTCAAGGGGAAGAAAACTCAACAAAACTTCCTCAATATAGATTACCAAAGTACAATGCCCAAAGAAATAAGTCTCATAAGAAAGAGAGACAAAACCCAAAAACAAGAGCCAAGAACAATCCTCCTCCTCCTTCGCTAGTCTCCCTCTTCCTCTAATGCGCAATGCATGAGTGAGTGAATGGTGCAAATAAGAGAGTGATACTCTCTATTTATACTTTACATTTCACTTGAATTTTAACCTAAGTAGGTCGGCCTCACTAACTTAACTTGGCCGACCTCTCTAGGGAGACTCAAATAATATTTATATTACATTCTTTTGGGTACTAATGACCCGACTTACAATGGAGGTTTTACCTCATGACTTTACATGACCTTTTACATTAATGACTTCTCCTGAAGGAGGAATAATACAAGTAGAATATTCTTCGAAGTTACGTTATTTCAACATGATGCGAGTGCAAGACCCATTTAAACCAACTAATTAATGTATAAACTTTGTCCCCATGAAGTGTGAGGACAACTTATGAGATTTTAATTGTGGTCACAATGACATCTCTAATGGCCCATTCAATAGTTATGGTAGCATGGAACAAGATTTGTCTCTCACAAGATTATTTGGGATCATGCAAAGTGAAAAATAAGGATTATTATTCTCCATCTTAACATTAACTTCTCTTTCTTCATGACTTTGCATTACAATTTCATAAACAAGATGTATGCCATCTTAAGGTGCCACACAATATAATAATGAGACAAATATTGAATATGCTACATATATTCAACTCAAATAGAATAAACACTACGTCTAATTAAAATGGAGGTCTAGACGAGGATTTAACTTTAGAATATTGACCAACAAAACAAAACTTCTTTTTGCCACATATTGCAAATCATGGACAATGGTTTTCATGAGGGAAAACAATAGAATACTCTCAATGCAACATTTAAAGAGAGTATATGTTAGGATGTATATTTTTTTACTTGTTACACTATGATGATGTATATTATGACATATATACACTCTTAACTATAACACTACAAGGTGCTTATGGTGTTCCACCCACAACATTGACCTGAGTGGTGAACTCCAACCAAAACTTTGTCAAAATGTATGACCCTCATATTAATGTATGCTATTTCATAATTCATTATATATTTAGATTTGTCCTTTGGGGTTGGTTAACGGTTCAAGGCATTTTAATTTATTTTTTAGGAAAGTCTTGATGATAGGGACTAATCACCATTATAGATATGCCAATTGTAAAAATTTAGATTTTCAAAACTTTGAGAGGTTAAATGCTTCTAGATATTTTGCATGTTTTACACTTTCATGACATCTTTATTGACAATTGGCATCCCTGGTCATACACAATAGAAGTGCATAAACACATGTTTTTCTGGTACGATGATGCAAGGTTATAGGAAACTCTACCTTCCTTACAACACTGAGAAGTTGTTGTGCATTTATATACATCTTGGAGGACATTTACTTTATGTCCTATCTCAACTATGTGCCTTTATTCCTCCTTCCTGTTTCACCTTGGCGCCCTTCCTTTTCTTACCAACCCAATTTTCTCCTAAAACAAGGTGGCCCAAAAACAAATGAAAAGACCTCATAAGGAATTTCTCATGGGAATTTTCAATGTTTCATTAATGGAATAAAGGGACTCTTGTTTAAACAAGGCTGCATGGCAGCGGATACCTGCCGAGGTTGGATAAGTAGGTCAAAGCTTCGGTTTGTTGATTTTGGTTAGAGGATACATTGTCATGAGTTGGTCCTTGTGTATGAGTTTGATCACATGATACGCTATTGTGGGTTGGTCCTTGTGTTAATAAGTTTGGTTAGAGAATACACTGGTGTTGGTTGGTTTTTGTATTACATGATGCATCCACCACAAACTGGATTGTTGTTTAACACAACAAACAAAGAGGACATATTATTATGCTAAGAGAACTGCCTCTATCGAGCCTGACCTTTCTTTCTTTGGCGCAAAAGGTAGGTTTTTAGAGAAGGAAGGTTATTCACTATGTGTTCGTAAATGAAAAAGCATCGAGGAAAAACGTTCTTACTTCAAGCGGTAGAGGCAGGTTCTAAGTATTGGATTTTATCTCTTGCCAGTCAGAGGTTGGAGGAAGGCGAAGGTAAATCCATCCCTTCTCTCAAAGGTGAAGTTCATGGGAAAAAACAAAGGTGAAAGACATGTAGTTCCCTTCAAGCTCGTGAGCTAGGTAGAAGCAAGTAATTTTAAGGCTAGTGAAAATCATTGGTTGGAGGAGAGGGCAAAAGCAAGATTAACATGTTAAAGAGGATATATTATTATGCAAAAATCACTACTACACCATAGTTGCACATTTCTAAAAAGTAAAGCAGAATTAACATGTAAAGGGGACATATTATTGTGCAAAAATAGCTATTCGTCCATGGTTGCACATTTCTAAAAAGTAAGTAAAGCACATTTCTAAAAAGTAAAGCTAGATTAAAATGTAATGGGGACATATTATTATGCAAAAATAGCTATTCGTCCATGGTTGGACATTTCTAAAAAGTAAATAAATTTGGATCATATGTTAATTTGAAATGAAGGACGCTGATTTATTAGGCTCGTCCAGCAGTAAAGTAATCGCAATTGCATTGATTAGAAACATTTTAACAGGTAGCATAATGAATCCTGGGGCTGACCTTTTGTGAAAAGACTAAACGTACTTAGGGGGCTGACCCATCATTTTTCTTTGTTGTTGAGAAACAACATATGTATTTTGAGGTTGATGACTGAGGGAGACATGGCTTTGAAAGTTTGTGTGCTGTGGATTATTCAAAGGATCCTTGCTTTGTTGTTGAAAGTTGTTTCTCTTGATTCAACTGGTTTATTGCTTCCATCAGGACATTCATCATGGTTCACTTTTAGTAACAGGTATGTATAGACAAATTATGCTCATTCCGGAGGTGATTGATGTGCCTAAGGAATCGCTTGCAGCTAGTATTGATGATTCATACTCAAAACTTTCAAAAATACCTTCAACTTATTGTTATAAACTCATGCAAATTTGTCAATGGCTAATGGTTGAGGATGGTGCCATCATTTGGTGATCGATCTGCTAAGTATGGGCCACCACTATTTTTAGGCTTTGTTATATATTGCAAAGGGATTGTTATGACCATCATTGAGGCACTATTTCAGGGCATATTTCACCAGAAAGGATTGCTCTTTCCCATGTGGTTCCAGATCTGAAATTAAAATACAAATTCATTGATCCTTAGCATGACAGGAGGATTGCTATTGCATAAATTGAGAATATATCTAGGGACAATTTCAGCCTTAACCTTCAACACTTAAATCAGCAGTATGGCTCTGTTTTCAAGAATTCATTGCAGCATGAGGATGCAGTTGTACATGTCACTATGGAATGTGTTTTAACATTGTTGCTGCATGGAGGGCATGACCCATAGGTGGATTTTGAGGTCACCACAGTATCAGATTTTCGGGCAGAAAAGTACCCAAAGTCCCATTAGGGGGTTCACCAGATTAATAAGATGATCATCTGTAGGTCAAAGGGGAGAGAGCTCTTCATTTGAAGAGCCCGTTTGGAGGTTTATGGCGTTGTTTTGTTGAATATATATACATGCTATGGTTAAGCATCATAAAGGGAGGACGTCCAATATTAACAGCTCGTTGATATGGTCAAAGGGTGCTTACTTGTAAGAGTGCTTCACCTTGCTAGTTTGTCACATTGGATACCAAGCTAAGGAGCTAAACGAGAAGGCACCTAGCTTGTTGAGGGGGCATAACTACCTTATTAATTTATGCAATTTTGACTTACATATAAGGTAGTTATGAGATCTTTTAACTTACTTAATGATGATTTCTCCCTATTTTTACAATATGGTGCAGTTTTCTATGGTTTCTTATTCAGTTCCAGCATGCAGATAAATTTGGAACGCCAGCCACGAACAGCTTAACATACGTGTCACTTCATAGGGACTTTAGAAAGCAACGCAAACATTTTTATAAAAAAAAATACAAACTTTAACTTATTGTCAAAATTTGTGCCTACTCATTTTGTTAGTGAAACCATTTAAAAAGGATTCTCGATAACCAGATGCTACTGAACGCCCAACATGTACGTGGAGAATTTTCTCCAGGGGAATTTGTTGTGCATGACACACATAAAGGTTACAATTGTTCCATTTACAATCCTTTGGTGCCTGTTTTTTAATACCTCTATATTTGGAATATGTTGTGATGCCAGTTTGCATATCCCAACATGCAGTTGTTATTGCAGCTGGCAACATGATCTCCTAGACAAGTCTTAGGTGAACTAAGATGATCCCTAGATGGGTTAACATTGGCCCCATGCATACAACTCAGGGATTATACTTAACTCATGCATGGTACAGCTCAAGGATTATACCTAACTCATGCATGTAAGAAAAGTGTCATCCTTAGCAACCTTAATTCCATTAAATTGAATGCATCTAAATCGTTAGTGCAGATTCAATAGCCTAGTCCAAATCTTGATTTCAAGGGCCACAATTCAAACCCTTCACATTTCCATTTCTAGATTTCTTAAAGGCTCTCCGGTCACGTGGCTTTCATGGCTAAACTACAAGTGGCTCAACCCTTTGGATTTCCATTTCCAGATTTCTTAAAGGCTCTGGTCACATGGCTTTCATGGCTAAACTACAAGCGGACTGTTAACCGTCTCAACAATTTGAATGTAAGATGTTGAAATTCTCTCCAATTTTCCCTTGAATTATTCCTGTGAACCGTAGATTGCTTTCAAAAGTAACAAGTTTCGTTAATTAATAAGTCTAAAAACTGGAATGGGAGATTCATGGACAACAATTAAAAAATCTGAAATCCCATGTCAGCTTTGATGGTATGGTGAATTGCTTCGGGAAAGTATAATGATTCAGAGCTAGGTAACTATTGCAAATGTCCTAAACTAATTTCCCATTTGAAGGTCCATGCCAGAAAAGCCTGATAGTTGCTAACATCTTTTGTTGATAATAGTAATAGGACTAACCAGGTGCTAGATTTTCTTTGATATAAGCTAGATTTTGTTGTGATTGTGGAATTTGTTTACAGAATCCAGAGTATGTTCTGTTGTGAAAAATGCAAGTTGTATAAATTGTCCTAGGTTCAACTAAGAGCCTGTTAGTGCAGGTAACAGGTTTTTAGTGCAGCTCCAAGGACAGTTTCCATTCAATGCCTATATACACTCAAAGAATCCACTGCCAAGATAGAGATTTAAGCAAGCGTTGCTCATCCATTAGCACAGACCATGCCCAACATATTACCCCAACTATTGAAAACTGCCCAATAGTAGCTTGTTAAAATTTCTATCAAGGATAATAAACAAATGCATGCACATTTTTCCGTTTAGAACTTGGGTTTAAACATCACTGTCTTCGTTGTCGTCTTAGGTTTAGAGGTTTAGAGGCCCACTATTTGGCATGCTTAGTGTTTGCATGCAACACAGTTGGCAAGAACTAAGGGTTAAAGAATTGATAAGAGGCTCATGCTAATGGAGCAGCTGTGGTGGTTGGACGCTCTGGCGGAGGGAGAAGTCTTCCCGAGAGGCTCAGGTGAAGGATGTAGCAGGGCCTTTGAACAATTCATCCATGAATTTCTAAAGAAAGCCATAATGCAGATCCAAACTGTGCATTTTTCACCGATTTCTTCAATCCGTGTTTTCTTCAAAAGATGTTCAAACTCTGCTATAAAAACACTATGTTGAAACAACTCTTTCATGGTATCCAAGGCAGCTAGAACTTCTGATTTGAAAGGGGATTTTTGTCCCTTTTACATCACAAACCAAATTCTAGAAAACTTTCATATAGAACACCCAAATTAAACAAATCAGTGATTGCAAAATTTGTATAAATAGCAATTTTTAACAATAAACCGTACAAAGATGCATATAGGACTACAAGAAACAATAGAAAATATGGAAATACATGGGATACAGAGACAACTCTGATATCTCCATAGAGAATGGTAGAATAACTTACAGTATTTAATGGCTAAAAGCTTTGAATACAACGATTTTTTAACTGTAATTGCAAGCTTTATCCCTGTGTATATCTCGACTATGATCATATTGAAGAATTTTTTTGTATTTGTGGCAGAAGAGAGTAAATACGTGTTCCAATTGGCCTGGAGAGAAATTTTGAAAGGAAGATTAGCATTGCATGAGCCCGGGAGAGCAGAGGCGGCAGCTACATGCTCACATTGCTAAGCAAATTCCTATCTGCTGAGCAACTCCATACTCACATTCTCATCGATCTTATCATTGGAAGAATTTGTAGATGAGAAGGCAGGCGCTGCAGTCGGTGCGATGAAGGTGGAGGCGGTGCAGTGAAAACCATGGCGGTGGCGGTGACGAGACAGACGGTGTAGGCGGTGCCATGAAGGTGGAGGTGTAGGTGTTGCCATGAAGGTGGAGGCGGTGCAGTGCAAACCATGGTGGTGACGAGGTGGTGCAGTTGCAAGTTGCATGACAGATAATTAATAAAGCTTTTCTAAAACCAAGAATAATTAAGAAGGATTTTTTAAAACCAAGAAGACCGCCGTTAGTCCGGCAATAACACCCTCAACCTCTCAGCCAATTGCATGAGACATAAATTGACTTTATTTTGAAAAGATAAATAAAATAAATGATACGTAATGTAGGACTTAGGATAAATGATATAAATTTTTAGTCAAAACACTACCTAATAGTGTTTGACCAAATATCGAAAACAATATACCTGCTACCCGGCCTTCAGCGGAAGGTATAATAAAGCCACACATTCCCCTAGATCCATGAATAAACACAAAATTTTGAATATAGTGAATGCTCCATTTAAAAACCTAAATTAATATACAATTGGGTTTTTAAAAATGATGAATTCTCAACAATGGATGACCCCAAATTAATTACGAATGTAATATCTGAAGAGGAGAGATAGAGAGTGGAGAATCCATCATACACATTGAAATGATAAACCTTTGCGCCTGAGACTTTTGTCAAGTGAATCAAAATTTTCATGGAAACAAGGATCAACAGTCAAACTTTCTTGTGCGAAGTGTTGAAAATTGCATCTCAAATAGGAACTTTCACACAAGTTTAGTGTCAAACGTGTTAGAAGTTGTTTGAGTCAATTCTATTTTGTAATTCACTTTAGTAATAATGTGAAAGTCCTATATTTATTCTGAGTCTAATCAAGCGTATTTTTAATTTGGTGATTGAGTATAATCTCAACCTTACATCTCACTGAGAGATTAAGATTTCAGCTCAAGTATAAAGGCAAGTCAAGGTGGAGGATTAAGACATTCATTATTCACTCAAAGGAAGTTTAGTCAAGCAGATTTAGAGCATCGAAGAGAAGCCAATTCAACAACTAGGTAGAGGGTAGTGTGCGGATCCATACAGGACATATGTACCATTGTACATATTCGTATGGATAGATCTGTACATCCGTACGAAAAAATACCATATTGTCGTACAGACAACTTGTACAATAGGAAACGACCAACATGGTGTTTTCTCGATTTTGGTAGGCAGTACCTCATTGTGCATATTTGTTCCATTTGAGTGTACCATACAATTGTTAGTTTGACAACTTGTGGAGATTTCCTGTAAGCTCAAAATTATTAATGAAAGGATTATTTGAACGAGTAAATTATCTATGTATTGTGTTTTTCTTTCATTGTTTACTTTCTATCTATATGTGTGGCTACTATTATGTGAAAGAATTTAATTTCTACAATTAAATAACAAGTTTGTGTTTTGTTGAGAACATAAGGACAGTAGTCACCTAGGATTTGGAATTTTAACATGGTATCATAGCTTCTTTGATTGAGAGGATATAAAGAGTTTACAACAAGAGATCAACTGTTATGATCTAGGACTAGCAGTAAAAGGGCTTCAAAAGTAGTACATAACAAAGTTGGGAGTTTGTGGGTAGATCATAGATGGCATCAGTTAACCGCAGGTTTGAGGACAGCTTACATGATGCCTCGAATTGTTTATCATGGAAACTCAGGGTAACTCTTATATTAGAAGAGAATGATCTCTAGGATATTGTGAAGGATGTAGTGACTTCACCAACAAATCCACAGCTTTTGGTAGCTCAAAAGAAGAAAGAAGTTAAGGCCAAGGAGATGATCATGGATGTTATTAAAGATCTTTTGATCCCTCACATATTCGAGAAGAATATTGTGAAGGAGATGTTCAATGCTCTAGTTATCCTTTAATCGAGAACATAACGGGAAGATGATATTGTACAATAGACTCAGATCTATTGAAATAACCAAATCATACACCGTCACCAGTTACCTGATGAAGGTCATGCATATTCGTGATCAACTTGCAGTAGTTGGGAAGAAGGTTGGAGACAAAGAGCTAGTTAACCAGGCATTGAATGGGTTCCCATCTCAATGGGAAACATTTGTCCAAGGTGTTTATGCTTAAGAGAATATTCCCTCCTAGGAAATATTGTGGAATGAATGTATCGAGGAGGAGACTTAGATGGAGTTAAAGGCTAGCAAGCATGGAGGTGACAGTGACTATGCCCTAATTGCTAAAACAAAGAAGGGCATAAGTAAAGGACATAACAAGGGTAAGATAAAGAGTGAGGAGTCATCCTCACAGCCAGGGAAGAAGGACTTAAGTAAAATCAAGTGCTTCATATGTCATAATCACAGCCATTATGCATCACAATGTCCAAAAAAGAAGAAGGGTAAAGGGAAGCAGCAACAGCATCAGGTAGCAGCCTCAATTGAAACTCAGATGAACAAGTTTGCCTCCAATTTCAAGAAGGATTTATGATGGTATCTTGCCTTTATTCTAGCACGGTTCCAAAGAGCGTTTGATATGTGAATAGTGGAGAATCTAGGCATACGACATTATCCCATGAATTATTTTCAATTATAAAGGAGAATTCCTTAAGAGTTCATGTCAAGCTTGGTGATGACACCAAGTATCCAGTAGCAGGGTACCATTCATTTCCAAATCCATCCAGGTAACTCGTTAGACTTCGATGATGTGTCGTTTGTTCCAAGTCTCGGAAAGAATTTGCTTTTCAATTTTGGTCATGGAAGATAAAAGCTATGCAATAGAGATCATGAACCAGCAAGTCTTTATAAAACCAAAGGAGTGTACCCTAGGATCAGGTCAGACGATTGAAGTTAGTGAAGGCAACTTAAACAGTTTAAAGGGTGACCATGTTCGAGCATTAATCCATAACACATATAACTTGTGTGAGTTATGGCATAAGAGGATGGGGAACCTGCATCATGATGCATTGCCTATATTGAGTGAGATAGTCACAAGTTAGAGTTTAGCATTGAGCAGCAAGGTGTATGCAAAGGGTATGCACTTTGCAAGCATGCGAAGATTGATTTCCCAAGCAGTGAGCACATGTCTAAGGGGATTCTAGACCTGGTGCATTATGATGTATGTGGACCAATATCAATAGCATCAATCATAAGACATATGTATTATGTTTCATTCGTTGATGAATTCTCTCACAAAACTTAGATCTACTTCCTAAATACCAATTATGAATTCTTTAGCAGATTTTGAGAGTTCAAAAATCTAGTGGAGAACAAAACATGGAAGAAGATCAAAGTTTTGAGATCGGACAATGGAGATGAATATACCTCCAATGATTTAGAGAATTTATGCTAGGATACAGGAACCAAAAAGAAGTTCGTTGTTATGTACAAGCCACAATAGAACAAGGTTGCAAAGTGGAAGAACCGATCCATCATAAAGGTGGCTAATGCCATGATACATGACCAAGATTTGTCAATGTTTCTATGGACAAAAGCATGCAATCCAACATTCTACATCTAGAACAAGTGTCCTCACAAGATTTTGGGGGACAAGACACTAGAGGAGGTAGTTACTGGTGTGAATCCAGAAGTGAACCATTTCCACATCTTTGGTTGCCTAGTTTATATACATATACTAATCAAGAAGAGAACCAAGTTGGAGCCCTCCAACAAAAGCTTGTTTTACAATTACAATGAGACTTCAACGACCTACAAGATCTACATTCCAAGGGAGAGAAAGACAATTAAAAGCAGGGATATAAAGTTTGAGGAAGACTTTGCATCAAGGAAATCTTATGAGCCTATTTTAGTGATAGCGGATGACATTAGAGGAATTTTGAGGTAAAAATGGGCCTCAAATAAATAAAAAATGTACTTTAAAAATCAACTTTATAAGAACCAATAGGATTCAAGATGATGATGTCAACCATAAGGGTAAATAGTTTTGGAGAGAAAGGAAAAAATGTGTTTTTCTGTATCGTATTTTCAACTTATCTTCTTGTAGGCTTATTCAAATTTCGAGTATGAACACTAATCGGATATGGAATTAAATTTCACATCCAATGAGTTTCCATTTGACATACTTTCACTAAAGGAAATACATTTTTTAATGTATTTTGAGTTTTTTCCTACCAAGGGTCTACCAAAAGTATGTTGAGTGGATGCTCATTAGATGTTGAATTTAAATTTGCATCCAATAAGTGCTCACACTTGAAATTTGAGTAAACCTACAAGAAGATAAATTGAAAAAACGATTAAAAAAATAAATAAAAAATTCATTTGCTTAAAATTTTTATAACTCGTTATTTTATTATTTTAACTATTATTTTATTATTTTTCTTAGGAAGCCCATTTTAAACCTCAAAATTCCTCTAATGGGAGTAGGAAGCTCCGAAGGTTAAGCCAAGATCACCAACAACTTCCAGTTCGGGACAACAACCTGCAAGTGCAAAGGAGAAGCCACCAACTCCTACTGGATTTGTTAAGTGACCTCAATGGTTCACCTAGACATTAAAGGGTGCTCAGGAGCATGTTGAGGCTACTAGGAGTTCATTCAAGGAGAGAAGACCTCCGAAGAAGTTTTCAAACTACATGATGTTGATGAGCAACATCATAGATTTTGAGCCTTTTAGTTTTCAAGAGGCAACATACCAATAGGTTTAAAGGGATGTCATGGTAGAGGAGTACACCTCCATCATGAAGAATGATGTATGGGACATTGTGCCTAGACCAGAGGGGAAAGCAATAGTGAATTCTAAACTGATATACAAGATCAAGCATCCGGTAGATGGTAGCATGGAGAAGTACAAAGTGAGGTTTGTGGCAAGACGATTCTCCCAGAAAGAGAAAGTGGACTATGATGAGACTTTTGCTCCAGTCGCTAGGGACACTTCCACTAGAGCAGTGATATTTTTAGTAGCATTTATGGGATGGAGGATATATGAAATGCATTTGAAGACAACTTTCCTCAATATGATAATAGAGGAAGAAGTGTATATAGAGAAACCTCATAGCTTTGAGAAAAGTGGGAAGGAAGTTCATGTGTGCAGGTTGAAAAGGCCTTGTATGGACTCAAGCAGGCACTACGAGCATGGTATTCCAAGATCGATGGATACTTGTAAAGTATGGGATTCACCAAAAGGTGAAGCAGATCCAAACTTATTTTTTATATTTATTGAGGCAGATCTACTAATTTTGGTGGTGTATGTAGATGACCTATTTCTTATAGGATTATATAAGCTTGTCGTAGGGTGTAAGGTAGATATGGCAGATGAGTTCAAGATGAAGGACATTGGCATGATGCATTACCTCTTGGGGTTGGGGATCCACCAAAAACCAGGGAATATTTTCCTTGGGCAATGTAAGTGTGTAGTCGAGATCCTGAATAGATATTGGATGGAGGACTGTAAACCTATGGCCACGCCTATGATCACTAATTCGAAGAAGGTAACAGCTTCATATTCAAATTTGGTGGATCCCACATTGTATAGGTAGTTGATAGATTCCTTGATGTATCTAGTCATAACTAGACCATATAAAGTTGTATAGTCAACACGTTGAGTCGATTCATGGTGGATCCAAGGCAAGAGCATTGATAGCAACAAAACTGTGCTCAAATACTTGAGGGGCACAATGGAGCATGGGTTGAGATATCTAGGAGATAGTAGTGAAGTTGCAGGGGTATACAGACTCATACTAGGTAGGCAATGCATCCGATAGGAAAAGCACATCAGGGTGTTGCTTTAACGTGGGACCAACGATGACATCCTAGTTCAACTAGTAGCAGACACTCGTGGCACTCAGTTCAGTAGAAGGAGACTATAGTGAGTTGTGAGGCCATTTGGCTTAGCAAGTTACTTGCAAGTTTATTTGATCAAGAGTTGGATACGATGATAATTTATTGTGATGATCATAATTGTGTCAAACTCTTTGAGAATCTAGTTTTCATGACAAATCCAAGCACATTGAAATCAAATATCACTCCATCCAAGATAGAATTCAAAAAGGAACAGTGAAGCTCCAGTATGTACCCATAGATCAACAAGTTGTTGATACTCTTACCAAACACTTAACAAAAGAGAATTTTTGTGGCATCCAAAGACAAACTTGGATTGGTACATAATTCCTTCCTCGCTAAGAGGGAGTGTTGAACATTGTCACTTGGATGAGAACTTCCACACAAGTTTAGTGTCAAGCGTTTCGAAAGTCGTTCAAGTCAATTCTATTTTGTAATTCACTTTAGTAATAAAGTGAATGTCTTGTGTTTAGTTGTTAGTCTAAGAAAGTGTATTTTTAATGCATTAGTGATTTACACGAATCTCAATCATACATCTCACTAAGAGATTAGGGTTTTTTAGGGTTTCAACTCACGTATAAAGGCAATTCAAGGTAGAGGGTTAAGACAAATTCATTTTAAAGAAAGTTTGGTCATGCAAATTTTGATCACTGGAGAGGAGTCGGTTTAACAACCAAATAGAGGGTAGTGTGCAAGTTTTCCTCAGTAAGTAAGTAGATTTGTTCTATTTGAGTGTATCTACTATTGTAATCTATTAGTTTGACAATACATGGAGGTTTCCTTGTCAGCTTTAAATTATTAATGAAAGCTTGATTTGAAGGAGTAAATTATCTGTGTTTTTTGTTTTGCTTCCACTGTTTACTTTCCAACTATATGTGTGACTACTGCAATGTAAAAGAATTTAATTTTCACAATTAAATAACAAGTTTATGTTTAGTTGAGAACATAAGGACAGTAGTCACCAAAGGTTTGGAATTTTAACACAACGACTACCACATAAGCCTCCACATAAATCATATTTGTGCACACCAATACAATCGTTCATGCAAAATGGATTTACATTTAAGATCATGGCAGGTCCACTTTACAAAATCCCACGATGCAAAGCTAAGTGCCGATTTTTTGGCTATTGATCATGTGGTATTGGTGCAGCTTCCTCAAAACCCAATACAAAACCCTATCTATACCCGCCTTGCTATTGAAGGAAAACCATGAAACGTGCCTAATCACGAGGATAAACATGACACAAATCTGACCAAAAGTATGATGGTGATCACAATGTCACAAGTATCCCAAACATGAACAAGTTAAATGGTTTGTTGAACTACAAGCTAGCATAGTCTCGTTATTGTCACCAAGAGGAAAAGACGGTGCTGGGAAGTCAGGTAGCCACTCTATCATTGTTAGCTATGAAATAGACCTACAATCATTTTTTGTTGAGCCCTGCTCAATTTTTCTACATTCGATTAAAATAACTATCCCAAGAGATGTACCATTCACCCCAATTTGACCATTTAACCCTACAAATATTTCAAACATTAAGCCCTTCCTAAGTTCTTCAAGAATCAAATAGGTACATCTACTCAACAATACTCGCACTAAAGTAGAGGAACATTCAAACATATACCCACCCTTCAAACACCCAAACTCTGAAACTCTACCATTGTTGTTGCTTTAACCACTGGCACATAGATGAGAGCACTGGTATCGAGATTGGGCTTTATTCTTCCTCGTGCCTTCGAATGCAAGCAAATGTAGGAAAGCAAACGTGGGAGCTCTAATATAGTACACTATTATGAGATTTTTTGGGATCAATGACAATGCCAATAATTGTCTTCAACAAAAGGTGTATACATCTTTGAGATCCATCGACCAAATCACTATCACCAAGCCAACAAGAATTAGGGAATGCCACTACCACCTATGGTTTGAATGGCCAGATACGGTTGTATTCATGGTCATCTAACAAATCTAGACACCCATGAGCATTTTACTCGTCGCCATCAAAAATACAATGCAAAGGGAAACAACTTATAATATAATTAATGTAGCAATGTACAAGAATTATAATCTTTCAACTGTGAAGTCAGGGATGTGAAGTATTTATTCCACCAAAGTCATGACAGTGAACACAAACACAAGAGCCCCACATATCACTAAAGAAACTTGAACCCTAGTGAGGACAATAATAGCACTTTGCTTTCACCAAATTAGACAAGCCCCCATTGATCATGGAGTAATGTTAGCCAAAGTATTTATTCCACCAAAGTCATGACAGTGAACACAAACACAAGAGCCCCACATATCACTAAAGAAACTTGAACCCTAGTGAGGACAATAATAGCACTTTGCTTTCACCAAACTAGACAAGCCCCCATTGATCATGGAGTAATGTTAGCCCTTAGAGAAAAGGAAAGGAAAAAGTTATTGTATTTCTTCTCCCTTGGCTCAAATAACTTAGCAAGTGAACAATCGTAACAAGTTATTGCAAACTTCATTTCTAATTAAAAAGGAATATCCATTAATTGTGGCTTAGTTGGTTGGTATAGTATGTTGGTTGCTATTTCTCCACAAAGGTTCAAATCCCCTCAAATGCATAATGTTGGTTGTTATTTCTTCACAAAGGTTCAAATCTCGTCACATGCATGTTTTATGCTGTAACACCCAAGTACAAGATCTAAGTGACTTGGAACTTAAAAGTATCAATAGAAGACTTGGATGAACATAGAATATAAAGGTATACTATTTTTCCCAATTTTGTGATTTATGCTGTAACACCCAAGTACAAGATCTAAGTGACTTGGAACTTAAAAGTATCAATAGAAGACTTGGATGAACATAGAATATAAAGGTATACTATTTTTCCCAATTTTGTGACACCTTCAACTTCCGTATGCAATTGTGATGTTAATTCTTGAGCTTTGTTATGTTTATAGCAAACTATGCGTGAACACATGTTTGGATGTAGCGTTACTGCATATGTTTAATTGCAGTAATAAGAATGTTTTTTTCTTGTTTTATGCTGTAACACCCAAGTACAAGATCTAAGTGACTTGGAACTTAAAAGTATCAATAGAAGACTTGGATGAACATAGAATATAAAGGTATACTATTTTTCCCAATTTTGTGACACCTTCAACTTCCGTATGCAATTGTGATGTTAATTCTTGAGCTTTGTTATGTTTATAGCAAACTATGCGTGAACACATGTTTGGATGTAGCGTTACTGCATATGTTTAATTGCAGTAATAAGAATGTTTTTTTCTTGTTTTATGCTGTAACACCCAAGTACAAGATCTAAGTGACTTGGAACTTAAAAGTATCAATAGAAGACTTGGATGAACATAGAATATAAAGGTATACTATTTTTCCCAATTTGTGACACCTTCAACTTCCGTATGCAATTGTGATGTTAATTCTTGAGCTTTGTTATGTTTATAGCAAACTATGTGTGAACACATGTTTGGATGTAGCGTTACTGCATATGTTTAATTGCAGTAATAATAATGTTTTTTTCTTTAAAGTGCTTTTTTTAATTACAGAAAAGCATTACAACAAGTCCGAAGGCATTACAACTGGCCAAAGAGATTGAGCATCACAAACAACTCACTTGCACCGACAAAATGGTGCTCGAGGAACAAAGCAATCTCACAAGCACTTCCAATCGGCTACGCTGCCACAACAGGGGTATCGTTCTACCAAACTCACCCAAGACTTGCACCTAGACCCAACCATTTATTCAAGTCTTTAGAAAAATTCTTAATGAATGACAGGCATGCCACTGACTTCACCTCTGAACCACAAACACATTGACAAGGAAATAATCAGCTTGTTTCGATTTTATGTGATTTTGTTGTCTGTCCAGCAAAAACGGTGGTGATGCAATTCACCAAACCCAAAAGATGGAAAATCATGGATGTTTCCATGCTGAATCAGCCATATTACTTGTACTCCTTTGCAATAGAGTGGTATGAGAAGTTGTCAACTCTGGGTTAAAGACTCCAAACTGCAGCTTTCATCAAACTTAAAAGATGGAAAATCATGGATGTTTCCATGCTCAATCAGGTATGTTACTTGTACTCCTTTGCAATACAGTCGTATGAGAAGTTGTCAACTCTGGGTTAAAGAATCCAAATTGCAGCTTTCATCAAACTCAAAAGATGGAAAATCATGGATGTTTTCATGCTCACTCAGCCATGTTACTTGTACTCCTTTACATTGCAGTCGTATGAGAAGTTGTCCATTCTAGGACAAAGACTTCAAATTGCAGCTTTTAATGATGTCAATACCTATTCGATTGTTCAACTTCGGCAAAGTGGATATTCCAAATTTAAATTTCATTTTGAGTTAGTGAAGCTCATACTCCATGAATGGGCGTTTTCACAGTTGCTTTGGAGGTCCACACAAGCCACTTACGAATTTTAAATCATCACGATCTAACCTCTTAAAAATTCTCACTCATGATGTGGCTTGGGCACTGACTGCTTATAAATTTACGGTCATCATGGTCCATCATGGTTTCGGCACTTATAATGTTGCTAATTGCAAGCTTAAGAGATCTGCACTGGTCACTTGGGAGGTTCACACTAAGTTTCCCGTAGGTCTTTGTTGATGAAAATTACTGCCTGAAAATGGAGTTCAAACAACATAGCGCATCAACATTAGACTTTAAAGCCATGGAAGCTTCTATTTTATATATCTATCGACATACATGCAAATTTGCAAATTTGGTTCACAACAGGCAGAGCTTGAGAGCACCCCAATGGCATGCTAAATTTCATCTGAGAGTCTTATCAGAGTGCTCAGGATTGAATAAAGAGTTCCTCCGAGAGGCTACCTCCATCAGCTATCAAAGAAATGCATCTTCATTTATGAAGCTTAAAAAACACTGCTTGACAAGATTGTAATATCTAACGAACTTGACGTATGATTACATTAAAATTCTATTACAGTATACATCAATAAGTTCAAACTAACATGGAAGTGTACAAGCATGTAAGAACACACATACCTTGATGCAAAACCATACATAACTGCGTCCTTTTAGGTCGGAATATAGCTGATAATAATTTGGCTCTCCAATGCACAAATCTATCGCCTGACATGATGCTCAATGTTATGCTGCATATGGTGTCCAAAAAGTTGATGACCAGTCCACTGATCAATTCACTATGAAGACCATAAAATTCAATTTGTGAAATGGCACAAACCACCAGCCATGAGTTTGCTCATGGTATATTCAACTTAAACAATTCAAGGATTACGTACACAGGTTAAACGACAGCTATATGTAGATTTGATCTTGAATGAATCAATTGCATTCATAATTATAAGAGGGATCTGTTTTCAAACAAATATATCTTAGGAATCTATCTTTTGCCTGTGGTTTGCATACAGTTGTCTGCAAATAAATATCAGAGTTCCTGGAAATTATAAGCATCTTCGCTTGACAAGCTTATCTTCTTAGACAGGAAATCAACTGAAAATTCATATGTCTGTTGCTTATTTTGCTCTGATACACCAGGAAATCAACTGAAAATTCAGATGTCTGTTGCTTATTTTGCTCTGATACACTCATGAGAGTGTAGTTATACATATATCAAAGTATATATTGGTATAGTTGCAGCATTCAAAAACTCCTTGACAACCTGCAAGAAACCCTTCCTAAAGTTTTGTCCATTCCCTACAATGGCGTTGCCGCTTGGTCTAGAACAGTGGCCCTTTTACAGTGGTGCCAAATTGTGATGATAAAAATCACAACATTTCTCCTTTAATCCAGAATTGCATTATTTAACTTCCACCTCAAGCAGAAGCTATATTTTATTCTCATCCAACAACTGGCCCAATACAATAATGGCGTCTTCCAATTTGCCAATCTTGAGAAACCCATTTACCATGGCCCTTTTGTTCTCTGCCAAGCAGCCTTTCTTCATAGCCAGATTTACAAGCCTTACTACTGTCTTTCCCCTGCCTAGTTCACACAAACCTTCAATAAGGTCCATGAATGTTGTGATCTCTGGAAGGAACCCTTTCTCCATCATATTCTCCACAAACTCTATAGCCTCTCCTATAGGACCTCCTCCCCTGCAAAGCCCCCAGAAAAGGATATTGTATGTTACAGCAGTTGGAGCAACACCCTGTTCCAACATCTCTGTATAGAGCGCCATAGCTTCACGCGTCCTCTGCCGCATGCAGAAACCTCTTAAGATGGGATTATAGGCCACTGCATCAGGAAGCATCCCTTTCATGGGCATTGACCGCAATATTTTGATAGCGGGCTCATACCTGCCACTTCTGCAAAGCCCATAAATCAGAGTGCCATATGTAACAACATCTGGATCCCAACCATTGTGAATCATCATCTGAATGATATCTGTCGCCTTTTGGATATTTCCCACTTTACAGAAGGCTTTCAGGATACAATTGTATGTTACCTTGTCCGGAACTAACCCCTTAAGAAACATCTCATCAATGAGCTCAGTTGCTTCTTCAATCCTCCCAACATTACAGCGACCATCAATGAGGGAATTGTAAGTTATCACCGTTGGCATGATTCCCCGGTCATTCATCTCACCAAAAAGCTCTTCTGCCTCTTGAACTCTCTCCTTCTTGCAAAGACCATCTATTAAGGTATTATATGTGATAAAATCAGGATGACAACCCTTGTTCTCCATTTCTCTCAGAAGTTGCATTGCTCGATTCAATCTTCCCTCCCTGCAGAAGCTATCTATCAACACATTATAAGTCACTATGTCTGGAACGCAACCCTTGGCAAGCATCTCGCCAAATAACTCTGCTGCGGCATCGACCTTGTCACACTTACATAGCCCATGCAATATAATATTATGGGTATAAATATCAGGCTCATACCCCTTGCTAGTTAGCTCATTGAACAGCTCCCTGGCTTCTCCCACCTTCCCCTCCTTGCACATTACATTGATCAGACTGTTATATGTAACTAAATCCGGAACACAATCACTAGAAACCATTTCATCCAAAAGCCTTCTAGCCTCTTGGGATTTCCCATTCCTGCACAGACCCGATATCAGAGTATTATATGTAATGACATCAGGTTCGAACCCCTCTGCCCCCATCTTCTGCAGAAGCTCCGCAGCCTTCGATGCCTCTCCGGCCTTACAGAACCCATTGATCAAAGTATTGAAAGTGACCCTATTAGGAGAGAAACCATTCCCAGACATCTCTTCCAAAAGGCTTGTTGCCTCCTCCACCCTACCCTGCTTGCAGAATCCATGAAGCAGAACATTAAATGTTACACTATTAGGAACACACCCATGGAAACCCATTTTCTTATATAACTCCAAAGCCTCTTCCATCCTACCGTCCTTACTGAACCCAAGGATAAGAGTGTTGTACGTTATATAATCAGGGACCAAGCCATGGTTAAGAATCTCATTCAACATACCCAATGCAGGACCCATCTGGTTAGCCCTGCAGAAGGCCTTGATCAATATGTTGAACGTCTTGACATCAGGTTGGACCCCAGCAGACCTCATTTGTAAATACAGTGACTCAACCATCTTAAGCCTATTCTCATCTACAAGTATATTGAGTAAATCATTGTAGGTTTGGTTTGCGGGTTCAAGTCCTGTTACCTCCATTTCTTTGAGGACTCCGAGGGCCTCGTCCACCATGTGGGCATTGGTGTAGCTCCTCATCATGCTGACGAAGGCTCCCTCTGTTGCGCGGCAGTTGTGGAAAACCATCTCATCGAAAACATTTCGCATCTTATCAAAACGACCTGCAAAGCCCAGCCGCCGGATCATCACTTCATACAATGAAGAATCTGGAGTGTAGCCTTCTTGTTTCGTGGCCCAGCGAAAGACTCTCAGGGCCATTTCAGGGTCCTTCTGCCTCCTCAACACCTTCACAAGGTCTTCTGATGTGAAGTTTGGTGGCAGTCGGTAAATTGCAGAGGTGAATTTGTTGCTCGGATTAGCATTGGTCAGCCGTGGTATGGATGAGAGTCCAGAGGAATCTGCATTTGCACTGTGGGCTTGTAGGGATTTGATGGGCTTGAGGGTTTGATTGTGAGTTTGAGGTTTTGGGTTTATGGGAAGTAGTATGGAAGACGACGGAAATTGAAATTGGAGAAACGGCTTGTGATGGATGTGCAGTAGAGAAGCCATTGCTGTTGCAGGCTGATTCGGTGGCGGGACATGTTAGTCCGACTCCATCGTTCCCGAAATCGTTCCTTTCGGGATAGATAGGATGGGATAGAGAAGATGCATACTTACTTGCTCATAGATTGTGTATTTATACGAAATCTGCATGGTTGGAACTTGGAAGAGCCTAGTGATTTCTTAGTAAAGTTAGGTTCATTTCTAATTGGTAACACTAACATTACTATAGTCTTAGGTTGAACTGCGGTAGGGGCTCTAATACAAAAGCGGAGTTACTTGGGCTATGGAGTGTGGTGTTGTAGGATTAAAGAAAAAATCAAGTTGTTCAAAGAAATCTTTTCGAATATATCTATTGACAACATAATGTGATGATAGACGCTCTCTCAAAAGAAACTCATGACGGGGATGAAGAAACTCATGATGGGGATGAAGGATATATCAGATGAGAGGAATTTATGGAGGCTCAATGCATTGACGTTGGTTCCGAAAACATATATATGTAGAAAGACAGTATGGGTGTACGTCTTTTTTCCGCTGAAAAAAATGAGAGGAGATTTTATATGAAATAAGTGAATTAAGTCAATTGCCCGATTGGAGTAAGTAGAATTTTATTTGATTGTTTTTAAAATTTCAAAAAAAGATGATTACAATTTTATTTTTATTTTAAAAAAATTAAATTTGTTTATTTATTAATTCACTTTATTCTATACTAAATAATTATAATATCTTATAAATAATATTTTATAAATAATTTAAACATTATTTTATAAATAATTATAATGTCTTATAAATAATATTTTATAAATAATTTAAATGTTATTTTTATTTGAGATTTAATCCCAGGATAATTTGCTTTTATAAATTCCACTATATTGTTCTTTTATACTTAAATGAGATGTTTAGAGGCTTTATAATTGTTTTTATCACTATATATTCTCTTTATTTTGATTAAATTTTTAAACATTTTTTAATTCATGTTTTTATTATTTATAGTGTTGATTATAATTATGAGTCACTATTACATATTTAAAATTATCTGGTTTGCAATATATGTGTTTGTACGTTTATTTATTTTCTAATAAAAATACATTTATATTTGATATTTTAAATAAAAATTATAATACACATTAATTGTTTTATGAGACTCTAAAATAGATTCAGTTTTGTAATAGTGTTTTTTCTTTATCGTATCACTTCATATTACAATCTATTTAAGTTTATTTTTCTTAAAAAAATAAATTAGTGCTTAAAAATAACAAAGCTTTCTTAAAGAGTTGATCTACTCTACTTTTATGTTTGTATTGATTTAAGTAAAACACTTTTTTTAAATCAAATTGTGTTGGAGACTAGGACAATGTTTAGATACAATTACTAATTTATGAAAATATAGTTTTATATTGCATATAATGTTTTGAGTATCAACATATAGCAACTTATTGTTGTTTAAGGAACATAGTGTCTTGATTTTCTAAGTTGAAAATAGTACATCCACGTAGTGGAAAGGCTCCTCGAGGGTGGTTGACCATCTAATGGGCCTAATGTCACATTTAGTGAAAACTAAGCACGTAGTTTTAGCAAATGTCCATGCCCAATCTATTGAGAGTTGTGTTGAAAGAGTCAATACAATGATGATTTAGATTGCAATGACCCTTCCTTTGGTATGCTTGAATAATAGTTCCTATGGAAAGGGAAAGTGGAGACATGAGTCAAATAGTTGAAAATTAGAAAAATAATCAATCCTATAGAATTTAGGAGATGGCACAATCCTATTAGTGACATGTGGGGTTCCATGAAACTCTAAACTTGTAAGTTGGTCTAAAATATGGAAAAGGCTCAAGGGAGTATGATCCTTAGATATGGGATTCAGGATTTGGAGGTTCTTCTCCATCCTTGTATAACAACCAAATTAGTATATGGATTTTGATAAATAAATTAACATATAGATTCTTGGATAAATATAAGCAATAATTCAATTTAAATATCTACTCCTAGATTTAATACCTTATTTTTAACTTCAAGTTAAATATTTACTCTTAGATTTAATTCCTTATTTTTAATTTTTAGAGTGTAATGAATCAAATTATGTAAATATGGTTAGCACACAACTACTTTGATAAGTGTTAGACTAGATGCGTTGAGTTGTGATGACCTTGTGATGTAAATATAACTTACAAAAAAAAAAAAAAAACTTAACTAACAAATGGTCATTACTTTGAGACATGAGTAACTTGTTTATGATGGTATGTTTGTATTCTAAGGTACCACATCATATATGATATAATAGATGTATAGATGTATAATCACGATGCATTTTAGTTTATGTTTAAAGGTTATGCACCAATAAAAACATCATATATGATATAATAGCCACTAAGAGTTCACTAAAGGGCACAAATGGGATAGTCAACCACTGAGAGTTCACTAAGGGGCACAAAGGGGATAGTCAACCACCGAGAGTTCACTAAGGAGCATAAAGGGGATAATCAACCACCGAGAGTTCACTAAGGGGCACGAAGGGGATATTCAACCACCGAGAGTTCACTAAGGAGCATAAAGGGGATAGTCAACCACTGAGAGTTCACTAAGGGGCACAAAGGAGATAGTCCATGAGAACAAAAGAAAAAGGGAATTCATATTGGGTAAAATATTTCCCACCCCATGTCCTTTATAGAACCAACCAATTTTTTTTACACTGTG
Organism: Larix kaempferi; assembly: GCA_027924585.1. Classification (NCBI taxonomy): domain Eukaryota; kingdom Viridiplantae; phylum Streptophyta; class Pinopsida; order Pinales; family Pinaceae; genus Larix; species Larix kaempferi. Next base: position 5,773,691 of record BSBM01000805.1, on the reverse strand, counting down.
TTGTTTACAACGCATTATTTTTTTAAGTGTGCCTAAAGGAAAATTTGTTATCTTCATGGGAGGATATGTTTTCTTCATCTTAAAGGGGAAATACATAATGTGTATTTTTGTATGGGTATCTCTCTTCCATCCTAGAAGGAAGTCATATTATCTCCCAAGAATGAAACCCATTTTAATGATTATAACCTACATCATGAATTTGTGGATTGAGATTTGGGGTGCTACTTTCCCATCTAAATGGTTTTGTGGTTTGTAGATTATGAGGGTTTATTAATATTGGGAAGATTATAAGGTTGCAAAATGAGTAAAGAGATCGGGGCAAAATAGAAACCCATTACCTACATGGCTTTGCCAATGTATGACTATAATATGAGTTGGATATTATCATTGTTAGATTTTCACATTTTAATTCAATATTATCTAGGATCTTATCTGAGAGAATAACATGCACAACAATTCAAACACAAGAGACAAGAGACACAAAGAATTTCATCGGGGAAACCATAAAGGAGAAAACCCCGCAACTTCCTCAGAGATAGAATGAGCAACAATACAATAAACCCCAAAAGTAGAAATGGTCTGCAACAGCTTCTCTCTTCTCCACTTATGCGAACTCCTCCTCTCTCTCACTAATGTGAATTGAGTGAGTGAGTGAATGATACAAATGAGAGAGGCACCCTCTCTATATATACTTTATATTTCACTTGACTTTTACCCAACTAGGTCGGCCCCTAGATGTACTTGACTGGGTTGACTTCTCTAGGAGAGTATAATAACCCATAGACAACTTAACTCTGGGTTCTAATGCCCTGACATACAAAGGAGGGTTAACCTCAATGACTTTACATGACTCAATTACAATAAAGACTCTCCTGACCGGAGGAATAAACATCTCCTTCGAAGGTAAAATAATAAAATACAAATACAATATAACATATACAAGTGAATATATTCTAAAGTTACAATTACATTAACACTCCCTCTTAACTAGGAAGGTATTCTTGGCTAGGTTGGCAGGTGCGGGAGGAGTCCTTCTGGACTTCAAGGGAAACAAGGTGAAATACTTTGTCTGGGGAATCTGCATGAGGACTAATAACGATGCGGAATGGATCACATTAATCAAAGGTATGGATGTCGCAAGGAATGTAGATGTCAAGGATCTCGTGGCCATTGGAGATTCAATGCTAGTCATCAAGGAAGCCAGGGCTCTAGCAAAAAATCATCGAAAACCTATCCCCAAGCTCCAACATCACTTCATCTACATGGCTAAGGATTTCAACTCTATCTCCTTTCTCCACATCTTCAGGCACAACAACCAGAAAGCTGACACCATGGCCAACATAGGCGCTGGCTTGGACTGTGGTTTAGCAATCAGCAATGGACAAAACCTTGTCAACAATTGGGTCCCGTAACCCTACCCCCTTTTCTGGTTTGCCTTTGAATCTCATGACCACGCCATCTAAGTCTCTCTCTGCTTGGGATCTATCTTCCCACTATCCTTCAAACTATGGCCTCAACCCTTTTATGAATGTGATTAATGTCATGATCTTCTTGGGATCCCCCTACCCCCCTCAATCCTTTCACGCGTCCTCTCGGTACAAACGGTGGCCTCTCCTGGCTGACTCCACCTGTCTCGCATGTGGGAATTCATTACGACTAGGATCCAAGGAAACCTTTGCTTATAACACGCTCGAGGGTGACATTCCAGGTATTCTGCAAGACCTTTTGCATCGTGTGTTGGGTTTGTATCTACAGGGAAACATGGAGGACGGTAACCATAATGTTTATCTCCCTGCGCTGCAGTGTCAACGTTGCAGAAAACACATCCAAGCTCATTCGGGGGGGTTGGCATGAAAAGATACCTGTTTGCTCTAGATGTGGTGTAGGGGCAGGGCAACGGCGGTTCCAAGCAGCATGCCTCTTGTGGTGGTCTGGCGCAACAAGCCTTTCGTGGACATGAGTCAGGCAGTGGCAGAAATTGGGCTTCTCTCAATGTGGGGCAGGGACAGAGCAATAGGGGTTCAGCGCAGCATGTCGTTTGTGGTCACTCCAGTGAGCCAGGTAGTGGCAGGAATTGGAATCTTCTCAACGTGGGGTAGGGCCAGAATAATGGTGGTTCTACACAATAGTTTGTTCGTCGCAACTCCGGCGAGCCGGGCAGTGGCATGGATTGGATGCACCCTACTGGTGACAACAGTGGGTTCGTTAATTTGGGATCCCCTCAAGAACCAGACAGTTCATCCTCTAAGGTCCTTTCGCATGTTCAGGAGCTGAAAACTCAAGTTCGTTGGCTCAGAGGTGAAAACTCTGACCTGAAAAAAGCCATTTCTCACCTCTCCACTTTTGTTCAGATATAGAACTCTGAAGTTCGAATTGGCAATAGTAAGATGAAGGATTATTTTGACATCATGGCTGGCAAGTTTGAGTCCCTTCATAGCTATCTCAGAATTGTCGAAGCAAAGGTCGACTGCATAAGGACCAACAACAGGAATAGCCCCACTGTCCTCCATGGCATTGATGACGATAACGCCAGTACTGCGGCTGGGAGCAAGGAGAAGAACGTCCACCAGCATCATGTCAACTAATGATTTCTCTGTCGGCTCGTCCATGTTTTTTCAGAACTTTTTTGTTATGGCCTTCTCCTTTTTTCCGCTAAAGCTTGTAGAAGCTGGTTCAATGGTTCTCCTCTTGATATGTATTTCTTCTGTAGTTTTCTTCTAGGGAAGTTTGTAAGAATTTTCAGTTATCGCAGAATAGGGGTTATGTACGACATGCAAAGACTGGAGTGTGATGAGCCAGTCTTGGCAGCTCTCCATTTTTGGGATCATTCTTCCCATCTTTTTGTAATTTCGTCTATTTTTTTAATATAAAATCTCATTACCCATTGTTGTAAAAAAAAAAACTAGGAAGGTATTCTCTTGACACAGTCATCAACACAAGTCTTCATCGCTATCATCATCAAAGTTGGATCATCAAAGATGGATCATCATCGTCATTGTTGCTGCTATCTCGACCATCAATCTCCAATCTACTTGTCATAGGAAGTTCTACAGAGCCAACCCTTTTTCATGTTGGATGTAGGCCTACCCTCCATGTAGGTCTTCATCATCTCTGCGAGCAAGCAATCAAGTAGGTACATCTCAGGAGTTATTATATGCCTCTGCAAAACCTACAAGATCTCCCAGGACTGATTATATGCCTCTACAAAACCTGAAGGAGCATCCCAGGACTGATTATATGCCACTGCAAAACCTGCAAGATCTCCCAGGACTGATTATATGCCACTGCAAAACCTGAAGGAGCATCCCATGACTAATTATATGCCACTGCAAGATATCCCGGGACTGATTATATGCCACTGCAAAACCTAAAGGAGCATCCTAGGACTGATTATATGCCACTGCAAAACCTGCAAGATCTCCCAGGACTGATTATATGCCACTACAAAACCTGCAAGATCTCCCAGGACTGATTATATGCCACTACAAAACCTGTGTACCCTATTGTCGTCTCATCACGTCCAAATCATCTCAATGTCAATGGAGCACAACCCAAATGCACATCACACAACACTTACATCACCCGACATGGGAGAACAAATCTACCACCATTCGGAGAAGGCTCCAGCCCTTACATCTGCACCATGGGAGGACACACCTACCACCATGTGAGAATGGCTCATGTGCATCTGCGTCTTCCGGACTCATCACTCCCCCCTGGAAGGAACCTCGATCTGGAATACACCAAGCTTCTCTCTGAAGTACTCGAAGTTCACTCTGGCTAGCAGCTTGGTCAACACATCGGCTATCTACTCGTTTGTCGCAACATACTGGAGCTTCACTACTCCTCTTTGCACCATATCGCTGATATAGTGATACTTGATCTTGATGTGCTTCGACTTGTCATGAAACACTGGGTTCTCAGACAACTTCACACAACTATGGTTGTCGCAATATATACAAGTACCATCCAAATGGAGATCAAATAAATCAGACAATAGCTTCCTCAGCCATACTGCCTCACAACTAGCCGAACAAGCTACGACATACTCTGCTTCGGTTGTACTCAGTGCCACGCAGGACTACTTCTTGCTAAACCAAGAGATCACACCTGATCCCATACTGAAGCAGCACCCCGAAGTGCTCTTCCTATCAATGACAATGCCTGCCCAATCCGAATCAACATAACCCTCCAAGTTAATCTTCTTATTCACATCATACTTGAGCCCATAATCCACCGTACCCTTCAAGTACCTCAGAATATGCTTTGCAACAATCAAGTGAACATGTCTCGGATCCGTCAAGAACTAGCTCAATGTGTTCACAACAAAGAAGATATCTGGTATCGTATTCGTCAGGTACATCAAAGATCCAATCATCTGATGATACATCGTAGCATCAACCAACTCTGATGAAGCATCACTCAATAGCTTCAGGTTCAATACCATAGGTGTGGCCTTGCAGTCCATCATCCTAAATCTCTTCAGGATCTCTATTGCATACTTCCCTTGTCCAAGGAAGATTGCATCTGCACTCTGCCACACATCCATGCCTAGAAAGTAGTGCATCATACCCAAGTCATTCATCTCGAACTCAACAGCAAGCTTCCTCTTAGTGTCAGCAATCAACCCATTCTCACCTGTCACAAATAGGTCATCTACATAAAGTAGAAGTATCACTGGGTTCCCTTCTTCAACCTTGTAGTAAAGGTTGGAATCCGCTTTACTCTTGGTAAATCCCAAACTAGTCAGGAAGCTATCAATCCTACCGTACCACATCCTAGGTGCCTATTTCAATCCATACAAGGATTTCTTCAATTTGCACACATGAGTCTCCCTGTCATGTGTCTCAAATTTGAGTGGTTGCTCCACATACACTTCCTCTTATACTACACCATTCAAGAACGTTGTCTTGAGATCCATCTTATGTACCTTCCACTTCATCACTGCAGCCAGAGCAAGTACTAATCTGATGGAAGCATATCTGGCTACAGGTGCAAATGTCTCCTCATAGTCTATCCCTTCCTTCTGGGAGAAGTCACATGCCACAAATATCGCCTTGTGTTTCTCTATGTTGCCACCTGCAGCATGCTTGATCTTGTAGATCCACTTGGAAGTCACAATAGACTTCCCTACTAGTCTTGAGACCACATCCCAAACATTATTCTTCATGATCGATTGGTACTCGATCATGGAATCCTTCCATTCTCTCTTCTCAGTTGCTTTCTCATAGTTGGAAGGTTCTTTGTCAATGATGTCACACAGCATGGCTACATAACTGGAGTATGGCCTCGGTCAATTGCTTTCTCTGTGTATTCCTTCTGGAGCACCATATCTCTCTGCATCTTGAATTCTTCTCGTACCCATGTTGGTTTCCTCTTGTGAGAATTCTTCTCACGTGGTGGATCTACAGGTTCTTGTGGGTCTTCCATCTCATGTTCTTCATATTCTTCTGGAATTGCTTCTTCCATTACTTTATTTCTGATCCTGGGAACTTTAGGTTCTTCAATATCTTCAATAGGTAGTTTTTTTATGTATGTTGAGTCTTCGTCGCTTGTTCTTCAAAACAAGTCTCTCTTGTAGGTGATGGTATACGATCTTTCCTACAAGTCAAGTTCAATTGCATGATTAGAAACATCTCATAGTTTTCAAAACAAATTCTTACACATAAAGACATAGGTCATACAGTCATGCAATTATCTTAGCCAATGCTTCAATACAACATTTATCCATATCCTGTAACTTTCTAGATGCCTTCCATCTCTACCAGAACATTGTTAAGAGTGTGCACTACTCCCAACATGTCAGCAAAGAGGTTTCAATCTAGATAACTAGCAATGGAGTGTTGCACAGTACCATAGGCCACTTACCCATTACTTGCATATAATTAGTAGTATCTTGTTCGTTAATGCAACTTTTCTAACATGCTTAATATACATCCTAAATCTAAGAACATAAGTATGTACATGACTGAACGACATCATTTAAGTAATCATATATACAAGAAATGACAATTCAAATATTTATCTTTGTTTGTTGGGTGGACTCCCTCTCAATCTTTGCTTCCTTGCAGGAACTACTAGAATGTGCTCCCTCTTGATCTTTGCTTCCTTGCGGGAACTACTAGAGTCTCTAATAGTGAGCACCTTAACCAATGTTGAAAATGGATGAGAGGTTCTTCCATGTATTATTGATCTTTATTTGTTTTCCGAAGTCCAACTCTGCATTAGCTTCTTCTACTCCTTTCATGTAATATGGAAAGTCTTCTCTAGCTTCACCTTATGAGGTGGAACCTTCTAAATAAACCCTTGTAGTTAATTACCTTCATTACAATACATATTCTTCATCACTTGAAGAATATTCATTGTCTTCTCTGGTTCTCTTCCTTGGAGGTTCATCATCCTCTGCAGTGTGGGCATGATGTCTTTTCTTGTTGTTCTTCTTCTTGTGGGAGCTTCTTTTGTTCTTGGGACAATATCTGGAATAGTGTCCCTTCTCATCACAAGTATAACATCAAATGTGAGAAATATCTCTCATGGATCCTCCAAGTTTCTCCCTCCGATTCTAGTGGTAGTGTTTACCCTTCTTGTGATGAGGATGCTCTCTCTTATTGTTGTTCTTCCTGGTGTGTGCTGTGAGATCCTGGTCTTCATTACCCATCTTTTCTTCTCGAGCTACAATTCGAGCTTCTTCTTGTGAGCACTCTTCCCATAGTTTACTGAAGGTGATCAAATTTCTTCTTGCATAGATTCCTTGAATGAAGGAATCCCATGACCTAGGAAGACCATTCAAGGTGGTCATCACGATTTCTCCATTCTCTATATCTTCTCCCACACCTTCAAGTTGTTCTTTATTTGAGAGACCCTTGTAAAGTAGGATTTCATGGTCTCTGCATTTTGTATCTTGACATTCTTCATGAATTGGTTCCTCAATGTCATCTTCCTATTTATATTCCTCCCTTCAAATAAGGTGGTCAAGGCATCAAACATCTCTTTAGGTGTCTTCAGAGATGACACGTGTGGTATGAGATGGTCCTTGATAGAATCTGTAATGATTCTCTTAGCCTTAACTAGTTTCTTCTTGTGTAAGGATTTAGCCTCATCTCCCTCTGGAACGGGAACCTCTTCATTCACATAGGTGTCCAATTCATTCTCTTCCAGTACAAGCCCAATCCTATACTTCCATGCTCGAAAGTTATCATCCCCTTCAAGCTTATCCTCAAGCTTGGTGTGGTAAGACATCTTTAATGAGAAACTCAAATGGAAATAGGAAAGCTTTAGGTCTTACAAATCTAAGATGCTCGGGCTGGATCTGGAGCTGGTTGGCCTAGGGTTTGTTAGAGAAACCCTAATTTTCCAAAGTTGGAATTTGGAACTTCTGGTTGGACAGATAGATGTGCCTCCATAAGGTGAGTTGTCCAATGTACTCACTTCCCTAAATTTTCGAACATAAACCCAAAATATTTGATGCCCTAGTTTTCCTTCGGTAGTAGTGACGAGCCAAAAAATGAAAATTCTCATAATTGAATTATGCTTTCACAGGAAGATTCTCCTGGATGAGGCGAGTATGCTGGTGCACTTGGTTTTTAAAGATTCCAAAAATTCACCCTTGAAAATTGACTTGCGAATTTCAAATATGCAGTTTCTGGCTTTTTCTGGTTTTTTTGTTTTTATAGTCCAAAGTCAAATTAGGGTTTGAATTTCACGGAGTTTCACCCAACCAAAAACTTCGATCTTAGTCTCTAAATTTCGATTTTACTGAGGAGCTTCTTCCTATGCTGGTTGCGCTCCAAAATTCCACTTCTGTGAAAAGCCCTAATTTCCCGCAGCAGTGATAGGCCAAAAAATGAAAATGCTCAGAATCAACTTCTGCTTCGACAGAAAGATGTGCCTTCCTAAGGTGAGTTATCCTAGCCTCCTTTTGCTGATTATCTGTGGATAGAAACCCAAAAATTAAGAATCCATAGCTTCTGCAGTTGCACAATGTCTTCTTCTCAGGTTAGCTCTGATACCATGTTAGATTTTCACATTTTAATTCAATATTATCTAGGATCTTGTCTGAGAGAACAACATGCACAACAATTCAAACACAAGAGATAAGAGATACAAAGAATTTCATCGGGGAAACCATAAAGGAGAAAACCCCGCAACTTCCTCAAAGATAGAATGAGCAACAATACAATAAACCCCAAAAGTAGAAATGGTCTCCAGCAGCTTCTCTCTTCTCCACTTGTGCAAACTCCTCCTCTCTCTCACTAATGCGAATTGAGTGAGTGAGTGAATGATACAAATGAGAGAGGCACCCTCTCTATTTATACTTTATCTTTCACTTGACTTTTACCCAACTAGGTCGGCCCCTAGTTGTACTTGACTGGGCCGACTTCTCTAGGATAGTCTAATAACCCATCGACAACTTAACTCTGGGGTCTAATGCACTGACATACAAATGAGGGTTAACCTCAATGACTTTACATGACTCAATTACAATAAATATTCTCCTGACCAGAGGAATAAACATCTTCGTCGAAGGTACAATAATAAAATACAAATACAATATAAAATATACAAGTGGATATCTTCCGAAGTTACAATTACATTAACAATCATATCTAATTTCTTCACAAGGCAATCAATACTGAGATATGTTTTGTCTTCAATGGAGTACTTATGGATTACTAACATATAAGGAAAATGTCTAATATGGTTTTGTGAGTTGCTTGGAAAAAAATATGTGGATGATTGAACACTGAACAGGTGTTTAAAGTACCCTATAATCAAAGCATTAGCCTAGTACAAAGTATTGTGGGTTGGGTTGAGGTAGAAATAGTGCCCAATTGATTTACTTTTCCCTTATGGTCTCATAGTCCTATTTGGAGTGTTATCTATAGCATATGTCTATCGCTTGGAGGTGAATCTCTCCTCTACAACAAGTTTGATGAACAAAAGTATGAACACAGATAAGTATTCAATTATATTTTGTGTAGTTTATATATGTTTGTATTTTTGTCATTTAATTTCCTTAAAAATTTTGTCTCATATATTAATTATGTGTAATGGAATGGTTTGAATGGATGGAAATTGTGTTACAAATCATGGTTGTAAATTTAGGTTGGGTCTCTTATGATTTCTATGTGTGCATTGTAGTTTTGTGCTCGGTTTTGCAATTTGTGTGTTGTTATTAGAGGCCAAATTGATTTACAACTAGGAGACCAAATTGAGTAATTGGGGGAAAATTAGATTTGAGTGCCCCTCTAGCAAGGGTGGTTGATTTATAATTTGTCTTTAATATTCCAATGGTTGGATCACCAAACCAAATCTTCAACTACAAGGACTATACTGAGACTATACTCGACTATAAAAAAATTCATTTTGCATTTTTAATGATCTAAATAGGGATTAAAACACAACAACTATATTCTTTAACTATTGTGACATGTAACAAAAATATAATAGCAAAGACACACACCTTGGAACACAAATTTACCCAAGAAATCCGATATAGGAAAATCAACAAGAAATGAAGGATTATGCCTTTGGTCTTCTTATATTATGGAGATTACAATACAAATTATAAAGCTGCTCAAGTTTGTTGTGAAGATATGATACAATATAGTTTTCTATATTCCTCTACGATATGCTTATCTCCCTCTCTTTGCTCTATTAGTATCTCCTCCACACTCATTGCTCATGCCATGGAACAATAGCGATGACTAATGAAAGTGAACTTATTTCTTTGTTTCCCCCCTTCAGTTGGGTTTTCGCTAGCATGAAATAGGGTTTGGTTTATGGTTTTGGAACCCTTTTGGAATATCAATTTTGCTTCTAGACGTCTCACATGGTGAGTTGGCATGGTTTCCACTTGGACAGATGGGAAATAATTGCATCGTCACGTTATTAGGGGTACAACTTTCACATACAACCTCCATTTGAAGAAACAAACACCATGGAAAAGTTGTTGACATGTAGAATTCAATAACCACAACCAAGAGCAATATTCTCTATGTTAGAAACCCAAAATTCCACTTATTTGAACCTACAATAGAGGATTCACTATATTGTCCCATCAATATAGGTTTTAGGATCTTACCCAAACCAACCCCTAGGTCCAAATTCAATATTCCCAATTCTAGAGAATCAATAAAGTTATATGTAATTATATATATCCATTTTGGATTCTCCCTCCCCATTTTGGGAGGCTTTGAGTCTCCAAAAGTTTTAGTTTTAAAGGAGTCAAGAAAACAATTCCTTAGCTTTCTCCTTGGGGTACCATTTGGCTTTCACTAGTAAATGGCCCTTCAATCACCTACCAAAGTTATTGTTGACCCCCTCTAGGTATTATGATATTCTACTATAGAGTTATGTCCTCTAGTAATTTTTATTGTGTATCTAGATATTGTTATATCTTCTATGCAAGGTAAAACTCGGCCTTGGTCTTCATCCTCATTGAGTATGGAATGTAGAAAAACCACTTCTCTAATAGGATTTCAAGTTAACTTAGATTAACAATGTTTAATAAAGCATCTCATTCAACCATAGACAGCTGAAAATGAAATTTCACTCATAAACACATCTGAACTGGAAGCACAAGAGAAGTACTACAAAAATACTAAGAACATAATTAACATAACAACCATGCACAGAAAAAATTTCAGACTCAGATATTTTAGCCAAAATGGCCCAGTAAAACCCCGAAGGGAAAACCTGTGAGAGAGAGGTCTTTAATTTTATTTCTTCAACAAAATAAAAAAAATTGCAACAACAGAATTACAACTTATCTCAACAGCAAAACCCAAAAATTTTGTTTTGGAATTTGTGACAAACCAGCAGTGTACGGACTGCACGGACCTCGAAATTCGTGCCCAGAAATTATTTTTTTGCCTAAAAAATCGTGCCTATCTTAGACCTCGATTTTCGTGCCACTGTACGAACTATACAGAATTGTATGGAATTAATTTTATGTACCTGCCTCGAAATTCAGGCCTTTGCCTGGAAATGCATGCCATTGTTTTCTTCTTGAATAATGTGCCCATAATTGTTGTATTGTCTTGGAATCCGTGTTGTACCTTGTCTTGGGAATGGAGTTGCTATCTCAGACAGCTACCTTCTCTCTCTCAAACTCCAACTCAAATTTCTTTCCAACTCTCGTGGAAAATCTTCACTTCCTCAACTCTCTTGGGATGTGTGCAAATGAATGAGGGAAGGCTTATTTAATTCAAAAATCTTGTCCCTTGGTTTGCCTCTCAAGGGTAACTGAAGAGTCATCTAATCCAAGGTCCCACATTGGTTTAGATCATTGGATGAGAATAAATGCACATTATTCTCTCCATAAATTAAATTCATTCACCTACCACTTAAATAAACCAAAAGTCACTTTATAACAATAAAGTGAATTAATTGCTCATCTCAAGCAATTAATACAAGGTTCATGTCTCCTTTTCCCTCATTAATTACTTAGGAATAAAATGACTAGGAGAAAACTTCCTAGGTACAATTTCAACACTCCCCCTTACCAAGGAAGATGATCCCACTGACAACCAACTCATCTCTGAAGAAGATAACCTGCTTCCCCACCAAAGTTGGTAAGCTGCTCATGTGCTTCTCGCACAATATCAAAGTCTGCTCATGTGCTTCTCGCACAATATCAAAGATGCCCACCCTTTCTAAACTCTACGCTAGAAAGGTCAATTCAAGTGTCCCTTCATGTTAGACATCATCACATGAAGGACATCATCCTGAGCTACAAAGCTCGCTGTCGTTCATGTGGGAAGACCTTCTAGAATATCCTCTTCCAGAACCTCTCTCCAGTCTCATACTATTAGCAGTAGAAGCTCCCCATGTCTCTGTAATCTATTATGCATCCTGCACTGATGCCTCATGTCGAGACATCTCATCTCGATCATCCATCAGTGACAAGTCATACCAACTGACCCTCTTTCCAGCACTAGAGGAAGTAACCTCTCGCTGACTCCTCTGAATAGAAGATGAACTACTCGATACCACAATAATGTCTAGAGCATCTCACTCTCTCCTCTGAACCGTAGACTGACTACTCGGCGCCACATCAATCCTCGAAGCATCTCGCTCACTGTCTGTCTCAGACTCAGGCCCTAATATCCATCCAAATCCTCCTGATGTAGGCTGAGCATGCACTACATACTCTCCATCTCTCCGATGACCTATAAGCACAGGGTCAACCAGATCCACTCCCAATACATAAATGAAGATGTGTTCACTCTTGAACAAAACTGCATATCCTGCTCCCTCCATGGCTGGAATTGAAAGTTTGTTGTCCTGCAGCCCTGGAATATAGTGTACTCCTGTAATCTCTAGAATCTCTCCAAACTCAAGCTGGAACCGTACTCGTCCCAAACCTCTGACTGCATGCACTGTCCCATCTCTATCCTGTACAAGCTGCTCTGGAATAGTCTCAAAAGTGAGGAAGGCATCTCGCCTCCCAGCCATGTGACTACAATACGAACTATCCACAATCCACTTCCCAATATCAATTGGTCCGCTACTTCCGCAAATCGAAACAACAGTGGCAAGAGAGAACTCTTTCTCGAAACTGTGTATCATACCACTCAATCTCTATTGTAGCTGCAACTTGCTCCTCTTTGTCCTGCTTGCACTTCTTCTTCTTAGCAAATTGGCCTGCATAATGGCCAAAATCATTGCATGCATAGCACCTAACTCTGCTCAGGTCCCTCTTCTTCTCACCCCTATGCTGCTTAGCCCCTCCCAGACCCTTCTTGGACTTCTTTCCTTTAGCTGATAAAGCAACATTCTGATCATCAGTATCCTGCTCAATCTTCCATTGAGACCCTTCTAGGATCTCCTCCTGAGTAAAATCATCCCATAGTCTTTCCCAAGACGGAAAGTTCTCTCTTCCAACTACACACTTCACGAACACATCCCACTCCTTATTGAATCCTTTCAGGGATATCCGCACTAGCTCGGGATCAGAAATCACCTCACCAACTACACTCAATTCATATTTTACCTGTCTGATTCTAGTGAGGTAAGAGGCTACATTCTCACCTCTCGCCATCTTTGTGCCATGAAGCTTATCCTTTAAATCCATTTTACGATTTTCATTCTTGTTCTCATACAAACCTTTCAAAGTATCCCACATCTCCTTAGCATTATGTTTCTCTGCCAAATGTGGGATGAGGTCATCTCAAACACCATCCAGAAGTAGTATCTATGTTCTGGCCTCCTTCACCTCATGTATTTCAAGGGATATAGGATCAGCTATGGGAGGAACCACTGTGGTACTAACGAAGGTCCATAACTTGTTCTCCTTGAGAACAAATGTCATCCAGGCTTTCCACTGCAAGTAGTTGGAAATCCCTTCCAACTGATCTTCATACCGGATGCAAGCCATCATTCACTTCTTCTCTTTTTCTAACAATGCACACTCTGCCCCGATGTCTGAAAAATAACTATCAATCAATCTGCCCTTAACAGGGATCTGATACCATGTAGAAAACCCCTTCTCTAACAGGATTTCAAGTTAACTCATATTAACAATGTTTAATAAACAATCTCATTCAACCATAGACAGTTGAAAATGAATTTTCACTCATAAACACATCTAAACTGGAAGCACAAGAGAAGTACTACCAAAATACTGAGAACAGAATTAACATAACATCCATTCACAGAAAAAAATTTCAGACTCAGATATTTTAGCCAAAATGGCCCAGGAAAAACCCTGAAGGGAAAACCTGTGAGAGAGAGGTCTTTAATTTTATTTCTTCCGCAAAATAAAAAAATTTGCAACAACAGAATTACAACTTATCTCAATAGCAAAACCCAGAAATTCTGTCTTGGAATTTGTGCCAAACCAGCAGTGTATGGACCTCAAAATTCATGCCCAAAAATTAATTTTCGGCCTAAAATATCGTGCGTATCTCATACCTCAATTTACGTGCCACTGTATGGACTGTGCGGAATTGTACGAAATTGTACATAATGTACGGACTGTACGGAATTGTACAGAATTAATTTTATGTACCTGCCTCGAAATTTGTGCCTATGCCTAAAAATGTGTGCCATTGCTTTCCTCTCGAAAAATGTGCCCATAATTGTTGTACTGTCTTGGAATCCATGTTGTACCTTGTCTTGGGAATGGAGTTGCTATCTCAAACAACTACCTTCTCTCTCTCAAACTCCAACTCAACTTGCTTTCCAACTCTCTTGGAAAATCTTCACTTCTCCAACTCTCTTGGGATGTGTGCAAATGAATGAGGGAAGGCTTATTTAATTCAAAAATCTTGTCTCTTGGTTTGCCTCTCAAGGGTAACTGAAGATTCATCTAATCCAAGGGCCCACATTGGTTTAGATCAATGGATGAGAATAAATGCACATTATTCCCTCCATAAATTAAATTCATTCACCTACCACTTAAATAAACCAAAAGTCACTTTATAACAATAAAGTGAATTAATTGCTCATCTCAAGCAATTAATACAAGGGTCATGTCCCCTTTTCCCTCATTAATTACTTAGGCATAAAATGACTAGGAGAACACTTCCTAGTTACAATTTCAACATGGAAGGCTTGTAGAGTTTAGGATCTCAACATTTACTACATAAATATGCATATAAGGTGGAACACTAAGCCTATAAGCGTTGTTTCATGCCTTCTCCAATATTTTTTAAAGTTCTATATCTCAAGACTTTGTTTTTCTTCTATAGTTCTTGTAGCCTTTCCTTAATTAGGCATAGCCAAACCCTATGTTGGTCATGCACGGCCTTGTATTTTTCTTGAGATAAATTCATTTTCTCTTTCACCTATAGATGTATCTAACCAATCCTATTTATGAAATTTTACACCTCTAATGCATCACTTGAGGTTGCTACCCCCACTTCAAGTTGTCAATATACAATATCCAATGGGGATGGTGGCAAGTATTTAGAATAGATTTAAAAAGGGGACTTTCTAGTGGAAGTGTTGAAAACTATTATAACAAAGTTGTATGTAAATCAAATTTTCATCCCAAGTCCTTGAGTGCTTCCAATTATAGCCTATTATTAGCAAAACCAAAGTATGTGGGTGAAAGGAAGTGCATCTCTTTGTTTTAGTATCCAATTTCTCCCACAATGAAGTCCAAATGAGGTGCTTGAAGTACCTTATAATGGAAGTATTGGCCTACTACAGAGTATTATGGGTTGGGTTGAGGTAGAAATAGTGCTTGATAACTTTCTTTCACCTTTGTTGTCTCAGAAGCCTACTTGGGGGCAACATCTACAACAAATTTCTATGGTTTGGAGGTGAATTGCTCTTTTGCAACCAATTTGCTTAGCAAAATTTTGACAAAAGATAAGTTTTTTTTTATGTGGTTTATATGTTTTATTTTTGTCATTTAATTTCCTTGAATGTTGTCTTATATCTAAATTCCATGTAATGGAATGGTTTGAACGGATGCAAGTTTTGTTACTAAGAATGGTTGTAAACTTAGGTTGGGTCCTTAAATTGTTTGTGTATTCAATGTAATTATGTGCTTTGTTTTCTGTAGGAAATTTGTGTGTTGTACATGTTAGAATCAAAACTAGTTCAAAGATAGGAGATATAATCGAGTACTTGAGGAAAATTAGATTTGAATGCCTCGATGGCAAGGGAAAATGATCTATAAACCACCTTGGATATTACAGTGTTTATCTCTCCAAAATATATCTACAACTATAATGAATATAGTGAGATTATGCTCATATGTATGACTTTTCTTTCTGCACTTGTAATAACCTAAAAATGAAATAAAACACATTAATTTGATTCTCTAAATACTAAGACATGTAGCAAAACTACAATAGAAAATGCACACGAACTAGAACAATAAACTTTATATTGAAGATATGACATAGGAAAACCATCAAGATATGAAGGATTGACCCTTTTGTCCTCTTGAGTTATAGAGATGAAATAAAATATTACAAAGTTGTCCAAGCTTGTTGTAAAGATATGAGACATAGTGGCCTTTTGTAGTCCTCTATATTATGATTCTCTCTATTTCTCTAATAGGTTAGTATTTCATCCACACTCACTACTCATACTATGGAGCAATAATGGTGACTAATGAAAGTGAACTTGTTTCCCTCCTTCGGTTAGGTTTTTGATAACACAATTTAGGGTTAGGTTCAGGGTTTCATAATATTCTTGGTACATCCATGACTCTTATAGAAGTCTCTACTATATTCCCATATGCTACATGCTCCAATGGTGAGCTAACATGGCTGCCACTTAGACATGTGGCGAATAATTGGATCATTCCCCAAACTATGTCTTCTAGGTCCCAAATTCAATATTGTCAATCGTAGAGCATTAATAAAGTCATATGGTAACTATGTACATCCATTTTGTATCACCCCTCCCCATTTTAGGAGGCTATGGGTCTCCAAAATATTTAGCTTTCAAGGAGATGGGGAAACAATTATCATCTTTCTCTTTGGAGTACCATTTGAATTTGGCTAGTATTAACCCTTCAATACCACCTAACAAAGTTCTTGTTGACCCCTTCTAAAAATTATGATATTCTACTACAAAATTATGTCCTCTGGTAATTTTCCTTGTGCCTCTAGTATCATATATTCCATGGAAAGTAAAACTTGACCCTATTCATCCTCAACAAGCATGGATGGCTCATGGAATTTTATGTTCTCTGCATTTACTACCACATAAATATGTATATATTAAAGTGGAAGGTTGAGTCCATAAGAATTGTTTCCTACATTCTCCAATATTTTGAAAGGTTCTTCTCTCAATACTTTTATTTTCTTCCTGGATCCCTATAACCTTTCCTTATCAAAGTGAAACCAAATCCTATATCATATTTGAAATATATTTTCAAGCATGTGTTAATGATGCTTGGACTTGTAATTTTCCTAAGATTTCTTTAGTTTATCTTGATTAGTGGAAGTGTGGACAACCCTGTACAAGAATATTGTATCTAAACCTATTTTTCGTTCCAAGTCCTTAGGTCTTCTAATTATAACCTCTAAAAATTTGAACCAAAGTTTTATTTACAACCTTTGTATTCCCATTAGTATGTGAGTGAAAAACAAAGGATATCTTCAATTTAGTATCCAACTTCTTCCACGGTGAATTCCAAATGCGGTGCCTAGAGTACCCTATAATGAATGAATCGGCCTAGTACATAGTATTCTAGGTTGCACTGAGGTAGAAATAGTGCCCAATAAATTGCCTTCGCTCTTGTGATATCATAACCCTGCTTGGGGGTGGAAAATGTATATGGTTGTAGGTGAATTGCTCATATGCAACTAATTCTGTAAGAAAATAATGACAAAATATGACTATTTGTTTCTACTTTGTGTGGTTTATTTATGTTTGTATTTTTGTCAATTAATTTCCTTTAATTATGTCCCATATCTTAATTCCATGTAATGGTGGTTTGTATGGATGGAAATTTTGTTACTAAGCATGGTTGTAACCTTAGGCTGGTTCCCTTAAGATTTTTATGTATGCAAAGTAATTTTTTGCATTCTTTTGTATATGAAATTTGTGTGTTGTTGTTAGAGGCCAAACTAGTTCAAATATAGGAGATCTAATCAAATAATTGAGGAAAGATTAGATTTGACTGGCCCATGAACCACAATGGATGATCTTTAAATGGCCTTGGATATTCCAATGGTTGGCTCACCAAAACAAATCTACAACTACAAGACTATATAGAGATTATTCCCGATTACATGACTTTTATTTTTATATTTTTAATGATCAAAATTGGAAACAAAACACACCAACCAATTCTTTAACTAATATGACATGTTTTAATAGCCTAAATGTATTCACCCATTTTGACATGAACATCATCACCTTTGTACAACAATTTAAACCACATTAGCCCCATTTCCATAATCACCATCATCATATAACCTTGGTATTGTAACCAAAAACCAAGTCAAACATAAAGTTTGACACTAAAAATTCATTGCACAAAATTCCCTTAAAACTATGTGCATGCCATTGCACTAAAAACCCTGAAAACCATGAAGTGGCCCCCAAAAAAGAATCCAATTACACATCAATATTGTTGGCCTTCAAAAAAGGTGTAGTGGTTGTAAGTGGACGCCATTCAATATATTATTACTAAAGATAGACTTTAATTTGATCTCCAATACACATCACTATTCCATTACTTCATCAATGAAAAGGGATTATTCGCATTAAAGCTAGGTCTAAGAGATGTCCACATCATTTTCTATAAATAAATCCCTCATGGCCATTGACTCATACCACATATCACAAGTAAGGTTATGTTGTTGGATTTAATTATAGACAAAGATTTCCCACATATTGTCCTCTCCTTTGTACCATTGGAGTCCATACTATGTTGTTGGGCTTGGACTGGAGCACTAGAGGAGGAGAAGAACCCTCCCTCAGTTTTGTTGTGGTCATCTTCAACAACTAACACCAAGTTGTTGTACTTTTATTCTTTCCTTTTATCATTAATACAATGAGATCATTCTTTATTTTGAATTGTGTATGTTATGTTTTTTGCCCTAATTTTGTCGTTTTTGCATTGCATAGAATAGTATAGAGTGTTGCTATTTCATTTTGCTTTTACTTCTATCATTTGATCCAGTACTCAAACAAAACAACCCTTGAGTAAATGCCTTTTGACATGGGATGGTGATAAAACAACAACACTAGATTTGGTGACCATATTGCGGATGAAACCTATAGTTTATAATTGGTTGTGTGTCATATTTTGGAGACTCTTTATATTGTCTTTGCATGTCCTTACTTGTTTTCTTGTTTTTTGCTTGTTGTAGTCCCCTATTGACAGGTGAACAAGGCAAAAAAAAACTTTCTTTTTGCCTAGATCATGAACCATTTTGCAATAATTTTGCTTTATGTTCGCTATGAACTTTTTCTAAAAAAAAGTGTGTATTGACATCGTGGTTTTCCCCCCCAAAAATGTAAATTCATGGCAAACTTATTTTTTCTGCGAATTGTTCTTATTTTTAGATTTTTACTTATGGCCCAATTTTGGAATTTGTTTTGTTCTGCATACTTGACTATGTTATCTATTTTTTGATCATTCCTAAATGTATTTCCAAGTTTTTTTTATTTGGATATTTGTCAGACAATATAGGTAAGGAAGAGTTCCAAAACCTTAGTACTTGTTGTCTTTAGGGTTCTTGTTTGGAAGTTTTTCAGTTTCTTTATGTTTTAGATACATAAGTTATAGGATTAAGTTTCAAGTTGAGTTAGTTCTTTCATTTTCTTAAAATTCATTTTAGATTGGTTAATGTTTTAAACTCATTTCTTTACAAATCATAAGAAATAGCTTACATCTTCTCATTTGCTAGAAAAAGTTGATTGATAAAAAGAAAACATTTATTTGATTCTTAGTATTAATCATTAGTATTTCTTCCTTGTTATCTTTTAGATTGCTCCAGATCCTTTTTCGTTTCCATTTTGAATTTTTTTTTGTTAGAAGAATTTTGAAAGTGCATATTTGCATGTTTAGAAAAATATTCAGTTTTGTTTAAGAAAAAGGATTCCTAGTTCTTGATTATTAGACATTGTAATACATTGCAGTCTATATTCTAGAATTTAATTTTCAAGCAATCTCATTGTTTTACACGCCACGTGCACACATTTCACACCTATAATCCAACAACATTTTATTCATGCCACCAAGTTGAGATTAAAATCAACACTTAATCTAACCAACTAAAATCCTCACTTGAGGGATCAAAATACTTATGTAGCTAGGATAGGATCATGGGAATAGGTATCCAAATAACTCACCACAATCTTTCAAACCTAAAACATAGTTGTTGACTTTTATGGAACTTCAAAATTCTTTCTATCAAATGTGGTTCAAAACTTGGTCAACAATAGGTGCACTCTTTGGAGTGGATAATGCTAAGCTTGCAACCAGAAGTGTGATTGAGACTACTAGATCTTTCATCCATAAGATCCCACGACCATTTGATTTTAGCTTGAATGCAAGGAAACCTATTGCACATACCCATAAAGAGGTAGCTTAGTGGCCCATCTTTAGGTTCCTACTCAAGTGAACCTTGCAAGAGGGAGGGCACCTAAGACAAATATTTTTTGACTGGCTAGAGTTGCTCCTAGTGTCATTCACTATAATTGTTTCATCTACACCTTCACTCACTTCATTGGTGGACTTCAAATCCAATATATTGGAATGTTTGGAAGGCCTTTGCTTGGCTATTTACTTTTTCCCAACCAGTGAACCTTTAAATACCACCTACCGAGGAAAACTTGTGAGATATTTTCTTTATTTTCACATTATTTTTTAATAACTCTCCTTTTAAGATTAGTGGGTCATTTTTATTTTCTAGGGTGCTTCTTTTTACATTAGTTCTTCACATGAGTGAATAACCCCTTGCATTCACTTTGCACTTGATTCCAATTAAGTATATCATCTAATCAATGGTAATTAATTTGAACCCCTCTCATTAGTCTATCTTAGAGCTATTGTTTGAGTTTGAGACTACATAACCCATAAGTCAAGATTGTGCCTACCATATCTCTTAGACCTTCTCAATGATTCAAGTTTTATGTCCCACTCTTGGGATACCTGGCCATGTTATTAGTCTTCCTCAATGTGTAAGAATGGAACAATATCCACCTCCGTCACTACCAAGTTCCCCACTGGTATAATTGGATTTAGGATCTTCTTATCCCATCTCACCTCCATCACCTAAATCCCTTACACAACAAGTAAGTTCAATAGCCGTTTGGAGATAATTATAATAATCCCCTTAAACCTCACAATCCTAATGTGAATACAAATGCAAGCACTAATGTGAACACACCTCACATTCCAAGCCTTCCTTTTATGGATAGTCTAAATATCCCTAATTTGTCTCAATGTTACCGGACAATCTACCGAAAGCAGACTTAAGGCGTGATCTCCCTAACTCAACGTAAGTCTAGAACAAGTGAGACAGAATATGAAACTACTTTCCTAGATCTAGTTAAGGATCGAGTGATTAGATGTCTTACCATTGGATTTGTAGATCCTTTCTCCTTGATGTTGCTCCAAGCTCCACGGTCGTCATATCTCAGCTACAAGACCTGTAAAGTCATACAAAACAACACAATCAGTCAAATGCATCTGAACAATAACAAATCTAAGTAAACAATTAAGTAGGTAAACTACACAAACATCATTAACACAACAACATTTGGTGGAAAGCATTTATATTACTGTATTAAGAGGGAAGTACAAAGAAGAAGATGATTACAACCAAATCTTAACATCACAATCCTCCTCCAACAAGCCAATGCCAGAGCCTCCAAAGGAAGTATAGGTCTCCCAAGAGATGAGTAGGGATCTACTAAGCTAATTTCACCAGCATCCAAGTACTATAGACTTCCTCCCTTTGGTATGGGAATGAGCTTCATATATATAGGACTAAGAGGATAGGGTAGGTTGAGATATAGTGGGAGAGGGTTAAGGGATCCTCCCAAAGGGCTAGGGAACCAAATGACAGCTCTCCTATAGGATAGGGATAGAGATCCACATCACACACCTTCAAGAATGGGCTCGAAGATCCCCTTTTATCCATTTAACTGACATCGTCGTAGGCTGCATGAGGGTGACCTGCGATGTCGCAAGTTGGACAAAGGTGACCTGCAACAACCTCACTAAACCCAATAGAAATAGGTCAGTATCTCTTCCAAGTTGACAACTTAGTCAAAGGAACTTCAGGGATGTTTACACTGAGTATTATGATGGGAATATTTAGGTGTAACAGAATGCCCCCCAAAGCATGAAGTTGTTGGAACTTGACAAGTGAAATGCTTTGACAGAAGGAATTGGCAAGGACTTGTTGGAGGGAGGACGTTGCTGCAGTACAACTGACTCTGAGAACACAATCTCGTATGACTCACAACATGGCTGCTAACTTATACATTGCAGATCCATGTAATATGACTCAAAACAATCTCCATCGCAACCTAGGTAAAACATGACTCCCCAAGGTCTTCAAGTTGAACCCGCAATGATATGAATATATCCATATGATTACAAATGTCTTAACGTCTAACATGGTAGAAACCACTTGATTACTGGTCATTGATGTATACCGTTAACAAGCGCGAAGGAAATCACCATTAATGTCAATGATCCCCAAGGTCTCACAGTACATATCATCAAGTGTGAATAAATGAGTTGAATTCGAACGCCAGATGAAATCTCTCAATCAAGAGTCAATGATGTAAACTCATGTCGAAAGCGAGGTAACCTTCCATTGAGGCATGCGGGCCCAAGGTACTCGATTGGTTTCTAGATTCAATCCTTGGATGATGTGTTGAGGTCGACAAGGATGAATCCGTCGAAGGAGGGCCATGATGAATCACCCATCATCGACACGAAACTCGATAATAGATGTTTGGAGTACGGATGGTACAGTGACATGCAAGACTGACTCGGAGTAAACCGACATGGTGTAAGGTGTACTGACTGCAAACGATGAGCGATGAATGTATTAT
This sequence comes from Larix kaempferi, assembly GCA_027924585.1. Classification (NCBI taxonomy): domain Eukaryota; kingdom Viridiplantae; phylum Streptophyta; class Pinopsida; order Pinales; family Pinaceae; genus Larix; species Larix kaempferi. The sequence continues at coordinate 5,751,194 of BSBM01000805.1, read as the reverse complement.
TGAACATGGGCATGGCATGAACTGCCAGTATTAACATGACGAGTATGACACCAAATCCTAATGCAATTGATGGTGGAAGTATTATTTGGATGACCCAAAGGATTAACAAGACTCAGGAAGTAGGAAAAGCTCAAGGACAAACAGATGATCCAAGTACTGTATGCAAACGCAAATGAGTGCCATGTTCAAGAACGACTAAGTACTGCCACTGGTTAAGGTGTAATACAAAACTTTCCCTTTTCCCCATCATGACCGATGAGTTCCTCATTTTTTTTTACGATCTTGATGAGGGTAACCAAATGCTTGGTATATCTCATCTCATAGATGAGTCCAATCCCAAATATTTTTCGAACCTGGGAAACAAGGGGTTCGTCCCATGACGGGTCCTTCAATGTTGAGTTTTAACGAGTCCATAGAAGGTAAAATCGACGTCATTTCATGTTTAGAGAGTCTAAAAAGAACTAAAGAAGACTCCAAAGGTCCTTTTTCGTAAGGTTAGCCTCTTCGCCCGGAAAAGGGTAAAACAACGCAAGAGAGGACTCTTCCAGTCATGATTGGCTGGAGTATTCCTTTTTCGTTAGTGCCCCCTGGTCCGGAAAAGGGGTAAACTATCACTAGGAAGACGACCATTCAAATACTTTAACAAGCGTGAACACGACAAGTTTGCTTGGCGATCTTTTTGTATTTAGAGAGCCTAAAAAGAGCTTAAAGAGAGACTCCAGGGGGTTTCCTTTTTCGTAGGAGTTTAATGAGCCCAAAAAAGTGATAAACTATAACTCAGTGACTTATTCTCATCGTTTTACGAGCATGAGAAAGAACAAAGAGTAAGCTCGATTGTCATTAATAATTGAATTTAATGAGAGGAAAAATGACAAAAAGATGCTCGAAGGAGTTGTTCATACCTGATGATACTTATGAGATGATCGTCACGGTGAAAAATGGCATTAATTAGGCACTAAACTTGTCCTACAACTCAAAGACTAGGTCAAAAACGGTTAACCAAGCATTTAAATGCAGTAAATGATTCAAACTATAGCAAAAAACCCACTAAAGCATCAACTTATAAAAGGAATATTCCATTTTTTGTTATAAAATGGGTGAAATAGTGAAAAGAAATTACAATTGTTTTTTACCAAGCTTGGAGAGTGTGAAGTGCCATTTGGAGCCAAACTTCAACTATTGATTCCGAGAGCTGCGGTCCACCATTTCGCGCGCCGTCACGAGCAGGTAGGCCTAAACTCATCATTGCAACTTTTCAGTGTATTGGTTTCATGTTTTTTGCTTATTTTTTAAGGTTTTGAGTTGTTTTACTTGGGGGAAATGCACCCACAGGTCAGTGCAGGCTGCCCTTACGGGAACTGCGACGACTATGGGTCGTCGCAAATCTCGTAAGGGTCGTTTGCGACGATGTCGCATTGTCTGCAAGGACGACCTGCAATGATGGAAAGGTCCAAGTTCAACTCATTACCCAACCTAAAAGAAAAAACTTTGATGCATGGGGTGAGTTCTAATGTTGCTCATTTGTGCTTCTTAACAGGTTCACGGTGATAATCATGGTCTTAGAGTGGTGAGAATGATAACACGAGTTGGATGATGCACAGTTTGAAAATGACCCTCAATGCGTTGCTGCATTGAGGAATTGTGGACTTCTCAAATACTTTCGAGTGCCGGGCATGGGGGCCCAAGTTCAGCTATTGACACATATGATCCGATCTCGGGATCTGGTCCAATATCACTTCAAGATCGGAGTGCACACATTGAATATAGATGTCGAGGACATCTATTTTCTTATAGGATTATCTCGGAGGGGAGAACCTGTATCTCTTACTGGGTCACGAGGAGGTGACCGGACCGTAGATGACTTGATCACTCAGTACTGCACCGGAGATATTGTGGCTAGTAGTGGGAATATTCCCATTAAGGGGATTCGAGATCGTCCATTACGTGTCATGCTCTTCACTCTGGTGAGGGTGGCGGGGAGTCAGTCTCCTCACCTTGTGAGCAAGTCCCAATTGATATATGCATAGGAGTGCATGGATCCCAGGGTATTCAATTGGTGCGAGGGACTCCTTGCCAACCTCAAGAGCCAGCTCACCAAATGTCAGCGCGGGGCGCTGAAACAATTTGGGTATGGGTCCATGGTGATCTCTTTCTTACTAGAGTGGGTACGTCATCTGCGTCCACGGTGGACTTGGATGACCGGGATGCCATGGATCCACATATGATACGATGGGCATAGGTGATGGCCCGCCATGGCAGTGGGGGGGCCATCATAGGATATGGCACCGGGTTCTTCACTTGGCTGGAGGGACAACTCCTCATGATTGAGGATTACCCTTACAGAGGGACAGAATTTAGGGGTGATCCCGACCTGGTGCTCCCAGAGGGAGCACAATGGGGTGACATAGGTAAGAACAACAACTTTTTTGTTTTTCATTTTATATATCTTATGATTTTTTTTGGATTAGTGCTGATAACTCAATGTTGTGTGCAGATGTGGGTCCGTCGTGACCAGTTGGGGTCTCTCTCATTGCGAGGAGAGGAGAGGTGCCGGTCATGGGTGTTGCCGTACGAGATGCCACCGAGGAGGTGGAGGAGTTTTATGAGAACCTCCAAAGGTTGACCCTGGATATCCCAGAGGCAGGTGTTCATCACTTACCTCGGGGATACCAGAAGTACATTGTCGGGGTGTCTGACCGTTTTGACATGTTGATGGCTAAAGTGGAGAGGGTCGTGGTCTGCTTTCATGGGAAGCAGCTGGGAGCTTCAGGATCTAGGGTTAGGCGACCTGAGCCTTAGGCTCATGTCCTACTTATGTATGTATTGAAAGATTATGAGCTTCAGATGTTGTAGACACCTATTGAAAGCTAGCATGCTTCAGATTTTGTATCAAGACCACTATTTTTACTTATATATATACAGACATTTTTGGGATTTATACATTATATGTTCTATGGATGACTGATGTGATCTTGTTTATGTGTTTGCTTATATAATGGATGACTTACATGTTGTGAATGCTTTTATATTTTATAAAAATGTTATGTGTGTGCAATGTACCAATCTAGAATGAAATTGGCCATAGAGTCGACAACTGTGTTCCTGTCTCGTGGTATGTGCAGGTATTGAATAGATTCAAAAGACCTTTCCAAAAGACGAACTCATCTAAAGAGACAGAGTAGGGTAGGGTCACGAATAGCGTAGACCCGGTTAAGATGAGAGACCACCAGTTGTGAATCCAAATAGATGACAACGTGGTCCATACCCAAGGAAATATCGTCGGTTAGGGTTCCAATGACTGCCCGGTATTCCGCAGCATTGTTGGTTGCGAAACCTAGACAAAATCCTCCTGAGCTGATGAGCTCGCCAGTGGGAGAATAGAGTACCTAGGGTGCCGAAGCAAGGTTACGGGTATGCCGGCTGGCACCGTCTGCGAATCCGTATCCAATTTCCATCTTCACATGCAGACAAAACATGGTATAAGAATCAAAATAAGACTTAGACACACTAAAATAAAAGCGTCACACCACACAAAACACAAACGCCATGTACAGTATATACAAGATGTCTATGCGTGAAAGACTCAGGCATAGTACTTCTTCAGGTAGAGCCCGTTGCAGGGCTCACCCAAAGATATCCCATCGTAGTCCTCTAGCTCGTAGGATCCTTTTTCCAAAACACATTTCACTATATAGGGTCCGTGCCACATGGACTTGAACTTACCTGCCCCCATCTTATTGTGCCTTTGGTCATATGTGAGGACCAAATCACCTTTATTAAAGACGCAGGGTTGGACTGACCTATTGTACTGTTCCTTGATGTGCTTCTTATGTGCCTCGTTGGCAAGAGCAGCATCGCGGCGGGTCTCATCAAGCTTTGCGAGGTAAAGGATACATTCTTCCTCGGTAGTGGTGTTCGAACGAAGTTCGACTACGAGTTTGAGCGATGGAATCTCGCACTCTATTGGTAGGACTGCCTCCAATCCATAAACTAACAGAAATGGTGTAATTCCGGTGGCAGTCTTAACGGAAGTTCGGTATGCCCATAGTGCGGAAAAGAGCATGTTGTGCCAGTTGGACTTATGCGTACCCACCATGCGTTGAATCATGGTTTTCAAGACCTTGTTCATGGCCTCTACTTGTCCATTGGACTGCGGGTAGTAAGGTGTTGAGTTTTCATGATGAAAACCCAATCTGGTGCTTAGCTCGTCGACCATATGGTTCTGAAAGTGAGATCCATGGTCGGTGACTAAGGCTTGCAGGACTCTGAACCGTGAGATAACATGATTGAACATGAAGAGTGCGGCGGTTTTGCCGTCGTCCGTGTATGTAGGTATAGACTCGGCCCACTTTGTAAAGTAATCCATGGCTACTATGACATAACCATGCCCCCCGACCAAGTTAGGCTTACAATACATGAATTCAATGCCCCATTTTACAAAGGGGCCAACGGTAATAACCGGGTGTAACAGAGCTAGATGGGTGCGCTTTTTCGTCTGAAAATGCTGGCATGGGGGACATTTTTTAACGGCCTCAATACAATCCTTAAAGATGGATGGCCAATAATATCCCGCGCGTAGAATCTTCTGGGTCGTAGCCATACCAGAGAGATGACCGCCACAAGCCCCAGTGTGACAATGATTCAAGATGTGTTCAACCTCCTCATGTGTCAGACAGCGTCGAAGAACAGAATCAATGCCGCGACGGTACAAGGTATCACTGATGATCATGTAATACTTTGCGTGGTAGCGTATTCGACGACGATCATCATGAGAAAATTGGGGGTTGAAACGTTGGGTCAGGACATATAAGGTAATATCCCCATACCATGGGTCAAACGTGCTGATGATGAACAATGATTTGTCCAGAAGAGAATCATTGGGCTCAGATTCTACATAAACATAGGGAAGATCGCAGATGAGATCGGAAAAAACCAATGACTTCTTAGACTTGGCCTTCTCAAAGAGGAGATCGAACTCCTGAAGTATCACCATCTAGCATGAATACTTGCCCCCAAGCACTTGATGTGTTAAGACGTGGTACATGGATTTTGAGTCGGCGATGATGGTGGTGGTGCGGAGCAATATGTATTGACGGAACTTTTGGACGGCAATGACTGTCGCGAGAGAGAGCTTCTTGACATGCGAATAACGAGTTTCAGATTCAATAAGACCCTTAATTAGATAGTAAATCACATGGTCCTGGGTGTTGTTGTCCTCCTGTACTAAGACCATGGCGATCGTGGTGGCAGAAGCAGCAAGGTAAAGGATATAATCCTTGTATTAATTGGCATGTTTGAGACTATCAAAGGATTGTTGCTCTTGATCATCCCAGATTAACGAGACGTCCTTCTTGAGTAGTCTCATATAACCCTGTGTCTTTTGTGTGAAATTACAGACAAAACGCCGTAGGTAAGTTGCCTTCCCTTGCAAACTTTGGAGTTCCGTAATGTCAATGGGAGGTGGGACGGTGACAATGGATTCCACCTTCAAGGGATCAATGCATATCCCGTCTTTCGAGACAATGAAACCGAGGAGACGTCCAAAATCAACACAAAAGATACACTCGTGAGGGTTCAGGAGGATGTTATACCGCTTGCATCTGAGGAAAACGACCGTTAGATGATCAATGTGGTACTCACATTTCCGTGAATGAGTGAGGAGATCGTCGAGATAAGGTTCCACAAAGTCCTTCACATCATGAAAGGCATACGACATGGCCCGCTCGAATGTGGCACCAGCGTTTTTAAGGCCAAAAGGGAGCTTACGATAAGCAAATGTGCCCCAAGGGCAGATGAAAGTTGTCTTATGTTGATCAGCCGGGTGGATCTCAATTTGGTTGTAACCAGAAAAGCCATCCATGAACGAGAAGATGACACTTCTGGCACAATTGTCTATGATCCGCTTGATAAAGGGAGTGGGGTAGTTGTCTTTGGGACAAGCTTTGTTCAGATCCCGATAATCAACACAGACACAAATGGTGCCCTGCTTCTTAGCTGCAGGGACAACATTTGAGACCCATTCTATTAATGGAACACAGTAGATAAAACCGGCCTTCAAGAGCTTTTCAATTTCTGCCTTAATCACCACAATTTTCCTTGGGTGTACCAGTCGTAGCTTTTTCCAGATTAGTTTAGCTTCAGGATAGGTTTGAATTTTGTGAGAAACAATAGCTGGGTCTATCCTGGGCATTTCCTTGTAGGTCCAAGCAAACACGTCTCGAAATTGCTTGAACAAGGCTGTGAACGTTGTAATCTCTTTAGGGGAACACGTTTGGCCTAAACTAATGTGTTCCACTACACTAGGAGTAACTGATATGTCTACCGGAATGGTAGGTTCAATGTTGGCCAAGTTTCCTTCAATGTCTATTTGACATGTAAGAATCGGGGACTGAGGGCAAGGGTAGACATCTATTGTAAAGATGGTGGTGATAGTATTCTCCACAGTATCCAATGGGGGAAGGAAAGACGATTGATGGTGGAGGTCTTCCCACGGAGGGTCATCCGAACGCATGATCTCCATAATGGATTCGTTAAACATAAAAGTCTGGAGCAGAGGTTCGGGTAAGGAGGATGTCCGTTGTAGAGAATAGGATGTGGAGGCCATAGCTAAGTGGTCCTCAGGTGATGAATGGATAGCCTCATAAGTGAGTTCAGTGGGTGAAAGAGGCATGGTGTCTCCAATCAGGTGCATAGTGGCTTCATCAGGTACAAGCCATTGATCGGTAGAATTGAGAACAGATGAAATCCCAGAGGAGATCATGTTCACCGTGGCAACATGATTAGGGGGATCCAAGGTTGGAAAGAAGCCCATAAGAGATGAATCTTTTATGAGGTCGACCCCCATGCTCTCATATAGCTACAAAGATTGTCCAAGTAATGGAACATTATCACCCGGATGAGTAGCGGTGTCAGGTGTACAGAAATCCAGTTGGTCGACAGTAACAATTCGGCCTTGGTGGGGGAATTGTACTATGCAGAAGACAAATGATGCGACCGCAGTCATGGCGTAAAACCAATTACGACCAATTAAAATATTATAATCTAACGGGGATGCAACCACTTCCATGTTAATGGTTGCGGTCTTACCCCCCAACTCAACTGCTAAGGCTTGTAACAACCCATGAGGTTGAAAGCCACGTCCGTCGAATGCTTTCAAGGTGGTGGGAGAACGATTCTACTCAGGAGAGCCAATGGCTCTCCAACACGAAATGGACATGACCGAGGTAGAGGCACCTTCGTCCAAGACAGTACGATGGATTGTCTTCCCAGTAATGTTTGTGGCAACTTGAAATGCTAACTGATGGGAAAGCCTCGGCTTAAAGTACTCAAGTCGGAACATGATGGTGTTAGAAGAATCCGGATCAACCATGTCAATGGCAGTGAGGAGAGTCTTGCACTGGTTAGGTCAGTTATGCAAGACCTCTAGCATCGACATAGCACAAGGGGCTTGTGCTAAGTTCTCTACAATATTGTATTTTTGAGCTTCCCGAGCATTGGGATTGAAAACGGCTTTTCGAATCGTGCTCTTTGGCGGACGCAACACTGACTCTAAAGAAGGATTCTCAATGGTGAGAGAAGCGTGTGGTACGGTGACATCAGGAATAGAAGTGGAATCTTTTTCAACATTACTTCCAGCCGGTTTCTTCTGAGGGACTGAGTCATACGAATGGGAACGTGTGTTCAATTTGACGGTCTCACTACACATCATGAGAACATGCGCGATAGAGGATGCCTCTCCTTGGGAAGGAGAGGTGTGCGTGATCAATTGCTGGTTCTGAGCGGGGAAGGGATTGTTGAGAACTGCGGGGATATATTTTCCTTTGAGAAAATTCTGCACTTCATCTCGGTGGGGACATTCCTTTAAGAAATGGTCTCCACTGCACAGTAAACAAGGATACTTCAACTTCCTCTTCTGTTTGGTGTCATCGGGAGTGGGCTTGGGCTCCTGCTGGTTAGAAGGTTTCTTAGGTTTCCATTTGTTTTTCTTCTTACCACTGGATTTCTGAGATGAATTTGATTGAACAGAATTCACTTCTTCAATGGAGGCAGGAGTGGGCGACTTGGTGATGTTGTTGCTAGCCTATGTTGGGGATGGGGAAGAACCCTGGGGGTTCGACGATCCAAAAGTTTGAGTAGGAGGCTGGGTGGTAAGGGAACCAATGATGCCATCGACTTGAGGTCCCTTAGGTGGTTGTGCAAGATCATACGTAGGGCGAGGTGCGTTAGGAACAATTTCGTTTAACATGCCGGATTGAGCATAGATCAAGTCTAAGTAATGGGCACGGGAAATAGCCTGTTCCTCAGTGACGTCCCCTCCCATGGCCATGTCTCGAGCTACGACATGTAAAAGTTACTTTGTGAACCAGTCAGCTAAGATTTGGTTTGAAATATTAGCCTTGATAAGACGTCGTCTTTTCCGCCACTCATGGATATGATCCGAGATGTCAATTGCGGTATTCTGGCGAAGGGAGGTCAATAAGTCGGTACCAATCTCATAGTGAATGGGAAACTGGAAGTGGGTCAAAAATGACATAGCAAGAGAACCGAAGTCCGGAAAGGAGTTTGGTGGTAATTCAATATACCACTTGGCAGCTGGGCCAGTGAGAGTCTGTTGAAATAACCTAAGACAGATCGAGTTGTCCATCAAGGAGTTGGATGAACACCATAAATGGTATGTCATCACATGGTTTTTTGGGTCTTCACCAAGCTTGCCATCAAATTTGGGGATATCTGATGGTAACTTGACTGGAATGGGTGGCCAGTTATGCCCGTGGAAGATGGGATCATTCGTCAGACGAGACAGGTCGGGTAGGTCTAAAGTAGCCAAAAATGGCAGCTGTTGGTTCAGCTAGGGGTACTGATAGGGCATGTATGGACCGGTAGGACCTTGAATCGACTGGTTGTAAGGTGTTCCCTAGGGAAACTGACCGTAAGGGGGTATGCCTCCCACACCATAAGTAGGTCCACCACCATAATAAGGTGGTCCATAGCCATAGGTTGGGGTTCTGCCGCCACCACCGGGGGGGTGGAGGTCCATCGCCACCGTCGGGAAGGGGTGGAGGTCTGCCGCCACCGCCATGATAAGGTGGTCCTCCACCTCCTCCACTGGAGGGATAGGGGCCTCTGCCACCCCCGCCACCAGGATGGGATGGTCCTCCACTACCGCTGCCAAGATAGGATGGTCCTCCACCACCACCACCAGGATGGGATGGTCCTCCACCACCACCACTAGGATGGGATGGTCCTCTACCATAAGGTGGGGGTCCTCCACCACTGGGGGGGTGTCTCTTCGCCTTCGCCTAAAGGGGTAGGGCCTCCACCTCCGCTGGTAGTAACAGGTGTGTTGGAATGTTGTCCTTCAATAGGTTTAGTTGTTTGAGGTATAGAACTAGTGTCCTTTCTAAGGGGTGTATGTGCATGAAGTGAGGGTTGTCCAGATTCAGAAGTGCTCATGTGTTGGGTGGGTGATTCCAGTGAGTCAAAAGATAAATAACGACTCGGGAGTGGCTGATATGGAGTTAACGTCGGGTCTTGAACCCTTCGTAAAAGACTTTGTCTTCGAAACTCCTCACCCATAGAACGTAATCGAGTCAACTGATCACTATAAGGTGCTAGAGGGTCTTCAGGAGTATCCCAACTAGGTATGGATGCAATGGAAAAATGAGCCACTGGGTGGCCTAGAGATGATGTCCAAAAAGATGCAGCTGGACCAACAGCTGATATAGGGTCATCCTGGGGTGGATTTAACCATTCCACCGATCCAGGCTCTCCCGGTAAAACGGGAGGTAAGTCTTGTGAAGTGGAAGTTTCTGCCTCTTCACCCCTTGAGGGGTTCGAGGTGGATGAATCTGGAGGGAATAGATGTGCTCCAACATTCAAGGTAAGGTTTTCTACTTCAGGTGAAACGACCGTGGCTTGTGGGTCCATTCTTACCTTTGAAATTACCTCCTGATTAAGGGGATATTCGGGTGGTAAGTTTAGAATCCTACGAGATCTTCTCCAAGGAAAGTCAGCCAGAGTGACTGAACCAAAGTATCTCTCATAAGGGTATCTAAACAAAAGAAAAAGCAGTCCAGAAAAACTACACAAACTAATGCCACATGCAAACTTATGTGATAGGAGTGGATTCAAAATTCTGGAACCTCACAGGATTGTCAAGGCTTCGCAACTCGCAATATACTCTAGGGTCCAACAGTTATACTCAGCCCAATTTTTCAGAGCACTAACCAGGGAGGATTAGGACCGTACCCCTGACCATATAACCCGACTACCTGATAGTACATGCGTAGCAGCTCCCCGAGTGCTGTTCTCGGTGTATTGCTCTACTAAGACAACCAAATGGATAGCTCAGTTGGTTTCAGGAATCCTAATGGTGTCTCCTGATATACGCAAGGTACGTGGGAGCTTAAATCCGTAATGGTGTTGTCTAATGCACAACCGTACGACACGATACCTTCCTATATACTACCGAGTACGTGAAACACCTTTTGATATATGCCAAGTACATGAAGTGCCTTTCGATATACCCTAAGGTACATGAAAGAGCCTTCGATATACCTGGTTGGTACGTGAAAGAGCTTCGATATACCAGTTGGTACGTGGAAGACTACAATACCCCTAGAATACAGTGCTAGCAAGTAACGGCAACTGCCACATTTTACGACGCCGAAACACGTCTCTAACTTAACACACAAGTTACTAAAAATTTTAGCCTAGTTCTACCGTTAATTTTATCTAGACGGTTAGGTGAATGCATGAGGTGAGTACATAAATGTAAATAGAATGCAAGCCCTAACTACATGAAAAAGCATGTACTTTTCTTTTGATGAAATCTATATACGGGAAGGAGAAATATTTTTCCAAGTGGTTTTGCCAAAACAACAAAGTGCAACACAATCCCAAATCTACCAAATTTGACAATAAATGTACTATTTTTTGTTTTTTCAAGCAAAACACAAAAAACCACAAGCATCAAAAACCAAATCTAAACATTTTCTTTTTGTCTTTTCGAATCGAGAAATGAAACTAAGTGATGAAAAGAGAGAACTTCTATCCAGAGCACACTACCTTTTCCAATTTCACTATGATAGCTTAAAAAACATAAAAAACCAAGGATGCATATAATTTTTCAAGCACAGAATCACTTTTGCAAAAACTTGAACTCACTTGAATTTTTCAAGAAAATGAATGGCTCATAATTCTCGAAAAGCACAAATGATTAATTTTTCCTTTCAAACTTTCCGAAAGACTTATAAATGATAAATTCCCATGCATGAACCAATTTCTACAACAATTTTCAAATGCACGTGAAAACGGTAAAAATGTTGCACCTTTAATTTTTCAATGATACGCCAAGATTATGACTTGATAACAATACTGTTTCTTAAGTGTGAATGGTTGAAAAGAGAGATTATTTGCAGCACTCCAAGCACTCAGAAATTCTCAAGAAAATGACAAGCACTCATATGAACTAGAACACTCAAAACACTCAACAAGCAACCGATGCAATCAAATCTAAGTAACATGTGCGAAAGAGGTCTAGGATCGGATCCAATACAAATATTAGATCAAGTGAGGAGAGGAGGGAATGCAAGGTCAAGTGGATGAAGGTGGGGGAGACCAAAGTGTCCACCACTACCGAAACTCAAACTTGTCCAAGATGGAACCCAAAACCACTCCAAATCAAACCCGACAAAACCAAACACTAGCAATGCAACATCAAAAAGGTCTCTGACTGGAAGATATAGTGCAGAGGAGATCTGTGAGGAAAACCAAAATAAAAGGTTGATGAGGAGAAGAACCAAGCACAAAAACTAGACTGCTCATCGCAGTATCGGGTCAGACTCAGAGCGACCGTCACGGGTGACAAACAGGTGAACTGCGACAACGTCGCAGGATGTCAAACTGTGGTGTGTGAGAGCGTCACAGGTTGCAGAGAAGCAGACTGCGCCTAACAGGGGAACGTCGCTCTGAATATACTACCCAAGTGCAACGGGTGAGATCCCTATACAAGGATGAAAAGATATCCAAATATAATCAACCAAAAGTCTCGACAACAAAACATACAGACCCAAAGGAAGTCCAGGGACTCTTCAAGAAGAAGATCTGGTGGTGAAATGGCTAAGGAGGAAAAAGAAAAGGCTCAGAAAGAAATCTTAGAAAAAGACTTTCAAACTAAAAACTGAAAACTAACAATGCATTGTTTTCTTCCCCGGGATGGTCGCCAAACTTGTTACCGGACAATCTACCGAAAGCGGACGTAAGGCGTGATCTCCCTAGCTCAACGTAAGTCTAGAACAAGTGAGACAGAATATGAAACTACTTTCCTAGATCTAGTTAAGGATCGATTGATTAGATGTCTTACTGTTGGATTTGTAGATCCTTTCTCCTTGATGTTGCTCCAAGCTCCACGGTCGTCAGATCTCAGCTATAAGACCTGTCAAGTCATACAAAACAACACAAGCAGTAAAATGCATCTAAACAGTAACAAATCTAAGTAAATAGTCAAGCAGTTAAACTACACAAACATCATTAACACAGCAACATTTGGTGGAAAGCATTTATATTACTGTATTAAGAGGGAAGTACAAAGAAGAAGATGATTACAACCAAAGCTTAACGTCGCAATCATCCTCCAACAAGCCAATGCCAAAGCCTCCAAAGGAAGTATAGGTCTCCCAAGAGATGTGTAGGGATCTCCTAAGCTAATTCCACCAGCATGCAAGTACTATAGACTTCCTCCCTTTGGTATGGGAATGAGCTTCATATCTATAGGACTAAGAGGATAGGGTAGGTTGAGATATAGTGGGAGAGGGTTAAGGGATCCTCCCAAAGGGCTAGGGAACCAAATGCCAACTCTCCTATAGGATAGGGATAGAGATACACATCACACACCTTCGAGAATGGGCTCTAAGATCCCCTTTTATCCATTTAACTGACATCGTCATAGGCTGCATGAGGGTGACCTGCGATGTCGCAGGTTGCACAAAGGTGACCTTCGACGACCTCACTAAACCCAATAGAAATAGGTCAGTATCTCTTCCAAGATGATAACTTAGTCAAGAGAACTTCAGGGATGTTTACACTGAGTATTATGGTGGGAATATTTAGGTGTAACACTCAACTAACTAATGACCCAATTCAACATGATGCTATGTGGCCTCTCATTCCCACCAAATTGCCCTCAAATATCCCAAAGTTTCAAGGCAAAGTTGGAGGGGCCCTATTCATCCATATTATGTCTTACCATCTATGATTCTCCTCAAATTGCATTGTACATTATTCCATTTAATTATGGTTATTCCAACATGCCCTCATAGGGGTTTCAACAAAGTGACATATAGAACAACCCTCTACAATGCACTCAAATTTGGTGTCATTGACATCTACTTTCCTTACATTTTTACAAATGCCTATCCAATATGATGAAGGGGCCAAGATTCTTTTGTCATGTCATCAAAATACAACTACCCAAATCACCAACCACATCCAAGAGTGGTGTAGAAGATGAATCTTATGTAAGAACAATCTAAATGACCGTCTTTTTCTAGATTGGTTTCAATTAAAATCACTCATATCTATCATAACCAAATACATAACTTTTGAACTATCACAAATTGAAGAGGAAGTCATCATGAATGTTAAACAATAGGATTTGATTTATGTTCAGTTAGTGTATTTGTACTCCATTATCTCATATACCCCACAAGACGACTCCTCCAATATATATTAGCAAGGGGAATTCCATTTTGCGGATGGAGTGATTGGTGTAGTTGCATCTACCTCTCATCCATGCATCCTATGGTGGAAAGCATCATAATCCTAGGAAAACACACATGCCCTACTTTTATCATGGCCCCTAATGCTCGTATTCACATGTAGGAATGCGTATCCCCTACTCAATTTCTTTTAATTCATCCCATATTGTTAATTATCCTTCATATAGTGGTATTGTGTTAGTAGCACTTTTACTTTGTATGTGGCTCCTCCAACCCATAACCCATATTATCCTTTTCTTGGCCCTCTTCCAACTCCCCCGATACAATAATCATATGCCCCAACCTCAGCCTTCCTCTTTTCCTTAAGAATGGGTTTATGCTCGACAAAACATGCCCAATCACCAACATGCACCCAATAACCAAACCATCTAGCCCAACACTATCAAAAAGAAGAACAAGGGGAAGAACAAAGGTTAAAACCAAAACCTAGATATTTGAGGCTATCCCCCTAATGCCCTTGTCAATACTAGAGGCAATTGAAACCATGCAAATCAAGATCCCAATAAACCGCCTAAGCAAGGTAAGAATCTTTAATTACATATTAACCATCTATTTTCTTTTTGGCAGAGTTTATGGGCATTAAATCCATCATTTACCACACATTAATTGATCCCATTAATTATGGAATGAGGCTAATAAGTGTGAGTTTTCTAACACCACTTAGGGTCAATATAATACTCATCCAACCCCCCCTCCAACCATTGAACCTATGGTATTGAAAAATACCTTTTCCCCACAAGGATTGGTAGAATCCCAGCTGATTGTTTCTCAGCCTAATCAATCATATATGTTAGTTAATCCTAGTGACCCTTCTTTCCATAATACATCAATGCCAATCCCTAAACTCGTTGTAATCAATACACTATGTTAACAAAACATGTCATTTTTCACAAGGATAAGGATCCAAATTTCCCATAAGGACCATTACATATCTTGCAACCCAACAATGACCCTACCCCGAAGGTACCAAAAATCCCTTTACATCACATGATACATAACCCAAATGTTAGAGATGCTCACAACTATAGTGTTGTGGATGACTTGGCTTAGTCACATATAGCCATGTGTACCTTGGAAGTTATACAGAATTGTGTACTACAATGCAAGTCCTATTTGTCTACTCTGGGTGCAATCAATCCTTGTGATGCTCATCTGATCAATTTCGATTGAGATAGAGAAGAACCTCATATTCCTTGTTCGATGGTCTTTCACATTCCTTTCACCAACAAAAACTTGATTATTCATGAATGCATCATTGACGAAGCAGCCTCTACATGTGTTATATCAACCCATATTGAGAAGAAATTAGGTTACCCTAAATTAACCTCACCCCTTATGAATAAATGTGTGTATGATGATTTCCCTTCATAGCTACAAGTCCTACTACAAGATTTTCCCATCAAACTTCCAAGTAAAATTGTCTTGGTTGATATTGAAGTTTTAGGGGTCCAATTGGACTATAACATCCTACTTTATCGTAGCTATATACATGCTATGAAAGCAATCGCTTCTACCATTTTTCATCTCATGATGTTCCCACACAATCATAAGAGAATCGTGCTATATTATCTTTCTTACCATGTTCCCAAATCTTTTGTCAACCCTAATAATGTTTTTCTTGTCGTCGAAGGAATCATATTGATGCCTGCGTTCATTGAAGTAGGCTTGGGAATGTTCCATGACCCCTTGTTAATTGGAACATTTTATGGTATTTTCCATATTATCTGTCAAGAGGGAATTTCACAAATGTGCATGATCACATGTGAAACATCTTCTTCACAATAGAAGAATCAACTAGACACTGCTTCAAAGGAAGGTCATCCATGCACCATAGCACCTATTCACCAAGTATCTTTCCTCTTTACTCCTCCAGGAATAGCAGGAACACCAATGGTGGCCAGCCTTATCCTTATAGGGATTACTTTAGGGCTCGTGGTTTGGTACCTCACAACACCGAACCCACCTCCTACCCCTCAAATGGTGTTAACACCATCTAACATGTTGGTATCTCCAATATCCCACCTTTTATGGTTAAATATAAGGCCACCCCACCTACCAAGATAAAGAATAAGGTTGGGAAAAGAGTAACAAAACTAGGGATGCTTCCCCCCAAATATGATCATCACCATTACCAACATTGCACTAAATAAATCTCCAACACCTTGTGCCATCTGTGATATCCTTGGTAACACCACCTATCAATGTTTCAAAATTCCTCTCTTGGGTATCCATATCCACGTTCATGGGGAGAGTAAAGATACCATCCATGTAGTCCATATCACTCTCCTTGATGCTAACAAACAATGTATTGAGACATTGCATACCAACCACCCTTGTGCACTATGTGGCATATATGACCACTATTCACGTCATTGCTCGGACCTCCAAAATTTTTGTGCAACCTTGGTAGAACTTCACCTGCAATCCATAGACTCACAAATCATAGCGATTAAACATATCATTTGTCAAGATCCTTCCCTAACACCCTTACTTTATGAATGTACAAGGCCATAAGTCCTAATAGATAGTCATTGGGTAGTGTCTTAGCGTAGAAGGGCCTTCTTTATTGAATAAAGGCTAATTAGGTGGTTGGCCCTCATTAATAGTGAGACTGCAAATACTTAGGGATTTGGCTATTGAATCACTATATAGAGAGTACTAAGATATGCAATGCTATGTTAAGAATTGTAATTGTATTTGGAGCTTTGCTCCTACCGGGAGGTTTCCCTTTTTAAGAGACAAGTGAACATAACTCTCTATTTTGAATATCTTTCATGCAAGAGATATTTTTCTAGTTTTACCTTAATATGTTTTTTTGTCTTTGCTCTGGAATTATGGGTTTAATTATATTACAAGCGGTATCATATCTCTTTCTTGGGTCAAAGAAGACTAATTTTTAATCCTAGAGTCTGGTTCCTTTAGAAAAGTCATATTCTTGGTATTTTCACTCCAAATTTTCTAGGTAAAATTGTTATATCCAAAGTTGGAAAGATCCAAATTGAGTGCCACCAATTGCATTGGAAACAAGATTAACCATATTATTTTTGGCACAAATTTCATATTAAAAAATTAAATATTGGACATGTGGTAGGTCATACAATTTCACTCTTCGAAGAAGGTCGGATTAACAAGTTTTGGGAAAACTACCCTATTTTGTTCTTGGAACATCACAATTCAGTAAAACCTATGGGATTGTAGAGTGGACATATCAAGATACTACATAACAAAATTTTAAACTCAGAGGTTCATAAATTTCAAAGTTACAGAAGCTTAAAGACCTTCTCTAAATCAGGGTTTGACAAGGAGTTGTGCTTCTTTCAAAATTTTAACGTCAAACCCTACCTTGACAAGTAAGTTATTTTTTGGTGATTGCAGAGATATTTCTGGGGTTAGAGAGCTCCTAAATGTTAAATCTTTTTAGGGACATGTTCCAACATTTTTAAATAACACATAGATCTATCATTCAATAAGTAAACCTGTGGTTGGGGAAGCATACACACAAAAAATACAAGTGGTACTAAGTCATATTATTGGACACCCGTGTAACCTTTGTTGGTACCCCTTCAAGTAGTACCACATTAGAAAACACATGTAGAGGAAATTTCACTTCCACATACCATCGGGCATATCGAAAGTCCCGTAGATATACCAGGAACTAGCTTTAGATAAACTTATCAACCATCTCGTTGCTATAGTACACCAAGACTAACACTCAAGGACATCACTCTCTAGTACCTGGGTAGACAAGTAGTACAACAAAGGGCACAATCAAGCCTCCTTAGTTAGTTCCCTAAGATATTGATATGAGTACTATTGTTGGAACCCACATGTATATCAAATATATATAACACTTGACACTTCCTCATCTTTAGGACCCTGTAAAATTCCCCAACCATCCCATGGTGGGTAATCCTCTTCCCTATAGACCACCTTGCAAGGACCTAGACAACATGAAAACTTGCACTAATTCCATAATGATTGACACCCTAGAAGAAAAATACAAGATTCTTGAGCAATGAAAAAATCCAAGAAAATGATGGATGATATATGGGGGATATTCGACAACTTCATGAGAAAGTCAACAACCTGTATCAAAAGTTGGATCAGAAATTGGCAGGCATACATGAAACATTGGCTCGACTATCAGATCACGACATATTAGAATAAATCCCCTGAAATGCATAGCACAATGATCCACACTAGGAAGAAACATCTCACTTGGGACTATTTAGCCACCACAACCCCCTTCAAGTCCTCACAACCATAAACCATCTTCCACGGATAATAAAAATTAGAACCATTTTCCTAAAATGGTCTTGAACAAGTTTGATGGTTCTAACCCATTAGGATAGGTCACTCATATGGAACATCACTTCGCCATCTATGGCATTACTAACAACGTGATGAAACTTAGAGTGGGGATCTTGTATCTATATCCAAAATGATGGCAATGGTGGGAATGACATAAAAAAATCCTATGGGGCCTAACTGGCATGTATTTTGTTTGTTAAAGCTATCCGTTTTTGTTACGAGTGAGATACTCAATATTTGGGGAGGCTTACCAAGTTACACCAAACAATCTCAGTTGCATAGTTTATCTCAGCCTTTGAGCTTGGACTTGAACAAGTTTGATGGTTCTAATCTATCAGGATGGGTCACCCATATGGAACATCACTTCGCCATCTATGGCATTACTAATGACATGATGAAACTTAGAGTGGGGATCTTGTATATGGATCCAAAATGATGTCAATGGTGGGAGTGGCACAAAAAATCCTATGGGGGCTACATGGCATGGAGTTTGTTTGTTAAAGCTATCCATGACCATTACGAACAAGATACTCACTATTTGGGGTGGCTTACCAAGTTACGCCAAAAAATTTCAGTCACATAGTTTATCTCAGCCTTTGAGCAATTAGCCATCTGCACAGAAACTTAACAAATTATTTCTATATAAAAAATTCATTAGTGGCCTCAAGGATGCAATTAAAGCACAATTCATAATACATCATTCTGCTACCTAGTTAGAGGCATCTCAAACAAATCTAGAAGTAGAGATGGTAATCAATGCGCAAACTCACAATCCCTCTTTCATTCATAGATCATGCCCTACATAGATCAATTCCTCAAGCATAATCCCTTATCCTCCTTGAAAGTACAAAGCTTGTCTCCGGTATAAATGGAAGACAAACAAAGATACAAAATTTGTTATAAATTTGATGGAAAGTATGCACCTATTCATAAATGTAAATAATAGAATTTATTTCAAATTGATGTGACCACTCCTACCCAATTGAAAGACATCACTAGGGAAGATACCCCTAAGTTCAAGGAGGTTAACCACACTCCTCCCATGTAAGAAGAAGTGGAACCCAAAGTCCATCAATAAGAACCACTCATCTCTATTCATGATTTACCTGGTACTTCAGCCCCTCAAAACTTTAAACTTCTAGATCATTACATCAAGCACGACAAGGTGGTATTATTGGTTGATAGTGGCAACACCCACAATTTTTTTCATTGGTGAGTGGCTAAAGAAACCCATTGGTTTTTCCACCCAGTTCCCAACTTTCAAATTATGATATCCAATGGAAACATGGTGAAATATGGGGAAAGTTATAATAATGTGAGACTCCAATTGGGTGATTATCATCTCAATACTTATAGCTGGCCATAGATATGGGTGGTTGTGATATAGTTTTAGGAGAAGAATGGTCATATGCAACTCAAAATTGGTTGTTGATTGAGTGGTTTCCCATAATGTTCGACATCAAAACATCTATTCACATTTTGGGATTCATGATGTACCTTGGATTACAATTTCATCATTGGTGGAAGTCCTCACCCCCGTCAACAACTTTCATTATCAATTGTTGCTCAGGGGATCTCTTATGTGCGTTATTCACATATGGTGCATGCGGGAGATGTACTCATTGGTCCATCCTGTAAACTTTGTCCCAATCCATTCTCCAAGTCAAATCAACCTCTGATATTCCCTCATGTTGGTTGATGGAGGATTCCCTATTTCCTCCCTTCCAACAGATCTCTTCCCATTGACTTCAACACAGTATGCTCTGGGAACATAATATAGAGTCTCAATAGTACCTTGGATCTTGCAGTCATCAATGGCAATTTTCCTCACTCTTAGGTAGTGGGAATAAATCAATGTCTCATGCTTGATGGATTCTAAAAGTGTTCAACTCCAACACATTTATTCACACTTGTTATAATGTACTAGGTATATTGGATCCCATTAGCATCATCAATAGGTTGACTCATGTTTGTTGATGGTATACATCAATGATCGGTAATCAAATGCTATCCTCCATGTTCGACTTTGGATCATATATTCACATGGGAAGGACTCATACCTCTTGATGGTTTCGATGGAAGACCTTGGGCCAACAGTAGCAACCCCACATTTTCCTATTGCTCGAGTTGTGCAATATTGTACCATACATCATATGACATTGATACCATTGGGAGAACCAATGCTCACCTCAGCTACAATTTGTTCTCCTGATGCATGTTGATACATAGATCTGTTGTGTATCTATTCATGGCTATGATCTCTTGATTGAAATAGATCCATTGTGTATATGCGTGTGGCTATGATGTATTGATTGACATGGATCCACTATGTATCATCTTCGTGGTTGTGCTCCACTTTCATATATATTACATGGATCCACTGTGTACTCTTTTCATGGCCATTATTTCTACATACTCTATATGCCATGGATCCATAGTGTATTAAATTTGGATGCCATGTTCGATCCAACTTTGAGCATGGATATTCCCATCTTAGGGAAATGTATGTCTGACACATTTTCCTCTGTTTCAGGTGCCTTTTTGGAGATAATTATTGGGAACCTCGGCCTTTCTAACACTGCATCCCATTCCACCTGTTATTATAATGTATTTCCTCCATCAAGTCCCCTTCTAACCTCAGACAAGAGGGTGCAACTGTTATAGCTGAAATTGGCACTTCTCTGTCCATGACGATAGTTGAAAAGATGACACCTAAGTGTCAGTGATCATTTATTAAAAAGGACATTAAAATATGGAAGAGCCTATGATTCACTCTTAATGACGACCCTAATCCCTAAAGCAAGATATCATCTCATACCTCTTAATCCCACGCAGTTACAACCCTAAAAAATCCCACTCACACCTTCTACACTAACAATATGTGAGTAATGCTTGTTTTACTCAAGCAAGGCAGGGTGCCTCAAAAATTCATAAAAATATAATAAAGATTCAAAAATTGAGGAGTTATGGAAGTTTTCAAATAGTTTTGGCTCAGTTGTAACACTCTGAACAACTTGGAAACCATCGGCAACTATCTCCATAGATCTTAAAAGGATATGAGATGGACCAAGGAGGGGAAACCCTTATATAATAATTACGTTGGCAGGACCTTGCATCTTAATTGAATCCATCCTCTATCCATGTCAGTGACCCTTGTCCCTGATCATTGTCTCCCCGGGTGTTTAAGTCATTGGCCTCAAAGTGATTTATCCCTTGTATACATTCAAAAGAGTGGAAGCAGGGTCGTTGGTGTATCAGAGAAAAGGAACAAAGTCTTTGGTTCAAAAAGGTGCCGACCGGTGGAAGAGGTGATTGTACTTTATTACTCCATTGCAATAAAGAATCGACATATTTTCCTCCCCCAAACAAAAATGTTATGTTTGGTTGATTAGCATTGAAATTTGTTTATATGTCATAAAATCATCATTCAAGTTTTTGATATTGTGTACATGTTTTTATGATTCTTAGTTATTTTCTTTGTAACCAAAAGCTTTAAGGAACGTGCTTGGTTGAGGTTTTCCAAGATGGGAAACATCTTGAGGAGTAGATTAGAAAAGTTCAATAGGAGCAGCGAGGATCAACCTTCATAAATAAGGTGCATCTCTTATTTCTCTCTCTCTCTTCCTTATCTATCTTTTTTTGCTTGCATGAGAA
Source organism: Larix kaempferi (assembly GCA_027924585.1). Classification (NCBI taxonomy): domain Eukaryota; kingdom Viridiplantae; phylum Streptophyta; class Pinopsida; order Pinales; family Pinaceae; genus Larix; species Larix kaempferi. Next base: position 5,729,451 of record BSBM01000805.1, on the reverse strand, counting down.
TTGAATCATGGTGTATTTTATTGTATGAGAGTTTGGTTAAAGCCTATATAATTAATCATTTAGCCAATATTTACTTAATCGAGTATGTTGGTGACCTCACCATATTCATAGGATCAACTTCTACACAACACCCATGGATGCCCAAAATATTCCATTAGGGCCTAAGGATGGGTTTCTTCCCTCAAACATGCAGTGAAGTATATGAATCAACACAATGTAGGAACATTGTTGGTGGTAAATCTAATAGAGGAGAAATGATCAATTGCAGGGATTGTCACATAAAGAGATTGTCCTGGAAATATAATTGTACAAGGAATATCTTTTTAAACAAACAAAGTTGGGGATGTCTAAAATGATCAATGCTATTGGTTCAAATATGAATCCAAATCATATTCTAAAGTCCTCTCCTATTTGCATCAATAAAACATTTATGCCAATGCAATTAGTGACAATATAAAATGATTCCAAGAAGAGATTTAATAATCTGAGAACCAATGGAAGTGAAGGGCCCGAGTCAGTTAATGGAATTAGAAATATTTTTAAAAGAATAATAGAGACCTAGAGGATTGGTAAATGTGAGTATTGAAGCCAAAAATGTCATAGAAGCTAAGTTGGATGTTTGTTGATGAAATAGAGGACTAGAAATTATTGATATCTCTTTGATATTGGATATAGGATGAATAATTAGTTTATTTTGGATGGGCTTAATGGTTTATTCAACAAGCTACTCTTTTCATTCTATGGTTGAAAATGTGGAAGATTGATAGTACATAATTTATGTATCCAATCCTGGAAGCTTAAGAAGATTTATCAATCATAATATGCTCACCAAATCTTCATACTCTATGGCTATGCTACTAAAATGAAACCATCATAGTTAGAGAATTATATCAAAAGGTTTAATAGGAAGGTTCTAACAAGGATGTATGAAATAAAAGGTTCAAAGAATAAAGTACAATTATTGATACAAGACAACTGGCAGTACAAGTGGCATCAAAGGATTATTGGAGATTAAATGTAGAAATAATGATGATGATGACGATGGAGATGGTGGCGATAATGATGACAATGATGAATGATGATGGTAATGATGATGATGATGACGAAAAAAATGAAATGGAAAATGATATCATTATTGTTGGGTCGCCAAGATAGGAAGACAATCAAAGACTGAACAAAGCCAATGAAAGACACATAAAATAGATGTGAAAGCACATTTTATTTTCATTAAGAATGTACATATTTATATAATGATGTGAATCTTGGGTTCATATTCCCAATATATCTCTTGGAATTCCAAGATGACTCTTCATCTCCACCTAACCCTAATGGATTAGGTCCAACAATCCCCCCCTTAATCTAAAAAGGATTGTATAGTTGTCCATGAAGAGGGATGAAATATGGAAGTGGAGAGCTGCCAAAGGCTGAACATCTCCAACTTGACAATCTGAATTTTCCAAGTAAGCTAGCAGAAGCTAACAAATTTTGTTTAACATAAGTGCTCTATGAATTGGTGGTTTTGGCTTACCACAAAAAATCTAGTAGAATCAATAGAAGCTTATGCCTTCTAGTAAGTGGGTGGTTTTGGGCTAACCATAAACTCTGGAACTTGGCGATAAATTCAATATTAGCTCAGCAATTCCCTCTGGAACTTGGCGCTAAATTTGTTTCTAACTCATGGGTTCTCTCTAGAACTCTGCTCCAGGGTTCAACGATTCCTTGTGGAAAATGGTGGTTTAAGGACCACCACAAACTAATGTATAATAGAGGCAACAAGAGGCTAATGTATTCTACTAAATGGGTGGTTTTAAGCTGACCACAAACTAAATCAATCTCATTGGAACATGGCTCTAACTAGGGTTCAGGATCGCTTGTTCTCACTCGCTTGTTTATGATGGTCCATCATTCCCCCTTGTTAGAAACAAATTGAAGAGTGGAAAATTTCATGGTGGTTATGAGTGTCAAGACTTGGCATGGAATACCACGATCTAATGAATGTTATGGAGCATGGTTGTCTTCTTGTCTTTTGGATACAACTCTGAATCTGACATTTGAATATAGCAGTGGCTCAAGCTCACTTGTTCCAGAAGTGAATAAGGTTGTGACTTCTTGTTGTCAGATGGATATGGCTTCGAAACTTGAATCCTAACTATTAATTCGTGATGTTCCCCCTTATCAAGTACAAGATGAGAAGCAGGAAAATTTTCTACAGCAAGTTGTGTTAGAACTCAAGACTAGGTTCTATGATATGAATGATATATATTCTTGGCTATTGATGACCATTCAAAGAAGTGATCCACCCATAGTAAATCTCCAATCTTGTAGGTTTCGTCAATGTTGAAAATCTATATGAAGAATGGTTATGCTTCCTGCAATGCAAACAAGGATGGAGATTAAATAATTGCTCCTCCATGTGGCCAATTCACTGACAATGTTGGCACTAATGTTCACCTTGAATAGGTGAAGAGGTATCATATTGAATAAATCCAGAACTCTGAAACTGGATTGGTCTAGAATAATCTGAAATATTAAAGGGCACTTCCTTATCATATCCTATACATGTTTTTTGTTTGTTGATTATGATTTCTTCCCAAGGTCTGATGATGGTTTGGAAAGATTATGTTGAATATGATCATGAGGGGCTTCGTCTTCTCACATCATTTCACATACTTGATTGCGAGATGATAGTTTATATGGATCATCTTCATATTCATAGAGAGGGTTTTCTGAACAAGAACTAGTTCAGAATGTTGATTCCTTTGTCGTATATCGTCATGCTAGAGAATGTCCACTTTGTCTTTTGAATATTTCAAATGATTTAGAATAGTTTGGAGAGTTGGTTTGTTGATTGTGATTGAATCGTCAACAATAGTAAGTATTAGAGTGTTTAGTAACTTTAATATTTCTTTTGTTTGAGACATTATGAGGACTGAATGAGGCCTCCTTGTGTAGCCAGGTCCAAGTTACAATTGATTACAATTGACTCAACCGAGGGACTCTTGAAACTCCACCCTTTTACAAAAATGACTCAACAAAAAAACACTAACTTAGAAAATTAAGGGTGTCAAATACAACTGAGAATACACCCTATTAAAACAACTCACAGGAAACAACTCTGAATTTGAAAATAGGCCTTTGGGTTTGAATGCTTCTAGTTTCTTTTGTGATGCTCAATTGTGGTGCCAAGGCCAAAAACTAAATGCTTGTGGATTCATGACAGACAATGATGCCACATGTCTATTGGAAAGCACACTTCCCTAACTTAAATAGTCAAACAAGCTTAGTGCATATCTGATAGGAAAAATGGGCTTTGCAATAATTCTCCTATGGAAACAAATAAAGTCTCTTGTTTCTATGGAAATCGATGCACCTTTAGTTGTGATTTCAGATAGACCCTAAATACCATGAGTGTAGTTCAAAAACAACAAAATCTACAATACAATCTCTATAACAAGTTTATAATCTTTGCATCGATACAATTTGAGAAGATGAATCCTTATAGCTTTGAGCAAATTGTGACAACACCATGAACTTCACTCATCTCGCACACAACCAACTGATACCAAAGATATATTATTGTTTCCTTAGGTCAAGACACTAGAATTGATGCTTACAAGAAAAATAAGAGAAGCGTAATTGATATCTACATGAAAATAAGTTAAGCAGCCAAAAATTCGTTTGCAAAAGACATCATAATCATTTTTACATATTCGTGAAAGTTGTAAAAAATACAAAAAAAAACTCTTGGTTTGTTCCTACAGTTACATAATTGAAATCCAAAATAAATTTCTTAATCAAATCAGCTAAATCCCATGTCTTAATCACTCTCCTCCAAGTGGAACTGCACATATGCAGAGGACATGTTAAATCACACTATGAAAGGGTTTTTCTTGTATGAGCTCATGTCAAATCACTCTCAGTTGAATCATTTACTGGTTCTAGTCATGGATCAGCCTCTCGAACAACTGACTCTTCTTCTCCATCTTTGTTAGACACATAAGAATTTCATTTCGACTTATTTAATGACTCTTTCAAAGAAATCTCTTTCCTCTTATTTGATAGATGAAATCAACTAATTGTAATCAAGAGTTTACACTCTTCACGCAATCCATAGCAGTCATGCATCACACAGCTTCATCCAACCTTTAATAAGAGAGGGTCGTGGTTGGGGGTTTTGTTTCCTTCGATGAATTGTTTCACTTATCTCAACATGAAATGTGCCCACACAAAGTACTCACGCAAAGGTATCATGACATTGATCCGTGTCACTCTGGAAGTTGACATGAGGACAATAGAGACAACTAAATGAGTCGGGCTCTATTATGGCAGAAGCTAACAATGTTTTAGACTGAATAAGTGAACCAATATAATAGTAAACAATAGAAACAACTGAATCACTAGACAAAAACCAATCGCATAAAAATGCAAGCTAGGAATTGATAACGAAGAAACTCCAAGGGTGAAAACTCCGGTTTTATTGAGCAATTGTTTGTGTGTTGTTGGTCTCTTAAGTATGTACGCAAAAAAATATAGTGAGCCAATGGACCTTTTTACATGTACAAAGTTTAAATGAAATAACCAAGAGGAACCAATCAAGCCTTCTCTTCTGGGACCTGTCTTAGTGTAATCAAGAATGAGGAACCCTCTTCATATTATGGGTTATATATATATATGAGGGATGCTTGGGTTTCTACTCATTGTGTTTCAATTACAAATAAATAGTTACAACTAAGTAAGGATACCAACCATTTTCTTCCCATCCATCGGCTAGAAGAATATGAAGAGACACCTTTTCCATGATCATGGTGTCTTCTTGATTCGTACTGACTATTTAGAATGTCGTCTGACATGTAACTGAGTCATAAATGCAATTGGGCATGTATGATGAACGAATATTGCATAATATTGCATGAGTCGACTGTCGATGAATTAGTCAATGGATCGACTGATCCACATGGCCAACTGAGTCGATGGATCGAATGATCCACATGGCCAACTAAGTAGATGACTTAGTAGATGGATCGACTAATCTGCAGGGCCAACTGAGTTGATGGATCTGATTAAGGATTTGATTGGGACTAAGCACTTGTCGAGTATTGGGATGGATCATACCTTGCCCCTTAAGTGGCAATGATACCCATTTCATGCTAGTGCAAATGAGGAAAATTGCACTTTAGTTCAGTGAGAGAATACCAATTTCCTTGCAAGGGGAGTTGTCCTACTTTGGACACCTGAAACAACGGAATTATTTGCATCCTTGTATTGCATGCTTATTTTCCTACAATGGTGTCAACAACAAGGGGATCTTGAACTTCTGTATGGATGTATTCTAGATCTGTCAGCCGTAAGTCGATCTATTCCAATAGTGGTGGAAAATACAGTCGAAGCAAGTCCACATTGAACACTAGATGCAAACCCAAGTATGGTGGAATGTTGAGCTTAAAAGAATTTTCCCTAATTTTATCATGAATAGTGTAAGGACCATATAGCGAAGGCTTTAGCTTCCTTTGCGGGCCACTGAATATTTATTTCTTAATATGCAACCAGACATGATCCCCAATTTTGAATGAATGAGGAATACGATGCTTATCGTGTCGGGCCTTGGTTTTTTCACTAGCTCACTGCAACATCTCTTGTGCTTTTTCTAAATCTCACACACCCAACCCTTGAACTTGAGTGCCTTATCGATTTATCGTTGTTCATGGTTGGTGTATACCAAGCCATTCGATCGGTTGACTAAGATGATAGATGATGCGGGATGAAATCCATAATAGACTTCAAACGGACTCTTGCCTATTGAATTGTGTGGCGCTCGATTGTAGCTATGTGGAATAGATGGGAGAATTTCATCCCATGTTCTGTGATTCTTGTGGTTGTACATGCAGATCAAATGTACCACCATGCGATTCAAAACTTCCATTTGTCCATCAGTCTAAGGACTGAGCGCAGTTGACATAGATAGTTGTGTATCGAGTTGTTTCCAGAGTGTTTTCTGAAACGTTCTAATGAATCTAGATTCACGATCAGAGATGATTGTAGTCGGTAATAAATAGTGTTCCCAAACATGCTCAAAGAAGATTTGAGCATATTGTTGTGTTGTCACAGTCTTCTTGCAAGGAATAAGGATAGCCATTTTGGAGAATTTGTTAACCACTACCAGGATTGCATCATTCCAGTGTCTGGTGACAGGATATCCAATCAAGTAATCCAAATAAATGGATTCCCATGGTCGACTGGGAATAAACAAGGCTATATACAAACCTTGTCACCTATTCAGTGGGTTTGTGATGGCACAAACTACACATGACTTGATATATTTGTCAACATTCGTCTTGAGTGAAGGCTAGTAGAAATAATTGTGGAGCACTATGATATTCTTTTCCATTTCAAAATGTCATCTTATTTTGTTTTAGTGTGCATCCCAAATGCGCTTCTGTCGGATCCCACCTAATGGTACACAAAGCTATCCTATCTTGTAAAGCAAGTTATCCTTCACGTGGTATTCTGGAGCAATTGACTGAGCTATCTGGATTTGTCGATATACTAAAGAGAAATCAATGTATTCTTCATACATTCAAGGCCAAGTAATGGTGTCATATCCATGCATACTTACCACTATAAGAAGTGAAGTAATTGGTGTCGGCTAAGGAAATTAGTTGTTGCATTGTATTTTCCTTTCCTATGCTTATTTACCAATTGGAATTTTTGTAGGTAAATAATCCACTTGATTTGTCTCATCGTTTGTAACTTAGACTATGACAGAATGAACTATAGAGGCTTATGGCTCGTATGGATGACTGTTTATTTTCCTAGAATGTAATGTCTCCTTTGCTTAAGAGCTTGTACAATAGGATACAATTCCTTTTCATAAGTTGAATACTTACAAACAACATCATTGAAGGTTTCTGAATGGAATGCCACTAGATGGCCTACTTGTGTGATCACGACGCCCATAGCATAGTCAGATGTGTCAGTCTCAATTTCAAATGGCTAAAGCAAATTACGTAACACGAGCACTAGAACAATTAAAAGCTTGTTCTTGAGCTACTCAAAATCCTATTGTTGTGATGTAGTCCATTTGAAAGTGTCTTTCCACCTCCCTTAGTCAACTAATTCATTGGTGAATCTATGTGGTTGAATCCAAACACAAATCTACAATAGAAATTTTCTAAACCAAGGAAACTCGTTTGTTCTTAATTATTTCTTGGAGCGGGCCATTCCTTGATGACTTGTATCTTTTCTGGGTCGACTCAGATGCTTGCTGAGTCGATCACATAGCCCTAGTATTTGATACTCTTCATTGCAAAAGAGCACTTCTCCAAGTTCAAACATATTTTATGTTGTCTAACTCTATTGGAATTTGATGATACCCCAAGTTTTAGGTCAAGTTTGGTAAATAATTTAGTATCTTTCAAATAATCAATCAAATCATCTATTCTAGGAAGAGGATACAAATTATTTATTGAAATTTTGTTGAGATCCATGTAGTCAATGCACATTCGCAATGTCCCATATTTCTTAGGAACTAGGACAAGTGGAATTCCACAAGGAGAGGAGCTAGGTCAAATATGCCCTTTGTCGATCAAATATTGAATTTGTCTATGGATTTCTTCATTCTCTAAGACATTCCTTATATAAATAGATGCATTAGGTAAAGAAGAACTAGGAACAAGATCAATGGAGTGCTTATCTGGAAATGTAGTGGTACTTCAACTGGATATTTGAACACATCTTTGTATTCTTCAAGGACTATGCCGACTTGTTGATTCTGTTGAGAGTCGTGGCTGGAGGAGAGTTGAGTGGTTGTTTTTCTCCTCCAAAAGTGTTGAGGTTTGATCATCAACAACATGAATTTATGTGCATGGTCGATCAATTTTTTTGCTTGATTTGTTGAAACCATATCAACTATCAGTGTGGGTTGACGTTCAAGAATTCCATACCACTGATTCTGGATTCTGACAATTATGTTTTGTAGTCTGGATTGATACCTTCCATGTATGTCCCACAAGTAGGGTTTTCCAAATAGTACATCATCTACTGAGAGTGGTGCCACATCACAAAGCAAATCATCCCAAAAGGCCTTGATAGAGTAGGCAATGTTGCATTGTCGGTAGATCCTAATTTATTATCCATTCTTCATCCAGTCGATGTTATAAGGTTGTATATGGTGAGTAGTAAAAAGACCCAATTTCTTCACATTGTCTTCAAAGACAAATTTCTTTTGACTACCATTGTCCACAATCAAATGCAATGGTTCATTATGTACCCATATTCGTGTATGTAATAGTTGTTATATTTCCTCTTCATAGACGATAGTCGAGCTCATGAGGGATATCGAAGTTGATTCTAATAACGTCGAGGAGTTTCGGTCTGAGGAGTCTGGGTCTGATTCCATAATAGCTCTATCTGCTGGTCCTGAGTTGGTGGTATACATCTACACCAAGAATGTCTTCTGAAATTTGCATTCAAATGCGTCATGCCAATTTGAATTGTGGTAATCACACCATTTTCCTATAGGGGTTGTTTACTTTGCTTTCCCTTGTATTTATTGAAAGGATTCTTACCCTATTCTGGATTCTGGGAAGTAGTTTGAGAAAACCATTTTGTCTTTCCAGGGTTAGCAGTCGACTGATATTTCTTGTCAAAAGGTAGACCAATTGGTTTAGTTGGAAATAATCCTTCGCCTTTAATTTCATCTCAATCTTAATGGCATAGTGGGAATGATTCTACTAGAGTGACTATAGTGAGAAATTCCATATCTAGTTGGATATAAGGAGATAAACAACCGATATACTTAAGAAAAAGTAACCTTTTTTCCTCCCTAATACCAAGTCAAGTCATTAGTCAGTGGAATTTGTTAGTATAACATTTTATGGTTTTATCCTTCCATTGTCTCAACTGCTGCCACTTATTATACATTTGTTTTATGTACTTGGGTGGATAAAATTCATGCTTGACATGTTCATTGAATTTTTCCCATGTATTGATGGGGTTGCTGTATTCTTCTGATTTAGTCAAAATATTTTCCCACCAACAATGTAAAGAATTCGACATCTTCAAAGATGTGAGGGTGACTTTCTTAGCATCAGATAATTGATTCACAAAGAAGTAGGACTCTAATTGTTGTATCCAATTATCTATAGATTCAACATTGATCTTTCCTTCTAAATTTGGTATGTCCAAGTTCATTTGTACCTTGAAAGGATTTTCCTTGTCAAAGGAAGTTCTCATCGAGTTTCTAACCAAATGTTGATGCCCCGAAAATCCTAGCATCGATGGTAGGGATTATCCCCAATGAATAATCCCAATTAGATCACTCACTTTTTGGTATGGGGAATCTGTCTGGTTAACGGTTGGACTACCGTAGGTTTGTTTGTTTAATTTATGTATCGGTTGCGGCCTGGCCCACCGTTTATATTTTATGTTTAAGGGTATGCTTCTAAACTAATGCATTTAACCTATAATTGATAGGAAGAAACCACACAAGTGATGCATAAGTTCTTACCTCCCATCTTACCGCTTCTACCTTGTCAATTAGCCAACTCTATTATAAACTAACTAACCTATCCTTGCAAGGAGCGAATTTAAATAATAGTAATAATCGAAAATGCCCATAAAAATCAAACAGAGAGTTATTAAGATAAAATATGCACATTCCCAACAGAAAATTACCAAAGATAGATTTGATTATAATTAAAACAATTTATTACTCTGTTACACATAGATATTTACATAGATAAGGAAATCATTCACCACCATTGAAGTAGTTCAATAAGTTAGAAATATCTCACAACATGAACATAAACATAAAAGAAATAGTTTTGATCTATCAGTCACACATCCCATGAAAACATCAGTGCAAGCGTTTCCCAACGAACAGGTCTTTCCTCATTAGCAGAAAAATAGTTCTCATACACAATGTATCCAGTCTCTAATTCACTAGAAAAAGTCCCCCCTCCTTCTCATCTATTGAGATTACAATATATAATCCAAGGCTAGGTGCCTTTTGGCCTTCCATATCCTCTTGAGACATTTAGAATATTCTTCATAAATTTATTACAAAAATTGAATTAACTTAGCTTTGATTGTCCTTTGAGATTCCATTGATTTGGGATTTTATTAATTTTGTCTTCATGTGACAATGTTGACTTTATGATTTATTATTGTGGATATTTTTTCCATATACATGAAATATAGGCTTTCAGTACATGACATCAGATGTGGTAGACTGATTATTTGCGGTTGTCATATCCAATCCCTTATCCACCTTCTTGTCGACCATTCTTCAACATTCTCGAAAGCGTTATGGTATTTCACGTCATAATGCTCCTTTCGACTCTATTCCTGAATTTGGGTGTGCTCTGTCGAATGAGTCGATCTTGTTGTGACATGATTTCTCTACATGAAGTGTCATTGTCGTTACATGTCTTTAATGCTTTTCCTCTGCTTCATGATTAAGGATCAATTTTTCCAAGGATGTCTTAGAGTCTCCCTGTTATTTTTCATGAAATCCTCATACTTTACTTTCCCAATTGAACCTTCCTTGAATGCTTGCTTTTCTTCATGGATATTGGACATGACTAAAGCAAAATGCATAATCTTCCTTTCCCAAAAGGATATCCACGTGGAAATTTAAATGACCATGGTGGCGCTCCTACTTGATGAATACATAATACATGTTTTTCTTGGAGCTTATTATATAAAAAAAGAATGGTTCATCCTCATTCCCTTCAATAACTCTAATCCATTTATTTGTTTCCATCATCATTTAGACTTGAAGGCTACGAGCATGCACAACCTCTTAAAAAAAGAATTGGTTGTTTACAGTGACTACTTTGGAGTCTTTGGTGATTAAGCCCAAAATTATCTTATATATTTTCAATCATGCTATACAACAAACAAGCGTCTTCAACATCCATATGAAGGAACAACTCAAATAATATGTCACAATCCAGCCCATCGTTATGGAGTTCATACAATAATTTATGCACAATAAGGCCTATTGATGTGATTCAAGCATATGTCATGGGATGATCCAAGTCCTTTTTTATAAAGAATTCGATTCCTTTCTATTGATGGCCTCTGTTGGACGGATCAGGTGTCCTATATTTTGATCATCTTGCCATTTCAACCTAAAAAGCACATGCGGTGGTGGCATATTAGCATGAGAATCAACTGTATTGGATGACAAGTGACTGAATCGAATAATCTTTGATGATCTCAGATATAATGTCAATTTATAATCCGTCATAAATGCCTCATTTTTTTAACCCGCGTAAACTCACAAAATTTCACTAACATTGCAGGGTAAAATAAAATCTCATCAGTGTTAACTCATCAATTTTCATCGTTGTTTCAGGGAGATTAACGGAGTTTTTCGTTGTTTCGATGAGGTTCGTTGAGTGCTGCCGATAGTTTCAACGTGTTTACACTTAGTGTTGCTGAACATTTCGATGGAGAATTGCTTAATCCCGCCAACCGTTTTGTTGGAGAATTGCTTAATCATGCTGACCATTTCTCTAGATATTGCTTAATCATGCCGACCGTTTCGCTAGATATTTCTTAATCATGCTGACCATTTCGCTGGAGATTGCTTAATCATGCTGACTGTTTCGCTTGATATTGCTTAATAATGTCGACCATTTCATTGGATATATATATATTTGTTTTTAAGTTTTCAACAACGGAGAAATTTTCATAGTTCAATTTTTTATTCCATTTTTAAGACCAAATTTGGCTCTTGTGCCAATCGTTTCTTCTGTGCGCGGTCTTTCAATTTCCTTTGCATATGATTGCTCACATCAGCTTCCTCTACGTCCTTTGGATTACCAATCGTGTCTTTTATGCCTGTTGTTCTTTCTACTCACAGCTTTTCATCTTCCACGCGTCCTGAGGAAACAACCAGATCAGTGCGTAAGAATAATTTACAATAGAACAATCCATTACTAAACAAAGTAATAATGAACATAATCAAATTCCATAGGTATGATTTATCAATATCGTTTACATAACAGAGGATTCAAGCTTCCATAATCTTGTTTTTGGACAAAAACTGATAATTAACACAAAGGCGGAGAACCCGAAAAAGTCCTAAAAATAACCCAAAAATCATCCTTCTGCAGTCGGAAAAAACCCTAAAAAATGGCCCAAAAACCGTCCTCCCGCAACTAGAAAAGGATTAAAAATGGCCTAAAATTCATCCTCCCGCAATCCATAATGTGGATCTGCGGGATTGCGGACGCCATTTTTTAACATTAAAAAAAATGCAATCTGCAATCTGCAATCCGCAGTCCGGAGTCAGAACTGCGGAAAATCGATACTGCGGGACGCATAATTGCGGAATGCAGAAATGCGGGGGGCAAATTCAAAAAACCAGGAAAATCAACCCGCAATCCGCAATCGAAAACGCGGGAAGGAGGAAAGTCGGGCTTGCGGGATTACGGGGGAAAATTTTGGAAAGTCGGGAATGTAACCTGCAATCTGAAGTTGGTAATGTGGGAGTTTGGCAATGCGGGATTGTATGACGACTAGATGTGGTACTAGGATATGCGGGATTGTGGAAACAATTCCAAGCAATCCACAATTCCACAATCCGTAATTTAACACGCATAAATGATTTTTTCTTTGGTTTTTTTCGATAAAAAACTAAGTTTCAGGGGTAGGTATATCCATGATGAAAATAAAATCTGAGTGAAATCCAAAAATAAAAGGGGGGGCCCTACAATTTCACAAAATTTTGGGGATCAGGTTGCAGCTGCAAAAATTGGCGACTAGCTGGTGAACACAGATCTCTGAACAAACCCGTTTTAGGATCACAATTTATTTTTTGTTATTAGTTCTGATTGTAAAATTGTGCCCTTATCATTTTACCAGGATTTTAAAAGGTTAAAGTTTTATGCATGGAGAGGGGCTTTCTTGAATCATATTGGTCATTCATTTGGGAAATAGGGAAACCTAGACCAGATTTCCAAACCACTCTCCTAAGGCCATAATATGGAGTTCATTATTAGTCCCATCTTTTGGTTACCTCTAAATATGAATCCACTGGATCGTAACAAAATCAAACAAATATATTCATTTGTTCTTCATTCCCACGCTATCGGTATTTATTTAGATGCTTTCTTTTGACGTGTTTATTGTCCGAGTCTTTCACAAATAAATTTCTTCAGTATTTGGCGTGGGTTCTTCCATCCATAATGTCCTTTTGTGTGAGTGATGAGTTTTCTTTGTTTGTCATAATCACGGACAGAGAAGAACCTTTTGGAATTATCATCTAGGCAATCTTCTTGATTGGATGTATTTATTTTCAAAACCATTTCTTTGATGGAGATGAAATTTTTCAGAAATTTTGACTCTTCACTATAAGCCTCTTGGCTGTAACTTTTGTAGCATGGGATCATTTTAATTTCCATACATATGCAAGACTTGCTTCCTTTCCATGGGTCAATTATAGTAGGATTCATGAGATGTTTATTTATGTGTAAGTGAGTGGAGCCCCAAGATAGCAATTTAGAATTCATAGATCCTGATTATTTCATAGGGTTTATATTGACACAACATAAAACATGTAGCATGTTTCCCCTTAAAAACAAAGCAGCAATTAAAATCACTCATGGGACTGTTGTTACAAAAAGAACTCCTTTTGATATGAAGCCAGTTCTAATCCTTCCGTGATTATAAGAATTTCAGATGAGATTGTTCAGATTTCTGCATTCCTGTATATCACTCTGAAAGATGAACTGAGGTTTATTAAACCAAAATCAAGCAATCAAAACAACATGGGATAAGGATGAAGCTAACTATCCTAAGATGAAAACATATGAGATCAAACAAAAGGCTAAAATCAACAAAAGGATCAGCAAAACAAAAAAAGTATACAATCAAAACAATCCATTATGGCAGACCACATAGAAAGGCAGATAAATAGAAACCAACATAAGTATCTAGTTTTAAATCAATAGAATAAAAAACAAACCATAACTTCAGATTAAATATGGGCACAACCGGTTCTTTTTTTTCAGATTTACTTTCAAAACATGAGATACCCAAATATCATACGGCTTCAGGGCAAATGAACAGGAAAAAATCCAAGCCATATTACAAGCATCACTTAGTCCAACATTTCATTGCCCAAAATTATTTCATAATTTCAAAATTGTTTCCAAATTCACTTTCCATCTAAACCCTTGATATTGCTTCAACATATCCAACATACAGTTGATTAAGTGTTCCATCACTTACTTCCCAAACAAAAATCTGATAGCTCTAGCCTAAGGGTTGAGTCAGCATGAAGGAACTAAGCTCACTTAGCGAGGTCATGATTGGGCCAATTGTTAGGTTGAATGAAGGATAGAACAAACCAAGGTATTTTCAAGGGATTAGAAGGAATCTCAAAACCACAGATTTCAAAGCATCTTTTAAGATTCAGCACATGAGTTCAAATATGTCTAAAATTTCATTATAAATTAGCCACTAGTTCCATTGCACAATCAAATTGATTTAATTCATCAAAACAACAATTACGTAGTTTCAAAATCACTTAGGAAGTAATGGAATTGAGAAGACATTATCAGGGATCATTTTCTAAGTGACGGAGTACTCCCTTTGAATCTGGGCGAGGTATTTCTTCACTTCGAATCATTTGGTGCACACCCTTCTAGAAAATACCTGTCAAAACAGTATAATTGAATAAGAATAATGAAATCATGAGAGGCAATAAAATGTAATCAAAACCTCTGTTGTTCTTACCTTTTACTGATGAGCATTGCTAATTAATTTTGATGCAAAATTACCATGTCAACTAATAAAACATTTCAAATCAGTTCAGTCTCGGAATGACTTTCAAATGTAAAAAATTTGGATGTGTCAATCAACCAAATATCATATTTGCTTTATGATTTATGTGCAACCAAACTTCTCAGCCGGTGGTCTATAGAATATCGAATTTCAAAACAGTTTTCATGCATTTGTATTAACGCTGTCATGTTGTGATGAATAGAAATTCTAATGAAACATCTCTGCGTTATCAACTCTTCAAGAATATTCATGAAAGTATTTTTTCCTTTTTTTTTTAATTCTTCAATCGGTGCTTGATTTATGTCCATCGATGATTTAACCTTTAATACTACAAGTGATTTCTTCTTTCATCGTTAACTAAATCATTTCGCAGACCAGATTTTCTTCAAATTGTACAGATTTTAAATATGGCCTCCTTCATAAAACACATCAGTGTACCTACTCATTCTCATGAAAGCAATTAAATGCAATCAGTGAAGACATCTATTATGCATACCTTATGAATGTTTAGTTCAGTCCAACCTTTTCATCAAATAAGGGTTTCATCTTCATTTCCAAAAATCCAAAGGGAGAAAATGATAGTGAAGAAGGAAATCTAAGCTATCAAAAAAACTCAAACGACTACCTAGCAGCTAACTTATTCAAAAGAAAAGAAGCTACATGAGTCCAACTCTTATTCTTCAAGCTTAGAAAAATAAAAGCTATGCTACTCCTAACCTAACTTCACTGGTTCAACGGAGTTAGGTAAAAGCATAAAGCCACTGCAACCATAATCATTTCAGCCCCATATAGAAATGAATGCCATACATAGGTCTGTAGTACAGTTGCATTACACAATTCAAGGTCAGAAAAGTAACAACAATCCTAAATCCATTCATAACAGAAAAAATCAGGTACTTGTTGCATTGTGGGAACTTTTCATAAAATGAAAATTCCATCCATATATCAACATAATCATGAAATTTAGGTGATTCAACATAATGCATTCTTCTTTACCATGAAATTCTTTACTATCAAAAATTTCATCTTCATTAGGATCCAATGGAGTATTGTAGATAACCACTTGTTGTTCCACATCATCAATACGATCACTATTAGCTTGAGTTTCATTGAAAATATTTTCTACTTCACTACAACCTTCAAAATGATCATTAGAACTCTCTACATGTTCACCCTTGTCAATAGTCCTTGACATGCAAAATTCAGACTCAAGGTTATTCAATCCAAGCATATTTTTGGCTTCTATTTTAGTTGTACAGTCTGTAGATATGTCTGTGTTGAAAAAGCTTCTTTTAACTTTTGCATATTCAAAGAAATCATCAATCACTTGCTTCTCCAATAACAAATCGTCAGTCAAAGCATTATGATGTTGTTAAAGATGTGTTTCAGCAATAGAAAAATCATCAATAATCATATTTTCCACAATTGGATAATCCATTCTCCGATCCAATGTTGATTCATCCTCTTTTACAATATCAACAAACAAGTCTGAATACATAGAGTAAAAAATTTTAGAATGTGAATCCATCATTGTTTCCTCATGATTAAACAAATTTTCTTCAACACTTGTATGTTCCAGAGAATCGTAAGTTAACAAATTATTAATCACATCAACATGATTCCGTCTTTTTTTAGAAACAAAATAATCATTATCATCAAGCATATTTGCAACAATTGGATCATCCATTTTCTCAGCAAATCCTAATTTATCTTCTACAATTTCAGACAGAGGTGTTATGTGACAATATGGGACACCAATCCCTCTAGCTGGAGATTCATCTTCAACATTTTCTTCTATTATTTCACATGGGATGTGAGGACATGGTACTTCCAAATCATCATCCAATAATTTCAAATAACCTAATTTATCCACATGTCCCAAAGATTCCCCACACAATTTTCCATTCAACTCACTTTCTGATGGAGTAGAAATTTCTTCATGTGCACTTACAACAGAAAATGGACACTCAAGGTTGTTTGGGAAATTAATCTCTTCTATAATTTTATTCCCACTAGAATTTAACACCCCTTGGTCCAAAAGTCCCGGGTTAGTATCATTCAAGCAACTACAATTTCCTTCATCATCAAGTGGAACTTCATCATCTTTGGTCAAAGCAAGAAAGTGCAAAGCCAAGTCAATTAATTCTTCCTTATCGGGCTTGTCTTCTTCATGAAACCTATGATAAATATGAGCCATTCTCAAAATTAAATCATCATCTGACTCACCTTTCTTTCTTCGAATCCATTCAAGCTCGTCACATAACTTTTCATAGTCATAGTATTCATGGGAAGCAATAAAAATTTCCATGAACTGTTTCCAACTGTGAATAAACTTAGGCGGTAGCATTTTGAACCAAGACCTAATTCCTCCTTCGAAACTGAGGGCACACAACCTGCATATTTCAGCATCTTGCTCAATTTTGAGATTTTGACAAGTGACATCAAAATGAACAATATGCCTAAATGCAGTGGTGTTTCCTTCACCATCAAATTTATATTGCGAAAAGAGATCAACTGTCTTCTTGGAAATAGTTCTGGATGATCTCACTGAGCTAAAAGCATGTTCCAATACAGGGATATGGGGAAAATTCATTAAGATTCTATCAATTTTAAGTGAAAATGACTTCACATAGGCTGGATTTTCATCCAACCCTCCTTCTAGCACCAAAATTGTTGATGCCCTAAAAATCCTAGCATCGACAGTAGGGATTATCCCCAATGAATAATCCCATTTAGATCACTCATTGTTTTGTATGGGGAATCCGTCCGGTTAACGATCCAAATACTGTAGGTATGTTTGTTTAATTTATGTATCGATTGCGACCCGACCCACCATTTATATTTTATGTTTAAGGGTATGCAGAAACCTATAATTAACAGGCAAAAACCACACAAGTGATGCGTAGGTTCTTACCTCCCATCTTACTACTTCTACCTTGTCAATTAGCTAACTCTATTCTAAACTAACTAACCTATCCTTGCAAGGAGGGAATTTAAATAAGAGTAATAATATGAAAATGCCCATACAAATCCAACATATAGCTATTAAGATAAAATATGCACATTCCCAACAGAAAATTACCAAATATAGCTTTGATTATAATTAAAACAATTTATTACTCTATTACACATAGATATTTGCGTAGATAAGGAAATCATTCACCACCATTGAAGTAGTTCAATAAGTTAGAAATATCTCACAACATGAACATAAACAGAAAAGAAATAGTTTTGATCTATCAGTCACACGTCCCAGGCAAACATCAGTGCAACCTTTTCCCAATGAACAGGTCTTTCCTCATTAGCAGAAAAATAATTCTCATACACAATGTATCCAGTCTCTAATTCACTAGAAAAATTCGCCCCTCCTTCTCATCTATTGAGATTACAATATATAAGCCAAGGCTAGGTTCCTTTTGGCCTTCCATCCCCTCTTGAGACTTTTAGAATATTCTACATAAATTTATTACAACAATTGAATTAACTTAACTTTGATCGTCCTTTGAGATTCCACCGATTTGGGATTTTATTAATTTTCTCTTCATGCGACAATATTGACTTTATTGATTTATTACTATGGATATTTCTTCCATATACATGAAATATAGGCTTTCAGTACATGACATCAGATGTGGTGGACTGATTATTTGCAGTTGTCATATCCAATCCTTGATCCACCTTCTTATCGGTCATTCTACAACATTATTGAAATCATTATGGTATTTCACGTCATAATGCTCCTTTCGACTCCATTCCTGAATTTGGGTGTGCTCTGTCGAATGAGTCAATCTTGATGTGGAAAGATTTATCTACATGAAGTGTCATTGTCTTTACATGTCTTCAATGCTTTTCCTTTTGTTCATGATTAAGGATCAATTTTGCCAAGGATGTCTTAGAGTCTCCCTGTTAGTTTTCATGAAATCCTTGTACTTTAATTTCCTGATTGAAGCTTCCCTGAACGCTTGCTTTTCTTCTTGGATATTAGACATGAATAATAAAAAAATGCATAATATTCCTATCCCAAAAGGATATCCATGTGGAAATTTAAATAACCATGGCGACGCTCCTACTTGATGAATACATAGTACATGTTTTTCTTGGAGATTCTTATATAAAAAAAAGAATGGTTCATCCTCATGCCCTTCAATAACTCTAATCCATTTATCTGTTTCCATCATCAGTCGGACTTGAAGGCTACGAGCATCCACAACCTCTTAAAAAAAGAATTGGTTGTTTACAATGACTACTTTGGAGTCTTTGGCGATTAAGCCCAAAATTATCTTATATATTTTCAATCATGCTATACAACACACAAGCGTCTTCAACATCCATACGAAGGAACAACCCAAATCATATGTCACAATCCAGTGCATCGTTATGGAGTTCATACAATACTTTATTCACAATAATGCCCCTTGACGTGATTCAAGCATATGTCATGGGCTGATCCAAGTCCTTTTTTATAAATAAATTTGATTCCTTTCTATTGATGGCCTCTGTTGGACGACTCGGGTCTCCTATATTTTGATAATCCTTCCATTTCAACCTAAAAAGCACATGCGGTGGTGGCATATCAGCATGAGAATCAACTGTATTGGATGACAAGTGACTGGATTGAATAATCTTTGATGATCTCAGATATAATGTCAATTTATAATCTATCATAAATTCCTCATTTTTTTTACCCCCGTAAACTCACGAAATTTCACAAACATTGCAAGGTAAAATCAAATCTCATCAGTGTTAACTCATCAATTTTCATCGCTATTTCAGGGAGATTAACAAAGTTTTTCGTTGTTTCGGTGAGGTTTGCTGAGTGTTGCCGACAATTTCGGCGTGTTTACACTTAGTGTTGCTGACTGTTTCGCTAGAGAATTGCTTAATCCTGCTGACCGTTTCGTTGGATAATTGTTTAATCATGCCGACCATTTCGCTGGAGATTGATTAATCATGCTGACCATTTCAATGGATATTGCTTAATCATGCCGACCATTTCACTAGAGATTGCTTAATCATGCCGACCATTTCACTAGAGATTGCTTAATCATGCTGACCATTTCACTTGATATTGCTTAATCATGCCAACCATTTCCCTGGATATATATATTTGTTTTTATGTTTTCAACGATGAAGAAATTTGCATAGTTCAATTTTTTATTTCATTTTGAAGACCAAATTGGCTCTTGTGCCAATCGTTTCCTCTGTGCGCGGTCTTTCAGTTTCCTTCGCATATGATTGCTCACTTCAGCTTCCTCTGCATCCTTTATATTACCAATCTTGTCTTTTATGCCTATTGTTCCTTCTGCTCACAACTTATCATCTTCCACGCGTCCTCAGGAAACAACCAGATCAATGAGTAAGAATAATTTACAATCAATACAATAGAACAATTCATTTCTAAACGAAGTAATAATGAACATAATCAAATTCCATAGGTATGATTTATCAATATCATTTACATAGCAAAGGATTCAAGCTTCCATAATCTTGTTTTTGGCCAAAAAATGATAATTAACACAGAGGCGGAAAGCCCGAAAAAGCACTAAAAATGGCCTGAAAATCATCCTTCCGCAGTCGAAAAAAACCCTAAAAAATGGCCCAAAAACCATCGTCCCGCAATCGGAAAAGGCTTAAAAAAATGTCCTAAGACTCATCCTCCCACAATCTGCAATGCGGATCTACGGGATTGCGGATGCCATTTTCGAACATTAAAAAAAATGCAATCCGCAATCCCCAGTCCACAATCGGAACTGCGGAAAAGCGGGACTAAGGGATGCGGAATTGCGGATCTGCGGAAATGCGGGAGGAAAATTTGAAAACATGGAAAAATCAACCCGCAATCCGCAATTGGAAACGCGGGAATGCAGAAAGTTGGGCTTACGGGATTGCAGGGGGGAATTTTGGAAAGTCAGGAATGTAACCTGCAATCCGCAATCCGCAATTGGGAATGCGGGAGTTCAACAATTTGGGATTGTGGGACGGCTAGATGCGGGACTGCAGGATGCAAGATGTGGGATTGCGGAAACAATTCCAACAAATCTGAAATTTAGCATGTGGAAAGGATTTTTTATTTGTTTTTTTTTTGATAAAAAACTAAGTGTCAGGGGTAGGTATATCCAGGATGAAAATAAACTTTGTGTGAAATCCAAAAATAAAAGGAGGGGCCCTACAATTTCACAAAATTTTGGGGATTAGGTTGCATCTACAACACCAAGGTCGAGCCAAATGAATTGGCGAGTCTAGAAAGAATCTCATTGAAATGCTCATACATTTCAGTCATTGTCAAGCAAGTGCTTTCTCTATGAGTTGTTTAGTTTTGATGCGAGGAGTTCGGTCCTCTATTTCACATGCCATATTCGGTCTAGGATTGTGAGCAGATAAATACTCAGAATTTGAAGGTAAAGGTAAGTTAAATAAATAGGTCTTTGAGCGTGTCTGAACATGCATAAGTTGGATTAACTACACAAGTAGTATTTTAAGAAAAGCTAGAGCAAACTAGGGGGATATGACACCAGTAATCTGTTTCACCTAGGAAGACGACAGGAGGACAAAAGAGATGAATGAATGAGTCAGTCTCTATTATGGTAAAAGCCAACAAAGTTTTAGACTGAATAAGCGAACCAATATAATAGTAAACAAAAAAACGGCTGAAGCACTAGACAAAAACCAATTACATAAAAATGCAAGCCAAGAATTGATAATGGAGAAACCCCAAGGGTGAAAAATTCGGTTTTATTGAGCAGTCATCTATGTGTTGTTGGTCTCTTAAATCTATAGGGGAAAAATGCAGTGAGTCGATGGACTCATTTACATGTACCTAGGTCGAATGAAGAAACCAAGAGGAACCAATCGAGCCTTCTTTTCTAGGACATGTCTTAGTGTAGTCAAGAATGAGGCACCCCCTTCATATTTGGGATTACATGTACACACACACACACACACACACATATATATATAAACAAGAGGGACGCTTGGGTGTCTACCCGCTATGTTTTAGTTACAAAGAAACAGTTACAACTGATTAAGGAGACCAATCGTCTTCTTCCCATTTGTTGGCTAGAAGAAGCTGAAGAGACACCATTGCCATGATGATGGATCCTTCTTGATTCTTGTTGACCATTCAAAATTTCTTCTACCATGTAGTTGAGTCATCAATGTCGTCAGGAATGTATGATGAGTGAATATTACATAAGATTGTGTGATTCGATGGATCAATTCATCTATATGGGCAACTAAGTCGATGGATACGACCAAGGGGTCGATTGGGGTTAAGCACTAGTCAATGGCGCCAATCGAGACTTGGGATGGATCAAACGTCGAATTTCTAGGAAATATCACAATCGAGCATTAACACATTACTTGGGCCTCCAAGTCTCCATGCTATGGATGATACAACAAAAGTGGATGCGAGAGTTCTCAAAGATCCTGGACGCACTGAGTGTACAACACTTTGAAAAGGTTAAACTGTTGAAGTTATGGATTCAATTGTTTTTAGATGCGATTCGAGCCACACCATAAACATGTAGAGGTCATGAGTTCTTTTGGCATTGTCTCACACAGGTGGTGAAGCAAAGATAGCATTGATCGATCCTCCTTAACAAAAAATTGGGTGGCCCACCTCACACTTAGGATTTCTTTCCACATAGTTAGAAGAGAATTAATCCATATAGCTCCATGACAAAGACATCCATGTAGTTTTGATAGAGGGGGACGGATAACAAGTTAATACATAGAGGATGCAATACACATGTAAAGGTGATAGTATGCTAAACACAACACACAGAGGATAATGAAACACATAGAGGTAATAATAATAGAATAGATGCACGCAAAGGAAAACACATTAGAAAATGGGGTGTCGACAAAAGATGGTGACCTTGGGGACTTCAACCACTTCTACAACGTTAATTCACTTCCCATGGATGGAACATAGGAATATTAGGGTTTCTGATATCATCATTCAAATATATTCAAAGTGAAAAAATAATAAATACAAGTTTGAAAGAATGCAATTGCAGAGGGAAGAGTGAATATCTGGAGAATTTGCAATAGAAGGAAGAGATAGAGTGCTCATAATAAAACAGGCACAAAATTCATAATGGATTTGATACCGTTAGTAGGATTCTAAGATAGGTAGACAATCAAGGATTGAACAAAGCCAATGAAAGACACAAAAAATAGATGTGAAAGTGCATTTTATTTTCATTAAGAATGTACATATTTGTACAATGATGTGACTCTTGGGTTCGTATTCCCAAGATGTCTCTTTGATTTCTATGATGAATCTTCATCTCCACCTAACCCTAATGGATTAGGTTCCAACAATTATATAATGAAGACAATGATGATGACATGACAATGACGATGACGACGATGATGATCATGATAAGGATGACCATGATGACATTGACGATGATGATGGCAATGACAATGATGATGATAATGATGATGAAAACAATAATGAGATGAATGATGATGGTGATAATGATGATGACAATGAAATTGAATATGTGATTATATAATGATGACCAAAATTATGATGATGAAGATGATGGAGATGATGAAGATGATGGAGATGATGATGATGACAATGATGATGATGATGAAGACAATGATGATGACAATGAGAATGACATGAATGATGATGATGGCATTGAAAATGAAGATAATTGTGACAACAATGATGACATTGATGATTATGAACTATAATGAAAAACACGATGACGATTATGAGCTACAACCTCTAATATTACAATGCGCTCAATCATAGTTATAAGTTATGCATACTTTAAATGCTAAACATATCCCACTTGTAGGCATTATTTTATCTATGTAGGTCATGTCACAATGGCATGGGGTCCCTATCATCATCATTATTGTCATTATCATCATCATAATCCCCATCCTAATCATCATCATCATCATTTTCATCGTGGTTGTCTTCACCATCATCATCAGCAGCAGCAGCAGCATTATCGCTTTCATTGTCATCATCGTCATTGTCCACTAACCGCCTAACTCTAACCCACTATGACCTAACCTTAACCCAAATACACACGTCACATATAACCAAGACAACAAGTTTTGTGTTACTAATAATATGTTGTAGTCTACATATGCCTTTTTGCTAAAAAATATCCTCCTTTGAAGAGCATGTTATGTGGGTGCATGTGTATAAAATTGCAACAATTATATATGTTATATTTGTCAAAGTTATATATAAACCTTCATATATATATATATATATATATATATATATATATATATATATATATATATCCCCCCTACAACCCCAAACACATGATGCAACCATTGCTATAAAAAATAACATATATAAACCGTCTCTAAAATAGGACTTTTGGAGACAGTTTTTTGAAACACTGCCAACTCCAAAATTTTAATTCTCATTACTTTAGGGGGGGTTTCAAAACACCACCTTGAAAATAGCATTAGGGGCGGTCCTTTTAACCCCCCCCCCATTGCAAAAAAAAAGTCATGATAATTTAACTTATAGTGGTTGTTTTTAAAAAATCGTCTCCAAAAGTTAAATTCGCATGACTTTTAAGGGGGGATGTCAAAAAATTGCCTTCAAAAATATATATTTAGGAGTAGTCGTTTTAGATCCCCTATCCAAAAATCACCATAATTGAACTTTTAGAGGAAACTGTTAAAAAAGAGCCTCCAAGCATTAATTTCTCATGACTTTTAGGGGGGGTTGTCAAAAAACCACCTTGAAAAATCATTTTAGGGGAGGTATTTTAACACCCCCCCCAAAAAAAAAGTCATGAGAATTGAACTTTTGGAGGCAGTTGTTAAAAAAATGCCTCCAAAAGTTCAATTCTTGTGACTTTTGGGGGGGTTCTCAAAAACCACCTTGAAAAATATATTTAGGGGCGGTCTTTTAAATCCCCCCCCAAGAAAAGGTTATGAGAATTGAAGTTTTGGAGGTAGTTATTTACAAACCACCTCCAAAAGCTCAATTCTAATGATGTTTCTTTTTTCTTTCGGTAAGGTAATGATCGAGCCTCCTTAGGTAGCACCCTGAGATATTGGGTCAAGTACTACTATTGGACCTCATCGGTCTATCAAAGAGATATAGCACCTAAAACTCCCTTGTCCTTAGGACCCTACAAACCCTAGCATCTACTACTAAGGATCAAAATTCATACAGAATTTGGAATATGAATAATTTGGAAATTTCATCACTGCAATATTAATAAGAGGGAGTAATACTCCCACAGAATAGTACTCAGAAAGAAAACAAAAAAGTATGGATCCTAGTTGTACCTTATAGAAGACATGTCTCAAAATAATCCTTGTTCTGTGTTGATCTTAGTGGTACCACTCTCTAATAACATTTTTTTGATGGACCTCCGGGCACCATGATGACCAACTTGAACACAATCAAAGTCGATAAGTGATTTGACATCCTATATTATCACTACTCCATGATTCAAACACAACTCAATGAAACGATTTCTCGACATGACAAAGAGATTGCCACAATATAGGGCTCAATCAAAAACCTACAAAAATTAGTGGCCCTTATGTTGAACATGCAAGGCCAACTCAATCGGCTAGCAACTCACTTACTTGTAGTTGATTACTAATGGAATGAACCATAGATCAAGATACCCACTAAGGAATCTTCAAAGGAGGGAGAGTTACACCACAAATAACTCATTTCGAGTCCTCACATCCATAAACTATCCTTCATAGATAATCATTGAAACCACTTTCCTCAAGTATATATGAACAAGTTTGATGGTTTTGACCCCTCTAATTGGGTCACCTAGATGGAACACTACTTTTCCCTTGATGGCATTACTAATGACATGATGAAACTTAAACAATTAGTAATGAGTAAATGAGATGATAAGTTGTAAATGGAAGGTCACAAGTTCAAATCCCCATGGGTACTTACTTACAAAAAAAAAAAGACATGATGAAACTTAGAGTGGGGGTGTTGTCCTTGGACTCAAAACGATGGAAATGGTGGGAATGGGATAAAAAGTCACATGGGGACTATATAGCATGGAATCAGTTTGTTAAATTTAATTATTCTCATTTCGAGAGAGATACCCACTATTTGGGATGGTTTACCAAGTTGCACCAAACAAGCTTAGTAGTAGACTTTGTCATGACTTTTGAGCAATTATCAATATGTATAGATGTCTTCAATGATTCTACTTTATAAAGAATGCTTCATTAGTGACCTCAAGGAATATATTAGAGCACAAGATATATTGAAAAAACCAACTACCTAGTTGGTTTCCTTCTGAATGATCTTGAGAAGTGAAAATAGTAATCAATGCAAAATCCAAAACACCCTCTTTTATGCCCCTCAGTTTCCCATCATAGGCCACTATCTGAAATACATTTCCTACTCAGCCCCTAAAATTCCAGCTATTGTCTCCAATGGAAATGTCTGAGCATCAAAGGTGTGGACTCTATTATAATTGTGATTAGAAGTATGTCCCCAGTCATAAATGTAAAGAACAAAAACTATTTCAAATTGATGTTACCTCTTGCCCCCGATCAAAAGTAATCACTATGGAAGATACCGTTGAGTTTAAGGTAGAAACAATGACACTAAAATGCAAGAAGATGTTGAGCCTGAATTTCATTAGGAATAACCCCTAATCTCCCTTCATGCTTTATTTGGAATTTCCACTCCTCAAATTACGAAACTACGTGGCTATGTCAAACACAGAAAAATGTTGTTTTGGTTGACAACGGTAGCACCCATAGTTCCATTCATAGGTGCATGGCTAAAGAATCCCATTGCTATGTCCACTAGGGATAATTTTAAGAACCCCCCTCAAATTTCTATGTATAATAAATGGGTGAATATCATTGATATATAGAAAAATTTGAAGGTTATTTTATCAATAATATAATATGTATATATATATATATATTTGGGCTAATCTTTCATTCTATTATAGAATCTTGTAAAATCTTAGTGAATCTTTCACTAAATTATAAGATATTGTAAAATATTGGCGAATATTTCACTGAATTATAAAATATTGTAAAAACTTGGTGAATCTTTCATCGAATTATAAAACCTTGTTACGTCTTGGTGAATATTTTTCCAGGAAGACTTAGCTATTGATTCTACAGATTACCAAGGTAATGCAATACAAGAGCATATACCAGAGCTCAAATCTAGGCTCTCTCAACTCCTAGACTCTCGAATGAACAAATGCATTAATGAGAGGAGGGATTTTTTTATAAATTTCAGAAGCAGTATTCATGACTAAAGGTGTTAGTGAAACACAACTGCACTAACTAGATTCAAGGCAAGTGGGGACACCACTTTTTATGTCATCCCTTAATGGTCCAATGGACATGTGGGGAATCAAATCTTGACAAATCGACAAACTAATATATTTGAAAACTTTACACTATGGAGTGATTATGGAACCCATGAACCATTATTACAACATGGAGTCCTATCGGGACCCACAAACTTAATATAGTGTATGAATTACCAATTAGCTTATTTTTCAAACCTCCCATTTTTAAGCTACCCTCTAAGAAAAAAATAACTTAGCTATATGTTTATAGATACAAATACCATATTTTCCTTTCTTGTGTTGACAATAAAAAACTGAATTATGTCATTTGATTTAAAAAATGGAGAGTTAATTAGAAACTTGCAAGGGTTATTGGAAATAAGAACATACACTAACATGAATAGAAAGCACAATAATGCATCATCACACATAACATTAGAACTAATCAATTAAAGACTAATTTTTCTTAGATAAACCAAGGTGGTGTTTGTATCCATGTCCTTAAAATTTTCAAAAGCATGTAAAATGTTGTAGAATTAGTTTAGCACCATCATTGAATGCAAAAGACAAGATATCAAATAGTAGAATGTCTACATCTCAAGTCAAACATGCCTTGTACATATTATATAATCACGATGGAAATGAAGTATCATGTTCCAACTAAATCATATATTCATCATACATAACTGGATCCATTTCTATATGATGATAGTAATTACACACAAATAAAAATCACCAAAAAACATTTTACTTTTGAATGACCCCGTCAAAAAACAAAATACCGTAAAACAAATACCAAACCCAACAATTTTAGGTTACAGATAAAATTGATGAACTTGGAAATACAAATAAAAAATCTACCAGTCATGAGCTTCTCAATACAAATAAAAGAATCTACTAGAACACTTTGGACAGCTCTACAGGAAGGCAGTGCCAAAATAATTACCATTCCGTTGTAGCCCCACCATTATAATTAGTGTGCATTCATTTATATTACAAATATCCCAAACATCAATAATAACAGACAAAAGATATGAACATACACACTCCCATGAATGCCTCGGGTCCAATATCAATTGTAGAGCAAGATCCTAATCAAAGCATATTTTAAACAACTGGGTCAAATTTAGTTTGAATATATAAAAACCATGCGGTATCTCTCCATCAAGAGTAGCAACCACTGACAACGTATAAATTTCATTTGATAGTTTAAACATGACAAGACATAAAATAAATCATATCTTATGATCTCTATAACGATTCCACAAAAGCAATAATCCTAGGATAGATAAAAAAACCTAAAAACACCGGATAATCCCTAAAAATCAAGAGCGCCCTAGAATTTAACAGGATTTAAAAAGCATCCATGATAAAAGGAAAAGTTACAGTATAAAAATCAATTGTAGTTGTGGATAAAAAGCATAAGAAGCATGATGAAAAGCACATAGTGTTAATTATTCGATAAACAACATGATGAGAGTCTATATTCTTTGATAAATTGCATGTGCGGTATGCCACTTCAAGACCTTAGCTTTCGGAAATGGAGATGTTGCACAAAGATTAAAATGTCAAGAAAACTAAGAATGAAAAGTGGAATCACATAAATTGGAACCTTCACCCTACAAGTGCAATCCAATGTGGGTGAACCATGAATCACTGCAACCATTATATATGACAAAATTGCCTCTAATTTGTCTTCCAATATTGGAAATCAAGGGCTCAAAGAAGGTATCAACATGAAATTGACTGAAAATCTGGGCGAATGCAACCATATTCCTGAGTTACAGGGAAAATGGAGGGCGAAATAACCCTCGAGAGCCTCCATTACTTAAAATCAGGGGCGAAGTAATGATTCCACTGGAATCTCTTTAGAAATCGAGAGCGAAAGATAGATGGGAGGGAGATTTTGCTAGGGCGAAAAATAGTTTTTTTCATTTTCCTCATTAATATATGGGAGGCTATTAGTTTTGGATTTATCTATCTTCTAATAAATATTGGATAAATATATTTCAATTGAAAAAACCCTTTCCATATAATAAAATATCCCACTAAATTTCGGTAACCCCCTTAATTTAGCCCATGGGCTAAAATTTAGCCCCTAAAATTATCCATGATTTCCACCTTGTGGAAAAATATCAAATTATGATAGCCAAAGTAGGTATGATGAAATGTAGAGGTGGATGTGAAAATGTGAAACTCCAACTAGGGTACTATCAACTAAAAACTCATATGTTTGCGATAGAGATGGGTGGTTGTGATATAGTTTTGGGGGGGAAATGGCTATGCACCTTGGGACCAATCACCATGTTTTAAAGGAATTATACATGAGATTTACTAAATAGGATCATACACACCCCCTTAAAGGGATTTAGTCAAGATATTAAAAATTCATCATCTCTCGCCATATGGAGAAGTTATTAAAGAAAGGTCACTCTAGCATTATTTATCAATTCAATGTCATAGAAGTTATGGATATTCCAACACAAGAAATCCATCCTAACTTGCAACGGGTTTTGAAAAAACAGCATCAAGTATTTGATACACCAACTGGTTTACCCCCGTCATGAGGGGAGCATGATCATGGTATTCCATTAATTATAGGTATTCAACCACCAAATGTGCTTCCTTATAGACACCCTTTTGCAAAAAGAATGAAATTAAAAATATTAATTATAAACTATTGGAGACAAGTGTTATATGTCTCAGTACTAGCCCTTATTCATCACCAGTGGTTATGGTCCTGGAAAAAAAAGGCTCATTGTGCATGTCCCTAGAGTTTCGTTCTCTCAATAAGCTAACAATAATAAACAAATTCCCAAGTCAAGTGATTGATGACCTCCTAGATGAGATTCATGGTGCCATGTTTTTCACCAAACCTGTACTTTTCTTTGGATAACACCAAATCAAAATGAAATAAATTGGCATCCCCAAGACTTATTTCCGCACACATGAAGGAAATTATGAGTTTCTAGTAATTCCATTTGTACTTTTCAATTCACCATCCACCTTCTAGAGCCTCACAAAGAATATATTTAGACTCTTCGTATGCCACTTTGTGCTCGCATTCTTAAATGATATCTTTATTACTAGTGAAAATTGGTAGAAACATTTAAAACATGTTGATTGAGTGCTCCAAATATTCAGGGAAAACCAATTATTTCTCAAGAGGTCCAAATGTGATTTTGGTGCTTCTAAAGGAGAATATTTGGATCACATTATTATTCAACATGGGGTGCGAGTGAATCACAAGAAAATTAAGGCTGTCCAAGATTGGACACTACCCAAAGCACAGAGAGAATATGTGCCTTGCTTAGGCTCACAAGTTACTACAAAATGTTTTTCATAAATATGGGAAGATAGTTTCCCCATTAATATCCATGTTAACAAAGAATGCATTTTTTTGCACCAAGGCTGCAAAGCAAGCCTTTTCAGCTTTGAAAGTAGCCATTTGTACCACATCACTCTTAGCACTGCTTGATTTCACAAATAATTTTGTACCAGAATGTGACACATCGAGCCATGGTCTGGGAGCAATACTCATGCATGAAGGGTTCCCTTTGGCCTTCCCTAGTAAACAATTGTGCGATCAAAATTTGGGTAAATACACTTATGAGACAAAGATGATGGCCATCCTTGATGCAATCAAAACTTGGTGCCCATATCTCATTGGCAGCCACTTTCACATCAAAACATATCTTCATAGTTTGAATTATTCTTTGAAACACAAGTAGATCGGAAAGATGCTAGGGTCTGATTATGAGATCACTATAAAAAGGGAAAAGACAATGTGATAGAAAATGCATTGTCTAGAAAATATGAGGACTACATCTCTCGATTTTCTTTATCCTCGTGACTACCAACATGGTTAGTAGAATCATGACATGAGTGTTTGGCCAATGATGAGGTGTCCCATCTCATCATACAACTTCAAGAGGACACCAATCCTCCCAAAGGATACACATGGAAAGAAGAGACCTTGTAGTATAAAGGTCACCTTTTCCTAGTACCAAATTGTTATAATACAAGATATACATTATGTAATAAAATCATGTTTGATAAGTGACCTAAATCAATTAATGTTAATTAATGTTTAAGTTATAATTAGGTTTTAGGTTTTAGGTAAAATGAGCTCTATAAAAGAGACTCATCACAATCATATTCGATGACTTGAAGATAATAAAGAATATCATTTCCAAGTCCATCTTTGTTAGGGTTTCACCGTACTTGGGGTTTTTGTGCATGCTTTATTGTTCTATTTGTTCGTTACATTGACCTAGGATTCCATAGTGTTGGGAATGTGTTATATTCTTTGCATGCGGGTTGTGCCAAATTCAAATCCTCCCTAACGAAGTGATTTTGTATGCATTGGGAATTCCACGAGTTCAAGGGTGGGGAAGGGTTGTACCATGAAGCTTCCATGAAGATATTTACAGCAAGGGGCATTAGTCCCGAGATGTCAGGGTTTAAGGAAGTCCCCACAATTATACTTTTGTTTCTTTTGTGATTTTCGACCCAATGTGTAATTTAATCTCAGTTAAGGAAATGGGGTTGTAATCTAAATAGGTTAATGGATTGGGGTTTTGGATGATGCGAAAAACATAAATATTGTAGTGTGAAAGGTTAAAAACTAGAAAGAGAAAGAGAGAGGCGTGACTCTAATTTTTTGTTGGTTTTCCTAGTTAAGGGTTTTCAGGGTAAATCTTTGTGCACTATGTGCATGCTTTTTTTTAATTTATGTCTTTGTTTAGAATCTTCAAGAAATTTTAAACTTCACAAGTTTAAAACTTCCACATGGTTCATTCATTGTCAAACCATTAACTAGATGTAATTGTTTATCATTACTAATTGTTACATGGTATCGGAGCAAAAAGGTCTTGACTTTTATGCCTGTTGGAGTCAGGATTTGTCTCAGAAATGAACCATCCACTAGAAATTGAGCCAACATATGATATTAGCATAGGAATTTGAAAAGATTCAAGCACTACCACATACAAAGCCACCAAAAACACTGTATCAAGTTAGTTTAAAACAAGTGTTACAATTGTCTTTATTAGAAGAAGTTGATCCTAAGTCGTAGAAACATTAGCACCCAAAATCATAGTTTTTCTACCATAAAAAGGGAGCCACTAGAAGTTAGCTTCTATTGTCAAAATTTTGTTGTTATTGCGACGAAGAACTACCAGAAAAAGGTTAACTAAGCCAATAAGTGTCTAACTAGACTCACGCAAGAATAAGTGTGTTCATTATTTGCTTTAAATCTCCTCATGATTTGCTGCAGCTAGAAGCCCTTGTGTAAGTGATTCTAAGAGAGAATGCATCCACTCTTGCATCATTTTCACACAAGTAGAAGTAGAGACACTAACATTATCGGGATATTTAACAATTGGACATGTAAATGGTTCAAGGAAATCTTATTTACTTGAAAGGTAGAGGTATTTTTGTACTTATTCTCATCTAGTTTTAATGCCCATAATTGTGACTAGAAAAAAAAGATAAAACCAGTGAAACATAAAACAAAGATTGGTGTTTCTTGTCTATTTTTAAGCAACTATTTTCTTAGGGTTTATTTCATTTGTTTTTTATTTTTATTTTTCAGCAAGATTAATTTTCAGCAATGTGTATGTTCTAGCAGTTAGGGTTTCCATTGCTTATTTTTAGCATATGTAAGATTGATAATGATAAACCCCATATCCAGAATATCTTCATAGATAACTAGGAAGGCACCTTGGCTACATACCTCGATGAATTGATAGATGGATATATTTCCATAGGAATTTTGATGATTGAACCTTGTATAAAAAATTTCGATGCAGCAAAGAAGCCTTTACCCCTATGCTTGATCATAACAAAGGACAATGAACACAAATGACGTTTTCATGATTTAAAGAGGCCTACACTTAGTATACAAGGAAGGGATCAAGTGTAGGTGATGCTAAACATGGATTGTTTCCCATATAGTCCTATAGATCTGTGAATCGGGAGTTCAAGGAGGTGAAATCCAAGAACTAGGGAATTTTCAGAAGCTACACCTTTACAAGGGTTACATGGTATCTTGATGGATCCCTATTTGGTACAAGCATTATTTTCCAATGAGAAGCATATGAATAAAGTTTTAACTGATGTGTTTAATTATGTCATAATCCTTAAGAGGAATGGTTAGAATATAAGGCATTATTGATGTAAAAAAGTCACATTTAATAAGTGACATAGATCAATTAATGTTTAGGCTATAATCAAGTTTTAGGTCTTAGGTTTTAAGTAACATGGGCCCTATTAAAGGGACTCATCGCAATTGTACACAATGAATTGAAGATAATAAAAAATATTATTTCCAAGTCCATCCATGTTAGTGTTTCACCCTACCTACAATTCGTGTGCATGCTTTATTGTTCTATATGCTCATTACATTAATGTAGTATCTCGAATGGTGCTAGGCTAGGATATTGAGTTATGATGTTTTTTGGGTTGTGTACTTCCGCCAAACAATTTGCAATATGAGTGTTTATGGATTTCTACAAATAGTTTGCATATATGCTAATGAACACATTTCATCAAACACATTGCAAGTAACCCAAATACACATAAAATATGAGAGATAATATGATCATTTTATTATGAAATGGAAACTCATATTACAATAATGCAAGTCTCTAATGGATGTTGTAGCAGCTACAACACTTCAACAAAACACACAAAAAATTAAAAAAATACCAAAAATATTTCCACGACTCATATACTAACTGATTTGATCCACCTCAAGGCTCTTCAATGCCCAAAAAACCAATCCAAGTTGATGCCGCTAAACTTTAGTGTAAATATGAACTCTTTAGATTCTCCTGGCCCTCAAATTTGTTAGTTGCACCTCCTAAAGGCCTCTTGGCCTGCTCCCAAGCTTCAATATCCTCAACAAGATCCTCAACTCTTTCCTTAAGGCTATGACTTAACTGAGAGAAGGTTCGACCCCTCTCCAAACTCCAAGCACCTCTCTTGCACCATGATTTACCTCCAAACGGCCTCTTCTCATGCCAATCACGCCCTCAAACCCCCCGACCTCCTTCTATGCTCTCAACCTGTTGTTATTGTTTATGACCTCCTCCCAAACTAATGGATCGACCCCTTAAGAACCTTCATGATTCCCCTTAAGTCTCGAATCTCACACCAAGTGCCACGCTCTTCCTCTTATCCCACACAAACTCCTCTCACAACTCTCAAATGCCTCCAAAAGTTGCAGCCTATTTCAACTCCATAGATCTTTCCCTTGAAGGACCAACCTCTCGATAATATCTCAACCTTCCTCTATAGCCACGAGTCCACAAAAGAAAGGAACTCGTCCACCTCTATTCCAACAAACCTCTTGATGCTAACTCTCTTCTTCCACAAGTTCCATAGTCCTAACAAGAAGATAATTTGGCCTCTCTTAGGTAAATTCCCAAAATAAATCAATGTTCCATAAAATTGAAGGAATAATTTCCAAATAAAGCTCAATTGGAAACCCCGGGTGGATTCCCCCCTGTTATCAGTCAAATTAGCACTTCTCCGTCCCTGACCACATTGCCTTGTTGGTCACACAAAAGGACACTATGGATGGAAGAGCTTACTTTGAACCTAGATGACTTAGAGTTGAACCTTGCAATCGTTTACTCAGAAGCATCTTTCTCTGCCTATTTTTAGACATATCCGTGACCCTTGTACTTTCCAACCAGTGGGTCAGCCGTGGGTTCCTCTACTGAAAACCCGTGGGTGTCAAAAAAATGCTGCACTCGCTAGATGCAAGTGAATACACTCGCGAGTTGTCATATACCAAAGCTGCAAGTGTCTTAAGAAAAAGATTAAAAAAAATAATAATTAGAAACACGAATTGGGATTAGTTGAGGTGGGTATCCAAACTACCCCAACTTCCCAACTCAACCACCTTTCGAACCTGCCTTGCTATAAATACAGGGGAAAGGGCTTGAGAAAGGGACCTTATGATCATTGGAGAAAGTTATGCTGGAGAAATTCATAGCTAAGAGAGAGGAGCAAGAACCCAAAGTTGTGGTTACAACGGTGCCGGTGCAGGAACATGTATAAGCTTTGTATACTTTCTGCATTTGTCAATAAAGATTAAGACATTCTTTCCTTTCCAATATAGATTTTCCTATATCTATTATTATTTGATTGACATGTTGATGTTACATTGCTTTATTAGTATCTCTATCTTATTTGTAGTCAAATACGTTTGAGAAAGGTCTTGTGTTTGTGCTGCATGTTGTTTGCATAGGAGAACGAAGAGAGAGAAAGCTTGGACCGACCTTCATAAATAAGGTATACGTTCTCTTACTTCTAATCCTATTTGTTTATAAAAAATGATTGGCAAACCCTTATATGTCTGCTTGATAACCCCCCAGTACATTGGTAGTCTTTTTCCTCAACTATAAGAATAATTTCCTAACAACACAACTAGCGACTCCGCTAAGGAGAACCATCTTTTTTTCTGCTTTGGGGACTCTTGTTGAGTTTTTTCCAATTTTTTATAACTTGTCTGATCTTTTTAGAAGTGTCTAGGTTATCCTTGACCTTGTTTCTTGACTTAGTTCTTTTATGATCTGTAAACTCTTTTCTTTTTAAAAGTTACCTAAGCCCACCCACAAGTCTCCTATACATACAGGCGCGGTTATTCAGTTGCACTTGCGATTTTCCTATACAGGTACCCGCGGTTATTTAGTTGCACCCGCGTGCTTCTGCATGTGACAATCACGAACATTTCCTGAGATTTTTTTTTTAATTGAACTTTGATCTTAGGGTTACTTCTTTGGCTTTGGGAGTTTGTTTGTTGATCTGACACTGGTTTAAACCCTTTTAGTGTTTATCTAAGTCTCTGTTACAGCCTTTCTTAGAGGTCATCTTTGATTTTTATGCTTGATTTCTTTGATTTCTTAGAGGTCGTCAATGATGTAATTTGGCCAATGTGTTCATCAACATTGATACCAACTTATGTACTGATGTAATTTGGCCAATGGGTTAAGTTGAATCAACCTTTGCCTTAATATAAACATCAATATCTATTTAGTTAAAAGAAAGCAATTACTTTGTTAATTTTCATCTTAACCATGTGGTCCATAAAATAACATTCTAAAGTCAAATTGGAACTAATTTGATATAACTTCCCACAAAGCGAGGGACAATATGGTCTAAGAGACATTAGGAATATTAAACCTCTATCCAACAATCTTAGTTTACCACAAAGGGATCAACCAGAATTCGAATAAACATTATAACCATTGGAACTATATTGCAAATTTTGCACTAATAATTGTGTGCTATTGTACAACTACAAAACACTATAAACAATAATATATTAAAATGACGGGAAATGAATCATATGCATCATTTTAGAACCCTTTCAAGTTACTTTCAAATATAATCAATTGACTAACAGCAGTGTATTGTTCTTGACAAGGTTCGCACTTGAATGAACCTAGTATGAAAGCCTAAAACTTAATGACTACATGAAATTAACATGCCTTCATCAAATGGCATGCATAATAAGAAAAAGTACAATAACAACCTTGTGTAGAAGAACTAATAAAGGTTGAGTCCAATAAATGATTCACCATTAGATCAATAAAATAAAAAGACTATTTTTTTCTAAAGAAAATTTCACAAGATCCTCCATCTTTCCTAGACTATTCAGAATAGTTATTGGCAACCATGTGGAACTCGGCCAAATTTGACTTGTAACTATGGCATCCCCCTCGACAACATGCTTTAGACAAATGGTCAAACTAATTAAACCAACCCCTGGATCTAGTTAATACATTCAATTAAATTGAAATTACCTTTATGAGATGCTTCTCAATACAACAAACTTATCATTATAAGCTATCATACCAAATTTCACCATGCAAAAGGCACCATTCTTCATCTAATCTCATATATATACTTCATGTAATTTCTTATATTCTCATTTGAGACAATCATGTAATTTCTTATATTTTCATTTGAGACCACTCTTCCATGTAATTTCTTATATTTTCATTTGAGATAATCCACTCATTCATTTGACCAAATTTCACCATGCAAAAGGCACCATTCTTCATCTAATCTCATATATATACTTCATGTAATTTCTTATATTCTCATTTGAGACAATCATGTAATTTCTTATATTTTCATTTGAGACAATCCACTCTTCCATGTAATTTCTTGTATTTTCATTTGAGATAATCCACTCATTCATTTGTGTTGTTCGGCGACTTACATTTTGGGGGGCAAAATTATAAAAGTATTATGACATAAATTTGTTTATAAATGAAAAAGGTACGATTTTATTATATTAGATTTATTTTTTAAATGCAAATGTTAAACTCGACTATCTACTCCATTCATCAACCACCATTTATGCATGACCATCAACAAACTCTTATATTTATCTAAACAAGTAATATTTCTAAATTTGTTGTTGTGGTCTCCAATGCTAAAATTTGATATTTATATTTATTCTTGCCAATAAAGAAAAACTCATGATTCTCCAATAAAAGGACTTTCAAATTACTTTTACATAAATTAATAGCATGCCAATTCTAGATTCAAAATCCAATAAAAGGACTTTCAAATTACTTTTACATAAATTAATAGCATGCCAATTCTAGATTCAAAATCCAATAAAAGGACTTTCAAATTACTTTCACATAAATTAATAGCATGCCAATTCTAGATTCAAAATACTTCATGAATACAAAATATTATTCAATTGAAGCTCATAATCCAATCATCCACCAATATTGGAGAAAACATATACTAATATAAACACTCATCTTAACAATAAATACAAATAGAAAATATACTTGATTTTATTACATTATCTAAGCACTAGAAAGAAAATTGTAGGCTATCCATTATGTTATCCAAAGTTTCAATACTATCTTATTTGTTGATATAATTTGGATTTAATATTTTTTAAAATTAATTATCAAATATTTACAATTTTAAAGAATCTTATTATAAATAAAAGTGTTTAAAAGATATTTTGATTTCTCAAGATTAATCAAATTGTTTTCTTTAATTTAACTTTGCATTTTCATTAATTAAACTTTGCATTTGAGAAGCTGTGCACTTTGCTCCATCTATATTTATATGGCATTTTAGGCATTCCAATGGGACAATAGAATATACCATTTAAATTCAAACAATCTTCTTCACCTTGTACGAGGACCCCCACTGTTTTGACTATACTCTTATCTATATTTATATGGCATTTTGGGCATTCCAATGGGACAATAGAATGTACCATTTAAATTCAAACAATCCCTTCTTCACCTTGTACAAGGACCCCCGTACCAGGACCCCCACTATCTGAAGTTTCAACTTCCCGTGTTTTGACTATATATATATAGATATACTTTCTCCTTCATTTATGCCTTTCTCTTTATAAGCTAACTCTTAATTAATATATATTTAATAAGAGCCTAAGAGTCCAAGTTGAGAGGAAAAACCATATAAAAAAAAAATTTAATTAAATTACATAGGGTGCCCTATGAGGACAAAATGATAGGTAGCTTAGGAGTCCAAGTTGAGAGGAAAAACCATAAAAAGAAGAAAAACAAATTACATAGGGTACCCCTATGAGGACAAAATGATAGGTATGTAGATTTTTAACTCATAAGAACAAAAATATTACATAAGGTGCCCTATGAGGACAAAATGATAAGTAACTTAGGAGTCCAAGTTGAGAGGAAAAACCATAAAAAGAAGAAAAATAAATTACATAGGGTACCCCTATGAGGACAAAATGATAGGTATGTAGTTTTTTTAACTCATAAGATAAGTCATAAGATAAGATTTAAGTGGTGATAATTTACTCCACTCAATGTTAATGGTTCATCTTTCACAACCAAACATAAAAAACATTCAAATTGAATATAAAAAATCTCAGCACTGATTACCACCATATTCCAATATCCTAAAAATATTAGAAGAATGGAAATATCAGCTTTATTCTTCCTTTATTAGAAGAATGGAAATATCAGCTTTATTCTTCCTTTCTTCCAATTTAAAGGTACAACATATAAAGGATAAACATGCTTACAAGAAATTATACCTTATAAAATATTTTATGGTTGGCATTCCAAAAACATAAAAGTATACAAAAATACTGTCAACGCAGGTTTTCTATTCTTCCTGTCTAAGATATAGCATATAAAGGTTGAACGAGATTACAACAAATTTTACTTTCACAAAATTTTGAGGCCTAACTGAAAAAATATAAAAGCACAATGCAAGACTTATGGGACTTTGTTGGAATAGATAACTCCCAGTTTAAGGAATTTTTTTAGTCTGCTGCATTGCGTTATAATATTCCCAGATTGGACGGGCACACTTGTGTCCATTGATTTTTCTTTCATAAAACTTGGGTTTCCACATAACACCATGCTTATTAGGCACCCACATTCTCACTGTAACTTGTGAGATCTGCACTGTGCTTATAAACTATCTTCATATTCTTGTTTATTAATGGGTCAGTTCTTCAATATTATTGCCATTATCAACGTTGCTAGTTTGACTGATTCTATTTCCTCTCTCGGCATCAAATAAAAAAATAATTACAACATCCTTTCCATTGGTTCTCATCATAAAGCTTTGCATATTTTCTAGCTATACCATCATATGAAATCGTATACAAACATGGTTGAGACTGTAAACAGTATTCCAAACAAGCAAATGGATAGGTTTGATGAAAAGAAATAGAAAGAAATTGTTCATGGCTCCCAAGATGATGAATATGCTCTTACTATTTTCCAAATAAATTCACAACCTATGCTCCAATAGTGCACCTCAGTTCGCTTGAAAAGTGATATAATAGCATGGGAGTACCAGTACCTTGCTCGATTAGCTAGCATGCCTCCACAAAGCTGCTCTGTAGATTGCTAGCTATAGTTGTAACTCTGAAACTACATAGGATCCATATGTTTTAATGATAAAATAATGGAGAGATCTCGTAAACACGACACAGAAATCTATTTTAATAAGATGCCCATAATGGTGAACTAACCCTTCAGCATGAAGTTGGGGTACAAAACCATGCTTCACTAGCAAGGCATAAAATTACAATATAATTATGAGTGTGCAAGACCTGATAGATGATCTGCAAGGACCAGGAAGGCGATATCTAGCAGAATATGTACAAAGTAGAATGCCAAAGATAATTGCAAACAAATCAACCTGAACATGCTGAATCCGAAAAACTCTCTAGGACAACAAATCTCACAGAATATGTAGAAGAAATTTACAGTGATTATTCTTTCATGAAATCGTCAGGATGTCGATTGTTCTTCCCAGAATTATTGTCAGATTTGCCCTGTCCCAAGGGGGCGCCTAGATGTGTCACCAGTAGCCCATGCCTTGTAGTCCTTGGCAAGCTGCCAAAAAGGTAGAGAATAAGAAATTCTGCCCAAAAAGCGAATTAATCGAGGAAAACAATCCATGGACAACCAAAACCTAGAGGCAGCAATCAGATTGAACGTGTACATGAGATTTCTACAAAAACTGACTTTTTAGCTAAACGGTTGGACATTAGACCCACAAAAAAAATTTCATGACATTCCTACTGGGGTACATAATTTGGATACAAAGCAAAAAAAGCTTCTCCATCCTACTTTTCCAAACCATGACACGACTTGCATTGCCTTAAATGGGATAATTTATTTCGCCTGCAAAGATTGCTGGCTAAATACAATTGTTTTGCAGTGTTAGAGGCGAAACACATAAAACACCTAACTCTGACAAAGAACAACCTGATAGAAAACATTGTGATCAGAGAAAAAATTGGTCTCTAACAGTCCTTTCCTGTGAAATTTCGAAGATTTAACCAACCTGGCTCAAGAATCTTGGGAGCATCATTTTAAGCAGCTGTTGCAAAACTTGATTTCCTGTAGACTCTATCATCTCAACTGGTATTGCTCGAAATGCAAAAGGTATATCAATGACAACCTGATAAATCTCAGGTTAGTACTGTTAATCCAGATTTGCGCATAGGTTCTCCATATCAAGGCCAACCTGACAAATCTCAGCTTTGTATTATTAATCCATGGTTGAATCATAAAATAAATAACATCATGAATGAATTGAATGCAGAAGAACCTCTATTGTTGTCTCTGAAATTAATTGTCGAGCAGTTGAGGATTTATCGCTGAAACTATAAGATACTTCATTCACCATAGAAGCTGCAATCCAAGATCAAACTAAAGTTATTGGACATCTGATAAACATTATATATTTACCTTCAGAGTTACAGATTAAAAATAGACAAGAATCATTTTAAAAACCTATGCATTATATCTAAAGTTTAAACAAGATGGTATCCTACCTCAAAAGTGAATTTTTTTGTAGGCATTATGTACAAAAATATCAATAAATTCAGAAGCTTATATTGCACTGGGAATAGTATCTGGATACTGGTGCGGTAGAAGTTTAAAAAGAATGCGATTGATCTGTAAAAGCTGAAATGGAAATTCCACTGGAACAGTTCGTCACAACGAATCTTACAAGTTAAGTTTCTGTTATCTATTATTATACAGTGATTTACTGAAGATTCAGAATTAATGATACTAGCTTAATGCATGAACTACTGAAATGAAAGAAGCTAAGAAAATAACACCCCATCCACACAATGAACACAAGCTGTACTTTGGGAAACCCCAATACAGGAAAAAACCAGCTAAAAGGGGAGGCCTACCGCCTATGCCTTGCTCTTTTCTTCCCGGTTATAAAATGCAAATACAAAGAAAGTGCACACTATGGAGTTGCCATGAACAGTGTGGCCTGAATAGCTGCTATAGGATCTACTTCTTCTATTACGCTTTAGCATCCCACTCCTAGATGCTCTGCTCAACTATGGAATAATAAACAATACAATGTGAATGGAACCCCTTTATTTCCTAGCAGCACAGTATTTAACATGGCCTGATAGTTGTCTAGGGTTAGGGTTAGGGGTTTTGGACCCTCTAGAATCTTCTTGAAAGACCACACATGACTATCTCCACATGTGTGAGTAAGGTGAGCTGACGTGGCACCCACTTGGTATCATGGTGGTCAACAGGATAGGTCAACTTGCAGGAGGCATAACTTCCTCATACAAACTCTAATTGAGGTGATTTCCACGCCGTTGGAAAGATTTAGATGAGTAGAACAGCATCAAGAAGCTGAGAACTTTGCTCGCAAAGTCTTGACCCCAAAAGCATCCATTCAAGGCCTCAAATAGGCTCCAAAAGTTTCTGGACCCTTAATCACCAAAGCAGGACCTGCCCTAAAATGCACCCTACAAGCCAATCGCTCGTATTTTTCCACCCAGAAAATACCAAAATAGATGAAAAATTATATAATCAGTGATCTGAAAATCTTTAAGCATCCTGTCCTATAGGTTTTCCCTGGCTCAAAAATTATTCTTCTTGTTCTGTGGCCTGTCCTGCAGATTTCACTCTGTACTTTGTCCTGAGATGTTTTGACTCTGCGGATCTCATATCAAGTTGTATGGGGATTTGAATCTTGATGTGCATGTGGTCCTTACTTCTTAGACCCATGGCGTTACTGCTACAAATGATTTTAGCATTTGTCCTTTTAATTTAAATGGCTTTGTAATGTGCCTCGGATCTGAGCTTGTTTACGCACAATGATATCATGATTTATAACTCACAGAACTAAAAATGCTTGGAAGACGGAACAAAAACAACAATTTTGTAAATAAAACTTCTATTTCAAAGCTTGTATTACAAAAATACCACAGCTTACATATAAATCATTTGTCCTTTTAATTTAAATGGCTTTGTAATGTGCCTCGGATCTGAGCTTGTTTACGCACAATGATATCATGATTTATAACTCACAGAACTAAAAATGCTTGGAAGACGGAACAAAAACAAGAATTTTGTAAATGAAACTTCTATTTCAAAGCTTGTATTACAAAAATACCACAGCTTACATGTATGCCTCTCAGGTAAACACTAGCTAAACACCCCTTGGTAGCTTTAGGCCTCCCACTCCTACATATACATGTGTGTGTGTGTACAGTGGTACACACACACAAAGGTTATGCCGCCGGACTGGAACATCAACTGACAGAGATTGGAAGGCTAAATGATTGTTCGGTTTCTACAGTGGACTTCAGGATCCCTGCGTTTTTGCAATATCTGGGCATTCCAAGCTTCTGAAGGTCCCTCAGATATTCCACTATTTGGGGCTTGTGGCCTTTGGACCACACTACAACTTTGTGGTCGCAAGCTTATGCATTCCCCGCAACCTTGGTCTACCTGTCTGCAACTTTACCAATCAGCAATTTTACCAATCAGCAATTTTCCTAGTGGGGCTTGTCCTGGTCAGCGACCTAAGCTCTGCAGGGCAGTAATCCTCAGCAATATTACTTTTGATCTTTTGCAGGTCCACAACCCAACATCTTCTGAGCCACAACTGTACCACCATATTTTATTGCACCTCTATGCAGCCACAACCTGCTCCACTCTGCAATCTCCACTGCAACTTTCTCAAAACTACAACTTTCATTGTGGATCTTTTACTTATGTGCACCTTCTGCAACCTCGTGAAATCTGCTTTGCAAATC
This sequence comes from Larix kaempferi, assembly GCA_027924585.1. Taxonomy (NCBI): domain Eukaryota; kingdom Viridiplantae; phylum Streptophyta; class Pinopsida; order Pinales; family Pinaceae; genus Larix; species Larix kaempferi. The sequence continues at coordinate 5,685,762 of BSBM01000805.1, read as the reverse complement.
TGACCCAGATTAGAATCATTGTCATTTTTAGTTTGAAATAGACTCTGTTTGGGAAAGCCTAGGAATAGGCATAGCACAATAGTTCCTATTGTCCCAAAACTCTGTGGGCCAGCATTCCTGTACCCTCAGACAAACCCATGACGCCAGGACCTGGACTCTATGTTTGAGATTGTTATGTGGCATTTTTTCTTGGATTTTCATGTTTCTTGCCATTTCAAAACATTCTTGCATATTACAAGGTATTCGAAAAAAAAAAATTGGTCTTTAAATGAATTTTAATGACAAGCATATTCTTTCTCTAAATGGTTTTGCCCTCATAGCATTTGGAGTTTTATGTACCATAATTCCAAAACATCTATTCAACCTAGCAAGTTCAGTAACTTCTTCCCATAAGAAACAAAAGCTGCTAAGATTGGCCTGTAATCTAATTTATGATTCCCTTATGTGAAAAGTGTTTCCTCGTAGCCAGGTAAATATCATAGATAATCAACGACTCCCACAGGAAAGTAACATCTCATGAGTTTTAAAATATATGCCAGCTCGACAATCACTAACAGATCATTGTTAGACATGAAGCAATAATTAGCAGTAGCGTAGCACAATAGACAAAGCGAATAAACCTTGCCTCGCTTTTGCCCCATATTCACTTCCCTTGCCGGTTAATCCGATCCTGGGTGACAAGAAAGGGCAAAAGATCGAATTGGCTAGAGTAATAGGCACTTTAACTATTTATCTCGAAAATTGAGAAAAAAAGGATTGACCCATGGAGTTAGTGGGGTAGAGGCTGTTGGGAACCTCGTGGCACTTTGTGTCCTCCAGTTGAACAGCCGGAAGTTTTCAGAACCGACTTGTGGAGCTAGAGGGGAACCTTGTGTTCTCTTGTTGAGCACCCAACAGTTTCTCTCAAGTTGAAGGATAAGTGTTAGAGGTAGTTACATTAGTTAAAACAATCATTTTGTTTCTTTTGCACTTTCAATACACTAATTCCCTAAGCTAAAGAGAGACATAAAATCCTTTAAAACTTACAGGACCACTTGCAAAACATCTTATTTTCTTGTCACGGTATTTTCATTTCAATCTCGTTACTTTCAAAGCAATTTATTTCCAGTTCAAATTTATTTCTTTGTCAGTTAGTTGGTTTTCTTTGCTAGCAAGTGATTTTCTTCATGCAATTTTGAAAATTCTAATTTTGGGAAAGCAAATTCTTTCAAGTTTATTGTGTACATTGTATTGTCTATTAAACAAGTTTTGATTTATTGTTGACTCCATAACCCAAGTAGAATAGGCACCGGTTAATTGATTGTTTCTTACTTTTAACTTTATCTTTTTAAATTTCAAATCAAGGTTTGCATGTTATTAAATAATTTGCATATTGCATGATTGCTGGTCATTCAACTTAAATAATTATAATCAAATTTGAACTCCTAAAACTAAAACACTTTAAAACTTGGTAAATAGGGACTACCCCCTTGACCTTTGGGAGTTGGGTCTAAACGTTGGAGTTAGGAATCGAGGTGACAGTGGGTTCTCAACTCATAGTTGCCCTCAAGAACACCTAGTAGTTGGGAGAATTTTCTACGGTTAAGTGTGTTTTAGGCAGCAACAATGGCCATGAGGTAAAATTTAGAAGCATGGAATTCATAAATGTCCCCCTCTGTTGGTTAAATCGATGGATGGGAACATTACAAAGGGGTAACAATCTCCACAATGATTATAAAGTTAGAACAACATGAATGGTATGCGGATATATGTTATTACCTCAAGAGTCTTAGATGTCTGGACGACCTGATTGATCATAAGAGAAGAAATTTAAGGTTAAAAGCATCTAAGTATTGTATGATTCAAGATGGACTGGGTTGGAGAAACCTTGAAGGATTGGTGCTTAGATGTGTTGACGATCAAGATTCGATAAAAACTCATGTCAAAGTTACATACAGGATGTGGGGAGCATTATGCAGCAAAAACTACAACTCACAAAATTCTAAGGGCAAATTATTATTGGCCTGAAATATTTGTCGATGTCCACAATTTGTTAGAGTATGTGAGCCTTGTCATCTTTTCACAAGGAAGCAGAAGTAAGCAGCTTTGCCTTTGCAACAAGTTTTACTTGAAGTTTCTTTCCAACAATGGGGCCTTGACTTTATCAGTAAATTTAAGGAAAATTCAAGCAGCGATTATACATGGATCCTCACTACTACCAATTATTTCAGGAAGTGGGTAGAAGCTATCCCCACTAAGAAGGAAACCAATAAAGTAGTCATGGAATTCCTAGAAGATATGATTATTACAAAATTTGGTGTCCAAGCAAAGATTACCACCGACAATGCCATGGCTTTCAGTTCAATGGAATTTTCTACATTTTATTTCAATTATGGTATTGTTCTATCTCATTCTTCCAACTACTACCCTCAAGGAAATGGTCTTGCAAAATCAAGTAATAAGAATTTAATCACCATCATTAAAAAGATAATGGGAGACAACAAAAAAGAATGGGATAGTAAGATAAAGCATACTCTTTGGGCTAATATAATAACAAAGAAGCAATCTACAAGAAAAAGCCCATTTGAGTTAGTCTACGAGATTCAAGTTACTTTGTCGATACATTTAAGAATCCATGTATATCAATTATTGCAGCAATTCACTTCAAATCGGGATGTAGTTCAAAACAAGATAAATCAACTAATAGAATTTGATGAAACCAAAAGGAAAGCATTTGATCGGTGTGTTAAAAACCAAGCAAAATTCAAAAGCATATTTAAAAAGCAGGCTCATTTAAAGTCATTTCAGAAAGATGACTTGTGCTTTTGTGGGATAAGAGAAGAAAAATCAAGCAAGCATGACAAGTTCGACAATTGAATTAATTATGCTTATGGGTCCTGACAAAATTAACGGCATGGCTGGTCCGAATTCTTTCTATCTTTTAATCATTTGGATGGAGAAAGGCTGCATCTGCCCATGAAAGGGCAAAACCTAAAATTGTTCTTCAAAGGTAACATCTTATGCCCGAGGGACATCTAGGTAAATAGAGTAGATTTTCATTTGTTTTTCATTTCAATATTCTATTAGAATTGTTATTTTTCCCTTATAGTTTCATGCATTCTCTTTATGTTAGATGTGCAACTGACATATTTTATATGATGGTATCCAAGTATTTTCTTGTATTTTTTATATATGTTGGTGAGATGGTTTTTCAAATTATACGTTGCAGATTCTAGAGTTCTCGTATGCTTTCCCAGAAAGAGCACACGTCCCCATATGGAGCCAATGGTCACCCCTCAATTTGCATGAGGATGATTATGAGGATTTAAGACGACAATGTACCAGAAGACTCGCAGTTCCAAGGCTTCTTCAAGGCTTCTTCTTCTTCTTCTTCTTCTTCTTCTTGTCACCATCACATTGTCCATGGTCTTGCAGAAGAAAATTGTAAATGAGATGACATGTGCTATATCTGTAAAAAGGGCTAGTACAATTCTCCAACTATGACGAATGTCTCATAAGTGTTAGTTCTTAGTTGGATTTGGACCACTATGGTCTAGATTTGTCGAAATTTTTTCACTTGGAAAAATCCTCCAAAGACATGAGCATGTTCTTAGTATACCTGCATGCCTTAGTCAGGCCCCTCTTGGCCCTTAGTCTATTAAGTTGTCATGAATCTCATAGTGTATCACTATGGACAGGTGTTTAGAGTTAGTTAGGGTCCCTTGGAGTGATTATCATGTTGTATTATTGTAAAGTATTGTTTTGTGGGGATGTATATACTCTATGGAATGCCCCGCTCCTTTAAAAATGGTGGGGGCACTCCATTTGGACCAATTTAACCCCTCAAACTATGCTAGGCGCACCCCTTGGTGACATAATCCCCTTTTTTGGGATTTTTTAGAAACAAGAATCCCTTATTTATGGGATTTATGTTTGGAATCCCTAATATTTGGACTCTGGAGACATAATCCCCTGATTTTGGGGCCCAAAATCTTGTTTTTTGGAATTTCATAGGGCATTGCTCATTCTATGTGGAGTGCACCTCTTGGAGACATGATCCCTTGATTTAGGGATGTTTGCCCCCAACATGTGGCATCCTTAGGCTTGGGCACATATCTTATTGTCCTCTATCTCCTAGAGGCGGTGCATTCTCCCTTGCATGAGCTCCTACACTTGGCTTATATCTACTAGATGTGGTACTCTTTCTCATGCATGCCTCCAACACTTGGCATGCACCCTCTTGCTTCATTTGGGCTATATAAGGAGTGCACCCCTCCTTCATTTGTGGTTGGTTGTTGCTTGGCACTTTGGTCTATTGTAATATTTCTCTCTTGAGAGTTTCATTGGAATACCAATCAAAAGGTTTTGGAGGTCATATCGAGATCCATCTTATCATGTGTGGCTTGTCTCTTGCTTCATGCATCTAAGTTGGAGGTAACATTTACCGTAGCATTGTCATTTATCTCTCTTTTGCTTGGCCATTGAAAGGGTATTATTACATGGTTGGAAGAGATGGTATGTTAATTTTTATTATAATTCTCTTTGTTATTCTACTAAGAAGATAGCTATTTTTTGCATACTTTCCTTAATCCAGATTATGCAATACTAGTGTTTTCCTTGTAGAGAGCACCCCTAAGGGAAAGGAAGGAGAGATCTAGTCTCTCTCCCTTTGTTATCTAAATCTTTCACATCGAGAATACCAAGGTAAGCCCTCTTGGTCAGTCCTTGTTGACTCCATAGCCCATCTATTTGATACTAGTCTCTCTCTCAACCATCCAAATATTTTTTTTTAAATATCCTTTCCTTTTTCAAGTGAAATCTATAATTACAAAGAAGAGCACAAATAGATTTCATCTCCTAGATATATTAATTCATTTGTATCGAATAGCAATCAAAGTAGATCTAGCTAATTATAAGTTGAGGTTCTTTATCTAGCTAATATCTTGAAAAGTTCCGACTTTCTTAGACTAAACCCAAACCTGCCTTAGAATTCAGCTAACAAATATTCATAGGTTGCAGATTTAGGTGTAACCAACTTAGCAAGTTAAAGATAAATCCCTTTGCAGGTTGTCTAGCAGTCTCTTATACTTTGAAATTCGATTTATATTCTATTTTTTATTGTAAATCCCTCATCAGCCTCAAGGGATACCTTTCTCTCAGAAGGAAATAGTGATTTTTACCACTGCTAAAAGTGTTTTTAACCACTCATTATCAAAGCAGTCCTACCTCTTTTGCATAGCAGTTTCAAAGTATATTTTCAAGTGGCTACTGCTGTCATATATTTGGTCAATTTTTCAGATTTGCAGGTCCTATCTAACCAGTCCCAAAGCTCATCAATTCTCGAAATCTAACAGTGATTTTTACCACTCTTCCTTCACAGTTTTATCTCTTTTATGTTGCCAGATTTTCAAATGGATTATACCTTTGAGTATTTTGGGCATTGTTACGTGGTACCAGTACTAGTGCACCTTCATATGTTTTCCTAAGGAGAGGGGTCATCTTTTTCTTCAGGACCATGATGAGGTGTTATCATTACTTTCTGAGAGGTGGTTATGGACGAACCCTTTGGTCCTTCCCTTAGGAGTACTATGGCTTAGTGGCATTGTTGACTGCCTCATTCCAGGGCTTGTAGCCCTGAGGTTGGTGTTCGGGGCTCTTAGAGGTGGTCACTGGATCACATGACCCCCTGCTTGTTTTCCACACCGGTGACAATGTTTCAGCTTTGAGGCTCTTGCCTCCCCTTCTGGTCACCTTGTACACCCATCCTGGTCCCTTTCCAACAGAGTGCCCTCTCTCCTTGGTGCAGTTTCCTTAATGACGTCATCCTTGGTCACCAGGCCCACAGGCTTCTAGAGGGGGGACGTTGAGGGATTTTCAACATTATTGGGGTTATATGGGGCATGACGATCCCCCCCTGCTCACTCCACCTCTCCGAGTGAAGCTTTCTACTTATTTTTAGTCATTTTTACCAATTTTTAGGCACCTAGGGGGAAAATGCCCTAGTTAGCCATCTTTAAGCCATCTTTTGGCCATCTTTAGACTATTTTATATTATTTCATGTTATATTTTTACATTGACATTTATTTGGCCTGTCGGCCTGGTTATTTTGTAAAGTGAGTTGAGAAACATATAAATACAACTCCTCACCTCATTTGTAAATCATAATTTATGGGATAAAACACTACAATGTTTCTCTTTTACCCTAGATATGTTAGGACATTTTTGACACTTGGGAGTTAGTTAAGTTCAACTTGGTCTAATATATTCGTTAGGTATGCATTTGTATATATGTAATCCAACGGTCACGATATAAAGTGATCCGACGGTTCAACTTCTCTCGATCTTAATGGCACTTGATCCATGGCTTAACACCCAATTGGTCCATGATCTCTATTTAAAAAGCATGGAGGGTCACTTGCTCTATGATCCATTATTGAGAGAAGCTCATGTAATATTTTTTCTTCTGTATAATAAATTGCTCCGTAGAAGTTATTTGGCCGGGGCCATGGACTGTTTCCCTCTAGGGGGTTTTAACCACGTCAAAACGCTGGTGTACCCATCTATGATCTCTGTGTGTGAATGGTGTCCTTGGTGTTCGGTCTGTGTGGATATACCTATTATTCAAACATGGTATCAGAGCGTTGTTGAGGGCCGTCTCCATTTTATTGAGATCAAGATCTGAAGCCGATGCGACTGCATGCGGGAGTTGTTGCCAAGATCTGCTATTTCTGACCGTTTTTGGGCTGGCTTAAGCGCTCCATTGTGTTCAGAGCGTTTATTCCATTAAGGACCACCTTTTGTTTTGTATGAAAAGGCTCTCATTTGCCCTATCTGTGGCCATTTTACAAATCCGAGGTATATTGTTTTGTTTTTCACAGTTTTATTTCTCTCTGTATCATTTCGATTTGCAGTTCCTTTTTTATTTTTCTGGAAGCGATAGCCTCCTCTCTACGCATGCTAGCGGTCTCGGCCGACCATAAACAGCAAGAAAGGTAGGTCGTTTACCAGGAGGAACTAACGAAAAACAAACAAAGAGCGGGAAAGCTTTGAGTTTTTTTTCTTGTTTTTTGTTTTCTATGTGTAAAGTTGTTTTGCAAGCTAAAACAGGGGTCTGTGGGGTAAGCACGCACCACAAGGCAAAAAGAGTTAAAAAAAAAAAAAAACCCTCCTTCACAACATTTTCTATATTTTTTATAGCTCACTTGGTTAAAAGTTACTTATTAAGAGGTCTTAAGTCCAAATCCTCTTATTATTTGTTGCATTATTGTAAACGTGATCTCATATATGAAAAAAAACAAGTTACTTTCTTTCCTTCTAAGTTGTTTTTCCTTTTTTATTTTCTAAAGCAACTTTATAAAAAAAATAAGTTTCCTTTTATTTTTAAGTTGTTTTTTCTTCCTTTTTTAAGCAACTTATGTAAAAGTGACCTTCACTTGTTTATAAAAGTAAGGCACATAAAGGAATTTCATTTTGTAAAAGTGAGCTAAGGAGTTAAGATAGGACTAAGGGGGATTTTTTTTAAAAACTATTATTGTCGTGCACTTACCTCCACTTACCACGTGGTACCTTGGCTGCTCTTTCAATTTTTTTTCAAAAGAGCATAACTTTTTCATCCGAAAGCTGAATGCAGTGTCGTTTTTTTTTAAACCGCTTATTTTTTTCGAGCTCTATTTTTTTTCCAACTAGTTTTCAGCCTTGAAGTCATATTTATTTCATAATGGAAATTTCAAATGATATGCTTCTTACCAGTACAAATTATTTTGTATGGAAGCCTCGTATGGAAGATATTCTTAGAAGCAAAGGGTTATATAGACTTACCCTTGGCATGGAAACTCCTCCCTATGATCCTGATAAACTAGCAAAATGGGAAAATAGAAATGATTCAGCTCGTGGTTTGATTGGTTTGTCAGTTTCTCCTGATCTACAGTTTCATCTTCAAGGCATTCATGCACCGGATGATGCTTGGCAAAATCTAAATACTGTTTTTGGTATTAAAAATGAGATTAGAGCTCATCAGCTTGAGAATGAGTTGCTTACATTAGATCCTAATAATTTCTCTTGCATGGAAGATTTTATAACAAAGTTTAAAACTCTTAGAGTCTTATCGGCTGCATGTAAAGTCACAAAGGCAGATGATGGCCTTATTTATGCCATTCTTGCCAAGTTGGGGCCTGCATATTCTGTGTTTGTCTCAACATTTCATTCCACTAGAAAAGCTCTTCTTTCTTCAGGAGATCAATACAAAGCTCCCTCTTTTGATGCTTTTTGTGATTCTTTAATAAGAGAAGAAGAAAAACTCTTACATCTTGGACTAATTAATACAGCCAGTACTTCTCACAAAGCTTTAGTAGCTCGGTAGCCACATGGTCCGAAGAATTCCAAGAATCCGAAGAATCCAAAGAAGAGCAATCAAAATAACAAGGGTCCTAAATCTTCTCAGCCTCAAAATTCTTCTCAACAAGATAAAGCCGCCAAATTTAAAGGAAAGAAGATACAAAGACATTGCAACTTTTGTAATCGCAATGGGCATGAAGAGTCAAGGTGTTTTAAGAGGATGGAAGCTCTGGAAGCAACAATGGAGAAGCATCACATGCAGCTTGATTCCTCTTCAACTTCATCTTCAGGACAAGCACTTTCAGCCTCTAGTTTTGCACTTACAACATCTTCTTGTTCTTCTTCAAATGAATGGCTTATAGATTATGGAGCATCTTATCATATGGCTAAGGATAAAGCCATTTTTTTTATTTAAATAATTGTAACACCAAACAAATATTTGTTGGTGATGATAGATCACTTAGTGTTGAAGGGTCTAGTATTGTTCATCTAGATAATGGACAGTTTAATGATGTATTATGTGTTCCTACTCTTTCATGTAATCTTTTATCAATATACCAGATCACTCATTCAGGTGAAGGTAAAATCTTAGAGTTTTCACCTCACCAAGTTGTAATCAGAAATTTAAAGGATCCACGACATGTATTAGCTACTGGAACAGTTGACGATATTACCAGGTTGTACAAGTTTGACAGCTTTGGGTCATCTTCACTTCCATCAGTTTTTGTTGCTCATAGTGATGAACTGAGCAAGCTTTGGCATGAGCGATTAGGTCACTTAAATTATCGCTCATTGTAACAACTATGTACAGAAAATATGGTGACAGGTCTTCCTATGGTCTCTTGCAAGGATGGTGTTTGTTCTGGTTGTGTACTCGGAAAACATCATCGGGATAGTTTTGACAATCATGCCTCTTAGCACGCCTCGGCTCCTTTGCAACTTGTGCACAGTGACTTGTGTGGTCCTCTACCTTCTGCTTCCTTCTCTTGTTTCAAATACTTCTTGAATGTCATTGATGATTACTCCAGACGCACTTGGGTTTATTTCTTAAAACTTAAGAGCGAAGTTTTTGGCATGTTCTTGGCCTACAAGGCCCTTGTTGAGAAACAATTTGGTCATCAAATTCTTAAGTTAAGATCTAATAATGGGGGAGAATTTGTTAACAACAAGTTCACTACTTTCTGCACTGAACAAGGAATCCAACAACAACATATTGTTCCATATACACCACAACAAAATGGTGTAGCTGAAAGGAAGAACCGCACTCTAAAAGAAATGGCTAATTGTATGCTCCAAGCTAAAGGACTAAGTCTTCGATATTGGGTTGAAGCTATAAATTATGCAAATTACATAATTAATCGCACCCCCACTAAAACTTTACAAGGAATTACACTGGAAGAAGCATGGAGTAAAATTAAACCAGATGTCAGTCATTTCAGTGTGTTTGGTAGTGAAGCATGGGCTCATATTCTAGATGAAAAACGGAAAGCATTGCAACCTAAAAGTGAAAAGTGCATATTTGTTGGTTATTCTGAAGATGTCAAAGGCTATAGACTTCTTCTGCCACATTCTCATGATATAATTATAAGAAGAGACGTCAAATTTAATGAATATATATTGGCCTGCAAGCCTAATTCGACGCGTGTGCCATCATCTTCTTCTTCTTCTTCACCTCTTGATATTTCTCCTACTTCGGTTACTTCTTCAAATGATGATGATAGTGAGGATGAAAATCCTCCTCCGCCTGCTCAACCTCCTCCAGCACCAGCTTCACAGCTTCCTAAATGGGTTTGCTCTACTAGAGAAGCTGCAGGTGATCTTGTCGGTGATCCTACAGATCGGCATCATACTCGCTCTCAGTTTCAACAAGCCTCATTAACTTTGGCTCAAGTTCCAAAAAATTGTGATCCAGAGACATTTGAAGAGGCTTCTGGCCATCCAGATTGGGATGGAGCAATGGATGAAGAATACAACTCCTTAATGGCAAATAACACTTGGGATCTTGTTCCTCTTCCCAAAGGTAGAAAACTTGTCTGATGTAAGTGGGTTTACAGAACCAAATATGGACCAGATGGCAGTATTGACAAACATAAGGCAAGACTAGTTGCTAAAGGATGCTCTCAAGTTGAAGGCATAGACTGCACTGAAACCCTTGCACTAGTAGCCAAAATGAATTCCATCCGCCTTGTTCTTGCCCTTGCTGCATCTTTTCATTGGGAAGTTTATCAGATAGATGTTAAATCCACCTTCTTGCATGGGGATTTGCAAGAAGAAATCTACATGGAACAACCTCCTGGTTACATTCAATCTGACTCGAGTCTTGTTTTCCGCCTCAAGAAATCTCTCTATGGCCTTAAGCAATCCCCTCAGGCTTGGTATGATAAAATGGACAAGTTTCTTCTAGATACTAGTTTTTCTAGATGCCATTCTAATTCAAATGTCTATACCAAGAAATTCAATAACCATCTCATAATCCTAGTCCTTTATGTTGATGACCTAATACTTACTGGTAGTGACCCTAAACTTATCCACCATGTGAAGTTAAGTCTTAAGCAACAGTTTGAAATGACAAACCTTGGACACTTGCACTATTTTCTTGGCCTCCAACTCTTGCAAACTCAGAAAGGTATTTCCCTTTCCCAGTCTAAGTATGCTTGTGATCTTCTCTACCGCCATCACATGAAAGATTGTAAACCAGCTCCCTCTCCCTTCCAGTCCGGAGTCAAACTTTCTACCATTTGTTCAACACCTGAAGTAGATGCTACTTTGTATCGCCAGCTTGTTGGTAGCCTCTTGTACTTGACTCACACCGTCCTGACCTTTCCTTTGTTGTTGGTCTTGTTTCCCGATATATGCAATGCCCTCATGAAAGTCATTGGAAAGCAGCAAAAAGAATCCTTCAAAGTCATTGGAAAGCAGCAAAAAGAATCCTTCAATATGTTCGAGGTACAGTTTAGTTCAGGATACATTACAATTTGGGGGGACTCCTTCTTTAGTTGGTTACTGTTATCACACAACTTGTAGTTGTCCCTAGAGGTATCCCATCCGAGATGGTAGAGGAGATGGACAACTAAATAGGTGGCCCAAGAGATGCCACGGTTCCCAATGCAAGCTGGGATTCACGTCAACCGAGGCACTCTTCACTTTAAATCAAGATGAAACAAGACCTAGGGGAAGACCCTATAGCCAATCAAAGGTGATTGGACCAAGACAAAGGTTTCTAGTAAAATGTGAAAGATGAGTTACGGAAACCAATGCAAAGTTAGGTGGACCTAGAATTTTAAGTATGGTTGAAAGAGGCTTAAGGAGTGACTAGTGTTTCAACCAATGAGTGATTTAGGCCACATAATGAAATTAGATAACAAGATCTAGTACCATAAAAGACACATGTGGGACCCACTTCCTTGGGATATGGGAATGGTTCAAATGGGACCCACAAGGTGAAGTTAAGGGTGCAAATGGTACTGTTATCACCCAAACTGTAGTTACCCCTATGGATGTATCCACTCAAGGATGGCAATAGGGAAGGGCAACTCAAAAGGTGCAACCACGATCACCTCGACCTCCAATAGATGGTTGTCACGCCAGTCGAGGCAACCTTCACTTTATGTTATCTAGCCCAGACAACAAAGGGGGAGACCCAATCTACTCTCGACAGGAGAGATCAAAACCAAGACACCAAATCAAGTTAATTCTAAGTGAAGTAAGGTGTATGGTTTATCCTAGACCTTAGGATGAAGTCACAAGACAAGTGGGGGGTTCAATGAGTATAGCTTTGGTTCGTTATTGATGTGAGAGTGACTTATGATTTGTGAAATAGGATCCAGGATTAAGGTACTAGTTCAATGTGAGAAAATCCACTGCCTTGGGAACCGTGTCCAATGCAGGGTAGTTTAGGGGTTGAATTGGGGCTAACTAGTACAAGTGACAAGCTTGATTATGATACATGATGACATCAAAGAGTTTAGTTCACCACACTAAGGTCAAACCACAAGTTAATCCAACAATCTAGGAAAGTCGAATTGACTTGGAGAGAAACCAGTGCCTTGGGAATTGGGATAATGGAGTCAAAGTAAGGTTAGCTTGTGGTTAAGGACTCCTATTGCATGAGACAAGTGGGCAATTAAAGTCTTGATGGATGAATAGGTCTAGATCTAAGTTTAACCTAAGTGGACCACGATCCCTTAAAACAAGGAATGCTATCCCCAAGGCAAGTTTTGACAAAGTGACCTACTAGACCTAGGTTTTGAATTATTCCCGTTCCAAATCCACTGAAATCTCAAGTACCCACGTCCTAGAAGTGGGACAACTCCCTTCTCCAAGGTGGTGCGCCTTTACCCAAGGAGGCTAAAATGTGGGTTAAGTGGGTCAAGACAAGTCCGATGGCATCCAAAATTTAGATCCGGGTAAGTTAATCAAGTAGGAGTGTGGATCTACAATTTCAAGGCAATCCGATGGCTAGATCTTACTAGATCTGAGTTTGAAGATACCAAGTGGTCCCAAATGGGGATTAAATCCCTTAAAATGTGGAATAGGGCCCACTAGGTAGAAATCAGAAAAGTGACAATCTGGGGGTAGGTTATTGGATGTGTAGATCATGAATCAAGCGGGATCTCACCTACCCACATACTAGATCTAGGTCAACTCACCAAACTAGGAAGTGCTCCCTTGCTTGGAGAGGCTAAATGCCTTGGGAAGAGGGTCAAATGGAAGCCAATCCTCACCAAACTATAGATCCGGCATGCCGTGGATACTATAGAGGTGGGTTTTCAATATCTTACCCAAGAAGCCACTAGATCTTAGTAGATCTGAAAAAATGTAAAAATGAGGGTTTTGAAGCAATTAGGGTTTTATCAATTTATGAGCTATGTCAATGGATTGGATCAAGATAAGAGAAACAAACCTGTGGATCTTACCTGGGTAACCTTGTAGATGCCTTGATGATGATGATCTATGCAAACCCGATCAATTTGAGAAGCTTTGAGGTAGTTTTCTATGCAATCGATTTAGTCCAAGAAGCCAATGCGCCCTCTCTCCTGCACAACAAACGTCAACAATATCAGATTTGATGCAATCAAGAGATAAGACTAATGTCACAAGAGAAGTAACAGAAAGATAGCATAGATCACAATGATGCTAATGATAACCCCCTGATACAAGCGAATGCCAAGAAAGTCGATTTGAAGAAGCCTTGCAAAATCGCCCTTGTTGAAGTCGCCCTCCTGTAGACAAGACAATGATTTCCAAAATAGATAGATCTTACCACAAATTCCAAATACTAGGTTGCAATAGACTTTCCAATCACCATCTAAGAACACCGGATGCAAAGGAGACCACAAGAATTTCCACAAGAAAGTTTTTCTATACCAATAATCCAAGAGCCAAAGACCCCTTACAATGAGAAGCTCTCTCCTTTAAATAGGAAGGAGAGGCATCAAAATCCTAACCACTTTTTGAATGAGTGGCTAAGATTAAAAGATACAAATGTCTAATCAATGGTTGAGATGAGCTCAACAATAAAATACATGGATCACTAATAAAATATAATATGAGTGGACAAAATCGCCCTAGAAGAGGGGAATCACTAATAAAAGATACTCATGGAGGGTGACGTCATCCACTAGAGGGGGCAAAAGTACATGGGCCCACCTCATATGACTAGGACATGACAAGTGAAGCACATGGTGGGGCTAGGAGGCATCAATCCTTGCTAGCTCATCCCCATGGCACAATAAAATAATATAATATGTCCAAAATAAATACAAATGATCAAATCTGTCCTCGAAATCTATGAGAGACATGCAGTAAATGGCCTCCTGTGGCCTCTGTCGACCTCCCTGATTGATGAAAACTGGCTGGAAGATAGGGGGTTCACCCTGGAAGACCTCTGTGAAAACCAAGTGTCAAAACCTTGCCTCAATTGCCCAAATCGAATTCCTCAGTGACCCTTTTATCCGAGTTATGGACTGCCTCGATAATTGTGAAAGTGCTGAAACTGCCACCTAGGGTACCTGCGCTGTCAAACTGAGCCCACCAGGCTCTCCAGAAGGGGGGGTAAATGGTAATATCAAGTGGCTGGACCACCCCCTCCTCATACAGCGCCCTAGGTGAACTGGCCTCTCATGGCCCCTGCTACTCAGGCTGGGAAATTAGCCCCAAATCTGGTCAACAAGTGGAAAACTGCATCTATCACTGTCAGAAGTGCCCGGAACTGAATGATAAGTGTCTCATTGGATCCACAAGACCCAAATATGCTAAGAATGTGTACTCATACACCATGGGTTTCCCTGATGGGCTAGCTATAAGGTCCACCATATATGGACAGTGCATAATCTGATGATCTGAAGTAATAATAAAACCTGTTGAACCGCATCAATCATCATCTGAATCATATGTCCATCATATAGCATCATCATCAAGAGTAGGTGGGACCATCAATCATCATCAATAAGCATACATGGCCCACATCATCACGGATCCCAAGAAATGACCATAGTCAATCTGCGTTTGACTAGGTCAATATATAACCAAGGATAAATCATATCAATAGACTAAAACATGTTCCTCTAATCAAACTCACAGCTTAACTTAAAGCATAACATCATTTAGTGGCATTAATCATATTTGTTCCTTCCGTTGTTATTTATATTTACTTGCACAATAGCTTAAATGACAAACTCACCCATTGGACAAGGTCTAACTGCTAGCTAAGGATGAAGGCCAGAAACAAGGTTGGACAAAGGGGTGACTTGTCTAAACTCAACTAAGAGACACTTTGGACTGGGAGAAAGGGGAAGCTACAAACTCTGTGCTGGACAAAATAAACATGGGGAATGGCTGTGCCTCACAAATGGGTAAGTTGTTTAGAGAGTGCTTATTCAACTTAGGCATCATGTCTACTTTTATAAAAGATGATCCAGTTTCATTAGGATCCATTGATTTCATTTCATGGCCTTTTTGGCCTACATAACCCTTCGGATCTCAAGTGTGCTGATAAGCACAACTAATCGCAGCTTGCATCCAAGGCATGTTTGTATACATATATAAGGTCAGCAATTGTTTAGATATAGAATTTAAGTACCATTGCTTTTGGACCTTTCTTATACTCTTCGAGGAGTATTTTTAGCAGTTCATTGCTCTTGCCCTTTTTAGTTTCCATGGGCGAATTTATATAAGTTTCCATAAGTAGTACATGAGCTTTCAGTTTTAGCCAACAACATCTCAAGTGACTAGGGGGAGTTCAAGCCAGTGCCAAAGATCGGGACAACCGGCCAGAATGATTTAGGCCTACAATCCAACTTACCAAAGGCAAGTTTTGTCACCAACTCAGAGCCAAGACACTAAACAAACAGGGATGCGGTCCAAACACAGAGGTAGTAAAAGGGGACGTCCTCAATATCAGAAAGTCAAGTAAGACAAGTCAAGGGTTAAAGCCAATTAGGAAAGTCATGGATGGATGGAGTCAAGTGAAAGTGGAGCCTAAGCTAGCAAAGAACTGGTGTCAAGAAAGACCATATCTATGCAAGGTAGTAAACCAGTGAGTTTTGTCAAACAACCTAAATGTGCAAGTAAAATGTCCATTTTATAATTTATCATCAAGATAGTTCATTTTATAAAGTTTGCCACATCATGAATCATATACCAAGCCAATGCTGTGAACATGACTAAAACAACAAGATAATAATCCATAGTCAATGATCAGGAATCCATAGGTCATAAAACATCATCGTAAGAATAATCATCATATATCATTTGAAACACTACTGTAATACATCTCTAGGCACTGAACTAAAACTGTATGGAATAAAGGGTCACATCGGTCATCAAATCTGAACTCTCAAGGCTCAACCTTGACACAAGGTCTAACATAAGTCTGATAAAATACATTGCTCTGATCATGAGTGATCTCAAAATATAAACTCATCATAGCCAAGCTCTGATAAATCCAAGCTCTGGAATGTGCATATATCTGCTAAGCAAGAATAGTAGTCCTGCTACTATGGTGTGATAACAGTTATACTAATTCCGATTGGGTTGGTGACCCTGATGATCGGAAGTCTACTGCCGGATATGTATTCACTCTGGGTTCAAGACCTATTTCTTGGGATTCTAAGAAACAAAGTGCAATTGCTCTTTCTTCAGCCAAAGCCGAGTACCGTGTAGTGTTCGTGCTAGTCAAGAATCCATGTGGCTTCGACAGATCCTTTCAGATTTTAGGTTCCAGCAGCAGCATCCGACCACACTATGGTGTGACAATCAGAGTGCCATTCAGTTAGCCAAAGATCCAGTCCAACATCAACGCAACAAACACATTGAACTCCACATGCACATTAGAAAGCTCCTCCAGGATCATGTTCTTGAAGTGCGCTATTGTCAAACAAATGATCAAGTTGCAGACATTTTCACCAAGTCTCTTACAGAAGCGAAGTTTTCCAAACTTCAAACTATGCTAGGAGTACAGGAAATTGTCATTAAGGGGGGATAGGCTTTAATCCCTCCTTCCTTATCCTAATTTTGTGTCACCTTTGTAAATCCTTCAATCCTATCCCAAGTTGTTCTTAAGGGGGGATGTTAGGATATTTTTGACACTTAGGAGTTAGTTAAGTTCAACTTGGTCTAATATATCCATTAGGTATGCATTTGTATATATGTAATCCAACGGTCACGATATAAAGTGATTCGACGGTTCAACTTCTCTCGATCTTAACGGCACTTGATCCGTGGCTTAACACCTGATTGGTCCATGATCTCTATTTAAAGAGCATGGAAGGTCACTTGCTCTATGATCCATTATTGAGAGAATCTCATGTAATATTTTTTCCTCTGCATAATAAATTGCTCCGTAGAAGCTATTTGGTCGGGGCCGTTGACTGTTTCCCTCTAGGGGGTTTTAACCACGTCAAAACACTGGTGTACCAATCTATGATCTTTGTGTGTGAGCGGTGTCCTTGGTGTTCATTCTATGTGGATATACCTGTTATTCAAACAAGATAGCTCTCTTGAAAGTGATGCGCACCTCTTGAAGTAGGCTCTTCTTGCTCTTGTGGATGAAATTGGATGCTTATCTTTGGTTTTGCTCATGCTTGGTGGATGCTAGGAATTGTTGGAAGAACACAAGCTCAAGTAAGTCTAGTTTTTAGCCTTGCTTGGTGAAAGGTGCGTAAATTCTTGCTTCTTGAATGATTGAATGGTGGCCTTAAGGCTGCATTTTTTCTGAATAGGGTCCTTTTGTCTGCCTTCTATCCTCTTTGCATGGTGGAAAATGCTCCCTAGAGGAGGTTTTCCCAAGTTTAGCCTTGGATTTCAAAATTTTCCCTAGATTATGGTGATATAACAAACCCTAGAGGTTGTTATAGGAAGCCCCAGTTTGGTAGACAAGGAGAAATTACTCCAAGAGAAAGGTTGGTCACCTTTCTCTAGGGCTAGGGTTAAGGGTCTCATCCATAAAAACCCTAGTTATCAACTTTTACCAAAATTTATTGCATATGCATGTGTACATTTTGCATTTTCATGGTAGAATTAGGGTTAGAATTACGTCTGCAATTTTATGTCTAAAACCCTAAAAATAAAAAATAAAATAAAAAAATAATTTCGGGCCTCCCTAAAATTTCGGCCCTCTCTCCTACAAATTCGCCCTGGCTTTTAAGCCCTATAAACCCTAAAACGAAATTCCCTAAAGGCCTAAAAATCCTAAAAAATGAAAAATTCTAAAAAATCCAAAATTTACCCTAACCTACCCTTACTTTTCTGCCCTAAACCCTGGGCCTACCCTTTTCCCTCACCTATCCTCTTCCTACCCTCAGCCTAGTCCTAAACCCACATCGGCCTCCCTTCTACCATATCCTCCTACCCTCGGCCTCCCCCATAAGGGCTCGGCCCTCCCCTTTTAGGACTGCCCTAGGCTCGGCCTTCCTAGGGGCAGCCTTTCACAAGGCTATGGCAGCCTTTTGTTGCCTTCTTTGCTACTATCCTGAGGTCTGCCATTTATTGCAGACTGTCACACATTGTTGCAGCCCTTAGCACCTGTCACAAACAAAACATTAAAAGTTAGTAAAAAGATGATTTTAATTGTTGTTGAATAAGAGGTAGTTTAAAGGTCTGAAATTTCACATTGATTGCTTATGCAAAAGACTGAATTTAACTCCGTTCACATACCACAAAAGACACATATCAGACTTTTGTTGTTGTAGGTGAATGCTTCAAGTTAAAGTTGATTGGATATACATTGGTTCACTATTTTGATAAGTCTTCTTTACTTGATGATTGGCTTATTACCTACTGCTGCAATTCACTAAAGAGACTGTCCACTGCTGTCAATTGTGATCATAAACAGGTGGCTACTGTTGAAGTGAGAACACTTATAATGCTTTGTTTACTTATTGAGGGTGGACGTCTTCATAAATAGCTAGATGATAATTGGAATACTTGCTGCTGCTAGATCACTGTCATAAAGGACTGACATTACATTGTTACAGCAGTATAGGTATCTGGTTGTTTATTGAATGAATGATCTCATACTTATAATGAATGTTAAATGAACAATGCTTTGCTGGAGATATTCATACACTTGTCCAACATATAGTATGTCTTCTTCATTCTGAAGTTGGTTTGTTAAAGGCACTGGTCACTAATATCATTGTGTAGAAGATGTAGTTGTTTTTGTCCAAGTGTCTTGCAAAGCATCTAAAGAGCTCTCCACTTGGAAGTTACGACACTCCTAAGAAGTTGGAGGTGTGGCTGAGGTGACAGTGGTCACATTCTCCCTACATTTGTTTATCGGACACTAGCCCTGCTAGTTTGTCTAGTAACAGGCACTAAGCCAAGCATTTCAATTCCTAGCATTATATCTTTTATAGCTTGGTTTAGTTGGTTAGTTTATCTTGTTTTCTTGGTTTTTTTTCTTATCTAGATTGATAGCTTGACTAACTTACAATCAAATGTGGTTTTAACCACTCTTCCCTAACATAGCTAGCCTAACTTACCATCAAATGTGGTTCTAACCACTCCTCCCTAACTTTGCTAACTTAGCTAAGACCAATCTAAAGTAGTTTTCTAACCACTATTCCCTAACTTAGCTAGATCAATCAATCAAAAGTGGTTTTAACCACTCTTCCCTAACTACTAATCATCTAGTCTAAATAGCACTAGTTTTTATTTCTTACCATTTACTTTGCTTCTACACTATCGTAAATGTTAATTCTTCTTTATTTATTTGCAAGTATCTTTTAAAGCACTATCCATCATATAAATCCAAGTAGTTTATGCTTCGCATTATTTCTTGTCTTGGATTCATTTTCAGTTCAATGTGCTTGATTTATATTTCATATCATCTTGACTCTTTAGCACTTGAAATCGTAGTTAACTCCCTTGTTTTGGTTTAGTCTTTATCTTTTAATTAGGGAAAACACTCCCTTAGCTTTGTTTGGGAGTTGGCATAAATAGAGAGGTTGAGTGTTGAGGCGATAGTGGCACTCAAACTGAACTTGCCCCCAAGGTTGCACAAGTGAGTTGAGATCTTTCTCACTTAGGTGCAAATTAGGCAGCAACACTACCCATTTGTCTATGGATGATATGTTGTACTTAAGTTCATACTTGTTATAAATCCCTTGAGCAACCCTTCCCAAAAGTTGGAAGTAAACTTTGAATCTCTATCTAAAACAATTGCCTTAGGTATCTCATGCAATCTAGCAATCTCTATCATGTAAATCTCTGCTATATTTAATATAAGTTTCCTTAATTCACAAGAAATAAAAACATAAACTCTATTTTTGTGCATAATGATTCCAACATCTTCCAACTTATAATCTCCATATTTCTACTACACATTTCCTTGTTGTAATCCTTCTTTTACCTATAGGTAATGCCCATCTGAAATAAGAGCTTCCAAAATTGTGTTCTTCAAATATGATTTACACATGCTAATGGCTATAGTATGCATTGCATGTACATGTATTCTTCTACTATGTTTTAAAAATCAGTCAACTCGGACTCGGACTTGGCCGAGTTGACCAAGTTGACCCTCCACCGTGCCAACTCAACCTTCAGACTGGATCGGGTGACCGGTTTGGTACATTCAGCCAAGTCTCGACCTGAACTGCCCAAGTTGACTATAAAAAAATTAAAAAATTAAAAAAGGGCTCTGTTCGGTTCCTTATTAGTATTTGGTAATACTACATGATAATATTAAATTCTTAAAGTAAAAGTGGCATTCTCCTTATCTTTCATTTTCTATCCTTTTACTTAAATTTTTAACGTTACCATTAATTGTTTCAGGATGTTTGAGAGTGGCTCCAACCTCATCGGACTTCATATGCAAAAAGTAGAATTTTAGATCCCACTCAAAATTCAACAGTCTTTATAGTTTTCAGGGATTCAAGATTGCAAAGTTTCCACCAAATTCTATCATGTACGAGCGTGGAATTGGCATTTAATCAAGCACATCAACCCTTCTATATATCTTGATGTTGTTGGTGTTAATTGTTGAACTGCTTTGTTGTGACCTTAATAAAAATGTACTCTTCACTCAAGCAAAATAACTTATTAAGCATGGGGAGCTTTTTCTACATTATTGTAACGATTGGATTAGGAAGTTTCATCAAAATTGTAGGGTGTTGAGTTGTTGACTAATGTCCTTGGAGAATCAACTTTGAGATTCAAGGTAGAGGCAAGGGCTAGAGCCTAGAGGGAGGCATAGGGTGCTATTGATGAATAGGATTCCAATATAGGCAATGATTCGCCAACATGCATGATTTATGATTTATATTTCACTTTCATTTTTTTAAATGTCCTTGCTCATCTGAAACTTGTCCCTGTTTCCTTGTTTCGTGCAACTTAGGATCTAACCCTGACCTTAAAGCTATAAGATGAACCCTAACCTCATGCTTCTAGGCATTCAACTAGTACTACTATTACTATTGCAGCTGTAGATGACCTTGAGGAGTCCGATCTTGAGCTAGATGATGATGGCATTGCTAGTCCTAATTCTAGTCCTACTTTTAGTTCTAGCAGTGGTGATGAGTTTGATGATTGATCATGTTGATCAATGACATGTATAATGTATGATCATTAATGTATGATGTACGATGTAGTGGCATCATAGCATGTTGTTTTTTGGACTCTACATGTCATTTAGGCCTCATTGATTATGTATTTATTCCAGACATGTATTGCACTTTTGCACAGTACACTTCGTGCCATTTGATATATTCGCCCTTATATGGTATATACATGAGTAGACTTTGGATATTTTGTCTCTAATGCTTTAGAATCATGGATTAGAATCTTTAAAATATTGTTTTTCTTTAAAATTTAAATATTTTATGTATTTTTGAGTAAAAAGAGTCATTAAATTCAAATCGACTGAGTCATTACCAATTCATTATCAATTTTGAGTCCAAGTCCGAGTTGACCCTCAACTGATCCTGAGTCTAAGTTCGAGTTTTAAAACATTGCTTCTACCGAATGCATCAACAACCTTATTCTCTTTGCCTCTAATATGTTTGATCCAAAATCATATTCACAAATAAATTTCAGCCATCTTGTTTCCCTGACATTCAAATTTTGTTCAAATAAATATTTCAAACCACTATGATATGTTCTTGGATCAAATTTTCTCCCTATCAAATAATGTCTCCACATATTCGATGAATTCACAATGGCAACAAGCTCTAAGTCATGTGTAACATAATTCTTCTCCTACTCGTTAAGCTTTCTAAATTCATAACAAACCACGTGCCCATTTTAAGTAATAATTCCACCAATTCTCTCTTTGCAAGCATATGTACATGCCACAAAATCTTTATTTGGATCAACAATCTTGAGAATGGGTGCAGTAGTGAACAAATTCTTTAACATCTGGAATCTTTCCTCACAATCCAATGTCCAATCAAATTTAATTCATTTCTTTTGTAGAGATGCAATTGGAGGAGCAATCTTGGAGAATGCTTCTATGAATCTTCTATAGTAACTCGCAAATCCCGTGAACAATCTCACTTCCAAAATATTATTTGGTGTAGGCCATCTCATAATGGCTTCAATCTTCTCTAGATCCACTGTTATTCCTTTCTCGAAAATAATGTGCCCCAAATAATGAATCTGCCTTTGATAAAAGGAACACTTGCTTAACTTAGCATAAAGTTGATGCTCTCTTAGCACTTCTAGTAATAACCTCAAGTGCTCTTTGTTAGTTTTTCTACTTGTTTAGCATAATAACATTAAACAATCTATCACTGAAAGAAATACAAGCACAGCAAACACAATGAACACAATATTTCTCTCGGGGAAACCACAAGGGAGAAAACTCGGCAAACTTCCTCAATATAGAATTCACAAAGTACAAAGTTAAACCCCAAGACAAAATCAACTTCTCTTCCACTTGTGCGAACTTCTCTCTCTCTCCTATGCGAACTTGTGTGAGTGAGACGAGTGAGTAAAAATGAGAAACTCATCCTCTATTTATATTCTTCTATTGGGGTGACTTTTCCTCAACTAGGCTGACTTCTCCTAACTGACTGGGCTGACTAGTCAAATACAAAATATAATAATCTTTTATGGGTTCTTCTAGGCCGACACAAGACCTAGGGTTTACATTGACTTTTTCAATGACTCTTACATTATTAATTACATCAATGACATCTCCCGAAGGAGGAATACAATAATACAATAGACAAGTATAAATAGAATATCTTCCGCAGTTACATTTCTTTAACACTCTTCATGTTCCTCCTTTGATTTTGAGTAAATAAGAATTTATCCACGAACACAATGACAAACTTGTCCAAATATCATCTAAAAATTCCATTCATCAGGCACATAAAAGTAGATGGTACATTTGACAAACCAAATGGCAACACTATGAACTCATCATACCTATACCTAGTTCTAAAAGTTGTTTTACAGATGTCTTCCTCCTTTATCCTTATGCCCATACCTAGTTCTAAAAGTTGTTCTACAAATGTCTTCCTCCTTTATCCTTACTTAAAGATAGCCACCTCCAGTCCATCTTTAAGAATAATTTTGCTTCTCTCGGCTAATTAAATAAATCATCAATCTAGGTAGAGGATATTGATTCCTCACACCGACTTTGTTCAGTTGTCTAAAATCAATGCACAACCTCAAAGTTTCATTCTTCTTCTTCACAAAAATTACCGATGCTCCCCAAGAAGAGAGACTTGGGCATATATACCCCTTCTTTAACAACTTTTCTAACTACATTTGTAGATCCTTTGATTCGGGTGTACTTATTCTATATGGAGTCTTAGAGACTAGGGCATCTCCAAGCACCAAATCAATAGAAAAAGCAATGTCTCTTTTTGGTGGCAATCCTAGTATTTCTTCAAATACACCTACAACCTTTTACAACACTAGAAAGTTCTCAACACTAGGGCTTTTTGTCTTTTGTCCGCTCTTCCACACACGCTACATACAATTGGCACCCTTTTCTAAAGCATCTCTTCAATTGCATAGTTGTAATCTACCTTATAGAAATACGCATCGGAATGCCTTTCACTAACATATAATTTCCTTCTTCATTCAGGAAATTCAAAGTCTTGTTATGACAATCTAAAATAACATGATGTGCATTCAACCAATCCATCCCAATAAGAACATCATTAGAACCAAGTGGTACTACATTCAAATCTACAAAAGTATTGAATCCAATCATATCTAACGGCCAAGCTTTTACTATCTCGCTGATTTTCCTTTTTGTTCCAGTATCCAACTAAACCAAACCATGATTTATCATGATTACTTCTATTAGGATGAAATCTTTCAACCAAATTAAACGCAATATAACTATGACTTGCTCCTAAATCAATTAAAATTATAATAGGTTGCCTGACAATCTTACCTTCCACCTCCACCATTTTGGACTGATGATCTACTTGGCAATTGTCCAATACTACAAAGATTCTTGGAATGCTCCTTGCCATATCTTCCACTTTAGTTGCTTCTTAGATATTGTGCATCCTCATTTGTCTTCCCTACAATGATAGTCTCTAAACAAATGATCTCCTTCACATCCCCAACATTTGATCAGTTGTCTTGTCCTTTTTCCTAAAGATTCTACCATCTTAGATCCACTTTGAGTTGGCTAACTTTGCTAATATGTGTTACAAATTTAGAAATGAGGTTTAAATCCCTTCTTCTTCTGATCTTGTTTTTCTTTCTTCTTATCTCTCCAAGACTTCTAGAAATTTGTTCTACCTTTGTTCTGATCATACAAGTATTTGACCTTCTTGATTGTCTCTTCAAGAGTCTTAGATTCATCAAATTGTATCTTATCCTTATAGAATGAAGATAAGCCACTTAGAAACCTCTGCATCTTTACCTTCTCATCTCTAATATACTTAACATACCTCAGCAACTCTAGAATCTTTTTCTCATACTCCTCCATAGTCATGTTTTCCAATCTAAGTTCAAAGAACTCCTGCATCTTTTGTCATAGTAGTGCTCAAAAAAGTACCTTTGCTGGAAATACATCTTGAAAAACCTCCAAGAAATCCTCTTGTCATTGATGTGCTTAACTTGCTTTAGCTGGTCCCACCAAAAGGAAGCTTTTCCTTGTAGATTATGTTTAGAAATTATGGCTTCAAGATGGGATGAGTAATTATGCAGCTGAAAATACTTCCTTATCCCTAGCAACCAAGCTTCAAGTTTCAACATCCTTAACCATTTTGTTTCACTATCAAAGGTTGGTGGCTTAATCTTCCTCAGCTCCCTTTGAAAATGGTCTTGTTCCTATCTTCTTCTTTGATGTTTAATTGGAGACACTTCTGGACTACTCTTTGATTCTTCAAATGTATAAGACTTCCCTGCTGAATGAGATGGTGAATAGTGAGGTCTTTCAGATCTGGTTGCACTTCTTGAATGCCTAGGTCTTCCATGATATTCCCTCTTTGGATATGCTCTGCCTTCTTCTTCATGCCTTAAATCTGATCCATTCCTCATTTGCATCTACAACTGATTCAAGCTTTGCACTAGTTGATTGTTTAGTCAATTTTGTCTCTCTTGAGCTCTTACCATTCTCTTATTATCTACTCTATAGCTCTACACTTCCATCTTCAAGCTCCTCATTGTTTTTACCAGCTCTAATGGCTCAATAATTTCTCCGCGTCCATTAGCACTTGTCTCTTCATTTCCTACACTGATATTTAGGCCTCCAACTTCTTCTTCATGACTACAAGGATTTTGTCTCTCTTCCATTTTCCTTCTCCAGGGAATTCCTGATCTCTTAACTGTATTTTACGCAACACTGTATCTGCAAAAATTTCATACAGTTAAACTTGTTAGATAAACTTCATTCCAAAATCTGTAGAGAAAATTCTTTTATATGTGCATTCTAAAAACTACCCATTTTTGTTAAATCAAGGCTACAAGCCTTTTTCTTCCGAAATTCAGAAAATATCTAAAGTTATTCTCCATAATCTAGGACAACAGATTTATTCCCTTCTATATAAGCTTTCCAATGATTGTACCCATGTTGAATTCCGATCTCTTGGCTAAAAGTTATAGCCCTCGGAAATCACCATTTCTACCCATTTTTCACATTTTTCATGTTGGTGCAATCAAGCTCAAAGACCTACTTCATCCACTTGTAGAAGAAGTCCAGAACGAAGAAGGGAATCTTTTGTATCGTGTGGAAATAGTATTTCTAATTAGGAATACACAACAACCTTCATCTTGGTGATTTGACACTCAAATCAAATTTTACATAATTCTGGAATTGTTTTTGGACTCTACATGACATTTAGGCCTCATTGATTATGTATTTTATTGAAGATATGTATTGCACTTTTGCACAGTACACTTCGTGTCATTTTGATATATTCACCCTTGTATGGTATATAGTTATACATAAGCAGACTTTGGATATTTTGTCTCTAATGTTTTAGAATCATGGATTAGAATCTTTAAAATATTGTTTTGCTTTATAATTTAAATATTTTATGTATTTTTGAGTAAACCAAGTCATTAAATTCAAATCGGCCGAGTCATTACCTATTCATTACCGATTCTGAGTCCAAGTCCGAGTTGACCCTCGACCGATTCCGAGTCCTAGTCCGAGTTTTAAAACAGTGGGACTCTAAATGCGAGACAATTTGGCCCTTTTCTAGCCACTTAAAATAACAGGAAGGGAAACTAACATTTTTGGCCTGAAATCTGGCAGGAAAAAATTGGAATTGATGGAATCGTAAATATCAGATGTTAACATCGCACAATCATGTTGTAATAGGGGTATTCAAGGGAGCTGAATCCATTTCTATATTAAAAACAGTAATTCCCTCGCTCCAAAATTACAATTTCAGCAAAGATTGCCTCTCTGGATCCAGCTGATGGCAAACCAGAAAAGGTAAAAAATGTAGAACATTTAACCTTCTTAACAAAACTTAAAACTAAATGAATGGTTCATATCCATTCATGCTGTAAAAACAAGATAAAATAATAATTACTTATCTATCATAACTAATTTCTTTACAAGATATTTTTTTACACTACCAAAGCAATAGAGTGGTAAAAATAAAATTAAATAAATGGTTCATATCCATTTAATGCATTAAAATGATTAAACATGAATATAATAATGATAGTAATAATTTTACAATATCGAAAATTGTGTTTTTGTGGTTGTTATAACTTATAAAATAAAGTGGCTAACTTATAAAATAGAGTGGCTACAAAATAGCTTAGCTACAAAATCAGGCAAAGATTCTTGTATAGAATACCATGTCCTTGATATGGGGAGGGGCAGTATATTAAATAACTAGATATTCATTATTTTTAGAAAATAAAGTATATAAACACTCCAAACATTATAGCTAGTTGTACTGTACGAGTTTAAACCATAGTAGCATAATTCGAGTATGAATATGGATATGAATACAATTCGGTACGGAAAAAAATACGTAACAAAAAAATCTAATATGGATAAAATACAGAACTAGACTTCTTATATGAATAATAATTTTAATCAAATATACACGGATATATTATAAATGTATCATTGGTTTATTTCTAAACATATTATTTACAATCAAAATTACTATTTAAAAACAAAAATATAAAATCTCAATGTACTAGGATGGAGAGTGTGAGAAATAATAACTAGTTAGTAATAATTATTTCTTTAAGAAGGTATAAAATTGAATGTTATTTATATTTTCTAGTGATTAAATAATTAAAATGCAGTATTTCAAAATTGGTTTTCCAAAATTCAATTTTCCAATATATTCGTATTACACCTACACCGTATATTCGATGAATTCGAATTGTTCCGAATTTCCGTACATGAAAGACCAATACGGCCAAATTATGCTACTATGGTTTAAACAGAATGGGATGGTTTGATACAACGTACTACAGGCAAAGCTGATTATAGATAAAAGCTTCAAACTCAATTCCTTCATCTGTATTTGAGAAAAAAAATAGTACCTGAAAATTTCTCATTTTGAGCAACGACAATAGGAGAACCTTCCAGCTAGTGATTGGCAGGGACAGGATGCAGCAAAGAGTGGTCAATAATGTCACTAAAGAGAATAAAATCAAGTGAACTTAGATTAAAAGGCACTTTTTATTCTATAATGCAATGCAGCAACATAGAAGATTCACAAAATGAGATCAGATGTAAGGCACTTGAAGAACAACCGGAAACAAAAAATTGTAAGAGAATGGCAAAGCGTGGAGCTATTACCTTACATGATAAAAGGCGAATGCGGCAACCATTTGGCTGTGCCTCCACTCGAACTAGTAGCACAGGGCATACTTCAAATGAGAAAAACTTGAAACGGTAGACATAGCATTTGAAGGTGTTTTCATCCTCTCGTTCTATGCGCTCGGCGTCTAATACGGAGTACTGACTTGCAGGCAAGCTCATATATTCAGCTGCAAACCATAATGGCAACATGAGGATAAAGCATCTAATTCTTTCTTTGTTTGCTATTGCAATGTCATCCTCTGAGGCCTAACTGGCCAATCAGACCTTGACGAGTTATGTACTCTGGAGTCCTGGACTGAGGCCTAATTGTCCTATAAGACCTTGACAAGTTAATAGTTATGCACTTCCCGGACTGGTTTTGAGTGTTAGAATGTTTCTATGACCATAATTCCTGAACGCAGAAGGCAATTTCACCTGACACATCATATCAAATTCCACTAATGTGTAACTATCTTAAACAAAAATAACCCCCCCCCCAACCCTAGATATATGACAAGACGCAGAGCTACAGTTTGGTGAGGCCTGTTTGCTTGAAACAAAGTAGAATAAATCATTGTACCCGAAACAATACAAGCAGCTAAAGCCCGAGTTAATTACCCACAACTCAATTAAAGTACAAGCACAAGGAAAAAAGGATATCACAACAACTTCAACAAATGACCGAAATGCATTATATGGGACCAGTAAAAGGCCGCACCTCACAGACAAGCCTGTGGACTATTGATGACTAATTCACCATTTTTGGCATTTCACTTTTTAATAATGATTGCCAGTCCCCAAAATTTCTAATGAATAAGAAAGATTTTTCAAATTTTGGTCTGAAAACATACTGTGTCTGACAAATCTTGTATTAATTGGTACTGAAATATATATTTCTCTTTTACATTCATCAAGAAGTTATATATTGCTCATTTGCTAGAAACAAAAATTTTCCCTAGCTATTCCATTCCTTGATATTTTCCTTTTTTCCCTTGCTATTCCATTCCTTGATATTTTCCCTTTTTCCCTTGATATTTTCCCTTGCAGAATATAGGAGACGAACTTACATAGAGGGCGCTCTAGCTCTTCAATCACACAACTCTCCTTGCTCTGGACCATGAACCTAGCTCTGTGATTAATAGCTGAAGAGTCTACACTCGCTGCTTCATCACTGGATCCAGATAATGCTCTAAGAGGATTTCGGGCACTCCGAGTTACAGCACCCATTTTTTCATCTGAAGCTTTTGGCCTTCCATTTGATTTCCCAAATTTGTTAATGGATGAGCAAGCAAAAGCACAAGCACGAGTTTGTCTAATGGAATCTTTCCATCTAAATGGAACCCAAAACACAGGAGGGGACTTATAGCGCAGGGATTCAGAAGAAGAATGAACAACAGACAGAGAATCAGCAATGTGAGATCTGGAAGGAGAATTTGTGGGTAAACTGAGAGCCATATTTCTTCCCCGCCTACACACCAACTGGTGTGATCTCCTTCCTGTCAAACAAAAAAATTCCCATACAAATGGATTTTGGGTGCAGGTGTGGCGGTTATAAGACAGACACCTGTATATCAGAGCAAACAGATACCACACAAATCATGTCAGTTTAGTTTTCCCGTATTACCCATTTCATTGACGAGAGTGACTGGGGATAAAACTTGAGTTTATAGAAGTCCAATCCGGAGACAGGGCAGCACAGACAAAATGTTGTAATCGATAATAAAGTTTAAATCGCGAAAATATAAACAAATTGAAGGTGGCTCGCAGTGCATTTTTTTTCTGGTAACTGTTACCACTTATGCAAATCGATGTAAATTGATGGAGGGAGTTGAAGAGCGGTGAGGACTCTTTAAATATCAAGTCGCTCTCGAAGAAGAGTAGTGGAGTATTTAATCCGGTACTAAAATATAATATAAAGATATGTTATTGTAGAGATATTTGGGAACAGATATTAAGTTTATTTTTGTGTTTTGTGTCATGGTTTCAGTGGAGGTTTTTATTTTTGTAGAGGGATTTATGATATAATTGTAGGTTTGGTTGTATATCAAAATATTTTTAATAGCAATGAATTGTGTTATTATTATTATGGTAATATTGAATTGAGAAAGGATAATATCGGAATGAATTGTATTATTAAGTGTTTTTTTTGTTGTGTTTTGTTGAAGGCTTTTATTTTTGTAGAGGGAATTATGATAAGTGTAGGTTTGGTTGTATATCAAAATATTTTTAATAACAATGAATGGTATTATTATTATTATTATTATTGAATTGAGAAAGGATAATATTGAAATGAATTGTATTATGGTAATATTGAATTGAGAAAGGATATTGTTGGTGATTGTTAATATTGGAATGAGGAAGGATGTCATTACATATATTTGAAATATTCAATAAGTTAACATTAAAAGGAAAAAAACAAATTGTGTGTTGACTATAATAGGAGAAGAGAATAATTAAAGAGATTTCTAAAATTTTGTGGATATTTATATTTTGAGAAAACATTAGTGGACATTAAAATATTGAGAAAACATAATGTTTGTGTACTACTAATCTTGTTATATTTTTTTTTTGTTTTTTTTTTATTTTTGTAGGTATGAAATTTTAAATGGAAGTTGTGTAAGACCGTCTTATCTTATACATCCAATTGACAAATCAGATATGAATAGTAAAATACAATATTAGGATCAAAATGAGAATTCATAAATAATAGCCCGATGGGCTAGCTCGAGTGGTTGAGTGTTGTGAGCTACAAGTGGGAGGTCATAGGGTCAAGTCTCTAGGTTGGCTATCCATGTCAATGTTGAGGGCCTCACTTGATCTCCCCATCGGATTAGACCCCATAATCAGAACCGATAGTTTACCCTGTTTACTATCCATGAATCATGGGGAAGTACTTGGAGGGTTTTTTGCAAGGTTGTTCATTGGGAAAAAAAAAATGTACATGCAACCAAGAAGGAAAGGAGGATGGAAAATTTACTAGACATTAGATTATAAAATATTTGACTTAATGGTGATCCCCAACAGTCGCATCCATTAACTCCAACTAAGCAATAGCCTACAACAATAATTGACACGGTCAAATGGAATTTGGGGGACAACTCTCCTCCCAACCAAACCCCTCAGTCGAAGACTGAGAGCCCCCGAGCCTTCAAATAATAAATGATGTCAGTCTTACCTTCCGACATGGAGTCCAAACACCACCAAGAAAAAATGGCATCTCACCACTTTCTCCAATCTCTTTGAATAATTGTCTTTTTATTTTATCAACTTCCCTCCACAACTCAATTGGTCATTATTTGTATTTATTCCAGTTCCTCTTGTCAATTAATATAGTTCTACTAGTTGTTCTTGATTTCTTTATTATTAGTTTATCATTATAGTTATTATTTCATTCTTATCGTTATTATTATTATTTCATTAGGAACTTCATCCCGAAGTTTTTTCAAGAGATCCCGAAGCTAACTCTAATTATATTACTTTTAAACTTGTATTTATTTGTTTGTTGTTGTTGTTGTTGTTGTAGCTTTATCTTCCACACATCAGCCTCTGTTGCAACTAGTATAACAACAAATCAAGTGATTACAACAAGCATTGAAAGTCCACATCACAACTCCAAGGAAGTGCGAGTACAACTCTAGCCCTCTTCTCAACTTTCGGTATTAGGCTTAACGCTTATCAACCATCTAAGACCCAAGGTCTAAGGATTCACCTGCCCAAGCAGGCATCTGGTTTGGTACACTAACATGTGTACCCCAAGCATCTCGAAAGGTTGGCATAAACTCCCTCCATAATTCCACAAGAACTCAGTCCCAGGCATCAAAGGTCCTACCATCACAACTCTATGTGCAAATATAACTCTAGCCATTCTCTCGGACCTTCGATATCGGGTAAGGTAAAGAAGTGTTGGCATGTTATTATTGCTATAGTCATTAGTATTACTACTATTAATGTGGGGCATTACAAGATGATTGTGGTAGGAGCTAAGGTTTGAGTTTGAACTTGAGGTGCATGTGTTTCCTAAATGTTATTGTCTTTGACACAATTAATTCTCATCCGATATGACAAGTTGGTATGTATTAACTTGCTTCTCATCACGAGGTCTTTGTGAGCTCTTTATGACTCAATTAAGGCCTTAAGGCCTTAGGAAAAATCATTTCATTCAAACTATGATTCGGTTTTTTTGTCGACTATGTCATTCACAATCAAGTAAATAATGGTTCCACCGAAGAGATCTTGAAGTGCGTCTCGAAAACATTCTACGAGGTAATAGCAATATTTCTAAAAAAATATGTTTTTTACATTTAATTCAATATGAAGTTATTTGTGGTAAATATAAATTGAACATACTATAAAGGATTTTTGTTAGTATTGTGCCTTTGAAATCCATGATGTGGCCATGGATGATGGAGGCATAAGAGCCCCAGATAATTGATGGAGGCATGCTTGTAGTTAGAGTCCCCCACTATCAGAAAATTCCATGGAATTCCCTTGAAGCCATGTGAGAGTTGTATGACCCCAATTGTGTGTATGTGTGTGTGTGTGTGTGTGCGTACATGTGCATGTGTGCGTGTGTGTGCGCGCACGTGTGAGTGAGAACTAGCTTCAAACCTTTCTATTGGTGGTTTATAAGGTTAGGCACAACTCTCATGTTAATATAAAGTTTGACGTGATGGATAGATATGTGGAGGCTGTTGATTATGGCAAATCTGGATCAAGCCGTAAGGCGATCTTCCGGATAAAGGATGAGGTTAGAACTTTATGGCAGAAAAGCCAATAAGGGCTCGAGCAAATAAATGAGCTAACATTAGGGACGAAGGTAGATAGACTGAGACCGCAAGTTGTCTCGGGTCCTCATGGCCCTCTCTTTAAGGATTCTCCTCCTGACGCTCTTCCGCATGATTCCAGCCAACCTACGACAATGTTGGAGCAGGAGATAAACCCCCTAAACCTGCGACAGGTGAGATATTCGGGCCCAACCACTTTGTATCTTCTAAGAACGTGTGTAGAGAAGGAACAAACCAGATCAGAGCTTCCAAACATAGCCTCAAGCGAAAGCTCAAATGCTTGAAGGCCTGAGGGCACAAGATCAAATTAGTGTTGGGTTACGACAATGGCATGAATCAAGTGGAGATTTTGGCTTCATGTGCTCTTGTAGGGAAATTCATGGGGAAACAAGTTCATTTTTCCTTACTATAGGGAAGGTTGGAGGAAGGTTGGAAACCCATTATTGGTTATTTACCTAGTTTTTGTATCCTTCTAAAAGGATGGCTATGTTTCAAGTTCAGCTCGGAAGTTAGCACAGAGCTTATTAAGAACCAAGTGTGGCTTTGGGGTCCGTCGAGTCTGGTTTTGAAACCTTGGACTCCTTCCTTTGAACCTCAATGTGAACCATTCTACATCCAACATATTAATATATTGGTTCTAAGGCTGCCTCTAGAGCACCTCTAGAGTTGTGATCGATTGAAGTCATGAAGTCTATCGAAAAGTCTCCTGGCAAAATCATAGTGACAGAAGAGAAATTTGAGCACCAAGAAAACAAGAGAATAGCGAAAGTGTTGGTTAAGCTAGATATTTCGATAGGGTTAGATGATAACATTGATTTGGAATGGAAATATGGTTCTTACTCACATCCCTTGGACTACTGGAGGGTCCCATTCTACTGCTCTTGTTATCGTGAGGTTGGACACCTTCATAATGAATGTGTTAAGAACAATCAAATGGAAACCAAAACGATATGGATAAAAAAAGATACTCTAACTCCATGCCAGAAGAATCCCATAACAACGAAGCCGATGGACATGCATGTTGCGAACTAAGAGATCCAAACATGTCCTAAGTCAAAGGTGCAAACATCCCATCTCATCAGCCCAAGGACCATCTAAATGAGCAGAGCTCAAGTGACGGCACCCATAAAAAAGGTATCCATGTCCCATTTTATGAGGTGTTACCTCATTATTCAAAACTCGATGCCTTTAATATCTCGAGGGAAATCTCAAAGAAGTCCATTTTGAATAGTAAGAAGGACACCCTCCTTATATCCATTAACAAGGATGTAGAATCATCCTACCAATTCTCTAGGACAAAAAAATCGGTTGTTAATTCTTCCTATTTGATTAGATCAAAGAAAAAATCCAAAACTTCAAATAATGGGGAGATAGAACATGATCTAGGGTCAAATATGTTTTTACCCTCGCAATTAAGTCGTAAATCCAATATATCCAAAGCTAAGTCGAAAGCCTCTCTAGAAGTGATGACTGGAAAACAACTTACTATCAATGAGGTGCTTAGAGAGAGAAAAACCCTCAATAAGTTGTCATCGTGATCTTTCTTTCGCTTAATGTTTGATGGGTCAAGGGTGCCCCAAAGCAGCAAGCCCTCAAGTGTTTGTTCATTGCCTGCAATCTTGATTTTATCATGTTACAAGAGACCATGTGTTATAGGGTTAAGGTTATGGAGTTTTGGTCTTCCTTTCTGCAAGATTCACATTTTTGTGCGGTAGACTCGGAGGACACTCTAGTAGTTTGTTATCTAGATGGAATTCTTCTTTTAATGCTTCTTCAACTAATTTTGCAAATGTTGGAATAATGGTGGAAGGTGAGGACAAAAAGACTCGAAAAGTTTTGAAGATTATTAATCTCTATGGACCATTCTCCGACCGAAAGTATTTCTATAAAGAGGTCAAATCTCAAGGATTTCTTTGAGGTGATAATGTCATAGTGGGAGGAGACTTAAATCTAACATTATCATATAGTAAAGTCTGGGGAGAATTATCTCGACCCGATTCTTTGGAAAATTTCTTCAATCACCTTTTTAAGGACGAACATCTAGTCGATATAGAACCAGTCCAAGTGATTCCAACATGGCGCAATTCAAGAAAAAGGTAGAGAGGCTATATGAAAATGCCTTTACCAATTCTTAGTAGCAGAATGATTGAATGAATAATTGTGAGTTTTTACTTGTTTAGCATATAAAATTAAACAAACTATCACTAAAAGAAATACAAGCACAACAAGAACATAATGAACACAATATTTCTCTCAAGGAAACCACAAGGGAGAAAATCCCAACAAAATCTTCCTCAATATAGAAATCACAAAGTACAAAGTAAACCCCAAGACAAGATCAGCTACTCCTCCACTTGTGCGAACTTCTCTCTCTCTCCTATGTGAACTTATGTGAGTGAGATGAGTGAGTACAAATGAGAGAGACATCCTCTATTTATATTCTTCCGTTGGAGTGACTTTTCCCCAATAGGGCCGACTTCTCCTAACTAAATGGGTCGACTTGTTAAATACATAATATAATAATCTCTTCTAGGTTCTTCTAGGCCGACGCAAGACCTAGGGTTTACATTGAATCTTTCAATGACTGTTACATTATTAATTACATCAATGACATATCCCGAAGGAGGAATACAATAATAGAATAGACAAGTATCAAATATAATATCTTCTGCAGTTACATTCTTTTAACACTCCCTCTTAACTAGGAAGGTATTATGTGGGTAACATCAACAGTTGCACAACTGACTTGTGAATCTCTATATTTCGTAGGAATATTTTGGATCATCATATGTCTGGGGTATCGTCTATTGGAGTAGAATCATCATCGTCTGCTGGAATGTCATCATCAACACCATCATCAACATCTGCTGGAATATCACCATCAACAACATCCTTTGTATCATCGTCAACAACATCTTCTGCTGGAACATCTTCTACTGGAACATCTTCTATTGGATCAGCAATGCCGTCAGCTGGAACATTCTCTGCTGGAGCATCCTCGTCAGCAACACCATCAGCCGAAACATCCTTTGTTGGATCAGCAACATCGTTAGCTGGAACATCCTCGTCAACAACATCATCAGCTGGAACACTATCAGTCAGCCAGTACTGATCTTCAGTCCCCATGACTGGCATCAATTCATAAGAACTGGAACACTATCAGTCATCCAGTACTGATCTTTTGTCCCCAGGACTGGCATTAGTTCCTAAGAACTGGAACACTATCAGTCAGCCAGTACTGATCTTCAGTCCCCAGGACTGGCATCAGTTCCTAAGAACTGGAACACTATCAGTCAACCAGTACTGATATTTAGTCCCCAGGGCTAGCATCAATTCCTAAGAACTCGAACACTATCAGTCATCCAATACTGATCTTCAATCCCCAAGACTGGCATTAGTTCCTAAGAACTGGAACTCTATCATTCTCTCTTTTGAGAGAGATCCCTCTGGACCACACCAAGCTTGTCTCGAAAGTATTCCAACTTTACGCGAGACAGAGGCTTAGTCAGCACATCAACAACTTGTTCCTCTGCAAGAACATACTTGAGCTTTACAGCTCCCTTTTGCACCATATCCCAGATATAGTGGAACTTGATCTCGATGTGCTTCGATCTATCATGGAACACAAGATTCTTTGTCATCTTGATGCAACTCTGGTTGTCACAGATTATATCCGTAGCATCAATCTCTGCATTGAACAATCCTGCCAACATCATGTGAAGCCACACTACTTCACTACAAGCTAAACAAGCTGCTACATATTCAGCTTCCGTTGTACTGAGTGCCACAGGGTTGCTTTCTACTGAGCCATGAGATCATACTTGATCCCGAACTAAAGCAACATCCTGAAGTGCTTTTCCTATCTTCGACACTTCCATCCCAATCTCAGTCTGTGTACCTGTACAACCTGAACTCACTATCTGAAGCATATATGAGTCCATAATCCAATGTACCCTTTAGGTACCTCATCACATGTTTTGCCGCAATCAAGTGAACACTCTTGGACTCCACCATATATTGGCTCAATGTGTTCACAACAAAACATATATTTGGTCGAGTACATCAATGACCCAATAATCTATCTATACATGGTGACATCTACTATCTCTGATGAAGCATCATTTAGGAGGTTCAAATTTTTCACCATTGGAGTAGTCATGGCCTTACAATCCAACATCCTAAATCTCTTTAGGATCTCAACTGTGTATTTTCCTTGACTCAATAAAATCTCATCTGGAAACTGCCATACTTCAAGACCTAGAAAGTAATGCATCATACCAAGGTCTGTCATCTCAAATTATGCTGCAAGCCTTCTCTTGCATTCGGTGATGGGCTTGTCTTCTCCTGTCAGGAACAAATCATCTACATACAATAGTAGTGACATAGGTTCATCATCCATAATATTATAATAAATATTAGAATATGCTTTATTCTTGGTAAAGCCCAAACTCATCAGGAAGCTATCAATTCTTCCATACCATGCTCTGGGTGCTTGCTTTAACCCGTACAATGCTTTCTTTAGCTTGCATACATGTGACTTTCTATCCTCTGTTGCAAATCCTTATGGTTGCTCGATATATACTTCTTCTTCTATCTTCCCATTCAAGAACATTGTCTTTACATCCATCTTATGTAACTTCCATTTCATCTTGGCTACCAAGGCAAGAATGGTTCTAATTGAAGTATATATGGCCACAGGGGCAAAGGTATCCTCATAATCAATTCCTTCCTTTTATGAGAATCCCCGTGCTACAAATCTTGCCTTGTACTTTTTAATGCTTCCGTTTGTTGAGTGTTTTGTTTTGAAGATCGATTTTGACGATACAACTAATTTATCCTTCGGTCTTGGTACCACATCCCAAACATCATTCTTGGTGATGGATTGGTATTCTTCATTCATAGCATCCAACCATTCCTTCTTCTTCACTGCATCTTCAAAACAAGTTTGTTCCTCTTCAACAAGGTTACACATCAAGGCTACATAACTAGAGTATGCCCTTGGTCTCTCTCTCTCTATTGGTTCCTTCTGGGGCACCATACCTTCCTGCATCTTGAATTAATTCGCATGCCCAAGCTGGTCTTATTTTTTGAGAAATCTCCTCATGAGGTGTCTCCTCAGGTCTATGAGGTTCTTCCATGTCATGATCCTCTAGAATAGGATCTTATTCAA
Source organism: Larix kaempferi (assembly GCA_027924585.1). Classification (NCBI taxonomy): domain Eukaryota; kingdom Viridiplantae; phylum Streptophyta; class Pinopsida; order Pinales; family Pinaceae; genus Larix; species Larix kaempferi. The sequence continues at coordinate 5,647,802 of BSBM01000805.1, read as the reverse complement.
TATTTATGTTCGGTACTGTGTTTGTTTCTGTAACTCTAGGAGCCTCCTACTCCTCTTCATCTTCATGAGTCTTCTTGGATTTGTTGAAAGTTGTGTCTTCATCAAATGTAACATCTCGGTTGAGCTCAATCTGGCAGAATCCTGGGATGTAGATACAGTAAGCCTTTGATTGCTCACTATAGCCCACAAATATTCCCTTCTTCCCTAAAGGTTCCAATTTCGGTCTCTTCTCCTTTGGAATGTGAATAAACACTAGACATCCAAATATCTTTAGATGAATAACTTCAGGCTTCATACCGGTGAACATCTCTTCTGGGGTCTTGTTTCCAAGAGCACTGTGAGAGATTTTGTTTTGTACATATACTGTGGTTCTGGTTGCTTATGTCCATAGATGCATGGGTAAGTCTTGATCATGGATCATAACCTTCACTGCTTCTATGATCATTCTATTCTTCCTTTTAGCTACACCATTTTGTTAGGGATTATAGGGAATAGTAAGCTCCCTCTTAATCCCTGCTTATTTATAGAAATATTTAAAATTGCCTGAAGTATATTCCCCTTCATTATCTGACCTTAGAATCTTTATCTTTTTCTCAGAGAGGTTTCTACAAGAGCCTTGAACTCTTTAAACTTTTCAAAGACTTCATTCTTATTCTTTAGAAAATAAATCCATTTTTTGTGGGAGTAATCATCAATAAAGGGAGCATAGTATACATACCCGCTTAGAGAAGTGGTGGACATAGGTCCACAAATATCTGAGTGAATAATATCCATAATACCTTTCGCTTTGTTGTCACTACTTGGAAATGGGTTCTTTGTACTCTTCCCTTGAGCACATCCCTTGCATACTCCTTCATGATCAACCTGGATTTCTGGTAATCCAGTCACCACCTTACTTACTATTAGTAAGGCTTTGTAGTGTACATGAGCTAGTCTTCTATGCGATATATCACAAGTGCTGATGGTACTGGTCATCAATGTTGTATCTACATGACCCTTCAGTTTGTAAAGTCCTCCTTCTTCTACTCCAATGACTACTGCATCATCAATAGTCTTCCCCTTTGGCCACATAAGAACTTCACCATCTATAAATGTAATTCGAAGACCTTCTTATCTAATGCTGAAATAGATAGAAGGTTCTTCTTCAAACCTGGTACATAAAGGACATATTTCACATTCATGGACTTTCCAGAGTCCAATTTATAAGAGGCTTCTCCCGTTCCTTTGATGGGGTATTGATAATCATCTCCAAGCTTTACCTTGTGCGGAGATTCCTTCTGAATAAGATGTGAGAGGGATTCTTTGTATCCCGTAATGTGTTTTGAAGATCCACTATCTACTAGACAAGTATCACTCCCATGAGATACTGAACCAGTGAGGGCTGACATTAAAACATATTCTTCACTATAGTCTTCATCATCTCTGGTTTTGAATTCTTCATCATACTCACTATCTTCCGTTGCAAGTGCATGAAACCTCTTCTTCTACTTCTTATGATGTCCAGATTTGGATGGACAATTTCTTGCTAGATGTCTTGTCTTGTGACAAGAGTAGCATTCAATAGAGGAGAGGTCTTTCTTGAACCTCTTGTTCTTTTGATATCCTTGAGATCTTTTGGCAGAGTGGGTACATACATCACTCTTCCTTTTCCTTCCATCTTTGGCATGAGTTTCCAAAGCTTGATCTTCATTGTCGTTTAGTTTCTTCTCTCTCACTGCTATTATTTCTTCCTCTTGCACACAGTCTTACCATAGTTGTCTGAACTGGATCAACTTCTTTCTAGCACAAATGCCATGAACAAATGGTTCCCAATATATGGGAAGACCATTCAAAGTGGTCATCACAACTTCTGCATCATCTACCATGTCTCCAATAGCTTCTAGTTGTTCTTTTATCTGGGACACTGTGGAGAAATATGAGTGCATGGACTCAAACTTCAAGTTCTTCACACCCTTGACTTGATTTCTCAAGGTCATCTTCCTATTGATATTCTTTCCTTCAAATAGGATGGTCAGGGCATCAAACATCTCTTTTGGGGTTTTCTTGGAAGACACTTGGGGGATCAAGTGATATTTGATCGAATCAGCAATGATCCTCTTTGCCTTGACCATATTCTTTTTATGCCTTGTTTTGGCTTCATCTCCCTCTGGTTTTGTAAGTCCTTCCTTTATATAGTCTTCTAGGTCATGTTCTTAAAGGATGAGCATGACTCTATACTTCCATGCCCTAAAGTTCTCAGCTCCTTCAAGCTTATCATCAAGATTAGTATTGCTTGTCATCTTGATATAATGAGTACTTCAAATGGAAATATAATAGATTTGATACTTACTAGAAAAGTTGTCTTTCTGAAAAATGCTTCTTCCTTGACCTAGGGTTTTTCAGAGAAACCCTAATTTTCCAACTTAGGGATTTTGGAAATATGATTGGATGAGAAAGTTTGCCTCCTCAAGGCGAGTTGAGAAAAGTACCCCTTCTCCCAATTCTGTGAGCAAATGATCCAAAAACTTGATGCCCTAATTCTCTCGGGCTGTAGTGGGGGACCCAAAAATGAAAATTCTCAGAATGAAAATATGCTTCGACAGAAAGATGCGCCCTAGTGAGGCGAGTTATATGCACTATATTTTTCAATTGATTTGTGGAGGGACCTCCCGGAACAAGAAGCCCTAGTTTCTACAGTTACAGAGGCTGCACAATGTTTTCTTTCAAGCCATCTCTGATACCATGTTAGTTTTTACTTGTTTAGCATATAACATTAAACAATCTATCATCGAAAGAAATACAAGCACAACAAGAACACAATGAACACAATATTTCTCTCGGGGAAACCACAAGGGAGAAAACCCTGGCAAAATCTTCCTCAATATAGAAATCACAAAGTACAAAAATAAACCCCAATACAAGATCAACGACTCCTCTACTTGTGTGAACTTCTCTCTCTCTCCTATGCGAACTTGTGTGAGTGAGATGAGAGAGTGCAAATGAGAGAGACATCCTCTATTTATATTCTTTCGTTGGGGTGACTTTTCCCCAACAAGGTTGACTTCTCCTAACTGACTGGGCCGACTTGTTAACCAACACAAGACCTAGGGTTTACATTGACTCTTTCAATGACTCTTACATTATTAATTACATCAATGACATCTCTCGAAGGAGGAATACAATAATACAATAGACAAGTATCAAATAGAATATATTCCGCAGTTACATTCTTTTAACAATAATTGGGAAAATTTCAATCTTGTGTGGGGTTGGTGGTGCTTTTGACGACAATCCTATTCTCTTCTGGTATGGTTCCAAAGACAAAAAAGTCCCTTCTCCTTTAAATTTTAACCACTCTTGAATGGAGGATGTAGATTTTTGAGCCCTGGTAACATCAAATTGGACCCATATTGATGACGCTCGTGAGGAAAGCGTAATGGCACAAATGGTGGCCAATCTCAAATTGATAAAGAAGAAAATGTTCAAATGGTCAACTTGCAAGAAGAAGGCAAATTCTAAGGAATTGGTCAACATTGAATTAGAACTAAAGTTTATGTTCTCATCCAATCAGCTTGGAGTGTTCAATGAAGAAGATGTTGTCAAGTTAAGGAATATAGAGGATAGAAAAATCCACATGTTGAAACTTGAAGAAGTTGAATGGCGATTAAACAGCCACACCATATGGATCGCAGAGGGAGATTGGAATACCAAGTTTTTCTAGAATTATGAAAACTTCAAAAAATCATATAACACGATATGGGAAATAGAAGGTGCAGATGGTAGGGTCAAAAATCTTTCGATGGCATTCCATAAGTGGTAGTAGATCACTTTAGAAATGTATTTAAGGAATCTCATGCATCTCACATTGCGGAGGGAGCTGTATAAACGCTAACTAAAACACCCTTGACTCGCGAGAATCCGATAGAGTAATTCTGGTCAAAATAACAATTTGGAGTGCTCAGATTGCAATTTCAACGATCTGGGTAGTTTTAAAATTGGGTAATTAGTGTAGAACAACAATCCCAATAGTTGAAATTACCAAAATTGGAAAATAACAATTTCCAGCAAGAATTTTAACCGTTTTTTCTCCCAAAACCGTCGAAAAAGCGGGGCGTTTTGGTTGTCTTTTATCCTACGCAATCGCGGAGCAAATGGAAATCATTAGAATTTTTCCCAAAGTGGTGGATCAAGACCTGAAATCCGAACTTGAAGCTGAAGTGACCAATGATGAATTGAAAGGTATACTAAGCTCCTTAAAAAAATTAAAAATACCAAGCCCTAATAGATAGATAGTGGAGTTTTTCCTTGGTTTTTACGAGTTGATGGAGATGAAATTGCTCAAATTCATAGAGGAATCCAAATCTCTTGGATTGGTTTCAATAGTAGTAAACACCACCTTTTTCCCTGAATCAACTGAGCCAAGGTCATTCGAAGATTAGAGTCCCATATCATTATGCAACGTGTTATATAATTTAAAAAATAATTGCTTCCAGGCTAAAAAGAGCTTTATCCCGACTCCTTTCGGAGGAACGGTTTGGGTTTATAGCAAATCAACTAATTCATGACACGATTGGCTCGCTCGAGATGGATTTCACTCCATAATGACGAAGAAGGATCCTCGAGTTGTTATGAAAATCAATTTATCGAAGGCTTACAATTGGGTGAACTGGCTATTCCTGAGATTAGTTTTATTACAAATTTGGATTATTCTATTGGTCGTAAATTGGATCATGGGATGTATATCATCGTCATCCTTTGTGGTTCTTATAAATGAATCATCACTGTGCTTCTTCTATTCTATTCTAGACTTGTTTTGTGTAGGATCGAGATGCGAATTAATATTAAAAAATCATAGCTGTTATTTCATGTAGTCTGAGAGGAAATTAAAGCACCTATTCTTTTGAAATGCATTTAAGTGCTTGGAAACAACTGAATATTGGTGAATGGAGGTAAATCTCTGATTCTGGAGGGAATGGAGCTGGTTAGGGTTTGGCGGGCTTTGTTTTGGCTGGTTTTCTGCAGAAATGGGTTGAAGTCATGGACAAATGGGGTTTTGTCGTGAGCAACCTCGACTTGGAGTCAAGATGGTTCTCTCGAACTATCCTAGTACCAGCCAAGGATAAAAAAGTGGGAAGTACATGCAGGATGGTTGCGCTCGATTGCCGATATTTGTTTCTTTGATTTTTCAACGCTTTTTGTGGATATTAGCTATTTTTGGCTTTGTTTCTGGTTTTCCTGACCTTTTTAGCAATTTTTGGGGGAACCCGCTATTTTGGCCCTATTTAGGTTTATTTGTTTTATTTTTGGCATCTGGGATCCAACTTTGTTTAGTCTTTTGGCCATTTTTGGCATACTTTCTCCTACGTTGGTTTTTTGAATTGGCTCCTGGCTGTCACATCCGTAGATCAGTTAGGGTGGGTGAATATTTTATTTCGCCTATCCTTCTATCTGTCATAATTTGCAGTGTGATGTACTTTATCTACCGACTGGTGCTGGTTAAGTTGTTTGATATGGGTCATCACCACGATGCCTTAGGGTTTGTATCACCTGTGGCCAAAAGGCGTCGATTGTCTTCACACTTCTGCTTGCCTCGCGGGGGGTCTGTTAATGGTGTATCGACAGACGAATGTGTTGGGACCCCTAAACCCTTATGTGGTGAGGAGTGGCCTTCCCATTTCAAAGGGGCCAAAGCTAGACGACGAAGACAGGCTAAATCTCTGAAGGTTCATGAAGGATTAGACAGGTTCATCATCCCTGTTGAAACAAACTTGGACCGTATTGAAATGTTGGCCTCAAGGGCCATTGTGGGGATATTGCAATATTCAACAGGGGACTAGAAGGATTTAGTTGAGTGGTTGTGCAAAAATTGGATGCCTATAGTAGGGGATCTCCATAGGGTTCTTCAGTTAATCAATGGTTGGATCATGTTTATATTTTCAAAGGCTGAACATGTGGGGTGTATTCTGAAACGTTTCTAGTGTTTCAAGGAAGGGTCGCTTTGCCTGAAAAAATGGCACGTGGCTTTCGACCCTCTAAGGGAAGCTCAGAGTATTCATCACCTTTGGCTGCTTATCCCTGTTTTGCCCATAGAACTATGGTCTGAGAAAATTTTAATTGGTATAGCTAACTCTGTTGGGAAATTTGTTTGGCTGGATAACTGCTCCTTATATGGGTTTGATCGAAGGTTTGCTAGGGTGATGGTGGCCTTTGAAATGGCAAAGGGGCTTCCGACGGAGATTGAATTAGAATGGGGCTCAAAGGTCTGGCGCCAATGACTTGATTATTATAAGGTGTCGTTCCGATGTTTCAGATGTCAGCAGACTGGACATACAAAAGACCATTGTCAGGAACCTCCATTTTACGAGTCTTCTCTGGTGACTCCGGCATCTGTTACTGCACCGGTATCCTTGGTTAAGTCTTTGGTGGGTGTGTCGCAGCCTCCGGTGTCAGGTAAGTCAAAACTCCCTGATATTCCACTCTATCCTGATATTTCCAATGTTGAATTAAATATGATTATGGATGAGGAAGCCATTTTAAATGAGAAGATTGCATCTGGGGATACTATTTTGAGAATTGATACCCCTAGGGACCCTCTTTTACCACTTGGGAATGCCACATTTGAAAAAGCTTGGGCTTGTCGTGACTTATTTGGGGATGGGTCATCTTTGGGGGAGGAGGGTTTGAGTTCCAACTCTGTTATTGTTTTGGGAAGTTCTTCTGGTTGTTTGGGGGACCCTCCTGTTGAGAAGGATGAGACTAATTTGGAAACCCTAGGTGTTGGTATTTCTAAGGATGAGGATGTGACAATCTTAGGGGAAGCCAGATATGGGGCTGTGGAAGGAGTTGGTTCTATTACCCCTCTACAATTTTTTTCTAAAAACCCTTTCACTAATCCTTTGGTCAAGTCGGTTAATTTGGCTAGGTTTAGGAATGTAACGCTGAGGAAAGCTAGAAAGTCGGGAAGGGCAAGGGATGTCATGACAGGAGAAGCTGGATTGAGTTATGTACCTATTTCTGAGAGAATTGACTGTGGGGAGGATATTGCTGAGATTACTGTTCATCATGGGGGCCTTAGAGCTATTTCCCCCTCTGACAGGGTTTCTTAATGTCTATTTGCTCTTTGAATATTCAGGGGTTGGGGAGGGCCGTGCGGGTGAGGACCCTTGCCGATCTTATCAAGACTACTTGCCCTAGCATCATTTTATTATAGGAAACTATGTGCGAAGATATTGTTGCACTTTCCAAAATTACCAGTATTTTGGGTGGGTGGGAGGTCTCAGCTACCAATTCCAAAGGCTTGTCTGGTGGGTTGTTAGTGGCCTGGGATCCTAAATTTTATTCTTTTGCTGTCTACAAGTCTGTGTGGGGTATCTTGATGGAAGGTTAATGTAGAGCTAATAATCTCCAGTTATCTATTTTGAATTGCTATGCCCCTTACAAGAATAGGGAACAATTATGGAATGGGCTGCAAGGGTCTGGACTGTTGGATAGAGACCATTTTATAGTGGCAGGGGATCTCAATTTTACTAGGCTGGCCCAGGAAGTTTGGGGAACAAAAGCCAATCTTGATCTTTCGGCTAATTATTTTTCTAAGTACTTAATTCAAAATGACCTTATTGATGTGTGCACAGGTGTTATGGCTCCTACTTGGTCGAATGGTAGGAGAGGGGTGGAGCGCATCCATAAAAGATTAGATAAGTTTTTGGTTAAGGCACCTCTGCTGGAATCTTGTAAACGCTACCGGTCATGGGTTGGAAAAGTTAAGATGTCTGATCACTGGCCCATCTTTCTACAGTTGGAAGAGGATATATTTCTACATAATTATCCCTTTGAATTTGATAGTTCGTGGCTCATTAATGAGGAATTTGTGTCTTTTGTGAAAGATGTCTGGATTAATTTGAATATTCATGAGGAAGATAACCTGGTGGAACGCTTCTGTTGGAAGTTAAAAGAGCTCAAAGGAAAAGTCTCTCATTGGATCCATTAGAGAAAGCAGATGGATAGGCAAACCTTACATGAGGTGGAAACAAAACTGCAGATTCTCTATTCCTTTAATTTGGAGGCACCACTGGATAATATCAAGTTTGATATGCTGAAACTATTGGAGGCCGAGAAGGAGCAATATTATTTAAAGGAGTAAATGGAGTGGCGACTGAAGAGTCGTGAACTCTGGATTCATTCAGGTGATAAAAACTCGAGATTTTTTCACTCATATGCATCTGTCAGGAGGAATAATAATACAATTTGGAAAATTGATGATCAGGATGGGATCGAAGTGTCGGGAGGGAAAAATCTTCAGGATTTGGCTATCAAACATTTCAGCAATATTTATGTTGATGACAAAGCTTGTGATTTAATTTCACAACTACAAGTAGCCCGGCTCTATCCTAGATTTTTTTATGATGAGGAGGCAGCTGATTTATGTTCGATGATCACTCTGGAGGAGGTGGAGAGTACTCTCAAGCTGTTTGCTAAAGAGAAAAGTACAAGGCCTGATGGTTGGCCTATGGAGCTCTTCTTGCATTTTTTTGATATTATGGGTATGGATCTTCTGGAAATGGTGGATTTCACTAGAACTGAGGGATTTATTTCTGGTGCACTGAACTCTACCTTCATTACTCTTATACCAAAGGTGAATGATCCGAAGACATTTGTTGACTTTAGACCGATAGCATTAAGTAATCTTGCTTATAAAGTTGTTTCAAAGATCATTGCGGGGCGCCTGAAGCCTGTGTTGTTGAGATGCATCTCCCCAGAGCAGTTTGGTTTCCTACGGGATCGCCAAATACATGATGCTGTTGGAATCACCCAGGAACTTCTGCACACTATCAAGAGTAAGAAATTGAAGGCTATTATTTTCAAAATGGATCTGGAAAAGGCCTACGATAGAGTAAATTGGGATTTTCTTCGTATTGTCTTGATTCAAATTGGGGTTCCTGCTAGTGCTATCAGATGGATTATGGCATGTGTTAACTCGATGAACATTGTTGTTTTGGTCAATGGGGCACCTACTTCATTTTTCAGATGTTCAAGAGGAATACGACAAGGTTGTTCATTATCTCCTTTATTGTTTATCTTGGTTATGGATGGTCTTAGTAGGTTGATTAAGAAAGCTCAGATGGAAGGTAAAATTATGGGTATAAAAATTTCTAAAGACTTATCTATCTCGCATGCCCTATTTGTGGATGATGTTTTAGTTGCTGGTACTGATTCTCTTGGAGAGTGGTAGGTATATCAAGATATTATAAGTCTTTTCTGCAAGGAATCATGCATGAAGGTAAGTTTACATAAGTCATGTTTATATGAGAATCTAATTGGTACTGATACAATTCGAAGTATCCAGTCGGTTATGCCCTATAATTGCTGCAAGATGGCTGAAGGTTTTACTTATCTTGGTTTTTATTTGAAACCAAATGGATATCTTATCAATGATTGGCATTGGTTGATAAAGAAGTTTGAAACCCGCATCTGTCATTGGACATACCGGTTACTATCTATCGGAGGGAAGCTCACGCTTCTCAAATCGGTCCTCATGGGGGCTCCTGTCTATTGGTTTTCTCTCATGTTGGTCCCTCGGGCTGTGCTCAATAGACTCCGATGAATAATGTTCAGCTTTCTCTGGACCGGGGGGTTGAAGGATTCTTATTTTTCCTTGGTTAGTTGGGAACGGATATCCCTACCCTATACTTCTGGTGGATGGGGGGTTAAGGACCTGTCAATTTTTAGTGCTGCTCTGCGTCTTAAAAGCTTGTGGAGGGATTTGTTCGGCAATTCTCTGTGGTCGGCAGTTATCCACTAGAAATATGTTAAGACTAAGTTTTCACACTGGCTCGGGATGCCACAAAAGATTGTGAAAAGAGTTTCACCGATTTGGAATGGATTTATGAAAATCTATTGTTGGCTTGCGACTGAGCTAAGATGGAATATTGGAAATAGACAGGAGGTGGCCGTTGGGGTTGACCCGATTGTTGGGTTAAATGATGAGTATGGATTGTCTCCTCAGCTTATATCTTCGTTAAGGGATAAAGGAGTAGTGACCATGAACTCTATCGTCAAGAACAGGGTGCAGAACTATTGGATGGATTCTGAGGATTTATTGCTTCCTAGAAATCTTTACAGAGAATGGGAAAGTTATGTGAGTTCATTAAATAATGCTGGCATTCGCATTAATTCTGGGGATGATATTGTGGTTTGGACGGGCAATGAGACTACTGGTAAGGTTACGGCAACCTCTGCCTACATGTATATGATAAAAATAAAGTGCATATTTCCCTGTCATTGGTGGTATCGCATAATTTGGTTTTGGCCCATACCACTGAAAATCAAGTGTTTTACTTGGTTTATGCTTTCAGACAAACTTAAAACTTGGGACAATTTGTTATTATTGGGATGGAATGGGCCAAACCAATGTATCATTTGCAAGAACAATGCAGAATCAGCATCTCACCTGTTCATAGAATGTTGTTTCACTCAAGCTCTCTGGAGGAGGATCTATCAGAATTTTGGCATTTTAGAGATTTGGGGAGGAGGTAGTGTTGAAGCAGGTTTAAACTCGTGGATCAAAAAGTGTAAGTCTCATTCTACTCTCCCTGTATTTATTTGCTGGACTATCTGGAGGGTAAGAAACAAAGCTCTTTTTGAAAATCATGTTCCAATTGTGGTTGGTACTTTTAACTCTGTATTGAGGCAGTATGTGAAGCACGTGACCACCGAAGTGGAACCTGTGAAGCGGAATATAGGACATTTTAGTCTCTCCTTCAATGAACCTGTTCTTATGTTTGATGGGGCTGCTAATTCGAGGAGTTGTGGAGCCGGGGGAGTTATCTTTCTCAACTCTGAACATTACTTCAATCTTAGGCTCAAATGCGGGATTGGCACTAGTATGAGAGCTGAAATTTTAGCTTTATGGTGTGTTCTTCATGTGGCTAATCTCTTTGTACTGGCACAGGTTAACATTTTTGGTGACTCCCGAGTTACCATAAAATGGGCTAGAGGAGAATATAAGTTAAATGTATTGAATTTAGCAAGCTGGTGCAATAGGACACAATCTGAACTGAAATCTTTCAGTAAAACTTCTCTTCAGCATATTTATCGTGAATATAATTCACAGGCAGATCAACTATCTAAGAAGGCCTTAGAGGGCGAGGAAGGCCTTTTACTTTGGGATGAGTGCTACGAAGACATTTTGATTGACTCGGGCTCCCTATACTTTCTTCTTTAAGTTTTCCTGTTTATCCATTTTTGAGGATCTGGATTTTCTAATATGAGGATGATATGTAATTATGAACAATGCTATTCATATTTTGGAGGAAGCTACATTTTGTATGCTTATCAAGTACTATTTGATTCAGCTTTTGAATAACAATAGGTTTTTTTTTTTTTGGGCTCCCTAGACTTTCTTCTTTAAGTTTTCCTGTTTATCCATTTTTGAGGATCTAGATTTTCTAATATGAGGATGATATGTAATTATGAACAATGCTATTCATATTTTGGAGGAAGCTACATTTTGTATGCTTATCAAGTACTATTTGATTCAGCTTTTGAATAACAATAGGTTTTTTTTTTTTTTTGGGCTCCCTATACTTTCTTCTTTAAGTTTTCCTGTTTATCCATTTTTGAGGATCTGGATTTTCTAATATGAGGATGATATGTAATTATGAACAATGCTATTCATATTTTGGAGGAAGCTACATTTTGTATGCTTATCAAGTACTATTTGATTCAACTTATTCTTCTTTTTTTTATTTTTATTTTTTTGCGGAAAAAAAAAGCACCTATTCTTAATATTTTTTCGTATCCAAACTATCCTTTGGACAACATCTTGAAGTATTTAGGATTTCACTTGAATCCTAATGATTACTGCTACAATGACTGGTTATGGTTATTCCAAAAAGCTGAAGCCAAAAATATGATTTGGTGCAACCATTGTCTAACACATGGTGGAAGGCTCATCTTGATAAAAATAGTGCTCGAAAGCATGGCTTTCCATTGTGCATATTCCATAAGGCATTCTAGACAAAATCCAGAAAAAATGTTTTCACTTCTTATGGACAAGTAGAAGACAAAAAGATGCATTTCGTTAGTAAAATGGTCATCTTTGGTGCATCTGAAAGCTTATGGTATATGGGGGCTTAAGAATATTTATTTCTTTGCTCAGGCTTTGGGTGCAAATACATTGTGGAGAATGATCATTCATGATGGACTGTGGGAAAAATTAATGAAAAATAAATACCTACAGGATCTCTCAGTCTAAGACTAGATTCGTTCTTACCCTACCTTGACAAAAGGAGATTCGATAGTATGGAAATGCCTAGTAAAATCCTTTCTTATTCTTGAATAGTGGGTTGTGTGGAAGGTCGACAATGGGAAATGTGTCTGGGTAGGAAAAGACCCATGGATAGGTTGCACATGTAACTATAATATGTAGAAAGAGATGAAGTGAACACTTCGACAACAGGGGGGTTTTAAGCTTATCAACATTGCTTTGCTAGGTAATGGGAGGAATTGGACTCAAGTATGGAAGATTGTAGCCTATTTGGATCTCCCAATGATGCTAGTGGAAGAATGGAATGATTTATGTTCACCTCTTGGCCCACAATGCTATTCAAATATATGAAGAAGAAGATGTTATGCTATGGATAAAAAATTTGTCTACAAGACAACTCACGACCAAACATGGATATGAAGACTGCAAAGTCCCTGTAACATTGGAAGAAGAGATTAAATGGTGGTGGCCTTTTATTTGGAAACTAAATTGTCCCTTGAAGATAGATATCTTTGCATGGTAGGTTCTATCGAACAAAATTTTGATGTGGGATAATGGACTTGAACGAAATTGGCATGGTCCTAGTCAATGCATCCTCTACAAATCGGAGGAAAAGTGACTCATATATTTGTGGATTGTTCATACTCCAAACGAGTGTGACAGGAGGTATGTGCCATCCTAAAATGCCTAGGTCAGTGGTCAAACGACTCCTTTGATCAATGCTTTTAAAAGTGGTATACATACCCAATGGTTAGCTCATTCAATGCGTTGCCTTGCTTTGTTATATGGGGACTATGGGTTTTCAGGAATAATATTATTTTTGAAGAAAGAATATTAGAAGCTTCAATGGTGGCACACAAAGTTCAAATGATCTTTAGAGAGTGCTGTGTAATAATGATAAAGGAACCATCCATCAATTCAAAATTTGCATGGGGATTCTTTAAGGGGGCATGTCAAGGAATTACCCTGAGCACATGCAGAGTAGGGGCTATATTATATATCAATCAGCGTCACCATTTCACTCTCAAATATGGAGCGGGTATAGGAACAAATAATAGAGCAGAAGTGAGAGCTATGTGGATCCTTCTCCAGTTTGCATCGACAAAAGGGATATCGAATCTCCAAATCTTCAGTGATTCCAGATTACTTGTAGATTGGTGCAAAAATCGATGTATAATCTCAAACATTGCGTTGGCTCATTTACTTGACATAATTATGCAAGCTATAACACATTTCTAGTTTATTTCTTTTAAGCATGTTTATAGAGAATTTAAGTCAAAGGCAGATATGTTATCAAAAGGATCCATATAATTGGAGGAAAGATATTTAGTCTCACAAGAACACTCTGACAATACTTCTTTTCTAGTAGTACATCAATACATTTTTTGAATTAAGTGTCGGTAAAGCCATGTTTCCTTCGGGGGGGCTGTTGTGAATCAGATTAGAGTCGAAAGACTACAATGAAGATTAGAACCAATATAATATAGTGGAATGGAACAAAGTATCAGGGCTCATGAATGGTTATTTTCCCCAACTTTGGGGGAGAGATCTCACATATGGCTTATGACTACTTGAGCTAACCCTTGGGGCTAATAACACACAGACACACACATACACACGCACGCACGCGCACACACACACACACACACACACACACACACACACACACACACACACACACACACACAAGATGCTTCTTAATGTCACTATGTAACAAAATTTCCCTTTATTATATTAAGATAATAACAATGGATTGTAACCAATGTATATTATTACACTCGAAAGATCTATTTAACCAATAAACTTTTTTAGGTAACATATCATAGGGAAAACAGTCTAGACACTTTCCCTCATTTTGACGATGGTACCCAAGGTAAACACTAAATTATTCAAGGCATAATGCTAGGCTAATAACTCATGAATAAACCATATATAGCTCATTTACAATATGTTCACTAATAGTAAACATGTCACAAAGTGGGATTTGAACCTGAGTGGGGAGGTTAACAATTTCCTCACAACCACTCGAGCTAAACCCAATTGATGATTCAACAAGAACTTTTAGACGGGGGGTGTATATTTTTCTGAATTCAAGGAAGACTTACACATGACCCCAACTGCATGAAATTCCCCACGTGCATGTGTAATATGACCCAAGGGTGGAGAAATGTGTGGTATTTGAACCTTGGCGGAGAGTGTGAAGCACCTCTTCTTTACCAAGTAAGTTCTCATTGAAAACCCCAATGAATTTATATGGAAGGAGTAATTTCATCCATATTTTACCTATACCAACATTCATAAGGGAAACACGAGATTCCTTAAAAGGGTTGCCACAAACATACTACTCGAAAAAAAAATCATCTTTTTTAATGTGGGGGAGTTCTACATGTGAAATATTGGGAGAAGACATGCTCTTCAAACATCAACCTATCTACTTTTCCAACTATTGGGGTGAAACTACAATCTATATGCTTAAACCTCAGTATATATGATGTTTCACATATGAAGAATCAAAGATTGCTTGAAGTGTATCAAGAAAGTCTGGAACCTTAATACAAAATCTACTCGCGCAGGGGGTGGGGGGAAAGTTGGATTGCATGGAGTGAAGATGACATTGCTCTCTCTGCCTATTTTTATAGGGCTTGATAGATAATTCTTTCATTATATTTATTTAATAAATTTTTATAATTCCATGATATGAATTTACATTAAGTTACAATATATATGCAAGCCTATGAAAGGTTACATCCCTTCAATATGAAACAAAATGACCATTAACCTAATAACTAATAATAATAATAAATAAAGTAATATACTTTTAGGTATATTACAAGTCATCCCTCCCTGAAAATACTTGCTTTCAAAGCTTGGGTAAAAGAAGAGTGCTTGAAAACTCCATATTTGCTAAATTGATTGCGACTTCAGGGAGGTTAATGAATTTGATGAGATACTCTTTGACAAACTAACCTTGTTCAATAGTTTATCTCGAATAATAGTATTGCAATTTAACAATTATTGAAACAAATGTTCACATTTCCATTCATATTTCTCCATGCATGGTGTGCATAAGATTTTGCAAATAAGAACGTGACGATTATGCAACCAATGATTCTCACAGAGATGATTGCAGGGAGGATAAATCTTGAAGCAATCGGGCCTACATTGATGACCACATATGTGAATATATTTGAATACGAGCACATGGCAAGGAGGACAATTTGACATTGCTTGAGGAATCAACATCTTGGTTTGCAAAATGTCTTTTTTTTCTTCTTAATCCTTTCTAGTTTTATATCTTCGACGTGATCATCAAATTTATTTTCTGCATCATACTCTTCTATATATTCATCTTCTTCACAATCGTCATTAGTATCATCTTCATATTCATCAATATTTTGTGCTTCAATATTATAATCTTTGAGATTTTCATCTTCTTTGCAATCGTCATCATCATCATGTTCATCAATATCTAGTGCATCTGTATCTTCATTAATTCTTGTCATTCTCATCAAACTTTTCCCTAGATTCACCATGATCTTCCACATTCTGCACTTCATTCTCATCCTCTACATATTTCTTTTCTTCGTCATCACTATCATCTTCATTATAATGGCCTTGAATTTGGTTTGGACTCTCGGCATGGCTTCTGGTTTTTCTTTGCTCTGGATTTTTACTAGGCACTTTTATAGATTTAACAGTCGTGTGGATTGTGACGTCAGAATTGAATATGACAGAGTTAGTGTTTATTTCTTATTTGCACATTGGGATTTAAGAAGTGTTAATATCCATAAAATTAGAAGTGCTTGGACCATTTATGCAACTACTTGTGTTCCTTGTATGGATTTGCTCACATGAGTGACATAATCTTTATTAATTTATGGTGCATATGCATATTTATGACTTGGCATCCCATTTGAAGCATCGCATTTGAAACATCATCTCTTGTCCTTCCTTGTATCTGATGGCGCGATCCTTTGATAAGGGGGAATATAAGAG
Source organism: Larix kaempferi (assembly GCA_027924585.1). Taxonomy (NCBI): domain Eukaryota; kingdom Viridiplantae; phylum Streptophyta; class Pinopsida; order Pinales; family Pinaceae; genus Larix; species Larix kaempferi. Next base: position 5,631,562 of record BSBM01000805.1, on the reverse strand, counting down.
GGCATCATATATGATTTTTGTTTTTCTTCTGTCTAGGGTGTAGAAGCAATTTTGAACTGCCCTATCCCATAATGAGCGTTCACTTTTTTGACCAATGGATTTTGCCTTCAGACTTGGATCATTCCCACTATTAGAGGAAATTTGAGGTCTAAAATGGGCCTCCTAAGGAAAATAATAAAATAACAGTTAAAATAATAAAATAATGTTTATTAATTTTGGAGGAAAAAAGAAAAAAACTACTTTTTTGTTCGTATTTTGAACATATATCCCTGTGTTTTTACTCAAATTTCGAGCGGGAGCACTCGTTGGATGCGGAATTAAATTCCGCATCCAACAAGTGCTCCCGCTCGAAAACATCACCATCACGTTTTTTAGGTATTTCTTGTTTTTTGGGAAGCAGGGTCCTTCAAAAGTATGCAATGTGGGTACTTGTTGGATGTGGAATTTAATTTCACATCCAACGAGTGCTCCCGCTCGAAATTTGAGTAAAAACACAGGGAGATATGTTGAAAATACGAACAAAAAAAGTAGTTTTTTTATGACAAATATCTCAAGTCAACTATTATGGTGACTCATTTTATTGAAATTCTATTGGTTCTTGAATTCCAACTTATCAAGAAATTATGGTTGGGTCGTTTACTTATAAGGCCCATTTTAGACCCCAAATTTCCTCTAATTGAACCATTGGCTTCGAATGGTCGGCCATGGTTTGACCCTCATCATTTTCTTCTCTTGCTTTATTTTGGTTCGTATGCTCTACCATGTAATCTTTTTTATCTTATTGATCGCTCATTTTTACCATGATGTCTTTACCATCTTCCTCGACTCCATCAATCATTTCTTCTTGGTTTGGTTCTTGGCCAATTTCTTGGTTGTTTCCTTTTTTGTTTTCTTTGTCACCATCTTAATCAATATCATTATTATTATTTGGTGTATATACTTTTGCGTTTGGGATATCACCATATTATTAATTTATTCTTACTATAATTGTATTAGCACACTTTTCATTATCACTCTGAGTGTTTCTTCAATGCCTCTTTTTATTTATGTTTTCATTTCTTCAATTCTTTTAATTCTTTCAGAAAGAATATTAATAGTTTCATCAAATGGCAAAGACATGGTAATTCCAATTATAACAAATCTTCAAAAAATGATTGGAATTTGTCGAAAAATTAACTATTAAAAGGAATATCAATAATAATAATAATAATTATTAAAAATGAATATATTTATTATTACTATACATATATTATGTAGTTTTTAATAGTTTTTTTTTAAAGTTAATATATTACAATTATGATTAATAATAATATTAACATTATTATTATTATAATTTATTTGTTTTTGGAAGTGGAGAGGCTAGTGTTTTAAACCCTAGAATGTGGAAGGAATTGAGCGTGAAAGAGTGCGAGTTGGGTGCATGGGTGAGTGGGGGAGAGTGGTGGTGAGTGGGGGAGAGCGATGTAGTATTAGGATGGAGCGAATGAATTGGGGGGAAATATGCAGGGCATGAGTGGAGTTAGTGTCATGAGGAGTGGCATGGTGAGGAGGGGGGGACACATGAGTGTGATCGCTGGTTATGAGAGGGAAGTGGTGAGGGCGAGCTCGAAGAGAGTTGTGTGTGGTAGAGTGAATAAGGGAGGAGAGAGGTGTCGTAACGCAGGCACACAAGGGGTTGAAGGTGAGGAGGGAGCGTTGGAGTGAGGAAGGGGGGAGGCGGGTGATGAGAGCACACATGACTACTAGTTGCAGGCCACGGTGGGTGAGATGGAGCAAGTGCTGGAGCATGGAGTGGCGAGAAGGGGCAGAGTGCATAGGATGGAGAATGGAGTGCGAGGGGTGTATGAAGTATGGAGTATGGAATGCGTAGGAGTATGGAGTGCGGGGGGAAGATGCAATGGGAGGAGGAGAAGATGCAAAGAAGGATAAGTATGAGGGTGGCACAAGTGTGGAAGGAGTTAGGGCATGGGGAGGTAGAGAGGGAGAGGGGAGTATTGGTGGAGTTTACATGGAGTTTAGTGGGGGGAGTGAATGCAATCTGGAGCAGTGTGTAGTGGGTGGTTCAATGTGAGTGGAAGGGGAGTGAATGCAATCTGGAGCAGTGGGGGATTAAAGGATGGATGGAGTGCACTGGTGTTATAGGTGATTGAGAGTGCAATGGACGCAAAATGGGGGAGAAGTGTGAGTGGGAAGAATGGGTAGAAAGAGCATAGGATGGTGAAATGGTGCACATGGATTGGAGGGTAAGAAGGGGAATGGAAGATGGAGTAGTGATTGGGATGCATAATGGTAGGGAGAGAGGCACTTGAGGAGTGTGAGGGAGAGGAGAGCAATGAATTGGAGAGAGTGAGCCGAGAGTGGATGAAGAGCATTGAAAGAAGTAGCAAAAGAAGAGATGAGCATGAAGATGAGTGTGAAGATGAAATGAAGAGAAGAAAACATAGAAGGGTGTGAATGGGGGGGAGGTGGATCTCGAATGGAGAGAACCGAAATCTCTAATACCACTTGAAAGATAATTCTTTCAATATTTTTATTTAATAATATTTTTATAATTCCATGATATGAATTTACATTGAGAAGTTATAATATATATGCAATCCTACGAAAGGTTACATCCATTCAATATGAAACAGAATTATCATTAACTTAATAACTAATAATAAATAAACTAATGTGTATAATAATTGTAATATACTTTTAGGTATATTATAGGGTTATTAGCAATAGATCATGTTAATTTCACATAACTTCAATAGGTCAATTAATGGCTCCATTGCATCACATTCAATGGGTAACTTTCCAAAGATACCAAGTTCTTAGAACATTTGAAAGTGGATGGAATTTGAAGCACTCGAGGAGCTCAATTGCAAGAAAGACTTAATTGGCTCAAACTAGTGACCGACCAGCAAAAGCCTTCTTTAAAGCATTGGGATATTATGAATCTATTGTTGATGTATTTGTAACTTCAGAATGTATTTCATATATGTATATTGTATTCCTATAGAGATGTTATTATTCCTCTATACGGAAGTGTCGTCATTTATATTGTAAGTGTCGTGACTTATACTTGATGGGTTATTAGACCACCTTGATGGGGTCGGCTCTGTATGAGTCATGTGGGTTAAAGGGTTATTAGACCACCCTAGTGGGGTCGTCCCTGTAAGCATTATGTTAAGTGGTTATGTTGAGGCCGACCTAGTAAGGTTATTAGGCAAGTCAAGTTAGAGTATAAATAGAGTGCGGGAGGCACTCTATTTGATCATTCTCTTATTCACTCATACACTCATTGGAGAGTGGCTCACAAGTGAGAGAGGAGAAGCTGCTAGGAGAACTATCTCTTAGGAAGTTATTGGGGTTTTTTCACCTTATTGGTTTTCCCCAAGGAAACTCTATGTGTCTATTGTCTCTTGTGATTGCTTCATGTGATTGATATGTTGTACATGTTATTCTCTCAAATAAGATCCTAGATCATATTGAATTGATGCTTAAAATCTAACATCTATGAAGAAGATCGATGCAATATAACCTCCTAATAGAATGTTAACCAAATAGAAAAATAGGGAGGAACTCATGTCACACTAGAAAACTGCTTTTTACTTATATGGCCTTTCAAAGAATCTAAGGTGGCCATGCAAACTTGTTTAAACATGGTTCCCCGCAAGTTCTTCGAAGTCCATACAAGGCCATGTGATAAATCATTAAATTGTTATGATTAACTTCTACCTTATGAATATATGGTTGATGACAGGTCACCCAGATTAAACAAAATTTTGTGTGAATTTCTAAGGCAACATGGGGTTTTATTAATCCATACCCACTTTAAGTGCATAGATAAGTGGTTAGAAATCAATGATTGGAGTCATGCATAAACAAAGGTATTATCCTTTTTATCCCTAAGTATGGGCATCCATGACTTATAACTATTTGGAGATCGATCGCCCTCCTTAATGTCTTGTAAAATATTATAGCCAAAGTTCCAAGTGAGTTAAGCACATTATACGCAGAATCATTAATTTTAAACATATAGCCTTCATTAGGGGCCTATTTATTTTGGAAAATATTATTGTGATGCTGAAGGACTGGAGTGGGCTATATTTAGATTGAGGAAAACCTGTGTGGAGGGTTTTGAAAATCGATGTTTCGAACTTCATTCAGATGACTCCATATTCAAGGATCTCAATGCACACATTGGGATCCCAATAGATTTTGACATGGTTTATGATGGGGTCAAATGGCCCTTTATTTTGGCCATGTTCAATGCATTGGACTTTGGACCCCTTTTTTGGAGTTGTGGAAACTATCTTTTTGCATGAATTGGCATGCTTATCCATCAATATGCAAATTTGAAGAAGTGGGGCTCTTTTGGTCTCTCGACCAAGGTTGTTCATTGCGTTTCACACTTTATGTGATGGCAACCGAGATTTTGGAACACCTGATATATCATAGTGTGGTTCAAGGTCTAATCAAAGGGGGCCCTCTACCTAAACATGGAGCTAGGCAACTTGTTATTAGGCTCTTTGTTTGTGACTCCATTCTCGCCATCCTTTAGGAACATGAATTAGTGAATAACACTATGGAGTATAATATTTTTTATACAACATTTAGGTCTATAATCCAGTGGACTAAAGCCCAATGCTATAGGTAATTTTCTAGTTGGTTTGCATATCGAGGACATTCATGAATCCAACAAAGGTAGATATTAATTAAATATCTTGGTATCTTATTTACTTGTCAATAATTTGCAAGGAACTATTGGAGATGGTGATTGTGTGTGTGTGTGTGTGTGTGTGTGTGTGTGTGTGTGTGAGAGAGAGAGAGAGAGAGAGAGAGAGAGAGAACATGATGATCACGCCATTTCCCCTAGCTAGCAAGTCCTAAACCCGTACTAAGGTTTTGACTACAACCCATTTTTATTTCTTTTAATATTGGATTCCTTCATCCAACACTTATCAACATCTAGAAATTCTCTTTAAAGATTCCTCTATGTGAATATTAAAGGTGGCAAAGGCATTCAATAAGTCAACTAGATTCTTTGTTGTGCTTTAATGATCCATAAACTGTCGTGGATATTCCTCTATAACAGTTCTTCACAACGGATGTTACAACTTAGTTTTTTTTTATTAGCTTATTTCCAAAACATGCTAGATAACTAGAATTGAAAGGAAAACAACTAGATCAAAACAACACTAGATATATCCTGGGAAAACCCACTAAGGGGAAAAACCCAACTAGAAGTTAGGACTATGCCTTTCTCTTTTCTTCTCCAAATATGTAGTATAAATACAAAGAAAGTGGCACTCTCTATGGAGTTACCTATGAATTTGTGGCAAGAGTGGTTACTATAGGATACCTTACTTCCTTTATTCTGCTCTACTTTCCAATCCTGTGTTATTGTTCAACTTTGGAACAATACATAACATCAAAAGAATGGAACCCCTTCCTCTCATAGTGGACCAGTATTCAACATAGCTAGATAGTCATTCGGGGTTAGGTTTAGGGTTTATGCATGCCCCAAATCCTGATTAGGGTTACACTTTTGGACCTACTAGAATGTTCTTGAAAGTCCACACATGAATATCTCTACATGTGTGAGAAACAAGAGCTGACATGGAATATACTTGGTACCATTTTGGTCAACTTCATAGGTCAACTTGTGGGAGGTATAACTTTTGCATATGGACTCTGATTTAGGTGTAGAACTTCGGAAAGATCTTCGAGTGTAGAATTGCATCACGACCCATGATACAAGAAATGGGTTGTTTTGCCCCAAAAAATGTCGTTTAGACCCTCAAACATACCACGAAAAGTTTTGGACCCCAAATCTACAAAATGAGACCTGCCCATAAAATGAGCCCTACAAGCTAATTCATCCAATTTTCTGACTTTGAAAACTCCAAATAGGTGACAAATTATATATTAATCCATTTTGGATCACACATCCCCATTTTGAGAGGCTTTTGGTCCTCAAAAGAGTTTAGTAAATGAGGTGAGGAAATTTTTCCCTTGGAGTACCATTTAGCCTTACTTGGAAGTTGTCCTTTCAACCCCACTTGCTAGAGTTCTGTAACATCCCCCTCACCCAATCTGACCATCGGGAGGGGACGTTGGCCAAACCTGGGATCTAAAATTTCACCCCAAATTCATAATACAATTTTAAACCAATGCAATGTGTGCAGAAATGTAATTAAACATGCACAATGGAATTAAAGTCTATCCACACACATCTAATATGCAAATACAAGCATAAACATTACATGCATAGAATAAAACAATTCAGATTCAAATACATGAGAGTACTTATCTTTAAGAAACGCAAATCCAAGAAACTGGCTGTGTAAGAGCGTTTTTCCACCCAACCATAGGCACTCCATCTAGCATATACTCTTTCTGATGGGAGGCCACCCCCAAGTTGGGCTATGAGGCCATCAGGGTGAAGGAAATGCCTACAGGCTTCTATCTCTGATCCCATAACCCATTCTGCTCTCTGTGCTTAGCCAAATGCTCATACAGAGCTCTACAGGGGTCTCACTCAACCCTCACAAGCTTGGCTTCCACAATACCTACCCCACACAACACCCTTCCAGCTCAGGCATCCCCTTCACCGATCCACGGTTCTCTTGGGCGATCCATCTTGTTGGGTGCTTCCAGTGTGTGCATAGAAGAAGTGCAACCTGACATGGCTGCTATAGAACCACCTGTAGCCTTGATTTGTGACTTCTCAAGAACCTATGAGCAACAAAACTCCATGGGTAAGGTTCCTAGCTTGCCCAACCTCTCTGCTCACCTACAATCAACTGTTTTCCCTTCCAAAAATGCAACTCTATCTTCTAATTCGAATTTATGGCTTTAACACATAGTCTAGTAATGGACATGAACAATGATGGAATAACTCTACGTAGTTTAACAGATTGCATGAGAGAGAATGAGAATGGAATAATGATCAAAAGAGTGTTGACTCTAAGGATATGAGGTAAGGGTGAAAAAACAGCTGACATGGCTTCTAACCATAGAAGAAATAGTATTGTTGACAGCTGACATAACTGTCACAACCCCCATGCTTCAATAACTACATGAAGTGACTTTTCCCACCAACCTCACATGTGCAATCAATGATTGGATTTAATAGTCAAGGGAACGTAATTGGCTTATTTAAGACACATGGCATATTTTGTATGAGTTCTAAGGTCGACACATGGCAACATAGGATTTGGTTTTGCATAGGCCCCCTTCTCCTTCCGCTCTGGTGGAATCATAGCCGCTTTGGTGCTCTTTACACAACCAGCCTTGGACCATTTTATTTCTTATGCACATAATATTCTAAATCGGTATATAATCCAAACAAACAGTCCAAATAAAATATAACATCACACATGCCTATCCATTCACTAGTCGGGCCTTGGCCTTGAGCTCCGCACTAAGAATTCACACTAGCATATTTACATCATTTACATAAGTTTGGATAATACATTCCAAGTCAAAACTAGGGGCATTACAAGTTCATACTGTTTCCACCAGGTAGTTCTGAACTTCTTCTATGACACTGTGTCTTCTGCTAAATCTGCTTAAGCCTTTGGTGCTAAGTCTTCTATATAAAGTAAGACGTGCTCATGTTCCTGATCCAACATGGAAGGTTCATAGAATTGATATTTTCCACATTTACAAAGGACTAAATGCGCATGTATGGGGGTAGAATGAGTCTGTAGGCATTATCTCCCACCTCCAATACCTCAAAAGGGACATACCTCAGAGCATTGATCTTCTTACTAGGACCTTGTAGTCTTTCTTTGTTCAAGTGTAACCATACTCTGTCTCCCACTTTTAATTATTTTTCAACCCTGTGTTGGTCATGCCTAGCCTTGTATTTTTCTTGTGACATCTTCAGTGCCTTCTGTACTTGTAAATGGATCTGCCCAACATTATCAATGAATTTTTCAGCTCTTATTGATACACTTGTTTTGTCTTCCCCCTTGTTGTCGATAAACAACAACTAGAGGTGAAGGTGGCAAGTATAAAAAACAAGTTTCAAAAGGGGACTTCCCAATGGAAGTGTGGACTACTCTGTTATAAGAGTGTTGAATGTAGATAATATTTTCATCCCAAGTCTTCTGGTGATTTTGATTGTAACCCTTAAAATATGTACCAAAATCCTATTTACTACTTCTATCTATCCATTTGTCTATGGATGGAATGTTGTAGATCTCTTGAACTTAGTGTCCATATTTTCCCAAAGTGTAGTCCAAAATGCACTTAGGAATCTAGTATCCCTATTTGAGATGATGCTCCTTATATCCTAAAGTGCATCCAGACTTGTTCAAAGAACATGTTTGTTGCTTCTTGTCCTTTGATAGTCTTTTTACAAGGCATAATAATGCACATCTTGTTGAATATGTCAACTATCACAAATAAATAGTCATGTCCCTTCCTAGTGGTTGGAATACCACCCACAAAATCCATGGAGATTCTCTCCCATGGTCTTGTAGGAATAAGCACGGAATGGTATAGACCTTTCTTTCTATTACTGGGCTTGCTTGTACAACAAAGTATGCATCCTCTGATAAATTGAGCTACATCTTCTTGCACTCTAGGCCAATAAACATGCCTTTGCAAGTTGGCTACTGTCTTTCCAACACTAAAATGCCTTGCAACTTTGGAGGTGTGATCCTCTCTCATCAGTTGCAATCTTTCACCTTTAGAAACATAGAGCTTGTCTAGCTTATAGAGTAACCCATCATGGAGATGATAATCAACCTTGTCATCACCTTATTCTACATGGAATAGGGGTTGTAGCTGCTAAAATACCTTCTTGAAGTTCTCTTCTTCTGTGTATTCCTCCTTGTATGCATCATGGGTGAAAGAATCCATATGCATAATAGTACCCAAAGCTATGATCTTGTATATAGGTGGCCCTGAGAGCATGTGTATCAACTTGTTCGTACTTCCCTTCTTATATTTTATGATTAAATGGAATTTTTGTAAGAATCCCATCCATTTATAATGTCTAGTCTATTGTAGCTTACTATGGGCCTGCAAATACCAAAGTGGCTGGTGATCAATGAATGATGGTCTCCTTTCCCATCAGATAGTGCTTCCACTTCTTAACAACTTGAACCAGAGCATTAAGTTCCTTATCACATGTACGGTAGTTTAGGATGCCTCCATGGAACATTTCAGAATGATAGCATATTGGCCTTCCTCCTTGCATCAAAACCACTCCCATGGCACACCCACTTGCATTTGTCTCCAATTTGAAAGGTTTATGCAAGTTAGGCAACGAGAGAATTGGTGCTTAACTGATCTTTCTCTTGATATCCTCAAAGGATTTATGTTGATTCTTCCCCTATTGGAACCCATTTCTACTGGTTGTTATGGCATGGAGGGGTGCATCCACAAATGAAAAGGAAGCTATGAGGTTATGAAGGTATTGTACTACTCCCAAAAAGATCCTAACTTTAGTAAAATTGTAGGAGTAGGCCACTTAGTGATAACCTCCATCGTTGCAGAATCAATCTTAAGTTCTCCTCCGCCAATCACATGCCCCAAATACACCAAGGACTATTGAACAAATTCACATTTTTTGAGGTTTTCCAACAATTGATGTTTTTTCAAGGTCTCCAACACCTGCCTGAGATGTGAGATATGCCCTTCCCAAGTAGCACTATAAAAAAAAATCTAATAGACTATCATAAATGAATCTAAGAAATTGTGTAATACATCATTCATCAAACACATAAATGTAACTAGTGCATTACATTAACCAAACGACATTACTAACCATTCATATAGAACTTGCTTACTCTTGAAGGCAGTTTTCTAGGTGTCTTCTTCCTTCACTCACACCTGGTGGTATCCCAATTTGCGATCCAACTTGGTTAAGTACTTGACATGTTTCAATTGGTCCAATAGATCATATCATCGATCTTGGGAAGAGGGTACCAATTCTTGAGTGTGACCTTGTTCAATTCTCTATAGTTGATGCATATCCTCCAAGTTCCATCCTTCTTGGGTAGTATGACGATAAGTGACCCACGAGGTGAGGTTCTTGGTCAGATCACGCCCTTCTCCAACAACTGTTGCAATTGCTTCTTCGCTTCATCTGCTTCTATGATAGTCTGTGTGTACATTCTGATGTTCGACAAAGGAGAATACGGGAATAGTTGTATCTTGTGCTCCACCTCCCTCTTAGGAGGTATCCCCTTAGACTCCTGGAACACTTTTAAGTATGCCTGCAAAAGGTTCTCTAACTAGTGTTTCTGCTCTTTCTTACATCCTTCTAGGGATTCCTTCACTTTCATCAATTCACCTTCTTGTTGATTTTGTTTTAATAAAAGCAATACAAACTTCCTACTTGAACCGATTAACTTTTTTTCGCTTGGTTGACACTTTTTTTTTGCTTGGTTGACACTTACTAGAGAGATCTTCGATTTACATTTGTGCGCATTGATGATGAAGTGTTTCCCATACTTTATCAAGTGATATTGGTTGGCTCTCGTCATGAAGATTCCATCCCTCATATACATGTAGGGGCTTCCAAACACTGCACCACAAACATCCATGGGTATTACGTCTACCTCCACTTTATCAATATACTCTGAACTTATGGAAAACTTGATCTTGCACGATTTTGTGACTCTGAGTTTTGCATCCTTATTTACCCATCCCAATGGGTAGGGACTAGGATAATCATGCATTTCCAATCCAAGCTTATGTACCAAATCCTTTGCTATGTGGTTTTCTTGCAAACTGAAATCGAATAGAGCATTGATCTTGGTATTCTTGACCTAGATCTTGATGTGGAAGAGTTTCACCATCTCTTTCTCTTCCTTAGGGAGACATCTACTCAAGCTCACCTCCTTCTACAACATGGTATAGATAATATTCTCGTCCACATCCGAGCTACTTTCTAACTCCTTCCTTGCATTTGTGGCTAGAAGGTTATTCTTCTTGGCATCCTTCTTGCTCAACTAAAATTAGAGGGCCATGCATTAACCTAGTGGGAAAGCCACACAAACCCACTTACGCTGGAGGGTGATCCACAAGTAACTGATAGGGAGGATTTCAAAACCCTAATTAAGTCTTAGTTCTACCCTATCGAGTATGTAGAGGAATAGTGGATCCTTTGGCATTACTTCAGGCAAAAGCAAGGGAAGAGTGTGCAAGAATATAGAATGAAATTTTCTGCTCCTCATCTATTTGATGGATACTAAAATACACCTCTAATTGCTACAACCAATGATTCAAATTTAAATCATTGATCTCACCTTGGTACGACTTGATATTGACCTTTGCTTCCATCTTGAAGAGAGATTGGGAAGGAATATTGGTATTGGAACTTGATTTCTCTTTCTCAGACTCTTTCATCGGCTCCTTTTTTGGGTCGCTTTTATCTTCTGATATCTCCTCAGTTCTGAACTCCGAGTTAGAGCCTCCAAAATCCCCAAAAGGTCCAAGCTTGCTCTCCAGATCCGCCATGAGTATTGACATGAGTGCATGAGATATTGACGACTTGTAATTCAATTTTTGTAAATTGTTGCTCATAATCATATGTTGCTCCTAAACAGAATCATCCACCATGGCTAGTGTTTGAAGAATTTTTTTTTAACCAATGATCCAGATCTTGGGGGATGAGACCTAGAAGACTTGAATGTCGAGAGAGGAGGAGAAGAGATAGCCTCAAATCCGAAGTGGACTATAGATCAACTGTGAGAAAGACACAATAGCGAGATCTAAGTTGTGAAAAGTCTAGACAAAGAAACATAGAGTAAATATGCCACATGGAGAGGTGAGGCTCAAAGAGGGTTCTTTGAGCCTCACCTCTCAAACTATACTAAGAAAGGAACTCGTAACCAATAACCCAATAATAACTCAATAAAATAAGAGAAAGCTAGGATGCCAAAAATAATAGATTTCTTTATTGAGAAGGCATAAAGCCCTTTATATAATATTATTACAATGTGACTTGAAGCTATACCATGGAACAAAACCATGGGTTACCAAACACCATGGATGGGTGTATTCTAAACTGTGGGCTGAATGGAAGATTCCAAAACCATGGATGAGAGAGGGTGGCCTCTCCATTTAATGTTTTTATGACTTATACATCCGAATTTAGACCATATGCCCCCTAAAATTCGGATCATTCCCCCCCCCTTAGAAAATGATGGTCCCCATCATTTCATGCTAAAAGAGACCCATGATTACAATGTGCTAGTTACCAATGAATAGAAGGGTTTTGTGTGGTTGACCCATAACCATCGGTTTTGCTTGGTTGACCCATAACCGTGGGTTTTGTGAGGTTGACCCATAACCATGGTGGAAATGGCAAGATTGACTCCAATGAAGAGAAGAGTTTTGTGCGGTTGACTCATAATCATGGGTTTTGTATGGTTGACCCATAACCGTGGGTTTTGTGTGGTTGACCCATAACTGTGATTACAATACATAACTGTGGGTTTTGTGTGGTTGCCCCATAACCATGGGTTTTGTGTGGTTGACCCATTACCATGATTACAATACATAACTATGGGTTTTGTGTGGTTGCCCCATAACCATGGGTTTTACATTGTTGACCCATAACCATGTGTTTTGTGTGGTTAACCCATAACCATGATTATAATAGGATTTAATAAAAGTCCAAAAATTGAAAAATTCATGATCTTTGGTGCAGTTGATGTCTTGCTACAAATCCATTCATAGCTTCTGATGCGGGTGATGAAATTGAATTCTGTTGAAGACCCATTTGAGATCTCAAAGAGGCCTTTCCATCCATACACCATACTTGCTTTGCAGGTGATGAAATTGAATTTTGTTGAAGACCCATTTGAGATCTCAAAGAGGCCTTTCCATCCATACACCATACTTGCTCTGTGGTGGCCCAGGGAGTGAGAATTTTTTTTTGATTCCCAGGAGACCCGCATGCACTATTTTTCAGACATATGTTTCTTTAGTCAAATACATCTCTCAAACCAAAAATCCAAATGAAAAACCGTGAAATACCCATTTTATCTTACATAAATACCTTTCCAATGAGCTATGATAGAGCCTATGAAATGTTCTGTGAAGTCTATAGCACTTGTTTAAAGTTGTTGTATGTGCGGCCGCATTGTGTACAAACATGTGTTACTTCAAACAAGCATATCTCACAAACCAGGAAACAAAATGAAATTCCGTGAAATACCCATTTTAGATGACGGAAATACCTTTCCAATGAATTATGGTAGATCGTATGAAATGTTATGTGGAGTCTGTAGTACTTGTTTAAAGTTGTTTTACGTGCAATCGCATTGTGTACAAACATGTGCTACTTCAAACAAACATGTTTCACAAACTAGGAAACAAAATGAAATTCCGTGAAATACCCATTAGAGATGACGATTTTTTTTTAAATGAGCTATGGTAGATCCTCTGAAATGACCTATAGAGTTCAAAAAATCCCTCTAAAGTTTGTTGAATGTGAGAGTTTTGAACGTAAAGGACCAAGGGTTTGCAGAGCAACATGGGTTGTTGTAGAGGTCGTGGAACCGCCATGGGAAGCATGGACACCCTGTAAAATTATTGAAAATTTTGCATACCAATGGATGTATTAGATCCATGTATAGTTCTCTTTATATTAGTGAACGAAGATCTGAGGGTAGAAAAATCTTTAAACCTACAGTAAGCTTCAAACCCTTGTTCCTAAGGAGAGTGTTCCTGCTCTAATACCACTGATCCAGATCTTGGGGTTGAGACCTGGAATACTTGAATGTCAAGAGAGGAGGAGAAGAGATAGACTCAAATATGAAGTGGACTATGGATCAACTTTGAGAAAGAAATAGTAGCGAGATCTAAGCTGTGAAAGGTCTAGACAGAGAAACATAGAGTAAATATGCCACATGGAGGGGTGAGGCTCAAAGAGGGTTCTTTGAGCCTCACCTCTCAAAATATACTAAGAAAGGAACTCATAACCAATAACCCAATAATAACTCAATAAAATAAGAGAAAGATAGGATGCCAGAAATAATACCTTGCTTTATTGAGAAGGCATAAAGCCCTTTATATAATATTATTACAATGTGACTTGAAGCTATACCATGGAACAAAACCATGGGTTACCAAATACCATGGATGGGTGTATTCTAAACTATGGGTTGCATGGAAGATTCCAAAACCATGGATGGGAGAGGGTGGACTCTCCATTTAATGTTTTTATGACTTATACATCCGAATTTAGACCACATGCCCTCTAAAATTCGGTTCATTCTACTAAATCTCGTGATTACCCACAAAACCCAAAAGAAAATTGCTCTAATACCAATATGATTTGTAAACTGTCGTGGATATTCCAATAGAACATTTCATCATAATGGATCTTACAACTTAGTCCCTTTTTATTAGCTTATTTGCAAAACATGCTAAATAAATGGAACTGAAAGGAAAATAACTATATCAAAATAACACATCCACATAAAATAATAGTAGATATACCCTGGGAAATCCCACTAAGGGGAAAAACCCAACCAGAAGTGAGGACTATGCCTTACTCTTTTCTTATCCAAATATGTAGTACAAGTACAAAGAAAGTGGTACTCAATGGTACTCCCTATGGAGTTACCTATGACTCCATGACCATAATGGCTACTATACGATACCCTATTTCATTTGTTCTACTCTAGTATACACTACCGTGTTGTTGCTTAACTTTGGAAAAATACATATCATCTAAAGAATGGAACCCCTTCCTCTCCTAGTGGTTGGATATTTAACATAGGTCGATAGCCATCTAGGGTTAGGTTTAGGGTTTTTGCATGCCCCAACTCTTGAACAGGGTTAGGCTTTTGGACCTTATAGAATTTTCTTGAACCTCCACATGTGACTAGATCCACATGTGTGAGAAATGAGGGCTGACATGGAATCTACTCTATACCATGATGGTCAATTGGATAAGCCAACTTGTAGGAGGCATAAATTTTGCATACAGACTCCGATTGAGGCGATCTTTGGACCATTGGAAATGACTTAGAGTTTAGAATCCTGTCATACCCCATAGAATTATAGATGGGTTGTTTTACCCCCAAAATTCTCTTTAGACCCTCAAACAAGCCTCAAAAGGTTTCAAAGCCAAAATCTGCAAAAATGCCCATAAAATGGGCCCTGCAATCTAATTCATCCAAGCTTTTGACCCCGAAAGCTCCAAATAGGTGAAAAATTATATATTGATCCATTTTGGATCACACCTACCCTTTTTTTGAGGCTTTTGGTCCCCAAAATAATTTATTGGGTGACGTGATTAAAATTTTCCTCTACCTTCTCCTTGGAGTACCATTTAGCTTTGCTTGGAAGTTGTCCTTTCAACCCCACATGCCAAAATTGATACCATCCCCACCTGGTAGTTATGGACTTATTTTGCAACACTGTATCTTTTGTTAACTCTACTTGAGCCTTTAGTGCTAATTCATGTCCAGAAGGTAAGACCTGCTCAGGTTCCTGATCCAACATGGAAGGTTCATAAAGTTCAGATTTTCCACATTCACAGCTACAAAGTAATTATGCATGTATGGGGTAGATAGAGTCTGTAGGAATTATCTCCCACTTCTCCAATACCTCAAAAGGGACATACCTCAGAGCCTTAATATTCTTACTAGGACCCTGTAGTCTTTCCCTTTTTAGGTGTAATCATACTTTGTCTCCCACTTTGAATGATTTTTCAACCATGTGTTGGTCATGCCTGACCTTGTATTTTTCCCATGACTTATTCAGTGCCTCTTGTACTTGTAAATGGATCTGCTTAGTCTTATCAATTAACTTTTCACCTCTTAATGCTTCACCTATGGTGTCTTAACTCACTCCCCCTAGTTGTCCATACAAAACATCTAGAGGTGAAGGTGGCAAGTATCCAAAACAAGTATCAAAAGGGGGCTTCCCAATGGAAGTGTTGATTGCTCTGTTATAAGAGCGTTGAATGTAGATCACATTTTCATCCCAATTCTTTGGACACTTTTGATTGTAAAAAATCTATACCAAAGTCTTGTTGTGTACTTATCTTTGTCCATCTGTTTGTGGATGGAATGTTGTAGATATCTTCAACTTAGTGTCCATATTTTCCCAAAGTGTAGTCCAAAATGTACTGAGAAATATAGTATACATGTATGAGATGACGCTCCTTTGTATCTCAAAGTGCACCCATACATGTTCAAAGAACATGTTTACTACTTCTTGTCCTTTGATGGTATTTTTACAAGGCATACGAATGCACATCATACTATTTATGTCCACTACCACAAAGAAACAATCATGTCCCCTTCTAGTTGTTGGAATACCACCCACAAAATCCATGGAGATGTTTTCCCATGGTCTCATGGGAATAGGTAAGGGATGGTATAAGCATTGCTTCCTATTAGTTCCCCGAGGCATACTAGGTTGAAAGTAGTACAATGCCAGGGCATGATAGGGCTCAACTTTTATAGATCTTCAAGATGGATATTTAAATAATTTAAACTATCAGATTTAACTTTTCTTGAATACATCTATGAATGGAACAACATGAACTGACTGGATACAAACAACATCATTCCATAGGATTTTCATAGAGCATAGCAATGTGAAAATCCTCACAGCAAATACCGTGATGGTGTTGAAACTCCAATAGAGTTATGGACTCCAAAAGAGTTATGGGCTCACCTGGATGAAAATTTTGGCAAAAAGAATGAAGGGATTGGTCCAAACCCATTCGAAAGCAAGCAAAGTGATGCATTCTCTCCTCTTGATGGTCTCTCAGATCATGAACCGGTATCATCTCATATTGAAGTTGTTGACAAAGAAATTGCAGATTCTCCACTCCTGTCCAACTTTCTTCTCTTTCTGTGCTAGCTCACACTCTAGATATTGCAGAAGGTCCTAAATCCTCTCTTGCACCAGAGTCTGTTGGTTTGCATCATGATCACATGATTATTTCGAAGGTAAAATCAGCTATTGGAGGTAATGCATTCACTCCTCTCAAGCAATCATCTCTTATTTACTACTATATGATCATTAGCACATGCTTTCAGAAGGTTATTGAAGAATATGGCCATTGCCACCCGCTTGAGATAATTTCTCATGCATCCATTGGTTTTGATATCACCTCTTATGGTTCAAAGGAGATCTCAAGAAACCATTGCCATTCGCTTGGGATAATTTCTCATGCATTTAAAAGTTTTGATCTCACCCCTGCTGGTTTAAAGGAGATCTCAAGAAACTATTCTTCAAGTCTTAAATCTGATTTGGATTTCAAGCAATTATTATTTGATGGTTCTTTTTGGCATAATCTCACCCATGATGGTTCGAAGGAGAAGACAAAAGACTATCTGCATATTCATGACTTTGATCCTACCTCAGCTGATTCGAATCACAGGTTCAAGGATCATCCTCATACTTTTGGATTTTTTCTCATCACATTCGATTTGAAGAGCAAGTACAAACACATGCTTTTTGAGCATGATCCACTTCTTCCCAAGAAGAAGATACCTTCAGACATATGACCAAGCATCACACCTGCTTGAGTTTGAAGCATTTATTTTTATGTGTGACTTACAGTTTGTTTTGAGGGGGGGGGGTATTTTTCCCATGAAATTTTCCCCACTTCCTTGGTTTATTGACTGTTATTATTCATTGTATTGGGTGACCTTTGGTCTTAGTTACCAGGGCCCAGGATGGATTAAGGGGGGGTGTTAGGATATTCCTATACTCCATCCTAGTCCCACCAATATTTTGATCATTTACATTTTTAGTCATGCATGCACTTTTAGGGTTTGCATGCATCATTTAGGGTTTGCATGCATTCCAGTCATCAGTCCAACACCTATCCCTTAGTTAGCCATCCCCCGAGAGCTTCTCTCAGATCAGTTTTAGCCCTCCTAGAGCTTAGTGTGCCCTTCCTCCTTGATTTAAGGAAGCCACTCATCCTTTCTCACCTACCAGTCCAGTTTACTTCAGTTAGCCACCAGTCTTTCCTTGATTAATCATTCACAGCAGGTTATTATCAAGATTTCGAGTGCAGCAGTTGTAGAAGTTTCTGCATCTTTGCAGCAGTAGTGTTGCAGATATTATCTATTGTTTTTGCAAGTCTTCTATAGATTCCATGTATTCATCAAGAATTACTCCTCTTTCTCCATTAAACTATGATGAATGGAAACCACAAATGATAGCACATTTGAAGAGACATGGTCTCTTTGATTATTGTTTTGAAAGAGAGTTCGAATCCTATGATGAAGAGTATGACTGGTTAAGTGAAGGTGAACAAGCTTGTGCAGTCATGAGTTATGCTATGTCTCTATGCATGTTATATGACCTCCCTAATATTTCATCTCCAAAAAAGATATGGGCTTACCCGGATGAAATATTTGGCAGACATAATGAAGGAATTGGTCCAAACCCTTTCGAGAATAAGCAAAGTGATGCATTCGCTCCCCTTGATGGTCTCTCAGATCATGAACCAGTATAAGCTCATATTGAAGTTGTCCACAAAGAACCTGCAGATTCTACACTCATGCTCCAACTTTCTTCTCTTTCTGTGCCAGCTCACACTCTAGATATTGCAGAAGGTCCTAAATCCTCTCTTGCACCAGAGTCTATTGGTTTGCATCATGATCACATGATTATTTTGAAGGTAAAATCAGCTATTGGAGGTAATGCATTCGCCCTCCTCAAGCAATCACCTCTTATTTACTAATATATGATCATTATTTCATGCTTTGAGAAGGTTAGTGAAGAATATGGCCATTGCCACCTGCTTGGGATAATTTCTCATGCATCCACTGGTTTTGATCTCACCTCTTATGGTTCAACGGAGATCTCAAGAAACCATTACCATTCGCTTGGGATAATCTCTCATGCATTTACTGGTTTTGATCTCACCTCTTATGGTTCAAAGGAGATCTCAAGAAACCATGATTCAAGTCTTGGATCTAATTTGGATCCTAAGCAAACACTACTTGAGATAATTTCTCATGCATATGATGGTTTTGATCTCACCCCTGCTGGTTCAAAGGAGATCTCAAGAAACTATTCATCAAGTCTTAAATCTGATTTGGATTTCAAGCAATCATTATTATTTGATGGTTCTTTTTGGCATAATCTCACCCATGATAGTTCGAAGGAGAAGACAAAAGACTATCGACATATTCATGTTTTTGATCCTACCTCAACTAATTCGAATCACAAGTTCAAGGATCATCCTCATACTTTTGGATTTGTTCTCATCACATTCGATCTGGAGAGCAAGTACAAGCACATGCTTTTTGAGCATGATCCACTTCTTCCCAAGAAGAAGATACCTCCAGACATATGACCAAGCATCACACCTGCTTGAGTTTGGAGCATTTATTTTTTGTGTGTGCCTTACAGTCTGTTTTGAGGGGGGGGTATTTTTCCCATGAAAATTTCCCCACTTCCTTGGTTTATTGACGGTTATTATTCATTGTATTGGGTAACCTTTGGTCTTAGTTACCAGGGCCCAGGATGGATTAAGGGGGGGTGTTAGGATATTCCTGTACTCCATCCTAGTCCCACAAGTATTTTGATCATTTACATTTTCAGTCATGCATGCACTTTTAGGGTTTGCATGCATCATTTAGGGTTTACATGCATTCCAGTCATCAGTCCAGCACCTAGCCCCTAAGTTAGCCAGCCCCCGAGAGCTTCTCTCAAATTAGTTTTATCCCTCCTAGAGCTTAGTGCGCCCTTCCTCCTTGATTTAAGGAAGCCACTCGTCCTTTCTCACCTACCAGTCCAGTTTACTTTAGTTATCCACCAGTCTTTCCTTGATTTGAGGCCAGACTGACTCCTCACTGCTGTTATCACTCCAATTGACCTCCGATGAGACATGACTACCTGTTTTGACTCCAGTTAGCTCCTCATGCACCCTCCACTGAGCCTCCTTCATTCAGTTAGTGTCTCCATGTGCCAGTTACATTCAGTTACACCTACCACACTCAGTTAGACTCAGTTTGACTGACGGTTGACAGTTACTTGTGCATTGATGACTCCACCGATGATGAGATAGACTACTAGTTGTGCTCCGATAACACTCCAGTGATCTTTTGATCACTTCATAAAGGCTAATTCGAATTGCCACATTAGGCATTCGAATCCTCATGCATTGTACTATCTATTTGTCCATATTGTGATTAATTAATTAGTGTGTGTGAAGTATTTTTGCTTCTATTCGAGTTCTACTGTATTATTATTCTGTTGCTCATTATACTGCATTGACCACTCTTCTTCTATTTTCGTGCTTAATCATAATTACTCTTGTGAGGTATACATCATCTCTTAGATCTGCTGTGAGGATTTTCACATGGGATATTCCTATACTCCATCCTAGTCTCACTAGTATTTTGATCATTTACATCAGCTGATTTGAATCACAGGTTCAAGGATCATCCTCATACTTTTGGATTTGTTCTCATCACATTCGATCTGAAGAGCAAGTACAAGCACATGCTTTTTGAGCATGATCCACTTCTTCCTAAGAAGAAGATACCTCCAGAATTATGACCAAGCATCACACCTGCTTGAGTTTGCAACATTTATTTTTTATGTGTGCCTTACAGTCTGTTTTGAGGGGGGGGGTATTTTTCCCATGAAATTTTCCCCACTTCCTTGGTTTATTGACTGTTATTATTCATTGTATTGGATGACCTTTGGTCTCAGTTACCAGGGCCCAGGATGGATTAAGGGGGGGTGTTAGGATATTCCCATACTCCATCCTAGGCTTTGATACCATGTGAAAATCCTCACAGCAGATCTAAGAGATGATGTATACCTCACAAGAGAATAATTATGATTAAGCAGGAAAATAGAAGAAGAGTTGTCAATGCAGTATAATGAGCAATAGAATAACAATACAGTAGAACTCGGATAGAAGCAAAAATACTTCACACACACTAAATTATTAATCACAAATTGACATATAAATAATACAATGCATGAGGATTTGAATGCCTAAGGTGGAAATTCGAATTAGCCTTCATGGAGTGATCAAGGGATCACTGGAGTGTCATCGGAGCACAACTAGTAGTCTATATCATCATCGGTGGAGTCATCAATGCACAAGTAACTGTCAACCGTCAGTCAAACTGAGTCTAACTGAGTGTGGTAGGTGTAACTGAATGTAATTGGCACATGGAGACACTAACTGAATGAAGGAGGCTCAGTGGAGGGCGCATGAGGAGCTAACTAGAGTCAGAACAGGTATTCATGTCTCATCAGAGGTCAATCGGAGTGATAACAGTAGTGAGGAGTCAGTATGGCCTAAAATCAAGGAAAGACTGGTGGCTAATTGAAGTAAACTGGAATGGTAGGTGAGAAAGGACGAGTGGCTTCCTTAAATCAAGGAGGAAGGGCGCACTAAGCTCTAGGAGGGCTAAAACTGATATGAGAGAAGCTCTCGGGGGATGGCTAACTGAGGGCTACGTGCTGGACTAATGACTGGAATGCATGCAAACCCTAAATGATGCATGCAAACCCTAAAAGTGCATGCATGACTGAAAATGTAAATGATCAAAATACTGGTGGGACTAGGATGGAGTATAGGAATATCCTAACAAGCAATGCTTTGAAAATAAGTGAGGGTGAATTTAGCATATGGAAAACAATTTAGAACATCAGAGGTTCCAACTAGACAAATCCATCAATGGCAGAATAGCGCATTGAGCTTTTAATAACGAATTCAACAGTTAATACAAAATGTATAACATCTCATAAATCTATATGAATTCATTTGGCAACATAACATGTATGCAAACCACAATAAATGAACATTTAATAAACAAACAATTTGCATACATATTCCTGAAATGGACCAGAGGTTATGGAAACATAAAATCACTGATAACATCTTCAAACTCAACAATACATGCGTTTACAACACATACATGGTCAAATCTGTTGCTCAAAGCTTGGAATTGTATCAATGAGATAGTTACCTGGACTAAGAAGATATGGATAAACATAGAGAAATTCAATTTACATAGGAAAAACTTCTCTGCAAATGCTCTACAATCTTAATCTCAGAAATTCAATTACAAGTACATAGAGTTCATTGGCTCAACAAATCCCTAGAGGCCCTTTACAAAAATTGCCATCCTTTTACAATGAGTTCAATGATGCTTTTATAGCCTTTTACAATGTAACTGAATTCTATTTTCTCTAACAACTTTGTAACTATCTTTAGCTCTGCCATTTTCACTTTAATTTCTCTTATTTGAGGTCTTCTTTTCCCCATTGGAATCATATTAATACTGAGAGGGGGGTGAATCAATATTAGCGCAATTATAAACAATTTTTACTTCTTATTTATTTGAATCTGTAACTTAAATTATGCATCTGTTATAAACAGAAACATTCAATATCACATGCGCAATACACATAACACACATATTTTTACGTGGAAACCCAAATGGGAGAAAACCATAGAATGCTCTCTTATATTGAAAAGATTACATTCATGGAAGCACCAACTTCTGAAGTTCTCCAGCACCAACTGGAAGGAGGCATTGACACCCTGGTTTTACAGGCTACGACCTGAAGGATGCACTGACTCCCTAATTTACCAACTTCAACTAGAAGGAGACTCCAACCCCCTGTTCCTTTCCCCATCCTACCACCCTTATATGATTGTAGAAGAAATTTCTTTGATGTTCTACTGGTCTATGCACTCTCCAGATTATCTACAGTTCACTATGTTGTGCGCACCTTCTGTATAATGAGATCTTGCTATCACTGAACTGTATCACGTACTACACTTCACTACATCAACATTTCACACTTGACTTAATACTTCATCACATTCTGCAATTTGCACTCTTGTTCAATTTGTCATTCTGTTTCTGCACATCTGCATACTCAACTAATATTGTGCATCTTATGATGTGCTGCTGTATTGAATTCGCGCAACTTTATCAAACCAATCTGTGCACCTTCTGCTATGCTACACTTCTATCTTGGTGCATCTTCCTTAGATAATGCATGACCTTTTTCATACCACATGTGATACTTCCTTTCCGTTCTTTGCATCTGTCTCATATTAATCTCATCATACTGCGCATCTTCTGTTGTGCTGCAACTCTATCTTCGTGCATCTGTTTCAGATAGATAACTTTGCTTCGCGCATCACTAGTTGTGCTTCAAGTATGTATTCATGCATCTGTCACAGATAGACTACATCATCCTGCGCATTGCTTGTTGTGCTTCAAGTCTGTCTTCGCGCATCTATCACAAGTCAACTACATCATCCTGCACACCATCAGCAGTTATGTTCTTATGTTCGCGCAGTACACTTGGCTCTCTTCTATATCACACTGTTTTGGTTCCACGACACATCGATACCCCAAAAAGCTTTCCAAATCAAAGTACTACCACATTCACATCTTCAAGCTTACTTCAACTCTCCAACTTAGCTTCTTATTTATACTTGTCCTGCATAGATGGTATGCCCACAAGTTGGGAATAGCGTCCCTTCTTCCTTGCTTCACAGTTCTGCTTACTTCATGCTTCCGCCACTTGTCATGTTCTACACTACTAAGGTATCACACCTTGTGGGTCTTGCAAATACTTGGTCCTTTGCATAGTGGGTCTTGCGCACTTTGTGTGTGGTGTTGCACCCTTGAAGTATCATCACTTGTGGGTCTTACACACTTGACTTGTCGGACAACCACTTTCTTCTGATACTCTTGCGCGCTTCAACTACTTGTATACTTCTTTCGATTGGTGAGTCTTGCACACTTCTGGAACCTGTATACTTGTCCAACCACTTCTTGCTTCCAATCCTCTTGCGCACTCTCGAAACTTGTCCAACCAACTCTTTGGCATATTCCTTTTAAGTAGCATGACTAGGTGGACTTATGACTTGCGCATGTACCTTATGTGCTTCTTCAAACTGGATTTCATATTCTTTTTCATTCCTCAGACTAGCTTTCATATACTTCTTCAAAATGGCTCAAGGATACTGATTCCTCTTTGATATCAGTTGACATCAATGGAAACCAAAGTTCAACAATCTCTCCCCTTTGTCATTGATGTCAACACCTCATGAAGTTGTGTGCTTCCTTTGTTCTGATCGTAGTACTCCCCTTGTGTTCTTTCCAGTTCGAGACTTTGATCATCTGTGCATCCTTTTGTCAGTTCTTTTCTACTGTCTTTCATTTCTGTGCGGATCCATTCCACAAATGCATAGTTTTTGATATTTTCCTTTGTTCCTTTGTGCTACACGGATTAATACTTCTCTGTTGTTTCTCATCTCTGCATTGATCCCATGCTTCATGATCTTTCTCCCCCTTTGTCATCAATGGCAAAGAGGTGCCTTCGATGCGCAATATCGGGTTCTCCTTTATTCAGTTTTGCGCTTGCCTTCATACAACTGCTTGCTTCGATTACTCCCCCTGTCTTCATGCTTCATTCTATTCCTTTTTCTGGGGTTGCTGCATAGAGATCAATCACCTTGCAATCTGTACTTTCAACATTGTCTTTGTAGTTGTCTCGAATATGCTCCCTTGTACATATGCTAACCTCTTTTTATCTTGATATTTTGTTCATGTTATACTCATTAATCACTCACACTTCTTCATTTCTTGCGCAATCTTCCATGCCATATTCTATCGCTTCATTGCATAGTACAAAGTTCCATCTACTTCTACATCCTCTTTTCAAGGCTCTCATCATGTCGTGGATTGTGGATCACACCCAGTTTATGCCTAAGATATTCAAATGTGCTTCTTGGGAGAGGTTTTGTAAATATATCCGTAATATGTTCTTTGGTGTCGACATATTCTAGTTTGATAGTGTTTTCAGTGACCTGTTCTCTCACAAAATGATATTTGACGGGAATAATTTTAGTTGTGCAATGCATGACAGGATTCCTTGAAATGCTAACCGTGCTTGTATTGTCATATAAAATTTGTATGGGATGATCAAGTTTCACTTGTAGATCCTTCAAAGTTTTTTTCATCCACAATACCTACGCGCAACAAGTAGCTGTTGCAATATATTCTACTTTTGTTGTAGATAGTGTGATTGATGGTTTTTTTTGCTAATCCAAGATATAAGGCAATTCCCTAGAAAGAATGCAGCTCTGCTAGTACTTCTTTTGTCATCAACACTACCTTCCCAGTCTGCATCAGTATATGCTAATAATTTTAGATCATGTTACTTCGTGGATACCATAGACCAAATTTCATGGTCCCTTTCAAATATCTAAAAATTCTCTTTACTGCTTGGACATGTGTTTCCCTGGGTGCTGCTTGAAATCTTGCAACAAGTCTGACTGCTTGCATTATGTTTGGTGTTGAGGCAATCGCATATAATAGGCTGCCGATCAATGATCTATATATTCTTTTATCTACTTCCTTTGCTTCATCCTTTTTACTTAATTTTCATCCAGTGACCATGGGTGTACATACTGATTTGCAGTCTTCCATATTAAATTTCTTTAGCATTTCTTTCACATATTTGATTTTAGAGATGAAGATGCCATTTTCAAGTTGAGATATCTAGAGTTCGAGGAAGAAGGAAAGTTCTCCAAGCATAGACATTTCAAACTCCTTCTGCATGTCCTTAGCAAATTGCTGACTCATCTTGTCATCATTGCTTCCAAAAATGATATCGTTAACACATACTTCAACAACAATAATCTTTTCGTGCTCAATTTTTGTGTAAATATTATTATCTACACTACCCCTCTTGAAACCCTGTTGTTGTAGATATTTGTCCAATCTTAAATACCAAGATCTGGGTGAATGCTTGAGTCTGTACAAAGCTTTCTTTAGTTTGTAGACATAGTCTCTGTTATCTGAAAGAGATAATCCTTTCGATTGTTCAATGTATACTTCTTCTTCAATATCTATTTAAGAATGTTGATTTTACATCCATTTGATATACCTTGACATTTTCAGCACAAGCATAGGCCAAGAGCAGCCTAATTGCTTCCATTCGTGCTAAATGAGTGAAGGTTTCTTTAAAATCTATTCCTTCATTATGCACATATCCTTTGCACACTAGCCTCGCTTTATTTCATACAACTTGTCCTTCTTCATTAAGTTTGTTCCCGAATACCCATTTTGTACCAAAACATTTTTATTTTTGGGTCTTGGAACAAGTTCCGAAGTCTGATTCTTTTCAATCTGATTTAATTCTTCCTCCATGGATTTAACCCAGTGGTCATCAGTTCTAGCTTATTTAAAACCTTCTGGTTCTATTTTGGAAAATAAAGAAAAATGAACTTCTTTAGTCGTTTCTCTTAAACATCTTCTTCAGGTACTTACAATGGCATTTTTATCTCCAATAATAAAATCCTTTGAATGTATTTGGAGGGGCCTTTTATATCATGTCTCCCTTCTTTTAATTCACGTTGATATATTATTTCCTGTGATTCTCTTGTTTCTTCATTTTCTGGTGGGTCCTCAGATAACTGCTCAAACATTGGCTGATCATCATCATCCTCTACTTTCCTGTACGTGAACACTTCATCTACCTTTATGTATGGACTTTCTGTCATCTTTCTTAGTCGTAAATTGTAGCACTTGTATGCTTTGCTTCTTGTTGCATATCCAATAAATATTCCTTCATCATATATGGAGTCAAACTTTCCCATGTTTTCATCATTTCTCTTGATATAACACTTGCTTCCAAATAATCTGAAGTGCTTGACAGTGGTTGGCCTTCCTTTCCAGAGTTCATAAGGTGTTGAGTTACTGTTTGTCCTTATTTGACATCTGTTAAGGATGTGTATATCTATACGAGTGGCCTGAGTCCATAAAATATCTAATAACTTTGAATCGTTCAACATTGTTCTGGCCATTTCATGTATAGTTATGTTCTTCCTTTCTGCTAATCCATTTTGCTGCAGAGTTCTGCCAGCTGAGAATTGTCTCTTGATTCCATGTTTTTCACAGAAGTATTCAAATGCATTTGACGTGTATTCACCTTCATTGTCTGATTTTAAATACTTAATCCTCAAATCAGTTTCATTCTCAACTACTTCTTTAAAGACCTTGAAGCATCCAAATGTTTTTGATTTTTCTTTAAGGAAGAACACCCATGTCATCCTAGTATAATCATCAATGAAAAGAAGAAAGTAAGACTCACCTTTTGACCCTTTAGTTCTCATTGGCCTGGAGAGATCAATGTGCACTAGTTCCAAAGGTTTTGTTGTAGAGTACTCTTTTGTCTTAAAACTAACTCGTGTTTTCTTTCCGTGCAAGCAGTGCTTGTAGACAAAATCCAGTGGTTTCGTAATTTTTGGAATGTCTCTTACGGCATATTTCTTATTGATTCCGACCAAATTGTCAAAATTGATATGTCCAACTAATATTTTGTACCAGAGCCAAATTTCATCTATTTGTCCCATGCAACATTTTTCTTCCTTTCCTTCATCCATAATATATACATTATTAGGGGTTCTGGTAGCTATTGCAACTAGTCTTCCTGTATTCTTGTTTCTTATTTTGCATTTTTCTGAGTCAAAGGTAAGCATATGTCCTTGATCGCACATCTAGATAATGCTAAGGAGATTATGTTTCATGTTCTCAACCAGTAAGGCATTTTCTGCTTTGGCCTTCCTATTCCCCATGCTTGCTAATCCTTTACCTAGAATTTTTGCAGAGCCGTTTCTCCAAAATAGATATTGCCTCCTTTTTCTTCCCTGTATTTTAGGAAACTACTTTTTTCCCCTATCATGTGCTTAGAAAAACCACTGTCAATGTATCGTTTTCCCCTCTTATTTTGCGCATGTATATCTAGGATGCATCCTTGATGATGAATTTGATCTTTCTGGAAATCTGCAGATTCTATTTTGTGTTAAATGTACAACACCATGAGTCATTCTCCAAGCCAATATTTTGCAACCAGGATTGGGCCTCATGTGTTGAGGTAGGGAGCTCGATTTGGACTCAGGAACTTGGAGCATGTTCTTGAGTTGGACTAAAGAATGAATAAGCCTTCAGTTGTAAAAGGTTATTCCTCATGTATTGAGGTGAATGCTTTCATGTATGAAAGTGATGATGTTGTAAAGTCTTGTTGGACAAGGCTCAAGACTTGTGTGTCAAGTCACATTCTCATGTGGACCTCCAATTATAGTAGGTACCCATGGGTTGGACCTACAATTATAGAGGTAGATGCTTTGCATGTTGAATCATTAATGTTGTGTGATGTATTACTAACCATGGTCACGTCACCGATTGCTATTAAGTCTCCTTTAGAGACTGGACACCTCTAGAGTGAATTACTTTAGCATATGATCATTTGGTCCGAGACTAATATAATATGATCACAACATCTGACAAATATTCTAAGTATAATATGATATGATAGATAATTAAAGTTAACACATATTGACCATCCAGTAAAGATAAGAGATAGAGATAAATGCATAGAGAAAAAGCGAATTTGAATTGCTCATGAGATGACTAAGTGAACTCGAATTGTTAGGCTTCAGTTAAAGCCACAATGTATGCCTTAGTTAATTAAAGAACTCGCAGTGGTCACTACATGTAAATCAATCAGCACGATTTCAGCTAATAATAGTTAACTAAGTGTTGATAAAGAAGATCTAGTTACCTAAGTGTTATTACATGACGACACTTGTGTTAAACTAAAAGATGACACTTATGTTAAACTAAAAGAGGACACTTGATTACGACACTTCCATGACGACACTTAAGTTAGCCACATAACTAAGTGGGAAAGCTTTCATTTAAGGCGTTATTTCATCCTAAGAATCAGTTCAGTGAGTTAATGCACTGCATGAGAAGTGGGGAACACTTCTTCATGCAAGATTGATACATCCAGATGGAGGGCGAGTTCATCCCGAAGTCAGAAGATAAAAATAGAAGTCGGTGCATGTGAAGAATGTATAAATATGTTATACAAGATTGATGAATTCAATGTGAAGTGAATTATCTTCTCCCTTGAAGGCAATGTGCTTCTCTTTATGCAGGATTGAAGAAACATATGCATAGGATAATTCTCCAAGAAGGCAATTCGTAATTTTTGCATGTGATGCACAATTACGCATGGAACCATTCACTACAGCTTGCATGGCAGTGATTCTTGCTTGTTATTAATGTGCTTGGCACATGGAAAGTTGATACAGTTGATATCTATTCTCTATTGCTCAGTATTATCTCTTATCTAGCACCTGGAGTGTCGAAAGCAATCTGCTATTTTGCAAAAGACATTCTCTGCTAGCTATCATAATTATGCTCTGAAGATTTGTTGGGGTTTTTCATCCTCATTGTTTTGAGGGTTTTCCCCAGAGTACATCTTGTGTTATGGTTGAATGTTTCATGTGATTGAATGGATCATTGATTCAAGTATTCAATATTTCTGCACTTAAAGTTTTAAAGTTCAAAGGTCATCATATTTGCTCAAAACCTAACATGGTATTAGAGCTCAGGGTGTGAAGGAGCTAATATTTTTTAAGAAAATTGAGCCTATGTAGATCATGAGGAGTTGAGCACAATACTTGAGAGCCATGGCATCGATATCTCTTCAACTGGAAGATCTTCTTGAGGGCACTTCAAATATCAACACTTGGCAGGCGAGGGTGTTGAACATATTGGAGGAACGTGACTTGGATGGCTACGTATCCATTGTGGTGGAGGAGCCTACATATAATGCATGGAACATCAACTTCAAGAAGAACCAAGCTAAATCCAAAGGGATCATCTATGATTCAGTAAATGACAATTTGATGTCTGTGATCACTCCGTTGAAGACTGCAAAGGAGTGTTTTGATACATCAACAAACCTATATGAGAAGAAGGCACCAAGTCAAAAGAGGTCATTGAATAATAATCTTCGAAACCTAAAAATGGAGAAGGATGAGACAGTGGCCTCATTTTTCACCAAGACCTCTCAGGTAAGAGATCAACTTTCCAGTATTGGAGTAGTGGTGAATGAAGATGATCTTTTCCAAACCGCTATTGATGTTATCCCATCCTCACGGGATACATTCTTGGCTGCGGTAAATGGCCGAGAGGTACAACCTAACTTCGAAAGGATATGTCATGTCTTCCTCCAAGAGGAGAGGCGAATCCAGAGAAAGTTAGTGTGCATCAAAGAAGAAAACCTTGCCCTCACGGCAAGGATGAAGAATGGAAAGAAGAAATTCTCTCAAAATAATTTTTCCCATTCGAAGAAGAAGGTATACAACAAGGAATTTGACAAGTAAAAGGTTAGATGCTACAACTGTGACAATAAGGGCCATCATGCAAGAGAGTGCAAAGCAAAGAAAAAATAAAAGGAGGGTTTCATGCTTATACTGCTATAGAAGATGAAACTACTCAGAAGAATGCACCCGAAGAAAAGGAGACAAGGCGGTAGTATTACCTAGTGTCAACACTTTC
This sequence comes from Larix kaempferi, assembly GCA_027924585.1. Taxonomy (NCBI): domain Eukaryota; kingdom Viridiplantae; phylum Streptophyta; class Pinopsida; order Pinales; family Pinaceae; genus Larix; species Larix kaempferi. The sequence continues at coordinate 5,601,209 of BSBM01000805.1, read as the reverse complement.
CGGATCCATCATCACAAGTTGGTTGACAATGACACATCCAAACATATGACTAGTTATTAGAGCGCCATAAACAATATCAATGAGAAAAATTTTGCATGGAAGGTGGAGTTGGGAGACAACACAACCTATTTGATCCAAGGAGTTGGATCCACCTCCTTCCAGCTGAGTTCAGGAGATATTTTACATGTGAAGGTCATTCTTTATGTTATGGGATTGAAGAAGAACCTCCTATCAGTTTCAGTTCTTGAAGATAAGGGATTCTGAGTTATCTTCATGGATAATTAAGCACTATTATGGCCGAAGAACAAAGACTTGAAATATGCAGTAGCGATTGGAGTTAGAGAGGGAGGTCCCTACAAGGTACCCAAGAAGTACATTCAAGCTACGGTTCAAAACACTATCAGTCCATGTGAGCTATGGCATGGGAGGCTTGGTCACCTCTACTACAAATCCGCAACCAGGATTACAACAAATGGTGAAAGGTATGCCCGTATTTGATTTTGAGCATGATAGTGTATGTAGGGGTTGTGCACATGAGAAGAATGTTAAAAACAGTTTCTCAAGAAGAATACTAGATCTAAAGGGATTTTAGATTTAATACATTCTGATGTACGTGGCCCCATGTCATCCCATTCCCTGAGTGGCTATTTATATTATGTATTGTTTATATATGACTTCTCTTTATTTGCTAAAGGCTAAGAGAGAAACCTTTAGCAAGTTTCTAGAAATCAAAGCCCTAGTCGAGAATCAGATGGGAAAGAACATTCGTGCTTTGAGATCAGACAACGGAGGTGAATTTGATTCACATGCATTTAATGAGTTTTGTAGTGATGCAAGATTTTGTAGATAGTTAATTCTACCCTACAACCCTCAACAAAATGGGGTTGTCGAAAGGAAGAATAGAACCATATGTGAGGCTGCAAAAGTCATGATGCATGATCAAGACCTGTCTACCTCATTATGGGAATAGGCCACTAGTATAGCAATATATATCCAGAATATAACTCCTCATTCCATTCTCGATGAGAAGAAATCTGAAGAAGTGTCCACTAGTGAAAAACCATATATTTTGCACCTAAAGATCTTTGAGAGTCCTATATCCATTCATGTGCCAAAATAAAAGAGGACAAAGATGGATCCATCAGGAAAGAAGGGAACCTTTGTTGGTTATAGCGAATCATACAAAGCCTACATAATATATGTGCTAGGTGAAAGACACATTGAGGTCAACTGATATGTGACCTTCCATGAAGAGGCATCATTCAAGCGATCGAAAGAGCTTCAATATGATATAGACACCGAGGAGAATGAGACTCCTATGACGGAGGACCCAGATATTGATTCTTCCCATTGAGATGTCCAGAGGGAGAATCCAACTAAGTTCTCAGATTCTCTAGCTCCTGATGAACCAGTAGAATTGGTTGATGAACCTCCTACCAAGAGGAGGTCTATATGGTGCTGATATATACTACAAGATGCAGAGAGGCATGGATCACCATTAGGCTCTTCCAGAGAGCAAAAGCAACCTGAAATATATCCAGGGTATGTTCACAGATGAGTCACATCAGTGATTCATAGCCTTCCACCTATGAAGAAGCTACAAAGTAGCAGGAATGGAAAGATGTAATGGTAGAGGAATACAAGTCTATTCTGAAGAATGATGTTTGGGAAGTTGTTCCTAAACCCGAAGGGAAGTCCATAGTTACTTCCAGATGGATTTACAAGATCAAGCATGCTGATGATGGCAGTATTGAAAAGTATAAATCCATAATTGTTTCCTGAGGTTTCTCTTGGAAAGAAGGCATAGACTATGAGGAGACATTCGATCCTGTGGCCAGGTACACCACTATTCGAGCTGTGATTTCACTTTCATATGATCTAGGATGGAAGCTTCACCAGATGGATGTAAAGACATCCTTCCTCAATGGTGAGGTTGAGTAAGAGGTTTATATTCAACAACCTGAGGGGTTTGTGGTTCATGGGAAGGAGTCACATGTGTTTAAATTGAAGAAAGCCTTGTATGGGCTTAAGCAAAATCCCAGAGCTTGGTATTCAAGAATTGACAACTATCTTAAGAGACTGGGGTTCTCTAAGAGTGAAGCTGATCCAAATTTGTACTTCAAAGTAGTGAAGAACCAACCATTGATATTGGTTCTATATGTTGATGATTTGTTTCTTAATGGGGAGGAACAACTGATTTCTTCGTGCAAGAGGGAGCTCACTTTTGAGTTCGAGATGAAAGACTTAGGTCTTATGCACTACTTTCTTGTCCTTGATATTTGGAAAAGAAAAGATGAGATATTTATTTATCAAGGGAAGTACACTGTTTATATATTGCGCAAATTTGGAATGATGGATTGTAAATCCATGAGTATTCTAATGGTTTCCAATTTGAGGAAACTACATGAGTCAGATTTTGGATGGGATCCATTGGACCCCACTTTGTATAGACATCATATTGGTTCATTAATGTACTTGATACACTCGAGACCAGGTATATGTTATGTTGTGAGTATTCTGAGTCATTTTATGTCTGATCTGAGACACATACATTGGGTTGTTATTAAGCATGTTCTTAGGTAACTTCGAGTTATGATTGCTTATGGACTCAGATATGCCTCCAGTGGATGGGTGCTAGTACTTGGTTATACTGACTCTAATTGGGGTGGTAGCATTGTGGACCAAAATAGTACATCCAGCTATTGTTTTAGCTTGGGTTCTGCTATAATCTGTTGTTCAAGCAGGAAGTAGGGATCTGTAGCCCAGAGTAGTACAGAAGCAGAGTATATTGTTGCTAGTACTTCTTGCCGAGAAGTAGTGTGGATTAGGAAGCTACTTGTTGGGTTGTTCGGTGAGAAGCTTGAATTTACAGTCATTCGGTGTGACAATCAAAGCTGCATCAAGCTTTCCAAAAACCTTGTGTTTCATGATAAGTCGAAGCACATTGAAATGAAGTATCGCTTCATTAGAGACACGGTCCAGAAAGGTATAGTGAAAATTCAATACATTTCTACTAATGAGCAGATTGCGGATGTCTTAACAAAGCATATGTCGGTGAGGAAGTTCAGGTACTTCTGAGACAAGATTGGTATGGCATAGAATTCCTCCCTTGCTGAGAGGGAGTGTTAAATGTACAACGTCACGATTCATTCTCCAAGCCAATCTTGTGCAGCCAGGATTGGGCCTCATGTGTTGAGGTAGGGATCCTAAGTTGGACTCAGGAACTTGGAGTAGATTCTTGAGTTGGACTCAAGAATTACTAATCCTTCAGTTGTAAAAGGTTATTCCTCTTGGCCTGAGGTGAATTATTTGTTGTATCAAAGTGATGATGTTGTAAAGTCTTGTTGGACAAGGCTCAAGACTTGTGTGTCATGTCAAATTCTCATGTGGACCTCTAGTTATAGTAGGTACCCATGGGGTGGACCTCTTGTTATATAAGTATATGCTTTGCATGTTGAAGCATTAATGTTGTGTGATGTATCACTAACCATGGTCACCTATTACTTTTAAGTCTCCTTTAGAGACTGGCCACCTCTAGAGTGAATTACTTTAGCATATGATCATTTGGTCCGAGAGTAATATAATATGATTAAAACATTTGAAAAATATTATGTGTATAATATGATACGATAGATAATTAAAGTTAACACATATTGACCATGCAGTAAAGTTAAGAGATAAAGATAAATGCATAGAGAAAAAGAGAATTTGAATTGCTCATGAGATGACTAAGTGAACTTGAATTTTTAAGCTTCATTTAAAGACATAATGTATGCCTCATTTAATTAAAGAAATCGTAGTGGTGACTACAAGTAAATCAATCAACATGATTTTAGTTAATAATAGTTAACTAAGTGTTGATAAAGAATATCTAGTTAACTAAGTGTTATTGCATGACGACACTTATGTTAAACTAAAAGACGCCACTTATGTTAAACTAAAAGACGACAATTATATTAAACTAAAAGATGAAACTTGAGTCACGACACTTGCAAGATGACACTTAAGTTAGACACCTAACTAAGTGTGCAAGCTTTCAGTTAAGGGGCGAGTTCATCCTAAGAATCCATTCAATGAGTTAATGCACTGCATGAGAAGTGGGGCACACTTCTTCATGCAAGATTGATACATACAAATGGAGGGTGAGTTCATCATGAAGTCGGAAGATAAAAATAGAAGTTGATGCATGTGAAGAATGTATGAATATATTATACAAGATTGATGAATTCAATGTGAAGCGAATTCTCTTCTCCCTTGACGGCAAGGCGCTTCTCTTTATGTAGGATAGAAGAAAATGATGCATAGGATAATTCTCCAAGAAGGAAATTCACGGTTTTTTCATGTGATGCACCATTACCCATGCAACCATTCACTACAGCTTGCATGGCAGTGATTCTTGCTTGTTATTAATGTGCTTGGCACATGGAAAGTTGATACAATTGATCTCTATTCTCTATTGCTCAGTATTCTCTCTTATATAGAACTTGGGGTGCCAAAAGTAATAAGCTATTTTGTAACAACCATTCTCTTCTATCTATCATAATTATACTCTAAATATTTGCTAGAGTTTTTCATCCTCATTGTTTTGAGGGTTTTCCCTAGGGTACATCTTGTGTTATGGTTGAATGTTTAATGTGATTGAATGGATCATTGATTCAACTATCTAGTATTTCCGCACTTAAAGTTTTAAAGTTCAAAGCTCATCATATTTGCTCAAAAATTAACATTTTGTTAGGAAAGGTTCTGGATTCAGCCAACTGTGCAGGTGGCAACTTATTTTTACAGTCCTGACTGTCATGACCGTGATTGTGGAACTTATAGCATTCACTATCTAAGTTCAGGAGGCTAAATGGATTGAAATTTTCTTTTGGAGTTTTAGTTGTTTTTCTGCAAATGTTCTATCCGCGATTGGATTGATTACAATTGTCATTTATTCTAGCATTTGCCTGTATGCATGCTCTGCAGTTTATTGTCATATGACCGAAATTATGACAGAAATAACAATGACCCAAAAAGAGAGTTTGATACCTAGTTAGATGAGTTCTTCTGAACTGCGCAAATCATGTTTCCATGTGGATTGAATCCCTATTCTCCTCTTCAAACCTATGATTTTTCTTTGGAATAGAACTTTTGAGCGCATCATCATAAATTTTTGTTTCTCAGACTAAGTTCGAACCTTCATAGTCTTGTCTAGACAAGATTTTGGTGTTGTTTCTGATATTTCGTCCATATTCTAGTTGGATGCTAATCCTTCGTAATTATTCCTTTAGAGAAGTGACCTAAACTTCTAGATTTTCACACTTTTCTTCTCTCAGTTTCAACTGTCTTGTTGTATCTACTTCTAATTTTAATAGCGATTCCTACAAATGTTTGTTTTTCTTCCTTGATTTTTCCAGTTCTTCTAATGCACTGATCAACTCTCCTTCAAAGTCTACTTCATCATCCCTTCATCCATATTTTCTAGATCCTCTTCGCTAGCCATGAAGAGTTTCTCTTGCATGTCCATATCCGCGCACAGATCTATATTCCATATGTTAGGTTGTTAATAAAGACACTGACTCTGATACGAATTGTTGGAACCTTATTAATATTGAGAGGGAGGGTGAATTAGTATTAGCAAAGTTATGAACAATTTTTACTTCTTATCCATTTGAATCTATAACTTAAATTATGCATCCATTATAAATAGAAGCATTCAATATCACATGTGCAATACACATAACATACATATTTTTATTTGGAAACCCAAACAAGAGAAAACCACAAAATTCTCTCTTATATTGAAAAAATTACATTGATGCAAGCACCAAATTCCGAATTTCTCCAGCACCAACTGGAAGGAGGAATTGACCTCCTGGTTTTATAGGCTATGAACTAAAGGAAGCACTGACTCCCTGATTTACCAGCTTCAACTGGAAGGAGGCTCTGACCCCCTATTCCTTGCCCCACCCTTCCGCCCTTGTATGATTGTAGAAGAAATTTCTTTGTTGTTCTACTGATACGTGCACTCTTCATATTATCTACAGTTCACTATGTTGTGCACACCTTCTGTATACTGAGATCTTGCAATCATTGAACTATATCATGTACTACACTTCACTACATCAACATTTCACACTTGACTTAATAATTCATGGCATTCTGCAATCTATGCTCTGGTTTAGTATGTTGTTTTGTTTCTGCACATATGCATACTCAATTGATATTGTGCATCTTCTGTTATGATGTTGTTCTGACTTTTCACATCTGTATCAGATCAATCTATGCACATTATTCTATGCTACATTTCTGTCTTGGCGCATCTGTCTTAGATAATCCACGACCTTCTACGTACCACCTGCGATACTGCCTTTCTGTTCTTTGCATCTGTCTCAGATTAATCTCATCATACTACGCATCTTCTGCTGTGCTGCAAAACTATCTTCGCACATATGTTTTAGATACATAACTTTGCTTCGTGCATCACTAGTTGTGCTTCAAGTCTATCTTCGCACATTTGTCAGATATATACTACATCATCCTGCGCATCGCTTGTTGTGCTTCAAGTATATCTTCATGCATCTGTTATAGATAAGTTAGATCATCCTATGCACCATCAATAGTTCTGTTCTTACGTTCGTGCGCACTTGGTTCTCTGCTATATCATACTATTTTGGTTCCACGAGCCATTGATACCCCAAAATAAGAATATTTCCAAATTAGAGTACTACCACATTCGCATCTTCAATCTTACTTCAACTCTCCAACTTGTCTTCTTATTTATACTTGTCCTGCGCGGATGGTATGTCCACAAGTTGATCATAACATCCCTTCTTCCTTGCTTCACTGTTCCGTTTACTTCACGCTTCCGCTACTTGTCATGTTCTGCACTACTAAGATAACACACCTTGTGGGTCTTGCGCATACTTGGTCCTTTTCATAGTGGGTCTTACGAACTTTTTGTGTGGTCTTGCACCCTTGAAGTATCATCACTTGTGGGTCTTGCGCACTTGACTTTTCGAACCGCCACTTTATTCTACTACTCTTGCGCGCTTCAACTACTTGTATACTTCTTCCGATTGGTGAGTCTTGCACACTTCCAGGAATTTTATGCTTTCCCAACTGCTTCTTGCTTCCAAGCCTCTTGCGCACTCCCGAAACTTGTCCAACCAACTCTTTGGCATATTCCTTTGAAGTAGCATGACTAGGTGGACTTGTGACTTGCGCATGTACCTTATGTGCTTCTTCAAACTTGATGTACTTCTTCAAACTGGATTTCATATTCTTCTTCATTCTTCAGACTAGCTTTCATATACTTCTTCAAACTATCCCAAGGATACTAATTCCTCTTTGACATTAGTTGACATCAATGACAACCAAATTTCAACATTTTCCTCTTGCTGACGTAGTATGCCCTCTCATATAAACATTTGGCTGACTAGCCGATTGAGTTCTTGCTTGGCCCACTTGAGGTATACATGCTTGGATCATTTGATGTATCATTTGTATATTTTCCTTCCCTACAAGTGGCATGAAAGCAAGTGGAGTAGGTTGATTTTCAAATTGACTTGGAATTTGTACATAGGGTTGTCCTGATGAATAGCTAGATGACTGACTTGTTGCTTTCCCTATTGATGGCACTTTAGGTGGTAGAACCAACTTATGATATTGAACCATTGATTTCCACTCTTTCCCAATAGGAAATCTATGTTCTTTTAAGGCTTCAAGTGATATATATGCATTTTTGGTTTTCTCATATGAAATTGGCTGTAACTTCTTGGCAATATTATTTAGTGCAATCCAAATTTTAAAACCACCCTTTACCCTATCCATTGCCTATTCTCCAGTGACCTCTCCTTCTATGGATTCTTGATTTATCTCATCCATTTTCTAAGTTAGCTGCTCTTTATAAGTTTCTTTGGGATAAACATATCCATTACCATCCCATGGGGAAGGAAATCCAAGGTTCATCACTGCTTTGAATAGTCCTTTGAAAGCACTAATATCTTCTGTCAATTGCGTAATGTTATCTTTCATCCTTAATATATAGGTTTGCTTCATGATCATTGGCCTAGCTATCTTTACAATGTGAGTTATGTTATCGATTCCAAGAGTAGCCAGTTGCTTCTTGGGTCTGCTATCAATATAATCAATTACTTGGTCTGCTTTCTAGGGAATTTCTCCTAATTGTTTCTCAACAGAATTAGCTTCTTCTCGAGCTGATGTGGCTATGTCCAACTCATCTTGGATAAATTCAAAGTAATCCCACTTTTTTATAAACCATTGAGCTATCTTATCCCACAATGTCTGATTAGCTCTCCTCAACAGTTTCTCCCCTTCAATATCTATATGCAATTTTGTGACTTAACTCTTCAGCTTAGAAATTTTACTTTCCAAATCAACTATATCATCCTCTTGTTTGCTGACTTGGCCTTACAATTCCAAGATTCTTTCATTTTTTCGATTTCTCTCATTTTCCATCTCTTTGATATTTTCATCTTTATCATCCTCTTCTAGAATTGGTTGGGCATTTGAATGTTGAACTGTATTGTCTTCCTCCATTAAATCAATATCAATTGTCTCAGGGCCTGTAGCTATCTTCCGAGGCTCTTTCTTTGATATTGATACTTCTGCCTCTGGATGATTCTCTGTTGGAAATGTAGGTGCTTTTGCTTGAGGAGTCTTTTCAGCTGATAGATTTGTATTTTTTAATTTTCGGGAAGCTATCCACCACTAAAGATCATCAATTTTATTTCTCCTTTCCTCTGCTAGATTCTTATACTCCATCATAATAGCATACATATATTCGTTTTTAGCTTGTACTTGCTTTAGTTCTTCTGTTTGAACTGGATTTGTGGTAGGCATTTTCAACTTCTTCCTTAAGTGAGCTATTTCATTGCACTTGTTCTCAATCAATGATTTGATTTGATTTGATTTCCATTAGAAGAATCAATTCCCAAAGCTATGAAATTTTCCTCCAATTTTTTAAAGGTTACTTGTTTGGATCAGGTAGTCCATTTCTCATCTTTCCACAATTGTTCGAATTTCTCTAAAGCTATCTTCCTTTACTAATTTCAACACTTCTGTTCATATCATGTCACTTGCTTGTTTATAGGAATCAAGTTTATCAAGATTTACAAACTCTTTAAAATCCACTATGTGATCATCAACTTTCCAATCATTGAAATTTGAGGGATTGGGTACCTTTGGTTCAATTATTGAAAACCTGAAAGTATCCTGGTGGTGGTCATCTACTGTGATAAGTCTCTATTCAGTAGCAGGAATTTGTTTCTTGATGTCATTAATTAACCTCTTGCCCTTTTCTCTGATTTTTCTGTATCCTACCTGCAAATCTGTCTTGACAGGCACAGGACCTCCTGAAGGTGAGGTTTGCAACCCTTGTGGAATTGTGAATTCCAAGGAGGGGTAGTAAGTGTACCTTATAGGTGGCCCTCTTGTGCTAGCTAATGTTCATACAATTAATTTTGCTATCTCCCTTGGGACCTCATCAGATTATTCTCCTCCCACTACCATTTGGATTTCTTCTTGATCTTTTGTTCTATCCTTCTTGGGAAGTGAGCCCTGCTAAGGATCATCAATATCCATTCATGTTTGGATCTCTTTTGCTCCCCTTTTCTACCCTGCTAGTTGTTCTACAACAACTGGATCTTCTATGCTCTTTAACACCTCATGGACTTCCTCCCAAGTCTCTTTATTGGCAATTTTTTCCCAAATAGGTCTTGGCTCACATATGTAGGCATAGTTCTTGTTTGCTAACTTTTGGTTTGAGATGACTTTATGGGGGTCATAGGCTACTTCTTCTACCTTCCCAAGACTTAATTGGTTCAAATATCCTTCCACATACTATAAATCATTCAAGCCTCTAACTTGAAGAGGTCCTATTTAGTTAGGTAGTAGGGATGTTCTATGTTGCCTAAAATTCCTAAAATGCATCTGATCTTCTATAAATATTTGCCTTGCATATTCAATTGCAATGATTCTATGGGTTAGGAAAACTGGCAGCCTATAATTCTCTTCTTCAAACCCATATATCTGAATTACTGTATGGTCCTAAAAATAGAACCATTCCCCAACTCTCATGTCTGGTGTGAACTATAGGTGTTTCTAGTTCTCTGGGAACATTCTGGGGGGTGAGATGCCAAATATCAAACTATATGTGACACTAATTACTTTATATATGAATTCTGCATAGTTTGAATTATTTGCTCTTCTCAGTACCAAATTAGTCCTCTCATAAACTGGGGTTTGTATGCCATTCTCATTTGCTATTTTCAGGTCCAGGTGCTTGAATCTTTCATAATTCTGATAAAAGAACATATAAAAAAGTAAAGATGGATACCTTAACCACTCTATTGTTGGAACATCCTCTACTTTATCATGGATAAACTTTTCCAGGTAAATACATTAGTCAAATTTAGGGGGGGCATGCCCAGGATCTGTGGTTAAGATGAGTAGAGTTCCAAGAATCACATCATCCACAATGTTGTCATTTTATAGGCATATAATGGTGCATATAATTGAGATGGCCTTCCTAGAACTTTCAGAGAATACTGTTGTATTATATGGAGGTTGCACAATACAGATTTCCATTCTTGGTTCAAGATGTTTAGACAGAAACTGGTGGCGGTCAAAAGGCTGTAGGTCTTGGTATGCATTGGAAATACCTTTTTTCATTGAAGGGTTGGGGGGATAAGAACTCAGGAATGCAAATCAAATTCTGTAAGGTGTCAAGGATGATGAAGCATAGGGTTTTGGATATGTAAGAGGTCATAATTGCTCTTCTACTTGGAGAATAATGTTTGGAACACCGGGTGACAAATTCAAGAAAATAGATAGTTCTAGGGCATATGATCTTGGCAAAATTGGAGTTCCATGAGTTGCAGATATCCTGGTCTTCCATGGCCAGGGATTTGGTGTCCCTAATGGTGGAATTCAAATATGAATTGGTCACAATGTTGTTGAAAATATCGGCTTCATGGTCATACACATGCTCGTCACCTGAGAATCTGGGCTTTGGGAAATTTTCTTTGATTTTAGGAGACATTTTTTGGGGGTTTATTAGATTGTTAGGTTTAATGACTTACATGGTAAATTAGGGAAAATTAGGGCTTTGAAATCACTGTGTTATACGACGATATAAACAGAGAATGAATAGGATTAGTAATAGTAAATTACATGGATGGTGTCTGATGAAGGATTCGAACTGCTGTTTGTTGAGGTAGGATAGTTCAGTCACGTGTGGCTAGTAGGTCAGGTACACTAGGACAATAAGAGTTGTAGTATTTTTCAAAATAAACAAATGATTTTTTGGAAAAGGAGGAAAATACTAATTTAATGACTAGACCATTTGAAAACGACACATGGCGACATTTAATTTGACTCTTTTGATGACGAGGAGAAAATTGACAGTGGTCCCCTCTGGGACGTGTGGCTAACGGAGTGAGGTTGATGTGGCTGACAATTGGATGGCTTATAAATAGCATGCACACTTTATGATACATCCAATTGGGTAAAAACCACACAGGTTTCCTTGAGTGGTAAAGCTTGATAGAGTGGGTGGTTTTGAAAAAAGTTCATTTGGAGGCATGGTCAATTTGAAGGAGGCACATGTCCTTAAGGGTTTTGATGACAATGCACCCTGGGGTCCCTTTTAGTAGGCGATCACTTTATCGATGCGCGTTTCATCACAACCATTGATTGGTTTCCCCCTCCACTTGATTAGCTCATCAATCATTAATGCTATCTCTCTTGCACTTTATGGGAGCACATGACCTCTCGACCGTAGATCTCATCAGATCTAATGATTTTCTATTGTTCATGCTTAGCACTTTATCTTAAGCCTTTGATCGCCGAAAGTTGGTCATATAAATCCTGCATCTGCTTTGAAGCTTGTTCTTTTAGCTCCTCGGGGCTGAACCTTTTGAGTTTTTTCAACCTTAGAGATGTGAAAGTCACTTTCAGAAGTTTTGAAAATATTAGTACTATGAAGGCCAATAAACACACCTTTATTGGCCAACAAAGACACCTTTTTTGAGCTACATATTCTTACAATCTAGGTCAATAAACACACCTTTGCAAGTTGGCTACTGTATTCTCAACACTAAAATGTCGTGCAACTTTGGAGGTGTCAGCCTCTCTCATGAGTTGCAATATTTCACCTTTAGGAGCACAAATTAGGTTATCCAGCTTGTAGAGTAACCCATCCTATATGAGATGATAGTCAACCTTGTTGTCACCTTCTTCTACAAGGAATTGGCCTTGTAGTTGCTGAAATACCTCCTTGAAGTCCTCATCTTCTGTGATTCCTCCTTGTATGCATCATGGGTGAAAGGATTCGTATGCATAAGAGTACCCAAATATTTGATCTTGGTTGTAGGTGGCCTTGAGAGCATGACTTCCATATTTTTCATATCACCCTTCTTATATTTGATGGTTAGATGGAATTGTTGTAAGAATCCCAACCATTTATAATGTATGGTCTATTGTGTCTTACGTTGGGCTTGCAAATACTATAGTGGATGGTGATCAACGTGAATGATGGTATCCTTTCCCATCAGATAGTGCTTCCACTTCTTAATAGCTTGAACTAGGGCATAGATTTCCTTATCATATGTAAGGTAGTTCATGACACTGCCATAGAACATTTCATAATGATAGCATACTGCCCTCCCTCCTTGCATCAAACTTCTCCCATGGCTTAATCACTTTCATCTTGTTGTAATCTATGGGATTAAATTAAGTTACTAGTAGCATATCAAGGCATATAACATATAAGAGATTCAACATACATAGAGATAACCAAAAGAGCACAGATAGTGGTGGTAGAAACAACTGGTTATCCTTTATTATATGATCATCACATATAGAAGAATTCTTTATGTCTGGATCACCAACTTATTTATACAAGAAATGAGGTAGTTATACTGTTATAACTGCTCAACCAGTCAGAGAACTACATGATAGACTGGACCGACCCGACTACAGTCGGTCGAGAGGACCTAGTTGGCGAGCCGACTAGGATAATCCAGCATCTTCCCCACCAACAAGTCACTTATTCATCCCGAAGAGAACATCGAAGGGAGATTGCATGAATCATCTGGTAGTGAACAAAATCTACCTACTACATCTGGTACTGAACAACATTGGTCGTCAATTTAGTCTTGCAGGGTGCCGAAGACAATTCAACATGTCATTTCAAAGAAGAAAAACACCCAAGTAAATTGACGCTCGATCTAGTTGAAGCACCACACTTGATCAAGATTGCAAATGCACCAGTAATGATAGAAGGGGGATCGAGGGAGTGAGCAGTGGTAGGAATATCATAAGTAGATCCTGACTAGAGAACACTGAGGTCTCTGGAAATGTTCATATATCAGGAGCTGTGAGAATCCTACCACTTTTCAATTGTCGAAATGTTCATATATCATGGAAGAAGATAAGGAACAATCAATGAGGTGTGACGTGTGAGATATACTGAGCTCAAACTAATATGGGGAGGATTCTCATAGAACAACAAAAGAAAAAGCATGGGATGTGGTGAAGGAATTTGCATGGATTCAACCAGGGACCTTGCAGATGGCATAGGGTGTTTGCATTGTTATTTATAGTCTGAGGCAAGGGGAAGGAATGAGATTTTGAAATGACATGGATTATATTGAGAGAGATGCGACAAATATCTGGGTATGGTGCTATGGTTGTCGTGATTCTTCTCGCACAAATCATAGATACGCCATGGAAATCATGTGTGTACCAACGGGGAGACGATGATGGTTGAATGACTTGGATGTGATGGCTGGGTGGCCGGATGGGGGTTCTTGCAGAGGTGGTGGTGTTGCTTTAATTATGATGCACTGACTAGTATAGAGCGATAGTGTATGTACATGAGTGTTGTAGTACGATGAATTTAGCTTTGGCGACGGCCATTTGCTTGAATTCTTAGTTGGTTCTGACTGGATTGGATCTAAGTTGTCCTGTTGGTTCATCATCTACTGTGAATTACTGGAAACTTTCCCTCTTCTTGCATGCCTGGATATTGTCCCTTTTTGTTTGGATGATACAGTATCTCGTTCTACTGTGCATTTGATCCTTTATCCTTTTAGCATACATGTCTCAGTTCCCCTTTTTATGGACTTTTTAATTTTATAATTTAATTAGAAAAATTAGAAGAAAATTAATATACAATCATTGAGCAAACCTAGGGTATGACGTTCGACTAGTGATGATACAATCACAAGTCATCGTTGGTAATGTTTTATTTGTAAGCTTTTGGTGTTGTTTTTCAAGTACTTATGCTTTTTTACTGTGTCCGGGTTACTCTTGTTTCCCTATCGAGCTAGTATTAACTTTTCAGGTTTACCTTTGATTCAACTATTGTTTAGAAGTATTAATTCATAGACTGAAGTATTTTTTTCTCGATATTTCTTTCATTCCCTACTTCTTGGTATGGTTTTTTTACTTATTGATAGTGGATAGAGAGTTGTTTTTGGTCCTCCCTCTTCGTGATTGCACTTATTCTGTTATGGGGGTTTTGAGCGGCGGTTTAATACATTATTTGAGTGATATGCAGAGTTGAATTTTTTAGATGTAGGGGTCCGATTGCTTTTTGACGATGCGTTAATTTAGTTGGTATATGTGCTATTGTTTTTTTGTACACCCTATACTCTTGTAGTACTGCAAGTGTTTTATAGTAGTAGTCGTCCGTATTGCAGATTTTAGTTTTGTTGAACAACATGGGTGTGCCATTCCTCTAGGGAAGATGTGCTAAATTGTCGGTCTTGAATTTGCAAGGGAGATTATTAAAACGTTGGTCACTTCTTTCGACTAGGTGTATGCTAGCCTTTGTAGGGCGAAGATGGTGAAGTCCGACATTCGACTTGGTTGATCATGCTAGTTTTTCAAAATCAAATGATTGAAATAGAGGTAACTTTTGACAAGTCCAATTGTGGTCATCAGTGAGCATGGTTTGAGATAATATTATGACCGTGATTGCATTCCTCTTGTTGAACTTGGACCATAGAGGTAGAAATGTATAGTGGTGCTTTTCTAGCTGCGCGGTCCTGTGGCTAGCCCCTTCCCGATATTTTGTTCTATTCGCATGTTTGTTCTCTGGATGCTTGGATTGGTAAGCTAGCTTGTAGCGATACTTCTTTATAAGCTTCTTATCGCCTATAATGACAATCTATTGTGGTAGTCTGTTGTGGGAAAAACTATATTGGTGTTTGTGTATTAAAATTTGTTGTTTGAATGCATAATTTTCCTTTCTCTCCGTCTTAGGTTTTTTGCTAGTCGGAATGTCGACTTCTCTTGTTTCTGGAGTTTTTGATCCATTAGTTCGTTGATCTCCTTCCTTAGATGTTTTAAGGTCGGTTAGGGATTCTTTATGCTTGTCATTATCTTCGTTGGTTTTGGTGTGGATTTTTATGACTGGTTCCACTGGATTATGGGAGAAGCATTTCCCTATCATGTACTCATTCTCTACATCAAGTTGTGTCGGATGACGATCTGACTGATTTTTATCAATAGTGGTTATCTCGAGATCTGAGTTGGTGTTATTGATACATTCATTTGTAACGATTGATTGCTTCGCTGGTTTGATTATTTGTTCTATTTATTAGGAAACGTCTCTTAGGCATCCTTAGATAAAAGTTGTTGAGGTAGTTTTCCATACTTGTATGTGCGCCTAATAAGTGTTCCACCAATGAGTTGCTTGTCCGGTAATAGTTTCTTCTAAGCTTTGTAGGCGAATTTGTTCATTGATGTTTTCAGTGCTTGATCAATATGCAGAGTTAGTGATTCTTATTCTTTGTACCCCGATGGAGGAAGTCTAGTTCATTCGATTATTGTTGGCACTGGTGGTCAATACTCCCTTATTTTATTTTCATATATTGTTGGTATGGTATGTATCGAATAACATCTTTGTGTTTCCCAGTGAGGGATGAATTCCATCATCCTGCAGCCTATCACATGTGCCTCATAGTTTCTGACTTGAAAATCGTATAGTTCCGAGTCCAATTTTTTCCCAACCGACATGGGGGATCCCCAGTGATCTTCGCCCCATTCATTTGATTTTATTAGTCCTCATTACATTGCATGACTTGGTATAATTGTCTTGTATCTTCTTTGATATCGTCTGGATTCGCGCAAGGTTTCCCTTAAGATGGGTTAATAGGTACTATGACCTTTTTACCTTCATCTTTTAGCTTTACTCTATATTTTTCTAAAGAGATGGAGGCTTTCATTTTATGACCCCAAGGACGACCGAATAATGACGGGAAGGATTTGGATCCCTCTCTTGGGTCGATGATTTCCAAATCAATATGAGTGATAGTACCCATGTTTGTAGTGTTAACATTTTTCCAAACACCTATGGGTTCAATCAACCCTTAGTAAACGAGTTTAAGTTAGATGCCTGACTCTACTAGTCGGGGACGATTGAGACTTTCCCAAATGAACCTCATCATTATGTTGGCCTAGGATGTGAAGTTGAGGATGACTTGTGAGATGCAGATCCCTTCGACTTCGAGATCGACGAGGGGGTTGATGTTGATTTTGTATTTTTTATTTAAGATGCAGAGGTTTTTTGCAATCTTTTCATTCCCTATTTTTTTTTAATAAGATACATTAACTCGATTAGCTGTGAAATGGCTTCTTGTTTCGTTAATAGTTGCAATAACTCATGAAGCGTTTTATTTCTGGATTTTGCAATAGTTTCTTTAGCAACAATTTCCTAAAATATATTTGTAGCATTGTTAAAGATTTCTTTCTGCTTTGTTGGATTGGGATAGTTATCTTCTTTTCTTTGTATTCTTTTGAATTGAGGGTTATCCCCTCTTATCTTTGTGCCTTGCCTAGTAATTATTTGTAAATTTGTAGTGTTTAATGCTTCATGTTTAGGAGCACTAGACAAGAGATTAACATTCCTTTTATTATTAGGTGCTTCCAACATGATGGGACATTCTTCTAAATTGTGCTCTCCCACTCCACACTTTATACAAAATTTGAGATCTATTATGTCCTTCCATGGACATTCGGGACTCAAGTGCTCTTCACTATACAGTAGATGAAGCATAATGAATTTCCCTAGCATGTTGGGCAGTTCCCTCGATTATTGTATCTTCCATGACTGTTGTATCTGTCTTGTCACTTATTTCCGTTGTTGCGTTGATTATTGTTGTAGAATTGACGACCATTCTGGTTGACAATCTGCGTCTAGTATGTTGTATGGTGATTAGCCTTGGTCATTAAATTCTTGATGCATTATGCAGTTGTATGTTGATTCATTCGACATATGCCACACCATTTAGGTTTTACATTGTCGACATTATAGGGGAAATTTGTTGTCGATTAGGGTTCAAATATTTCGCAAATGTCACAAAGGTAATTGGTTTGAGTCGTGCGAAAGTTCTCTGGTATGCGTTCTTCTAGGAATGGCTTGGGTTCATCATGAAATTGTATCCTTTCGTCTTGGTATGCATTCTTGTCATCCTGGTATCTCTCTTGTTCGTTCTAAGGGTAATTATCTTTTGTATGGCCTTTTGTTGTGCACATGGTACACCATAGACCGTTATGCCTCATGGTGAGATGTTGAAGTGATCTTTGTATTGTTTCGATCTTTTCTTTCAGTTGTATGTAGACAAGTCCGATTGAGTAGTCTACATTCGACTCGAATCTTAAATCTTTTTTTAATATGTCGTTGTATGTCATGTCTTTGTGTAGCAGTAGTGGCGTCTTGATTCGGGGTTGCAAACTGGCAATAAAAAACTAGATTACGACAACTTGGTCCATTTTTTATGGCATATGGCTGAGGATATCTTTGAATCTTATATCATATTCTCGTACTATTTCTCCTAGTATTTGATTGATTTCTTCCAATTTGTGTCCATCTAAATGCTTGGTATCATATGGTTTAAAAAATTCTAAGAAACTATCTTTTATTTGTTGTTTCATCTTGGGGCCTTCTTCCATGAGATTCATGTTCCAAGTGAGAGGTCTATTTCAGAGGCCTCCTACAAATTGTGTAATTTGTTAGTTCTCATCATCAATGAGGTTATCTTGCCAGAGGGTTTCGCATAAAAACTAATGTTTCTTGGGGTCTCCATCTCCTTGAAAAATAGGAGTATTTACTGGGATCCGATAAGCCATGTTGACTAAACTGAGATTTTTGCTTTGTATTTGAATATTTATTAAAGCAGAATGACCGACTAGTTGACTTACTATTTGACGTTCATTGTTGACTTCTTGTGGCTGCGATTTGTACCACGATAACCATACTTTTTCTACAGGCTCTTCATCACTAGATCAGATCTCCGACGGGATGGTTGCTTCAATCAATATTGTTGCTGGCAAGGGTGTACCTCCACATGGTCACAATAGAATAATTTAAACGAGTGTATTTCGAACTCAGGTGTGAAGGGAATCCATTTACCATGTGGTGTTCACTGAATCATTAGCCGATCCGTAATTTGTCCATAGTGATCTAGTCGACTCCATATACTGTTTTCGCCCGGCCCCAAACCCATGTCTCAATCGATGATTTCTCTAATGGTTTTCTCAATCATCATTATCATTGGTATCGACTTAATGTAAGTTGAGGCATATGATATTGCAATGTGCAAAGATTGCAGGGTCAGTACCATAGCGTGCGATTGTTCTAGTGGCGTGGACACCTCACCTTCTCTCTTCTAGTCGAATTTCCCTCAACTCAGGCAGGCCTTTTGGTTGCTCGACCATATCGACCATTTTTTTATTTAGACTTATTTCTCATGCAAAGGACTTGCAATATCTCTCAGTTTCTCTCATCGCTTGTACCTTTTTTCTCTCTCTAATCTTTGAATGTATATTATTTGTTTGTGAGGGCTGGGCACTTATTTCATCTGAGTGAGGACTTGAATTCTTAAGCACAAGGCTTCATTCTTGTATTTTTCTATCGACTAACATCATTTTGTACTCAGATCACATGGTATACGACCCCCCCATTGTCGAACCGACTCTTACTATTTGATGGAGGCGAGTTCAACAATGGGTTTCATTTGCTCAGAAAGTATTTCCACTCGCATTCTTTTACAAAACGCTCCCACTCTTTTTGCTTTTGTTCCCAATTTGACAAGGCATGCACGTCCAACAGAGGTCGTGGCTTGACTATGTGTCCGAATCCATTTTCAATTTAAAATTTATACAAGCAGCTCGGTATTGAACAAACAAATCCTTTGCGAATATTAGTATAAAATCTGCGTCGAAATTGGTCGACTGAAGTCCTTTCTTCTATGGCTTGTTCCTCATAGAAGTCTTTGCATATCTTGTTGAGCCACACATATGGATTTGTTCTTCCTCTGTTGTATATTTTGTGCATTAACAATATTTCATTATTTGCATCCAACTTGCTAATGAACTGCGTTCAGGAATTTCGTTAACTCTTAGGGAGAAAATTCTGTGAATTGTTCATGGGACTAGGTGAAGAAAATTTCTTGATCCCATGCAAGTGTCAACTTGTTCCTTTTAGCATAATTCTGGATATAATTCACTACATTTTGATTCCACCATTCTCTTATTTCTTCCTCTGTTATCATCTATGCATATACGATCATCTCGTTATCCCTATTTTAGTACTATTGACAACGAAATCAATGTTGTAATATATGGGATTACATTAAGTTACTAGTAGCATATCAAATGATATAACATATAAGAGATGCACACATATATAGAGATACGAGAAAGAGAACAGACAGTGGTGGTAGAAGCAACTGATTATACTTTATTATATGATCATCATGTACAAAAGCATTCTTTATGTCAGGCTCACCAGCCTATTTATACAAGATATGAGGTAGTTATACAGTTATAACTACTCGACCAGTCGGATAACTACCCAATAGACTGGACTGAAACGACTATGGTTGACCGAGAGGACCTAGTCGGTGAGCTAACTAGGCTCCTCCAACACATATGTATCTAATTTGAAAGGCTTATGCAAGTTAGGTAATGCAAGAACTGGTGCTTGACTGATTTTTCTCTTGATCTCCTCAAAGGATTTCTACTGATTTTTCCCCCACTGGAACCCCTTTCTATTGGACGTCATGGCATGGAGGTGTGCAACCATAACTGAAGAGGAAGTTACAAACTTCCAAAGGTATTGTGTTTCCCCCTAAAAGCTCCTAATTTCAACAAAATTTGTAGGAGTAGGCCACTTAGCGATGGCCTCCATCTTTGCAGGATCAATCTTAAGTTCTCCTCCACTAATCGTATACCCCAAATACACCAAGGAATGCTGAACAAATTCACATTTTTAAAGGTTTGGGGCAGTAGTTGAAGTTTTTTTAAGGTCTCCAATACCTGCTTGAGATGTGAGACATGCTCTTCTCGCCAGGTAGCACTACAAACTGATATATAATCTAAATACACCAAAAAAAATGAATCTAAGAAATGGTGTAATACATCATTCATCAAACACATAAATGTAGTTGGTGCATTGCATAAACAAAATGGCATTACTAACCATTCATAAAGACCTTGCCTAGTCTTGAAGGCGGTCTTTCGGTTGTCTTCTTCCTTCACTCGCACATGGTGGTATCTCGATTTGAGATCCAACTTGGTGAAGTACTAAGCATGCTGCAATTGGTCCAACAAATCATCGATCCTAGGCAAAGGGTACTCATTCTTGAGTTATATATATATATTTCAAGCTTATTAATATTAATAGTAAATTAATATTAATATTATATTGATATAAGGATATATATTATTATTAAAATATTAATATAAAGAGATCTAAGATTAATTTAATTTGTTTTTTAAAATTTGCTTATATATTTGCTCTTGAGCTCAGGGATCTATCTAAAGGTCCTCCTAACGGTGTTGTCTGCCTTAATTAATCCAATTGTATCTGGGGATGAAGCCCGGCCCAACAATGTTAAATTTCATACAATCATAGCATAAAACATAAATGCATTACCAAGATCACTAGAAGTAAGACAAAGCACAAAACAACAACACAGAGTTTACCCCAGGAAACCCAAATGGGAGAAAACCCAACAACCTTCGCAGAGAGATGATAATTCTAAGATCAGAGTACAAATGAAGAAGGAGAAAGTGTGGAAATGTTTTCCACAAGTAGAAACCCTATAAATCAGCCTCCTCCTTTAGGTGATGCAAAATTATCCTCTCCCAAGTGATGCACCAATCTCAAGTGTGAGAATGAACAAATGAGGAGCACTAACCTCATATTTATACAAGTGCCGAAACCAGAAAATCCCTTATGGGGCCGACTTGTCTTGGGGGCAATAAATATTTTATTTTTAATCTTTTTATTAATTCCTTTTGCACCCCAAGTCTTACATTGATTCTTTCATGTGTTTACATAATTGTTTACATAAGGTTCTTCTCCCTTAGGAGGTATAAGCAAGTACAATGATGGTACAATAAAATATAATGAATAATATCTTATGAAGTTGTACAAAATCCAACACTCCCTCTCAACGAGGAAGGTATTCTTCGGTCTCCATCTGCATCACGATCATCTGGGTTTCATCTTGTACTCTACTCTGTCTCCATCATCTCTATGCATACTGAAGGCTGTCCACAAAGTCTCAGTGTATCATCTTCACCACTCCTTCGGTGAGTCCAGGAGAATCACTCGATCCTGGACTTCAAGAGAATCTCTCAATCCTGAATATTTGTGACATCCTCACCAGTCCTTTGGTGAGTCCAGGAGAATCACTTGATCCTGGATCTAGGAGAATCACTCAATCCTGGATATCTGAGATAATCAGCTGTGCCATCTATGCTATATAATTTTCCATCTGTCTGTCTCATCTTCCAATGGGGTCCTCCCATACCTGGCTGAGATCTTAGACGAGCAAAAGGGCACGACCATCTACTAACTGTCCTACTCTTCTTCCTATGGGATTTCTCCCATATTTGGTTGAGTATTTGGACTGTAGAGGCACCTGTACAACCACACGGCCAACTGCTGACTTTCCTACTCATCTGCCTATGGGATTTATCCCATATCTAGATGAGTAACCAGACTGCAGAGGCACCAGTGTGAACCTGACCAACTGCTGACTATCGTATTTATCTGCCTATGGGATTTCTCCCATATCTGGCTGAATAACTGGACTACAGAAGGTACCTGGGTGAGCCTGACCAACTGCTGATTGTCCTACTCATCTGCCTATGAGATTTATCCCATATCTAGCTGAGTAACTGGACTGCAGAAGGCACCGGGGAAAAGCAGGGCAAGCATCTCAATGTCATCTTTCCCTCTCAAGGAGGGATATGTTCTATTCGACTCCACATCTTCCGAGAAAGTATTCAAACTTCATCTTGAGAAGAGCCTTGGTGAGAACATCTGCAGTTTGGTCATCTGTCGGCATGTACTGTAACTTGACCGCACCTTTCTGCACCATATCACGAATGAAGTGATATCGAATCTCGATATGCTTCGACCTGTCGTGAAATACAGGATTCACTGACATCTGCACACAACTTTGGTTATCATAGTGAATCACGGTTGACTCTGGAATCTGGCCAAACAATCCTGCCAGGAGTTTACTAAGCAAAACTGATTCTCTAGCTGCTGTGCTAGCAGCCATGTACTCGGCCTCTGCAGTACTGAGTGATACCGAGTTCAGTTTCCTGTTGTACCAGGAAATAACCGTAGAACCCAAATTGAAGCAACATCCGGAAGTACTCTTCCGATCTGCAAAACATCTGACCCAATCTATGTCTGTAAACCCCTACAATCTCAGGTCACTATCTGAAGCATATTTCAAACCATATCCCATAGTGCCACATAAGTATCTAACACATGTTTTGCAGCAATCCAGTGAATTTGCCTTTGTTCGCACATGAACTAGCGAGGGCATTCACAGCAAAACATATATCTAGTCTGGTGTTCGTCAGATACATCAATGACCCAATCAACTGGTGATAAATGGTGGGATCAAACAAATCAGACTTTGAAGTAGAATCTCTGAACTTCTTCCAATTTGCATCCATCGTAGTAGCCATGGACTTGCAGTCCAACATTCCGAATCTCTTCAATATATCAATGGTGTATTTTCCTTGTCCTAGGAAAATCTCTTTCTGCCTTTGCCATACTTCTAATCCCAAGAAGTAATGCATCAAACCAAGGTCTTTCATTTCAAACTCAGAGGCAAGATTCTTCTGACACCATACAATGAGTTTCTCATTTCCTATGAGAAATAGGTCATCAATATAAGACCAAAATCAGTGGATCATCATCTACAACCTTGTAGTAAAGGTTGGGGTCTGTATCACTCTTGGAAAATCCCAAGCTCACTAGGAATCCGTCTATTCGTCCATACCAAGCATGGGGTGCTTGCTTAAGGCCATACAATGCCTTCTTCAGTCTGCAAACATGAGACTCCTTTCCTTGAACAATAAACCCATCTGGCTGTTCGATGTAAACTTCTTCCTCAATAACACCATTGAGAAAGGCTGTCTTCACATCCATCTAATGCAACTTCCATCCCATAGCTGAAGCAATTGTGATAATGGATCTAATGGAAGTATATCGGGCCACAGGAGCAAAAGTCTCATCATAATCGACTCCCTCTTTCTGAGAGAATCCTCTGGCTACAAATATGGCCTTGTATTTCCCATATGCTCCATGCTAAGTCTGTTGTGCCCATCTAGGTATTTTCCGACCTACTGCAACATTTCCGGGGATATCAACTGGATCAATGGAATCGATAGGTTCATCCTTTTCTGCTAATTCCCTCTTGAACTAGAGGGGAAGATAATCTCATCTTCTTTGGTTCTATCATTTCATCATTGATTTCCATGTCTGATCCTCTGCCTTTCCTGACAGCTAATTCTTTTTCAAAGGTCACATCCCTACTGACTTCAATCTGTATGGACCCTGGGATGTAGATTTTGTAAGTCTTTGAAGACTCACTGTATCCCACAAAGGTTCCCTTCTTGCCTGAAGGTTCCAACTTGGGCACATGTATAAATACTGGACAACCAAATATCTGAAGGTGGCATACTTCTGGTTTCACTTCTGTGAAAGCTTCCTCCGATGTCATCCTTCTAGGCTGAGAATCATATTCCAGGAAACTTCTTGCTGAAACATCAACGAGATTCATATCCATCGGAACAAGTCTTTTCTTGTAGGCCAAATCACATGGTATTTTCCCTACAAGTCAAATCCCGACTGATGATCAGTGACATTTTATAATCAAGTGAGAAAACAAATAGTTTACATAGGCATCTTAGCTAATACTTTATCACAACATCATGAGCATGTCTACCAAACATATCTGGGAACTATCTAGATGTCTGCTATCTCCACTAGAACATGCCATCAAGAGTGTGCACTACCCTAAGCATGCAGAAAGGAGATATCATCTAGACTAGCTTCATGAGTGTTGTGTAGCTCATATGAATAATATAACAATGTAAACTATATCAACTGCTCAATACATTAGATCTGCATATAAAAAGCATTTAAGACAAAAACAGATCTATGTAAGCAAGAAAAACAAAATACTTATCTCTTATTGTTTTGGTGTGTGGGCCCCCACTGCCTTCTTGTGGGAACCATAAGAGATCTATGTTCTTGCATTCTGGATCTTCTAGAAGAGGAAATCCGAATGATCATCATCCCTTTGCTTCTTGTGATGATGATCCTCTTCTACATCAGCAGTTGAGGCTTCATGCTTCCTTTTACTTGAACTTCGACATCTATTTGCGTAGTGTCCATATTTTCTGCACCTATAGCATTGAACTTGAGATATGTCCTTCTTCTCCTTTTGATCTGGGCGAGGACTTGGTCTCCTATCTTGGTGCTTGTGTTTATGGAACTTCCTACCTTTTCCCTTACCCTTCGTGGCATGAGAAACAAAAGCTTGGTTCTCCTCAGGTTGAGTGTCATGGCCATGGAGTCTTTGACGTGCTGCAATCCTGGTCTCCTCTCGAGAGCAATCTGCCCAAAGCTTGTCAAACTTTGATAGTTTGGATCTACCACTTATGCTTTGGATGAAGGACTCTTATGATGGTGGAATACCATTTAAAGTGTGGAGGACAAGCTCCTTATCGCCAATAGGATCTCCACTGGTGCTGAGCTGTCTCTGAGTTCTGCGATCCTCATAAAGTATGAGGCAATGGATTCCGACTTTGCTATCTTCATATTTGAGAGTTGGTTTCTCAAAGTCATGGATACATTTAGGCTAGTGTGTTCAAACAACTTCATAATGGTCTTGAACATTTTCCTAGCATTCTTCTTTTCTGAGATCTGAGGAACCAAATGGTCTCTCACTGAATCCACAAGAATCCTTCTTGCTTTAGCATCATTCTTCCTCCATCGAGATTTATCCTCTTCGGCTTCTGGTTCAGGGACCTTATCATTTACATATAGCAAGAGATCATTTTCTTCTAGGAGTAGAAGAGTCCTAGACTTCCAGGAGATAAAGTTGGAGGCTCCTTCCAAACGATCTTCAAATTTCATCCCAATCATCTTGATTGCAGATCTGGTTCAGAAACCCTAGCAGGAGCTAGGTCAAAAATGGAAGTTAATAATTTGAAAAACTGAACCCACAAATAAATTTGCCTTGCCAAGGAGAGTTGAATAGAGGGTGGGCTGGTCCAAATATGTGGAGAGAAATGAGTTAAAATTGAAACCCTAATTCTGCTGCAGCCATAGAGTTAGGTCAAAAATTGAAAGTTCTCGGAATTGAATTCCGTTTTCACCAATAGATGCGCCTTGACAAAAATGAAATTCCTATAGCTTCTTTTCTCCAAAATAATGGTTGGAGACTTCACAAGATGAAACCCTAATTCTGACAATGCTTCGGCAATGGCTTCTTCTAGAATGGCTCTGATACCATGTTAAATTTCATACAATCATAGCATAAAACATAAATGCATTACCAAGATCACTAGAAGTAAGACAAAGCACAAAACAACAACACAGAGTTTACCCTGGGAAACCCAAATGGGAGAAAACCCAGCAACCTTCGCAGCGAGATGATAATTCTGAGATTAGAGTACAAATGAAGAAAGAGAAAGTGCGGAAATGTTTTCCACAAGTAGAAACCCTAGAAATCAGCCTCCTCCTTTAGGTGATGCGGAATTCTCCTCTCCCAAGTGATGCGCCAATATCAAGTGTGAGAATGAACAAATGAGGAGCACTAACCTCATATTTATACAAGTGCTGAAACCAAAAAATCCCTTATGGGGCCGACTTGTCTTGGGGGCAATAAATCTTTTATTTTTAATCTTTTTATTAATTCCTTTTGCACCCCAAGGCTTACATTGATTCTTTCATGTGTTTACATAATTGTTTACATAAGGTTCTTCTCCCTTAGGAGATATAAACAAGTACAATGATGGTACAATAAAATATAATGAATAATATCTTCCGAAGTTGTACAAAATCCAACAAACAAGATCAATAGTGCTGCTACAACTAAGCATTCCCGCTTGAAACATGAAACAAGTGGTTTGGGCATAAAAAAGTGGGGTAAGTGAGGCACGTAGTGAAAGGTTATTAAATATAAAGGTGGGTTGGTGGTAAAACTTAAGTAATGCAAGTAGGGTAAAGGTAATACCAATGCTATTAGTCCCCAAGCCCGTTGTTCTCAATGCTTAGTATGACTGTATATCTCCTTTTAAATGTATTAAAGATATTAATATAATGAGATATATTTCATACTTATTAAATTTTTTATTGTAATCTTATATATAATATAAGATATTAATATAAAGATAAACTTTGTATTTATTCTTCTAGTTTAATTTCATTGTATGCTAATAGTTTTAAATCGTGTCACTACACCGGGACCACATATGTTTTTAATACTTGTTTTATTTAAATAATTAATTATATAATCGAAATCAAATATGGTATATATTTGTTTATTATATTAGTTTGAATAGTAATTTTTAATTTAAGATATATTTTATATAATGTTTATAAAATTTAATTTATTTTTTTATATGAAAAATATCAATAATTATCACTATTATTTTTTATAACAGTTAATTGATTTTATATAAAGGTTGACATGTATCAACATAAAAAAGAGTTACATCAATTCAGAGAGGAGAAATTCTTACAGGTCTGCTACAAACGGTTTCCCCATATATAGTCATCCAAAAATAAGTTGTTATGCAGCTGCTACATTTGGCAGTTTCATTACTATATATTCTAATGAACTAGCCTAACACTAAACTACAAAATAAAAACATAAAACAATTGAGAAACTAAACGAGACTAAGTGCATTACTCATGTTTTGATACTCTTTAGCTTCTTGAAGGGGGTGTATTGGGTCTGCTTCAATGTCTTTGAATTCTTTTGAGCTTGAAATATTCACAACTTCATTGGATTGGCGGGCGTATGAATCCTTGGATTCCCAGCTGCTTTGGTAGTCCATTACTTGAGACCTCTACACTGCTATCAGTTCATCATGTTTGTCAACCGATCCTTGGATTTTATCCACCTATGCTTTCTGAACTTGGATTTTGTCCTTTTCTTCGTCCAACCTAATATCCAAATAGTTCACTTGGGACGCGGTTTTATATAGTGTTTGTTCCATTTCGTCATGCTTCCTCACATTGTTCTCAATTTTAGGAATTTGGGCTTCCCAAATTTGCGCAATCTCTTCCTGTTCCTCAAGGTGGCTGTCCAACCAGGAGGTGAGGGATGCGAGTTGGAGGGAATTTTTCTTAATGTTTTCTAGATGTGGATCCATTTTTCCCAAATATACATTCGACTAGTGGAATGATTGTATTAACCCTTCAATCTGCAACCTCATCCATTTCATTTGGCGTCAAATATATTTTATATCTGCCTTATTGTCCTTAATTATCTCATACATTTCATGAATCTTCTCCTCGATGTCCATTTTTGTGTCTTTCTCCTTCCAAGTTGACAGGTTCTCTGAATTGCACTAGTCTCTAGTTTTCCAAATGCTGACACTTTCTGGCTCAGCCTTCAAAATCCTCCAACGCCATGAGAGACTACTTATCTTAGAACCTGTATCCCAAACTTCCCAGGTCCAAGAGAGGGAAACCATCAGAGAGAGATGCGCTACACAATATTCTGTAATGGGAGACCAATCCCTAGACAATATAGGGATGGCATTCGATATTCCATTGTCCTTCAAGAGCATCCCAAAACTCCAACATGGAACCGTCCCCTTGCACCGCACACCAATAAAATGAGAACAAAATACAATGAGATTTCTTGTCCAAGATTGCTTATAGTAACCCCACGTCGAAGTTAGAGTCTGCATCATGGATCCAGATACATCTAGGATCTTCATACCTCCTTCTTCATTGCATCATTTGGACCTGAATCCAAGGCATACGACTTATGCCACTTCATATTTATTTCCCACTCGATCAATGATGTTAGGTGGAAGGGGGATTAACTTGGTATACATTCGGCACTTATTGCTACAATGCTATTTAATAGAGCCCGATTTGTGATATTGTAACAAATGAAACATTTTATGGCAGCCAATGCCTTAATGTAGACCCTCCATTCAACTTGTTGTGCCCACAAGGGAGATGGACAACTTCGTTGGTGAGCTTGTTTGCCTGAGCATTATTTTCTCATCGAACATGAAAGACCTAAACCTTGTTGAAGCCTTGAAGGATATTTTTTATTCTTGATTAAATTCTACCAAATAACTTGTCTTTAGGGATTGTTCTTTGCCTTGTTTGAGATATTATTAATAACAAGTCCCCTATGACAAAAATAGTTTGAATTCCCATCATCTTAGCTTGCTCCAAGCTTAGAAACAGGGTGATTCTTTCAACTTCGTTGTTAGTGGATATACCTAATGCACATGGGAGGGTTAGGGCTATAGTGTAATATCCCCAATCATAAATTAGTAATATTATCTCCAAGGTTCCAACTTTAACTATGTTGATTTTCAATGTTTATGAGATGTTCTCGTTCAAAAATAGTGGAGTGCATGTATATTTCTGATGTCCATTAAAGGTGTGCAAATCATTAATGTGTTTAGAGTCCACTGATATGTGTCCCAAATCATATGTGATATAAAATTGGAAGCTGGTAAAGAAACTAGGAAGACTAGTTCAATTTTGGCCACACTGAACACGAGGTTGCCAACTCTTCCCAAACACTACCAGAGCGACTCGAATTATACCAATACCAGTCTAATGGACTAAAATAGACTCAAGTAAAACTATATGACACACTGATATACTCCATGGAACTTCCAAAGAAGTATGAAAGACACCCTCTCAAGACTAATGAGAAACTAGCTAGTTTTCCCCCACATAGGAATACTAGTTTTTCAACTTGACCAAAACACCTCCTAATCAAATCCAATACTTCCAAAAAGATTCAATAAGACTCAAATACATCCAAACAGAGATAAATGTCCGAGTAACAGACCTCAGGGGACTTCTATTAAAGTATTACAACTAGTACTGTAAATTGCATAGCAATATGAGAAAGATTTATACATGGAATCATCAGTTACTTAAATATGAACACCATATGAGGAAAACACTTGGATATTTATTATTCACTATTTGGGAACATTAATGACACTAATTACAACAGTACATGGCTCTTACATATCTTGAAACTCATGAAACACTCAGTTACAATTGTACAAGTTTGAACCCCTACCAGAGGAGATACAAAATGGGGAGTAGATCTGATAAAATGGGCATATCTCGATCATATGAACACATTTTTGAGTGATAAAAAAAGTGTTTCCCACTGGAAACAAATCTTTGAAATCAATGGAATAGGTATAACATCCCAAAAATTCTCAGAAGTATTGAAACCAAAACCACCATTTCGGCCTTCCTTCATTGATCCAATCTCTAAATCAACAAGAAACATCTCCAAATGATAGAGAAGCCTCTCAAATTTCACCCTCTGTCACATTATAGTCATGTAATTCCAAATAATTATCTCTTCAAGTGAAAATGGATCCGATGGTGCACCCTCCTCAGGAAAGAACCCATAACTCCAACACCAAAACACCCGGAAAACACCATAAACCTCTATTGCTACAACTTGAAATTCCAAACACATGTAGATGAATTCGAACTAGAAATAAAACAAGATATAAACCAACATCAACTGAATATGACTTGAGAAATTTGAGTGATTCCTCCTCACCTTTTATTCACATGAATCACAATTGAGAAATCTGAGTGATTTCTCCTCTCTAGCTAGCTAGGGTGGAATATTTCACCACTGAAACTAGTTCTGTAGCAAGGGGCACATCTCCCAAGCTTTAGAATATCAATGGATATTCAATACCAAAATTCAAATGACCAAAATCCCCTTCACTTGTGTCTTCACCCTTTTTATAAATCTTCATGGAGCATTTCCCCCTCATTCTAGAATTCTCTCACACATATTTAATAAAATATTAATAAACGTTATTTTTATGAGAGAGTGACACCTTGGGAATCATTTACTTCCTCTCTAAAGTTATTTTTCCAAATAATTACTTCATCTACCTTGGAAATTCGAATTAGAGAGGCTTAGCTTGATTTTGGAGAAGTTACACTAACATGTGGGCCCATCCCTCTCCTCTAGTGCCCTCCTTGGCTAAATTTAGGACCTGCAACATGTCATAAGCTGTCATAAGTTGTCATAAGCTATCATAGGACCTGATTCTTGTCATAAGTTTTCATAGATGTCATAGGTTGTCATAGATTTTCTATTTTTATCCTGGGGAGTTACAACCCATGGAATGCCTCCATGATAGGATTCATTCCACCTTGGATGGGAGTTACACCACATATTTGGATTCATTCCCCCACTAATGCGTCCTCCTTGCCCAATTGTGTCCAATGCCACCTTAGAATTCAAATTTGAGGGAGTTACAACTCATGTGGGGCCCAAATCAACCTCCATATGCTTCCTCCTTGTCCAATTTTGCCTAATGTCACATCATTTCACAAGTTGGACATCAACATCTATACAGATATTTGACCCACATCACCACCTTGATAATTTTTCATGACTTTACCAAGTGACTTAGGCCAATGCATCCCCTTAGTCTAATGGAGTGGTCCATAGCAAACAATTGGGGACATTACATATAGTTCATTTGGGATAAAAAATTATCCCTCCCGCACCTACCGCCCCATTAATTATTATCATTACTACTTAGTTTTGTAAAATAATTCAAACCAATTTTATTATTTGATTTAAAAATTAAATATTTAATTAAATTTAGTAAAAATTAAATATTTTTTCTTCAACCAAATTTAACATATTAAAATAAAAATATTTATAAAAATAAGCATAAATCCTAATGAATGTTTAAATTTCAACTATCAACAAAACATGTAAAATTCAGGTCACGTTATAATCTTTTTGGTTAGAAATGGTGTGGACCAGAACCATTGAAGCCAAATCCCTTCAATTGTGTTTTCGACTATTTTTTAAAGTATTTGTGGGTGACATCAACAAGGATAAGTTGTAATTTTTTTCTTCAATACTCTCATGGTTGTACAATTTCAGTTTCTTGTTACACTCGAACATCCCATGACTTGAATGCACAATTGAATTATAATCACCATATTGGTTTGTCATAACAACAATAACTGCAAGCCACATATACAGTTACATAAAATCTTTATATATATGATCCACATATTATAATTGTGTGACATATATACTTTAATCCAAACATAAAATGCACATACCGACACGATGCTATCTTTCTTATCAATTTTTATTACTATTTTTAAGTTATCAAGCCACATCAAAACCCAAGAGTTGCCAACCATAATTCTAAATTAGCATGGGAAAGTGTGGATTGAGGTAGTTGTTACCAAATATGGAATGGGAGACACATGACTTATGAAATCCCTTCGTTGCTATGAGTGTTTGGCCCTCGATGGTCACAATCGACAGCACATGCAAGAGGTATCCAATGTAGGGAAGATCATGTTATATCGAGCTTGTTTCTTTAATTGATTGCTAATTAGAAAATGATGTGCTACTTTGTGGCTTGTGCATGTCACTTTAATATTGTGGTTTACTTTCCATATATGAAATTCCATTGTAAAGAAGATAAATGTATGGATTTAACTTAAAGAAAATTCCAACCTTGCAATATCTATATTTTATTCTTAAGAAGAATTCAAATCTATTTAGAAAGATGCTTTTACATAAAAGATGCAATTACAAATTGAGATGTTCCTCATTATAGATTAAAGTTATCATAGTCACAGATTGTAAGGGGCTCGTCTCTCGGCTCTCGACCTTGATTTATAGGGTTTCTTCATGGCATTACTTGAGGGGGATCTACTGTCGAGGGCTTAAGGTTGCTCTCGACTAAAGAAGACTATCATAGTAACCTGGGTTTTTTTAACCTTTTGATGGCTCTGGGTGGTTCTTGAAGATTGGTTAGGGTGGGTGGTTTAATCTGGGTTATATTATAACTATCTTATCATATCTATGATTTGGGTACTCTCTGAGTGACCTACTGGTTCCCATCATCTTTTGTCTTAATTTATGCTTCCTTGGTGCTATGGCGTCCTCTAGTGGATGTGGTGAGAAGCAATTTTATCGGGAGCCTAAAAGTGGGTCCACCATTAACTCTCCCAACCAACCAACTGTCTATTGATCCTCCCAGGGCGACATCCTCTCATTCACATGGGTTAAAAGACCATTGGGGTTTTCCTCATAATTTTCCAGATGCTAATTACAAGGGTTCTGTCTAATCTGAGGTGAGCATTTTGATGCCTCGAAGATCGCAACATCAAGCAGAAAGGGATTCTCCCCGGTAAACTATCCCAACTAGATTGTCCACCATTTGGTATGGGGAATCCATCCGGTTAGCGGTTCCAGCTACTGTTGGATTTGGAGATTTGCTTCTTTTACACCGGTTATGGCCCGATCCACCGTTCTTTTTGATTTTATTGTTAAAATGATATGCAAGTGCCCAAGCTAATTTAATCTAAATGCAGAGCTTGAAACAAATCTATATCTAAGACTGAAATAAATCTAATCTATCCTTGCAAGGAGCAAACTGTAAATATGAGCAATGTGCTGAAAGAAGTATCTAAAGATCCACAGATAACCATTAAATCACAAAGATACATCTACAGCAAGAGATTAAAGATATAAAAGATAGCTTTTAATCCATGTAAAAGCATTCTATCACTCATTTAGGAAAACACCATTGCACAGAAAATAGTGAGATCATTCATCAGACAGAAACAATTCCGAACAGCAAGGAAAGATCTCACAGCAGTGTCAGAATGTCATAAGAATAATCCAGCATGCATCAAGTCCACATTTCCAGGCAAAACAAATGTCTCCCTCAGGCTCTTTATTAGGCAAAAACGCTTCCCTGGAGCTAATTAAAAAATAGTTCGTACAAGCTCAGAAGCTTCTTTTCCCTGCCAAAAAGTCCATCTCTATTCCTTCTAACCTTCTATTTATAACTTTACAATGCGCCCCCTGGGATGACAAGTGTACCCTAATTCTATAACCTCCTTCCTTGGCTTTCATCGTATCCTTACTAAGCCTATGAATACGTGGAAGGTTTTACAAATAGGACAAAACTAGGGACTAACTGTCCTTTTAAAGCAATTACACAAAGGTAGAATTTCAGCCTTTTTGCTTGCTTGAAACAAAATAAGAATGATCTGTTTATTCTGCTAGGGCTTCTGCCTGCTGACTTGAAGACATGCCTCCACCAACCGGATCGCTTGAAATTACCGGGCCATCTATACTTTGAATGTATGAGGTCCATTGGTTGATATCCTTTACGATGAGCTTGCTACGAGAAGATACTGTTGCCTGGGACGCTATTTCATGCTTACGCAGGTCCGATTTGATCAGCGCTTTTCTGTGGCCTCTTTTGCCATTACTTCTAAGAAGTAAATATGTATTGCAGGTTGGAAAATGAACTGTTGAAATTCGTCCTGAGTACATACCTCTGTCTTCTTGATATAAGCCAAATCTTCGTCTAGCTCGTTCTGCAACTCGAACAATTGGTCTTCTTCTTTTGGGAAATCATAAATGGAGGCGGGGAGAACCAGATGACACTTGCTAATTGATTCCCTGAGCGTGGAGTAGATTGAACAACACTTGCGGACCGTCCTTTTGATTTCCGAACTTAGCTTGGTACCGCAATCTCTGGCAAATTCAAGAATTCCTATGTCCACGTCCAATTCATCCCCTGTAGGGGCGCGTAAGTGTGAAGGGAGCTAAGATTTTCCCTTTTTCCACTCAGATTGCTGCTTCAGCTTCTCTACATGATCTGCAAACCTTTCTCGAGTCCTTAGGGCTTTGGTTTCAATTGTTGTCATCTTCTTAATCATCTCTTTTATGCTCCAAACCTCTTCCGAGATCAGTACTAGCAGCTGATGGATTTTAGTCCGCATATCACATGCTTGTTTGTGAAATGTGGACAAATTTTGCTGGTCTTCCGTTGCCTCTTTGAGCTGTCTTGCTAGTTGTTCCTTTTCTTGAATCAGCCCTTCACATTCTTGTTGGTGGAGCTGAATTTGCTGAGTCCTGTTTGCTTCGAGTTCCTCCAAATCTGTTACCCAAGCCTTCAGATTCTCCAGCTCACCTTCAGATATAGCCAACTTCATTTCTAAGGAGTTCTTCTCATTCTCGAGCTGGAGAACTCCTGAATTGAGCACTAGATGCTCTCCTAACAACTCATTGTATTTCTCCTTCAGTTTGTTTGCTTCCAAAACCTCCCTCTTTCTATCATCTTTGATATTAAGGCACTGCTCCCTGTAATGCTTTATCTTTTCATTCAAAAAATCAATATTGGCTTTAGTTGCCTTAGCTGATGCCACGGTGCATTGAGCTTGGAATGTGGGGTCGGAATCAGTTCCTTGGACCAATGTTTTCTCTCTTATACATAGTTCATAATCATCCTCCTCGGTTTCCACTTTCTTTGTCTTGGCTTCCATTTTCTTTACTCTCCTATCAATGATGGCCCTTTTCTTCTCACTAAAATATATAGTATCCAGGTCTGCTATTTTGCGCTGCTTCCTAGGGTTATATGGGGTCAGCGCTAAGCTCCCTGAATAGGCACCTTCTTCTTGAGTTCCCCCTGGAGTGCATATCAATGGTGGGTCTACTTCCATATCTGTCGGAGTAGATGGATCTGGCTCGAGAGAATTCTCTGTCTGCTCTTTCCCCTTCTCTCCTACTGACTCTTCTTGCTATGTCTGCAATCCATCTGCTCCTTCAGACAGGGGCCTTTTCTCTTCCTCATGCTGTTGCTTGGAAGCTTGTTCTTGGGATACCTGATCTTCTCTTTCTTTCTAAATCCTGGCAGCCTCTTCTTGCTGTTCCAATTGAGAGGCTTGCTCTTGTTGCTTCCTTGCAATCACCTCATGCTGAAGCTTGGCAGCTAGCTCACCTTGAATCCTTGCTTGCTCTTGGTCCTGCTGTTGCTTGAGAGCTTGCTCTTGGAGCACTCTGTCCTGCTCCAATTCTGATGGGTCCCCTGATTGTGAGGTTGACGCCTCCCGGTCTCTTTGGATCAAACCAGTAGGTTTGGGGCTTGGATCTTTCACAGCTTTCGTATTGTAACGCTTTCCTAACTCAGTTAGGTTGTGGGCACTCCTGCAGAATTCCTCGTCTCGGTCCACCGCATGAGCGTATTCAAAGGAGAGCTTGAGGTCAAGGCAATGCCTGCTTACCGCACCGTTGGGGTCATGCCTTCTGAAAGGGACTAAGCCAAAATGGAAAACTTCTAAGCCTTGAGCGTAATTTTCCCCATCTCTTGCTCTTGGGAGGCTGTAAGCTCCGATGGTAAATGGCATGGGAGGATACATGGCCTTTCTTCGGTCTGTTAAGAACTTGCTTATTGCGCTGGTGCCGAAGAGTTATCTCATGACCTCCTTATGAATTACAAAATCTGTAACATACCGAGGGAACATAAATGGCTCATGAGTCCCTCCACTCATCTTGATGTATGTGCCTTCTGCACTGTTATAATAGTCCCCAAATCGTTCAATGATGGGCATAGCATTCTCCGACATACAATCTGGCTCTTGAACAAAGATAAGCTGGTACAATGGCATGATAAACGTCTCGCAAATCATCTTGTAGTTGTTTGCGTATTTACTTGCCCATGTACACTGGTAAGCTATGAAGAGAGTTGTTTCATTTGGCTTCCATGAGCAACCCAAGTCCAGGAACAAATGCTTGCTTAACATGCAGTCAATCAGGTATGAAGACATGAAGAAATCTGCCTTCTTTTGGGCTAGTCCTCCTTGGGCTGCTGTTAACTGTGAGGCCAAGCTATCTGAAATTATTTCAGCCCAGTTGAAGATGGTGCCTTTTGTGGCTATGTGAAACATCACCGGCACCCATCCGATCTTAAACACATTGTCATTAGGTATGCCGAAGAGTCTACTCAACATCAGGATGATGAACCTGTAAGGGGTTTTTAGGAGATTGCTCTCATATTCATTATTCTACCTCCTCCTGATCTGCCTGTCAGGTATGAAGACATGAAGAAATATGCCTTCTTTTGGGCTAGTCCTCCTTGGGCTGTTGTTAATTGTGAGGCCAAGCTATGTGAAATTATTTCAGCCCAGTTGAAGATGGTGCCTTTTGTGTCTATGTGAAACATCACCGGTAGCCATCCGATCTTAAACACATTGCCATTAGGCATGCCGAAGAGTCTATTCAACATCAAGACGATGAACCTGTAAGGGGTTTTTAGGATATTGTTGTCATATTCATTATTTTGCCTCCTCTTGATCTGCCTGCCATTTATAGTCTTCTTATCGGCAGTTTCTAGCAAGTCCATTTGATGCTTTGCCATCCAGTCATCGTCCAAACAAGCCCTGGGTGCAGGCAATCTGTAGGCAGCAGTAACATGCTCGGGAGTGAAAGATGCCAGGCTCAACCCATTTTTATCAGTCATGAGCCTTGTGTCAGTTCGGATGTTAGGAATAAGCCATCCAATAACTTCAAAACAAGGGAATAGCTCTAGCCAAGTTGTTGCCTTATGCAAATGAGACCTTCTGATGTTGGCATACACTAGGGCATCCTTTATAGAAGCTGTTGAACTATCTTGGGCTATGATGAATCTGTATAGATCACCCCATTGAAATTCAGGAGCGGAGCTCCCAGGGGAAACGCCAGTGGTAGCTTGCGTGTCAGCAAACATCGTGACGAGAGAAGTATCTAATAGAACTTCAACCTCTGAGTCTGAGGTTACTTTCTGAGCTGCCTTCTTCTTTGCTGACTTCCTATGCATGGTAATCCTGTGGTGAGCAAGGAAATACCAAAAGACTTTAGTTAGACCACTATTCCAAGCATTAGCAACACTCTATGACAAAGCCAAAATATAACATTTTCACAAAATAGAGGTTGTCTTAAACAATCATAATTATCTTCAATTCATGTTTAAGCTTAATTCAACAATTTCCCTTCATGCTAAAAACAAAGACAAAACATCAGGACAACGAGAAAGATCATTTTGGGTCTGTGCCATTCATTTTCAGTGTGCAGGTATCCTTTGAATTGTGACACAAACTTATGCGAGTCTAGTGAATATTTCTGTGCTGGTGCCTAAATTAAGCTTTGCGCCGCGCCTGGGATTCTGCGCGTGCTAAGATTAGCGATCTAGTGTGCGCTGGGGCATAAGTGGGAATTTATGCACTAAGATTTGAACGTTCTATGCACGCCGGCGCCTAAAATTATTTGGGTGCCAAGCGATAATGCATTTCCTGCGCTGAGACCTAAAATATTTCGCGCTCCAGCACCATAATTTCATTTGTGTGCTCAAGCTAAACACATTCGCATGTGCTATCCTAACCTTATTTTTTGCGCTAGCGCTTAACATAATGCACGCGATATTGTCTTTGTGTCAGTGTTTAAACATTTCATGCACCGACAACTTATAGTGGAAACTACGCTGAAGATGGATAATTTCCGCAGCCGCAGGCTTTATCAGCTAAGGATCGGGCCATAACTTTGAGTTTCTAAATGGGCTTGATTGGTTGGTTTAACACATCCTCATGGTAGCTTCGGTCGAGCAACGTGGGTTTTATGCGACCTTGGCATGAATAAACCTCGCTCTTGGTTGAGCAGGGTATCTTGGTGCTTATAGCATGGAACATTAACTACAAGGAGCGAAAAGGGTCAAGCCTTACGCGTAGAAGATGCTTGGTAGGGAGCTTTGCAAACGAGGCTTTGGGATGCTGCGGCTTCTACGGGTTTGAGCGAAAAACTCTGCGACCGCTAAAAATACTGCTGGGATGATTCGACCTCATGACCAGAGCACTTCATACTTTTAGAAAACAAAGACTCTACTCAAAGAAGAAGATCCTCAAACCGAAACAAACTATTACACAACCAAGAAAACACATAAAACTTTCAAATGCGGTCGTGGGTAGCCGCGGGTTTCGCTTGGCGAATGAAAGCTCTGTGAGGAAAACCAAAAGAGCCGAAAATGCAACAGAGGGGAAAGAATCGTGCCTGTGAGATGGGGCCATCTCTGCCCTGGTCTGAAAGTGGTGGCTTCGTATCCTCATAGGGAAAAGAATAGCGACTGTCCTACGTCCTTTCTAGCTTTCATGCAAAGAAAAACGAAGGCCGCTTGCGCTACTCAAACTCTGCGTGGGTGATTTTTTAAGCTACTAATCCAAGAGTAGGATTGGGAAAGAGCCTACCTGTCAGTATGGTGAGCGTTCTGAGACATCAACTGTTTGCAGTGAAGGGCCGTCTCGAACTTCGACGTGAATGGTGGGCGCTCCAAGTGCAAATGACTAAATAAAAACCCAAAATGCCGTTGCATGCATTAAATAGGGGGAGAGTTAAATGCTCACATACGTTTAAAGTTGGCTGGGTTATGAGCACGGGGCTCGAGAAATCTGTCATTAAGAGTGGCACATGGTTTTATTAAAGGCCTTACCAACTTTGTCGGTGCACAGGGATCGAGGATATCTTTTTACGCCAAGCGGGGAGTGTAATGTTTTGCGCTATGTGGCAAGTGCGCGTTCAAAGATAAGCTTTGCGCTCAAGCGGCCCTCCCGGCATTAGGGTTGCGCTCGAAAAAACGGCGCTAGGCATGAGTTATCATGAAAGACGAACGCGGATTCGTAAGTGGGAAGGATAAGCGCGTCTCCAACGCTTGGGGAGTTGACTCTATCATCATAGTTGCACTGGGGCGGAATGCGCCAACTTTCAATCCTTCCAAGGAAGTGAAGCATAGCTCCAAGGCGGGATGATAATGATAATTCTTGTGCCTCAAGCGACTGAGAAAAATTATCTCTTGCGCTAATGGTGGCTAGCTTATTGCGCCAAATAACAGACTTGGGACTTGTCAAAAGGGCGGCTGTGTTAGAGCCAAGGTACACGCCAGACGAAGGATTTGTGATTAGATTTTGTGCCCAGCGAGGGACTTATGGTTAAAGGCGCGTCAGAGCCATGACGGACTTAAGTCTAAAACTTGTGCTACAGCGGGGAAGTTGAGATGAAAATCTGCGCTAAAGAAAAGGATGACTTTGCCTTCGATAAAATGAGAAAACTCTTTTGGAAGCAGGCAATGAAATTCTGACTAGTTAGAGGAAAACTGGAAAGATGAAGTAAAAGCTTGCTACAAAAGTGTTAAAAGGAGGGGCCCCATATAACTTCAAAATTTTGGGGAAGGGTGTTGCAGCAACAACAGAGCAGTAAGAAAACTAGATTCTAGGACTTTGAGGAAGGGGGTTTACCTTTACATAGGAAAAGAATCTGAAGGAAACCCTCAAATTTCTGCCTGGCCTTAGGAGAGGGTGTTCCACTGTATGTAGTCCCTTCAATGTT
This sequence comes from Larix kaempferi, assembly GCA_027924585.1. Taxonomy (NCBI): domain Eukaryota; kingdom Viridiplantae; phylum Streptophyta; class Pinopsida; order Pinales; family Pinaceae; genus Larix; species Larix kaempferi. The sequence continues at coordinate 5,561,433 of BSBM01000805.1, read as the reverse complement.
GAGTACGACATTGATTGGTCATTTTGTAGGCTGAAGGATGAGTCTTGCAACTTTAAAACTATGGTGTAAAGTTAACTGGTGTTAGTGCCTTGGATACCCACCGAGGGTGTATGCTTTGGCTCGAGGGTGGATGTGAGTGGTCCTTGGAATCTTGGATGATGCCACTAAACTACATAATGGAGTTTTTTTCTAGGACTCATCCCCCTAAATCTTTAAAATGGACCCCCTTTTTTGATGCCAAACATACCAAACCTTTTCTGCAGGCAATATGGTCTAAACTCCCTGGTCTCCCTCTAGACCTTTGGACCTTTGATATCTTGAGAAGGATTGGTTCATCTCTGGGCACTTTGTTTTTGGCTAATAGGAATTATCAAGATACGGGCATTATGACCATTGTCTGGATTTTGGTTGAGTCGATAGACCTAAGGGAGGGCTTGATGGCGGAAATGAACATCTCCGTTGGAGGCTTCATTATCTCTCATAAGCTTGATTATAATGGTATTCCATTCAAATGTAATAGATTTTACTCTCTAGATAATTTAGCCCGAGACTGTCATCATCGTATTTTCAATGGATTTTGGAAAAATAAATTAGGATTTACCACGATCAAATAAAGGGACAAAGGACTGGCTTCCCATCCCTCTAGCTTGAGTAAAAAGGGTATGGCCTCTGCTGCGAAGCACATGAAGGATATCTCTTCTCTCTATATTTACAGTGATCATCAAGATTGTCATGATGGAATAGAACCACTAGCTGTAAGTGGCTCATCCATAGAAGTTACAGTTTGGGAGAAGGAGAATCCCTTGTATTCTTTTAAAGTCTACTCGTTGTCCTAGGGTAGGTTCAGGTTCACTTTTTACTTTCAGAGAGTTTCCACTAGTTCTCACTTTCTTAAACATGTCGATCCTTGTTTCAAGTCTTGTGGTTGGTTATTTTATGGGGGAAGGATTAATAGCTTATCCAATAAACCTTCTCTGGGGTGGTCCTCTTGTGTTTTTTCCTCTGATCATATTATTTCTTTTAGTCCGCTAAAATTATCGAAGGAGATAGGGTCTACGCCAAGAATACCCCAATCTTCAAGTGTTCTGGTTGATGTAACAATGGAAAGGCCTTTTAGGTTTTCTTTTGATCAGGCCACAAAACAACCTTTTTGTTTCCCTACTGATGGTGTTTCTAAGATCCTTTATGATTTTTGTGACCCACCTGTGTCGACATTTGATGCTCTTCCACCTCTCATGGACCATCCAGGGTATAGGTCTTTCTCTAGTGTAGGTTCTTTGGTTTTTAGATTTCCTAGTTTCATGAATCCTAGGGCCGATAGGATTCTATCTACCCAGTGGTATTTATCTCGTTTGTCTAAATGGTTTGTGAAACCTTCTCCTCCAGAAGGGTTTTGCTTTGATTGTCCTTGAATTCAGCTATAGAAATATTTTTGGGAAGATAGTGCAACTGAATTTGAGAAGGTCTCAAGAGGTTTTTTATGAGCCAAGTCAAGTTTAAGGATGGTCAGTATTCTATGAATCGAGTGTGGAGGTCAATGGAAGTTGAAGGCCTGATACCAAACTATGATTATGTTTCATTGAAAATTATTTGGGAGGAACAATCTCCCTAAGGAGAAGCTCCTGAATAGAACTCTCAAACCAACTGCTTTGTATAGGTTCTGCTAGTCCTAGGATTATACATACAAAAGTTTCTCTGTTTGGTGCTCAACTTGAAAATCCCAAGGAGAGGTACAAAAATCCAAGATTACCGGGATGCAGGAAGCAACCCTTCGACTCCAGGATCTTCCAGTTATTTCTTAGTACCTCGTTATGGGTCAGTTTGTAAGCACCAAAAAGGATATAAGGGTGGCCTCTCCCAGGACCATACAATAAAAAAGAATAGACTCAGGGGAAGGTAATCAGTGTTGGAATTTGGTCATGACCAAGCTGCTAGAGACGTGAGAGAAAGTCGTCAAAAAAATATTCAAGGGACTCTTAGAGAAAGCTATCCCTACACACTGGTTACCTAATGCTTCTTATGTCATTGAATGTGAGAGGGTTAGGGATTCCCTCTAAAAATATCGCTCTTAAGATACTTGTGTTGTGTAATAAGCCATCTGTCATATTACTGCAATAATATTTTTCCATTGGGTTAGATATTGTAGAGGATCTTAAAGTTCTATTACCGGGTTGGTATTTCATCAACTCTGATACTATAGGCATGTTTGGGGTCTGGTTACTTACTGGAATAAAAACTTGATGCTGTGTTTAAATTGTTGGAGTGTTAATTTGGGTATTGGAACTATTCTCTTTTCTCGTGAGTGTGGCTATGCTTTCAACATTATCAATATTTATGGGTCATACATGCACATGGTCGTATTTTGGGAGAACATGTTCCTATCTGGAATGTTAAATGGTGATAGAGTTGTCTTTGGTGGTGATTTGAATTTTTATTTGGGAGAGGGAGAAATTTGGGGCCCCAATGCCCAAGTGGATCCACTATTTGAGTTCTTTCTCCGAAGACTGGATGAATACTCTTTATTTGATATCGTGCTTGTTAGTCTTAGACCCACTTGGAGGAATAAGAGGATCAGGGATGACATAATAACAAAGAGAATTGATAGGTTTCTTGTGAATGAGGGTATCCTCTAGTTTCCAACTAATATTTGACAATGGATGGGAGAAGGAGGTAATTCCGACCACTTCCCAAATTTTATGGAGTTCAAGATGGATTTGCAAAAACCTCCAAGCTCATTTAAGTTTAATGCTTGTTGGTTAGAAAATCAGGACTATCAAAACTTAGTCAAAAGAAGCTGGATCAGATTCGAATCATATAAGGATGAATCAATAGTATCCAATTCCTGAATAACCTAAAGAGATTAAAGAAGAAGTCAATTACTTGGGTGGATGATATAAAAATCATGTTGGATCAGGACTTGAGAAGGATAGAAGATACCCTCAATTCTTTTCGTGCTCTATATAAGGAGGGTTTCCTTACCAATAGTAAAAAAAGAGAAATTGTAGAGCTAGAGAATAAGAGAACCAAGATCCTGGATGAGAAGGAAACGACTTGGCGCATGAAGAGTAGGGCGCTATTGATTCAAAAGGGTGGTGATAATTCAAAATTCTTATACAATTTTGTAAAGCACATGCATCATACTAATTCCATATGGAAGATCGAGGAACTTGATGGATCTCAGGTCACTGGATTTCTTGATCTGGCTAGTTCGAGTGTGGTCCACTTCAAGAATCTTTACAAAGAAGATGATGGGGTATTTGTTTAAAGAATGCTTAGCTCAATTGCTTTCTTTCACAGTTTTGTTAACGAGGAAAAAATATTGAAATTATAGAGGAGTTTAGCTTAAAAGAACTTAAAGATGCAATGAATTCTATGCAGAGGGATAAGATCCCAGGTCTAGATGGATGGACCGTGGGTTTATTTCAAGGATTCATGGATCTTTTTTAAGAGGATTTGTTAGCTATTATTGAAGAATCCAGATCAAATGGTAGAATCTTAGCTCCATTCAATATTAATTTTATTGTTCTTATCTCAAAGGTGGAAAAGGTTAATAAATGGGAGGAGTACATACCCATTTCATTATGCAACCATGTTTATAAACTGATAGCAAAAAATATTGCCACTAGACTGAAGCAGTTTTCGAAGAACAATTTGATTTTATTAAAGGCTGTCAAATTCATGACGTTGTTGGGATTGCATAGGAGGTGATGAATTCGACCAAAATCAAGAAGACCTGAGTGGCCATTATAAAAGTTGACCTTACTAAGGCTTATGATTGGGTTAACTAGCTATATCTAATGTTGGTCATGCTACAAGTAGGATTCAACCTCTAGTTTATTAATTGGGTGTTTTCATGTGTCTAGTCTGTTTCTTTTGCTCTTGAGAACAATGAATCAACCTCTCCCTTCTTCATACCTGATCGTGGACATAAAAAAGGGTGCCCACTGTCTCCCATCCTTTTCATCCTGGTTATGGAAGGTCTCAACATGGATATTATCCATGGCTGCAAAAATGGTGCTCTTAAAGGTTATCATTTTGTAGGTAATGTATGTATCACATATTTTTTTTCGTTGACGATATTCTCCTATTTTTTGATGGATTGAGGCAGGACATAGCTAATCTGAAAGCTAGATTGGACCTCTTCTCCGAAGCCTCGGGTTTGTATATTAATAGTAGGAAATCTATTGTTTATGTTATTAATTTATCTCATAACTCGATTGATAATATCCTATCCTTATGCCTTCAACGTGGTGGATTTAAAAGATGGTTTAAATTGCCTTGGTTTCATCCTGAATCCAAATTATTATCTGCGAAGAGGTTGGGACTGGTTGGTAGAAAAGGTTGAGAGAATGATTAATTTATGGTACAACAAATGGTTATCCAGAGGAGGAAGACTCATTCTACTAAAATATGTTCTTGAATGTCAAATTGTCTATTGGTAATCTTTAGCTTACATTCCTACAAGATCTATTGATCCACAAGGTATGCATCTCCGATGTGGAGGGCCCTTTTAAATGTTTTTGATGTGATCAGATCGGGTCTTTCTTGGAGGGTGGGGAATGGACGTAAAGTCCGTCTTGGACAAGATCCGTGGGTTGGTTTTTTTACGGCCTATAAGATTCTGGATCAACTGCTCAATGTTCTTGTTAACAAGGACCTCAGATTCTTGTACCAAATCAGCACTAGTGTGAACCAAGTAGTTTTTGCTCAAAGTTGGATGAGAGCTGAGGACCTAAACCTCGACCGGGAAAATAGTCTTATCTGGAATCATTTCTTAAAGGATCTTTAGGACTCTCACATACACCTTACTGCCTCTGAAGACGATATAGTCTGGATAAAAAATGATCATGGAGCTCTTATACTCCAAGCAGCGGCTATAGCTATCAGAGCTGAAGAGGACCATCCTCAACCTTTATGGTGGAATGCGTTGATCTGGGGTTTTAAATGTCCTCTGAAGATGAAGTTGTTTATATGGTTGGTTTTGTATAATGTTGTACTTGAATGGGACACAATGATAAAGCATTTCTGGACTGGCCCAAGCAGGTTCCCTATGTGCATGAATTGCGAGCAGGATTCAAATTTTAAGCCTTCAGTGCCCATCAAAGGCCCTTTTACTTGTCATAGAAGGACAAGGTGAATTTTACCTTGCAAAAAAAAATTAATTTCATGCAGAGCATGTTAGTAATGAAATTAAGTTGAAATGTGCAAATCTACAACGAAAAGGAAACTCCAAATTCTGCCTATCCCCGAGTTATTAGCGGTTGTGGGACTATAGTATGTGGGAGACTCAGAGTCTGGGAGAGTTCCCCAGTGTCCAGTTCCCTCATAGAGTTGTATGTCGGTCCCAACTAGTAGTGGTAGGATCGGTGAGTAGGTAACACGGTGTCATCCTTCACGTGACTCGGTTATGGTGTGAAAGCATTTAATGTTATCACCAAAACTTGGTCGAGACCACAATGCACATAGTACATACGTGTAACGTGCTGCTAGAATTTGGCAGGTGTGATTACCATAGGCCCATTAAACATATCCCACAATCCATTGAATTTTCCTATGCCATCGACCAACCATGTGACCGCGGACTCTGCCCAAGGAGCGCGTTAATGCATTATGCGAAATGGGAAATGGAAATTGGAATGGATCTTGGCTTGAGTCTTGAGTGACAGTGACAATAGTAATCTCTGCCCACACAGTTTGCAAAACAAATTTACGAAATGATGCATATTTTAATCCATGTCTGGCACAAATGCACGAATCCGCCATAATAATTACCAGATTGAGTATATTTTGGAGGTGGGAAATGGCTAATGCAATTGTTGAACAACTTTACAACATATATATGTGGGTTTTCTCCATTGAATAGTTCTAACTTCTACCTCAGCGTTAAGTAGTTTTCAAGTTTCACGTCATTTCCACCCTGGGTTGTTGGAAAATGGAGAGTTTGAGAGAAACAACTATGAGTATATAGAGGTATGCCAGGCAATTTTGTATTTGTTGCTTCAGACACATTTTCAACTATAGTAATTTGGTTAAAAAAACCATTATAGGTAGAATGGAATTTGCATGATTCTGAATCTCAACTCCAAGATTTTCATTTATGATTTGTTTCCCTAAAAACTGCTTTCTCGGTTTTAAAATAAGTTTAGAGAATGCCACTCCTGTATTTCCATAGCCTTACGTTTATGCAAAATGCAATAAAAGTAAGTTCAGAGAATGCCACTCTTGTATTTCCAGAGCCTTACATTTATGCAAAATGCAGCATTGCAGATCATATTTTAAACCAGAAAAAACCCCTCGAAATCCGGGTTTAATGTGCGTTTAGAATCGTCTGTTAGGAACCCATGTCAACCCTTCTATTTACTTTGTTAGTATATTGTTGTTGGACGCATATGCTTTGTAAGTTGTCCCGTAGTATTTGTTGATCCATAGTTTGTATTATTGTTGTTGGATGCATATGCTTTGTAAGTCGTCCCGTAGTAATTGTTGATCCATAGTTTGTATTGGCCCATGGTTTGTATTGACACATGGTATTGACCCATGGTATTGGTGCATAGATTTAGTATATAAGTTTGTGTTGAGACCAATGAAGGTATCGTGAAGTTATTTGTATTGAGTTTTCTCAAAGGAGGTTTCCCCCTCAAAGTGGCCTGCGATCAATAAAAATATTCTTTGATCTCATTTATTGTGGATTTTATCAATTAATTATTACAGGTTCTTCACATCTGGTATCAAAGCACTTTCTTGGGCTCGTTGGGTGAAATTTCTGCCAATTTTTTTTTGCATCTGTTGCAGTTTTAGATTTGGGAATAATCCCTATCCGCTTAACTGTGGGAAATACTTGGGAATAAGCTCTAAAACTCATTGTGAGGAGTACCACAGGAACCCCGAAGTAGTTGGCCCATTCAAAGGACCTGCCAGCGAAAAGGGCAACAACCCCTACCTGATTGACTAGTTCCCACTCGTGAGGTAAACCATGAGCTGTCGTTTGTGGCAAAGCGGTTATTAGTTTTACCTGAGCCGTGGAGTGAGGGGTACTGCCCTAATACGCAAGCCGTCAGACAACATTGGTGGCTGAGTGAATCCCCTAAACCGTTAGGAAGCCGAGCATACCTGGGGTCCATATCTATTTTCAGCTGATAAATTATCGATTTCCTCTATCCATAACTGTTGTCAATCACTTCCGCGCCGTTGCAGACTCGTTTGTTTCTGATCTCGTCCGCATCGTTGCAAATCCGTCTGTTTTCGATCCCTTCTGCGCCATAGTAGATCCATTCTGAAAAAAAAAATTCCATTTCTTCACCATTTCTCCCTTGTTTTCACTCTGTTTCCCTTGAAACTTCCCTGAGACCCCTATAATCCCATTCTGCATATTTAATTCCTGAGGACCCTATCCCAAATTCCACTTCCCAAAGCCAGAAATCCTACATTTGTCTATTTTTAGGGTTTGCCATAACTTCTTTGACTTTCACCCAATCGCCTTCAAATTTTACCACAGAGTTCCTTTCCTATTTCTGCTTCTTTGTCTCTCTTTGCCAAATTTTCTCATTCTTTCACCTCGCTTCTGAAATCCCCCTTTTATGCTTCCCTGTCCATTCGAAAGTGTCAAAAACCAAGTCAAACCCAAATTACCCATCAGATTTTTTCCCAAATCCAAATTTTCCTTTACTGAAACAGTTCCTGTTTTTGTTTTTCTACCCACTCAAAAAAAAATTCCTGGTTATGGTTGTCACTTGCACAGGTGCAAAAACCATGGAGGAAGCACTTGCATCCATCCAAACCAAACTCCAGGATCTGGATGAAAAATTTCTCGGCCTTCATCTTGAGCATTCAACCATGAACAACAAATGATAGTCTGAGTCTTCATCAGACAATGGGTTCTCTTCTTCCAGCAATTTTCGTGGTCCGAAGCTTGATTTTACTCGCTTCAATGGTACTGATCCGACTGGATGGATCTATCGTGCAGAATAGTATTTCAGTCTGCATAATACTTTTGATGTCAACAAAGTTTCACTTGCATACTTTCATTGGAACAGAAAGCTCTTCAATGGTACCGTTGGTACATCAAGGCTCATGAAGAGCTAAAATGGCCAGCTTTTTGCTAGCTCCTTTTGCAACGATTTGGTCCTAGTGCTTTTGATGACTTCACAGGAGCCCTCACTTAACTAGCTAACCACACCGAAGGATTTTCTGATGACTTCTACCGGAGTTGTTTTATCAGTGTTCTAAAGGATGCAATCCACTCTGAGGTCAAAATTTTTATGTCCCAACACAATGATGGAAGCCCTGGGGTTGGCTAAGTTGGCAAAAGACAAGATTTCATCCCAACATCGCTCCAAACCCACTTTTGTTCCCTTCCGAAATATGGGTTCTCAACGACCTCCCATCCCGTCAGCTGCTCGACCAACTCCTATCAAGCGTTTGTTTGAAACAGAGATGCAGGATCGTAGAGAAAAAGGTCTTTGTTATAATTGTGATGAGAAATTCACTCGGGGACATAGATGTGTTCAACAAAAGCTATATCTCTTGGATGCGAATTCTCTGCCTGCCTCTAAAATTGGTGAAGAAGCTCCAGATACAATAGATGATCAGGTCAACAATCAGGAGCCGCCTATTGACCCTCCGTCTTAGGACGACCACCCAGAGATATCTCTCCATGATTTATCCAGAATCACCACCCCCCAAACAATGCGGGTCAGGGGTTACTTCAAGAAGCTTCCTCTTACAATACTCATTGATTATGGTAGCACTCATAACTTCATTGACCCTCGGATTTCCAAATTGGCTGATTGTTTTGTCCATCCTTGCTCCAACTTTGAAGTCATGGTTGCCAATGGGGGCACCTTACCTTGCAAAGGGAAGTGTCGCAATGTGGGTATCTCTATGGGAGATCATAACCTGCTCTCTGACATGTTTTCCTTGACCTTAGGCGGATGTGATGTGGTTTTGGGTGCTCAATGGCTACACACACTTGGCCCCATCTTATGGGATTTTGTTGAACTTTGGATGCAGTTTTCACCCAATGGAAAAAAACATACATTGACAGGTTTACAACCAGGGTCTCTCAGCATCATCAGTTCACATCGCATGGGAAAATCCTTAAGAATAATTCACATGGTGTCATCGCTCAACTCCATTCCATTCATATGCAACCTTAATTCAACGGTCTCCACTACTCCTTTGGATCTACAACAAATTCTGGATCGATATACAAGTGTCTTTGCTGAACCAATGGGATTGCTACCTTCAATGCCAGAGGACCATCGTATTCCGCTCCTTCCAGGAAGTGTTCCTCCCAACATCAGGCCATATCGCTACCCATTTCACCAAAAAATAGAGATTGAAATGCTCGTTTGGGACTTACTAAAGCAAGGTATTATTCGCCCAAGCACTAGTTCCTTTTCTTCACTAGTTCTTCTTGTCCGCAAAAAAGATGGGTCTTGGCGCCTCTGCATTGACTTCCGAGAACTTAATCACCTCAGAATCAAGGATAAGTTTCCAATTCCTATTGTTGATGAGCTTCTTGATGAGCTTCATGGTGCTCAATTTTTCTCCAAGTTGGATCTTCGTTCTGGGTATCATCAAATTTAGGTTCATGAGGATGATATCCCTAAAATAGCTTTCTGCACACATGATGGCCACTATGAGTTTTTGGTCATGCCCTTTGGCCTCACTAATGCTCCTTCCACATTCCAGGCCTTGATGAATAAAATATTTCGGCCCTACTTGTGGAAATTCATTCTGGTCTTCTTTGATGATAGCCTCATCTACAGTAAAACATGGGATGAACATCTCTAGCATTTGGATCTTGTAATGCAACTTTTCTCTGACCATCATCTCCACGCTAAACAGTCTAAATGTGTTTTTGGACAGAATTAAGTAGAGTATCTCAGGCACATTATTTCAGCACAAGGGGTTCGCGTGGATCCTGCCAAAATCGCTTCCATGAACAATTGGCCGCATCCTCAGACACTCAAGAGCCTTCGTGGTTTTTTGGGGTTGACTAGTTACTACCACAAGTTTGTCAAGTATTATGGGAAGATTGCAGCTCCATTAACCACTCTATTGAAAAAGGATGCTTTTACCTGGACACCTGCTACTGAGTGTGCATTTTTCAAATTGAAACAAGCTATGTGTACTACACCTGTTCTAGCTATGCCCGATTTTTCCAAGTCCTTCACTATTGAGAGTGATGTTTGCGGCAATGGACTTGGTGTTGTAATCCTTCAAGATGAACACCCCATTGTGTTCACCAGCAAAGCCCTTTTTGGTAAGAATTTAGCTACCTCTACATATGAGAAGGAAATGATGGCTATTTTGCATGCAGTCCAGAAGTGGTGACCCTACCTATTAGGGAATCATTTCGGCATCAAAACTGATCACCAGAGTTTGAAATATTTCCTAGAACAACGTGTATCCTTCCCGGCACAACAGAAATGAGTTAGCAAACTCATGGGTTATGACTATGAGATCACTTTCAAGAAGGGTAAGGACAATATTGTGGCGGATGCTATTTCTCGCACATTTGATGACCACGGTTCTCTTTCAGCTATTTCTATGCCTGTTCCAAATTGGTTGCAGTCTATTCAACTAGGCTATGTCAATGACTCTTCATTATCTCAAATCATCCAATGCTTGGCAAACAACCCTTCTGTTGTACCACATTACTCTTGGGATGGTGCTTCCCTGAGATACAAGGGTCGTTTGGTGCTTCCCCAGAGCACAGATATTCAATAGGATGTCTTCTAGGAAATCCATGCTTGTCCATCGACAGGGCACTCTGGGTTCCTCAAAACATATGAGCGGGCACGACGTAACTTATTTTGGAAGGGAATGAAAAGGACAATTCAATAGATGGTGGCTGAATGTGATACCTGCTAGCGCAATAAGGGTGAAACGACACTCCCTCCGGGATTGCTTGAACCCTTTCCCATACCTACATGGATTTGGACAAATATTTCTATGGATTTCATTGAAAGGATCCCTAAATATGGCGGGAAGACAGTGATCTTGGTTGTGGTTGATCGCCTCTCCAAATATAGTCATTTTTGTGCTCTCAGCCATCCCTATACAGCCTCCTCAGTCGCTCAAATTTTCCTGGACCAAATATTTTTCCTTCATGGACTCCCTTCTTCCATTGTCTCGGATCGTGATGCGACTTTCACCAGTAATTTTTGGCAAGAATTATTTCGCCAAACTGGCACCAAAATGAAGATGAGTTCGGGGTATCACCCATAAACAGATGGTCAGACTGAAATTATCAATAAATGCTTGGAAACTTATCTTCGTTGCTTCACCTCTGAACAACAACATCAGTGGGAAGAGTGGCTCCCTCTAGTTGAATGGTGGTACAATACCTCTTACCACACTGCCTCTAAAATGACTCCATATGAAGCCGTCTATGGTCATGCATCGCTCGTTCTTCTTTCATACACCCCCAGCAGTTCACCAGTTCAGGAAGTTGACACAGTCCTTCAGAACCGCGATCAGATTCTTTGCATTTTGCGGGACAATCTTCACATGGCAAGAAATCGCATGAAGCAACAAGTCGATCAACACTGTTCTGAGCGCACTTTTCAAGCAAGTGATATGGTTTTTCTTTGTCTCTAGCCTTACAAGCAATCCTCCCTGAAACTCAAAGGGCATCATAAGCTCTCTTTAAAGTTCTATGGGCCATATAAGATTCTTCAGAAGATTGAGTCTGTTGCTTATAAATTGGAACTTCCTCCTTCTTCCCGCATTCATCCAGTATTTCATGTCTCTTGTATGAAGAAAGTTCTTGGCACCAACATCAGAGGACATGTTAGTTATGGAGCCTGATCTCCAGATTCAGAGATATTATTATTCAGCCATGTATGTACCCCAGGTTTGGTTATGATCCCGGAACGATCCCCAGGGGGTTCGAGGGAGACAAGGGCCAGTGAGCCCCCGTCGGGGGTTCGTGGGCAGCACCCTTGAGAAAGGGGGTTTGGGGGCGTAGCCCCCGAGGAAAATTTTTGGGGCTATTTTTGCCACCAGTTTTCGGGCCCATCGTTTTGGGTGACCCATGGTATTTTCCCATTGTATTTCCCTTATAAAAGAAAGACATTGTAATACGGCTAGGGTTGATGTATTAGGTTTTATGCATTGTAAAGATCTCTGAGATCAGGAAGAGAGACTGTGAGACAGTGAAGAGGAAGTGCAGCGGTTGTGCTGCAGGTTGTATCCCTTCACTTTGCTGGACGGTATAATAATAAGGACTAGTAACTTCAATGTGGACGTATCCCAAGTTGGGTGAACCACGATATATCTGTGTCTCTCTTGTAATGTGTATGTGTGATTATATTTGCATTTTTGTTTATTGTTATTGCTCTACGATCCTGTTTTTCTAACAGGACAAACTATTTTACTCGAACTGGATAATGAAGGATCCATCCTTTTGGAGCCCGAGGCCATCCTCAATAAGCGCACTCGTCAGCTTCACTCTCGCTCTATCTCAGAGGTCTTAATTCAATGGCACGACATGCAACCAGAGGATGCTACATGGGAACCACTCCTTCAGATTCAACAACAATTTCCACATCTCAAGCTTTGAGGACAAAGCTTTTTCGAGGAGGGAGGGGATGTTAGGAACCCATGTCAACCCTTCTATTTGCTTTGTTAGTATATTGTTGTTGGACGCATATGCTTTGTATGTCATCCCGTATTATTTGTTGATCCATAGTTTTTATTATTGTTGTTGTATGCATATGCTTTGTAAGTCGTCCCGTAGTAATTGTTGATCCATAGTTTGTATTGGCCCATGGGTTGTATTGACACATGGTATTGATGCCTAGACTTAGTATATAATTTTGTGTTGATACCAATGAAGGTACCGTGAAGTTACTTGTATTGAGCTTGCTCAAAGGATGTTTCCCCCTTGAAGTGGCCGACGATCAATAAAAATATTCTGTGATCTCATATATTGTGCATTTTATCAATTAATTATTGCAGGTTCTTCACATCGTTCCCTTCCAACACTCTAGATCCCTCTTGACCTATCTTCGGGGATGCTTTGAACCTCCATTTCTATTTTATTTCTTATGGACAAGAAGACCTAAATGAAATGGGTAGGAGTTTGTAGAGGGCAATGCAGGGTTCAATATGATTTAATCCCTTTATAGTAATTTTTTATGGGAATAGCAGTCCAGTTGATCATCCCATCACGTGGCTCTTTCTGCCAATGCATTCATCATTAGGATTTGAACCCCAATTGCTGGATTTGATTCAGTCCCCTGCATATTTACGATGTTTCCACATAGCTATGGCGATTAATGTTTGTCTCCAAGTCTTGGCATGCAATCCGACATTGTCGTGCTTCTTCATTAATCAAGAACAGGATGATTGGCATATGTCTCCTGTAAGATAACACCGGAGTGTACCTTGTATCATAAGGAACTACCTAGTCTTCAATAGAATCTAAGTATTTACTGAAAACCAAATCTACCCTCCATAATATATAAAATACACTGATGTAGGGTGATCCTTGGAGGCCTACAAAATGTATGGTACCGGCATTGGCAAGTGAAAGTTTCGATTATTCCTTGATAACAAACATTGTATGTCATGACTTGTGAGTCATGAAAGCAATGGGTGAATGTGCAGTATTTATGGATGCCACTGAGGGGGAGGATATGATTCCTTTGTTGCACATTCTCGTACCTTGCACAGGTTGTATGTGACAGGTAGGTACTCTACTCTCTTGTCCGAGTCTCCCGATTCCTAGTAGCAATAATAGTAATGTTATTTGTATTTGGTTGTGGGATGGTTTTATAATCTAAATTTAATTAAAAATACAATAGAAATCATAGTTATCTCATAAAATGGAATCCGCTATTAGTTATCCCACATACTTATGATTTCATTAATGGATAAACCTTGGTTTTAAGATTTTGAGCATCTCTAAATCAACTGGAGGATGAGATGAAATTGAAAAAACTGTATGAATGAAATAAAACTAAAATTTATTTTCAATATTTAGTGGAATTCAACAAAACTAAGGTATTTTGAATTCTATTTATCCCTTGTAGTTGCATCTTGCTAATGCTTGTCCTGCCTGTAAAGCAAACAAAGACAACTCCATCTCTTTCAAGCTTTGAGAGAACCGTTTGCTTTATGCCACTACGATTCTCTTATGTGAGGAATAGCTTGTAGTATTTTTATGCACATTGAATGAAGAGGGAAATCTCATCTTCTGCGCTTTGCGTCCTTTTCTCTTTTTCCTTACGTAGACTGGGAATGGCCACTCACCTTCTTGGTTTGCCGCCGTATGTTTCCCGACATGAAACTCACCCTTGAGTCTTCCTAGGTTTGGCCTTTATTTTATAGCCATGTCTCAATATAACTCATTAAGCTTTGTTCAAAGTTTGATTTGACCTAAATCATCTACAGTTTGATTAAGGTTAATAATTAAACATCTGAGTTGGTCAATGGATATCTTTAGGGCTGAAAACTAACTAAATTCCATAAAGATAGTTTTGGATTATAATGGTGCGAAAGAGGAATAAGTTAATTTTGAATAAAAATATTCAATAATAAGAAAAGTTCAATTATGACCCAAGGTTAGTGCATGAGCACAATGTTAAGGTTTTTTTTCCAATTCTCAATTCATTCAAATTGTCCAGCACAATGTTGTTAAGGGTTTTGTCTAATTTTGGAATGATGCTTTGTGTTATAGAGGTCTTAAAAATCCTTATGAGAGGTGCTCCTCATTTTGGAACGATGCTTTGTGCTATAGAGGTCTTGAAAATCCATTTCTTCTGGAAGAGGGCTTGACATGAGTGAGGAGGTAATCTTCATTGCAGATAGAAATACTACCAACCCTTCGTGCTAAGACAATCTTGTTCCCTCTAATTTTTTTTTCCAAGAGGTTAGGAACATTCTTCAAATAATCCCTCTTTTCACTGCCATATTTAGAAGGAAATTCATTCCCACCTCTGGCTCAATCAACGAGATAGGATAAATTCGAGTGTTAACGAAAGAAGACAAAAAACAAGCGCGCTATATCTTCACAAGTGGCAAGTGGATTTCTTAGGTTTGGATTTACCTCTTCTTCACATCGAGGCATGCATTTATCTTTTTGCTTGAGGGTTATTCACAATAGAGTTCAAATCTATTGAAGATGTAGATAACATTCTATATTTAATTACGCCATGGTTTATGAATTACAAAAGCTTATGCATGAATCACTAGTCTTTTTTTCTTCCCTCCATAGAATCTTGGACTTCTACCCCAATGTGGATTGGTAGATGTCCTAATTTCACGAGTCTTATCTTTTAGGGATACCAACCACTAGTATCCATAAAAAATGCTCAAGGGAATATTAATTTATGTTCCACATAAGCATGCCATAGGCATATAATCACAACATATGAGGTTATGTGTACACATATACTTCACTAATGGTTGGCCTTAAAGGTAGCTTGGAAGTGGAAGTAGCTATTAGGTTATGAGAAAGTGACCTTTATATGTAGATCATGCTTTGAGTGTGGTGACTTGGAAACCTCCCATCCAAAGAAAAACTTGACTGAGGATACTTGTGGAAACCTCCCATACAAATAAAATGTGAGTGAGGAGAGTACCAAGCTCTTCCAGAATCCCATTGGAATAAAACTCAAAAATTAGGATCGAAGACCCACTTGATGGAAAGGTGCTAAGAATCACTACCATCTAATAGCAGTGGAAGACTCAAAACAGATGGAATCAAAAGATGAAAAATCAAGTCCTCTCATTAAAATCTACTAGATATGAGCAATTATGAAGAAAAAAACCTCTTAACATCCCTAGAGGAGATGCTAAGAACGACGCACAAGATTAGGAAATCTAGATTGGAAAAAAAATATGTTTTTAGTTGGAAAGATAATAATACAATGATTATAATAGCCAACATAAAGTTCATTTCAAAATAGGTAAGATTTAATGTCATGGAAAAGTTAATTTTCTATTTTTTTTTCTTTTGTCATATTTCTTTGAACCATTGGCTATGGTAATGATCAATTGGTCACGACAAGGATCAAGAATTTAAATATACGAAGGATGTACAATGTTAGAGGTACACCAGTTTTAGGTGGATACATTGGCACTGGACAAAAAACATATTTTTCATATTTTTCTATTATTTTTAGAGATCTCAAGCGTGACCTCTTTTGGCTCTCGAAACATAGCACTTCTAGTAGTGGATCTCTTCTAAAAAAAATGCTAGACACAAATAAGCTTTAGTACCCCATGAGGCTACGTACATCCCCAACTTCATATTATGCACTCAAATTTTTTATCAATAGTTCTCAACTACTCTAATCACTTTGGTAGGATAGGCAACAACCATTTTCCTTCACAAAATAAATATGCCAAAGAACAATGCAATACAAAAAACCAATAGTCCTAATGGTTATCACTATGTTCACATTAACAAAACAAGAGCACCAATCTCTTTCTAAATGGAATTTTTCCCAATATCATCTTCCATCACCGGTAAAGGTTCTTCATTCTCCTCCTTTTATTTTAGTCTCTCCTCCTCTACACTATTTCTTGAGTAATCCTCCATAAAAGGTAGTTGGAAGTGATAAACCATCATGTACATGGTTTACCTCACTAATTATGTGTAAATGTTGAATCACTTTCAACTACCTTACTTATTCAACTCATCATGTGCATGTTCCAACTCAAATGAATATGTAATACATTCCATGCAATCACATGTCTTATGATCACTAGAAGTGCATAATCCAATGAAGTTAACATCATCCTCAAAATATTATCTTGGTATCCACAATAATGATAATGTCTCATGATGTGTGTAATATCAAAGAAACAACCATCTATAGCTAGGTGAATAAAGTAGGAAAGTTGCAAAATAGGGTGTTACAACTCTTTCTCGTCAAAAAGGTTATGTTCCTCGAGTTGAATTGTCTACAAATAAACAAGGATAAATTTCTTTAATCTTATACTCTAATTCTCATGTGTAATCCTCCTCTAAGTATTGTTTCCAATGATCTTTGACCTAGTCAATAATTTTGCTTTGCAGATGTTACATCTTCCGACCTAGTTCCCATGATCATTAGGAGTTTGGTATGGAAATCCCTAGTGTCTTTCATGAGGTCCATACCTCTCAAGTAATGATACATTAAATACATTATGAATAGTCATGATAGAAAACATGGTTCTTAGCCCAGTGCACTACTAGCCAAGCCAATGTCTCCTAGTGAAGATGATTGATCCTCCCATGAGGGGCCATAGTTCGAGATATACAACATTAGCTTATTTAATGTTTTAGTTACAATAACCATCTCATTCTAGCCTTGTGTTGAATGCACTAACGTAATGTTATTATTTTACATTAGCACATTAGTTTATTAGTTTATGAGGGCTAGCTAATTAGATTGTGGACTCATTTTAAGACTACGAGAGTGGTCCTTGGTTAAATCTATGGAATTATGATTTCCATTCCAATCTATCTTAATGGTTGGGATTCATGGATCAACTACACTTGTTTCCTCTTATCTATCACATTTTCTAATTTCTTCAAGCGACTTTAACAATTTCTATCTTTGGCTATTTTATTTCTATTGGTAGTGAAATTGTTTCTTATCATATGGTATCAAAGCACTGAGGTCTAGATTTTCTACTCCAAGATCTCTTGGCGTAGTTCCCACCCAAGAAATTCTAACATTTTTGGGTTCCTTGAGGATTTCCCTCCACCCCAACCATAGTCTATTTAGATAATTCTCTTGTCCGTTAGCTCCATCTAACAAACTCAAATTCATCTCACCTCTTTAGCTATTGGGTTCCTTAGGTTCAACACCCACCCAAATATGCACTCTGTCGATTTGTTTTTGAAGGCTACGCTCCCACCCCAACATCAATATTGGCTACATATACTACTCCTCATCTCATCTTAAATATCATACACTTACAACACTTCTCAACTGTCAAATTACTCTCGGTGATTCTCCAAATTCGGACCTTCATCTCTCAATCCCATTATTCTCAACAACAAAATGTTTTCTTCTCCCAAGATGTTTTTCATAGGGCTTCCTTGGCACCGACCTTAGATGTTTTTCCTAGGGATTCCTTGGCACCAACATTAGATGTTATTCCTAGGGCATGTTATCTCTCCTTATTTTCCCAATTATGTTTCATCTCAATTCCATTTTGGAAGATTTATCTTGTTGTTTAGACTTCTCTTATCTCTTATGGTCATTTCTTCCTCTTCTTCATCATCTTTTTCCCATGCCACAATAGATCTTCTACAAACAATCCACAAAATCACACATCCTCTCCCTCTCTAGTCCGAAATAAGAATCTCCCTTCCCTAGTATAATGGCAAATGAATGGTCAAATGTTCAACTCATAGATCACTATGTTTCAAGTCTATTTTTAAACATAACCTACTATGCTTGAACTACAATAGTTAGGAATTGAAGGGAATTACCTTGAGGACATTACACGTTTATGGTGGTAGACATGTCTCTTTTCTTCTCATAAATTCCTATTACTACCTAGAGAATTCTTCACTAGGTCCTAACACAAGGATTTGATCCACTAGTTTATCCCCAAGACCTCCTATATAAATGACTATAGCCCAGGAAACACCTAAGTCAACATGTGCAAGTTACATCCTCTTTTTGTCTAAACTCTAGATACAAATCTAGATCACTGATACAACCTAGGTACTTGGTTCCAAATTTATTTAAAGATTGTTAAAGGATTTTAGAGATGAATTTTTTATATTTGATTGTGCCACCCTTTGAGCAAGATTTCAACCATTCTTTTGAAGTATAAATTATGGTCTCTAAGTGATCCTTCTCCTCATCCCTTCTCGACTAGTCTTCATGTTATAATTATTGTGCATTACCTTCCAAATACCCTCTTATTAATAGGTCATTCCTATATTCCTCATCTTATGTGACCTATATGGATCCAACTACTCCTCCTCTTGCTTATATGGCTCCTCGCCTTTCATTATCCCTATGACAAAGAAGGATGAAAGGCACTTAGTGGCTAACTATCATGCTCTCAATAAATTCACTATCCAAAACTGATATTCACTAACTTGAAATGATGATATGTGGGACCATCTCAAGGGTGACACACACTTTACCAAACTAGATTTGCGTACATGTTACCTTCACATTCACATGAATTATGGAGATACATAGAAGACAACATTCAAGACAACATTTGGTCTCTATGAACAATTGGTGATGTTCTTTGGTCTCCCAAATACACCGACTACATTTATTGAATGGATCAATGGGATTTTTCATTCATCTCTTAGGCACGTTGTAGTGATTTCTTGGGATGACATTCTTATCTTCAATAACACATGGGGTGGACATCTACAACATCTATAACAAGGGCTCCACCTTTTGCATCCTTAATAGCTTCAAGCAAAGAACAAGAAATCAGAGTTTGGTGAAACATCCATTCATTACCCAGGATTTCTAATTAGGCCATATGGCATTCATCCAGATCCTACCCAAGTAGACACACTTTCTTCTTGGCTACGACCATCTACAAAAAAACATTCATCTAGAGTTAGATCATTCCATTCTCCTAACACGAGGTTTCCAACACCATTTTATCCTCAAGCACATATGTGGATTCAACCTCATATATTTTCCTAACTCTACAATACATCAAGGGATTCAACCTTTTATAACATTAACAATTCCACACCTTCAATTCCCTCTTCATTTCATTCACATGCACCTCAAATCAAATTTCGTTATGCATTTTAATGTATTTCCTTATTTCTAAAATGTTCATGTGCATAGATCAAAAGGTCACTTATCAAATATGCATTACACAACACAATCATCTCCGAAACAATACATATTTTTCCTATTTCCAAATTTTATGGCATATTTTAAGGACCACCATAATGTTTTTCCTCGAACACCATGTTGAAGGATCACATTACTTTTCCAACCACTCTCTTTTGACATTAAGAGCATCCTTAGGCATTTCAAGAATAACGTTGCACTAGTAATTCTCTTGGGTTTCACCAATTTATCCAACAACAAACTGACTACCTACTTCTTCATTACTCACTGCCTACCTACCAATGTTCCCTGCAGTGTTTTATCCCTTGTTTAATTCCTTTGTGAAGTTGTGAAGATTCCAATCTCCCAACAGTCACAAATGGCATGCTCCTCTTCGCCTTTGGGAAATGTTTTGAGCTTCATTGAGTTCATGCACTTAGTATTCAAGCAACCTAATCTTCAAATTCATTTTTTCCATAGAATTTATTTTTCTAGATATCGATTTATTTACCGAGCATAGTATTTTTTGCTTGTAGTGTAAGAAGATATGGCCACTAAACTCTCTTTATGATCATCATTCATTTATGCTCTTTACATTTTGACCTTGGATTTATTTTTTCTTGTCAAAAAAGATAAGAAGCATGTTTTCATTCACCATTCCTTGGTTGCATAACATGCTAGCTTCTAGATGAAAATAATTTGATTTACGGTTCCAACTTGAAGACAAGTAAGCTTGGAATTGCACATGCATTTCCATCCCTCACTTAACTTGTTTGAAAAATTAATTTTTAGCCCATTTTTGAACTTGAGAATTCCAATATTAGTTTGCTTGAATCAACATTTTCATCCTGCTTTTATAAATTAGTGGATGCATTTTCATGTTTTCTAAAGAGTAGATGTTTCACCTTTCATAATTGGCTTGATGGGAAATTAAAAAATTCAACCCGTATGTTTCCTTATGTTACAAGATTACAACACTCATAACAACCATCAATATAGCTCTTAAAACACTTATAACAACCGTCACAGCCCTGGGGTATGAGTCATTACAATAGGGTCGTTATAGAATCAACCCGTATCTATTGAATATCCACACATAGTAGTTGTATAAGTTGAAACCCTTAGGAAATTTAATTTGTTGAAGTTGAAAGTCTTAGAGTGTATGAGAGGAATGCATTTTTTATAATATTTTTCCTTAAATGTTTTCCATTTTTATTGTTTCATATGTTTGGATAGTTATGCAAAAATAAAAATCCATTTGATATTTATTTGACTATTTTTTTTGTGAAAATGGTTTCAGGTTACAGATTTGTAGAGAAATCACTCGGGTTGGCAGGTGTGGGGGGAGTCCTTATAGACTCAGATGGAAACAAAGTGAATGATTATGCTTGGGGAATTGGAAAAAGAACTAAGAACGACGCAGAGTGGTTAGCATTGATAAAAGGGATGGATGTTGCAAGGAGCAATGATGTTAAGGACCTTGTGGTCTTTGGAGACTCTATGATGGTGATTAGGGAAGCCAGAGCTTTAGTCAAACTTCTTCGAAAACCCGTCTCTTCGATGCATCAACACTTCATCCTTTTGGCCAAAGAATTTCATTCCCTACCCTTCTTCCACATCCTTAGACAAAAAAATCAAAGCGCCGACTCTATGACTAATATTGGCGCAGGTCTGAATTGTGGGAACGCTCTTATCAATGGTCTCCTTAAGGTGGATGTTTGGGTGCCGTAACTTATTTCCCCTTAACCCTTTGATCCTTATCCTTTTCTTCCCCATGCCCTTCCCATCGAGGAACTCATTAATTCTCCATACCCTCTCTAGATTCTCCCGCTCCTTTCAAATGTCCCCTCCCTTGAATCGGCGGCCACCCTTGGA
Organism: Larix kaempferi; assembly: GCA_027924585.1. Classification (NCBI taxonomy): domain Eukaryota; kingdom Viridiplantae; phylum Streptophyta; class Pinopsida; order Pinales; family Pinaceae; genus Larix; species Larix kaempferi. The sequence goes on along the minus strand of BSBM01000805.1, from coordinate 5,539,780 downwards.
AGACACCACCTGTCTCACATGCGGGAGTTTAATGTGGATGATCCCCAAGGTGGTGTGTGGCTATTTCATGCAGGGTGGTGGAGCTCCTGGCTTCCTGCGTACTCTTCTGCGTTTCTGCTCCTCGTTTACAGCTCTTCTCTTTGTCTTTCCCCTCAGCGTAGTCCCTAAAATTTTGTTGTTTTCTCCAGCTATGGAGGATTGCAATCAGTGCCCCCCTGCTCTGCATTGCAGAAAATGTAAGAAGAATAGTCAGGGGCAGCCTGGGGGGGCTAGAAATGGCGGTTCGAAGTGCTATCTCTCTGATCTTTTTCAGGGCACTGACGACAATGATCCCTCTAGGGGTGGAGTGAAAAAGTTGGCTTGCTTCAACCATCCCAAAGCGGATGATCATGGCAGCGGCAAAAGATGGGTGCCCCTTGATGCTGGTCATGGCCAGGGAAACATGGGCCCTATGCAGTTCCCCGGCTATGGTTTCGTTTCTGGAAAGACTCCGAAATCTGGCTTCCACTCGACCCCCTATGAATTTGGTCATGGTGCATCACATCAGCTGTTTCGTGACAGTCCCAGTGAATTGGGCAGTAAGAATTGGAAGCATGTAGCTAGCGACATCGGGGGTTTGGTCAATTCAGAATCTCCTCAAGGGCAGGGAAGCCCCTCCCCTGAACTCCACTCGCAATTGCAGGACCTGGAAGCACAAGTCCGTTGGCTCAGGGGAGACCTCCTGGATATGAAGAAAGCAATCTCCCATTTGGCCACCTTTGTTCAAATATCCAACTCAGAAGTCCGGGCAAGCACTGGTAAGACGAAAGATTTCTTTGAAAAGTTGATGAGCAAACATGATACTTTCTACAGTTGTCTTCGAATTGTAGAAGCAAAACTGGACTGTGTTAGGACCAACAGTGGAAACAGTCCCTCGGTCATTCTGAATATAGATGATGAAAATGCAGGCGCAGCTACTAGCATCAAGGATAAAATTTCCTGAAACCATCATGATAACTAACGCTCTGTGTCTGAGCAGTTCTTTTTTGGTATGGCTTCTTCATTACTAGTTAAATGTTCTATTTCTGTTGTATCCTGTTAGGGCAGTTCATCAATATTTACAGTTGTAATAGTTTTGCCAATATTTTCAGTTGCAGTAGGCATAAGGCCAATTTTGAACTTCAGAGGCTGGTAATAGATGAGTCTGTCTCGGCAGCTCTGGTCTTTTGGGATCAGCCTCCCCTTATCATTGTAATCTGTTCCACATTTTTAATATAAAGCTCGTTATCCGTTTGTGTAAAAAAAATAGACTTGTAGATAAATCATATATATTCAAAGACTTATATTTCTCAGCTGCATTCACAACTTAAAATATTTTGATGGGTTTCTTCGGGGCTCATGAATGAATTTTTTGCTATGCAATTTATTGAGAAACGATGTCTAGAATTGGTCGACGTAAAAAACATGGGAGAAAAACAACACTTGATAATGTGTTTAACTTGAGTCGACATGATGCAAATGTTGAATAAGATGTTGATTTTGAATTTGATAAGAATATTGAAGAAGAAGGCCGTCTAGAAAAGAGAGGGAAAGGAGTAGCTACCAAAATATCATTCAAACATGCATGTAAGTTAATGCACAAATGGGCTTATCCAATAATAAGTCCAAATGGTGAAAAGCGCATCAAATGTTTATGGTGTGTTAAATTCGAAGGAGATACACCATTTGCAAAGGAAGGTAGTAGTACAATCCAATTAAGTGGATTAAATGTTCATTCATCATCGGAGGCTCATAAACACTCAATTCAACTATTGGAATATGAATCAAGGCAACCTTGTTTACCCATTGTTGGTACCAAAATCTGCCCCATCAAAATTTAAAGATTCCGACAATGCACAAGATCTCGATTTTTGTTGTCGGAAGCTCATAACCCAACATATTTTCACCAAAGCACTGGGTTTTGTGTCCATCTAATCAATTTCTCATTGCTTCAAGCTTCTATCCTCCTGGTCAGTTTGTAATGTACGTCTTTGGCTTTTGTTTTCCTTGTTTACATCTGAAAATGCCTTCGATTCTTATCAAAATTGTCATAGCCACTTGAAAACTAAACCAAAATGTTCAAAAAATATATAATAATGTAAAATAAATGTAAAATTTAAATAATTTTAAAACTATTTATTTCGTTTTAAAAATAATATTTTATATTTATTCTATAAAGAGGTTTTTGTTTTCACTTTTAAAAGACTTGCTTTTAGTACTATGTTACGTGGCTCTCTTTAAAAAGTTGACAAAGTATTGTCATGTAAAATATTTGGGGCTCTTGTCTTCTTTTGAAGTCGGATCCATTCCTAAGTCATAGTCTCCACTTACTACTACGTTAAACATGTAAGTGTTAAGCCCAAGCTTCCAAGTATTGATCCGTGTCTCAAATTTTCCAAGCATTGTAATCTACACGTTACTCAATGATGAATTGGTTAATTTGTTATTCTTTTAGTATTCTTTCATGTGGGATATTTCTCATGGTTAAAAAGTGTTCTCGCATGTCACGAGCCCGAGTGAACAAGCGCCGAGACAAGTGTCTGAGGATTAAGGGGAAACACACATACAAGTAGTCATCATCGAACTCTTCAAGCGTCCATTTTTGTTGGTGTTTTCAATCCTTAAGTGAGGCAAAGTATGAATATTTGCAGGCCGAAAAGCAAAGTGTGATTGAGACCCTCGATCGAAAGGACATCGATCTATTGGAGACTATCATCCTGCAAATATTGGTCTTGTCAATTAATCATATTGCATAAACTTATGCACAAATGGGAATACTCCTTGAATGATCAACTTTGAGATTCATCCTTTGAGTTCTTGGCAAGGATGGGAGATGCTTGGAGGTGCTGATTACATTAGGCGTAGCACCAAATCCCTCTTTTATTGGACATTGAAATCAATAGTAGTTGAACTTTCTAGTCAAAAAATAGATCAACAATTCCAGATTTGGAGGATCAAATCCACTTTTTTAGGCCGTCTTCAAGCAGGTGGCAGAGTACTTGGTGAGAATTGAGAAGCAAGTTTCGGATCCAGAATTTCCAAGCACAAAATCAACATCAAATATTATTCTCAAAATTTTCAAGAGGCAGAGCATATTAAAGATAATAGATTACTCATCAAATTATTTCCAAATTTTGAGTTTTAATAGATTCATATGTCCATTTGGTATTAGATGGAAAAATATTCAAAGATTTCAAGACCAGAAATCATTATTCGATCCAGAACAATTTCTAATATGAAGGTAGATAATTATGCACATCAAGGCACATGGTCAATAAGAATGCAACACCCATTACTACTTGGCAAGAGAATTCCATGGTCATTTGAAGAATGCAACACCCAATAGTAATGAATGGTAATCAAAGCACATTGCTAGTAAAACACTTGGCAAGAGAATTCCAACTCTAGATGTTTCGATACTGGAATGATCATTTCCATAACCTAATATTATGTAACAAATTGCTATATTTAGTCATTGGAAAGATTCGATCTCCTTAGATTTTGAATCAAAGAAGTGATAAGCATTTTATATATATTGTAAGGCAGATTAGACATTGTAGAGGGAGTTCCAGCCAAGAGGTTGTGAGAGTTGTATGAAGGTCGAGAGTCAAATTTTGGAAGGTTCGAGACATGCTCTGTTAATGGTCTTTTGGAGGGCTGCAATCTGAAGATGAAGATGAGTTCCATATGTTATGACTCAATTTTCAACTGTCTTTTAATCTGGATATTTCAGAGTTTTGTTTAAACTGATCGCAGTCATGAAATCCTTCATTATAATGTTTTTATTGGGAATGCTCATGCTATGATTTAATATTCATGATTCCATGTTTGGAATGTTATTATGAGTATGGTTTTTTATGTCAATGTGTGATGAACTGTTTGTTCTACATATTCTCAATAAGTTTTGAACTTGAGCCATCACCCATATGTTTATTTCTCCAGTTTAGTCATCCATTATTATTTGCATAACCTAATGTTATCAGTTGTCTTCTGCTTTCTCCATTTTGTAAACCATTTCTTGACCCATTACACAACCTATCCTACAATCCAAATTCCAATTTCGAGGTGCCTAAACTTTGTGCTTAGCAGTCAGTGCAAACTTTAGAACTAACACCCAACTCAAAGCATGCTGAACTTATGCTAGATGTTGAAAAATCTAGAATAGTTAATGTTATGGAAACTATGTATTTTGTGTCTACAAAGGATTTACCTTTAGAAATGTACAAAGACTTATGTGACCTGCACAAGTATAAGAGAACTCCTAATATGCCATTAACTAATGAATATTCTTCATATATTAATATCACTTCCGGTAAAGATTTTTTACTTGCAGCAAAAGAGGATTATTGGGAAAAGTTAAAGGCAGAAATTTGTTTTAGCCCTTTTTATTCCATTTTGGTTGATGAAAGCACAGATAAAACAATGGAGCAACACTTGATTGTATATATTGCCTATCTAATGGATGGAGGGAGAGCGTCATGCATGACAAAATTTATTCGACTTTTGAAAATCAAAGACAACACTACACAGTCCATGTATGAATCACTTTCAGGGTTATTATCTGAGATGAAGTTACCAAAACATCAAATAGTGGGTTTTGGGTCAGATTGAGCCTCATTTATGAGAGGTATTCGTGAAGGTTTGGCGGATAAGTTGCTTCGGGAGGTGCCTCATTTGTTATGTATTCACTGTATAGCACATCTTGAGGCCTTAGCTATAACTTATGCTTATAAACTATTTTCCTGAATTTAACTATATTGATAAACTAGCCAATAAAGTACATTCATGGCTAGGAAAATCTGCAAAGAGGCATGGAGAATTTAAGAGTTTGTTGGACCTATTTCAAATTGACAAGTTGCAGATACTTCAAATTCATCACATCCAATGGCTTTCCAGGGGGCAGGTTATGAACATGCTTGTTAAAATCATGCCAACATTGTTACAAGAATGGAAAAATGATGATGCAAAGATGTATGAAATGGGAACACTATTTCAAGTTCAATTTTGCATCCATTTGCTTGTTGATGTTCTTATTGAACTAAATAAATTGAGTCAACGATTTCAAGAGGAACACATTGATATAACATTCATTGGCATTCAATTAGATGTGCTCATTGAACTTCTTTAGAGGAGATTCTTGCGAAACATATTTGGAGTTGGTTCTCAACATGTTTCATATTTCTTAAAGAAATCTGAAAATGGAAATTTGGAGTTTATTGATAATACATGTGTTTCACATGTCCATTCATTAAGATTTGAACCTATACCAAATTCACTTGGGTGTGGTAGTATGGAAGATTGTATTCACTTAGGAAAAGCATTTATCCAAAAGTTGATTGATTGTCTCAATGACAGGTTTACAGATTTACCTGTGTTCAATGCAGCAAATGTTTTAGTCCCCGTTGTTACTTTGAAGAAGAGGATGTAAGAGATTCTGAAACAAAACGATGGATGTTGTGTCTATGTCAAAAATTTGATGTTGGAAACTCACCAATAATTGATACTGAAAAATCTGAAGGTGAAATGGAATGTTTTGTTGTCACTCTAGATTGAGCATATCCAAAGAAAAACATGTTTGGAACATGGGAGCAATGCAAAGGTGAACCAGAGTGGTGGGATTATTTTCCAAATTTGATGAAATTATGGAAGATAGTTCTTATTCTTCCAGCAAGTATTGCTAGTTGTGAAAGAGGATTCTCTAAGTTGAACCATATAAAAAATGATGACAAATCTAGACTTTGTTTAGAAACCATAGATACTTTAATGTTTTTATCTCTATCAGCACCTCAGGAGTTGCATGAGGTAGATTGGAATGCAGTTTATGAAATTTGGACAAAAACGAAGTTGCGGTGACCTCTTCCACTAGGTTGAGTAAGTTGATGATGATACAATATTTTAATCAATACTGCAATGTCTATTGTTTTTGTAGTTCGATATAAGAATGTTAACACTATGTAGCAGAAACTATTTTCAATGTGGCTCCATCAAGTTACCATATGTTCAGTAGGACTTATATCACAATTATAATAGTCTTTGCAAACATATAACCATCCTAAGATAGTGGTTTGATACGAAGGAGAGAGTAATTTTGAAATACCGATTTATAATTTTCAAAAATATTATTAGTTTTTAACTGATTTCGTCCATTTTGTCCAATTGATAAAGGTTCCTCTCTATTCATGGCCATGCTACCTTGGCTTATTTAGCATATACTTTTATTTTTAATGAAAAATCTGTGTCTAACCTCTTTCATATTTAAGGCAAGCCCATGATGCATTTTTATTCAGATTTGTTATCATATTCAGATTTGTCATTATATTGCTATGATATTCAATCAAAGTCGTCTCTCATCAATTGGGATTAAAATTTTAAGGATCTATAGACCATATATGATTGAATTGGGTGTAATCGTAGATCTTAAAACAACAATCCCAAAGGCTTGAAATTACCAGAAACCTAGATATTATGACCAAAAACCCATGAATTTTAGTGGTTCTATAGTGATTTTGTCCCAAAAGAGATAGAAGGATTGGGACACTGAAGGTATCTCTGATAATGAAAAATGTGTGTGGGGATAGATATAATATATATTGGATTTTAGGCTACCAACATGCAAACTATAACTTCAAACATAATTTTGGATGTGGGGATAGATATCTAGTATATATGGATTTTAAGCAACCAACATAAAACTGTAACTTCAAACACAAGCTTTTCTCCTCTGTATCTTATCATTTTGTTATGAAAAATGGTTGTCATTTCAATTGCATGGGTGGTGTCTCCAAACACTCAAAATTTTAAAAATTAAATCACCACAAAGTCTCTTTTTGTTTTAACTAATTATGATTAATTAAGATATCAAATATACAAAGTCTCAGTTATTGGCTAAGCATTATTCCCATATTGAGACATACTTAAGTACTTGATTGAAATGAAATAGTATGAGAAGGAAGTAAGGAACATTATCACTTGATTAATGAGTGTGATGAGGAGTAAGTCATAGGCATAGCCATCAATGCGCATGTACAATTTTCTTGCAATATGCAAGATTTGTTTGAAGCAAGACCTATATAAAGGTTAAATTCCACTTTACATAGGTGACCAATTGCCCTCCAATACAACCAATGCAAGCAACATTCACGCTATCATGATGTTGAAGGCAAGTAATAAAAATTGTGTGTCCTCTAAAAAGATAGATGTGACTGATGGAAATGTAAGGTGTGATTTTAGACAAGGTAGGAAGTAGATGTGGTGCCAAGGTAGGAATGAACAAAATGCAGTCTTCCAAGAAATCCTCCAATGGTGTCTTCCAAGAAATCCTCCCAATTTGTGTTTGAAGCTTGATATCATAGTCTCCTGGAATACGTTGAGTCCCATCTTAAGACATGCATTAAAAACATGTTAATAAAGAGTATATGCACCAAGTTTTAGTGGATGTTGTTCTTAGCATTTGATGTGGTTTTAGTGCCTTGTACTGTATTGCATAGTTATTATAAGATGCCTTCTCATTTATTGTATGATTGTTGGTGCTTGATGTTGGCACTCTTATGGCCTGTAAATGACATGATGGCTTATTATTATACATCCATATTTATTTATGAACATTAATATTTGGTAGATGGAGATGATAGTTTAATGTTTATATATATTTGTCGTTGTTTAAAATTCTATGGTGAATGATATGTGATATTTATTTACCAATTTTCAGCTATTAAACATGAATGATGAAGATAAAGATAATTGCATTCATATTCAGATTTGTCTTCCTTTCCCTTATACTTGCATTCAAATCTAGATTTGTCCTTCTTGTTATCATAATCAGTTGTGTAGCAATGCCAATTTTCTTTTGTTCATTTACGATTGAAAACAATTTTAGAGATGATAGTTTAATGTTTATATATATTTGTTTCTCTTTAAAATCAGATGGTGAATTATATATGATATCTATTTACTAACTTCTAGTGATTAAACACGAATGTTGAAGATAAGGATACTTGCACTCATATTCATATTTTTCCTCCTTTCCCTTATACTTGCATTCACACTCAGATTTGTCCTCATTGTTATCATATTCAGTTGTGTAGCAATGCCAATTTTATTATGTTTATTTATGACTGAAAACAATTTTAGAGACTATGAGTTTCATTAATTTGTATGTCAGTTATGGTTGTAAGGTATTGTCATTTGGGATACAGTCAGATCAATGTGTTTGAATAGTATCACATGTCTACTAATATATCCACTTAAAAAATAACATGTGTACTTCATTTTGGAATATCTCATTAGGTGAGATGTATCACATCTCTAATAGTATATCCATTTAAAAAATAACATGTATACTTCATTTTGGGATATCTCATAAATTTTACAGCACTTCAAAAATAAAACACCAAGCAAGTTGGTTTTGTCTAATTAAATGTCATGATAGAGTTAATCTGGTCCAAATTTCTACTGTCCAAGTACATGAGATGTATCACATCTCTAACGGTGTTTTGGTTCAAGATAATTTTTTGTTTCTATGCACATATATATCTAATTACATGTTTTTTAGGTTTTCATGTTTGGTTTCAACCTTCAACACATTCACAAGGAGTTTGGCATCCATTAAATTGTAATAAAGGTAATGAAATGAAGCACTTTGTCATTTGACATTTTGTTGTAGTTAGATGGAATTTCTCTTAATGTGCACCTATCCTTTTCATTTTAATACGAGTCTAATTGACATTACTACTTTTTTTTTTCTTCTTCAGTTCAGGTTAATGGCAGCCACAGACTACAATCCCAATATAAACAAGATGGATACACTCTGCCCAACTGTTATTATGCTCATAGAGTTGACAACAAATGTAATCAAAGACAATGAATTTGGAGCATTAAAGCAATTGAGTTGTTGTGTGGTTAAATGAACTTAGCTCAATGATGTGCAAACATATGGTGATCTATCCCTTAGTATGGAATCTTTTTTTTAAAGATTTTGTTTCAAGATAAGTCTTTTGTTCCATGTACACATATGTATGTAAAACAATGTCTTTCAATATAAAGCAAGCATAGCTACTTTTGATTTTTCTATGAACAAGTTACATTACTTGCCAATACAAGCTCTGTTGGTTATAAAACAAGTGATTTCTTCATATTGTCACCTTTTTTTCTTTCTGTTTTTGAAATTTAGTCTATATAGGTTCTTGGGTTATTTAACTAGCCCATATTAATATAACATTGCTTATTAAAGTTTAAGAGCGAAACAATGCAAATATCGTCATTCTATTAGTGAATTCGTAAAAACAATAATGAAATTTTGATGTACTATTACATTTTCAAATGAAAAGAATGATTTATTTTTACATGTGAGAACCTACCCTTCAAATTTGATCCCTGATTGCGAGGAATCGATAGAGCACTTATTCTTTCACTGTCTTTATATTGTGAAGTTATGGGACTATGTCTCGAAGGTTAAGGTAGTCAACTTCATTTGGAATGGGCTATGCATTTCACATGCCTTGCAACAATTGGTCGAAAATCAAGTTTTTATAGAATTTTTTGCTCTACTAGCTATTGTTATTTGGTTTGTTTGGATTGCAAGGAACATGTCTATATTTGAAGAGTAATATTCTGCCCTTGTATTTTTTGGAAGTAAAAGTCTAGCTACTCCGAGTCTCTTCCTGCAATTAAAAGCTCTTCCTAGATGCAAAATTGTGCATGAAGAAGTCATTGATAGATCCAGAAGCTGGGATTATTTTGAGGATGTGTCCCAAAGTAATCCTAAAAAAGGGGGGGTTGGAGGTGTTGTGTTTATCTCATATAACCATTGGTATAAATTTGTTGTGGGATTGGGGTCATTTTCAAATAACTTTGTAGAATTGATTGCTTTGGAACTGAGTTTAATGATGGCTCCTAATCATGGTGTTAGTGATCTTCAAGTGTTTGGAGATTCCCTGTTGGTAGTGGGATGGTTGAAACAAAGAAAGCCTCCAGAAAGCATTCATCTCCTTTCCATTTATGAGGAGTTGCTCAGAATTATGGATAGATTTCAAAATATTAGCTTTCATCACATTTACGGGGAGATAAATGCTCTAGAGGACCATCTATCAAAATTGGGGCTATGGATAATAGAAGGGATGTGGCAATAGTGGGAGCAAGAAAATGACAACCTAATAGAATACAATCCATGACCCTATCGTTTTTAGAGATGACCATCTCCAAAGTGTGGGTTTTTCTTACCGTGCAATCCTTTATCAAAATGCTTAATCAATTTTTGGAGAACTTTTAGTTATGTTTCTCTCCATATGGATATGGATGATTGTACCTTCTTCAGTGAATAAATACTTTTCTAATATTTGTTGTTTGACTGTTTTAATACCCAGTCATTTTTTATGATGTTTTTATCATGAAAGAAAGTCTACTATCTGTAGTTTTTTTTTAATATTCCCCACCTGAGGAGTTCTTGAAAGATATAACTTATATAGCCTATGTAGAAATAATTTTATTTCAATTAATATAATGCGATTTTTTTCCAAGGAAACAAATATTAAAGTTATTATCCTTACTACACTCCCATGTGTGCCATCACATATTTTCTTCTACTTTTATTAAGAAATCATGCATGGGGTTCATAGCCTTTTCCAAGGTAGATAACTGTACACATAAGCTATATTTTGTATTTTTTTTTTGTATATTTGAAGTTGTTTTGTACATAAACTTTACTTTATTGTAAATACTGTTTTCATAGGCTCCACTTGTCCTAGGACCTTGTTCTAGGCTTCAAAGTTTTATTCTTTTATTGGGCTAATACCTATTGATGGTCTCCTCCATTTGTGCATGTACCTACTTAACTCAACTTCTATCCTAATATAGTCATTAGTATTACACATATTATTATATATATATGGTTTCAAACCAAAAACAAAACAAAAAACAAATATTTATTAGATTCAAATTCGGTGCCTCAATGTGTCAATTTAAATGTCAATACTTACTATATACATATACATGGCTTTATATATCCTTTAAATTAATTAGTTCCTAATGATTTCCATCCATCTTTTTTTTTCACATGATAGGAGAGTTGGCACGCATGCTCGAGAAGAGGCGTGCCTCGATGCCGGTCTCGGGGTCAATCTTGGGTGGGGACGGCCACAACTGACAGCGGCAGACTTTTTCCCCATCAATCTACAGTGTGTGATGTACCTTCTCATTGATATTTTTATGTACTTTAAGATTAACTTGTACTACATACAATGAGCTAGTATGCTATAGTTAACACAATATTTTATATTGTCTTAAATGTTTGTACATTTGTAAGAAATTTCCAAACTCACTTTAATTTTACCTTTTTTTTGTTTTTGTTTTTTCTATGATGCTTTACCGAATGAAAAAGGACATTTTTTATGACAAGGAACATGGTCTTCATTATATCTAATTTACTACTTTATTTTTCACTTCATCACATCTACTTTATTTTGTTTCTTTTCCATGTTCCTTTGCGCCTTGTAAGACAAGTGCTAGTTTATTTGAGGTGAGTCTAAATAAATCACAAGATTTTTAAATGTCATGGCTGGAAAATTACTTCAAAAATTCATGAGCACAACTAAAAATAACTAAAATAGACCAGAGATTTCGAATTCGAATTTCAAAAGAAAATCCCACGTTAGTAATTTTAAGAAACCCATTACATTTGCAAGTCCATAAAATGGTTAATGAGATATCCAAATGTTTTAACGAGATAAGTACCAGAATAGGAAAAAAAATTAGAACTCTTAATCTTATGGCTGCTAATTTTGTTGCTATTTTAACAAGATTCAGTTCGAGTCCACATCACGAGGTTCATTATCAGGAGCCAATAGGCACATGCCCACTGTGAATTATGTGCATAAAATAGTATTTTTTTAATGTATACAAACGAATTGAATTGAAGTTTATGTTTAAATTTGTATTTAAATTTTCACAAAAATTTCCTAAATATTTAAAATTTACTAAATATTTAAAATTTACTAAATGTTTGTATTGGATTTTTCACACAATTTCCTAAATATCCAAGAGAAGTTTATGATCAAACATATAACGAATTTGCAAAAAAAAATTCAATAATATGTAATTGAAGTTTGCTTTCAAACATTTATGTGAATTTGCACCAAAGTTTTAAGCCCATGACAAACATTTAAAATATAGATATCTAATTGAAGTTTGCTTTCAAACCTCTATATGAATTTGCACCAAATTTTTAAGTCCAAGATAGACATTTAAAATATAGAGGAATATAGAGGTTTGGTACATTTCTTAGGTCATTGCATCCGTTGAGTCTCGACACGCCATCAATTGTAATATACGTTGGATCACATCGGTTGAGTCTCAACATGCCATTATTGTTTTGTTGGAGTACACATTTACTACATCTTCACAATATGCATGTTATATCTTAAGATTAAATTTAAATTAAAAGAGAGTTATGGAGTACTATTAACATTTATCTCATTGATTTTGCAACCATCTCTCTGAATTGCTTGCAATAAAAGACTCTTTGGAAACATGGAATAGTAGTCCACAAGGAACAAGAAAAGTTGTAATTTCCTTGAACCATCAGTGAACTTACAACATTTTTGTAAATTATCACAAAATGGACACTTGGGAATGGACTCCTCTCAATTTAGAATTGTGTATATTAAATATGTAAAATTTGCTTTTGCAGGTTAAGAGATATGGACATTGGACAAGTAAGCTTATAATATTTCTCAATTTAGATTTTTATGCACTAAATAAATTAGTTTTAGTGAGTTTTGTGGATGAGGAGATATGGAGAAATGACTAGATTCAACAAAAATGCAACAATACTTTCATTCACTAAGATGAAGGTCAAATATATTATGAAAAGGCATTGATGTTGTAATTTAAGAGGTATGCAAAATTCACACTAAAATTAAGAGAGATCTTTACCCAAAAACTTGTTTTCTTATTTGAACACCACAAAAATAAAAACAATCTTGCAACCCAACTTTAAACTTTTTACAAAAATTCAATCTCCTTTCACCTAACAATCCACTTAAAATTGACACCAAACAATTTCAAGATTGACAAAGGGGAGCCTTTGAAAATGTGATGAAAACAACCATATCTCGCAAAAAGAAAATGATTTTCGAAGGTCATTCTTATTATGGAGTAGGCACTTTTGATACAAAGTAGAAGATCATGTGCTTGTTTGGTGTTGAGCTTGGTATTTTTTATGGAATGGATGAAAACCCCAACCTCCACATCATTCAAGCATGCATTACTGATATGTTGGAAAAGATGGACTTGAAACAATGGATACGAATGGGAGGTTCCAGATTCTACAAATGTAAGGGCTTGCATGACATTGTAGGGGACAAAGGACATTGTTGATGTAAATGTAACTTCGGAAGATATTCACTTGTATTTTATATTGATATTATTATTGTATTTTTATTTGTACCTCCAACGTAGATGTTTTTCCTCAGGTCGGAGATGTCATTATTATGTTTGGTCATGCAAATTCATTGAGGTAAAACCTCCATTGTAAGTCGGGGCAATAGATCCCCTAGAGTCAAATGTAAAAGGGATTATTGAGTCTCCCTAGAGAAGTCAGCCAGTCAGTTTTAGTGAGGCCGACCTAGTTAGGTAAAAGGTCAAGTCAAAAGTGAAGCATAAATAGAGAGCCTTGCTCTCTCATTTGGACACACTACTCACTCACACAAGTTCGCATAGCAAGAGAGAGAAGACAAGTTCACTGGTGGAAAAAGAGAGAAGTGGCAGAAGACATATTTTGGGTTTTCCATTTTTGGCTTGATATTGTATTAGTGACAAATCTATCTTTGAGGAAGTTGCGGGGTTTTCTCCTTTATGGTTTCCTTGAGGAAAACTATTGTGTTTATTGTGTTTTGTTGTGCTTGTTATTCTTTCAGTTAAAGATCCTAGATAATATTGAATTAAAGTACAAACTCTAACATGGTATTAGAGCTAACCTGAAAAGAAGACATTGTGCAGCCGCGAGAAACTAGGGATTTCTAGTTTGAGGTCTTCTCTCCACAGATCATCAAGAAAATAAGGCTAGGCTAACTTGCCCTAGGAGGGCACATATTTTGGAGGAAGCAGAATCAAATTCCGAGAATTTTCAGTTTTGACCCAGACACTAGTGCTGGGAGAAAACTAGGGCATCAAGATTTTGGGGTCTTCCTCCATCAATTTGGAAAAATGAGTACGTTGGAAAACTCGCCTTGAGGAGGCGCATTTTCCTGTCAAATCAGAATTTCAAGATTCCAACTTTGGAAAATTAGGGTTTCTCTAACAAACCCTAGGCCAGCCAGTTCTAGAACTAGGTTGGGCATCTCAAATTGGTAAGACCTAAATCTTTGCTATTTCCATTTGAGGTACTCATTTAAAATGTCTCACTACACCAAGCTTGAGGATAAGCTTGAGGGAGCTGATAACTTCCGAGCATGGAAGTATAAGATTGCTCTTGTCCTTGGAGAAAATGACCTGGACAAATATGTTAGTGAAGAGGTTCCAGCACCAAAGGGAGATGAGGATAAGGCTATTCACAATAAGAACTTGGTTAAGGCCAATAGAATTATCACAGACTCCATCAAGGATCATCTCATCCCACATGTGTCATCCTTGAAGACATTGTGAAGAACCTGCAATAATTAATTAATGCAAATACACGAGATATCAGAAATAACAGAACTCAAAATCACTTTTATATTGATCACGGGCCACTTCGAGGGGGCAACCTCCTTTGAGCAAGCTCAATACAATTAACTTCACGGTGCCTTCATAGGCCTCAACACACACTTATATACTAAGTCTAGGTGCCAATACCATGGGTCAATACCATGTGTCAATACAAACCTGGGCGAATACAAAATATAGATCAACAATTATTACGAGTCAAAACCATGGGCCAATACAAACTATGGATCAACAAAACTATGGGCGACTTACAAAGCATATGCGCCAACAGCAATAACACAAACTATGGATCAACAAATACTACGGGACGACTTACAAAGCATATGCGTCCAACAACAATATACTAACAAAGTAAAGACATGGGTTCCTAACATCCCCTCTCCCTTAGAAAAAGCTTTGTCCTCAAAGCTTTAGATGTGGAAATTGATGCAGAATCTGAAGGAGTGGGTCCCCTGTAGCATCCTTGGGTTGCATTCCGGGCCACTGGCGCCTTTTGAGTTTCAGGGAGGATTGCATGGGAGGTTGTAGACAAAGAAGATCCATATCAGTGACATGAAAAGTGCGCGCAGAATGGTTTTGATCGGCTTGTTGTTTTAGTCGAATTCTTGCCATGTGAAGATTGTCCTACAGAATGAGAAGAAGCTGATCGCGGTTTTGAAGAATTGAGTCACTTGCCTGAACTGGGGAGCTGCTGAAGGTGTATGGAAGAAGAACTGGCAGTGCCTGTCCAGAGACTGCTTCATATGGTGTCCTTTTAGATGTGGTACTATACCACTGGAGCGCTTCCAGGAAATCCATAGAAATAGTTGTCCAAATCTGTGTAGGGATGGGCAAGGGTTCGAGCAGTCCCTAAAGGAGGGTCGTTTCACCCTTGTTGACCTGGAAAGTATCACAGTCAACCACCATCCGTTGAATTGTCATTTTCAATCCCTACCAAAAGAAGTTACATTGTTCTTGGTCATACGTTTTGAGGAACCCAGAGTGCCCTGCTGATGAAGAAGCATGGAGTTCATAGAAAAGATAGCCCCGTTGAACAGATTGCAACCAATTTGGAACAAGCAGAGAAATAGCTGTAAGAGAAACTGGGTCATCAAATGTGCGAGAAGGAGCATCTGCCACCATATTGTCCTTACCCTTCTGGTAAGTGGTCGCATAGTCATAACCCATGAGTTGGAGAACCCATTTCAGATGTGCTGGGGAGGAGACCCGTTGTTCCAGGAAAGTTTCCAGACTCTGGAGATCAGTCTTGATGCAGAAATAATTCCCCAATAGGGATGGCTGCCACTTCTATACTGCATGCAAAATAGCCATCATGTCTTGCTGAGATGTAGATGTGGCAAAATGCTTACCAAAAAGGTCTCGTGAAGGCGGCAAGCCCACTGGTGCAACAAAGACACCTGCATATCTATCCAAGGAAGTAGTGGAGACCGTTGGTGGGTGCATATGAAGGGAATGGAGTTGAGCAGTGACACCATGTGAATTCTTCTTAAGGATCTTTTCCAAGTGATGTGAACTGATGATGCAGAGAGACCCTGGTTGTAAGCCCATAAATTTGTGTTGTGTCCCATTGACTGAAAACTGCATCCAAAGTTCATCAAAATCCCATAAGATGGGGCCAAGTGTGCGTAACCATTGAACGCCCAAAACTACATCACATCCACCTAAGGACAAGGCAAACATGTCAAAGCGTAGGTTATAATATTCCATAGAGATACGCGCATTATGACACTTCCCCTTGCAAAGTAAGGTGCCCCCATTGGCAACCATGACTTCAAAGTTGGAACAAGGATGGACAAAACAATCAGTCTGTTTGGCAATCCGAGGGTCAAGGAAGTTATGAGTGCTACCAGAATCAATGAGTATGGTAAGAGGGAGCTTCTTGAAGTATCCCCTGACTCACATTGTTTGTGGGGTGGTGACGTCAGTTACAGCATGGAGAGAGATCTCGGGTGGGTTGTCTTGAGATGGGGTGTCAACAGGCGGGTGTTGAATGTCGACCTGAACATCTACTGTATCTGGAGCTTCTTCACCAAGTTCTGAGGCAGGCAGAGAATCCACATCCAAGAGATAGAGATTTTGTTGAACACATCTATGTCCCCGAGTGAATTTCTCATCACAATTATAACAGAGCCCTTTTTCTCTGCGTGCCTGCATCTCTGCTTCAGACAAATGCTTGATAGGAGTTGGTTGAGGAGCTGGCGGGATGGGAGGTCGTTTAGAACCCATATTTTGGAAGGGAAGAAAAGAGGGTTTGGAGCGTTTTTGGGATGCAAGCTTGTCTTCTGCCAACTTAGCCAACCCTGGGACTTCCATCATTGTGTTGGGACAGAACATTTTAACCTATGACCGGATTTCATCCTTAAGACCATTGATAAAACAACTCCTGTAGAATTCATCAGACAATCCTTCTGTGTGATTGGCTAGTTTCTCAAATTCTGTCTGATACTCTCTCACAGTGCCACTTTGACGAAGTTTAGTGAGTGCTCTGGTGAAGTCATCAAAAGCACTAGGACCAAATAGTTGCAAAATGAGTTGGAAAAAATTTGTCCATTTTGGCTCATCATGAGCCTTGATGTACCCACGGTACCATTGAAGGGCTTCCAGTTCCAAATGAAAGGATGCAAGTGGAAATTTTTGGACATCAAAAGTATTATCCAGACCAAAATACTGATCTACACGATAGATCCATCTAGTCAGATCAGTACCGTTGAAGCGAGGAAATTCAAGCTTCGGACCACGAAAATTGCTGGAAGAAGAGAACCCATTGGCTGTAGAAGATTCTTGCTGTCGATTATTGTTCATGGCTGAATGCTGAAGATGGAGGCTGAGAAATTTTTCATCAAGATCTTGGATTTTGGTTTGGATGGCTGCAAGCGCTTCCTCCATGGTTTTTACTCCTGCGCGGGTGACAACCATAACCAAGAGATATTTTTTTTTTTTTTTTGGGAATGGATAGAAAAACACAAACAAACGCTGCTTTAGTAAAGGAAAATTTGGATTTGGTAAAAACTTGGAGTGGTAATTGGGGTTTGAGTAGGTTTTAGACACTTTCTAATGGATAGGGAGGCAAAAAATGGGGATTTCAGAAGCGGGGTGAAAGAATGAGAAAATTTGGTAGAGAGGGACAAAGAAGCAGAATTAGGAAAGGAACACAGTGGCAAAATTTGAAGGCGTTTGGGTGAAAATTGAAGGAGTTATGGCAAACCCTAAAAATAGACAAATGTGAGATTTCTGGTCTTGGGAAGTGGAATTTGGGATAGGGTCTTTAGGAATGAAATATGCAAAATGGGATTGCAGGGATGTCAGTGAAGTTTTAGGGAAAACAGAGTTGAAACAGGGATGGAATTTGTTTTTTTTTTTTTTTTTTTCCCCAGAAATGGATCGGCAACAGTGGCGCGAAAGGGATCCGCAACAGATGGATCTGCAATGGCACGGAAGGGATCGAAAACGGCTGGATCTGGAACGACTTTCAGAATAGACCTGAAACGGCTGAATCTGGAGCGGAAGTGATTGGCAACAGTTCAGCTGAAAATAGATATGGACCCCAAGTATGTGCGGCTTCCTATCGGTTCAAGGGATTCACTCGGTCACCAATGTTGTTTGACGGCTTGCGTATTGGGGCAGTACCCCTCACTCCACAGCTCAGGTAAAACTGATAACCGCTTTGCCACAAACGATAGCTCTTGGTTTACCTCACGGGTGTGAACTAGTCAATCAGGTAGGGGTCATTGCCCTTTTCGCTGGTAGGTCCTCTCAATGGGCCAGCTACTTTGGGGTTCCTGTGATACTCCTCACAATGAGTTTTAGGGATTATGCCCAAGTACTTCCCACAGTTAAGTAGATAGGGGTTATTCCCAGATCCGAACTTGCAACAGATGCGAAAAAAAAATTTGGCAGAAATTCCACCCAACGAGCCCAAGAAAGTGCTCTGATACCAGTTGTGAAGAACCTGCAATAATTAATTAATGAAAATACACGAGATATCAAAAGTAACAGAACTCAGAATCACTTTTATATTGATCACGGGCCACTTCGAGGGGGCAACCTCCTTTGAGCAAGCTCAATACAATTAACTTCACGGAGCCTTCATAGGCCTCAACACACACTTATATACTAAGTCTAGGTGCCAATACCATGGGTCAATACCATGTGTCAATACAAACCTCGGGCCAATACAAAATATAGATCAACAATTATTATGGGTCAAAACCATGGGCCAATACAAACTATGGATCAACAAAACTATGGGCGACTTACAAAGCATATGCGCTAACAACAATAACACAAACTATGGATCAACAAATACTACGGGACGACTTACAAAGCATATGCGTCCAACAACAATATACTAACAAAGTAAAGACATGGGTTCCTAACAGACACCCAAGGAGATGTTCGATGCATTGACAAGACTATTCGAAGGGAAGAACATCAATCGAAAGATGGCATTAAGGAACCAACTCAAGAACATAAAGATCCTAAACTCAGAGACCATGCAATCTTATTTCACAAGGGTCTCACATATCAAGGAGCAACTTGAAGCAGTTGAAGAAAAAGTATAAGAAGGAAAGATCGTTATGACCGCCTTGAATGGTCTCCCAAGATCACGGGACTCATTCATTCAAGGGATATGTGCCAGGAATAAGTTGATCACATTCAAAAGACTATGGGAAGAATGTACACAAGAAGAAGCTCGAATTGTGGCACGAGAAGAGAAGATGGGAGCAAATGATGATCAAGCTCTCACAGTTCACACCAGAAGAAATTACAACAAGAGGGAGCACTGCCATCACAACAATAGGGAGAACCACCATCAAAATAAGAGGGAGAACTACGATAGACAAAGGAGACCTATAAGAGATCTATATAACAATAGATGTTATACATGTGATGAGAAGGGACACTACTCTAGAGATTGTCCCAGAAACAGAGGTCCCTGCAAGAAGACAAACAAGAAGAGACATCATGCTCACACTGCAGAAGATGATGAACCTGCAAGGAAAAGAACCAAAGAAGAAGAAAGAGATGATTCTTCAGGTGACGAAGAATATGTCCTGATATAAACACTCACGGGAACTATCACACATGGGAATGATTGTCTTGTAGATAGTGGAGCTTCCAAGCACATGATGGGATACAAAGAATCATTCGTCAATCTATCTGAGCATGAATCACCTCATAAGGTGAAACTTGGGAATGATTACCAATATCCCATAAAAGGAAGTGGAGAAGCTTCCTAAAAGCTAGACTCTGTCAAATATTTGAAGATGAAAGATGTTCTATATGTTCCAGGATTAAATAAGAACCTTCTCTCCATATCAACACTAGATGCTAAGGGAATGAGGGTTGCATTTGTTGATGGCCAAGTCCTAATGTGACCAAGAGGAAAGATGATAGATGATGCAACGGTGATTGGAGAGCAAGAGGTAGGTTTGTACAAGTTGAAGGGACAACTTGAACAAGCATTGGTTCATGACTCCATGGAACCAAGCGAACTATGGCATAGAAGGCTTGCACATGTGCACTACAGAGCACTACCTATTGCAAGCAAGAAGTTTCAAGACTTATAGAAATCTAGACAAGACATGAAGGCATTTGCAAGGGATGTGCGCAAGGAAAGAATTTGAAGAAGGCATTTCTCAGTAGTGAAAGCAAAGTGAAAGGAATATTGTAGATAATCCACTCCGATGTATGCGGTCCAATGTCATCCAGCTCACTTTACGGGTATGTTTATTATGTTTCATTTATAGATGAATTTTCTCGTAAGACTTGGATTTACTTCTTGAAAATTAAGATGAGGTATTTAGTAAGTTCAAGGAATTCAATTCCTTGGTCGAAAATCACATGGAGAAGAAGATCAAGACCCTTCGATCAGATAATGGCAGAGAATTTACTTCGGAGGAATTCAAGAATATTTGCAGAGAATCTGGGATTAAGAGGGAGTTGAGCACTCCCTACAATCCTCAACATAATGGCGTTGCAAAACGAAAGAACATAACGATAATGGAATCAACAAAAGCAATGCTACATGACCAAGATCTTCCGATGCACTTATGGGAAGAAGCTGTGAGGACAACGGTGTATGTACAGAACCGTACTCCTCACCGAGTACTAGATAACAAGACTCCCGAAGAAGATTTCTCTGGTGAGAAACCAGAAGTCAGGCATCTCAGGACATTTGGTTGCTCAATGTACATACATATCCCGAAGGAGAAAAGGATGAAGCTAGATCCCTCAGGAAAGAGATATTTTCTCTCTCATTTGGACACACTACTCACTCACACAAGTTCGCATAGCAAGATAGAGAAGACAAGTTCGCTGGTGGAGAAAGAGAGAAGTTGTAGAAGATATATTTTGGGTTTTCCATTTTTGGCTTGATATCGTGTTAGTGACAAATCTATCTTTGAGGAAGTTGCGGGGTTTTCTCCTTTATGATTTCCCCGAGGAAAACTATTGTGTCTATTGTGTTTTGTTGTGCTTGTTATTCTTTCAGTTAAAGATCCTAGATAATATTGAATTAACGTACAAACTCTAACAGACATGACACATAAGTGCTAGCAAACCATGGACAAATGTCATCCTATCACTAGATTGTTAGACAAATATTTACAAAGGCATTCTCATAGAAAAATGCCTTACGACTTAAATATAATCGAATAAGATAGATGATAGAATGACATATACAATGTCGTAATGATTTACTTATAACATTGAGTAGTCACAATGATTAATGAGTCATGTCCCTTAATTAGGATGTATCCCTTCATATATATATATATAAAGAGGGATACATCTTAATCAGGGGACACGACTCCTTAGTCATTATGATTAGTAAATGCCATAAGTATATTGCAACATCTCATTATATATATCATTTATTTTATTCAATTATATTTATTCATGTCTTGACTCCTAGACCACAACATCATGGAGGTGATATAATTGGTGGTATTCCTTATATATATATATATATGACCCAAATGATGGAGATGAGAAAAAGATGACATTCCCCTTTCTTCAAGACCTTGTAGTTCGCCTACTTGTTAATATGGATGGAATCGTTTTGTTTTTTCACAGGAAAAAAATGTATTTTCTTGCTATTCATTAAGAATCAAAGAAAATGACACAATACATATTAGTGCATCTCCAAGCCAGAGATGTCAAAACTGAGAAAATGAAACATTCAGTCATAATTAACAAATAAATGGCCAAATGGTATAAATAGCCATACTAAAAACCCGAAAATCGTGCATAGGAAAAAAACAGAGGCATCATAGCTAGAATAATGGAATAGAAGAAAATCCCTCAATCAGTCAAACAATGGGATTGATCCCATCCCAACCAACTCCCCCTCAAAAAATTCTTCAAAAAAATGAGTCCCTCAGGGGAGGATAAGGCACTCTTAGAGAGTGCATCAACAACCATATTAAATTCACGATGGATGTGATCGACTCGAAAATCCAGTAAGGAAGATAAAGATTCTTTCACTCTCGTATACCAATGAATTAGAGAAAGCACTTGAATGTCATTTTTACCATTCAACCAATTGATAATGGTTGTACAGTCCCCCACACATGTAGAGAAGGGATACCATTTAATATAGAAAAATGGAGAAGACACCAATAGGCCAAGAGCTCAGCTTTAGTATTAGTAGCTTGACCACATTCTAGTTTGAGATTAAAAACCAGGTCTTCATTGATTATCAAAACTGCACCACATCCTCCAAAAACGTTTTGTGCCGAGCCATAAAAAAAACCAACTACCTTATTAGTGATGAAGGAAGGAGAGTAGAATTGTTGTCATAATAAGAGAAAACATTTAAGGCCTCTAATTTTTATAAGCCTATCATAAAGATCTAAAAAAGTCATGCTCAACATGAAAAAAATATGATAACTTAAAAAAGTCAACCAAAAAAACAAAAACAAACAACTTATTTTGTATGAATTTGTTGTATGTCCTTATATTGAATGTTTAATAGTAAGTGAATCTTTATTCATTTCATTTACTCATACCATACACTTTAAAAAATTTCATAAACAAAGATGGAAGAATGGAAGATCATATGTATTGACTTTTTATATTCTTCACAAGATAATATTATGAATGGTCCATTCGTCTTAACTCTTGGTGTTTCGCACACAATATTATTAAGAATTTTCAACTACGTGAGTGTGTCCACGCTAAAAGTTACATTTGCAATGAATTCGATGTGCCAAGGTTACACAAACTTTATGTCTACATGCATCATTGGTTTACAATCTTGAATTTTAACAAAAGATCATGCATGTACTCATAATGCAACAAAATTAATTAATTTATAAAATGAGTTTATATGTAAAGTTGGTATTGGTTGCATTTTTTTTAATCCATTATTACATTGATTAACCTTTGACTGCCCTATGGTTTCTTGGTTTCTTTTTCAGTTTTAAAAACAAAACAAAACTTTAACATTAAAATAGTATTCTAAAAACCAAAACAAAACTTTAACATTAAAATAATATTTATTTTAAATACGCCTTTTTTAAGATGTTTACATTTATACCATCACTTTATATATTTGAAACCATATTACCTCCATGTTATCATTTTGATCATTCTAATATACACACATTATTTTTCAAGAAAAAAAAGTTCGATCATTCTAATATACACACATTTTTTTTTTTAAGAAAAAAAAAAGTTCATGGCTATTTATTAGGGTGAATAAAAAAAACTTAAGTATTACTTATCCTGAGGATAGTGTCTATGCTTACAGACTATGCAGTCTTAAACTATGTATCCGAATATAAATGTCGATATACAACTTTATGCCAAATAAACCAGTAATTACAACTAATTACATCTTATACTTAATACTCTATTAATATGTAGTAGCTTACATAGTACCTCTAGTCCATGTGCTTCAAAATTACAAAAATGATAATAATGAACAGACCAAAAACAATTAATATAGGCGAATATTGGCCATTACCCGAGGTCGATGGTCAACAAAAGAACTAACCTGGAGTATGCCATCATCTGCCAATAGTAGACCTTTTTTTGACAATAGATCAACTCTATGATTAAAGGATCGAGAGATATGTTGTATAGAATATTCATCAAATTGATCCAGCAAAAAGGTTATTCTCTGTTTCTAGTGAATAAGAGATGCCACACTCAGGCGACGCTTATCTTGCACCCAATCAATAATTGTCATGGAATCACCAAGGATATGTAGAGTGGATAAGTTCTTAGTATGAGAAAATGATAATAATGTCCAAAGAGCCAAGAGTTATACTCTTATATTACTACCCAATCCCCTACTAAGTGAGAGCTCATAATAACAATTATCGGAAATGATAAATAAACCTCCTACTCCACATTTACCATTCGAATATATCAATTTAGGTTCAAAACAGACTTTAGTCTTATAATACCTATAGTGATGTTATTGTAATAATTCACATCTATGACACAATGACCAAAACAACTTAAATAGAACCTTTCTCCTATGTGTCAATATATGGACCAAGGCAACTTGGATAGAAGTGACCCAAGGTTAAAATTTCAAATTCAATTGACCAAGGCAACTTGGATAGAAGTGACCCAAGGTTAAAATTTCAAATTCAATCCAGAAAAGTATTGGATTAAGATCGTGTGTGTCCGTTAGATTTGGAGATTCTTTAGATCTAACGGTCACTAATCACCGAGCCGCCGCATTTAATGCTCTGCGGCTTGATGGTTAGTCTTCGATCCAGAAAAGTATTAGATTAAGATCGTGTGTGACTGCTAGGTCAATAATCACTGAGCTGCCACATTTAATGCTATGCGGCTTGGTGATTAGTCTTCGCTTAATCCTAATTTTATGATTAAGACGACGTGATTTGAACTGCTTAGTACTTTATGAAGGTACAATGACAGTCTTAATCACCACCGCGTAGACGTTGCTACATGATGTTAAGATCCAATCATCCACCGGACCACCATTACTCCATTCGCTTGAATAGTAGCTGGGGCCATGGGGCAGTTGGACCACCATTACTCCATTCGCTTGAATAGTAGCTGGGGGCCTGGGGCAGTTGGGGCTGCACAAATGCATGCAACTGATGCCAGTACCTAGTTGTGGGAAGATGGAAACGTGAAAACAGGTATGGATAAAATTTTGACCGACATAGAACAACAGGTGACTCCAATCCCTGTCAGCTAACTGATAAGGATGCACTGTCAGTTACCAGTATCATTCCCTGCCATCCATTTTTCTGACTGTATTGGGTATCAGGATCTTCCTGTTTCCCATCTTGGGTGGTGCTTCATTCGGCTTAAAAGAGCCCAGAAGAAAATAAAAGAGCAGGCCTCCATAGCAATGGCAGAGCTCAGAGTTTTCAGTCTGAAGCAGGTTTCGGCCGGCACAAGAGCAAGATGATTGCTGGTTCGTCATCGGTGGCAAGGTTTACAACGTCACCAATTTCCTGCAAGAACACCCAGGGGGTGAGGAGGTTCTGGTGGAGGCCTCAGGGATTTTGAAGACGTTGGCCACAGCCCAGCGGCCAAGGGGATGCTGGTAACTACTTGGTGGGCGTTCTTGAAGGTTTCAAAGGAGTCGTTTCTGTAAATAAGCAGAGAAACACTTATTCTAGAAAGCAAGATAAACCTGCTTTTAAGGAAATTCCTGCTTTTGTTATCAAGGAGGAAAAGCCCTGTGCTTTCATCAAGGTGTTGGAGTTTCTGGTGCCACTGGGTGTTGGCTTTGTTTTTAAATCTGCTATGAAGGAGCTTGTCCTGCCTGCCTTCCTAGGGTTGTGGTGAAAGTATATAATTTAGTGAGCTATGAGTAATTCACATAAATTTGGACTACTTTATACCTCCAAG
Source organism: Larix kaempferi (assembly GCA_027924585.1). Taxonomy (NCBI): domain Eukaryota; kingdom Viridiplantae; phylum Streptophyta; class Pinopsida; order Pinales; family Pinaceae; genus Larix; species Larix kaempferi. The sequence goes on along the minus strand of BSBM01000805.1, from coordinate 5,514,217 downwards.
AGAGCAAGGATACAAGGATTTTTCAACTTGAGAAATCATTTGTAATGCATTGAAAAAGAAAAGGATTTTCAACTTGAGAAATTGTAATGAACTCCAAATGACTAAAGCTGATTACAAGATATGAATACAAGACATGCATGATGAACTTGGCATAGTTGGTGGAAATTTAGATGTTAAAAACGTTATGGTGCTAATCTTAAATGGTTTGACTAAAAATTTTCAATGTTTTTTAACTAGTTTGAATGTCACATTAATGAGCTTGGTGACATACAAGTAGAGAAGAACAACATCTTGAGAAGTTCAAACAAAAGATTTTGGATAAGTGCTTACAATGAAATTATATAAAGAAGAAAAGGAAGAACTATGTGCAAGCTAAGTATAAAGAAAACTCCTATAAACCTCATAGAAAAGATGTTCTTTATTATTATTATAACAAAATTATATAAGAAGAAAGGGAAGAAATATGTGCAAGCTAAGTATAAAGAAAACTCCTATAAACCTCATAGAAAAGATGTTCTTTATTACTATTATAACAAGGATGCACCAAATTGTTTCAATCACAAACAATACAAGGAAAGAAACATTCAAGAAGAATAACTTAGAAAAGTGTGAAGACTAGGGTGTATTAATTACTTCATTAATGAATTGTTGAAACTTTCAAGGATGCTTGGTATATAAATTACAGCGTAACTAAACACATGACTAGCAACTAAGAATGGTTTGGAAAGTTTGAACTCTCTCACATATAATTGGAAATGGTAAGGCATTGTAGAATGTTGGTGAAGGTGGCCTAACTCTTGCTACCTTCTTCTTTTTGGAAATAACTTCTCATGAAACTGTCGAATAGTTCTATTCATTTCAAGGATGGTACCCAATGCAAAGTGTGTGTCATAGACTTAGTACTTGAACATGCGGGAATTAATTCGAAGACCTACACAATACATTGGATTGCCAACAACATCTTTGCAATAGTGGTACTAATTGATTGAGCTAACTCTCAAGTGTGAAACTACTAAAATTTTGAGTGAAATGATGCTTCGCTACAATTTTGATAATATGGGGAGCCTACTCATATAATTAACACAACCACAACACACAATTACAACCAATTTGACTTAACTTACACAATTCTAGATTAGATTGTTGTTGATTGATTACTTATCTAGTTTAGGCATATAGCATGCATTCATAGCATAGCCATTGGTGTGATATTAATGGACATAAAACAACTCCAAATTCCAATTAATTAAACAAAATGTACAACTACAACATGGACAACATGAAGTTGTGACAACTAATCAATCAAGTAACAACACAACCCCTTTATTACTTCATTATGGGGTTCATAAATAACTAGCTTGCTCATATTTTCTATATAGTTTATAGAAATTCAAAAACATAAGTGGAAGACCCTTTGTCTTAACCTGTGGTGTTCCACACATGATGATATTATGAATTTTCTAACTAAATCAATGGGGTCGTCTTAACTGTTGTTGTTATGCACATGATAATATTATGAATTGTCTAACTATGTTAGTGCATCCATGGAGTTAGTTGTATTTGCAACAAATTCAAATGTGTCAAGGTTGTACAAAATTTTGTATACATACATCATTAGGCCACAATCAACATAGTTACTAACTTAATGAGAACTGTGACCTCAAAATGAAAACTCTAGTCCTTAACACCTGTATTTTTGCATCAAAAACACCAAAATAAAAAAGTGACGTTAACGGCATTTTTTTAATATAAAAATTCCAGCGTTAAAATTACAATATTGATCAACCATGGCATTAAAAATTCATATTATTGTTAACAAAAACCTTACAATCAACCCCCAAATCAAATTGTGGTGTTACTAGAAGCGCCCATTTTTTTCATGCTTAAAATTGCATTAATTTGAAAACCATTGCCTTAAAAATTTGTATCATTGCAACTCAGATGTCACAAGCATACATGATAGTTTGACGAAGATATAGATCATTATAAATTGGCTTATCCCTTCAAGCATCACGAAGCTTTGCAACTCCTAGACTTTGCAAACTTCTATAGAAGATCTGTGTTGGGATTATCCCATGTTGCATGGCCCTTGATTTGGGTTCTTCTAGGAAATAACATATAAGTCTTTAGGTGGACACAAGCACAACAATATGATTTTAAAAAACTAAATATAATACTATACTTGACACTATTTCTTAACAGATGCCTTAGACCATGCCACGAGAGTCTTATTAATGAAATTTGGCCATCTGGTCACATAAAAAAGAAGAGGTTCAAAGGATCTCTTTGTAAGATTATAGCTCTTCCTTATGTACCTTACATCATTTTCAAAAAATTTGGTGATAATGCATTTGTGTTGGAAATAGTATCTTTTTTGTAGATGCATTCAATTTTCAACATGGATTTGATACACTCATACAACACCTCTCTATCGGGAAAATCTACTTAACACTTAGAACAACCAACAAACACTGATATACATTTCAATGTACCAATAGAGAGGGATAGGATCCAGGAGCATCAAACCAAGTTTGCATGCTTTTAGGTGATTCCACTCTTTAGAGTTATCAGGGTGAGACAATACCTCGCACTATCCAATTTTTTTTAACTTAAACAATTTCAATCATTTTTTTTCACATGTGTAAGCTTAATCACACCATACATAAGGAGGACACATAATGGGCATTGCTATTGACCAAGGTGCGGGGATTGATTTAATTTCTAGCCGAAGAGTATGCTTAGGTGCAATGCTTAAGGTTTTCTTAAGCATGAGTTTCCAACAACAAGTGTTTTAGTAGCGCTAATTCCAAGGAAATTTTATGTTAAGTATGCCAATGCATTTTTGGTGCCAATGAAAATCAAGAATAGTTCCAATGACAAGCCTTAACTTTGACCATGCACCAAGTAAGTGAACCAACTCGAGGGAGTGTTTAAGAAGCACTAGTGCCAACAACATATGTAGACCACATACTTGACATATATCGCATACATTTGAGATGATTAGTCATAGATGACCAATACAACTTAATTTTGTTCTTATATAACACTAAGATAGCAAGGAACCTTCCAAATATTTGTACATGACCTTACATTATCTCTAATTGTTGGTTGTCCCATGGATTTACTCCTAAAAACCATATTTTTTACCATATAAATAGAGGAGCTACACATCAATACTTTCATATTAGATTAAGGGTTGGAGTGCACTCTTACTAATGCCATAATAGCTAGGATTCTTGCACATATATCCCACTACAATCCTCTCATGGGAATAGAACCTCAAATATGTAATGTTCGACTTATTGAAACATGCTACCTACAATATGAAAGTATAATCACGCTTTATTCTCTTTATATCCAATATAGAGAAGCAAAAAATGTTTTATGATGCTTGGTGGAGATCATTTAATGATTGAAATTTATGTGGTACTTCCTTCCTTAAAGAAATTTATCTATCATACATTGTCTTTCCATACAAAATGATAAATAGGTTTTCCTACCTATTTATATGATAATGCCCCACTATTACTGTCCTAAAGTAATATTCTCTTTGAGTAGGCTTACACTGTATAACCTAATATATTCATAAAAAATATTCTCCAACAAATGAATACATCCCTCATTTGATGGTACTTAAGTTCCCATTTTACAAGGGATGTAAGAACAAGCAATATACAATATGTGAATATTTTTACATACCATCTTTACAACATATGCCATAATAAATGGGGTATTACATTCTCTTACCCCTGACCTTGGCATGGATTTATGACAATCATGCATAAACAATTCCAAAGAATTCACAATATTATTTCTAAATTTTGAGTAATGTCAACCTCCCTTGGAAACCAAAATCCTTGCTTCATTCAGTTTGTTGAGATAAACATTATATCATGATTAGTAGTGGCACAAGTACACGATTATTAAAGCATCAAATAAGTAATGCATCCCCGCCATTTTTTTCTCATTGTAATCCATCCCATGCATCCCCAATATTTTTTCTGATTGTAATGCATCTCCATGCCCTTATTTATAGCCAAAATTGAGGCTTCAATGGTAAACTAGCTTCAATGTGAACACTTCCCTTTTGCGTTAGTGTTATAAGGGGTCACTAATGTTTTAATGTTAGTGCATCCTCAACCCAATGCATTAAGTATTTCATCATGTTAATAATGTAATGATATCTAGTCAATTGTATAAGGGGATTGAGTAGAACGACGAAGTCAATTTCCCCATTTTTCAAATGAATATAGTCCAACAATAGACTAAACAAAATCCTAGTTTCTGAGCCTAAACAAGATGAGCATAGGGAGATGGACCCATGGGAGAGAGGTGCCCCTAGATGGAATGCATTGTCATGAGTCCAACAGAGTCGACGGTTTGATGATCCAAGCCATGATCATCATTTTATGGCAAGTTGCAATTCGCCTCCTTAAGTCTTTCAGGGACACTTGGTGAATTTGTGATGGGGGCATAGAAACCAAACCAAGCATCATAATTGAGTTCCATAATCTCTTGCAGTGTGTTTATGTATGTACGACGTGGGTAGGCTTAGGCTACCCGTGGTCCTAGGGTCGGGGGGTTTCAAAAATTGACCTCATCATCCCAAAATTGCATAGTCTCTTACTAAGAAAACCCCTAGTTTCTAGTATCCTTGAACAAGATGAGCACCGCGCAATGGACCCATGGGGAAGACGTGCCCCTAGCTGGAATGCATTGTCACGAGTCCAATGGAGTTGACGATTTGTCAATCCAAGCCATGGTAATCATTTTATGGCGAGTTGCAACTCAACACCTAAATCATAGTTAAGTTCCGTAAGCTCTTGCATGTGTGTTTTGGCATGTCCTATGTGAGTGCACTACCCAGGGTCTTAGGGTTGAGGGGTTTCAATAGTTGATCTTATAATGCCAAAATTGTGTAGTCTCTTACTGAGCAAAACCCTAGTTTTTGAGATCCTTGAACAAGATGTGCACAGGGCGATGGAACCATGGGGGAGAGGTGCCCCTAGTTGGAATGCATTGTCATGAGTCCAACAAATTCGATGGTTCATTTATCCGAGCCACGATCATCATTTTATGGTGAGTTGCAACTCGCCTCCTTAAGCCTTTACGAGACACTTGGTGAATCATGTGCCTAGGGAATAAAACAAAAACCAAGCATCGGAATTGAGTTCTGTAAGCTCTTGCATTTATGTTTGGGCATGTACGATGTGGAAACACTACCCATGATCCCAGGGTCGATGGGTTTCAATAGTTGATCTCATCATGTGAAAACTGCATAGTCTCTTAATGAGCAAAAACCTAGTTTCTGAGATCCTTGAACAAAACAAGAACTGGGCGATGGACCCACGGAAGAGAGGCGCCCTTAACTGGAATGCATTGTCATGAGTCAAACAAAGTCAATGGTTTCTCGATCCGATCAATAGTCATCATTTTATGGCGAGTTGCAACTCGCCTCCTTAAGCCTTTCATGGACACTTGGTGAATCTATTCCTAGGGCATAAAAACCAAATTGAGCATCAGAATGGAGTTTTGTAAACTACTGCATGTGTGTTTGGGCATGTCCAATGTGGGAACAATACCCATGGTTCCATAGTTGAGGGGTTTCTATAGTTTACCTCATCATGTGAAAATTGCATAGTCTCTTACTCAACAAAACCCTAGTTTCTAAGATCCTTGAACAAGATGAGCACCGAGTGAGAGATCTTGGATGTTCATGGAAAAATTACTCTTATGTGATGCACGAATTTTCTCTTGTGTAGCTTGGATTTGTGCTATTTATGAAAACCATAGAGAAGAATATGACATTGAAGAAAATGATAATTATGATGGCCCTTGGTGTAGGGATAAGGTTTTCTACCCTAGTAGATGACATGCATATTGGAGTTAACACCTTGTATGATATTGGAACCTTAAACTTATGGGACTTAAGGATAAGGTATGATCTTGGAGAAACAAGATTGATGAGTATTGAGCTTGGTGTGGTGCCTTGGTTGGAACACGAATCCGTTATTGTATCTTTGATATTCCATGAAGGTATTGTTGTTTGTGTTGTTGCAAGAGTTGAAGACACAGAGTTTGAGGATTGTCACCCTAGGATAGACATGTAGAATTAGAACCTAGCACTAGAGTTGTCTTACCATATCATTGTGTAATGCACCGTGGCTGGGGTTTGGAAACTCTAAGAAATAAAACCATGTTAATGTGAAGAACTTGAGTGATGCAAGATTGATGTTGTATTTAAGATTTAAGTTGTATACAAGATCCTTACGTTTCACCTCTTTTTCATCTTCAACGATTATAATAATTAGTGCACCAAATAAGACCACTAATTTAGCCCTATTTAGTTTTCTACATTGGGTCACACAATTAATGCAAAAAACCTTATTAATCTAGTATGCTTAACCCTTCACCATTATTCATTTATTTCCCTCTCTTATGGTTTCTAGGATTTTCCCACAAATTGAATGTCATCTCCACTCTCCCCTTCCTCATGGTAGTGTGGTCCCTCACTATAAGAATCATGCTACACTTTGTAGTGGGGCGGATTGCCCTCTTCTAGTGGGATTCAAGGGATTGGTTTAGTATGATCTAAGAATACATAGTTCACACACACACACACACCCCATAACTAAGGGTATATCAATTGCGTAAAAATAGGTCACATTTTTATACTCCAAGTACATCAAGTGTGAGAACTAAATTTTAAAATCCACGTAACACTACATGAAGAAAGGGAATGACAATATTCATAAATTTCAACAAGGTCTTCCATGATTTTTTTTTAATGCAGTCTTCATATACAATGCAAACATCACTAATATATGTTAGTAATTACCAAGTAATTTGTTCACTACATGAACTATCAACCAAGTAATTTGTTCACTACATTAAATTTTGACCAAGTAATTAACAACAGTTTTAAACCTCAATCTTAATTGTTAATTTTTCAAGAATTCCAATGGGGTATAGAGGAGAAATCATGATGCCAAAACCATATCGATACCATGGCCCAAATTTGAATAGTGGGAAAATCATTATCATAATCATCATAACAATAGTTTGCAAATATATAGAGGTAAATCATCATCATCATCATCACACATACACACACACACACACACACACACATATGTTCTAGGAGTTTGTGCCTTTCTCTATCTTGGTGTGGTTCTTCTCTCCTGATACTAGACAAAGAAACAACATAATTCTAAGACTTTTTCCACAATGAATTAACACACTTACAAATCGAAACTTTACAATTCAAGCCAAGAAAACTCACCACAAATGGTACTACTATGAGTCGAGAGGGTGTTCCCTCCTCCACGAACCTAGTATCTCATCTATGCCACCCTGCAATAATCAAAATAATTAAAACATGAATGGTATTGCATGCCCAATATACTAAACAACATCTCATGCCGAAACATGGAGGACTGGCATATGGTTCCCTAGGTACAAAATGGCACTCATTGGCCTCTCATTGACCACTAACACCCTTGCCACTTTGACATACATCCTTAAATTGAATCTTTCTCCTTTTACTAGAACTAGGAGCTTGTGCCTTTCTCTATTTTAGTGTGATTGTTCTCTCCGAATACTAGACAAAGAAATGACATAATAATAAGACTTTTTCCACAATGAATTAGCACACTCACAAATTGAAATTTTACAATTCAATCCAAGAAAACTCACCATAGATGGTACTATGATTTGAGAGGGTGTATCCATCCTCCGTGACCCTAGTCTCTTAGTTATTCCACCCTGCAATAATCAAAAGAATTAAAACATGAAATTTAAGCAAAAATGCCTAAAATCAATGAATGATCTCACCATGAATATTTTAGGCAATGGTGGAGATTCACTAGCAGTTGGAGCACTCGGTTGCACAAGCTATTCTGACGGAGCATCTCCTATCACATCCACTATGGTATTATCATGGGATGGTGATGGGGGGGTGTGGATGGGGGTGAGGTGGTGATATCAAAGTAGATGTTATAGTGGTGGCTACAGTATGGGATACTGGTGGGTGTTCAACAAGTGCATGTGATGGAAAATGTGGTGGGAATGGGTGAGGATAAACCCCCATGGGTTGTACCAGAGATGAAAGTACCCCAGGGGATGAAATTGGTATCCCAAGAATTAGGGAAAACTAGCCAAAGACCGGACCTTGCATGCATATTAGGACAAATGATGGGAATAAAGTCGACAATGGTGATAAGTGAGGTGGTGATATTTCTGACTTAGAAGGGAACGAGGCCACCTGCATACACGTTTAAAAATATTTTAATTAGTTAACCAAACTAAGATAACAAAATTAACATTTAAACCAATTTAACTTCACACATGATACCTAGGAAGGTGATGATGCATCCACCCCATGTGGACAACGTCCATCACTATATGGTACGATAACCTGTAGAAACATTAAATGAAGGCAGCCATTATACACAAGCTAAAATCACATTCAAAATAAAAGCATCTAGAATATGGACTGAAAACATATGACAAAATTTGCAATGAGGGATCATTTTAATTCATGAACCACTCACTCCACCATACCTGAGTGTGTGGTACACCAAATGAGCAAGTTGCCGCAACAACTGCATCTATGGCAGAAACTAACATTGCTGCATCATCTAGTGTCGTAGGTGTGATATTTGGGCGTAGCAACCGCAAACATCATATAATTAGATATATACAAAGAAAATATAATAATAGATATAATCGATGAAGAAAAAAGAGATGGTCAACAGACTAACCTCCTACATAAAACTCTCAAGTTTGTTGGCCTCCATTGCCCCATAACAACTCTGCACACAGCTTGAACATCTATGAGGCTCAAGTGAGGCTTCTTGTTTCCTCTCATGTACATACCCTATTGTAGGGGATGAAGGACCTAATCCTCCCCCAACATCACCTGAATCTCGATCCTCGCGTGATAATGCTACAAAACTATTATGCTACACCAGTTTGTGAGTCACGACGGTTAGGGATGTCTAGGTATGGGAAATGCTCTCCCCTATCGGTAGATTATAGACAAGGGAGTTAGGCCTTCACCTAGGAGGACGAGGACCTAGCAATGGGTTACGCCTATAATTCTATCTATCTTGTGCAAACCCATGATGCACCCCATGAAATTCACCAATGCCAAAATAGTTGACATGGTGACCTATCACAAACTTTTCCCATAATTTCCTAAGGAAATATAAAGGCACCTCCCTAATATTGTAGGGAGGTTTGTCAAATACCATAAACCACCTTTCCATCCAATGGTATCTGAATGGTTGGAAGGTGCACCAATCCATACAACTGCATTTCTTTGTCACTAGTAGATGTAACTGAGTTCTCAGGTCAATAAACAATGTCATCAACTGTTGTTTGGTGATGTTCAAGTCTCTAGATTGGTCTTTATTTAGACCAATCCTATAGTATCGAAACATTCTATCCTTGTAATCAGACATATTGGTTAATTGTCCTTAGGCATCTACGAAGGAATATATAATCGCCTCTAGTGAAGTGGCTAGTGACAATTGGGTGGCATCTCTGGTATTTTTCAATTGATTACAAAGGGTTCTAAGAGATCTGCAATCCGCATCAGTTTCAATGTTAACATTTTTGGTTCTTGATTCGGGTTTGGTGCATCTTAGTGTGGCAATGATTTGTTTGGGTTATCTCCGGGATCCATTTTAATTAGTTTTGCTGCAACTTAATAATTTTTTTCGATTTAGTTAAAAAAATTAGTTTTATTTGATTGTTTATAAGTTTTAAACAAAATACGAAATTAAAAGACAAACAAAAAGGAAAAAATAACTTGGAATCCAATGAAGATGAAGGCAATAGTCCCCTGTATGATTGGTTGGCTCTTCGGGCACTCCAAAGTAACCAATCATTTTCTCAATATCCCCTAAAACACACAAGAAAATAAACAGAGGAATGCATGCACTCTTTAGGAATGCGCTCGCATTCATAGCGTGTGCGCGCTTTGGGGTTGCGCTCGCATTCATTTCACGTGCACACTTTAGGAATGCATGCATGCTCCTATAGGGAAGACTTGACATCCTTGTTAGCGGTTTAGGAATTCCCGAAGTTGGAAAATTAGGAACGTGAGTGTGTTCCTGACAATGTGCCTATGTTCATGGGTGAGCGCATTCTTGATGACCCCATTGCCTCTTTTGAGGCCATCTTCTTTGTGTGAGCGCCCTTAAAATATGTTAATACTTTGTAGCTAAGAAGATTCAAAATGTCAAAAAAATATCTCATAAAAACATGGTGCTATTGGTAACACCATTTTCTATTTACATTGAATTTTGATCTCTCTAATATGAACTCTGCGTTGATCCTACTGCTAGTGCACTATTTTATACCTATGTACAATGACCAAGACACCTTAGGTAGAACCTCTCTCCTCTCTTTCTTTAATGAACACAATGGAAAAGATAACTTGGATAGAACCTCTTTCCCCTCTCTCTTTATCTTTAATGCATACAATGACCAAGATAACTTGGATAGAACAGAACCTCTCACCTCTTTCTCTTTAATGCAACTCCTTGGATGATGGACTTAGTACACTTTGTTAAAAATACCTCTTAAACAATAATGTTTTTTTAATAACAAAAAAAACACTATGCAACAAAACAAATCTCTCTCTCTCTCTCTCTCTCTCTCTCTCTCTCTCTCTCTCTCTCTATATATATATATATATAAATATGTGTGTGTGTGTGTGTGTAATATTATGAACCAGCAATCCCTCCTTATGATGCAAAGGAGGCCATAAAAAAAGAAGACATGTTAACATTTAACATGTATTATGGGGATTTGCACACAAACCTACACTGGAATCACATGATTTCATTGCAATGGTTAGGTTTTAAACTCAACTTTTCCTATTTGTATCAACTTTTCATGATTACACCAATGCTAAGTGAAGATAAATGTTGTGGGGCATAATACTACTTGGAAAAGAAATACTAAACCATCCTTGAAATGAAATAACTATTTAAAAAATACTTTGCAAAATCACTTAATTGCCCTAATATGCAAACCAAATGTTGTAATGGTCCTTAAATTTTGCAAAACTCGAGTATAGATAGAAGTGCAAGGCTAGAAATTATTTAATTATTAGAAAACTAATAGGAGAAACTATGAACAATCGCATGTAAAAATAGGAAATTCAATGTGAGGATCGGACTTATATCTTCTTCATGGCCTCAGAGTTCACACCCATTCGTTTGTTGGACAGATGTTGTGGGGCATATTACTACAACCCACAATATTCACAATCATTTCCCTTGATAGCATTTGAATGTGTATGTGGGATCAAAACCCTAACATCAATTCCTTTTCATAGGAATTAGTTTCGCCAACTGTCCATGCACATGAAAGTATCATCACTTTAATGAGTAATCCAAACAAGGCCTCCAATTGCAAATCAATGAGTGTTTTTAGAAATATCATCACAAAGCATAACACTTTTACATGAGCTAGGGTTTTAGTCAATTTTAGGGAAATCAAATGGAAATAAAGATAACATAAATATGAATGATGCCCATTTGTTTTTCTAAGGGCCTTTACTTCTTCTTCCATATCCTTATGCCTCTCCTTCATCTCTTCTAAAACTAACAACAAAAATGAATATGTCAATTCCCTCCATCTATTTGAATTTCAGGTTAGTTGAAATTAAGATGGAGGTTTGTTTGCAGGGGGGTTTTATAAGATCTTTGTTGCAACATTTCCATTGACCTTAAGTATTTACATCAATGGATTAGGTGTTTACTAAGTATTTGTGCATAACTGAACATGATCCATAGTAAATAGAGTAAGGGGGAGAGCACATCAACAAAACACACCCTGCAAACCTGAAGGGTGGTAGCGATAAAACTACGAGAGAATAATATAATAGGCAAATATTTAAAATAATTGTACTAGATATGGGAGGGTTTTGATTGGAAAATACCTTGAAAAATAAGTCATCTAGCAAAATTGTCTCCTTGGTAGGGTGGTCAATCCAGTTTGGAGAAGATATGCCATTCATGTAGTCATGGGTATGGATAGAAACACCTGATAATGCACACGAGGATTCAAGCAAGATGTTGTGAGATCAAAAACACTCGAAGAAAGCATGTACAACAAATCTTGATGATGGATGTTACTCTACCATGTAAGGTAGTTTGAAGCACCCTAACCCTTATTATAAAGAGCATTGTTGTATTGTTAAATGAGAGGCCATGTTTAAAGATAATCACTAGGATCCATTCTTGTGAACTAGTTTGAAGCACCCTAACCCTTATTATAAAGAGCATTGTTGTATTGTTAAAGGAGAGGCCATGTTTGAAGATAATCACTAGGATCCGTTCTTGTGAACATAAAAAATGGAGATGAGAGTACCAAGCCAAGTAGCATCTTGGGATTTGATTGAAAAAAATCCAAAAAAATGAGAGTAGTGATGACCATGCCTCCCTAGAGGGGAATGAATCCATGAGTGAGCACTTTAATTACAATTGAGACACCAAAAACTTCTTGAATATTGGCCTCGATGAGAAAAATTTCCACTAGTAACCATGGTATGATCCTTAGGACACGCAAATACTCCAATGCAAAGCTTTGCAAGATGATGCTCTATAGCCATGCACAGTCTCACCACGAGTAGTTGAATTAGCAAACCCATGGTGGTCTCCCACATCAAAAGCTAAAATGGAGGACTTACCCTAGGAATGCATGGCCTCTATGGATGCATTGCATATATGAATGTAATGCAAGCCATCATTTGCCATTTCCATTCCACCACTCCATTCCTTGAAGTATAAGAAGCACTATTGCTATTGTATTTGAATTTGAGGACGATGCCATGACTGAGCCTATCATGTACTTGCTTGATGGAGACAACATTAGGATCGACATAGATTAGAGGAGGACTTGGTCACCACAACAAGGAGGAGGGAGGACATGACAAAATGAGGAACCTTCTAGGAAGTCACAATTGATGACAATAGTTTGTAATAAACCAAATGATTAGGGATGAGGTGGTAATAATGACGACCAAACAATACATGGAACAAGGAGGGTGGATAACTAGAAAAGCATCAATGGTAATCCAAGGCATCTTAATGACTCCAAATGCTTACAACATCCCATCAAAACATAAGCTTCACAAAGTGGAACACTTCACTACATAAAATCAAACTTTCCTTTTTATTTTCAATTTATATAACACATATATGAAATTACAAAAGATGCCACTATTGGAATGCTTAAAGTCAAAGGAAAGGAAATGTTGTCACTAATATAAGATATAATTTAATTAAAAGAAGTTAAGAAATTTCATTTCCAATTTATTTGATCATAAAAGAGTTTGACTAAATCAATAATATTTTAAATTTATAAATTCAATTAAAAAAAATTAATCTTAATAAGTATAATAATCATTATCACAAGATGATGATTATTATACTTGATTGAGTATAGTTGTTAGGGATTTCAATCATGAACTGATCTTTTGTCCAAGAAGGCTGTATATTCTTATGATGGCATCCTTTTTTTGAGGAATTTATGAAAGGTGTTTCAATATCATAAAGATCTGTTTATTTAAAGGCATAATTTCTAGTTTTCTATTTGTCAATAACAACTGGCCACTGGATTACTGTTCTAAACTTTTGATAAGTCAGTGATGATAGTTGGATCATTAGTGGTGAACTCGTTTTTGTATCCTGTTTAGTTTGCCCGTTGGAACTATTGTTACAAGGAGATTGGATGAGATAACTTGTTAGTGAGGTGGATTTTTTGCACCCGTGGAAGGATGGTTTGCTAATATGAAGCAATGAATTTTGTAAGTTTTTTTTTTTTTGATTTTATGAATATCAAGAAATAGGGTGTTTTTCTATTTGAAAAAACAATTATAATTATTAGATATATTTACATCTTTCTTGAGTGGATTAAGGAGATAACCTGAGTGTAACAAGTGTACAGTGGAGATTCATTTTATGGTTGTCTTATCTTGTTATGTTCAAATGCATCTTGATTAAGATTTAAATAAGTTTTAGTTATTCGGTGGTTAAGAAAAGAGATATGTTTATTAAATAGTATTTGTTTTTATGTTTATATTAATTAGTTTAATATTTAACCTTTGTTTAATAACCAACCATCTTCACAAAACTAAGTGGTTGGCTACACCTATCGATGGCTATGCTAGTTTTTATTTATATATATTTTGTAGTACTAACAAGACTTGCTCGAGGTTTAAACTTTAAACCTATTATACCTCAAAAGTGTACCTTATGACCCATTAGTATACATCTCAAAGGTCTTTCATTTTTATATTTTAATTTTAATTTATAAAATTAATATTATTTGAAAATTAGTCACTCAAGCAAGTGATTGTCTTCATTATTAATTCCAAAATTATTATTGATTGTCTTCATTATTAATTTGAGAACTAAATAAATTATAATAATAAATTTTGCCATATTAAAAATTAAAAATCATTGCACGTAGAATTTTTGTCTAGATTTATATCATGTTATTATAACCATTATGTCACATCTACCTATTATTATAACCCGGGTGGTTGGGGCGGTCGGCTGTTGCCGTCCCCACCCGGGTTCGACCCCGGACAATGTTGACTGTGCTGCAATTTGAACTTGGAACCTGTGATATTCTGTCTTAATATTTTATTTTATAAAAATACAATGGCAATCTTAATCACCCTGCAAAATGCCAATGAATGTTATCCAATAAACCAAACGTGGAGATCCACCTTCAGTCTCTTCAGTTGAAGGGCAGCTGGCGCTTTACAAATGCAAGGGGTAGTTGTAGCCGTGGGAAGATGGAAACGTGAAAACAAATTAGGTATATTTTTTAATTTTGGCTGAGATAACCTGTGGCTCCAATCCCGGTGCATTACTTTATAAGGATACCATTGCCCACTGCCAATATCAATCCAGGCAATTCAATTCCTTGTTATTACTGTCTTGGGTATCAGGATCTTCCTGTTTCCCTTCTTGGGTTGTGCTTCAAAAGAGCCCAGAAGAAAAGAAAAGAGCAGGCCTCCATAGCAATGGCAGAGCTCAGAGTTTTCAGTCTGAAGCAGGTTTCTGCCCACAAGAGCAAGAATGATTGCTGGGTCGTCATCGGTGGCAAGGTATACAACGTGACCAACTTCCTGCAAGAACACCCAGGAGGAGACGAGGTTCTGGTGGAGGCCTCAGGACGGGACGCCACCAGGGATTTTGAAGACGTTGGCCACAGCCAAGCGGCCAAGGGGATGCTGGATACTTACTTGGTTGGCGTTCTTGAAGGCTTCAAAGGGGTTGTTTCTGTCAACAAGCCGAGCAACAGTTCTTCTAGCAAGCAAGATAAGCCTGCTTTTAAGGACATGCCTGCTTTTGTCATCAAGGAGGAAAAGCCCAGTGCTCTCATCAGGGCTTTGGAATTTCTGGTGCCTCTGGTCATTGTGGGTGCTGCCTTTGTTTATAAATCTGCCATGAATGAGCCTGTGCCGTCTTTCTAGAATAGTTAATGGGGTTTTGGTAAATGAACAGATATATCTAGTTGGTTTGTTTTGGAGCAGAATAACAGGTGTAGTTAATGTGGTTAGAGTAGTAGTTCAATTTAGTCTGGATTTCTATGCAAATGAAATATATTTTGTAAGCTTCTACACTTGTTGATTTATTCATCTGGCCTTTGGCTTTCAGAAATCTGTATGGGTTGTATATGTATGCTTTGTTTGTTGGTTGAATTCCCTGAATTCCCTGTGAGTGAGTTTCAGTGTTTCTGCTGAAGTTCTCCTTCAAGTAATCCCTCTGCCCTGCTATCTTGTAATGTCAAGTGGCTGAAAGACTTATTGCATCCATTAGAGCACGAGTTGATCAACTAGTATCATTAAAGTAAAAGTTCTTTAAAAGTTAATTCAGAAATGAGAAGAGTCTTATCATGATCCAAAATTAGTACAGTACATGATTATAAAGGAGTTTTATAAGGTGAAACAATACTCTTAGAGAATTTGTCCAAATTTTATACAAGGTTAAAAGACTCAATCAGTAATTACAATAAATATTTAAAAAAAAATATAATGACGTAATAATACTATTATTATGTGTTATCTTAATATATACTTATAACAAATAATACAAATATTTGATCTATATATATAAATGAAAATACAAATATTTGTATATAGGAAAGAGAGAGATTTGATTTATACACTTAATATTTCCAAAATATTTTTTATATGAAAATGAGAGATTTGATTTATACACCTAATATTTCCAAAATATCTTATATATGAAAGAGAGAGATTTGATTTATACATCTAATATCAACATTATTGTATAGAGAGAGAAACAGAGAAATTCCATAATTACACAAAAAAGATACTATAAATATAATATTTACATATAAAGATTGTAACAACACAAATATAAATATGTTAACAATAATCAAATTTATATTTTTAAATATCTATATATGTAGAACCAACTCCATTTCACAACTCCGTAATATGGGAGAAACTCACGTTCAGAGAAAATATGGTAAGAGATTTGTCTAAAATACTTAAAATACTTGGGATAGACACAATTGCCAATAATATTATTTTCCTTATAAATAAATTTAAAATGAGAATATCATAGATGGATGTTAGAACACATTATTGAGAGTGCAATAATTATGTAGCTTTGATAATGAAGGAAATCTTAAGTCTATTTGCAAGTTGAAGAAATATTTATATAGTTTAAAATATTATTAAAGTCAATTTGAGTTTAAAATGGACCTCATAAGAAAAAAGAGTCATTGATGAGTTTGAATTCAAGAACCAATAGAATTTCAAGAAAATGAGTCAATTATGATTGTTCAATTGACATATTTGTCATAAAAAAAACTAACCACAAAGGAGATATTGAAAATAAGAAAAACATAGTTTTTTTTTCTTTTCCTCCAAAATTCATAACTCTTATTTTAACCATTATTTTACTATTTTCCGTAATAGGCTCATTTTAAACTTCAAAATGACTCTAATGACACATAGAAAGAAAGACAAAATTCATGAATATATTTTGAAGATTAATTTGAAAATATGGCGACAGGTCAAAAAGTAAAATAAGTTGGTTGTAAATTATCTATATGGATAATTTGATCACAATTTATAGAAATTTTAGGATGATAAAAACTATGAAGGTTATCGATGATCCATATAATTTGATCACAATTTATAGAAATTTTAGGATAAAAACTATGAAGGTTATGGATGATTTTGGTTTACATTAGTTTTTTGGTATCTAAAGTTGGAAATTTAACAATGGTGTATATATATCTCAACCTAAATAATATATTGTTGATGTGTTTGACAAATTTAAAATGATTTTTTTTTAAAGTTTTCATCATACCTCTAATTTTTAGTAAATCGTGCACTTATTGTAAAGATATCCTTCACACTAAGAGGTTTTACTTTATTCTTAAACAACTTGTTGGAAGTTTGATTTATTTAACTCATTGTAGATTAGATATATTCCTTTTGGTTAGATTGGTTGCTAGATATATATGGATTCTAAAGGAAATCCATTGCAAGGAAGTGTCGATCCCTCGACATTTCCATACTGAAAGGTATGGGTCCCCCTGTTTTTAAGAACATGATTCTTGTGGTTGCACCTAGTAGCATCATGCTACCTTGTGTTCTTCATTTGATTTTAAAATGGTTTTCAACTAAAGCTCTTAACAATGCTGTTGCGTGTTAGTTTGGAGCTAAGTATAAGTTTATGTTTTGGAGATAATAAGGGTGTTTTTTTTTCCTATGCTTTAATTTTTTCCAAGATGGTCATACATTTTTTTGAGTATTTATTATGACAAAAAACATAGGTGTCAAATTTGATGACAATTAGATAGAAATGTTTTTTTCTTTTCTTTTTTAAAAATATCAGCTCCCTTGGAGTCACCCTACTATAAGTGGGGATGGGTTTCAATCTTCAAATCATTTCAAGCACCTTGGTATGTCATGATTTAGTCTATTTGTAATAGTTGGTATATATGCACACTATTTGATGATTGGTTGCATAATGATTTGATCAAGTATGATAAAATTTTATGATGATAAGAACCATGAAGGTTATGGATGATCTTGGTTTACATTAGTTTTTTGATATCTAAAGTTGGAAATTTAACAATGGTGTTTATATATCTCAACCTAAATATGTTGTTGATGTATTTGACAAATTTTAAAATGAATTTTTGTAAAAGTTTTCCTCATACTTCTAATTTTTAGTATAGCATGAAGTTATCATAAAGATATCCTTCAAAGGAAGAGGGTCCTACTTTATTCTTAAACAACTTGTTGGAAGTTTGATTTATTTGACTCATTGTAAAGTAGATATATTCCTTGTGGTTAGATTGGTTGCTAGATATATATGGATTCTAAAGGAAATCCATTGCAAGGAAGTGTCGAGCCTCTAAGAGTTCCATATTGAAAGGTATGGGTCTGCATGTTTTTAAGAACATGCTTTTTATGGTTGCACCCTGTAGCATTCCCTGCATTCATGTGACCTTGTGTTCTTCATTTGATTTTAAAATGGTTTTCAACTAAAGCTTTCAAAAATGTTGTAGCGTGTTAGTTTGGAGCTGAGTATAAGTTTATGTTTTGGAGGGAATAAGAGTGTTTTTTTTTCCTCTGCTTTAACTTGGTTTTTCCAGGACAGTCATACCTTTTTTGAGTATGTATTATGGAAAAAAACATAAGTGTCAAATTTGATGACAATTAGATGGAAATACTTTTTTCTTTTCTTTTTTAAAAATATCATCTCCCTCGGGGTCACCCTACTATTAGTGGGGATGGGTTTCAATCTTCAAAGCATTTCAAGCACCTTGGTATGTCATGATGTAGTTTATTTGTAGTAGTTGGGATATGCACCCTATTTGATGATTGGTTGCATAATGTTTTGATCAAGTAGATGATGCGCCTTAGTGGAGAGTGTGCCATGAGGTACATGATATATATTGTTGGCCCAGGATAAAAATTATCCAAAACGACCCCTTTTCTAGCAATGTTCAAGACATGAAATTTGGTATAAATTTTGGTGCTCGACATAGTTCCACATGTCAAAGTTCCAAGGGCATAGTTCCTCCATGCCCCGAGGGGTTTTCAGGGTCTTTGAAGCAACCCAAAACCTTGAAAATTCATGAAACAACTTGGAACTATGCCCCCTGTGGATTTTTTGCTTCAACATATTCTAGTAAAAATGGAATTTTTTGGGCCATTTTGGATTAAGGAAATAATACGCCAATAATATCAAGCTTGCCTATAGAATCCAATGTGAACCATTGACCATCATGATTTGTCTCCATTGTGATCATTGAGTGTGCACAATAATCCCATGACTAGGTGTCTTCTCACTTGATCTTTGGTAAATTGATAACAAGTGAAGTTAGAAGGTTAACTATTCGCTATTTGGACATTGATGGTGGCCATTGACATATTGAGAAGTAAGTTTAGAAGTAGTCTAAACATTATATGATTTGGACTTTTTTCGGCTATCATCGAACTCCAACCATACAATTTATGGTCAACTTGCAATTTTTATTGTTTAGATTGCATTTTTTAATTCATAAATAGATTTACCACCCTCAAGTACCTTTAACGCACTTGGATTACGGAATCTCAACAACTTATATTGACAATTCCAACAATTATTCTCAATTTTTTTATTAAATTTATATTTTTTTTTCAAATTATAACAAGTTTATACTATTTCATATTCATCAAAGCATTTATGAATCTTGTGCTTTTTGGTAAACGCTTATTTAAAGCACCAAAAGAAACACTTGGTTTGTGCATAGGATAAAAAAAACTAAAACGCCTCGTTTTTCCGGTGGTTTTTTAGTCAATTCCGGTTTAAATCTGGTCTGAAAATTGCAATTTCTCCAATGCTGTGATTTCAACAATCACGATAATTGGTCCTAGACTAAATGCTTGATTTTAAAACTACCCAAATCGTCGAAATCACGATTGGAGCAACGAAAATTACGATTTAGGCAATTCTTCATATGTCGGATTCCAGCGATTGGGGTTGTTTTGGTTGTTCCTTATACTACTCCCTTGGTTTGTGTGATAATGGATGGATGAGTATAACGAATATGTCACAACCGTGGGTGAAGGTATTAAATGCATAAACATGGGTGAGTGAAGGTGATAAACGTTCGTGAAAGTATAATAAATGTATGACTCAAAATGCATTTTGTTAAATGATAAAGAGATTAATCACCTTGGTTGATGTATGCATTATTGCATGTTTATTAATTTTTCTATTCATTTCCAAGATTAAATTTGCGTTGCCTCATAATCAATTCGAATAACTACATTTGAGTTGTACTCTTTAAATTTTTCAATGGAAATATGAAGAGGCATAAAGAATGATTAATGAAAATAAGTTTAAAAAACGAAGATGCATAAAGAATGATTAATTAAAATAAATTAATAAAAAATTCTTTAAATATAATGGAATTCAAAATTAGTAAAGGCAATGCATGTTAAGTTATGAAAGCGAAGAAATAGAAGAAAATGTTGAAAAGTGAAAACTAAAGAAGAAAAATCTTAACCTAGAAAGAAAATACATGACTTTGCCTTTTCGAAACATACAAGCATTTCTAAATTGCTTCATTTGGGTGTATTTCACCCAAACACATTAATGAAGCTATGGAGAAATTTTCCAATAAGGTTATTAGATTTTTCCTTTATTGCTAAATTGCTTCATTTGGTGCATTACACCTGGACCCCATGAGGAAGCCCATGGAAATACTTTCCAATATAGCTAGTGGTCTTTTCTCCCATGGGAAATCTCTTCACATGGTGCACATCTTGATGAGTTTGACTCTCTCATGTAGTCAAGTTTGCCTCTCCCATGTAGTCAAGTTGACTCTTCTATGAAAAAACTCTTCAATTGGAAAATTGATTGCTAGGCTTCTCTCACCACTTTGGTGCATTTGGTAGGCCTTTCCATTAATTTGATCTTCTCTATTTAGCTTGACAATATCTTTCTATTTAGTTTTCTTTTTTTCATTCTTACCTTTTCATCTTCTAAAGCACAACTGAGACAAATAGAGAGCCTTTCACCTCCATTGTGAGTTGCATATTTGAACTCTTACAATGACAAATAGTTGGAGATTTGTGCTTCTTGAATTCAACCCAACTAAAAAGGTCCCTCCGTAGCCCCTGCGATTCTTGCAACCTCAAGGATTCGGAGAAATATGGCAAATGGAGAGTGGCCCTCTTATGCAAACTTCTAGCAATTATCATGGCTTCCACACCGTGTTTTACAACCTCAAGCATTCGAAGAAATATGGCAAATGGAGAGTGGCCCTCTTATGCAAACTTCTAGCAATTATCATGGCTTCCACACTGTGTTTTAGAAGGAGATTCATGCATACTCTTAAAGGTTTTTCTGATATCTTAAATATATTTTTATCATATTTCCATTCATTGGTTTGGACAATATTGCTAGTTCAAGCACCAAAAGTGTTTTACACGATAAGGTTGTTTCCTATATTGAAGTTCAACACTCATTTTCTCACTCCACAAATTAAGGCGGGATGAGTGCCACATGTTTGGAGAAATCACTTTGATATTTTAAATGGGTATGTAACAAATTTTGATTCCATTACCCATTGCAAAAGTTATGAACATATTTCATTACCCATAGTAGAAGTTATAAAAAAATTATAGCAGTAGGTTGGCTGCCTAAGAATTTCCTTATGAATGTCAAAAATAGCTAAACTAGCCTTTTGGTGGAGCTGTAGTTTCACCTACGAGTATATAAAGGCCATTTGATAGATTTAGAAATATAACATACCCATGATACTCCAACTTTCTACCTTTGTATTTTTAGTCCCTACCTGCTCTATGTAGCTGGGACTCTTAGTAATCGATTCTTATCGATTTGCGTATTTTTTTTATTTAATGTCTTTCTCTATATGAAATTTATCCGATTCTCCAAATTTTTTCTTAAGATACTTATTTATTTTTTCCACATGGCTAAACCTCATAACTAGAGATGATATTGCTATTAGTTTCATTAGTTTCATCTAATATTTC
Source organism: Larix kaempferi (assembly GCA_027924585.1). Classification (NCBI taxonomy): domain Eukaryota; kingdom Viridiplantae; phylum Streptophyta; class Pinopsida; order Pinales; family Pinaceae; genus Larix; species Larix kaempferi. The sequence goes on along the minus strand of BSBM01000805.1, from coordinate 5,492,148 downwards.
TCTATTGGGATTCATATTCTATGGAAACCCCTAAGTTTACCCATTAAATATTCAATGTCTCAGATAGCTACATTATTAAGTTGACAACCACATTAATTTGTTGTTGAAATATGACAACCACATTAATTTTTTGTTGAACTCTACATTAGAGGTGGCGATGCCTTACTGCTTATGACCCTCATCAACCACTATCCTTGCATTTCCTTCTCATTCTCATTGATATTTCTACATGGCTTGGATTTCATATTAGTTCTAAAAGCGACATGCCCACAGGAAAGAAGGAAGTGACATGAGGCCGCCTTAAGCCAGTGTTCCACAACACAAGGGACTTAGAAGTGACCAAGGTGAGCTATATCATGTAGGTAAACTCCTACTTTTTCTTTTGTTTCATCAACTATATCAATTACTGATTTTGCATCTGAATATATTAGATCTAGGAACATGATCCCACTATTATTTATAACACCTTGGAAACCCCATTTGCAATCAGAACAAAGAACGAGATTAGTCCTTGTACAATGGATATCTCGTATTCCTACTTATAAGCCATCCTATTTGTCCTGAAAAGGTTTAAAACCTATAAGATAGGAATCCCAAATAGTGAAACTTACACGCAAAGTATGAGGATGCCTACATAGGCTATCAACTCAACAACAACAGTTTGTTCCATGCAACCATTTAAGAAAATCACCTTGTCACATGAAATGCTTGAATGCCCTTCCTATTCATTATTTGATCCAACAACTACTCCAAAATTTTTAAAGAGGCCGTACCCAATTAAAATATTGCATTTCTCAGCATACAAAATTTACACAATGCAGAATTTAAAAGATTATAGGAAAATTTTCATTACCATATTGGCCAACTTGGTGAGATTTGCTTTATCCCTAAATCTCTTCCCTAAAATCCGAGGGGAACATGATTCATGCCGAGCTAAGGTGGCCGCTAGAATTGCATAGGGGATTGAATAGTAATCGTATCCTCAACAACAGTAGCAGAGCCCCACAAAGGGGACCTAATTACCGCCAAAATTCTAGGGCCACTAGTGCTTGCTAAGTTGTCAAAGTTAAAAGCATCAATTGGAAACTGACCATTCATTGCTCCATAACATATGTTGGAATATTCTTACCATCATTTTTATATTTGCATGCATTCTGCATGCATCCAGTCATCAGTATGGTAGTCTCCCCAGCACCTAGAGCCTATGTTCAGCCCCCTATAGCCTGTTTTTAGCCCTCGGGATCTCTCCTACCTACCGAGTGCACCTTGTTTTCCTCACCTGGATGACTAATGCACCCTACTACACTACTTGGATCACTAACAGTCAGTTGCAGCATTGATTAACCAATTCTTGCATTTACTGCTCAGTTTAACTGCCTGTAGATTCCATTTGTCTATATCGGAGTGCCACTTGACCTACTGACAGCCTCATTAGCTTCATGCACCCTCCTTGGAGTCTCCATCCCTTGATTTGTGCTCACATGACTCAGTTAGACTCAGTTAGACTCATTTGACTATTGTGACTACTACCACTAATTGGGTGATGTCTCTAATGCTATACAAGCCACACATTGAGGAGAATTCGAATGACCTTAGGAGTGCTTCAAATTCATTTGATTGTATTTAGTTATTATTCTAATTTCACAGTGCTAGCTTACAACCGATGTATGATTACGATAGTTTTTGTCATTTCTTGTGTTAATGAGTGATTATTGATTATTCTTCTTATTCTTATCCACTGCAATTCTTGAGTGAGATTAGTGAGATTAGTGAGATTTACTCTAGCTGTGTGATCTATCCTGTAAATTATCACATGGTATCAAAGCTGGAGTCAGCTATTCGAATTGCAGCAGCAGCAGTTCCTACAGTTGCAACAATTCTTTGAGCAGCTGTCTTTCATTGAGCACCAGAAGCCTCTGGATTTCCACAACATATCCTGGTGCAATTGTCTTGAATTCACTGGAGAAATCCAGTGAGGTCTATCCAGGTGTGAAGGATCTAGTCACATGTGCTCATTTTCCTAAGGCAGCGTTCAATTCGAATTTGCAGCAAATCTCCATCAACAATTTCATTGTTTTGCAGGTTATCTCAATCATTCGAATTCATCTTCAATTCGACTTCAACAACTACTAATGGATCTAAAACTGGATTCGTTCAATTATTTCGAATGGAAATCCAATATGGACATCTTCATGAAGTCCAGAAGCCTTTATAGAGTATTGAATGGCACTGTAGTCGAACCCACTGGTGCAGTTGAGAAATCTAAGTACTTGGATAAACTTGATGAAGCAGTAGGACTGCTGCTCCTGAGCATTTCCAAAGACCTCCATTTTCATGTCATGGATCTAGCAACTCCAAAAGAAGTTTGGGACAAGCTCGAATCTCTTCTTGGACAGAAAGATGACTTGAAAGGTCACAAATTGGAAAATGAGCTCATCTCCTTGAGCCCTAGCAGTTTCGACTCCATCACTAAGTTTCTAAACAAGTTCAAAAATATGATCTCACAATTGAAGAGATATGGGATTGAGAAAGAAGAGAAGCAACTCATAATTTCCATACTATCAAAACTAGGCCCTAACTACTACGTATTTGTCTCTACCTTCCAATCAGCGAAGCTGTCCATCCCAAAATGGAAGTTTCCCACACTTGAAGACTTCATCCAGTCTCTCACACTTGAGGAGGAGAAGTTAGTTCATATGGGAATGATAAAACCCAAGTTGGATTCAACACTTGCTACCACTGAAATGAAGAGAGCGAATGGCAAGGGAAAGAAAAAAGTTTTTGACAAAAAGTCGAATGAGCAGAAGCAGAAGGAGGCTCCAAACCAGTCAGAAGGAGTTTCAAATTCCAAGAAAGACAAGCAAACTCATAAGGGGAAATCCAAATGTACCTATTGCAATAGAGGATTTCATCCTGAGAGTTCATGTATGAAGAAGACCATAGATTGCATGGCTTCACTTCTTGAAAAGAATAACCTTCTAGTACCTGCATGTGCTAGGAAGAAAGAAGGTGAACCATCAAGATCAAAGGACAAAGAAAGATGTCATGCTCTCATGGCAGGTGCATCAACACAATCCTCCTTCATCATAGATTCAGGAGCATCAAGACACATGTCTTCCTCCAAATATCTCTTTACTGGTTTCGAATCCACTGTTGGACCTTCCATCATGTCGGGGAATGATTTTGAGGTCTCCTCTGAGAGGATTGGAAGAATCAAACTTGATCATGGGTACTTCACAGATGTGCTCTATGTCCCTACACTCACTGATAATCTACTTTCAGTCTACCAGATGACCCACACTGGAGATCCCAAGAGGGTGATATTCTCTCCAAATGAGGTCGAAATCCAAGACATGGTATCAGGATCTACCATTGCAAAAGGTGTTGCAAACCACAAGTCGAAACTCTATGAGTTCTACCACTTCCTACCTCTCTCAAAACAGTTTGCTCTTCACACTTATGCAAATGAAGAGAGTAGGCTATGGCATGAAATATTTTGGCATCTCAACTACACGTACCTACAAGATATGCATACTCAAGAGATGGTTGAAGGACTACCCAAAGTCAAGTTTTCTAAGGGAAACTGTAATGGTTGTTTGATGGGCAACATCCAGAAAAGAAGTTTGATAAGGGGAAGGAAAGGAGAGCCTCTTAACCTCTAGATTCGATTCATAATGATGTTGCAGGGCCATTTCCAGATCTATCTTTGAACAAGGCAAGGTATATTCTTACTTTTATTGATGATTATTCAAGATTTACATGGGTATACTTTCTCAGATTAAAATCATAAGTGTTTGGATACTTTAAGTTTTTCAAGTCTTCTACAGAAAATTTTTCAGATATAAATATCAAGGCCATTCGCACTGATAATGGAGGAGAGTACATCAAAGGTGATTTTCAAACCTTTTGTGCTGAAGAAGGCATTGAGATGCATCATACTGTTCCCTACACACCAGAACAGAATGGTGTTGCAGAGAGAAAGAACAGAACATTAAAAGAGATGGAAACCAGCATGCTAAAGTCGAAAGGGTTGCACCTTAGTCTTTGGGTAGAAGCCATCAACTATTTTTCCCACCTTCAAAATAGAGTTCCTCACAAAGGACTCAAAGATATGACTCCTTTAGAAGCATGGATGGGATACAAACCTGATGTGTCTCATCTCAGATTGTTTGGATCCAAAGCATGGGCAAGGATTCCAACAAAGAAAAGGAGAGCCCTAGATCCACAAAGCATAGAGTGCATTATGGTGGGTTATGCATTGAGTGCAAAATCCTACAAGATTCTTGATCCTTCTACTATGAAAACATTCCTTGATAGGAGTGTACAGTTTGAGGAATGGCCACTTCATGATGCTCATCCTGTTGAGCAAGAGAGCTTTCCTACCACACCTCCACTGCTTGATGAGCAAGAGAGCGAATCTTCATCACGTGAGAGTTCAGATTCAGAGTATGAGATTGAAGATGATGAAGAGAGAATGCTAGATGCAAATCCACAAGAACCTAAAGATCTAGCACCTATTATTGAATATGAGCGAATGGACGACCAAGATCCAAATCTATAGCTTACAGATCCTCCTCTTCCTAGAGTGTTCCTAGATGGGAAGCCACTACTCTTAGATCTGCCGAAGATCTTGTTGGAGATCCACTTGATTTGAGGAGAACCAGATCTGATTTTCAGAATGGAAGGTTTCATCCTTCTCACATTACTGATCCATTTCTTGCCGATAGATCCTTCTTCTGTGGAGAAGTGCACTTACCATTTGGGGTGAGTGATGTACATGATTGATTATCCTACCACAGTATATCTTGAGGGGGGATTTCTTCCCACTGGGTTTTCCCTCTTTCCTCACTTTATTTATTTAGATTGTTGTATGGGGTGACCTTTGGTCTCAATTACCAGGGCCCTACTAGTTTTTAGTTACTTCCTCATAGTTTGGCTTGCGGGGGGGGGTGTTGGGATATTCTCACCATCATTTTTTATATTTGCATGCATTCTGCATGCATGCATGCATCCAGTCATCAATATGGTAGTCTCCCCGACACCTGGAGCAAGGTATTTTTTAAGGATTATAAAATTTTACTCAAGTATAGTATTCTAGGCGATTATTTTGGATTGAAAAAAACGTATATGTAGATTGGTAGGAGAATATTAAATATGAAACATACAATTTAATACTGAAAATTGTCCAATTTTGCGAATATTATGATAAAAAAACATATTTTATGTAAAAATAGGTGATATTAGAGCCTAAAAATGACCAATTAGCGAATTTATTTTTCGAAAAAAGCCCCCAAAACAGCCAATTGGCGAAATTTCGCCCCTAAAAATTTCTATGACCTGGAGCCTATGTTCAGCCCCTTAGAGCCTATTTTTAGCCCTCAGGAGCTCTCCTACCTACCTAGTGCGCCTTTTTTCCCTCACCTAGATGACTAATGTGCCCTACTACACTACTTGGATCACTAACAGTTAGTTGCGGCATTGATTGACTAGTTCTTGCATTTAATGCTCAGTTTAACTGCCTGTAGATTCTAGTTGTCTATATCGGAGTCTCGGATAGCTACATTATTAAGTTGACAACCACATTAATTTTTTGTTGAACTCTACATTGGAGGTGGCGATGCCTTACTGTTTATGACCCTCATCAACCACTATCCCTGCATTTCCTTCTTATTCTCATTGATATTTCTACATGGCTTGGATTTCATATTAATTCTAAAAGCGACATGCCCACAGGAAAGAAGGAAGTGACATGAGGCCGCCTTAAGCCAGTGTTCCACAACACAAGGGACTCAGAAGTGACCAAGGTGAGCTATATCATGTAGGTAAACTCCTACTTTTTCTTTTGTTTCATCAACTATATCAATTATTGATTTTGCATCTGAATATATTAGATCTAGGAACACGATCCCACTATTATTTATAACACCTTGGAAACCCCATCTACAATCAGAACAAAGAACGAGATTAGTCCTTGTATAATGGATATCTCATATTCCTACTTATAATCCATCCTATTCGTCCTGAAAAGGTTTAAAACCTATAAGATAGGAATCCCAAATAGTGAAACTTATACGCAAAGTATGAGGATGCCTACATAGGCTATCAACTCAACAACAACAGTTTGTTCCATGCAACCATTTAAGAAAATCACCTTGTCACATGAAATGCTTGAATTCCCTTCCTATTCATTATTTGATCCAACAACTACTCCAACATTTTTAAAGAGGCCCTACACAATTAAAATATTGCATTTCTCAGCATACAAAATTTACACAATGCAGAATTTAAAAGATGATAGGCAAATTTTCATTACCATATTGGCCAACTTGGTGAGAGTTGCTTCATCCCTAAATCTCTTCCCTAAAATCCGAGGGGAACATGATTCATGCCGAGCTAAGGTGGCCGCTAGAATTGCATAGGGGATTGAATAGTAATCGTATCCTCAACAACAATAGCAGAGCCCCACAAAGGGGACCTAATTACCGCCAAAATTCTAGGGCCATTAGTGCTTGCTAAGATGGCAAAGTTAAAAGCATCAATTGGAAACTGACCATTCATTGCTCCATAACATATGTTGGAATATTCTCACCATCATTTTTTATATTTGCATGCTTTGCATGAATTCTGCATGCATCCAGTCATTAGTATGGTAGTCTCTCGAGCACCTGGAGCCTATGTTCAGCCCCCTAGAGCCTATTTTTAGCCCTCGGGATCTCTCCTACCTGCCGAGTGCACCTTGTTTTCCTCACCTGGATGACTAATGCACCCTACTACACTACTTGGATCACTAACATTCAGTTGCAGCATTGATTGACCAATTCTTGCATTTATTGCTCAGTTTAACTGCCTGTAGATTCCATTTGTCTGTATCGGAGTGCCACTTGACCTACTGATAGCCTCATCAGCCTCATGCACCCTCCTTGGAGTCTCCATCCCTTGATTTGTGCTCACATGACTCAATTAGACTCAGTTAGACTCATTTGACTGATATTTGACTATTTGTGACTACTACCACTGATTGGGTGATGTCTCCAATGCTATCCAAGCCACACATTGAGGAGAATTCGAATGAAATCAGGAGTGATTCGAATTCATTTGATTGTATTCAGTTATTATTCTACTTTCACAGTTCCATCTTACAGTTGATGTATGATTACAACAGTTTTTGACATTTCTTGTGTTAATGAGTTATTATTGATTATTATTCTTCTTCTTCTCCACTGCAATTCTTGAGTGAGATTAGTGAGATTTACTCTAGATGTGTGATCTATCCCGCAAATTATCACAACATAAACACCAGCTCCAATCCAAGAACCGACCGCTAAGCGTATTATTCCATCCGGCCTAACGTGATTTCAAGCACTACCAAAAAGAGAAAAAGAAAAAAACATATAGATGATTCTTTGTCCATTGAACAGATTGAATGCGGTTGGAATTCAAGAAAAGTTTTCCAGGTCACATCAACCATGGTTGTTTTATATTTTAATTCAACATTAAGCTTTGACTCAATATTATGATATCAATGTTAATTAGTATTGGAAGCAAAAATTGCATGGAATAAATCTTTCTAATAGGGTTTCCATATTTGTTATATTTTCCAACATTGTTGCCATATTTGTTTTGTTGTGATTAAATTATGAAAATCGAAAGAAAATAGAAAAAGAGATATACAAGCCAATGCATGTTGGAGAAGATATAATCCATGCACAAAGTTGAGAAGAATAACCTTGGTTCCTTTCATCAATCAATAGTCGTGATTCTATGTGATCGTCTAACAATATGTTGCGAGTCCCTTTATCATTTGATATCTTGACGCGTAGCCAAATTATTCGTTGTTATGAAAATTTTCAACTAGGCTATTGTTGGGCATGAATTCATAAAAAAACGTGAGAATTCTTATTGTTGTAATAGACTTTGAGCAACCTGAGTTTATTGTTGAATTCTTATTGTTGTAATAGAATTTGAGCAACCTGAGTATATTGTTGTGCCTCACATTGCCCATATCATCCAGTTCTTTCAGATCATTTTTATTCAAATTTTTATATAGATGTAGCTTCTTTATGATTATGGAATCCCCTCGACATATTCTCTTTGTATATAGAGGAAATAAGTCTATTTCCAACAACTTCCTTGATCTTGCTATGGGTTTGTTATCTATGATATTTGGTTGTTTTGTTTTTTATAGCGCTTGTAATAATGGATTCCTAGGATTACTATGAATAATCGAAGGATAATATTAACAAATAAGTCATGCTAATAGATATTTCAAATCTCAACTAAGAGCAGTAAAACAAATTTCATGTGAATCAGTAAAGGGAAAACAAAAATGTGAAGAAGATATTACAGTTTGAATGAAGAGATATAAATATCACTATGTAAGAGGTAAAGAAAATAAACACATGTAGAGTTAAAGTGGGAAGCTAGGCCTAGATGACTAATTGAACTGGAACCCATATGTATTCAAGTTATTTGTATTGACATATGAGTGATGCATTGTTTCATTGCATCCATCAATCTTTGGTGACTAGGCTATCGTGACATAAAAATGTCTAAAAAACACTATATAGAACTGTATTGTTTTTTCTTACCTTTAAAAAAACTTGCAGAGATTGGCTACTATGTAGCTTCTGCCTTGTATTAAGAAAACATTCATACATCTTTTAATTACACTTCAAAAGGTCAAGTCAACATAATTTGGACACTATCAATAAGTGAAGTAGACAAGTTTAGTTTTGTAACATCAAAATTGTTTTGAATTGACCTTGGAAAGAGAGTTTTATGCATGACCTAAAGAAGGCTCAACCATTTTCAACTTCGAATTTGGTTCCTTTCACAAGCTTGGACATGCATTTTTAAGGCTATGGTCATTTTCTTATTAAGTGTGGAAAATTAAAATGAAATCATAGAAAAATGTTGATTTGCCTTGTAGATGAAAACAATTTTCTCACCCACATGATTTTTGTAAGCAATATGAAATATTAAGCCAATAACCTTTAACTTTTATCCATGGTGCATATATCAATTTTGGCATGCATTTTTTGGAGCCCTCTTAGACCGTTGGAAATCCGTTTTTCATCCAAAGTATAATTTTGAGCACATAGAAAGTCCTTTGATCATTTTAAATGCATTCTCAAACAATAAAGGTGTATGATGACATGTCACTCTTTCTCGAGTCTGAAGCCTTCAAGGGTGTTTTTTTCAATGTGATGAGTGCATTTTGTTGAGATTATGTGTGTACTTAAACTAGTAAGGGATTTGTATTGGTAATATAATGAAATGTTTATTAAATTTGGAATTGTGTTCTTGCACACTTGCTTTTGTTGTAATATTTATGATTTGTAGGTTTAAGGGTGTCCATCAAATTGCTTGCCTTAACCATTTTTATTTTTTCACTTTATATAATAGGTTAAGGAAAAATGTGGGTTTTTTTTTTTTCCAGACATACATGAAAGGAATCAAAGGTATGGAATGTGCTTGCAACATTAATCAAAGAGAGAAGATTGTGTAGAAATCTAAATAAACAAAGTTACAGTAATGAACAACACAAAAACATACAACCATTTGACAACATATTTTAGAGGAAACTTTTATGGGAGAAAAAATCCATACTCCAAAGCACACTCAATACATTAATCAACAACTAACAAATGGTTACAATACATTACTAAATTTGCATGCTGTCAATATGGTATTTAATAAGATAAGAATTCTAGAGAAATTTTAGTAGCATTGTTAAAAAACTCTCCCTCCCTCTCTCTCTCTCTCTCTCACACACACACACACACACACACACTTTCATCCAACCCCAACACTCAATAAATAGGCATAACAAACCATAAACCTTTTATGGTTTTCCAATTATACATGTTGGAAACCATCAACAATTAATTGACCAATTGTTGCTACTACTTAGCATTTAGTCCCCGCTATTGCTCATTTATTCTTTGCCACTACTTAACATTTATTCATTGCTACAACTCAACATAATTACCGACTCTGCTAGAATACTATATGGTCTATGACACATCTGTCCCAACATTATCCCACTTGTTATATACCTTGCAAGAGTATAAGGGAGAATGCACCAAACTATGGGCCAATTTCTAGGGGACATAAGGCCCATAGACTCACAACACCATTTGAATTTTCTTTTGCTCACTATTTATATGAAAGCATATGCAACATTTTGCAAATTCATCTGAGTATTACCTTACCATCCTCTACCATGTCTTGAAAAAAATAGTATTGGATATCAATATGCTTAATCTTTTCATGAAAGGTTGGATTCTTAGCCAGACAAATGACATTGTTACTATCATATTGAACTGTAATAACTCTTTGACTTAGCTTTAGATCCAAACATTGTTCATAAGACACATGAACTCCTTACATGCATGAGTAGCTATGGTATACCATGCCTTTATAGTTGAAAAAGAGACCACAACCTTTCACTTGCCCATCCAACTCATTGCTCCACCAAATAGCAGAAACACATATCCACTCGTAGATCTCCTTCTATCTATATCCCCTGCTCAATTAGAATCCACATATCCCTATATGTCCATTGAGTGTGGGTTCCATGAATCACTACTATAATAACAAATGGAATACTCAGAAGTACCTCACAAATACCTCAAGACCCTCTTCACTACAACCTAATGTTCACATCCAAGGTGAGCCATGAATCTACTCAAAACTCTCATTGCTTGGGCAATGTTTGGTCTAGTACAAGCCATAGTGTACATCAAAATACCAATTGCACTAGCATAAGGAAGACATGCCATATCCTCCATACATGTGGGTATTGTAGGACACAATTCAACCGAAAATTTAGTTCCCATAGAAATCGAAACACTTAATGGTCTGCAATCTACCATACAAAAATGCTATTGCACATAGTTCATGTACTTACTTTGGATCAACCAAATCATTTTTTTCACTATATCTCTCCAAATCTCCATTCCTAATATATATTTTGAAGTCATCTGATTATTTCAACTCAAATTGTCTTGAAAGGTGAGACTTCAAATCACGACTAACCTCTCTATTGTTACCAAAATAAACATATCATCTACATACAAAGTGATAATAAGGAAATGACCACCATCCTATTTGTAATACAAACAATGATCTGAATTGAATCTTAGAAATCCCAATCCCAACACAAAGGTATCAAAATTTTGGTACCACATTTTGGGAGACCGTTGACCATATAAACACTTTTTAAATTTTCAAATCAATGAAGCTTTACATTTTTCAATGTTGTGCTCTAGTTGTGTCATATAGATCTCCTCCTTCAAGCCGCCATGTAGGAATGGTGTTTCCACATTGATCCGTTCTATCTCTAAATAAATATATGTTTCTACAGATAATAGAAGTTTTTTATATGTTAACTTAGAAACTAGGGAAAAATATCATGGAATTCTCTCCCCTCAACCTGGGCATATCCTTTTGGAACCAACCTTTATTTGTACTTTTCAACATTGCCATCTGAGCCAATATTCTTTTTGAAAACCCATTTAAATCCCATGGGTTTTTTACCATTAGGAAATGGTACCATATCCCACATATCATTTTTTTTAAGGGAAACCATCTCCTCATCAATGATCAATATCCATAATTTCTTATCTTTCATGTCCATTTCCTCTTTCATAGTTCTGGGTTCATCAATGTCAAGAGATAAATAAAACATACATATGAAATTAGATGAACTTTATTTATACCTACCTAGTTTCCTTCTTTTTGAAGAGGATATCCTTAATGTTTGAGGTGGAGTTCTTCCTCTTCTCACAAACTCTCTGAGCTCTCCTTCTCATTAGGTCCATCATGAAATTTTGTTCTTTTTCTAGTTCAACATTCTCAGTCTTGGTGGTAGCTAAACAAGCAACTTCTTCTCATCCTGTGCTGGATGCACCACTGTGGGAGAAGAATTAAATTCTCTAAAAATAACACTTATACCATACAAAAAATTTCTATCCATATGATCCCAAAGATTCTAACATTTCACACCAGCTCCATAGCTAATGAAGATAAATTTCATTTCCTTTTATCCAACTTCAAGTGCTTCTCCTTAGGCACAAGAGCATATGCCTCACAATAAAAAAAAAAGATGATGAAGTGAGGTATTATTGCTCGTTTATATCTCCATAAGGGTCTTATCTACAAGAACTGACATGGAAGACCAAGTGATTAGGTAACATGCAATAGAAACCACTTCTACCAAAAATTCTTCTCCAATCTAGCTCCACTAAGCATACTCCTAGCTCTCTCCATCAACATCTTGTTCATTGGTCCTGCATATCCATTCTATTGAGGAGCATATGGAGTTGGCTTATGTATTTCAATGCAATTATCCTTATAAAACTGATCAAACTTTGTAGAACAAATCTTACCTCTATTATCATTCCAAAACATCTTAATATTTCTACTAGTTTAATTTTCCAAGAAAGAGAGACAGTTAAACTCCTTAGATTGACTAAAGACCTCCGATTTAGTTCTGCGAAAATATACCAATGTCCTTCTAGAATAATAATTAATGAATGGCATCATTAAAAATCAAAGTAAATTTAACATGACCAAATACATCATAATGAATTAATTCAAAAAGAACAAAGATTTGTGAAAACTAGAATAAAATCGAACTCGTTTTTTTCTTTTTTCCTTTTTTCATATATGCAATGCTCGTAAAAGTAAAATTCAAGAGCATGATCATTCAATCCATCAACAATATTTTTGTTTTTCAAGGCCATAGGTCGTTCTCACCTGTATGGCCCAATATTTGGTGCCATGGCATTATTTTCTTTATAGGTAACTTGCTTTCTAAAGCAAGTGATTGCTTCGGTTCCTAGAAAGCATCACCATAAGAAGTAGATAAAGGTTCTAATTGTGAGAGTGTAGTCTCTACAGATCTATTCACTGTATAAATTGAATAAATATTACATTAAATGATGCACACATAAAGTTTGAATATAGTTCCCATGCAAACACACTTAGTGAGAACTATATCCCTTCAAACCATCTTACACCCTTTGTAATAAAAGAAAAATTAGAGACCCGCATCATTAATTTTTCTTACTAATAGTAGGTTCTATGCAAACCCAAAATGTGCAAAACTCCATTGATCGCCTTCACTTTTCCATTGGGGAATTTGATCAAGACTCCACCATGAGCAACTATGTGGAGAGTAGATTCATCACCAAGGTATACCATCCCATATTCATATTTCTCATACATTGAAAGCAAGTTTCGATTGGAATCCATATGGAAGGAATCTCCAGAGTCTATCAACCATGCAGTTTGGCCTGCACAGGTTTCCAAAGTTGCAACAAAGGCATCTCCACCATGCTCTTGAGAATATTTTTCAAACTCATCATCATAATCATCCGTATTGTTCTTATTCTTTTTTTTTCTCGCTTTGTTGCAATTTATTTTTAAATTCCCAACCTTGCTGTAGTTCCAACATTTTTCCTTGGAATTTCCAAAAGACTTAGGTCTCCCTCAAGATTTGTATCTACCCTTTTCCTTCTTCTTTCCTTTCTCCTTTGAACTTCCAAAAATAACCAAGGCCTTATTTGTGGATTCAAAATATTTTTTCCTCATATCCTCTACCACTAAAATATATATGACCTCATCAAACAATAATGTCTTTAGAATGCTTCCAATGGTGTTTACCAGGTTGTCCTATGAATCTGGCAAATAACACAAAAGGATTATACAATGATCCTCCTCATCCATCTTCACTCCAATTGAGATCAACTGCTCCATAATATATTAAATGCATTTAGATGCTTGACTTCATAACCACCATCACTCATTTTCAAGGTGAACAATTATTTTTGAAGAAAATTTTGATTAACTAGGGATCTATCCTGGTACAAATCCCCCGACTTATTCTAGAGAGTTATTATAGTTTTCTCTTATGAAATATTCAATAACATCAAATCTTCCAAATAGATCCTAATAAGGTTTCTCACCTCTCTCTCCAACACTTTCCATTCTTCATATTTCATACCAATAGGTTTAGTTCGAGATACCACAATCCACAGATCTTCATCTTTGAGAAAATAATTCATCTTGTGCTTCCATAATTGAATGTCAATGCTTTGCATTAAACTTATCCATTTTATTATATACGTTCTTGTCAATTTCGTGCAAAAATTTTTCCTTTTGCACAAAATCCCACTTAAACCAAGACACTACAAGGAAAAGGCCCTGTAGCGAAGGTTATAGGGGAGGTTTTAAGTGTTACAAGATTGGTCAAAACTATTAAAAAAACCTCCGCTACAACCTCCGCAAATGGTACCAGGTGTTTTAGCGGATTCTCTTATGGAAATGGATTATAACTAAAAAAAATTGGGCGGCCAGAGGCTTTTGCGGAGGTTTATTTTTTGGTGCGATTTATTGAATCAAATGCACCCGTGATAACACAGGTAAAATGCACTGAAGCGTTTCAAACAAATACAAGCATTGGTACACATACAAATTTGTGCACCGGTGCTTGAAAATACATATAGCACCAATGCAAACCAAAATTTTAACTGGAACCGGTACATTACAACAATATATGCACTGGTGCTTTATAATAATTGTAGCATCGATGCTTACGGACGATTAAAACACACCGACCCATTACACAATAGAAGCTATGGTGCTTTACATTTCATGTTGCACCGTTTTCTACAAACTATTAAAAAGCATCGATGCTTACGAACTATTAAAAAGCAACGGTGTGATAATTAGAGGAAAACTCACTGGTGCAATAATTGGAGGAAAACACCTTGGTAAAGTTGACTAGGACAATAATTGGTGCTATGTTTTAAAAATTAATGGTATAGTTACTATACATTGCGCACTGGTGCGACATTATAAAAAACGCACTGGTGCGACATTATAGAAAATGCATCGGTGCTACATTGTCCAAAAAGCTCTGGTGCGATTAATAAGATCATATGCTCCAGTGGTTATTTTCTATTTGGTGAATAGTGATTGTTGATATCACAATGGAATATATATATATTTTATTTAATTCCATTATTTATCAGAAATTGAAATATTTTTTTATAGTAGTATTCATTTGAATTTTTATTATTGCATATGGATATGATGTTTGGATTAATTTGTTATATCATAAATTTTCGCATATATTGTAATATTTAATCATCCATATATTTAATTACCGATGTAACATTTCACAACATTGGAGAAAGAAATAGAATAAAAAAAATTCATCTTATTATATATCAACAAGACACCCTTTATCATACAAAATGGGACAACATAAAGTCCAAAATAATCATGAAAATGACAACATGCACGTAATTGTTACAATGTAACCCGTTGACTTTCAATTCTAACACAATGTCCAGTACATTATACAACATGTATGATTTTCACAACAAATTATTTCAAAATATAAAAAAACTTCCATTAACATCCAAAATGGATCATCACTCTTCATTGGAATTGCTCTCAGTGCTCGAGCCAGTTGCATGACTTGTGTTATTTGGCCGAATGTTTTGTTGAATTCCTCGATTGTTTTCTTCTTGTTCAGCTTCCATCTGCAAACATACAATTAAATTTTAATGAGTGTATCTACATTGCTAGGAATAATGAAAATTAAAATAGATAATATAGATGAATGCAAATTAAAATCACAACTACCCGCAAACTTTGCTATCAACCGACCCATTTTTTCCTTGTCGTCCTGTCTTATGTGCTAAATGGGTTCCCTTTTGTTTTATTTTCTGCAATATATCAATTGAAAATTAATATTTAATGCTAAATTAATTAATTATATGTACATAATAGAAAATTCAAATATTTCATACATTTGAAGCATGCTGGTATTGAGATGGCTCGTCCTATGATGCAATTATGTCCATTTCCATTTCCAGTCCCTACATAACATTCAACATATGTGAATTT
Organism: Larix kaempferi; assembly: GCA_027924585.1. Taxonomy (NCBI): domain Eukaryota; kingdom Viridiplantae; phylum Streptophyta; class Pinopsida; order Pinales; family Pinaceae; genus Larix; species Larix kaempferi. The sequence continues at coordinate 5,476,224 of BSBM01000805.1, read as the reverse complement.
GATTGTTTGAAACCTATTACCAAATATTCTTAACTACAGTATTACTCAAAAATCAAGAAACAATTCATATTGATTTCTTTTTGAATCACCTGATTCATCCCTTTGCAAATTTTCCATCAAGGTTTTACGTTCTTCTGCATTTAGATTGAAATGATTCTTATCGATCTTCCTAATCTTTTGGCTCTACATGTCACACATTAATGAATACATATTAGTTAAATTTATAGAATAATTCAAACATAATTCCTTTGTACAAAAATTACAAAGAAATTTCCTTCTTTGCGACTTTGGATGTGCTCCCATCATGTCGACTAGAATTATTGTTCATTGAACAATTATCATGCATTTTCTACCAATAAACAAGTTGAACCGTTGAATAGAGAAACTATTAAGTATATTATACAAAAAAACAGTCAGTTATTTCAGTGTGTTTAAGTATAAGAAATGCACCGAGGCTTGTCATACCATATCGTATCGAGGTGCCTGACATGAACACACCGGTGCGTTATCACAAGTAGAACGCACCAACCAATGCGTAAGCATTTTTTTAAAATAAAAAAATTAACAAGACCGACATTACCAGTGTGCTGTTACTGTAAATGCCCCGGTGCGTTTAAGCAACTCGAATGCACCGAAAACGATGTAAGCATTTTTTTTTCAAAATTAAAAAATAACTGACAGGGTTGACTAGGTTTTGGATTCAACCCAAGAAGTGGTCCCATCATACCGAACAACTTTTATATAAAACTACAAACCCATTAAATCTAAAACCCCTACCCCCACAGCGGGTGCAAACTACGTCACGTGGCACTGCCATGGGCCCGCCAGACACTTGCCATGCCAGCACCTAGCTGCCTGACTATAACTCCCATCCCATTCCTGTCTACAGCTCCAGCCACACACTCGATGCAAGCTCCAACCACCTGCCTGTCCATGCGCCTCCCCACGTGTTGTCTGCATGCTCCATCCCTGGGGCTGATAAAGAGTCACCTTCCACCTCTCACATGTCCCATGCAGAGTGATAATTGCCTCAATGCCCATTATGTACGGAGCTCGACTTCCAATCGATTGTTTAACTTCTCCGGCGTGTGTAACATCCTGTCCACTGTTCATATTATGCTCTAGGTTATGGCTCCGTTAATGCCCACGATTTTCGATAAGTTGCACTATCCTTTCGCTCTCATGAGATTTACGGGCACCCCAAGTAATTATGCAGGAGTTCATTTTCGTTTCGCGCAGCATCTTCTAAGATCCGCAGACACTCAGCTTAGAAAAGGTTCCATTGCTGCCAACCATCTGAGAGCTCGTCACGTCGGCCCCTGGCTTTGTTCTTGTTTCCTTTGTTCTAGCCTTCTCGGCTTTGTTCACTCTGAGTGCTCAGCTTCTGATCGATGGTTATCTGGGAGCCTCTGTTCTTGGGTTTTCTTCTGGCTAAGGGTCCTGACTCCGCAGCACTTGCAGTATACTTATTCCACCTTACTTGTGATTATGGCGCCTCCTAGACGAGTCCACACCCATCAAGATACCTAGCAGATGAACTCTCAGCATCATAGCGGCTCCTCATCCACTTCGTCGGTTCGTCTGATGAGAGGGGTGGTTGAAAAGGGCCGTAAGTTTCACTCTAAGATACCAATTCAAGCTGAGGAAGAGATTCAAGATGTCGAAGAAGACGCCAGAGTCTCTCGAGGCTGTCTGACTGATGATGAAATCCGCGAGGATTTTGAAGCCCTCGTACCTGACCCTGGCAACACTATGGGTAGGAGCACTCTTTACTAGAAGGCTCTGGACCTGCACTGGTCTCACAAACTCGTTCTGGGCAAGGCTCTCACAGACCGCAATGAGGCACAGGTCGAAATTCTCATGCAGCAAGATGAATTACACGACATGCTGAAGCAAGTTCTTTACAATCAGCAACAATTTTCCCACCGCTTCAACATCACTTTGGCCAAGGACCCGACTACTCAGCCGGATCAGAAGGAGTACCACAGCAATTAAGCTATGCTCTCTTTCTTGCTTTTCTTTTGGTTTAGGCAGTTTTTTGTTTAAACAGCTCTTTCGTTTGCTTATCTATAGCACTGCTAGTTTTAATGTTGTCGATATTTACTGATGTGTTTAGTTAATCGGGACACAGCGGGGAGGTTGTGTTTATTATGGCACACTACTTTTAGTTAAAAAAGTGCCATTTGAAGATTTTATTCCTTATATGTGAAGAACCTGCAACAATTAATTGACGAAAATACACAATATATCAGATCATAGAATACTTTTATTGATCGTAGGCCACTTCGAGGGGGAAACCTCCTTTGAGTAAGCTCAATTCAAAATAACTTCACGGTGCCTTCATAGGCCTCGACACACACTTATATACTAATTCTAGGTGCCAATACTATGGGTCAAAACCATGGGCCACTACAAACTATGGATTAACAATACTACAGGCGACTTACAAAGCATATGCGCCAACAAAAATAACACAAACTATGGATCAACAAATACTACGGGACAACTTACAAAGCATATGCGTCCAACAACAATATACTAACAAAGTAAAGACATGGGTTCCTAACATCCCCTCCCCCTTAGAAAAAGCTTTTTCCTCAAAGCTTTAGATGTGGAAATTGTTGTTGAATCTGAAGGAGTGGCTCCCATGTAGCATCCTCTGGTTGCATGCTGTGCCACTAAATTAAGACTTTTGTGATAGAGCGAGAGCAAAGCTGAGGAGTGCGCTGATTGAGGATGGCCTCTGGCTCCAAAAGGATGGATCCTTCATTATCTAGTTTGGGTAAAATAGTTTTTCCACTGATGTTGGTGCCAAGAACTTTCTTTAGACAAGAGACATGAAATACTAGATGAATGCGGGAAGAAGGAGGAAGTTCCAATTTATAAGCAACGGACCCAATCTTCTGAAGAATCTGATATGGCCCATAGAACTTTGGAGTGAGCTTATGACGCCCTTTGAGTTTCAGGGAGGATTGCTTGTACGGCTGGAGACGAAGAAAAACCATATCGCCTGCTTGAAAAGTGCACTCAGAATGGTGCTGATCAGCTTGTTGCTTCATGTAATTTCTTGCCATGTGAAGATTGTCCCGCAAAATGCGAAGAATCTGATCACGGTTTCAAAGGACCTGTCAACTGCCTGAACTGGTGAACTGCTGGGGGTGTATGGAAGAAGAAATGAAGGTGCCTGACCATAGACTGCTTCATATGGGGTCATTTTAGAGGCAGTGTGGTTAGAGGTATTGCACCACCATTCAGCGAGAGGGAGCCACTTTTCCCACTGATGTTGTTGTTCAGAGGTGAAGCAATGAAGATAAGTTCCCAATCATTTATTGATAATTTCAGTCTAACCATTTGTTTGTGGGTGATACCCTGAACTCATCTTCATTTTGGTGCCAGTGTGGTGAAATAGTTATGTCCAAAAATGACTGGTGAAAGTCGCATCACGATCCGAGACAATGGAAGAAGGGATGCCATGAAGACGAAAGATCTGGTCCAGGAAAATTTGAGCGACTGAGGAGGCTGTATAGGGATGGCTGAGAGCACAAAAATGACTATATTTGGAGAGGTGATCGACCACAACGAGAATCATTGTATTCCCTCCAGATTTAGGGAGCCCTTCAATGAAATCCATAGAAATATCTGTCCAAATCCATGTAGGTATGGGAAAGGGTTCGAGCAATCCTGGAAGGAGTGTCATTTCACCCTGATTGCATTGGCATGTATCACATTCAGCCACCATTTGTTGAATTGTCCTTTTCATGCCCTACCAAAAGAAGTTAAGCCGTGCCCGTTCATACATTTTGAGGAACCCAGAGTGCCTTGCCGATGGAGAAGCATGGAGTTCATAGAAGACAGCCTGTTGAAGATCTGTGCTCTGGGGAAGCACCAGAGGACCCTTGTATCTCAGGGAAGCACCATCCCAAGAGTAATGCGGTACAGCAGAAGGGTTGTTGGTCAAGCATTGGATGATTTGAGATAAGGAAGAGTCATTGACATAACCCTGTTGAACAGATTGCAACCAAGTTGGAACATGCATAGAAATAGCTGAAAGAGAACCTTGGGCATCAAATGTGTGAGAAAGAGCACCTGCCATAATATTGTCCTTACCCTTCTTGTAAGTGATCTCATAGTCATAACCCATGAGTTTGCTAACCCATTTATATGGTGCTGGGGAGGAGACATGTTGTTCCAAGAAATATTTCAGACTCTGGTGATCAGTCTTGATGCAGAAAAGATTCCCTAATAGGTATGGTCGCCACTTCTGTACTGCATGCAAAATAGCCATCATTTCCTTCTCATATGTAGAGGCAGCTAAATTCTTACCTAAAAGGGCTTTGCTAGTGAACGCAATGGGGTGTTCATATTGAAGGAGAACAACACCAAGTCCATTGCCGCAAGCATCACTCTCAATAGTGAAGGGCTTGGAAAAATCGAGCATAGCTAGAACAGGTGTAGTACACATAGCTTGTTTCAGTTTGTCAGATGCACACTGAGTAGCATGTGTCCATGTAAAAGCATCATTTTTCAATAGAGCAGTTAATGGAGCTGCAATATTCCCATAATCCTTGATAAACTTGCGGTAGTAGCCAGTCAACCCCAAAAAACCACGAAGGCTCTTGAGTGTCTGAGGATGCGGCCAATTGTTCATGGCGGCGATTTTGGCAGGATCCACGCGAACCCCTTGTGCTGAGATAATGTGCCCGAGATACTCAACTTCCTTCTATCCAAAAACACATTTAGACTATTTGGCGTGGAGATGATGGTCAAAGAAAAGTTGCATGACAAGATCCAGATGCTGGAGATGTTCAGCCCATGTTTTACTGTAGATGAGGATATCATCAAAGAATACCAGAATGAATTTCCGCAAGTAGGGCCGAAATATTTGATTCATTAAGGCCTGGAATGTGGAAGGAGCATTAGTGAGGCCAAAGGGCATGACCAAAAACTCATAGTGTCCATCATGTGTGCGGAAAGCTATTTTAGGGATATCATCCTCATGAACCCGAATTTGATGATACCCAGAACGAAGATCCAACTTGGAGAAAAATTGAGCCCCATCAAGCTCATCAAGAAGCTCATCAACAACATGAATTGGAAACTTATCCTTGATGGTGAGGTGATTAAGTTCTCGGAAGTCAATGCAGAGGCTCCATGACCCATCTTTTTTACGGACAAGAAGAACTGGAGAAGAAAAGGAACCAGTGCTTGGGCGAATAATACCTTGCTTCAATAAGTCCCAAACGAGCATTTCAATCTCTGTTTTTTGGTGAAATGGGTAGCGATAGGGCCTGATGTTGGGAGGAACACTGCCAAGAAGGAGCTGAATACGATGGTTTTCTGGCCTTGAAGGTGGCAATCCCATTGGTTCAACAAAGACACCTGTATATCTATCCAGAATTTGTTGTAGATCCAAAGGAGTAGTGGAGACCGCTGATGGTTGCATCTGTATGGAATGGATTTGAGTGGTGACACCATGTGAATTATTCTTAAGGAGTATTTCCATGCAATGTGAACTGATGATGCTAAGAGACCCTGGTTGTAATCCTTTCAATGTGTGTTTTTGTCCATTGGGGGAAAACTGCATCCAAAGTTCAGCTAAATCCCATAAGATAGGGACAAGTGTGCGTATCCATTGAGCGCCCAAAATCACATCACATCCGCCTAAGGTCAAGGCAAACATGTCAGAGCGTAGGGTATAATCTCTCATGGAGATACGCACATTACAACACTTCCCTTTGCAAGGTAAGGTGCCCCCATTGGCAACCATGACTTCAAAGTTGGAGCAAGGATGGATAAAAAAATCAGCTTGTTTGGCGATCCGAGGGTCAATGAAATTATGAGTGCTACCAGAATCAATGAGTATTGTAAGAGGAAGCTTCTTGAAGTAACCCCTGACCCACATTGTTTGGGGGGTGGTAATTGCAGCTAAAGCATGGAGAGATATCTCTGGCTGGTCATCCTGAGGCGGAGGGTCAATAGGCGGTTCCTGAATGTCGACCTGAGCATATATTGTATCTGGATCTTCGTCACCAATTTCAGAGGCAGGCGGAGAATCCACATCCAAGAGATATAGCTTTTGCTGAACACATCTATGTCCCCGAGTGAATTTCTCATCACAATTATAGCAAAGCCCCTTTTCTCTGCGTGCCTGCATCTCTGTTTCAGACAAATGCTTGATAGGAGTTGGTCGAGGAGCCGACAGTATGGGTGGTCGTTGAGAACCCATATTTCAGAAGGGAACAAAAGTGGGCTTGGAGCGCTGTTGGGCTACAATCTTGTCTTCTGCCAACTTAGCCAACCCCAGGGCTTCCATCATTGTGTTGGGACAGAACATTTTGACCTCAGAGCGGATGTCATCCTTTAGACCACTGATAAAACAACTCCAGTAGAATTCATCAGACAATCCTTTAGTGTGGTTGGTTAGTTTCTCAAATTCGGTTTGATACTCTCTCACAGTGCCAATTTGGCAAAGTTTAGTGAGGGCTCCTGTGAAGTCATCAAAAGCACTAGGACCAAATCGTTGCAAAAGGAGCTGGCAAAAGTCTGGCCATTTTGGCTCTTCATGAGCCTTGATGTACCAACGGTACCATTGAAGAGCTTCTTGTTCCAAATGAAAGGATGCAAGTGGAACTTTGTTGACATCAAAAGTATTATGCAGATTGAAATACTGTTCTGCACGATAGATCCATCCAGTTGGATCAGTACCATTGAAGCAAGGAAAATCAAGCTTCGGACCACAGAAATTACTGGAAGAAGAGAACCCATTGTCTGATGAAGACTCAGACTGCCGTTTGTTGTTCATGGCTAAATGCTCAAGTTGGAGGCCGAGAAATTTTTCATCCAGATCCTGGAGTTTGGCTTGGATGGTGGCAAGTGCTTCCTCCATAGTTTTTGCTCTGGTGCGGGTGACAACCATAACTAGGAGTTTTTTTTTTTTGGAGTGGGTAGAAAAACAAAAACAGAGACTGTTTCAGTCAAGGAAAATCTGGATTTGGAAAAAAATCAGAAGGGTAATTTGGGTTTGACTAGGTTTTGGACATTGTCGAAAGGACAGGGAAGCAGAAAAGGAGGATTTCAGAAGCGGGGTGAAAGAACGAGAAAATTTGGTAGAGAGGGACAGAGAAGCAGAATTAGGAAATGAACTCTATCGTAAAATTTGAAGGCGATCGGGTGAAAATCGAAGAAGTTATGGAAAACCCTAAAAATAGACAAATGTGAGATTTCTGGTGTTGGGAAATGGAATTTGGGATAGGGTCCTCAGGAATGAAAGATGCGGAATGGGATTGCAGGGGTGTTAGAGAAGTTTCAAGGGAAATAGAGTTAAAACAAGGGAGATATGGCGGAAAAATAGAATTTTATACTTCTTTTTTTAACAGAAATGGATCGGCAACGGCGTGGAAGGGATCCACAACAGATGGATCTGCAACAACGCGGAAGTGATCGACAATAGATGGATCTGCAATGGCGCGAAAGTGATAGACAACAGATGGATCTGCAACGACGCGGAAGTGATCGGCAACATTTTTGGACAGAGGAAATCTACGATGTATCCGCTGAAAATAGATATGGACCCTAAGTATGCTCGGCTTCCTAACAGTTCAAGGGATTCACTCGGCCACCAATGCTGTCTGATGGCTTGTGTATTAGGGCAGTACCCCTCACTCCACGGCTCAGGTAAGACTGATAACCGCTTTGCCACAAACGAAAACTCTTGGTTTACCTCACGGGTGGGAACTAGTCAATCAGGTAGGGGTCGTTGCCCTTTTCGTTGGCAGGTCCTCTCAATGGGCCAGCTACTTCGAGGTTCCTATGGTACTCCTCACAATGAGTTTTAGGGATTATTCCCAAGTACTTCCCACAGTTAAGCGGATAGGGATTATTCCCAAATCCGAACCTGTAACAGATGCGAAAAAATAAATTTGGCAGAAATTTCACCCAGCGAGCCCAAGAAAGTGCTCTGATACCAGACGTGAAGAACCTGCAACAATTAATTGACGAAAATACACAATATATCAGATCACAAAATACTTTTATTTATCGCAGGCCACTTTAAGGGGGCAACCTCCTTTGAGCAATCTCAATATAAAATAACTTCACAGTGCCTTCATAGGCCTCAACACACACTTATATACTAAGTCTAGGAGCCAATACTATGGGTCAAAACCATGGGCCACTACAAACTATGGATCAACAATACTACGGGCGAATTACAAAGCATATGCGCCAACAACAATAACACAAACTATGGATCAACAAATACTACAGGACGACTTACAAAGCATATGCGTCCAACAACAATATACTAACAAAGTAAAGACATGGGTTCCTAACAGGCGGTTGTGTTTATTATGGCACACTATTGTTAATTAAAAAAGTGCCATTTTAAGATTTTATTCCTTATTTAGGTAGCTCAAAGTAGATAACATTCCATATTTAGAAAGCTCAAACTTTGAGATCATGATAATGAGCGACAAGCGGAACCATGGGCCATGACCATTATTTTGTTTAAAATAAATGGGATGTTATTTCGACTCTAAACGCCGAAAAAATCATTCATAATGGTTGTCGTATTTAATGACAGCCACCAGTTTGAGGATATGGAATTTCTCTTGATTCATAATCCTTTACATATTATTCGTACTTTTTTCCAGTTGAATACAAATGAACCACTTCCATATTAATAGTTTGGACATGAATAATAATATTAAAATTCACTATTCCCATATCAGCATTTTGGACATGAACAATAATATGGAAATGAAAGTTTGCACAAATCAAAGAATGATTATACAGAGAAAAAATTGCATGATTAAGTTAATGTTCAATAGTACTTCATACTGTCTTTTTGCTAGTGATATTATTTAATCATGATTTTTGTCCCAAGTGGCCCTTAATCACATATTTGACTCAACCACCTATGTTGACCATTTTAAATAATGATAGTTGAAACTAGTCCCTTCAAAACATCCAAGAGTTCTTTGATGGCATGTGAAATAACATTTACAAGAATTTCAAATAATGGGGACAGTTCAGTTAATAGTTAAGGAACACAAACAATTGGAACTAAGTTTTTTAGAGACCTAAATTTTTTAAACAAAATACTTTGTATTTTTGTTGATACTTTAATAAAGAGTATAGGTCAATACCCCCTTGAAATTGAAGTTTGTATTGTCTATAAATGTAAGAATTGTGTATTTTTTGTTACACTAACCATGGTTTGAATGTCATTAAAGCCTCAAAATAAGAATGTCATTAAAGGGAAAATTGAATTTTCCTATTTAGGCGTAGCCTCCACCATCCATCACCACTGAAATGCTGAGAATCGACATAATGGGTTGTATTTTAAAGCTGAGGGATGGGAGGGAGGTAATTGTTTCACTTGATTTGGTTGAGATTTTTAATCCCCGCCTTTATATGTTTTTGCAAACCATAAAAAAATGATTTTTTTTTGCAAGGGAAGATAAGAGTAATAGAGACATACGATAAATTATAATGATTATAATAGTTTTTATAGCTATAACTTTATAATACGATAATGGAAATCTTGAACTCAAACTTTTTGTGTAGCTAGGTTCTATCCTAGTTGTCACTAATGTGACTCTCCTGCTCAACGTTTCAATCATCCTTCAAAGCTATATTTTAATTTATCCAAGATAGGGATGTGTTTCTCTGTAGATGGTTCTTCCCTCGTTAGTGTGCAGGTTCCTTCTTCAAGGCAGGATGCTTTTCTTCCTCCTAGGTTTGTATCTATCTATTGAACATATCAATCCCTATAGTTCTAGAAGTGGAAGAAGCAATTAGATATAAGAAATAGTTCAAGGATACAACAATTTCCTTCCATTGTAATGACCATGTTCAATGTTTTCCTTTCCGTCACTTTTTGATTGAAAGGTTTTCCAACTTATTATGTCATTTCTTTCAAAAAGTAAATTAACCTTCTGGAGTACTACCATAGGACATGCTATTAGAAGCCATTGACTATGTGTAAAACCTAGGCTATGAGAATATTTCTTTCTAGTGTACATCTTGCTTTGAATCACATAATAGTGATTTTTTGTAGATGAAAATACGAAATTAAGAAAGAAAACCAAATTTTTTGTTAGGCCACTCACTAAAAGGTGGAACATACATTAGGATACTTGGTGGAATTTGAAGGTTGTAGTGGATATTGTTTACCTGGATTTTAAATAAGATGCTCCAATGTAAAACAAGAAAAGTATGTATCACTATACATTGAAAAATTGATCCCCTCCCCTTTGCAGGGAACCCAAATTTTAGAGGAGGAGCAACCTGGGGACATGATAGACCCTTCACAAATGAAGGATCCCTACTAGATGTTGAAGGACAAATTAAAATATGAAGCTATTGGAACTAGTGAGGAGAATTCAATAGGGGACAAAGATGTACTCCTATCCATGTGCCATGCACTTTGTTCTAGAAAAATACCAAGGATTTGATTTAGTGAACAAATAAGAAATTTAAAAAGAATTCCAAGGTCAATTATACGTACATGATGACCAAACCTATGGAGAAGAAGTATTGATATCAAGGTAATCAAAATAGTGTTTTCAATGTAATGTTTATGTGTGTTTCTATGTAATTAGCTTGTAAAGATCTACCTTGCTCATAAGGATAAATAAAAAATTATATATGAAATAAAAACACTTGATCCAATCCTATCCTATTTGGGGATGGGGATAAAGCTTGATTTTAGAAGTTCTTTTGAATTTGCTTGGGTCCATTGTATTACAGTTGTGTGGGTTAAGACATGACCAAGCTTATTTATCTATATAAATTTTATCCACTTTAAAAATAATGATAATAGTTGTTGGAAAAAAATGGCAAGTCAATACAAGTACCGTTAATGAATTTTGGTTATTTAACATGACTCTTTCTAGAGAGACACACTTGGTTTTAGGTAAAACAATTGTTAATGGGCAGTGAATTTACAATCATGACTTCATTGGTTGTCTTTGGACATATTTATCTTCTCTTTTCTAGTTTATGTGTGTGTGTGAGAGAGAGAGAGAGGTTAATTGCTCTCATCCTCTAGGTTACATGTGGTTTATATGGATGGCATAATTAATTATTAATGTCAAATTGAACTTCAAACATCATGTTGTCTAATTAATCATTAATTAAATAATTGTAAGGATTGATTAGAGGAAACATTCTAATCATAGAATGATTTATTTTTATTATTAATTATTATTTTCATCCTTAGTACATCCTTTCGGTATTTGACTTGTTGGTGCTCCATTTGTAATAGAGCCTTAATGTTATTACTAAATCTTACAGTAATGGTAGTTGTACAAGACTTTATTTGTGAGCATAGAAAAAAACCTCTACTATTAAAAATCATTTTTGAAATATGTTTTATGGAGGTATCCTATTCTATTAAAATAATTATAATTGTGTTTTCTCATTGTTTTCTGTGTTCATATCATTGAGCTTACAGTTATGATATATAGATGCAATTATGATTTTTAGCTAGAGTAACTACAACTTGAATTCTAGAATTATTTGCAACTTATTCGTATAACACATTTAGATATTAGCATCAAGAAAATCTAAGGCTTGCACATATAATGGATGACATCTTGTAAAAGACTTAAAATCATTGGTTGATCAATTAAATATGTTATAGTTGACCACCCCATAATCAATGACCACCACCACCACCACCTAACATAATGTAACGTACCATCATCATTATCATCATTATGACCACCTACTAAACATAAACATCATCTAACATAACCATTACAAAAATATCACAAACATCATCTAACAGATCATATACATCTATCATCACCTATCAAACATAAGCACCATCTTACAAACAAATAAAAAAATAGCTTAAATAATCTAACATACATACCAAACATCACCTAACATACACAAGTAAACATTATCTACCATCATCTAACATATACATTTAATATATTTAAACATCCACTAACACACAAATCTAATAATAACATCTAACAAAACACAAGCTCCGTTATCTAACATAACCATCACGCACACATCTAACTAACACCATCTAACATACACCTCTATCAAGCACACATAGAAAACATATCTAACCTGACCTAACATACACATCACTGTCAACATATATAAATAAACATCAACATGAAAAATGCAATATCTCTCTCTCTCTCTCTCTCTCTCTCTCTATATATATATATGGGATAATTTTAAGGACACATACTTATTTAAAAGTGTATAAACCTTGGCGAATCTTGCCAATTATTAAAATGTCAACTATAAAATATTTGGCTATATTTTTCTAAAATTATTTCAATTTATAAGGATTTTATATAGTCTATATAATGATTTGGCAATTTGTAGAGTGAAAAAAGTTTACTCCATCAAAATTGGGCGAAATGGGGCTTTAAAAAATGCAAATTGGCGAATCGTTTTTTGGAAGAAAAAAAACATGAAAAAATAGCCCATGGGCTAAATTTTGCCCCTAAAATTATCCTTGATATATATATATATATATATATATATATATATATATATATATATATAATGCCAAATATACATCTCCAGTCTAATAATTGCTATAAGATATCTTGTCCACCGGTAGAGGCACTAATACATTTGTTAGGAGAAAAAGTAGTCTGGAGAGCAGCATATATATCTCCATCAAGATGAATCTCACTCGTTGCAACCATCCCGTCTATAGTTGACTTGAGTGGAGTAGGAGATGGTGGAGTGGCTTGTAGGACGAGTGGATGGATATGAGATGGTGGTGGGTCGACTGGGTGTGGAGGAATAAACAGTGGTCGGTCATGATCATGGTGAGAAGAAGGAGGAGGATGTGGAGCATGAGATGGTGACGCTCCCTTGTCATGGTGAGGAGGAGAAGGTGGATCATGAGATGATGACGCTCCTGCATCATGGTGAAGTGGAGGATGTAGAGCATGAGATGACGATGCTCCCGCACTGTCACAGTGAGGAGGAGGAGGAGGAGGTCGAAGAGGACGAGGATCTCCATCCTCATTAGATGACGTAGAATGCTCAACTAACATCTAAGCATATAAAAGCATGGATACAACAACTACATACTACATCAACAATCACATATCATGAGGCAACATCCTCCATAACTCTACGAGATCAAGGTCTCATAAGATATCTGCGACTCATACAAGATGCACTCCTTGTCGACCCAAAAATGTGGAAAATTTGTTTTCCACATCCTGTTGAAACCTCTAGTCTGTCCTATGCCGTAGGTCGAGTCTAGGAAATGCAGGCACCTCAGCCTCATGTATATCTTCATCATCCTGAACCATATTAGGAGGCACCTCCCTATCGTGCGTGCCAATGTCTACATAATATATAGTACATAACAAATATAATTAGATAGATTCATTACAAAATTTAATAAAACAAATTAAAGAAAATGTTAGAATATATTTCATTTGCATTAAATACGACAATAAAATGTTGCAACTATACTAATTTAAGCATAACGCTAATATTAACTCTCTCATTCGATGGCTCAGCCTGGGCGAAAAATATGTTGGGACATGCTCTCTAGTCCAACCCGACGTCGTCACGTCCCCGCCCATTGATCCAATGCAAGGAAGGTAACATGGTTATGATTCTAGGCTTTTTCAAAAACTCAGACCCATTCATCAAATTCATAGCAAAGAAAACACATGTGTGCAGATGCATATTCAAAATAACACCATGGAAATAAAATCTATTTTAGACCCGTGGAGTGATATGTTTTTTTTAGTATGATATATGGTTGGACCAATAATACTTTAGTGAGATGCCATTCCCTATTTCATGTTGAGACTAATGGATCCTTTGCAAAGAATTATATGTAATGTTGAAAAAGAAAATGAACTAATATGTTCCTTTTGGATATGATATATTTAGTTGGTTCAATAATACTTGAAAATAATTAATCTTTGCAAACCATTATATAAAAGGTTGAAAAGTAATTTTTTATTATTATATTTAATAAAATTATAAAAAAATTCAATTTATTTAAAATAAAAAATGACATCAATATGTAATAAAATCAAATTGTATTATATCTCTTAGAAGACATCCCATAAACAATAATCAAATTGTATTATATGAAGGATTATAAATTTTAAAATAAAAAATAATTGATTGAAATTTTATATAAATTTAAATTATAAAATTAAGATAAATTCAACTTGGTTTAACTTACTTAATTGAGGTATTCGACCAATTGCAATTGTCCATTAACTAAATAATAAATGAAAAAATATAAAATCACATCACACAAAAAGTTACATTTTAAAATTAAAATAAAAACAAAGTATCTTTTAAATAAATAAAAAGATATAACTGAATCGCATCACTTGAAAAGTTATGTTTGAAAATTCTACATTTTAAAACAAAAACAAAAACAAAGTATCTTTTAAATAAATAAAATATAAACGAATCACATCACATGAAAAGCTACATTTTAAGCCAAACATAGAGAAAAGTATATCGGTGTGATCATTTATAAGTATAAACTTATTATGGATTTAAATTAAAAATTAAGATATATCCAACTTTGTGAACTTAGGTCTACATAAGAAAGGTGGGCAAAAAAATTGTACCACATGGTGAAAGGTGAGGGTGGACAAATATATTGTACATGTTTAAAGTGGATAGTGTAATAGTTGGGTGGGGCAATGTTTTCCAACCCATTCAGTTTCAATTCCGATCGACCCTTAATTCCTTAATTCCAATGAATAATAACAAAATCAGAACATAAAAAACAAATTCATGATAAATTTTATGTCGAAAAAGAACAAATTCATTACAATTTTATTGTACATCATAGTGTACACAATGTCTCTCCTACCCCCACCTTAGTGAAGATGAAGGTGAGACGAGACATTATGCACATCATAGTGTACACAATGGCCCCCTATCCCACTCTAGTCATCCTCCACCCACCATCACGTACACAATATTTCTCCTCACCGTACCCTCTTTGAACCTCCACCATCACCAATTATGTACATAATATCTCCCCAACTTCATAATTGTTTCATGATATTTAAATAATTATAATTCTCCACTAACTCACAAACGTACAATGAAATTACATCATATCACACCGCCAAAAAAAAATTAAAAGACTAAAGTATATTTGTTGTAAATTTTTTTATAAGAATACAATTTTATATAAATATGGATTTAAATTAAAAATAAAAGTAAATTCAATTTGGTGAACTTAGCGTCTGGACTTACAATGTTGTTTCGTGATATTTCACATATTGCAATTGTCCATGAATGCTTTGGATGTATTCGAACTGAGAAAGCTTGTGAAGCAATTTTTAATTTCATTTTATTACATTAATAGCGAACATTTTGTCAATGTTGATATATATGTCTGTCGTGTGTTTAACAAACTTTGGAAAGAAAGGATCTTCCAAAACTGTAAGACGCATCGTATCTCCTGTTTGAGGCGCCTCCCATGTATTACCATATCAAAACAAACCAGTTTACAGTCAATTTCATTGCATCCTGCAAGAGATTTCATGGGTTAAATCCCGCAAAGTTTTCTCATGAATTGGTATATCCACCAAAACAAATACGCAGCAGATTTAGTTTTGAACTTAAGATTGATCCTAGTTTCTAGTGGTCCTCAATTCAATTTCTATTTTATACAAACGGGGTCTGGCCATAGAGGGTCGCAAAATTGTTCCCATCCAAACACCAGGAACAAACAAATTTGCAGCTCTGTTATATTCACTGTCTCGTGCCGCCCCCGATTCCCGACGCCCAGAAATCTGCACCGTTATTGTTGGCGACGTGCTGCGTGGAGGAAACAGGCATCAAGCATAACCCTCGGCTCCGAAGGTCGCATTTGGCTGAATCGTCCCCTCTTCCTTCCTGTTGCAAGAATATCTATCATCAGACAAAGGTTTCATTAAATTTTTTTAAAATGGCGGAATTTAGATGCGGCATTTAGGTTATCGAACGATATGGAACGTACTCGATTTCGGCCTGGAGGAATGCCTTTCAGATATGGCGTGCTCAGTACCTGCAGCAATGGATTTAGTAAGAATGAACAGTTGCTGTGTAGTCTCAAAGACAAAAGCTTCTAAATGAGGAAATATCATGTTCCGGAACAAAGTATAAACTGCGGAAACTTGAAAATTTAGAGGAAATATTAATTTACCTGGACCTGATCTTGAAGAAACCTAATGTATCCTAAGGCCTCAAGAAGCACCGACGCCGTGTCCGTCTGCCATTAAAATTTTCAGAGGGATCAGCCTTAATACTTTGAAAAAACCTCAATCAAAGATAATGAACATCGGTTTATGGTGAAAATTTTATTAGAGCACCGTAAGAATTCAAATAATTTTCGTAAGATTTTAACCTTTCCGAAAGGCGAGACGAGCTGCTGCAGCGCTGTGATTCGTTCTCCGAGTTTTTCTTTCTTTACATTCACCTGAAGGAGGCAGCAAATAACTTCAATCGAAAGTTTTTTTTAAAGAATTGCTGCTGAAATTGATAAAAATGCTCAAATTTTAGAGAATTTGTGAACTTTAGAAGCTAACCTTTAAGGAAGCGTCTGAGGTTCGAGTTCTCTTGCTTGCAGCATTCCCAAGGGCAACATTGTCGCCATTTTGTATTGCAGAACTCATTCTCTTTTTCTCCGGGACCTCTTCTTCGGTTTTGTCCAGCGGTCTCTGAACCAGACACAAAGCTCTTGACAAATATAGTAAAAGATAACAAGAAAACAGCTGTCAAAGATTACGGTTCCTGAAGTAAAGAGATTAAAGCTCTGCATTCTTCTTAGCTACGGTATATTTAGTTTGTCGTTTTCGCTTCATTTTCTTTAGGTCACGTGACTTACAGCAGATTTCTGGTGGATATTATCGCTGAAAAGGACGGATGAAGACTTATTGACGGTGTCCACCGAATCTTGATGTTGATTGGAACTTCCATGAGCGAGCTGATTGACGAAGTCCGGCTTACTGCGGAAGGATGTAAATTCAGAGGACTGAAAAGAAGGCTTCAAAGGAATAACCTTGCTCGAGATCTTACTCGAACTTGTCATCTCGTGTATTTTAAAGACGGCCGTGCTGTTTTCAGGGCTTGAAGAATCTGCTACAAACGTTTGAGCTCGTGTATAACATTCCGCATTAAATTCTTGAGTGCGCGCGTTGGTAAGTCTCCGAATCTCCTCTTCGTTAAACGCTCGGTGATTAAAGCCGTCGACGACACTGTTTGCTGGCGGTGTCGTGCTGCAGTAAGACGGCGCAGGCGTAGGCCAAGCAATATCCGTCCCACTTGTTGCCATAACGCGATTGCTCAGTCGTTCCATCGTTGGAATTGCATTTTGATGGAGATTCTGAGTCCTCTGAACGCTACCCGGGTTAAACTGACATAACATTTGACTGCGGGCGTCCGCTTCGACCGAACTCCGGCCGCTGTTCTGCAAATCCTCCATAGAACCGCTTCTGTAATATAAACACCGAAAAGGTCACTCACATTTGTCTGTAAAATTTAAACACTACAATAATTTCATACATTATACACTACTTACGCCCTGGCACTGCTCCAATGGCTATGGCGTCCTGGAGATTTCGACGAGCTTTCTAAAGGCAAAGCACTATCCGGCCAAGTCTGCATCTCCGGTTGGAAAACCCCGCGCCTATCGGCTGCCCGGAACCGCTTCGTCCAGCTCTCACGAGAACACGGCTGCAAAGGAGCGGCATTCTGCATGTTATCGGCACCTGCGAAAACACTTACGGGACTCCGCTACAAGGACTCGAACCGTGTTATTCACGGCTTGGGGTTGGCTTGTTAAAGGGCCGCGTTCGTTTTCAGATTGTACTCGACATTCGGATTCTCTGATCCGCAGTCTGCCGGTTGTTCAAGACAACCCTGCCAACCAGATATTCGACGGCTGTCAGGCATCTAAACGCCAAAAGTATTCATAAAATTCTTCTTTAATGGGCTGTTGGTCTTTTCACAGATACACAAACCAAAAAAAAGAAAAGAAAGTGAAAGTCCTCTCTGTTGTTTCGATCCACCCACCTCTTGACTTGGCCAGAGTTGAAAATAACTTAAAAACCGCCCGGATAAGGACGGAAATGGAAATGAATTGGGGTAGGAATCCTGAGAACCAACGCAAACAAACACGAAATCAAACAAGCGAACCCTTCCGCCAGACCCGAGATTCCACGTGCAGGAACGACGACCGGGCAATCGGGTTCCGTGTTCCCCATCATGGCATGGCATGGATGGGTTTGTGGGAGCGGGGTATCCTTCAATTGATGAGGGATGCTCGGCATGCATGGTGGGCATCGGAGTCGATCGCAGGCAGAGCTGGCCCACCCGGTCATGGTCAGGAATTCGGTCATAGTAGTGTACAGGTAAAGGCAGAGGCGGGCTGAGGGCTCCTCGGCGCCTCTTCGTCTTCCCTGCAGGCGTACGGCGTACGTGGAATTTTTTTTTTAAAATTGAAAAATAAAGTAATAAATGGTGTTTAGATGAGAATACTATTGGATTTTAAAGTAAACATTGTATATCCTAGTCATATAGGAGTGTATATTGTTTGCCAACCCTTTTAAGGTTTTGTGTGACAACGTGGTGATAGTTTTACTTGTCTGAAGCATCCAACATATAGGTTGGCTTTGATCCAAGTTTACCAAGAGTGTTGATATCCTTTATTTTGATACAACTTAACAGAAGTTTTATTGTACATTTTAAGTATATATATTAATAATTGCCTCATAAGGTATATATCCAATAGTATATATACTAATAATTGTCTCAGAAGGTGCAAAGAAACATATGAAACAAGTGTGTCCATCCACTTTCAAACTAAAATGTCGTTATGTTGATTAAAAACCAAAAAGAACTCATAGCTATGTGTATTACATGACCATTAATACTCCAATTTAAATTTATGAATATGAGCATACTTAGTTAAAAATGTATTTATACATTGAATGAATGTGAGATATATTGAACCTATACTTGCAATAAGTATGTGTATTTCACCTTAAATGTATTTAAGTGAAAGGGGAGGCAATGCTTGAGTATCTCCTATGGTTGAGAGACCATGGTTGGGTTTAGTCAACAAGACATGTTGACTTGGCATACTATGGGTGATACAAGTGGGTTATAGTTATTCCAACTACCAAGGTCACATCATGTTGAATTATCTAACAACTATTAAAGAGATCATAAAAATATATGTTAAATATTTAAATTTTCAAATTATATGTTAAACTAACTTCAATCTGAAATTAATATATATAGATATGAGTTGAAGTTAAGTTTTTGTTGTTTTGTTTTAGGATTTTATGAACCAAATTGTCTTTTCAAATATTAGTGTATTAGCATTTGATATTATTGTAAGGGCATTTTGGAAGGGAATGAGTTAAGTCTTTAATCTCATATAAGTTTCATAAATTATAGATTCTTTTTTCCCAGTAAATTTTCAAAAATCATTTTTTCTTGAGGGTTGCAACTTTATTATGGTAGGAAGGATAATCAAGTTGTTTTATAATAACATGTTTTATTTTGTCTTTAATATTTTCATCACTACAATGGAAATGAGACAAATTATTTTTAATTTAGATTTTCATCATGGGTCCCAAAGTTTTAAGCATTTATTCAAGTCATTTTTCAAACCTATTGTTAGACAAATTCAAAAAAAGGTTGTTGGAATTTTGAATATTTAGACAAACTCAAGAAAAATGACAAAAATAACATCATGAATATGGTTCATTTAATACTATTATATGTTGGAATATGGTTCATTTAATACTATTATATGTTGGTGAGTAACTACTTCTAAATACTATCCAATGGTCTCCATTTAATACTATGTTTGTGAGTATGTACTAGTGAATACATGGATTTGATATCTAATTATCATATATGTTTAAACTCATTATTGTTATTAAATATAATATTAAATTGAATTATAAGTAACAAGGTGTATGGGAAGACAAAATAATGCACCATAAAATATTTCATGGTCGCACATTTTTCTTATATAAATAATTATTTAATACATGAATTTTCAAGTAAATAAAATGGTGAAATACACATATATTTATTTCAACTATAGTTCAATATAGCTAAGATTGATTCAAAGTATAAATACATTTTCAACAATGTCAATGTTCATAAATTTAAATTGGAGTGTTAAAGGTCATGCAATGCATATGGTTATGAGTTCTCTTTTCTTTTGAATTGCATACCATCCAGAGTGGTTTAACAAGTTTTCGTTTAAAGGAGAACGAACATACTTGTTTGACACATTTTAAGTGTTACTTCTATTTGCACCTTTTGGGGCAATTGCTAGAATATTCTTGGATGAATTAAATCTATTAAAGTTTTGTACAAAAGAATATGAGGAATAGGAATGATGTCTTCGGCTCAAAGGCGAGAGAAATTGTCCATAAATCAACATCACAACACCAATTATTGGAAATATGCATTGCCTTGAGCATAAGACTTTGCAAGTCTGAAATTAGACACTCAAAATTTGTCTTCTACTTTCCCAACAAATTTAAATATCTTTCCTAGCATTTACAGAATAGGGGTTAGGGTTAACGGAAAAAGAAATGATGTGCTCTGCTAAAACCCTAACCTCTGCCCTAGCTACCGCCGGTGCTCATGGCCGCCGGGACTCTACAGGGATGGCTCTTCAGGGAGCTGTTGAGAGGGATTGCCGTCGACTATGGCCAGGCAGAAGAGGTGGCTCAACAATCTAGAGTAGCGGGTTTCACTCTGCGTCAAATACATATCTGCTTTTTTAAATATTGGAAGAAATGGGAGCGTTGATTCCTGCAGAGGCGGCAGGCATATGCTTTATCTCCAACAGAGAGAAATGATGCCGCGGTGGTTATGGCCTGTCGTCCCCTCTTCTATCCAGCTAAACGACTCTGAGGAGCATCAAATGGTAGAGACGGTAATATACTCCTCTGGATCGGACTTCTTGATTCTCTTTCTCTTTATTTCGGCTACCTGGTGTGCTGGCGCAGGGTCTCTTATGTTTTATTATAGCTGTGGAGTGGCTACAGAACCGTTTTGAGTGAATATACAGGTCGTGGAGTTATTTTTTTACTTCTGTTCTCTTCATGCGCGATGTACTATTGTTGCATGTCCTTATACTGAAGGAAAAAATGGAGAAACAGAATGGAGATCAGGGTGCATGTGCTCTGTAAGGCCACCATCGGTCCATCCACATGGTGTAAAACGGTATGATGCACAAGAACGATGTTCTGTTTATGGTTTTGGGGTAGAGGATGAAAAATTCCAGATTTTTATTAAAACGCTTTCAGGAAAAACAGTCTTGGTGTGGGTTTCTGTTAAAGATACAGGGGACACTCTAAAATCTAGGATAGCGCAGAGAGAGGGTTACTCTCGAATATCCTTTTACATTCTGTACGGAGGTAAAGTACTGAATGAGGGTGATAGGCTGAAGGACTGTCAGATTTCCAAGAACTCCACTCTGCATGTGATGTATCGTTTGCGGGGAGGATCGTTTGGGAATAGAGGAACAGCAGGCCCCTCTTCATACAAAGATGCAGCTCGTGCAAAGGGGCCACAGCAGTCAGCAGCTTCACATGCTTCACACCCCAAGCCGTATATCGTGGAGAAACTGGACGATTTCCCATCTTTGGAGGTAAAGAATACAGAGGTAACACAAATTTTCAATAGCCTTCAAACACATGCTCTCATTTGTCGTTTTAATGGCTACTGGCCCAGATCTTATGACCTTCATAATTGGATCTACACAAATTGGACAACAAATTGTCAAATTCTTTTATGCTCCAAAGGATTTTTTGTTGTACAGTTTGAATCAAAGGAAGAATATGAGAAGATCATTGAATAGGGTCCTTGGTTTTGGGGGAGAGCAGGGCTTTTCTTAACCCCCTGGTTTCCCGATTTTGATGTCAACACTATGGTGGTAACCAAAATGCCGGTATGGGTGAGGTTTCCAAACCTGCCCCTTCCTTTCTGGCATCATTTAGTCCTGGAAGAAATTGGCAATCTGCTTGGGAAGTACATTAAAAGGGATACTGATTGGCATGAACAGGGACTTTTTACTTATGCACGAATCTGTGTGGAGATCGACCTTAGCAAAGGTCTTCCTGATAGAATCAAGCTGATATATGAAAAGCACAAATGGATCCAGGCACTGGACTATGAAAACACTGCTTTTAGATGCAGATTTTGTCATTTAACAGGACATTTACAAGATTCGTGCCCTCTTGCAAAACGACATCCCAAAAAGAACCAGGGGATGAAGACAAAGGGGAAAACATGGCGGGCAGAATATGCTCCCTCTACTGATGAGGATTCAGAGGTTGAGGAAAACGAACCAGAAGAAAAACAAGAGGAGGAGGTCAATGAGGAAATAGTGCATAAAGCTAAAACAGTGGAGACACATCATTCAGATTCAAAAAATGCCGGTAAGGAATCACTCACGGAAAACATGCAACTAATGGCTACTTCCTTAACCGGGTCAAAGCGTGCACATGAATCAGAAAATTCAGATTCTGATAAAGAAAAACCCTCTGTTCAGCCATCAGTGGAGTAGGCAAGTAAATAGCTGACTGTAGTTGTGCCCCAGCAGGGAGGATGGACAGAAGTGAAATCAAAGAAGAGAGAGAAGAAAGGGAAATTAGAGGATTATTATAAACTTCCTAATTCTTAGAATTATATGTAACAATATTTTTTGTAGACCTATGGTCATGACTCAGATGTGCTTATGCACCTACATAATGTAATTTTGTATCGCTTCGGCTTGAAATAAAATTACGATTTTTTTTCTTTGAAAAAAAAAAAAAAAAAGATTTTGCAAGTCAACCAAGTTTATCTTTGCAAAAAAAAAAATATTGCCATAACATAGGTAAAAAAGCAATTAAGAGGCCCAATTCAATCTAAACAAACAAACTCTAGCAAAGGTTCATCTAGTTCTTTTGAAAGTGCATGTCTAAAATTCAAATGCAAAGTTTACAATTGGTTCAATGTCCTCTTGATCCATTACATACATTCTAAACATGTCTTCTAAAATTTGATTCACCCTTTAATTCAATTATTGAAATTGCATAATAGCAGAGATGGCATTTTTCAAGGACGAAATTGACCGAACCGCCGGAAAGCTGGAGCGTTTTGGTTGTTCTTTATCCTACGCACTATAATACCCGAAACAGCACCACACTGCCAAATATCTAAACATTGCCGTTAAAATACACAATCAGCGGCGCCTTGCTAAGGGACGTTAAATCGGACAGCCCGGGCAGGAGCAGGAAGGGAAAAGTCTGAGGGTACCGAGTCACCGACTACCGAGTCCCGACTGAAGCGCGTGGGACCCAGACACACCGGCGCTAGACGACGAAGCCCGCGCAATGATGAAGTTATCACGTGCCGCGGCCTGCCGTCAGAGGGGGCAGCTGGGAGCGGGAATTCCGGTAAAGGAACCTTCTAGGAGGGAGGGCGATTAGGCAGGGCTTCGATCCTCATCTGCCAGCTCAGCATACTCCGTGGCAGATTGTGCCGCGTCCACCGAGGTGGTCTTCCAAGTTCCTACTCCGTTGGAGACAGTGCCGCCAAATAAACACGTCGGCGATGTTCTGGTTGTGCGTCGCGATCCGTGGTGGGTCCCGAACGTTTTTGACACATGGCGTCAGGATGCCACCGTCATTGACCGGTCGTCTGTCTGTTGTTGAATGGTCAAACTCATGCCAGCTTCATCCCTCATACAACGACAAGAGCAGGACGTACGATCGAGTCACGTTCGTCGAATTCTTGTTTGCCAGAAACATCACTGCTATAGGAATTCAGTCGACTGATTACAATTAATCACGAGAATTCATTAAACAAATTAACGGTGGAGGCGACAGAAATTAGAATCACGGTGGCGTTTTGGCAATGGGTTGAATGCGTATGGAGTATTATGATTCGCGATTCTCTAACCGGTCATGCTTTTATAAAAAAATGTTGTTGTCTCTCGGCTCTGCTGGAACACAGGATCTGCTTGGAATGAGCGCTTTTTGGGCTTCAGTTTCTTCAAAGATTGCCCACCTTGGATTCCACAAAATAATTGCAACCACTCTCTGGTCAAAGGTACGTTGTAACCTATATAATAGGCAAAGGTTGTGACTTAATTTCGACTCTTCCGATGAAATTGTAGTTTTAGATTGTTGGAATTGTATATTTAAAATGTTTGAGGGAGGATGTTGAATTTATATCTATAATTAAAATTACAATTTAAATAACGAAAATCACAATTTTTATTTTATCATTATTGTTTTAAATTCAATATAATACTATTTTGCACCGTTAAATTTTTATGAATCAAAATGGTTACCATTGGGAAAAAATGAAAAAATTCCCTATTTTGGAGTATTTAAATTGAGAAGTGCCCATTTACTATTGTTGTTGACTCCACAAACTGTGAGAATCACATGTGAGAAAATGCCTTGTGATCTACTCAACTTCGTAATATGGACAACTTAGAGACGAGGGAACCTGCCGGTTGTACTAAGAGATGAATCCCTGCACCAGCCATGACATCACAACATCTCGAAATGATAGATCAACTCCGACCACCTTGACTTTCCTCTCGCTTGCGGATATAAAATATTGATAAGTATCATGATATCTGGATCCATAAACAATAGAGAAAAAAACAAGTTGCTAGATCCACACGTTTGAGATAAATGGAAAAGTTAAAATGGTGTTTGGTTTCAAGTTCAATGCTAGGTTTATGAAGTGATGACACCATGGTTTTAGAATTAGCTCAGAATCCGTAGTGAAAATTTATGGTATTTATCAGATGAAGAAATGTTGTCAACGTTTTTAGTTATTCTTGGCTCATCTTCACTTTAAATTTAATTCTCAACAAACTAAACTTTAGCGTGAGCTCCATTCCAAATTTTTTTGATTATTTTATATTAATAATTTATTAGGGTGAAGATCTTCTGCATGATTAATGTCTTGATGATGAGTTAAGGATGACTTGATAACATTGCTTCACCTACGGCTAACTCTCCACAAGATATTATGGTTTTAATTTATATAGAACCTTTATCAATTACTTTGATTTGGGTTATTATAATGTTTTAAGTTTTCTATATAGTATAAGTTAAATGATCAATGCAATTCCATTGAGACATCTTCTGGCTTGGATTATCAGTTGATGGTTTGTTCGACCTACCATCCACAATATGTGAGGAAGTTTGTTGAGATTTTCCGTGCGTTGTTAGCTTTCCTTGATTCCTTCGGAATAGATTTTTTGATTGAAAAAAAAAAAGTTGATCAATAATTTACAGATATTTTATTGGTAATATTGGATTCATTTTTATAAAATTACACTTTGAATAATAAAGATCTTGATTACAACAATTTCGGATTTAAAAAAAACAAAAAAATAATTTACAATTTTTAATATAAATATATTAATACAAGGTCAAAACCTTATTATGCATTTTATAAAATATTACCTTGCCTTTTCCCATTCTGTTCCTTAAAACCATGCTTTAAAACTTGACCTAGAATTTATGTGGCTTTATTGAATGAGCCAAAGCAAATATTTGTCGTAGCAATTTTAATATTGTATTGTTTCGTAAGTATGGAAAAAGTATATCTCCAATCTTAAAGCATAAAATAGGGCTGGCTATTGAGATTTTGTATTTTTTTTGCGTAAACATTAATAAATTTAAAGTTATTAATTTTAATATTGTAATGTTTAATAAATATTGAAAAATTATATTTTTAATTTTAAATAGGGTTAGTTATAAAAATAGATTTTGAATATTTTTAAATATTAATAAATAAAAGATTACTAATAACATTTTAAATAAATTTGGATTAACATCTTTAATTTAATAAATTTTGATGTGTAATAGATACAAAATAGAAAGACCGTTGAAGGATAATAAACAATATAATTTTGGAGTTTTTAATACTATTGTGATATTTTCATCATTGTAATAGTTGACTTTAATACACAATGGCTTTTTAAATATATTGTATTTATATTTTTTTTTAATATGTTTTAATTTTAATACCAAATGCAAGACATGCTAGATCATTTTTTATTTTTCATATTATTTGAAAAATAATGAACTTAAAAATTCTAAAATTGTTTAAAAGCTAAATAAAATATAAAAATAATCAAATTATATTAATGTGGAGATAAATCCTATACTTTTTTAGGAAGAAAAAAAATTATTAATTATAAAACATGATAAATGAGAGCTATCCCAAAACTGATTATATTTGACAAATTTATAATAAAAACAAAAACTACTAATTATAAAACATGAGAAAGAGAGCTATCCCAAAACTTATTATATGTGACAAACTTATTATACAAAAGAAAAGACATGGAAAAGTATCATCATGCGTACATATTAATCCCTCTCCAATAAAAAACAAAAATGAAATAAAAATTTTTGGATCAAATAATTTAACAAAAATGAAATAGAATTTTTTTTTATATATAATTTAAATTGTCAAATAATTTAATATATAAAAACATTTATTTCAAATTCAAATTTATTATTATACGAGAAGAAAAGACATGGAAGTATCATCATACATACATATTAATCCCTTTTCAATAAAAAAACAAAAATGAAATAGAATTTTTTTATATATAATTTAATATATATAAAAACATCTATTTCAAATTCAAATCTATTATTTATTAAAAATGATTTAAAAGCAACACAATACAAATTTATTGATATTTAAAACTTTAATAAGATATAAATCTATACATGGAAAACAAATTAAGAAATCTATTATTTATTAAAAAGATTTAAAAAAAACACAACACAAATTTATTGGTATTTAAATATTTAATAAGATATAAATCCATACATGGAAAAACAAATTAAAAAATTTATGTCATAAATTTTCTTTTTTAAAAATTTAATAAGATATAAATCCATACATGGAAAAACAAATTCAAGAAAATTATCTGTAACTTTTCTTTTTAATTTGTACACTCATTTTTGTTCATTTTACACAATTTGCTTCATAAATTTTTTCTATTTAAAATTTTAAAACAATAAAATATATCTTAAACAATTCTTAGTATTTGAAATATTTTATTTTTCTTTCCATTACAAACTAATTAAAATTTGATATTAAACTTTTCAAAATAATGGATATTAATATAATATTATACAATAATCAGAAGAAATAAGCATAAAATTAAGTAACTTATTTTTAAAAATCAAATTTAATAAAAACTTTCAATATTAAATAAAGGAAAAATATATATAAATTAATCGTGTAGTCTAAAAATTCTACGATTTGGAACATTTGAACGCTCCAAGAAACACCTAAACCCCACGCAAAAAACCTGAGATCTTCACTCAGAGGGCACCTTGATTGATTCTGAGCTGGGATTACACAGGAAATCACACTAATCTAAGTTGCAATGGCTGTTGGAGGGGGTTCTGAGGCCCTCCCTCCCCTGCCCGAAATTGTTGCATTCAAGAAGCTAGTGGCTGCCTGTGGGAAACGACCCCGGAGTAAGCAACAACAAAAATTTGTCAAAAGAATGGCCAGCATTCCTACTGTCGACCTACCAATTGAAGACCCGTGTAGATCAGCGTTGAATCTAGCAGAAAGAGGGCTCATAGGGCAGTTCACTGGCCTCTGGCTTTCACCTAAAGCAGTGGACAACTGGGTGCAAAGAAACTGGAAAACATTGACCCAAGACGGCATCAACAGTCATCTAGTGGGTAAGGGCTTCTTCGTGTTTGTTTTTGCCAATGTAGAGGATAGAAACTTAATTTTCAGGAATGGACCTTATTTTATGGGCCCTTAGGGTCTATATCTGAACAAATGGACACCGGACTTTGACCCGACACAAGACGTGCCCTCGGCTATCCCAGTCTAGGTCCGCTTGCCTCACCTACCATTGCACTGTTGGAACCCCAAATCGATGGAAGCAATAGGGAATAAGCTGGGGAAATACATTGACCGGGCAGAGAGGAAGGATCAATACACCTATGCTAGAATTTATGTGTAGGTGGACTTGGAAATAGGGTTGCCCGAAGCTATAAAACTCTTAGTGGCGGATTGGTCATACATATAAGAGTTAGATTACGAGCAACTACCATTTAAATGTCGATTTTTCCATGGGTATGGACATTTTGCCAGGCACTGCAAAAAGAAGGGAGAGGAAGAGGTCGACAATGCAAAAGGTGATTAATGGACCCCAGCTCAGAAGCAAATTGCAGTAAAACAAGTCATCAGACCAAAAGGCAAAGGAAATCCTTTGGGAAATGAAGGCCCATCCTCTAGCCAGCCACAAGGTGAAGGGAGCTCAGGACCACCAAGACTGGAGGCTTCCAAAAATCCGTTTGAAAATCTCAGAATGCAAGAGGAATCTTTAGATTTAACTGCAGAAGAGGCTGAACAACAGCCCATTTCAAATGCTGAAGACAAATCCCATGAAGAAACTGCACCTCTACAGGATGGATCCCCTATAGGAGTCACGAGTCCCCTCTCATATGCTGAAATAATAAGGAATAAGTCTCCAGAGATCTCAGGCTCTTTGGAAGACGAGACCTTTGAGAGGCCATCGAAAAGAGTAGGGATAAAATCTCACCGGGAGACAAGGGCAGAAGAAGCGAAGAGGCAAAAAATGAAAGGTAACCAATCAACAATTGAGATGTGTATTGGTAGAAATACCAGAAACAGACCTCCCAAGGGAGGAGCTGCACCCCCATCAGCCAGCAAGTAATGTGTTTAGTCTCTTGGAATTGCCGAGGATTGGGAAATCCTTTAAAATATGAAGCAGTTAAAAATCTGGTGAAATCCGAGTTTCCTGAGATCCTCATGCTCCAAGAGACTAAAATTGAAGGGGAAGCTCTTCTGCTCCTCAGTAAATCGAATTGGAACAAGAATGCCGGGAGAACCGTCAGTGCTAGGGACTCCTCCGGAGGGCTGGCTACTATGTGGGAGGAGGATAAATTCCATCTCGAAAGTTCTTATGAGACACAACACTGGATCTTCACTGACCTCAGGCATAATGTGAATAAGACGTCCTTCGCTCTTGTCAATTTATATGTCCCTGTCCTTTATGCTGAAAAGAGAGAGTGTTGGCAATCTCTGTCTATCTTCCTTGAGTCAAGATCCCCCAATAATTTAATTCTTGCAGGTGATCTCAACCTTGTCTTTGAACCTAGGGAGAAATGTGGTGGAAACACTAATAGAGATCAGATCCTTCCTTATGTTGAAGACCTTATTCAGTATTGGGACTTATTAGATATTAAACCAAAAAAAAGATTATATACCTGGACCAACAATCGCGTTGGGGATCAACATATCTCTTCCCGGCTGGATAGATACTTAATACAGAGTTCCTTTATGCTTGGGAAAAATATCATCTCCTCCAAAATTCTACAAAAATTGACGTCAGACCACAAGCCTATTTTGCTACAGTTTGAGGAGGAAAAACATTTGGGACCAATTCCCTTCCGGTTTAATCCTTTATGGGCTGAAAAAGATGGTTTTGAGGAAACTATCCATAAAGCTTGGAGAGCTCCTATTATTGGGTCGCCTAGCTATGTATGGGATCATAAAATGAAGGCTACCAAAGTGGTTCTAAAAGCTTGGATAAAAAATCCCATTGTTTCACCTACGAGCTGCAGAAAATAGTATACCAATCAACTGACAGCTTTGCAAATGGATATGGAAATCAAATATATAACTCATTCTTCCATAAAAAGGGAACAAGAAGCCCAATGTATTACTCTTCAAGCCTTCAGGCAGGAGGAGGAATATTGGAGACTCAAATCGAGAAGCCTCTGGCTGAAATCGGGAGATAGAAACACACCTTTTTTTCATAAACAATTCAATGCTCAACTCTCTCGTAATCATTTGGAAGAAATTACTGCTTCTGATGGCTCTTTCCATAAAGAAATAGCCCATTTAAAAGAGGCATCAACTTCTCACTTCTAGGAACTTTTTACTGAAAAAGGAGTGGATACGGAGGAGGAATTTACTGAATTTCTTGACAATATTCCGAGACTGATTGGACAAAATGAGAATGCAGGCCTATTGAAGCCCTTCACTGAAACAAAAATTAGTAATCTTATTTGGACCATGGAGCCGGACAAAGCCCCGGGTCGGGATGGCTTTTCCATACATTTTTATAGAATTTGCTGGGATTTAATTAAGGTGGATTTACTCTGTATGGTCAGGGGCTTCCTCCAAAAAGCCAAGGTCAGAGGCAGCATCAACTCTACTTTTTTGGCCTTAATCCCTAAAGAAACTAATCCTGGAATCTTCGATAGGTTTAGGCCTATCTCTTTGTGTAATGCATCCTATAAAATTATGTCAAAGCTTATCGCCAATAGAATCAAGCCATTGCTGGGTAATCTCATCTCCTCCAATCAGGGTGGGTTCATGAAAGGCAGGAATATCATGGACAATGTGACTATAGTGCAGGAAACCATTCATTCCAGCCACCAACACAATGAACAAGGGATGATTATCAAGCTTGACATGGCTAATGCCTTCGACCGGGTAAGACACTCCTTCTTGTTTCAAGTTATTCTATCTTTTGGCTTTAGTGTCGACTTCGTAAGGCTGATCAAAGCCTATATAGGTAGGCCATGGATAGCGCCAATAGTGAATGGTAGGCCTGCCAATTACTTCCAAAGTTCCCTGGGGTTAAGGTAGGGCTGCCCTCTGTCCCCTTTCTTATTCATTTTGATGGTAGATTCTCTTAGCAAAAAATTGAATGCTGATAAGGCTGTAGGAAAAGTTCCAGGCATAAGAGTGACGACCGATCTAGAACCCATAAATCATTCATTATTCGCTGATGATTCTCTCCTTCTGGGAGGAGCCTCGGTTAGAATAGCAAGGGCATTCAATGATGTTATACAAAGTTTTGGCAGAGTATCTGGAGCACTTCTCAATAAGAGGAAATGTGCAGTGTATGGCTAGAATGTGAACCGTGCTACAATCTAGCGTATTGCTCATTATTTAGGCTATGCTGGGTTTGCAAATTGGGACACTATCAAATATATGGGCCTGCTATTAACTCTGGGCATTACCAAGGCCACACATTGGTTTGAGGTTATTAGCAAAATTAAATCCAGAATTACAGCTTGGGGAGGGCAGTGGCTTACCAAAGTTGGGAAATTAAGTCTCATTAAATCTATCATCTCCTCTCTGCCTCTCTATCAAGCAGTGTTTTTATTGGCACCTAAATGGATCGTTGAGCAGGTTGCAAAGCACATGCGAACCTTCTTGTGGCAAGGTGGAAATGGGAAGCATAGAAAATTTCATCTAGTGGGTTGGGATGTTGTGAAAAAACCATTTAATGAAGGAGGTCTGCAAGTCAGAGATCCAGGGCTTGCGAACTTGGCTCTTGGAGGAAAGATGCTGTGGAACATTTTCTCAAATCCTAATCATCCGGTTAGCAGAATTCTTATTAAAAAATACCTGAAAGATGTTTCAGAATCCAACATGGAGGAAGCTACAACAAAAAAAGGCACCACAATGTAGAAATTATGCAGCCGTGGATGGGATTTTTTTTAAAAACATCTCTACTGCATACTAGGTAATGGGAAATGGATTTCTTTATGGAATGATATTATTATGGGATTCCCTCCACTCAAGCAGCATGAGGAATTCCACGAGCTACGTAGCTACCTCATCCAGTGTGGCATCAACAAGCTTGTAGATATTTCAAATTGGGATCAGAATGGCAATTGGCATGAATGGAACCTGCCCAGGCTGCCAGACAGGATGAGTGAGCAGGTGAATCCACTGCTGGTAGCTCTCTCTAGATTAGCTCCGGTGCACATAAGATTAAGGGATAATTGGGGCTGGGGAATGACTGGAGAATACAAAGTATCCCTTGGATACGCTGCTCCACAGATGCATCATCCTCAGACTCAATCTAACGCTATCTAGAAGCAGGTATGGGATTCATTTTGTATTCCTAAAATTAATTTTTTCAGCTAGGTTCTATTGCACAGAAGAATATTGATAGGCGAGAACCTTGCAAAGCGAGGAATATTAGGGCCGCACAGATGTTCACTCTGTCAGTCAGCCGGGGAAACAATCGACCATGTGTTCATTGGATTCCCATTCATGCAGGAGGTGTGGCAGCTAGCTCTGCATGGACTTAGCGTTCAAACTCCAGCTCAGTGCAATGTTGTCTACCTATTTTCCACTTGGACTGATCGTTATCCTTGGGTGATCAAGAGAAAATCTTTATGGTCCAAGATTTGGAAGGAAATCCCTAAATACCTCTGTTGGGAAGTGTGGCTTGCCAAAAATGAAGGCATTTTCCAAAACAATATGAGCACCCCAGCTGTTGTTGTTGCTAAAGCTAAGGCATTGCTTATGGAAATGGTGGAAAAGCACCCCTTTAATCAAAATTACAAGCTTCTTCCTGTTGAAATTAGTTGGATTGGAAATACAAAGCAGTATACTAGGAAAAAGATTCATGTTCGTCCTATTAGTAACCCTGAGTGGCGGCTACGGCACAACGAATCCGAATTCTGTCAGTGGTGGAAGAAGCAACGAAAACACATTATTTTGTTTCGATGGGGCAGCTAAAGGAAATCCAAGGAGAGCTGGAGCCGGAGGGGTTTTCTATGCTCCTGATGGTCATTTTAAGGGCAGTTTCAGCTGGGGTTTAGGGCAATGTACAAATAACTAGGCTGAATTATTAGGTCTGCTCAAAGCTAGTCAGTTAACTCATGGAAACAGAGAGCATGATATTCGGATTTTTGGAGACTCGGAAATCCTAATCAAACTCTTAAACATTGATGGTCAATTCAATAATGCAGTGTTAAATAAGACTTTGCAATGTGTTCGAAAAATGCTACAAAAATTCAACTTTGCCTCCTATTTCCACATCCTCCGGAGTCTAAATCAGGAAGCTGATTATACGGCTAATGTAGGTTGTCTTTTAGCCCCTGCAGATTTGATTCAGAATGATGAAATTCCTATTTGGTCTCCCATTCCGTAAGCCGGCAACTCCTTGTATATTGTAAATGTTGGATTTAGGACGCATCTGAATTTTAAGCTCTTTGGCTTTGTAAGATGGGTTGATTAGGCGTAAGCCCAATTGTGTTTTTACTCTAATAAAAATTTATCCGTTCTTATTAAAAATAAATAAAAAATTCTATGATTTGAGTAGTGCAAAATAAAATAAAAAATGTAAGATTCCGGCTAAAAATGACCGTCCCATTGACAACTTCTAAATTATAAATTAATAAAATAAAAATAAGACTCCTAATAAATAAACTTACAATTAAACATTTATCATTTGGATGTAAACATCATTATCATATTAATTATATATAACATGTTACAATTTATTATTTAATATAGATATCGTTCTCATATTAATTATACATCATATTTATTATTTAATATAGATATCGTTCTCAGACTAATTATACATCATACATGTGATTTTTATAATAAAATGTTTAGAAAATACATTTTAATTATAATTAATTTTTTATTTAATATAAAAAAATATTTTTTAATCATTTTTTATTTTTAATTTAAGATTTTTTTATTACATTGTTATAATATTTTACTTATAATAATTTTTTCTGATTAATAAAAATAATTAAAAAAACATCTTAATTATGATTAATAAATATTTTATTTAATATTAAAATTAATTCTTTACAGCGACACGGGATTTATAATAGAAGATTCAAAACTTCAATGCATAAAAAAATGGAGATGAGAAGTTATAATAGCACATTCACAACTCCATTACATAAAATATTAGAGATCAGAGGCTATAATATGAAATTTATAATTAACATGTATATAAAATTAAATATAAGTTATAATAGGATGTTTATAAATCAAATTTAATAAGTTAAAATTTAAGGAGTAGTTTATTTATTTTATGTTTTGGATTTTATGGTAGGTTTGGTATTTTGTTTTGGTAAAATCTAAATTTGGAAGTGTTTTAATTGTGTTTTTAGATCACCTTGGAATACTTCCATGAAACCCAAACTATGCAATTTCCATAGCTAATATATGTGATTCTAAGAATTTTTAAAGATTTCTAACCGGTTGGAACAAAATAAAAGGAAAAATATGCTGGAAAAGCTCGGAAAAGGTTGAAAAAATAGAATATTTAAACTAGCACAACCACAAGTAAAGTGAACGGTAAACATCGATAGACCTAAACTTAGTAATCCATAATCAAATAACATAATCGAATTAACTAATTCTCTTAATTAGCAGTAACTTAACAATTAACTACCAATCCAAATTACAGAATGAAGTTGTTGACATAAATTTGATAACAACTATTAACAACTATTAATGAAGTGATAGTGAGCCCTCAAATTCTTGCCAAGATCTTAAACCATATTTAATTAACTAAGTTGCAACATAATCATAATAATTATCCAATTTTTGGGTTTTCCCAATGATAAAAACCCCACTTTTATACAAATAACAAATCATCCATATTATTCAAAGATAGAATGTGATCAAGATTAAGAATCTATGATTCAATCCATTTCAACCACTAAACCAAATTCCCTTTTTATTTACAACTAAAGCGTAGCTTGCTACATGAATCTCTTTTTTTTCAAATAGAAAAATAGCTATATTCTTATATTAAAAATATATGATAAGGTATCCATACAATCCTCTGTATGGAGATAGTCACATCCAGACCGACAAAGTCCAAAGCAGAATATAGTTCCAAACAACAGATATCCACAAGATCCACTCGAACCAATGAAATGACAAACCACAAGAGGCACCACGCCACTCTTATGGAAAAAAGGCTACCAAAAAATATTATGCCGAATAAAGGAAAAGAGATACAAACGACAAAAAATAATAGCCGCAATCTCACTCACATCCAGATGGATAAGACTTGTAAAAAATAATTCTTGCAAGTCGTAAGAGATCATATAGGAGACATTTCACATTAGCTACTCGGTTTTGCAGCTTCCATAGAAAATACTTGGTTCAACAACTTTTGCAACAAATCCTCGTTCCATAGCAAACCCTCATGGAAAAGGTTCTTTAGTTGAAATCTAAAGCCATTCTCAAAGGTAATCATAGGACATAAAATTCTTCCATTTATTCATTCAAATGTTCAATAAAATGTAAATAATGTAACTAAGAGTGCTTGTTTCATCAAAAAGGTCTTATTCTTCGGATAAAAGATGGCAAAAATAAGGTAAATGATGCCATAAAAGGAATGAAAAAATGATGACATATTGTCTTCCCCCAACTAGAGAGACTGCATGTCCTCATGCACTCAAAACCATTCAGCTGACTCTGAGTCTGAGGATATAAGGGGTGAAGATTCAAAATAAATATTTCTTCAGTTTCATGATGAGTGTCCTTCTTCACCAGCTTAAAAATAACTCGATTTGGAAATTGTAGTGGCCCAAAATTTTACTTCATATGCTAATTCCACTGGACGCCATAAGATTGGAAAGTGAAATTTCAACCCAATCCAATGAATTCCATGGGCCTTTAGAAAGTCAATATACCTTTGCACACAACCCAGGGTAGTCCCAAGTTGAGAGTAGGAGAGAGGTTCTTTATATTTATGTTTTGGCATCAGATATTTTTTCCATCTATTAAAGCATAGCAGAACATCCAATATGTTCATAACTATTCAATTCTCAGAAAAAGCAATGGATGAGCTCTAAGTATCCATGAAAGAAAGAAAAAAATTGGATCATCTTCTCATTCTCTATGTAACCACAAGTCCTCATTCCTTTTTGTAAACTCCACGAAAGATAATGCCTTGTTCCATGTTAGCTATTTTTTCATGAATGAGGCGAATGGATATCACCTACATGTGGATTTGGATCCCGATCACTTAATCCACTCATAATAAAGTTACGCTGGTATAACTCACATTGTAGATTTTTATCTTCTTCACAAGTAGAATTCACTGTAAAAATTTGTCTGGATTATTGATATAACATTAGTTTCCAACGGCTAAGGCTCTCAACTAAAGGGAAACCATCTATTCCTTAAGTACACATAATACACAGGAGAAAGAAGGCAATAGGCCATCATCAAATGGGATAAATGACATAAGTAATCTTTGTCTTGTTTAAGCTGTTGGATGTCATTATTCAACTTATAAGTCTCCAATTGAGCTTGTTGTACTTTATCCTTCTACGATTTATGTTGAGAGATGGTTTCTTCTTCTTGTTTCATTAAAGTATCTACATGTTTTTCCAAGGAATCCATCTTGTCCTTCTATTCAATAAGTTTTTGTTTCAGTTGGTCATTTTCCGTGGATTCTTCCAACTTCTCAGTGCTAGGTACCAACTCTTGAATACCCAAATCTTTCTTAATATCAATAATTTATACGGGAGCTGTTCCATCTGATGAAACCATCTTGTTGTCAAGTCCCAAGTCACAAGTATTGATGAAATGAGATTCTTCCCCTAGAAATTGCATCTATGCTTCTTCATCTAATTGGTTACCATCATGATTCGTAGATGGTAACCACTTGTTTTGTTCTTAATAGCTTGTATTGTTCTACTAACACAAGATATTTCTAGAAGATCGAACACCTTCAACAACCGATCACACAAATAAATTAGAGATCAACACACTGATGTTTTACATGGTTAAAAATCTCAAAGATGGAAACAACCCATAACCCTAGCCAAATAGCTACTTGAGGCAATATATTATGCTGAGGAAAAACAAAATACATATCAGTTTCTCACAATTGATCATCAAGCAAATGACCCTCCATGCTATGTAAATAGAGATAATGGACCAATCAGGTGCTAATCCATAGATCAATAGTTGTTAAGATCGAGGTGAATATGAACCGTCAGATCATTCTGTGACTAGAACATATAATGATTGTCATATTACATAAGTAGAAATGCACACTAAAGAAACACGCTTTATCTAAAGACACATTATACCAAGTGGATCTCAACTAAGTCCTAAGTGTCTAAATATCCTAAAATCCCCCCTTAAGAACAACTTGTGATAGGATTGAAGGATTTACAAAGGTGGCACAATAGGGGAAGGAGGCATTTGAGCTTATCCCCCCTTAATGAAAAATTCCTGAACTCCACGTATATATCAAAGTCTAGAAAACTTCACTTTTGTAAGAGACTTTATGAAGATGCCTGTAACTTGATCATATGTAAGGAAAAATAGCACTTTAAGAATGCGATATTGAACTTGAGTGTTATGATGAAGTGCATCTGTAGCTCAATGTATTTTCTGCACTAATGTTGTACTAGATGTTTGGAGAGCTTGATGGCATTTTGATTGTCACACCAAAGGGTAGTCAGATGTTGCTAATCAAATACAAATTTTGAAAGGATCTATTGAAGCCATAAAGCTTCCTGACCTACATTAACTGCAGCTCGATATAGGACTTCTGCTGAAGAAAGAGTACGAGATCGTTGTTTCTTACAAGCCCAAGTGACAGGTTCATAATCAAGACATAAAACCACTTATACTATGAAATGAGAACTGTACAATTCTCGTTTTTCTCTCTTCTAATTTTAATAGCTATTTTTATCTCTGTTTCAAAAAGGGTTGATACCAGTATCATGCATTTTCATTTTGAGGCATTTTTTCGGGCCTTTGAATTATCTTTGTTGTAAAGTATTTTTTATTTCTATTTTCAAGTGTGTTTTTAGAACTTTAACAAAATAGCATACATTTATGAGCAATTTATAATGAAAAACATATTCATTTTGCAATTTTTTTCTATAAAATAAGACATTTTTATGGACAAAATAAGACGGTTTTATTGACAAAATTGTAAAAAATTCCAGAAAATAAAGACATTTAAGACCATTTTCAATGAATTTTCGGAGATTTTTTGTATAAAAATGATACCATTTCGTATTATTTTCAGAAAAGTGACGATTCACATAAATTCAAGAAAAAATATACCATATATTTGTAAAAAACATATTAAGAACATTATATATAGAAATTTTATTTCTAAAATAAAGTTTGAAAGTCAAAACATTACTAATATATCTTATCAAAAAATTGTCAAATTTAACATTTTCTTCAAGACATGAAATTAATCAAGAATATCATATAGGCCAAATTCTTCATTGAAATTGAAATTTTCTGGAGCTTGGCTTTCCTCAGGGACATCAATGTCCTCTTCCATTAGGTCTTCTATGTCTGCAAGATGCCCGAAGTGCTCCTTTCCAAACACCCCTCCTAATGGGGGTTGAGGCTCTTTTGACATCTTTGCCACAAGTGTTTCACTAAACTCTCATTTCTTCAAACCAACTTCTTGCAGTTCATCTGGAAGAACTTGAATATCATTAACTCTTTGATTGATATAATTGCATTGTAGTGGATCATTATCAATGGATATGCAATTTCTTCATTTCTGTAAGGAGCATGCTATTGTTGTACCTAATCACCAAAAACGAAAATAAAGTTAAGTCAAATAGCAAAAGAAGCATACTTTAAAACAATAAATATTGAAGAATAAAAAAAAATAAAACTTGAAATATGCTTTCATATGTAATATGAGAAATTTTACCTGAACCCGAGAACAAATCTAAGACCCAATCTCCTTCTCTTGAAAATGTATTTATGAGATAATTAATCAACGCTTGTGGCTTTTGATAGATGTTTACAGTCA
This sequence comes from Larix kaempferi, assembly GCA_027924585.1. NCBI lineage: Eukaryota > Viridiplantae > Streptophyta > Pinopsida > Pinales > Pinaceae > Larix > Larix kaempferi. The sequence goes on along the minus strand of BSBM01000805.1, from coordinate 5,437,592 downwards.
CTCCTTTCAAATCCCTTTCCTCATATGTTAATTTTTTAACCACGACATTGTAACTCAACAACTAACTATATTTTCCTCCACTCTTTTCATTGATTAAAAGAGATTCATAAGTCTCATCTTTTGTCCAAATTGCAAGATGTATGTTTTAAATATCACTCAGAAATGGATCGTTGCTGGAGCTACGAATATTAGGCTTTTGCCTGTAACAAAAATATAAAAAAAATTAATTAACTTATCAATAAATATAATTGATTTATAAATTCAAAAACTTGATAATATAGTGCAAATATATTACGAATAAAGTTGCTTCCTTGTTTTTCCTTTACCCTTGAAGGATGTCAACAACCACCCTAATTGTGTGTCTGAACGGAAAACAACAAATATCCATAGTGGTAATGTTGTGACATCTACAAATATCGAAACCACTTTATTGAATGATTGGTAAGTATAAGGATCACAATCATAAGTAGTGTTTCGGTGTATCCATGAGGGATATATGCAATCACTAGTGCGTACTCCTTTTTAGGAGAAATATTTACAATGTTTGTACAGTCACCTAAAATGACTTTATATTGCATAGTGTCAAGGCCAATCCAAATAGAATGATCAAGTGTATCATCAATTTCAACGTTTGCAAGACGTTGTCTCCTTTGTCGTTCTATTTTGGCTCTTTGGATATGAATTTTGAAGGACTTTGGTACTCCATCTGTACCCATCTTTGGCATCTTCAAATGAAAATTATCTCTATAAGTAATAAAATATAAATGAATTGAATTAGAAAATAAATAAAATAGGACGTATCATAGATCAACATACCTTCTTAAATGCAACAAAAAATCGTTTTAAGGTTTCTATCGAGCTTGAGTCTGGATAGTTGCATTTGACATCATTCGAACTCTTCTCATTCAACAGTATAACCATCTCCTCTTGTATTTTCATGTAGACCTTGTGACTAGACAATGAAACAATAAATGATGTTTACAATCATATATAATAATATAACAGAATACTTAGGACATAACAAAAATGTTAAACTAAAGAACAAAACATCGTACCATAAAAAAAATCAACTTTCTTGTCAAATTCACTGCACATTTCCTCCATGGATAATTCACCTGACTTTACCCGTGATAGTATTGTAGCTATTAATGTTTCATACTTCACACCTTGTATTATTCTCCAAGGTGTAATAGTCATGTCTTCTGGCAGGTTCTTGATGTCAGGACCTGTCTTACCACCGCTCCATGGAACAACTTTCCTTTTTTTCACTTTTTGATTTTTTATGCCAATATTCTCCCACAAGCTAAATATGTCATCAATTAAATCCCATGTTTTCCCAACTCTGAATGCCAACTGTAAATAGGCATCTATAGCTCTGAATGCATCAATTCCTTTGGCATTTTTTTGTTTCACATTATCCTCTTTAATAGGGATACTTATTTCCAGACAACATTGTCTGTGAAAACTTGCATCAACTCTAGGTTTTTCCCCACCACATATTTCGCAAATTCACTATGGATAAATCTCACCCTTTGAATAAATGTCATTTTCAACCTATATTCACTATCTGTGTTATGATCCCATGCCAAAAAATTTGCTTCTACATCTGTTAAACCAACATAAATGATGCATTTAACTGTTTCAAAAATAGGGTTATTGGGATATTCTTGCATCAACTCTCTTCTTGCCTCTGCAGAATGATTCCCCCAAGAACATAATATTTGTAATGAAAACATCTTGTTTGATCAAATTCATTTCTAGTAGGAATATCTTTCAGGTCAACAAGGACTAGGTATTCAACCACATGTGCATAGGGATTGTGCCTCATCAATGCTTTCAAGTTGTGAATATGAAAGTGATGTGGTTTTATAATTCTAAATTGATCTTTCCCTTCCGTGCGTCTATAAATTTGATTCACATTCAACTCAAATGTATGTCCATTGTTAACCAATTTATCCCTCTACAATCAATCTCGAATGGCATTTTGTGTTGACTCACTCTTAGATTCAAGAATAACATTGGCTTCAGTAACAACAAATCTCCTCTTTTTCTGATTTGAAGGGGTTCCTTCTAAATCAACAATGCCTTCAACAGGAATCAAAACACCCTCAACCATATTTCTTTTACGAGATCGTTTGTTACTCTTACCAGTAGGAGTAGCAAGCTCATTTGCAACCATTTAAACATGTTCAGTTGGGTGAGATGAAGATTTAAATATAACCCTTCTAGGTACATGATTTGATTGTTGGATGCCCTTTCCTCTTTGTGCTTGTACTTATTCAGTTTGAACATTTGACACTTGTTTCTTCTTCCTTGCTTCGGGTCCCTTTTGAACAACGGCATTAACGAAATTCATAGGATTTTCCTCTGTATGATAAATTTCATTCAACATTTTTGAAATCGACATGGAAAAATACTGCAAAATAAAAAACATTATCGTATTAAATCTATTACATTTTGGTATCCAATTTATAACAAAACCAATTTAAGAATAATATCAATATTCAAACTTACTCTCCTGCTTTCAATTTCATGCATGACCCCTTGACAAAATTCTGTGAAATTTTCTTGAACATTATATTTTGAAATCTTCAAACAATATCGGATTTTGGAAAAGGTCTTGGCTTGTTTCACTTGTGCATAAACAATTTCGGTACCTGGCATCACACATATATCTCTCAGCAATCCCAATGGATGGTAATGTTATTGAATATATGGAAATGCAGAAGAATATAAGTGAATACTTTCTGGTTTGCCTTGATATTTTTTCCTTCAGATGCCAATGATAGTCCGATCTGTCTTCTTCTGCTGCATATTTCCATTCTCTAACATTATTCATTTTTAAATCATCAAAGTTAAAAACTGTCTTGAGGCTCAACATTCTCAGATGCATCAACTGCTTTTTTCGATGCAATCATTGCCGCTCTTGATCTAGAAACATTTACAAATATCTTTCTTGATGCCATTCTCCCTATATCCAAAAGGTAGAATTTTAAAATACTATCAACAAACATTCATAATCTAAACAAAATCAACATCAATATTCACTATAAACTGTATTTGAAAAACGTTTAAAAAAATTAAAAAAATATTTTTACCCGTACTCTAACTTGTCCCTCCTCCCCTTCCGTCATAGATAAAACTAAATAGAAAACAATTAAATACCCCCCTACCCTCTAAACCCCCCACACATATATAATAATTAATTTTAAAAAAAGGGGGGCGCGAAGGGAGGGGGCACAAGGAGGAGGGGGAAGGGGGAGGCAGATGGGGAGGAGGGGGAGGTGGGGGAAGGGGGGCGGCGAGAGGAGAGGGAGGTGGGGGAAGGGGGCGCGAGGAGGAGGGGGAAGGGAGGGGGGGGTTTGATTTGATTTGATTTTTTAATTTTTTTTTATATAGTTTAGGTGGGTGTGTGGGGGTTTGATTTTATTTTTATTTTTATTTTATTTTTTATATAGTTTGGGGGGGGGTTGATTTTATTTATTTTTATATAGTTTAGAGAGGTGGGTGGGGGGTTTGATTTTATTTTTTTTATATAGTTTAGGGGGGTGGGTTTAGGTTTTTTTTTTTTTTTTTTAATTTTCATTTATTTATTTTGATTTATATAGTTTGGGGGGGGGGGGGGTTAGGTTTTAATTTTTTTTTAATTTTGTATTTTTTTTATAATTTTGTATTATATAGTTTAGGGGGGGTTTGGGGGGGGGGGGTTTAGGAGGAGGAGGAAGGGGCCGAGAGGGAAAGGAGGGGGGCGAGAGGAGGGAGGAGGGTTAAGGGGGAGGTATAGTTTAGGGGGGGTTTAGGGAGGGGCATGAGGAGGAGGAGGAGGAAGGGGCCGAGAGGGTGGGGAGGGAGGGGGGAGGTTTAATTTTTTTTGTAAATCTAAGTAAATATATATATATATATATATATATATATAGCCGAGAGGGTGGGGAGGGAGGGGGGAGGTTTAATTTTTTTTGTAAATCTAAGTAAATATATATATATAAACCCAAAATTAAAATTCGTGGGATAAAGGGGCAATCCTTGCCTCGATTAATATATATATATATATATATATATATATATATATATATAAAACCCAGAAAGTGGTAGAGTCTCCTCTCTTGAAAGTGCTAGAAGCTCCTCTCCGCAATTTTCTCATTCTTCTTGAAAGCCCTTCGTGAATTGCTTCAAAGTCTAAACAATAGTGTATTAATAAGAGAGATTAGGTTTAGGTTTACCACTCTTAAGAATGTGAGATAAACAAAATGTAAAGAAAAAAAATCAATAAAGTCATAAAATAAGCATTGTCAAATTAATAAAGCCATAAAATAATTGTCAAATTAACAATAAAACTAACTAATTTATTAAAAACAGAAAACGCACTAACCTTGAAAGTGTTACTAAATTTCTCCAAATTAAATGATGAATAGTAGGAAATGTAAATGGTTTATATAGCCTAGATTAGGTTTAACATTACTTGTTTTACAAATGTGGGATTAAAAAAATGAAATTAATTAATGCATTATTATTAAATTTATATAAGATGGGTTTACATGAAATATAACTAATGCTATGAATGTGGTAGTAAAAGAATGTAAATAGCCATTACTTTATTATGAATTCTATATAAATAATTTTACAAGAAATTTTACTAGACTTATATGTCTGGGATAAAAATATGTAATTAGTTAATGCATTATTTCAAAGTTTCTTATATCATAAATTCGTTCTTTTTACTAGTTTTAGCAATGTGTCGGAAATGTGCGCTTTAATTTTGTAGGGAAGTTTTGGAGGGAAGTTTTTGGAGGGATATTTTCATTCTCATAGCTATAAGATTGTTGGTTGACAGTTGCACCATTTTACCTTTTGGTGAGGACTATGGTAAAATTTAATTGTCTTATCTATTAAGATTTTTCTATAATTATATCTTTTAGTGAGAAGTCATGGACTCATATGAATTAAATTCCAATGTCAATGAAGAGTTGTATTGTCCATCTAGCCAAGATACTTCCAGTGCAAGAAATGCAATCAAGCATGTTCTTCAAGAACTTCCTAATTATGATGCTTTTGAAGACACTAGTAATAAAGGGCAAGAATGTGATGATGATGAAGATCTTCCTCCAAGTGGGGATCCTAAAGATAGTAAGCAAGACGATGACAATTTTCCTCCTAGCGAGGATTTTCAAGGCACCAGTGATGATTTTCCTAAAAGCGATGATTTTGATGGGACTAATGATGCTTTTCTTGAGCATGTATGTACAAATAATGTTGATGGTTTTCTTCATAGAAATGATTCTAATGGGACGAATGATGATTTTCCTCCCAGCGAGGATTTTTATGGGACTGATGATGATTTTCCTCCAAGTGAGGATTTTAATGGGACAGATGATGATTTTGGTGAGGAAGAAGACATCAATAATGATGAAGATGATTTTCCTTCAAGCGAGGATTTCAATGGAACTGATGACAAGTTTCCTCCAAGAGAGGATTTCTATGACACCGATGATGAGTTACCTCCAAGCGAGGATTTCAATGGCACTGATGATGACTTTCCTCCAAGCGAGGATTTCAATGGCACATATGATGACTTTCCTCCAAGCGAGGATTTCAATGGCACCGATGATGACTTTCCTCCAAGTGAAGATTTCAAGGACACCGATGATGATTTTCCTCCGAGCGAGGATTTCAATGGAACTGATGATGATTATCCTCCTTAGCGAGGATTTCAATGGAACCGATGATCATTCCGTTGACGATGAAGCCACCAATGATGAAGACAATGATTCTCCTCCAATGATGTCAATGTTGAATCTCAAGAGTTCCCTTTTAGTGAATAATTTAGTGGCACCAATAGTGTTGATGGTCACATTGATCTATCAACAATTGATCAACTTATTAGTGATCATGACAATAATTTTCATGTTGAATTTGGTGATGAGATTTTCAATGAGGAGGGTCATATGCATCACAATGAAAACATTCATTATAATGAGGATGTTGTTGCAGACATAATGGTCCAGGAAATGTAGTGACACAATCCAATAATGAGCGGGATTAAGTGTAGGACTATACCTTTTTATGTCAATCCAAAGCATCCCAGTTATACAAGGTCTAGGAAAGAATTGCTCACAAGTCCAAGTTCCGTTACTCATTTGATTTTGAGTGAGTGTTACCACAAAATTTGTTTGAAAGGTATAGGCTACAATTATGCCTTGGAGAAAAGGAAGATGTATTTATCAATGAAGAAAAGTATGCAAAATTCATATTTAGTGGGGTGCATGAGTTCTAAAAGGACAGGTTATGATTATTGTGTTGTAAAAGTTGTTCTTTGTAGAAAGGCATTCAAACGGATTCACTCAATTGGTAATCTTCGATTATCAAGAATCCAAACAAGACTGGAAAAGGATCCTACATTTTATTATGACGATTATCAGGGACGAATCATTGGGCCATCAACACACATTGGAATATCATGGATGCATGATTTCTTTTCCAAGCATCGAGAGAGTATGCCAAATAGAGAAACAATACACATTCCAGATAATTTCACAAGGTAGGAAATCTACAACTTATACAGGGATTATGTTCAGGGTGGTCAAGGAAATGACAACTTCATCAAATATGCATATTTCACAAGAGTATGGAAAAAGAAGTTCAACAACATCCGCATTCCAAAGAGGTCAAGGATGGGGGTCTGCATTACATGTGCTTATCTTAAAGAAAGAAGGGATAGAAAGAGGCATGTTTACAATTTTTTTTATAGATAATGTCAATTATTAAAACTAGTTATCAATATTTTTTTGTTATGTTATTTGTAGATTCCATAATCAATGCACTACAAGAACATTGCAATCAACAATAAAATGAATGACAAAAGTTGTTAAAACATCGCAAGAAGTGTTATGATTCTCCACATAAGTATATGGGTTTGATAATTGATGGCATGTATCATAAAAACACACTCTTTCCACATTTTGTCTGTGTGCCAAAGAATTTAAAGGAGGAAAATTTCATTCAGTTTCACTTGGTTGGGTGTATGGTTTTTAATGGTGAAATGTTTCCAAGGGTTTACTTTACAGCTCCAAATATTCACAATGATGCAAATTTGACCATCACCATTATTCACCATGTCCTTACTCATTGGCTTGGTGATCTTCCTGAAGTTCTATATCTACAATTGGACAACACAAGCCGAGAAAACAAAAATCAGGTCGTGCTTGGTTATCTAAGCATGCTTGTTGAATTGAGAATTTTTAAAAAGGTAAAAGTTGGTTTCCTTTTTGTTGGGAATGTGCATGATCATATTGATCAAATGTTCATCCATTTTGAAAGGGCATTGAGAAGGAATAAAGTCGGGAGCCTACCATCATTGATTGAAATTATAAGAAAAGCATACCATCCAGAGCCTATTGTACAAAAATTGGAAGAAAATGTTGACATGCGAAGATTTATGTTTGGATCGCATGGTGAAGAAAGGTGCATTGAAAAAATTAATGACATTATCTTTCAACATCAATTTCGTATAAAAAATATTGATGGAAAAACACTACTGTGGGGCAAGAAGCACTCAACTAGCACATAATGGGGACCTTCATCAGCTTTGGAATTTCTGAAATTTGTCCCAGATCGTCAAATATATGCTTCAAATTTATTGTTATTGCAATCATATGCAAAGATTCATAATGCAAGGTGACATAGTAGAGATGTTGATTCTTTTCAATGCTTGGAAGAAATAAAAAAAGTCCATCGAAGATACATATGAGTACTTTGATGTTGTTGATTCTGTTTGGTGGGAGTCTTTTTTCATGGAGCAGAGTGACATAATTTCAAACTCTACAAATGGAGACATATATTTGAAGTCTCCATTTGCTTGGCCACAAAGTTTATCAAATGAAAACGAGGTAAAAAATGTTGAACCTCGAGGTGTTGAGTTTTCTCAAGTAGAGGAAAGAGAAATGTATATTGGCTCTAGAAGATCATCCTCAAAGCGTTGAGAGATGGAAGACCTTTACAGGGGCTTAACACAAGATATCAAGGAGGGTTGCATGATTGCATTTTTTGCTACAGATGATGCACGCCATTATCCATTCTAGATTTAAAAAGTTATGAAGGTCAATAAATAAAATCAAGAAGTAGTATCAGTAGAAGTACATTGTGTTGAAAGTATTCAAATAATTGAGAGGGGGGGGTGAATCAGTTATTACTGTGATTAAACAATTTTACATTATTTTTCCTTTTTAACTTTGATGAAGTGTGACAATCAATATGATATGAGATGTTCTATGCACATTCCTTTATAGCAGGTTTATTGTTATAACAAAATTAAATATAAGGCATATAAACAATGTTCAATCACATAAATATGCAGAGGCACTGATTTTCCTGAGGAGACCCATAAAGGGAAAAAACCTTTTCTTCTTAGGATGAAAGGCAAGCTCCAACTTCTCTTTACATTCTATTTTATCTGAGCTACAACCCAGATGAGGCTGCTACCTCTGTTTATTCAGCACCAACTAAATGGAAGCTACAACTCCCAAATGTACAAGCACCAACTTGCAAAGAAGACTTTACAGTCTTCCCTTGCTCCTCCCTACCACCCTATGTAAGAAAAATTTCAGTCAGTTATATCACACTGGTTCAGATATATCAGTACATACCCTTTTCATTTTTGTTATGTGTTGCAACAGCTTGGATTTCTGGGCATTCTATTCTTCATTAAATCGAGCCACACATTTTTCTTCTGAATTGTTAACTTCGAATCATAGCTTCATCCTCTTCAGCTAGCAACCACTCCTCTTCATCCTCTCCATTCTCCCCCCAATTTTGTTCTCCTGAATTGTTTTTTTATAGATGCTGAAGTTATATGCCTCGGTCTCTTTAACTTCCAAATATTCCAATTCTAAAACTGAAACTGTCTCTTTAACTCCCAATTCGAAAATTGAATTGTCTCTTTGACTTCCAGAATTTACACGCTGTAAATTAATAAATAAAAAAATGTTTGAGAGTTGAAGCTTGTCTGAGTCGCGACTGTCTGAGTCACGACCATTTGAGTCTTGGCCGTTTGAGTCGCGGTTGTCTGAGTCACGGCCGTCTGAGTCTCAGCCATCTGAGTCACGACCGTTTGAGTCGCAACCATTTGAGTCATGGCCGTTTGAGTCACAGCCGTCTGAGTCACGACCGTCTGAGTCTCAGCCATCTGAGTCACAGCTTGTCTGAGTCGCAGTTGTTTGAGTCACAACCGTCTGAGTCACGATCGTCTGAGTCGCATCCATCTGAGTCACGACCGTCTGAGTCGCATCCATCTGAGTCAGGGCTGTTTGAGTCTCAGCCGTTTGAGTCACAGCTTGTCTGAGTCGCAGCTGTTTGAGTTGCAGCCATCTGAGTCACAGCTTGTCTAACAACATTCTTTTCTTGTATTTCAAAATCAGTCGCGGCTTTAGTAAACTAAAGTTGGTATGGTCTAAGTCACCTGCCTTGTCTGCTTTCCAACCATCAATGACAATTGAATCATAGTGCCAACACATTGGTATGCAACAAATACACACCCATTTGATGGTGTGTACAAGGAAGAGATGGTGGTTGAGAAAAAGGTTTGTAGAAAGAGAAAAAGAAAGGGTCAAAAAATAAATCGCCGCCTCATTGACATCTTGAAATTAGAGTAAGTTGATATACTTGTATATTATTTCAAGTTGACAAAGAAAGACACTCTTCACTCCAAGACTATAGAGATTATCAAGAGGTTGCTTCCAAAACAAAAAGTTGCAAGATGGGAGTCTGTTAAACCAAGCCGTAGATCCCGAAGGAATATGACATCCGAAATGATGGGCATAGATGTAGACTCAAATGGTGCACCCATTGATAATATAGAAGAATATGGGTCATTTACATCTTCATCCAGTCCTTCATCTACAGAAAATGTAGATTCTAATGGGGTGTCAGAATCCACGGATGAATTTGAATCATTTCAAATGAAGCATTTTAGATGTTTTTTATTAGTATGATGTTTGTAATTGAAACTCGGAAGGAATTTTTGAATATTTATATGAATCATTTGTTCTTGTATGGTATAATATATTATTTCATACAAGAACAAATGATTAGGCCATGGCTCTATCTTTTACCCTAAAAAAAATAAAAATAAAAACGTGTATACTGGTATCAACACTTTTCTATTTGGGGGGTGTTTTTGGTGTTTTTCTTTTGCAAAAATCATCGTTTTTATGGCTAGAGTTCTCGTTCATAGTATAAAGTTCTTGTTTCATAGTATAAGTGGTTATAAAACATAACCCACAATAGAATTCCAAGCGTCGAGGTCACTGACACAATCTGAATTAGTGAAACCAACCAACAAAGGAGTCCCCTCTGAATGGTAATGAATTCCAAATTGAATTGTACCCCAGATATACCGAAGTATCTTTTTTATTTCTTTCCAATGGATTTCATGGGGCATTTTCATATACCAGGAAATAAGTTCAATGCAAAAGAAATATTAGGATGAGTATGATTCAAGTACAAAATATTTCCAACTATTTGACGATATAATGTAGCATTTACTTCGGGTGTAGTGAAAATGGCAGTAAGTTTGAATCTAGGATGGAAGGGAGATGGAGCTAGTTTACAATCATTCATGTGAAAGTGATGGAGAACATCATATGCATACCTAGCTCGAGAAAGAAAAATTCCTTCTTTGGTTTGCAAGACTTGGAGGACAAGAAAATAATGCTAATGTCCTAAGTCTGTCATTTCAAATTTATTATTAAGGATGGATTTCACATGGGTTAAGAGGTTATGGTCACTACCAGTAAGAATAAGGTCATCAACATAAAGAACAAGAATGATGAGATGGTTTCCTACTTTCTTGGTATAGACATTAGGGTCATAATGGCATCTAGAAAAACTAGTGTCAAGTAGAAAGCTATCCTTTTTTGCATACCAAGCTCAAGGCCCTTGCTTAATGCCATAGAGAGATTTATTAAGGTGATAGACAAGGATGGATTCATTCTAAACATAGCAAGGAAGTTGTTCCACGAAAATTTCTTCTCACAAATGTGAAGCGATAAGGGAAAGAATAAGATGAATGGAGTTCATTTTGGCAATAAGGGTGACGATTCCCAAAAATTTTCATTTTTGGTCATCATATGGAGTTTAGATTGACTACTATTTTGCTTGTTATCTCTATTTTCGGTGAATATTATTGTCTAAATCATAATTACAGCCACTCAAAGGTCATTACAATGTTGCTTGGATAATCAAGGTAAAGTTCTAATTATATGTTATTTTATATGGTTAATAATATGAATTCATTTCTAAAAGGAAATTGGCATATTGTATTTAATTACCTTGATCTTATTTCGACCTTGATTATGGATAGCAAATCTGGTACTTATTCTCGTACCCATTACTAGTAGATCGGGTGGTTGGGAGGAATGTTGTTTTCCTCTCCACCCGGGTTCAAATATCGCTTTGTGACACTTGCTCCTGGCCATACCTTGATTCTCCAGAATAACAGGTGTTGGAAATTTCCCGATGGATGTATCCCTCTAACAAATGGTGAACCATCATTTTAAATAATTTTTCAGTGTGAAAAAAAAATCAATTACCAAACATGTCGTTGATTTTTCAAAATCAACGTGGCATACATGCATTAAGATTTGGAGATCGTAGCTTCAAAGATGTTTTCCTTGAGGACTCATATTCCTTGTGCTAGCATGACATGTCACGTCTTTAGGATCCAAGTTAGCAGTCAAAGATACGTGCAAACTGTCAGTTCACGCTATTTCTCTAGGAAGCGAATTCCAAGCTTGATTTCAAATCAAATGGTGAAGCATCTTCCAAATCCGTTAAAAACACACTTCCAGAATGGCCCCATTTACCTTAATGTGAGTAGATTTCGAGAATTATCAATAGATTTGGAGATATCCTTGGGTCTTTAAAGATGATTTTTCTAGAATCATAATTGCGAACAGTTTTTTAAACTTGGCAATTTGTTGAGTGACCCAAGGATTTGGGAATTCATGTTTAGCATGAAGTTAAGAACAATTCAATGCTCAACTTATAAATAAGATCAAATCTTTGTGTATGGGGACATATGTAATTTCATTTGGTATTGTTTTGTTGTTGATTTACGCCTTAGAAAACTCAGACATCTTGTAATTATCATTTTGCAAGTTAATGGACGTTTGAAGCTGATGGTATCATGAGTATTTGTTGATCTGATCGTGTCTTAGTGACCTCACCACCAGTGGTATAGGCCCAACTAACTGGGATGGTAGGTCATTATCCTGTATGTTGAAATTATTTAGTTAGCATATTTTATATTGCAAGAGAGCTTCAAGTTTATTATTGGATTCTTCATTTGCAACTAGTAGATAGCTTATATAAGTTTTTTGAGTCTATGATTAAGGTTCTCAATGTGACTATGTTGTAGATATGCCCTTTCATTATTCCACATTTCCTTTTGTATGTTTCATATCTCTATTCATTCATCTTATACTTATGTATGAGTTGGTATGCTTCGGGCATTTAAATTCATTTTTGACAGTAGAATGGTGTTAGATGTTTTAGGCTCAGGATAAGGTTTAAGTAATCAAAATTTGGATATGATATTGTTTTGTCTCTTACAATCATTTATGAGCAAGTTTATTGACTAATCTTAGTTAGTTAATCACATTTACCGTTGATTGTAAACTTTGTTCATTGTAGAAGTTATGTGGAATCATAATACTATATGTGTTTATCATAGATCTAGTTTGTATTTACAAATGTGTTAAATCACTATGTACAATTCATAGTATTAATGTTGGTTAACATAATCATATTACCATCTATATGTCTCAACATAATCTGATTATGAACAATGAATATCAAGCATAACTTATTATACAAGTGTCAAAGTAATCTTCATATGTTCACCACTCAATCTATGATTTACAAACCTTCCATAAGTTAAGTGAATAAATCATTCACCTTTAATATTATGACAATTATGGTGTTAAAAATCTGATTATACAGTCAATCATAAGTGGTAAATTGATTTAATAGCATATCTTTGTTTACAAGTGTTATTTAGGATTAGTTAGTTTATATGCCTTTTTGCAAATTAGTTTGCTTGTTTAGATTAAAGATCATATTAGCTAGTCATAGGTTGATTACTTGTGAATTCACTAATTTGAGATATATTTATAGAATAGATTTTATTAGAACCATTTTGTAGGTGTATTTTCATAATCACTTTCAGTATTTAAGGTTAAAGCTTGATCTAGTTTGTCAAGTAGTTTAGTTTAGAAGGTTTATGATTGTTTTCTAACTAACTGTTTTGGTTGGTTTCAATATTTAGTTTGTAATATTATTTATGTACTCGGTGAGATTTTCTAATGTTTGTTTGATTTGATTTTCTTTAGTTTTCTTTACTTCCATTTTCCATAGTTTTCATTTAATTTCCGAAGTGTGGATTTAAGATTGTTTTTCCGGCATTAGTCATTAGTTGTTGATTGTTTTTCCGGCATTAGTCATTAGTTGTTATAATAGACTGAGACTAGACTATGATCTTGCATTTCTTATGCTTGCACCTCTAAGTATACGAACTATGGAATGGGAATTTAATGTTGAATTACTAAGAATGTATTTATCTCGACATTTTTTGCATCGTTGTTGGGGAGGTTCTAAAGGGATTAGGGCGTATTTGCATTCACAAATTTTTGTTTTATGAGTAATTTAGTTGCAGGGGAAACTTGGGGGAGGAGATTAACGGTAAGATGCAAGGTAAGAACCTATGCTTCCACTATAATGGGGTTGATTCAAAGCCTTGTTGTTGCCTTTTATGAGCAAGTGTGTTTCTTTTACGTAAGTGTGCTTTCATTTCATGCAAGTGTGGTTTTCTTTAATTTTGCAGTAGATTTCATTTCATTTAGTTTAATATTTTTCAAGTTAAATTTCAATTAGTTTTGGAAGTTGTAAGAACCCTCATGCACTAATACATGTGTGATACAGGGCCCATCCACCAGTAAGAATGATTCAAAGATGATCAAGAGTTTTGAAGAACTCTCTCAAATCCTAGCAATAGCTGGGAAAATATCTACATATCAAGAAGAACAAATCTTGATCACAATCAAGAACATACCTATACTCCAAGAAGAACTAGAAATCCATAGGTTCCATGATCCATATTCACAAGAAGATCTAGAAGCCTCCTCCGACTAGCTTTTCCAACCTCTAGAGGAGACCGAAGAACAATGGACCACATTTCATGGAGAGAAACCCTTAGACAATATGCATGGCATGGTAGAAGAAGACATTCATAGTGGTCCAATTGAGGAAGTGAAACAATAATACCATGACTACATTAAAGAAGCCTCTATATTCATGCATATCTTCTGGGGATTTTTTCCCTACAGTTGACCAAGGGATCCATTCAATGGGGACAATGGAGCCTGCTCTCCACCCTATTGGTCGAAGTGACTTTTTTGACATATGTTCTCTCTGGGATGATATACTTCCTTTGAATCTTTCCTATAGGCTATTATAGAGTGTGAAATTCCTTAGGATATCAACATCCTTTCCAAATATCATCTCCTTGGATTGGACCCAGTTACAATCAAATACGTCCCTGATTTTCCTTTTGAGTCTAATATACATGTTTATAGATCCTTAGACAATGGAATTTTTGAGTCTTTGGACTCTTCCATTGAGTTGCAAGTCAGTGTTCTTGATGAGTTTGATTGAGTTTGTATATTTTTTTACTCATGCGATGATTATTTTGTTCCTTTAGACTCCATTACTTCTTTCAACTTTGATCTTCCTCATGAGTTTTATCTTATTGATTGTAGGTCCTTCTGGGGCACATAATGATTCTTCTATCTTTTGAGGCGTTAATTTACCTACCAAAACATCACCTGTTTCTATCGAAGATCCTAGCATTACAAGACCATTTTCGTCCAAATGACAAAGGTGGGGTAAGAGAATTTGGTAAAGAGAAAAGGTAGTTGGTAATACTAAAATGGAAGGGTAAGGTAGGGTAAAGATGAATAGCAATAATGTCTGTCTACCCATTTCCACAAATATTGTTCTTTTCCCCATCTCTTCCAAAAATTCTGAAAAATCATTTCAAGTTGGATCCAAAATTGTTTTGAATAAGATCTCGATCGTCTGAGAATCTACTCCAATTATTTGTTTGTATTGGATAAATAATACTCCAAAATCGAAAGGAGAAATCCGAGGAACCTGGAAAACTTGAGTATTCACTAGTAAACTCTACCATGGTAATAAATATTGTTGAAGATATTGAAGGTGGGAATACTTCTACCAAATTAACATGCATCATATCTTTCATTCTAGATTTTTTAGATATGATCACGGTGTTGTTGTTTCTTGGAGACGGGAATTTTAGGTGGATCCATGGTTTCTTAGGGATAATTTTCTGCATGCTTCTCAATCTGATCAGGTATTTTCAAAAAATTGCATTTAGGTATAGGCCTCCCCTTTGTTATGATGCATTTGAAACTTCAGTTATCTGAATTTTTCATAGGGTTGAACTTGTTGGATAATGGTGTGCCATCCATCTCTATCTGCATTTTTCACTAGTCCAATAGAAGATCCTACATAACATGGGACATTTTAGTCAGCACCCCTTTGTTATTTTGGTGCCCATGATGAGTTTTTTCTATGGGATCGGGAGTCCTTATAGTTTTACCATGAATTTGAGAAGAATATGCATGCCTCTCTTTCTCATATATTTATGGACATTCCCTATAAGGATCCCATTTGTATGTTTAAATTGTAAATGCATTTGAATCTTTCATGCTTGTGCTTTTGAGCCTAATTCCATCTTCTAACTTACAACTCTTTATAATCCCTCATTTACTATATCATTATCATTAAGCCTTGCATCCTTTTGCCTTTTCAACTTGACACCTATTTATTGTAGGAAACACACCTCAAATGTCCTTATCCTACTCATGCTCCTTTACTATCTCATTATCGTTAAGCCTTGTATCCTTTTTCGTTTGCAACTTGACACATGTTTACTGGAGGAAACACACCCTGAGTGTCCTTATCCTACTCATGCTCCTTACATTATGCATAGGTTTGTTCCTTGTGCTTGGAACTAGTTCGCTTGTCGTGAAATTCGTTTCCTTCCATGTATTATAGCACAATTTTATTGCTTTTCAAGATTTTATAATGTGAAAAAGAAAAAAAAAGAAAATATTCCAAAAATATGGATGGCAAAGAGTCATGTTCTTATTTATGTATGGCACCAAGTTGCGTCGCCCTTGAACAAGGCACACTTTCCTTGAGTCTATGTCTCTGCAATTTGGGTTATAGTATGGATTTAGGAAGCTAAAATTGTTTATGCATTGTCTCCCCAAATCGATTACTCTTCCAGTTATTATGGAGAAGTTTGTTGATGTCTCATATGTCACAGGATTATGTCTTTTTCGTTCTTGAGTCTATGCTTCCTTACTCACTTATTGTGTCATGCTTATGTTCAAGGGAATTTTTAATCTGTATCAGCCAATCCTTATAACTCTTGACTTTAGTATGTCAGACTTCTTATGCCAAGTACATTTCATAATCAATCAGTTTGTTCCATCAAATATTTTTCCTTCTGCTACAACCTCGTGTTGGATGATGGTGGATGCCTTAATGACCTTGTTCTAGCAGATCACTTCCTATTGACTCCAAAACATCTATTCTAGGATAGGTATCTAGAGTCCTTTTAGTACCTTCGAACTTGTAGTCATAAGTGGCATGTATCCTTGCTATCGACATTGGGAATAAATCAATGTCCTTGATTGTTAGAGTCGTTCAACTTCAACACATCTATTCACACTTGTTAGATTGTACTAGGTACCTTTCCTCTCATTATCATTATTGGTGAGTTGGCTAGTATTTTATAAGAGTATACATCAATGACCGATAATCAAATAGTGTCTTACTATGTTTGAATTCAAGACATCTATTCACATAGTTTAGAATCGTACCTGTATTGGTTGATTTGAAGACCTTAAGTCTGCTAAGATTCGAATTGCATTGGATTTCCATTTAGCCCTATTTTGGCACTAATTCTTATGAATGTGATTATGTTTAGTCTTATTTCAATATATCTTCATTTGATTTTGAGATATGGATCCACTATGTACTCATTTTCATGGCCATGATCACTGCTTATATACGTCATGGATCTGTAATGTACTTGATTTGCAGGACATGCTTGTTGTTACTCCTATGCATGGGTATGCCCACCTTGGGAAGAGAGAGTTCTTACTTGATCTATTAATGTAGGTGCGGCTTACGAATGATTTCTGGGAAATTTTGATCCGAGTTACTTCTGCACCCACTTCTGAAAGGTTGTAATGTATTTAGGCCATTGTCTACCCCTCTGATCTAACACATTAGGGGGAATATGTTATAGCATATTTTTTCACATCTATCCCATAGATTCTTATGATGGTATAATTTTATCCCTTTCCCTCTTTTTCATACTTCCTTAATCCTTTTTTATGTATGAAAAAAATGTCTCCTGGGAAACTACTTAAAAATTTGTATTTTCCAAGGCATACATGCCCTACACTAGGCTAGCCCGTGTATATGCACCCTATCTTTGGCTAGCCCACGTATGTGTCTGTTCGAGGGTAAAAAATAAAAATACAATATTTCACAGGAAAAATTTGCGGTTGCGGTCGTTTCCAATTACCCAAATCCTTTAAATATCCATCTCTAAACTCACTAGCTTCCTCCTAATCAATGCAAAATAGGCATAGGGCACAGAAAACGTTAGTCTCAATTCTTTTGATTATCTTTTGGAAGATTGAGCATTGTCAAAAGCATACCCTCATGCTGTTCAATTAAAATTGGATTCCACAAATTCCCTTTGTCCCGTGTCTGCAAATTCCATATCCCCTATCTAGAACATTGTATTTTCATCCATGCTTGTGAGATTTATTATGTCAGAGAATTGTAGGGATTGTCTCAGGCATACTTGTTAAAAGAATATTCAGATTGGAAGTTGAGTGTTTGGAGACCCCGGTGGAAGAATATGATCACAGTTTCATAATGGTGTCATAGTGAGACTCAGGTGATACCATTCTATTATATCTTGTTGTTAATTTATTATATAAAAAAATTCTCTTTTCCGTCCATATCAATTGTTCAATTCTTGCTTATGAATGTTTAATTATGGATGTGTAATTATGCAAGTTCATTCATTATTATAATATTTGCAATGGTAACTACTCTTGTTAGTTCTTATTCACTTTTTAGTTATCAATTAAGAATCTAAGTGAGAAGATTGGAGCAGTAGAAAGCCAAGGGTTTCTTCTTCAAAAGATAGGAAATATGTAAGTTATCTTCTAACTTTTTTGTCCATTTAAAGTTTTTTATAAAGATTCAAGATTGTTTCTTGCTTGAATTTATTGGTTTTCTTTTATCGGTATCGATCTATAGTGATCGCAACCAAAGATCACTAGGGTTGCACATAATCCCGAAACAATAATCGTGTATTTAAGGTCCCACACACCCTGCATGTTCAAAAGGTGCATGGCCATGCTCCTTTTAGTCCTAATAGAAAGTGCGGGGATTGGAAATTAGGGTTTTAACCTTGTTTCTACTTGTTTTTTGACCTTCCTGAGTGCTAATCTAGGGTTTCTGGAACTAGTCAGTGGATGGAAGAATAAGATTGAGAATATTTTGGGTGTTTCTTTTGACTCACATGTACTATGGATTGCGTGCATTAGGTGAAAACAAAGGCTTTGGTTTCTTTGGTTTCCCTCTTCGCTTCTTGCTTTGCATTTTGTGTGAAAGGAAAAGGCTTAATTTATTGGTTTTTCTTTTGTTTTCCTTCGGCTTATAACTAAAAATCAAGATTTGCTTTCTTTTTATGACTTGTACTACCTTTGAAGTGAACAAGAAAATCTCATTGTAGATTTTTCTGCATTGCTTAGTGTACCCTAGGTGAAAAGACAAATTTTATTTTTCTTTCCTTTTGAGCATAGGAAAAACAAAATATGAGAATAAGTAGTTGATTTCCTTTTGTGCATTGTAGGTGGAGTTTAGAAGTGCCTTTCATATGTTAGTGTGCATGGTAGGTTGGTTGATTTGAAACAATGTAACAATGTTTTGATATTTGCAATAAGATTCAACATTAAAATCAATTTGAATAACTTCTTTTCTTTAAAGGAGGACGATGCTTGTGATTGTATAAATAGCCTTAATGGTATTTAAAGTTTCATTTATCTTTATCGCTTTCAATTCTTGAACGAAATCTAATTCTTGAGAAGCAATGACATTTAAAAAGAACTAGTCTATTTTATCTCTAGAAACCAACATTTGCCTAAGATCCAAGGCCTTGGTAGTAGGGTAGAGAGTGAATTCTCCAAGGCCATTAAAAAACCTAGAAATTTACTAGCTGAGAGGAAATAACCATTATTAGTAGAGGCACTTGCTGGGAAAGTGTGTCTAACACACGCATCAAGCATGAGGTTAAGCTAGGTAGACAATTGATATTTTCCCCTTAGTTGTTTATTTAGTGTGCTACTTGAGTACGTGAGCTCTAAGGAAGTGGGAAGTACTCAGGGTGACACCACTTTGTTTGGAGTTCCAGGTCTAGGACTTGTGTCCTATGTTCTCTACCCATTTGCAGACACCCAACCTACGATTGTTCCTCCCAACTCTCATCTTTGAAGTGGTGACCATAGTTTCTCTTCCTAGGTTCCTAATAGGTGATTGCAAGGGGAAAGTATTGCGACACCATAGAGAAAACACATAACATCCATTTATCTCCCTTGAAGGGTACCTATATTCACGATATTTATTGACCCTTGGGTGATTGTTGTGGGAGTTACCATAACTTTCTATCGCACCTCCGTTGGTTTGAATTAGGCCCTCATAATCCTAGGATGGTGTTTGGAAGGCCCCTCTTTGACTCTTCACTAATTGGACTTGGGTCTTTATCACCCAGGGCTGATTTTTAGGAGAGCCAGTTTGTTTGGTTGTATGCTAGAGAGTATTTTATAGCAGTGTATTGAATGTAATTTTTTGACCCCCATAGAAGGCTTCAGAGATTTATGATTTTTTGAAATAGAGTATATGGATCAATTTCTTGAGGATATGAACCAAGAGATCCATGTGCAAGGGGATCCTTGTGCTTTTCCATTCATTGGAGACGTTGGTGCTTCCTTAATAGTCACCTCGAATCTTCCTAGATCCACCTTAGGGCCATTGGTTTGGTTGTTTACCACTCTGAATGTCTTGAATGATCCCGATGTTTCTCAAGAAGGAGTTGTATGTCAAGAGCATCAAAATCCTTTTCCTTATTCGCCAGTGAAATATTTTCCTCCTCCTTCTACCTCATGTCGTGAAAGTCTAGATACTAGTAATCAATGGTCTAAAATGAATATAAAGAGGAAGAAAAAGAGAAGATGCAAAGACAAGGGGGCATGCCACTAGCTACTGCAAGTCATGTTGGGGAAATTCCCCATCCAATGGCATTCATGATAGGGGAAAGTCACCAATAATTGCAAGTCATACTAGATACAGGTCACTAGTCACTGCAATTCATATTGGAGAACAACAACCAACCACTGCAAGTCATGCTGGGGGAAAGAAACCAACCATTGTAAGTCATGTTGTAGGTAAAAGACCATCCAACGCAAGTCATACTGGGGGTATTGATATTATTGAGAAGTCTAGAATAATAAGACACAAGAATAAGTTCCCTTTTAATATTTGCAAGGGAGATCACCTTACTCATCTGTGCCCTTCCATTCCAAAGGTACAAAGAGTGTGATCCATGTCTCAAGGATCTTATGCTCTTGAATAACCTATAATTTCCCAATAGCCCATTCATACTTTGGTTGATGAAGTTATCAAACCAATGCAATATTTGGTCAATCAATAAGCATAAACATTCACATGATACACAATATTTACCCTGAGGAAACCCTCTAGTACTTGAGGGAGAAAACCCCAGCAAAATGTTAAGATCACTTAAAGAATAACAAGCACAACATAAACACAAGAGACACAAATTTATCCCGGGAAAACCTCTAGGGGAAGAAACCCAACAAAACTTCCTCAATATAGATGATCAAAAGTACAAAGACAAAACCCCAAACAAGTGCTCCTTCTCCTTGCAGATATCTCTCTCTCTCTCTCCATTGTGAATTACACAAGTGAGTGTGTGTGTGAATGAATGAATAAATGAGAGAGCCCAACTCTCTATTTATACATTCACTTCTACTTTAATTTTACAACTTGACACGTCGGTCTTAACTAACTTTACCACTCAACTAATGCTGACTGGGCCGACTCCTCTAGGGGACTTAAAAACACCATTACATTTGACTCTAGTGGATCTATTGCCCTGAATTACATGGGAGGATTTACCTCATGACTATATGATGACCAAACATCTCGACAGAGGAATAAAAAATCTTCGAATAAATTACAATAGAATATTCTTTGAATTTACAATATTTCAACACTCCCCCTTAACGAGAAGGGTATTCTACTGACAACGACAACATCAACTGTAGGATAAAGGAGAGAGAGAATCAACAACAACATCAAGGTGATACATCTATAAATCATTGGAAGTTTTCTTCAACAGCATCAGCAATTGGAACAGTTACTGGAACATCTTCAATATCTTCAGTACTGGAGCATCATCTTCTACAACACTGAGTCTTCATCTTTGATATTCATCTTCTGCAGCACTCGATCGCTCGATCATCTACAACAACACTTGATCTCTCGATCAGCAACATCAATGTTACCTGCAACACACTTGATCCAATTACGGGATGATCAATCCCTCTCACTTTAGGACAGAAGTCCAAGGATGATGCAATCCAACCACAATTCCAGTCCTTTTTCATACTAGATGTGACCTAGATCAAATCTAGGTTTTTCCAGCACAGTGCTAGTCCTTTTTCATATTGGATGTGAACTAGATCAAATCTAGGGTTTTCCACCACAATGCCAATCCTTTTTCATGTTGGATGTGACCTAGATCAAATTTAGGGTTTTCCACCACAGTGCCAGTCCTTTTTCATACTGGATGTGACCTAGATCAAATCTAGGGTTTACCACCACAGTGCCAGTCCTTTTTCATACTGGATGTGACCTAGATCAAATCTAGGTTTTTCAACCACAGTGCCAGTCCATTTTTATACTGGATGTGACCTAGATCAAATCTAGGGTTTTCCACCACAATGCCAGTCCTTTTTCATACTGGATGTGACCTAGATAAAATCTAGGGTTTACCACCACAGTGCTAGTCCTTTTTCATACTGGATGTGACCTAGATAAAATCTAGGGTTTTCCAACATAGTGCCAGTCTTTTTTCATACTAGATGTGACCTACATCAAATCTAGGATTTTCCACCACATTCTCGGAGACAAGAGTCTACGGATTCCTTTAGGCCATGTGTCCAGGGATGATACAATCCCACTGCAACATCATCATCTCATTCTCAGAGACAAAATTCTACGGATCCTTTTAGGCCATGTGTCCAAGGATGATACAATCCCACTGCAACATCATCATCACATTGCTCCCCCTTTCGAGGAAGGTCCTTTCGAACCACACCAAGCTTGTCACAGAAGTACTCAAACTTCACTCGAGACAGAGGATTAGTCAACACATCAACAATTTTCTCATCAGTGCTCACATAATGGAGCTTTATAGCTCCCTTATGTACCATATCCCATATATAAAAATACTGAATTTCACTAGGTTATCCGTCATCTTTATACAACTCTAGTTGTCACATAGAATCACTGTGGTATCCAACTCCAGGTCAAATAGTCCTGACATCAACTTCCGAAGCCATATGGCCTCACAACTAGCAAAACAAGCTGCTATATACTCTGCTTCAGCTATGGTGAGAGAAACACTGGACTGCTTCCTGCTAAGCCATGAGATCATGGCGGATCCCAAACAATAAAATCCACCGGAGGTGCTCTTCCTGTCTAAGACGCTTCCATCCCAATCTGCATTTGTATAACCATACAATATGTAGTCATGATCTCCAACATAGTATATACCAAAGTCTATCATACCTTTTAGGTACCTCATCACATGCTTTGCAGCTACCAGGTGAGCACGTCTAGGCTCAACTAGATAATTACTCAAGGTGTTCACAACAAGGCATATATATGTCCTGGTATTTGTCAAATACATCATCTATAAACTTTAGAAACCACCGTCCATCATCCTGGATCTCTACTTCACATTTTCCTTGGCTAAGGAAAAATCTCAACCACATATCTGATCACAAGAATCATGCCAAGATTCTTTAACTCTGACATCTACCCCCTCTGAAGTGGAGTCTTCTACATCTGAGTATTGTCCTCCCTTTGTGACTAAACATCATGCACACTCTGCATTGAGTGATCGTCTACATATATATCAGTGCCATCTCCCGTTAGATGGGTCTACTGATATGAGCCTCAAGATCACTCGAACTCCATGGTGATTTCCTTCTTGCATCCATCTGAGAGAAGCATGTCATCTGTATATATAAACCATCTTCAACCTTGTGGCAAAGGTTGAAATATGCATCACCCGTGGTGATCATCAAGCTCATCAAATGACTATCAATCCAGGTACCTATTGAACCCGTACAAAGCCTTCTTCAATCATTTGATTTTCTTTCAAATCTTGGGAATCATCCATGGGTGTAATCTATCTCTGGAAGTGTGTCTAGCCACTAGCATTGCTTAGTACTTTTATAGTATGTTTTATTTGTAAGTCTTCTTGTTGAACAGTCATCACTTGTTCTTCGGAACAAGTGTTCATCATCCTTCTTTTGTAGATCATAGCACACGATCTTTCCTACAAATAAAATTCAATTACATGATTGGTAACACTTCATAATCATCAAATCATGTTGACATTTCAATGATAACCTATTATGCATACTGATATGATTCACATATTTATGGAACTATATTGACCAATACTTTGGCACAACACTTTTCCATATCCTGTATGCATACATTGGATATCTAGATGCCTTCCATCTCTACCAGAACATACTATCAAGAGCGTGCACAACTCCCAGCATGTTAGCAAAGAGGTTTCATTCTAGACAAGCAACAATGGAATGTTTGTCCAACTTACCCATCATATGCATATTAGTAGTATACTGTTCAATGCTATATGAATGCTTACACTATGCATGATATTTCCTGATTCTAGGAATACAAATATGCATACAACTATTACGAGCAATATCATTAACTATTCATAGATTCAAGAAGTAATTCAAATAACAACTCAAATACTTATCTTTTATGTTTGTGTGGTTGCCTCCCTCTTGATCTCTATTTTCCCTTTAGGATGGCATCATGATTATATGTCTTTGAACTTCTATCCATCATGTACCACTATGCATGCTTAAGTGTGCACTAGTTTCATCATTGTGTCATCCTCAAGATCTCACACATAATCACACATTCATTAGTATAATCCCAATAAGATTAAAAACATTATAACCCTAAATAATCTTAAACACGTACGGTCATAATCATTAATCAAACTAAGAAACACAATATGCATAAAGCCTTGATTAACTAAAATCTATTTTTAGGAATAATCATTATCAACCATATGAAAGTATACTTATCTAAGATCCTAACACAAAGTAGGATTCTAACTCGATATGGAAAACATACCTGGATTAGCATGCTTGCTAGTTATGTCTAACATACCCAAACAATATCTTATTTGTTCTCTTCAATGATTTAGAGACCTTGTGCTAGTAACCTGCATATCTCATAAGTTAAGCATAGTAGAACCAAATCATACATACCTCGTAAGTAGAGCTTCTATGTGATCAAAGACTATGGATGAGTCTTTGTCTTCATGTCATCATGGTCATATATTCTTTATCTAGAACTTGATTTGTCTTTC
The DNA here is from genome assembly GCA_027924585.1 of Larix kaempferi. Lineage (NCBI taxonomy): Eukaryota > Viridiplantae > Streptophyta > Pinopsida > Pinales > Pinaceae > Larix > Larix kaempferi. Next base: position 5,412,697 of record BSBM01000805.1, on the reverse strand, counting down.
TTCATGTACCTTTCATGTTAGCAGACAACATCATCCTCATACAACACCACAAGTGCATTAGTAAAATCATAAGTGTCATAACCCTTCATTAATGAATGTCTTCTATCATTCACATGCATTCATACTTTTACTAAGGTGATCAGACAAATATAAAATTAATAATGATTGTACTAACCTCAATAATATGAATACAAACATATCATGAACTTAATCATAAGATAAATAAAACATATTTCAAAACATACCTGCATCTCCTCAAGTCATACCTGTCGAGATTGCTTGTAGTCTTCTCTATAAGGGTAAAACCCTAATCGTACAAGGTAGATCACTTGTAAACATCTTATATAAATTCATGGTGCTATGATGATAGAATACCAATGCCATTTAGACCTCTTTCATTGCTTCCCTATGAGTCTCCCAACTTTGCGAGGGTTTCTTCTTACTTGTATAACCTGAAAAACCCTAATTTTCAATCTCCTTCCTCCCGCAACATTTGATGGAAGATTAATATATATGATGAAGAGATTCCAAATACATTTTCAAAGTTTTCAATGTTGCATAAGGTGTCTCCAACATTGTATTAGGTCCTTCCATACCTAAAAAACTGAAAACCCTAAGTGAGAGCTTCTTCCTCCTCTTCTTTGATTTCCTCCGTTGAGCTATTTTAGATGTTCCTTATTGTTTATGGTGTATCTTTGAAATTTCGGATCCCTAGGGTCTGAAACTTCGGCTTTTGGTAGCCTAACCTATCATATTTCCAACCCCACATATTTGAGCTTCATTGGATTCTCCATGAGAGAGATATGCTAAGTTTCCCAACATGACCTATTTATGGGATGAAACAACATAACGAACGTGTACGACATGCCATGTGTCATTGTTTCCACTTCGGTCTCTGATACTCAGACCTGTGAAACTACAATTCTTTCCCTAACTGTAACATTTTACGGAATTCCATTTGGAGCTTCCTATTCCGAGATATGACCTTTTTCCCTAGGTCACTTGTTTATGGGATGAAACAACATAGCAAACGTGTACGAAGTTCCACGTTTCACTGTTTCAACTTCAGCCTTTGATACTCATATATGACCTTTTCCCCTAGGTCACCTGTTTAGGGATTCATTCTGGAAGAGGCAGAAACCCTAATGTGTACGGATCACATATAAAAAAGTGCAATGAATATGAACCTGAAGCTCAGACACAAGGTACATGAACATTTCATATTCATTCTGTCCAAGTTTCAAATCCCGAACCTTCGCCAAAAGTGATTTATAGCGAAAATTCCAATATGACTAGTTTTTTTTCTATACAAAGCCCTAGCTTCATTGTCGCAAGTGAAGCAAGTGTCGTAAATGCCATACATTTCCTTCTTTCAGGCTAGCTCTGAAACCATGTTAAGATTCAATATGCTAAGATAGATAACATCAATGTTTAATTCAATTTCACAACAATAGCATATACAGGATCACTAAAAGAATAACAAGCACAACATAAACACAAGACACATAAATTTATCCTGGGAAACCCTTTAGGGAAGAAAACCAAGTAAAAATTCCTCAATATAGATGATCAGAAGTACAAATACAAAACCCCAAACAAGTGCTCCTTCTCCTTGCAGATATCTCTCTCTGTCTCTCTCTCCCTTGCGAATTACACAAGTGAGTGTGTGTGTGAATGAATGAATAAATGAGAGAGCCTAGCTCTCTATTTATACATTCACTTCTACTTTAATTTTACAACTTGACATGTCGACCACAACTAACTTTACCACTCAACTAATGCTGACTGGGCTGACTCCTCTAGGGGACTTAAAAACCCCATTACATTTGACTTTAGGGGATCTATTGCCCTGACTTACATGGGAGGATTTACCTCATGACTCTATGATGACCAAACATCATGATGGAGGAATAAAACATCTCCGAATAAATTACAATAATAAAATACAATAGAATATTCTTCGAAGTTACAATATTTCAACACAAAATCTTCCTTAGACTATTGATAGATAGCAGAGAATGTCTTTAGAATGAGCAGATTACATCAAGCACCCTTGGTGCATTATTAGAGAGAAATACTAAGCACCCCTGCTGCAATCACATAGAAAGAAAAAATATGGAAGAATAGAACTCAGAATAATATTCTACACAAAACCAATTCACTGATTTTGGTCACATGCACAATGAATGTGAATTTCCTTCAAGAGAGAAGAGAAACTACTCTCACGTTGAATTATCAATCCTGTATAACATATATATATCATACTTCTCATGCCCCGGCTTCTATTTTTATCTTCTGACTTCAGGATGAACTCGCCCTTCATCTGGATGATAGGCCACTTAGTTAGAAGGCTAACTCAAGTGTCATCATGCAAGTGTCGTAAATTAAGTCTTGTAACTCAAGTGTCGGAACTAAAGTGTCATAAGTGTTGTCTTTTAGTTCAACTTAAGTGTCGTATTCTATTTTAACTCAAGTGTTGGCATGCAAAACACTATAGTTAACTATATATTCTTTATTAACACTTAGTTAACTCCTTTAATTGAATTCCTTCTTGATAACATCACTGAAGTGAACAATTCAAATTCTTCTTTAATTAACCGAAGTATTTCTTGTTAACATCATTGAAGTTTAACAATTCAAGTTTTCTCTTATTTAACTGAAGTATTTATCATTGTTGAGCAAATCGATTTCTCTGTTATCTTATCACATCTTATGATCTTTATCTCTTGTCTTATCTGCATGGTCCACATGTGCCAACTTTAATTTATCTATCGTATCAAATATACTAAGGAGATTGTTCCAACGATGTGATGATCTTGTTCTACTATTGCTACAAGTGATCATATGCTAAAGTAATTCACTCTAGGGGTGTCCAGTCTCTAGAGGAGACTTAATATCTCAACAATGGTTAGTAGTACATCACACACCATTCATGCTTTGACATTCAAAGAATTACCTCAAACGTGAGGCACCACCTCAACACATGAAGATACATCTTGACACACAAGACCCTAGTCTTGACAAACAAGACTGTACAACACCATCACTTTGACATACAAAGAACTTACCTCAATACATGAGTCTTATTCATTCTTGAGTCCAACTCAATATTATTCTCCAAGTTTCTCGAGTCCAACTCAAGCTCCTATAAGGCACTACCTCGACACACGAGGCTCAATATTGACACACAAGATTGAATTGGAGAATGACTCATGATGTTGTAACTTTAACATTTTCCTCACAACATAAGCATTTTCACTATTGATCATCTTGCATTTGTTGATCCTCCTCATTACCCGAACAAAACCATGTATCCCCTTTGTATGTTCCCAGTGTTTCAGTAGACACTTCCTTGCCATGGGTGAATTATGTGGCCTCATATCCCTCATGTCCAACAACTACTGAGAAGAATCCTCCATATTCATGTTGACCTTCTTGGGACTTAATTTTTGTAGTTGACCAGGTGATTCATCCAATGGGGGAAGTGGAGCCTGTTCTCGACCATGTTGGTCTAAGTGAATGTTCTGACATGTGTTCTATATGTGATGACATGCTTCCCTTAGATGAAGCTCTCATAGAGGCTATGATCGAGTTTAGCATTCCTTTGGATATTTACATCCTTTCCAAAGATCATCTCCCTATATTGGACCCAGTTACAATCAAATCCATCCCTGCTTTTCCCTTTGATTATGATCTCATTGTTTGTGGATCCTCAAGAGATGGAATTTTAGAGTCTTTGGACTTCTCGATTGAGCTACAAATTGGTGTCCCTTATGAGTCTAATTATTTTAGTAGATTCTTAGACTCCTACCATGTCGAGTTTGTTCCCATAGACTCCATTCTTGCTTTCAACTTTGATCCTCCACATGAGTTTGATCTTATCAATTATAGATCCTCAGGCCTTGGTTCTCTTTAGTCTTCATCAGTAGACTCTGCCTTGATAATGAATATTGTTGAAGACATTGAATTTGAAAATACCCCTACCAAAGTGACACATATTAGAACTTTCTTTCCATATTTTTAAATATGATCATGGTATTGTTGTTTCTTGGACAAGTGATTTTAAGCTGGATTCATGGTTGCATAGGGATCATTCTTTGCACGTTGCTTGATCTGGTCAAGTATTTTCAAAAACTTGCTCAAACCATTAAAATGCTAAATGTCACAAGCGAGCAAAGTTCCTAAAGTCCTCTTATAATGACTCACCAATGATGCATAGTGTTATAAGTTTAATGAAAAGGATCAAGTTTGTTGATGTCAATTCCTTTGACAAGCGTTTTGATAGTTGACAAAATAATGCCCTTGAATTTGAAGCGCACAATGCATCGATTTTTAAAATTTTATGAAGGGATAGAAAGAAAAGGTTAAATGGACAATTTCCAATTAATTTGATTAATAAAACAAGTTCTCTATGCTAGATCTCACAAATGAACAAAGTTCATGGAGACCCCTTAAAGGAGATCCCTAGTGATACATAGTTTTGGTGGTTTAATGCAAAGGATCAATTTTATTGATATCAATTCCTTTCATAGGCTCTCTTGATAATTCAAAAAATAATTCCCTTTAATTTGAACCACACATTGCATCGATACAATGTCCACTTAATTTGATTAATAAAATAGGTTCTCTATGCTAAATCTCACAAATGAGAAAAGTTCCTAAAGGCCTCATATAGGAGCTACCTGTTGACACATAGTGTTGGTGGTTCAATGCAAGGGATCAAGTTTATTAATACCAATTCCTTTCACAGGCTCTTTTGATAATTCACAAAACATTTCCCTTGAATTTGAAAGGCGGAATGTATCAAATTATTAAATTTTATGGAGAACCAAAGAGAAAAAGGTTGAATAGATAGTTTTCCCTTGAAATTATACATACATGAGAACTTCTAAAACATTGGAACCTAATCTCATAACAAATCATGTTTTTAGTTATTAAATTACTATATGGTTTTTAGTTTTCTCTTGAAATAGATAGCGTAGCATACTTGGGTAGGAGTATGTTGGGTGTGCGGAATGTTGTTGGAAAGACGACAGCGTTCAGCAAAATTGGTTAAGTCAAGTGACTTTCCCAAAAACCTCCAAAGGTGCGAGGTGGTGCGGATGGAGGAAGCACGTTGCAAAACCAAACTGGTTGCGAGTGTTGCAGAATAAATCGTTGAGGGTTGTTGAAGCAGCGTGCCTTTGAAGCATCTAGGAGGTGAGTGTGCGACATAACAGCATGAGTCCTTTGAGGATGACTTGTGAGAGTTGTGAGGCAAGAAGCTTTCCACTGTGGTGCGGGGCATCGCGTCTTGGTAAGATGAGCAACATTGTAGCAGGTGACCATGAAGTATCTTGGTTGCGAAGAGGTCTGGCATGGGAAGACTTCTCTGGAGAAAATCAGAGCTACAACAAAGCGTTCATCAAAGCCTAACGACGCAGAAAACTTGCGAAAGGAGCTGCGGACGACAGAAGTCAGAAATACTTGTGTCTTTGTCTGAGGCAAGAAGGGTTGCCTTGTCTTCTCAAATATGTGCGTTCAGGCAGAAAACATGAGGGAAGGAGATCGGATGCGGAAGAAAAGTGGTCAAGTACCGAAACAAAAGTATGGTTGGAGGTCACAACACTTGGTTGACGAGGAGCCGAGTCAAGTGCCTTAGACAATTCTGAGGTGGAGTGTTAGCTTTACCTTACGTTCAGCAGAGTTGCAGAGAAGACCAAAGTGTGGAGGAGTTTGTCTGGCCTAGTTTGCGGTTCATCTCATGAAGGGGCACAATGGTTGGGAGTCATGACCCAACTAGTTCAGCCATGGGGACTAGTATGGACGAAAGCAGGATGAGGTGGCAGCATACCAAAGCTAAAGTAGGTGGATGATGCGACAGCTAGAACGATTTGCAGCTTTCCCAAAATTCCGACAAGAAGGATCGGTCGCCCCTTCGTTTAGTAGATAATTGTGAACACCAATATCCAGCAATTCCCTTTTATCCAGAATGGTGAACACAAGAAGGATCAATCGACCCTTCTTGCAGTCTAGAACTATTATGAAAATAATACTGTGCAGAAGAAGGTTCGACCGCCCCTTCATTTATGAGGGAATTGTGAAAATATTCAACCTACGAAGGCTAGGCCATCAATTCATGTATATCCAGAATGGTGAAGACTGGAAAAATATTAAGCACAAGACGGGTCAAACGACCCTTCATTTAACAGAGAAATGTAAAAATATTTAATATACGAAGGTTGGGACGACAATTCCCGACTACCAACTTCCGTAGTAAATGGTAGGGATCGGTACATTGGCTAAGTTATAACATATAAACAATATTTATCCCGACTTCTGACTTCCGACAAGAAGGATCAGCTGCCCCTTCATTTAGTAGATAATTGTGAACACCAATATCCAACAATTCACCTGTATCCAGAATGGTGAACACAAGAAGGATCGACCCACCCTTCTTACAGTATAGAACTGTTATGAAAATAATATTGGGCAGAAGAAGGGTTGGTTGCCCCTTCATTCATATATCTAGGGACTCATTCAAAAATTGGGAATTGGTTAAAGACATTCAACTTCAAATGACCGCCATATTATACCGACAACAATTCATTTAGTGATTTGTATATTTTTGACAATTTCTACATTTAATTGATGTAAATTTTATTGGACAATTATCATATTATTTATGGACATAGTATCATGTATCTGGTGATGTGTCTCAAAAATTGCAGAACATAAAAGCAATATACTTAGAAACATTGAAACATAATATTTTATTGAGTGTGTTGTGTGTGTTTTTTTGTTTGCAGATACTAGAAGATTGGCTACTAGTAAACCATTGATTATTTTCGATTTCAATGGAGTTTTGTTACATGCAGTACATAAAAAAAAAAAAAAATTGGATTGCCACGAACACCAGATATCGAATCAACCACAAAGTATTATTTTATACGTCCAAGATTTAGGGAATTTTTTGAAAAATGCTTTAGTATATTTGAAGTTGGGGTATGGACATATGCACAACAAAAAAACGTTGACGAGTTTTTGCCAACATTATTACAGAGAACAGGATTACAAAGGGAACAATTTAGAGTAATTTTAACACAAGAATATTGTTCTTGCATAGCCAGAGAGGGTTATTAGGGTGATGGAAACCGTTATGTATTTCTCAAGCCTTTAAACAAATTTTGGTACATTTTGATCCATGGTTGGGATGCTACAAATAGAGTGATTGTAGATGACTCAGAAGAAAAAACATGTTTGTAATGAGGAAGGGAATTGTATTATAACAAAAACTTATACTTGCCAAGATGTCAATGACACATTATTGTTAGATCAATCATGGCCTTGCTTGTTGCACCTGAATGGCGTGAGTGATGTGAGGCCAATTGTGAATAAAATGAAAGTATTTTGTTAAATAATACACTTGAATGTTTGTTTGTACTAGTATGTTCAATTTCACTGTGATTATAATTCTTGTAAGTGTCGAGTTTGGTTTTCGAAAATGCAAAATCAGAGTTTGAAAGTGCTCAAATATGTTTTCAAAATTTCAAATTTAAGTATTGGAAGTGTCAAAAGTAGCCTTCCAAAAGGGAAAATTCAGGTTCTAAAAGTGGCATTATCATATTTATCATATCGAAAAACCGCAAAAACCAATTTCAAAAGTGGCGATATCAAAAGCAAAAGTATGCTTTTGGAACCTATATTTGGCACTTTTGGAACTGGATTTTGAACTTTTGGAACCGGTTTTGGCACTTTTGGAATCGTATTCGACACTTTTGGAACAGATTTTGACACTTTTGGAACCTAGATTTGACACTTTTGGAACTGGTTTTGGCACTTTTGGAACCGGATATGGCACTTTTTGAACCGGTTTTGGCACTTTTGAAACCTGGATTTGTCACTTTTGGAACCGGATTTGGCACTTTTGGAACCGAATTTTGCTTGATTGGGTTTAGAAATGTTGTTTTGACCCTTCTTCAAAGTGACTTGGACTAGAATATGTCCAAGTTTAATGAAATTGGCGTTATAGTTGTAGGAAAAGGGAACTATAGGAAAAATGGGTTTGATTCAATCCTCCTCAACCCTTAAGTCATTTAATCTCTTACACATACAATCTCAAGAGTGAATATGCCACATTTCATTGGCGTTAATTCCTACAAGGAAAGGAGGGATGAAGCATTAAGGCATGTTCCCTCCTCATGCATGCCCTAGTTCATGCAATCTACAAGTTATCAAGCTATGGGTTCATCCTCTATTAGTGAATATGGATTGCAGTTTGGATTCGGCTCCAACTTTATGATCAAAATGTCATGGTGAGTCTTCTCCTCAGGAATTATGTGGTTTTTCTATGCATTGGAATTGCAAAAATAGGCTTCAATCCTGTTGGTATCTAACATTTAGTAAATATTCATCAAGGTTTTAGTCTTGGGAAATTAGGACCACTTGTGTTGAACACTCTAGTCATGGACTCTTGCGTCTTCCCAGTGGAGGTTGGCATTATCCTACATAACAAGCACGCATCATCCCTACTTGGAAACAAGTTGAACATGGAGTCAAAAGGTACTATCTCACCTCTCAATATTGTTTTTAAATATTATATTTTGATTTTATCTTGGGGAAATATAAATATAAATTGAAGCTTCAAAAGCATGGTCCAATTCATTGTCTGGTTGCTTTTCAACAAATCTTCTATTATTTTGTTTCATGGATGCTATGCTCTTCATTTGAGGTCAAGAATCCTAGAAACACCCTTTAGAGATTCTAAGTTTCTCTAGTGAAACATCGTTAGGTGTTTATCTCCATAAGGGAAGTTAGGTCACACCCCCCCTGCAATAATGTTGGAGATTTCTAGGAGGTAGTTTCAGGCCCTCAAGCTTACAATGGGTTAACATATCAAATCACTGAATTGAGAATCATCTCGAAACATAGTGCCATGAATAGTTTTCAATCCCCATTCTATCAAAGGGTCTTTTAGGAAAACAAAAGGCTCATGAGAAGACATGAATATCTTATAAAAGGAAACATTAATTCAATTTTATCCATTACCTCCAAAGCACATGAGATGGTACAGTACCAACAAACTTCCCAAAATGATATTGTTCTGAATATTCTGCTTTAAAAAAGGACTTAGAGTATGAGTGTACTCATTTTAGATCTATAGTTTCTGAGCTCAATAAAACTTTCTCCTTTGCATCTTGAAACAAACCATTAGTGAGCTCCTTCCTAGTAGAAAGATAAGAGAAAATGGTCAACCAACCTCACAATCCCATGGACGTGGATTGCCAGAAAGAAAAATGCCTAGATCAAATCCAGGATGAGGCAATAAGCCGTCATGTTTTCGCTTTATCCTTATTTAGTTTATGTTTTGTAAATGTATTTTGTTGTTAGGTGTTTTCTCCATAGTTTATACTACTAGTAGAACCATCCTATGGAATGGATGGAATATAACTAAGTTGCATAGACTAAGACACTTTATCATGATAGGAGCATATCCATTTTTTGACTGCTTTAAGCCCCTTCTCTTTTTGTATTATCTAGTTGTTCAACTTCTCTACATGCTTATTTAATACAAACTCTAAACCAAACCATTACTATTTAAAAATATATATATTGAAATGATGATATGATTTTATTCCACTTAAATTTAAATTACTAGTTAAAAAATAAAATAAAAATAACGTGATTATTTTATTGAAAAATAAACTCAATCACATCACTCTAAAAAAAATAAAAATAACATTGAATTTAAAAGTAAAGAATCATTATTATATTAAAAACAAAATCCCACTTCCAACAAAATAATTTGTGTGTGTTTAGAAGGATTAAATTAACTTTTATACATCTAAAATATATTTTAGTTATATTTCTTAACACTAAAAACAAAGCTAGGGGTGGCAGGAGTGGGAGGGGTTCACTTTGATTGTGATGAGAATATTAAATTATCGTTTTCTTGGGACATAGAAATTGCCACTAATAATGAAGTAAACTTTTATTCTTTATATCTTGGGATGAAATTTGTTAAAAGAATTGGCATAAAGAAATGTGATTATTAATGGTTATTGAGCAAGTAAGAATATTCTATCTTAAGGAAGGTTGTACTTAGAACCAAACTCTTGAAAGAATCCCATGGAATCTTCATTTCCTTGATAATGTCAACCTCTTCCATATGAAGTGAGTGAATAATTCTTGATTCGATCAACGATCCAACCTTGATGTGTTTCCAGAAAAGGGGGGTTTGGTCTCAAATGGGGAACCCCTTGATAGAATGTGGTTCCCCTAATCAAACAATGGTTTTTAATTAATTTAGAGTAAGGTTTGATTTTACCCCTTCCTCTCATCGTTAGGGACCATGGCACAATTCAATATGACCCCAAGGCATGCAAGTATCATGAATTTAATGTTCACTAAGGGAGCCTTAACAATACCCCATGTGACAGGCTCCCTCCCACTTCTACTCTATTCCCTCGAATTTCTTTCCTATATGGTGCATGTGTGCATTTTTTGTTGCACACATGGGTATTGAGGGGATAATTAAAAATAATTTTTCTTGGTTGTGGTTATGGAGAATGCTCAATCTACTAATTGGGTGCATATTCTTGGGGAAACTAATGAGGAAAATGTGAGTGAAATGCATGATAATGTGCTAAAAGAGAGGAGATGGATTTTCAATAGAAAACTATAAGGAAGAGTGTGAGATAAAGTAGTTTCTATACAAATTCAAGAAGCAAAAAAGAGAACAGATCTGCTCAAGAACGTGTATGTGCATACCAAATATATTATAGTAATAGTCTACTCACTAAAATATGATTATAGAAAAGAGAGGGATCTTGTAATTGTAAAATTGCATGGAGATGATATTACCACATATATATAATAATGGAAGAAATGCGATTGAGAGTGCTTAATTCCTTTATTATTTTATGTAGTAACTTTGGAGTAGGTAAAATAAAATATGAACCAAAACAAAAGAAAGTGAAATGTACCAAAACAAAATAAAATTAAAATGTCGCAAATAAAGAGTTGTCACCTCTAAGTTTATGAAACTTATAATCAAATGAAAATCAACTATGCCAATCGAAGATTACAATTCCTAAAGATGACATTTTACTAAAAATTAACAACCTATTTTACAGTTAAAGCTAATAATCTTATGAAAGTTAACTTTGGCAGTAAATAAAAGTGGCAAAAGGAAAGAAAAAATTATAATCTTATGAGAGTAAACTTTACCTATTAACATAAAAATATATTTATATTACATATGTTATGTTAATGTATAAAGATGGCATATATACTAAAATTAAAAATACTTGTATTACAAATAGTAGTGCATAGACGAGTCCAGTGTGACAGTATGTCGCTACATTTGATGCAATAAACTTATTCTGATATGGAAATTCTAATCATGCAACTAAAAAGAAGTCGTTTTAAGGTTCAGATAAGATGTGTATTTTTTTAATTTTCAATGGATTCTGATGCATTAGATATGCAAGGCAATGTGATGGGACTGCTGGTAAGAAATAGCAGTTAGATACTTAAATACATTTTCATAATGATTATTTTGCACAAGAGGGTATATTTAAGGTGGGTGTTGATTAAGAGGGTAGATTTAAGGTGGGTATTGATTGGACATTTTTTAAAGGTTATATATTGTAATTGTAACCACATTGCACTGTATTTAATGTTTTGGGAACAATAACAAGATTTGTCATATTTATTTTATTTTTTAATTAATTTTAAAAGTATTTTTTTTTTTAAATTTATAATAAATTTATCTTTTTAAAAATTTGTAGTAAATTAATATAAATATAGATACATGACATTATATTGAAACTTCAATAATCATTTCAATATTTTTCTTTTAATATTTTGAGAAACAATTACATTAAATTCTAATTTGAAATTCAGTTTTCAACTTAAGTTTAAAACAACTTTACATGCAATGCGTCAAAGCATGAGTCCATTAAAATGTTTTATATCCCAATTTTTAAAACAAGTTTGCATGCAATCACTGCTCAGTTAAAAGCATGCCAACATTAAAATTTGATATTTATAACAAGTTTGCATGTAATCGTTGAGTTAAAGTTATTTATGGTTCTGCGGATTTCATATTACTGCCAGTATAGACCCATTTAACGTTGGTTTTACAAAGCTTCAAGAGAGATCAAATATGCAATCCTTTTACCACTAAACTACGTCACACATCCCTCTCACCACCATGTTACAACACTCTAATGCATGCGTTCTTTTTTTTTATGGGACAAACACACACTTCCCTTACCCAAGCTACATAAATGTGCCTTCTAAGCGCAATAAAAATACCATGTTTCTTATTTTTTTCGTTTTAATGTTTGCTAGGTAGGTTTTTATAAGATCTTCTTTTTGTCCTTTCTAATTTTAACCTTTGTAACTAAAAATATTTATTAACTGGTTATTGTTGTTCTCTGAAGTGGTGTTGTGTTTTATTACTACTTGAATTTAAGAACATGTGTGGCATTGCTTCTTCACATTAGAGGAATGGAGTTGCCTGGTATCTCGGTTCCAACTATACTTGTGATCTTCATACGGTGGACAATTAACTCGCTAAACACATAAGTGGAGTTGAGAGAATATCATGCATGAGCATGTACACAGAAGTGTAGTGCAGGGAAATTTTTAGGGGCGAAATTTCGTCAATTGGCTATTTTTTGGGTTTTTTTTCAAAAAATAAATTCGCTATTTGGTCATTTTTAGTTTTTAATATCACCTATATTTACATCAAATATGTTCTTTTTATCGTAATATTCGCCAAAATTTACAAATTTCAGTAGTAAATTGTATGTTTCATATTTAATATTCGCCTACCTATCTATATATATGTTTTTTTCAATCCAAAATAATCGCCTAGAATACTATACTTAAGTATAATATTAGAAGCCTTAAAAAATACCTTGGTGTAGTGCTTCCTTATCCTTGTGGAGGAGGAAAGGTAGCTTCTTGGTGATGGTTTCAATGTTGCATGCAACACTTAGTGATGATGCTGAAGTTTCTATGCAAGATTGGACTCCACTGATCTAACTAAAGTACATTTGCGTAATGATTGAAGAGGATGTGGTACATTTGTCTAGGAGAGAATGTTCTCATCTAGGGATAATATCTCATAGAAAGGACCCCTCAACATAGACTAAATAAACATAGAAAAATAAATAATAGGTGTATGTGGAATATAGTGTGTAATATCTCCAATGAAGAAGGCAATCTATCAAAAAGGGTTAATAGATTTTGTTCGATCTAAAATTGATTATCTAGTGAATGACTATATGTGTGAGCTAAGATAGATCTATATGTATCCCTCTTTCCCTCTTGCATCATAGACTAAAAACATATAGAAAAAAAAAACACTAAATGAGTATGTAATATCTCCAATAAAAAATGAAATCTAAGAAAAGGACAATGTATTGTCTTCAACTTAAAATTGTTTATCTAGTAAATAACCATATGGGTTAACTATCTCATAACTACATGCATCCCCTCTTTCCCTCTTCATCAAGAAAAGTGCTTTTAGTTAATGTTTCTGCATAATATGTGCATTATTTTTAAATCCCTAAGAGAAGTGAGGCATTGTGAGGGGACTCTTGATAAGAAATAGTAGTTAGATATATAGATAGTTCATTTTCATAATGGATAAGAGGGTATATTTAAGGTGGGTGTTGGTTAGGCTTGCTAGGTTATATATTGTATATTTAAAAACAAATTGGTTGATTATTAAGTTTGTTTTCCTAAATTCAGGGAGAATGAGACAAGTGTATTGTTTAGATTGATTGATTTTATGGTGGTCATTCCAAATTCTAAAAAAATAAAAACTGATAGTTGATGCATGGATAAATCTACAAGTAACAGATAATCTTAACACTTAACTTGTATTGTGGCAATTAGTGGCTCTTAACTTAAGTTACTACTATATCTTTTTTTTTCAAAAAAAATTATAAATACCATTTGTGTTCCTATTTATCTTTCAATGTTTTGTTTTGAAATGCAGAGCCCTTGAATATTAGTTGGATTGAAAGGACAAAATATTGTTAAAGGAATGGAGTTGTTCAATGTCTTGATTAACATACTATTTGGGATATCACTATTCGCACTATTTTTCAAGCTTTTCATTGAAAGCTACAGAAGAGGAATAAGAAGATATTATATTGATTTTATTGTTCATTCAACTTCAACCATGCGTCAACAACTGCATGTTTCTTCAGCCCCAACCGGTATGTCTGTGCGTGAACTAGAAACGTTGAAGTGTGTCAAATACAAAGCAAGTTCCAATGAATGTGATGCGATGTGCAGTATTTGCTTGTCGATGTTGAAAGATGAAGAAGAAGTTCAAATACAAGCAGGATGTAAGCATTCCTTTCACAAGAGATGTATAGATAAATGGCTTTCTTTGAAAAGCACATGTCCTTTATGCGTTATGCAGGTCGTTGTAATGCCCAATCAAAATAATGTTCAAGGGATTGTGATTGCAGAGAGGCCCAAAGCCATAATTGTAGTTATATCCTCATAACCATAATGTTAAAGAAAATTATAATTTCAGGCTTTTTAGGATCCGATTAATCCATGTGATTGATTTTATAAATATGCATTGGACTCGTCCGTTTTTCATGCTCATATGAGTGATTAAACTAAGTTTGATTCTGTTTTTTTTTGGGTTTGTATCCGTCAAAAGTTTAAAAAAAATTGTATAACAATATTTGCATCGAGTTTTTTTTAGTATTACACCATATATTACATGATCGTGCCGCCGTCCACAACCTACAACGGAGAAAAATGAATGGGTGTAAACTCAAGCAACAATAACAATGAAAACAACTCTGGTTTTTTTCACGAAGCTGCAGCAAATCTAGAGGGAAAGTATGAAACAACATTCAATTACTTTTGATGCAATAAACTTATGAAAAATCGTATTCTCTTAATTCCTTAACCGATTCATTGTGACGGGACTGTCAGCAAGAAATAGCAGTTGGATATATAAAGACTTCATTCTCATAATGATCATCTTGCATAAGACGGTGAATCTAAGGTGGGTGGAAATAGCATTTTGATACATAAAGACTTCATTCTCATAATGATCATCTTGCATAAGACGATGAATCTAAGGTGGGTGTTGGTTGGGAGTTTTTTTAAAAGGTTATATATTCTAACTGCAACTACATATCATTGCTTGAGATCCAACCATCAACCAGCCTGCTGCCATGACATTAAATGACCTACAACAAACTAGATAATATTCGCCATTGCATTTTAATATTCTGGGAACATTGATAGGGTTTTCAATATCTATGTTTATTTTTCAATCAAACCCAAAAGCATCCTCTAAAACTTTAGATTAAATTCACATGTATGTATGACAGTACACTGAAGCTTCAATGCAAACCACTTCAATTTTTTTTAAAGTACTGAAATAAATTCCTTGCAACAAGTTTTCAAGTTGCATATATTCTAACTGCAATTATATATTCTATATTCTAGTTTAAAAGGTTATATATTCTAACTGCAACTACATACCACTGCATTTTAGTGTTCTGGGAACATTGATGGGTTTTTCATATCTATGTTTATTTTTCAATCAAACCCAAAAGCATCCTAACTCCAACTACATACCATTGCATTTTAGTGTTTGGGGAACATTGATCTGGGTTTTTCATATCTATGTTTATTTTTCAATCAAACCCAAAAGCATCCTCTAAAACTTTAGATTAAGTTTTCAAGTTGCATGCAATGGCTGGATTTAAAATTAATCTTTATTGCATGCAATCGCTGGACTTTAAAAGTAGATAAAATGTATAAATTTAAAACAATTATGCATGCAATCGCTCATTCAAAGCATGCGTGCATTAAAACTTATGATATTTATAGTTCCATCTATATCTTATTATTCCCCGCCTTTGTAGGGATATACTAACCGTTCAAACTTGATTGACTAACATTAATTTGTTTTTCTACATATAAAGTTTTGCAAAGTTATGTAAAAAAATATTATTAAATAGAATATTTTGGAAAATAAAAATAAATATTATAATTTTTTAAATACATAAATCTAATTTTTTGATTGTCATGGGACATTCTTGATGGAACATAAATCCCTGTAGGAGTATTTTTATTTGTTAGAATTAAAAAATAAATAAAATTGATTTTTAAAGTTCAAATTTCAGAAAGAAAAAAAAAAACCACGTGCACTGTTGTTGTTACTTGACATTCATTAAATGGCTGAGTTTGCGGGACCAACAGAAAGCGTGTGAGAAACCTAATCAACTATACACCGTATTTTTTGAGAAAGTTACAGCTTGTTGAAACTAAAGATGATCATTTAGAAATCATATTAAGAAGGGTTAAGTAGCCAAAGTTGATATGGTTACGATGGAACAACTGCCCCCACTCTTGTCTCGCTTCCTGGATTTCGATGAAGAATCTAAGGCTTTTAGAAGTGGCGGGAAAGAAATTGAAAAAACTATGGGGACAAGGTTGGATCACTTCCATCGACACTCACAAAGTTGTCTTTGCTTCGTTTTCTGCAGTTGAGGCAAATGAAAGGGCTCTATAATCTTACAAACCTTTATGAACTAGACATTGTTAGCATTTGATAGCTCGATGGCACTCCTGCATCAGGTGCCTAGGTGCAGGGGTCAATACTTGGAGTCTCATTAATATTCTTAAAGTGACTTTATTAATAAGTTTTTATTAAAGTACCTTTTTGACGTGACTTTATGATTTTAAAGTGAGTTGCACTTTATTATGTTTTTAAAGTGACTTTAAGTCATAAAGTGTACTTTTTAAATATTTAGGGTAATGTGACTTTTCAAAAAAGAAAAATTTATTGTATAGTTCACTTAAGAGCTTTAAGTGAATGAGAGATTAGATCCTAGCCATAGATCTCTTGGCCAATATCTAATCTCATCCATTGAAGTTGAAGATTCATGAGAGTAACCCTAATAGGGTAAATAAAAGTTGAATGAGACTTCATTTTTGGGCACACAATCCAAGGAGAGAATTTTTGGTGAGAGGCACGAATTCCAAGAGAAGTTGGAGGCAAGAGCTGGTGGCTCGATTTTATAGAAGAGAGAGTGAGGGTTGGGCTGAGAGTGAAGGCTAAACTAGTGGGAGCGCATTTCCCTAAGTGTGAACAGGAGCAGTAGCCTTCAGTTGCAGCAAGTGAAGAGCAGGAGAAGGGCACGAATTCCCAGGAGAAATTGCAACTGATAGAAACTGGTCCGTACAGCAGAGAAACAGAAAAAATTGTACAGTGGAAGAAGGTCGTACAGCAATGAGGATGCACTGAAATCGATGCAGTCTGTGGGCACGATTTTCAAGGTGACTTTTGCTGAGTTTTGCACCTCTTTTCTGCTTTGTTTTTTAGATGTATTTCTGCTGTTAGGGAGGCCGAATTCTACAGACTATACTGTTGAAAAATGAGCACAGTTTTCAAGGCAGGAGACTGAGTCTATTGTGTGATATGTTTGGCACAGTTTTCAAGACAACTGCTGTGTACCTTCTGTTGTTTATAATTGCTGCTGTACTCTTTGATATTTTTCTAGAAGCTCAATAAATCTCTCTCCAGACTAGTTTTTCCCCCGAAGTGTGGGGTTTTTTCCAGGGTCATGGTTGACCAAAAATTATGCGTTTAAATGCTCCTTACTGCATGCTACTATATTTTCCTGTGCATGAACTTTTATGGCAGTCTGCTGTTTATTAAGTTTTTCCGTTGCTAAAGGTACTTTATGAACAATATATTAACTTACAGACTCACTTAAAGTTAATACCTATGCATTGTGGTTCTTTATCTGTCTATAGAATTTAATATCAGAGGTTTATGAAGCGTTTGACATCAGATTACAGTTGGCTGTTAAGTAGGCAGATTTCTGAGTTTTTGTTGTCATTTTTCAACATGGTATCAGAGTTGGGGCTCTGAGATTTCAATGGACTGTTGGGCAGCAGAGAAGTGCTGATAATTTTGTAGGTGATGTGCAAGAGATTTGCATGTGAAGTACTGTGTGTTAATTTCTTTACACAGTGAGTAGAGAAGTGTTGGTTCAATACAGTTGATATTTTTGGTCAAAGAAGGCAGAGTGTGCCTTGTTGGAAAAAGAGCAGAAGTAAATGATGGCTTGCATCCGGTATGAAGATCGATTGGAAGGGATTTCCAACTAATTACAGTGGAAAGCATGGATGACGACTGTTCTCAAGGAAAACAAGTTATGGACCTTTGTCAGTACCACAGTGGTTCCTCCCGCAGCTGATCCTATAGCCCTTGACATACATAAGGTGAAGGAGGCTAGAACGTAGAGACTGCTTCTAGATGGTGTTTGAGATCACCTCATCCCACATTTGGCAGAGAAATTAACTGCTAAGGGGATGTGGGATACTTTAAAAAGTATGTATGAGAAGAAGAATGAAAATCATAAAATGGCTCTAAAAGATAAGCTTCATGGCACTAAGATGACGAGAGGTGAGAATGTAGCCTCTTACCTCACTAGACTCGGACAAATAAAAGATGAATTGAGTGCAGTTGGTGAGATGATTCCTGATCCCGAGCTAGTGCTGACAGCCCTGAAGGGCTTCACTAAGGAGTGGGATGTGTTCGTGAAGTGTGTAGTTGGCAGAGAGAACTTTCCCTCTTGGGAAATAATATGGGATGATTTTACTCAGGAGGAGATCCGAGAAGGATCTCAAGGGAAGACTGAGCAGGTTACTGATGATCAGAATGTGGCCCTTTCAGCTAAGGGTAGAAAGAAAAAGGGTGGCTCGAGTAGTGGAGCCAAAGACCTAAGCAAAGTAAAATGCTTTGCTTGACAGAGTTATGGTCACTATGCTGGGCAGTGTCCCAACAATAAGAAGAACAAGAAGAAAGAAGAGCCTGAGGCATCCTCTACAGCTGAAGTGGGATATTTTGCGACGAAATTCGAGAGGGAATTCTCGCTCGTCTCAATTTTTTTAGACAGTAGTGTAGCAGAGAGTTTAGATACTGGAGCATGGTACATAGACAGTGGAGCAGCACGCCATATGACGGGGATACGAGCAGTGTTCTGAGAGTTGACAGATATTGACAGAGTTATACTGACTGAGGATGGGTATGCCGACACCCATGCAGTAGAAGGAGTTGGAAAAGTTCTATTCCAACTCGAGTTTGGTGGTTATTTAGAGGTTGGCGATGTGTTGTTTGTTCCAGAGATGAAGACGAACTTGTTCTCAGTTTCAGCGTTGGAGGATGATAGATATGCGGTTCTTCATGTGAGTGGGCGTGTTTATATATATCCGGTGAGTGGGGGCTCGGGTGCAGCGAGTCTGCTTGGCATCCGTGATGGCAGGGTATACCGAGTATTGGGGCATCCTGTGGATGGTGAGCCTGGTGAGAGATCAGACTCAGTGGCAGCAGTGGTGGTTGTCAGTGTGGAGGATTCATCCAACTCTGTGAGGAAACTGAGTTGGTATGATATGGTTCTTCAGGATGAGTAGGAGAGTGAGTAGAGCTCTCAGTTCAGAGTTGTCAGACGGAGACATTCAGCAATTGATCCAGTGTAGGTATCTGAGAGGCATTCAGATTCAGAGGGAGAGGACTAGAGAGAGATCCAGGTGGAGCTGATGACAGTAGTATCTCCCTCGCTAAGAGGGAGTGTTAGCATTTGATAGCTCAATGGCACTCCTTCATCAGGTGCCTAGGTGTAGGGGTCAATACTTGGAGTCTCATTAATATTCTTAAAGTGACTTTATTAATAAGTTTTTATTAAAGTACATTTTTTATGTGACTTTATGATTTTAAAGTGAGTTGCACTTTATTATGTTTTTAAAGTGACTTTAAGTCATAAAGTGTACTTTTTAAATATTTAGGGTAATGTGACTTTTCAAAAAAGAAAAATTTATTGTATAGTTCACTTAGGAGCTTTAAGTGAATGAGATATTAGATCCTAGCCATAGATCTCTTGGCCAAGAGATAATACAGGGCTTCAGGTAGTTCTCAAAGCTTCGAATGCTTATCATGTCTTCCTACATTGCACAAAAAGAGATTGCAAGTGTTGGCATGTGCTCCACCAAGCATACACACTTGTTATGCCCATAATTTAAATGGTCCTAAAAATGTTTGTTATGTAATCAAAAGGATATATATGTGTGTTGTTTTATTTGTTTTATAAGTTGGGGTAGTGCGAATTAGTAAGCTTGTGCTTTTCTATTATCAACTCAAATTTCTTTGAAATCCTCTAGCATTGAGTTTGCTCACTTTTAGCCAAAAAAATGTCTCAATATGCTTTCCTTCGACACTGCGTAAATGGTTCTCAGCTTCATGCATTACCAAAGGTATTGCAATATTTTAAAATTTATTGAATCCTAGAAAGAACAAATATTTCTTAAAAAAATGTTAAATCCTCGAAGTACTGAACTCTTTGAAAAAAAATATTCATATGTTCCAAAGTTGTCGTTGGGCATGTATTCATACTACAAAGACTTATGAGACTATCGTTCTACAAATTAAAATTTTCAAACTAATAAGCAATAAAGCATCTTTGCTTTAGATATTTCGCTCACAATTAAAAAATGAGATGTTTTGAATGACAAATGTAATTTTTATTTGTTTTATGAGTGGGGGAAGTGCGAATTACTAAGCTTGTTCTTTGCTACTATCAACTCAAATTTCTTCAAATAAACCTCGTCGAAATCCTATGGCATTGAGTTTGCTCACTTTTAGCAAAAAAAAAATGTTTGAATATGCTTTCCTTCGACGTTGCAGAAACAATTCTCAGCTTCATGCATTACTAAAGGCATTGTAATATTTTAAAATTTATTGAATCCTAGAAAGCATAGATATTTCTTAGAAAAATTGTTAAATCCTCGAAGTACAGAATCTTTGAAAAAAAATATTCATATGTTCCAAAGCTGTCATTGGGCATGTATTCATACTACAAAGACTTATGAGACTATCGTTCTACAAATTAAAATTTTCAAACTAATAAACAATAAGCAGCTTTGCTTTAGAGATTTCGCTCACAATTAAAAAAATGAGATGTTTTGAATGACAAATGTAATTAGATCGTTATTGAAACTTTTACTAATAATTCATATAAATAAATGTTACAACTTTTGTTAATCAAAACTCCATTACAATGGTTACAAATTTTGCTAATTATCAAAACTTTGTTTTCTGGTGTTCTTAATTTTCATACAAACTACAACTTTCACAATGGGTGGTCTTAACCCATGGTCACCATAAATTTACATGTTCTACATGTCAAGGTGAACAAAGCTAAAGTTGCATAATACATTTTGAGGTTGTTGGACCTACCTTATTTAACTTTGTTGGACCTACCCTAAGAAGCTTAAGACTAATCTACCATGCTTATATCCTAACCCTTAACTTGTGTTACTCTTGCTTGTCCTAAGCTACACTTGTGCACCCTAAATTTTAATACTTTAATAAATATGAACAAAGTAGATATATGCAAAAATTGTATTTTGGTATATATATAAACAAGACATAAATTATAAATACTCAACAAAGTAGATATATGCAAAAATTGTATTTTGATATATATACAAGTAAGACATAAATTATAAATACTCAAAAATTGGTTGGACTCCATCCTCTTACAAATATTTCAATCCCCTCACCAAAATAAATAATTTTATTAGAAATTATATCATATAAAACTTTTTTTAATTAATTAATTATAAAAAAAATACATAAATATATTTAAGTTTATCATATAATAATTACCATATATATATATAACTTTCACCTAAAAATCAATACATAAATATATCTAAACGAAAGAATCTTCATCATATAAAAACCTACCCTTACCAATTTGTATTTTTTAAATATTTTTACATTTATGTAACAAGTCCTATGCAAACCCTTTTATCATACACCAAATTTGTAATAAGAAATCTAATAACAACCGAGGGCATATAATAAAACAAATAGTAAAAATCTACACCATAATGAAAGAGAAACTTATAACCTATCACCATAAAGACCCGACGAATTCTAAACTCCAACATGACCAGAAGCTTTTAAAAAGTGAAACCATTATGTACAAGATTTTGTTAGAAAAATTCATAACACATAAAATATAAAAAAAACGTATATGAAATGCAAGGAACCTATTATAAAAAATGATTATATGTATACATAAAATATGAGAAAAAACCAACGCAATGGTCATACATAGCTAATCAATGAAAATTTAAATATAATAAAGAGACAGAAACAAAACTAAACTGAAATTGATGATAGGGCGAGACAGAGGAGGGTCAATCAAATAATAATGAGAAACTAAAGTTAATGGAATTGGAGTTGATTTGGTTTGGTCTAGTTTGAGCTGTAAACTAAGCTAAACTGGAATGGAGAAAATAAATTTAATTAAATGCAGTTAGATTAGACTAAACTAGAAAATGCAAAAGTCAGTTAAATAAAATAATGCACAGGCTGTGAAGGTGGGTTAAATTAAACTTAAACAATGCAAAGGCGGGTGAAGAGAAGGAAAGAGAAGCATGGAATTGGAGTTTGAGTTGGATTTGATTTGGTTTGGTTTTAGCGGCAGAACAACGTCAACTTCAGCACGACTAGATGAGCCATACATACAGAGTCGAGTCGGATTCCGAGTAGCCACTAGCCATTGGGTTTGCTGAAGATGATACCCACTCTTCTCATGGATAAAGACCAGTTCAGAACCCTGATTTCAAGGCTGAAGAAAATAACATAAAGAAAGGACTAAGGCTTCTAGCTTTTCTGAAGGCAAGAGCAGAGCAAAGTTGAGAGCAAATAATACCCACTCTGCTTATGTATGAATCCCAGCTCAGAATAGAACCCAAACCCTCATTGTAAGGGCTGAAGAAATTAACAGAAATGAGTTATCTTAAATGAAAGGACCAGGGTTTTTAAGGCTTCTGAGCGCAGGTCAGGGCAGAGAAAATTATAATAAAATGCACATTGAACCCTCATTGCAACATTCAAGAAATTAACAGAAAGAAATGACCAGGGCTTCTAGAGTTTCTGAGGTTATGTTGGATCCCGCATAATCTGTTAAATGCCCACAACATAGGTTCTTCGGCACAACTTTGCATAAGAGGAAATGCAGAACAAATCAATATATTTTTAAATTTGTTGGCTTCGTTCTTGAATATATTTTGGGCTACCCCTTCCCTAGAGAGCTTCGTTGGCGCTGAATTTGCTTACATTTGGGTTATTGAAGATTTCTGCTCTGATAGAAAAAATATGAATAAAAAGTACCTGGAATTGAAGCCCGATTACTGAGAGAGGGCATTATCTCCGTGTTGAACATATTAGCTGCCTCCTCCATCTTGTAGCTCGTTTGCAGCAAAGGTTGATTGAAATCCAGTTGCTTCCATTCCATTCCAGCCCAGCTCCTCCTCTATCACATATAGACATGAGTCAGACACAGGACCACTCACAAACCCAGACCCAACTCAGACACAGAACCACAGGCAAACCTAGACTCGACTCAGACTCAAACACCCAATAACACAGACACACCAGACCATGGATAGAGGAGGAAGGAGGAGGTAAATGTTAAAATCATGTGAGATTATATATATATATTCTTCCTTCCAACAGATCGATGATTTGCCTCCTTTGCAATTGGGCCTATCTCTAAAACGGACCGAACCGACAAATTTGCTATTTTTTCAACAAATTAGGACTTAATCTGCCCCTCCAACAGAACGATAAAGCCAAAAAAAACATCTGAGTCATCATATGGAACCGTTAGCAGATGAGTGAGCTGGTAAATGTTAAAATTCAATATGCTAAGACAGAAAATAGTAGCATTACATTCCATTTCACAATAATAGCATATACAGGATCACTAAAGAAACAACAAGCACAACATAAACATAAGAGACAGAGATTTATCCTGGGAAACCCTCATGGGGTAGAAAACCCAGCAAAGCTTCCTCAATATAGATGACCAGCAATATACAAAGATGAAACCCTGAGACATGATCTCCTCCTCCACAATAGCAGACCTCTCCTCCACAAGTGCGCTATCCTCAAGTGTGTGAGTGTGTCAAATGAGGAACACACCTCCTCTATTTATACACTACACTGACATGTATTTTACATAGGTACACGTAGGCTCGTATTTAACCAATGGGTTAAATACCCCACTACAACTGACTGGGCCGACCCCTCTAGGGTGGTCTAATAACCCTTTGACCCACATAACACATAAAGGGCCGACCTCCACTAGGGAAGTCTAATAACCCAAGTTACCACATTCTGACGGAGGAATAAACATCTCCGGATATACAATAAGATCTTTACGGAGGAATGAAACATCTCCGGAATAATAAAGTATAATTATAATATTCTTTGAAGTTACAATATCTCAACACTCCCCCTTAACGAGAAGGATATTATAACAGCATCTGCACGAGCAAGGAGTCATCAACATCATACATGATACATCTATAAATCATTGGAAGCTTTCTCAACATCATCAGTAACTCAACTAGTTACTGGAACATCAACATCATCAGAGTTGATAGTACTCAATCATCAGCATCGTCAACACGCGATCAACACAATCATCAGCATCATCATCACACGATCATCAGCATCGTCATCACACGATCATCAGCATCGTCATCATACGATCATCAGCATCGTCATCATACGATCATCAGCATCACGATCAGCATCGTCATCATACGATCATCAGCATCATCATCACTCAATCATCAGCATCGTCATCATACGATCATCAGCATCGTCATCATACGATCATCAGCATCGTCATCACACGATCATCAGCATCGTCATCGCATGATCATCAACATCGTCATCGCACGATCATCAGCATCGTCATCCCATGATCATCAGCATCATCAAAGGATGATGTAAACCACTCATGTACCTTTTGAACCGAAGTCCAGGGACGATCCAGTCCTATCATGTTCTTGGAGACCTCACGTCTACGGCTCAGTTTACAAGACCAAAGTCCAAGGATGATCCAATCCTTCACCGTGCTTTTAGGACCTACGTCCAAGGATGACTTAATCCTCAACCGTCCACCAAGGACTTCATTCTCGAAGACATACGTCTACGGCTCTTCTTTCGGACTGAAGTCCAGGAATGATCCAATCCCTTCACCGTGCTTTTAGGACCTACGTCCAAGGATGACTTAATCCTCAACCGTCCACCAAGGACTTCATTCTCGAAGACATACGTCTACAGCTCTTCTTTCGGACTGAAGTCCAGGAATGATCCAATCCCTTCATTATCGAAGACATACGTCTACGGCTCTTCTTTCGGACTGAAGTCCAGGAATGATCCAATCCCTTCATTATCGAAGACATACGTCTACGGCTCTTCTTTCGGACTGAAGTCCAGGAATGATCCAATCCCTTCATTCTCGAAGACATACGTCTACGGCTCTTCTTTCGGACTGAAGTCCAGGAATGATCCAATCCCTTCATTATCGAAGACATACGTCTACGGCTCTTCTTTCGGACTGAAGTCCAGGAATGATCCAATCCCTTCATTCTCGAAGACATACGTCTACGGCTCTTCTTTCGGACTGAAGTCCAGGAATGATCCAATCCCTTCATTATCGAAGACATACGTCTACGGCTCTTCTTTCGGACTGAAGTCCAGGAATGATCCAATCCCTTCATTCTCGAAGACATACGTCTACGCCTCTTCTTTCGGACTGAAGTCCAGGAATGATCCAATCCCTTCATTATCGAAGACATACGTCTACGGCTCTTCTTTCGGACTGAAGTCCAGGAATGATCCAATCCCTTCATTATCGAAGATATACGTCTACGGCTCTTCTTTCGGACTGAAGTCCAGGAATGATCCAATCCCTTCATTATCGAAGACATACGTCTACGGCTCTTCTTTCGGACTGAAGTCCAGGAATGATCCAATCCCTTCACATGTTGTATACCAAAAACATGTATTCTCATCATCAAAACATGTATAGCCATGACATGTATCATCATCAACAAAACATGTATAACCACAACATGTATCATCATCATCAAAACATGTATAACCTCAACATGTATCATCATCATAAAAACATGTATAACCACAACATGTATCATCATCAACAAAACATGTATAACCACAACATGTATCATCATCATCAAAACATGTATAACCTCAACATGTATCATCATCATCAAAACATGTATAACCTCAACATGTATCATCATCATAAAAACATGTATAACCACAACATGTATCATCATCATCAAAACATGTATAATCACGACATGTATCATCATCAACAAAGCATGTATACATCTATCATCAAAATCATCAAAAATATGTATACATCTATCATCAAAATCATCAAAAGTATGTATACATCTATCATCAAAACTAACATCAAAAGCATGTATACTAACATCAAAAGCATGTATACATCTATCATCAAAAGAATATAAGATTCCTAAATCTAAATAATTCTAGGTAACTAAGTGCAGTAAATAGGTAACCTCATCATTGATGAGATAGACTTGATGTCGGATACTGTGCTACTCCCCCTTTCGAGGAGACTCCTTCTAAACTACACCAACCTTGTCTCGGAAGTGTTCAAACTTTACTCAAGACAGAGGTTTGGTCAGGATATCATCAATTTGATCCTCAGTGCTTATATACTCGAGCTTGATAGCTCCTCTCTACACCATATCTCGTATATAGAAGTATCGGATCTCAATGTGTTTTGACTTATCATGGAATACAAGATTTCCTATCATCTTGATGCAGCTTTGATTGTCACACATAATCATAGTGGAATCCATTTCTAAGTCAAACACTCCATATAATAGCTTCTGAAGCCATATTGCTTCACAGCTGGCAGAGCAGACAGCTATATATTCTGTTTCAGTAGTACTGAGAGCCACACTAGATTGTTTCTTGCTAAACCATGAGATCATGGTAGATTCAAGACTATAACAACCACCTAAAGTACTCTTTCTGTCTGAGACACTTCCTGCCCAATCAGAATTTGAGTAACCATGTAAACGGAGTTCATGACCTCCAAGATTATATATAGACCAAAATCTAAAGTACCTTTTAGGTACCTCACTATATGCTTTGTAGCTATTAAGTGAACCTTTCTAGGTTCTACTAGATACTGACTTACGGTATTTACAACAAAGCATATATCTGGCCTAGTATTTGTTAAATACATCATTGGCCCAATGATTTGTCTATATATAGGGTTAGGTCCACTAAATCCGATGAGTTATTAACTAATAACTTCAAGTTGGATTCCATGGGAGTGGCCATGGCTTTACACTCCAACATATCAAATCTTTTTAGAAACTTCACAGCATACTTACCTCGATTTAAAAGATTCATTTTGGATCATGCCATACTTCTAGACCTAAGAAGTAGTGCATTAATCTGAGATCTTTCATTTTTAATTCTGCAGCCATTTTCATGATCTGTTTCTCATTCCTTGTCAGAAAGAGATCATCGACACATAATAATGGTATGATAGGTTCATCATCCACAATCTTTAGGTAAAGGTTAGGATCAGCTTTACTTCTGGTAAAGCCCAAGCTTTGTCATGAAGCTGTCAATTGTCCATTATTCACACTCTGCATTGAGTGATCTATCTGTGCCATCTCTCGTCAGATGGGTCTACTAATATGAGCCTCAAAGTCATTCGAACTCTATGGTGAGTTTCTTCTTGAATCCATATCATATGTGTATAGAAGCCATATTCAACCTTGTAGCAAGGGTTGAGATCCACATCACCCATGATGATCATTAAGCTCATCAATTGACTACCGATCCTGGGAACCCATACAGAACCTGATTACATTATTAAGAGAATGGTCAAAACATCTCATGATGATTCTCTTCCTCTTTCTAAGAGAATCTCTTAACCATAAGCTTTCTATAGTGTGTTTGATTTGTAAATCTTTTTGTTGAACATCCATCGCTTGTTCATCATTCATCATGATTTTCCCTACAAATCAAAATTAAGTACAGGATTAGTAATACTTCATAATCATCAAATCATATTGACATAATAACCTATTATGCATACAGATATCATTTACATAGTTATGCAACTAATTTGACCAATACTTTGGCACAACACTTTCCCATATCTTGTATGCATACAGTCGCTATCTATATGCCTTCCATCTCCACCAGAACATACTATTGAGAGTGTGCACAGTTCTCGGCACGTCAGCAAAGAGGTTTCATTCTAGACAAGCAACAATGGAATGTTTGTCCAACTTACCAATCATATGCACATTAGTAGTATACTATTCAATGCTCTATGAATGTTTATACTCAGCATTATATATATTCTAGGAATACAAATATGCATACAACCTATTACAGGCAATATCATTACTATTTCAAATAACAACTCAAATACTTATCTTTTATGTTTGTGTGGTTGCTTCCCGCTTGAACTTTTGTATGTCTTTTGAACTTCTATTCATTCTGTACCACTGTGCATGCTCAAGAGTCATCCTCATGATCTCATGCACAAACATACACTCATTAGTATATTCTAAATGCTATCAAAACATTATAGTACTAAATAATCTTGAAAATGTATAGTCATGATTATAGTTAATAAACATTAGTATTCAAGATTTCAGGGAAGTCTTCTTTTACTCATGCATATCATCAATCAAGATAAAAGATATAATATGCATAATCCCTTGATTACTAACTTTATGAATAAGCATAACCAATCATTCCAAGTATACTTATATAAGGGATCCTAACACAAGGTAAGATTCATGGGAAACATACCTGGATTAGTATACCTACTTGGTTATGTACAACACACCTAAACAATCTCTTCAATGATTTAGAGATCCTGAGCTAGAACCTGCA
Organism: Larix kaempferi; assembly: GCA_027924585.1. Classification (NCBI taxonomy): domain Eukaryota; kingdom Viridiplantae; phylum Streptophyta; class Pinopsida; order Pinales; family Pinaceae; genus Larix; species Larix kaempferi. The sequence continues at coordinate 5,383,854 of BSBM01000805.1, read as the reverse complement.
TGTCTCATAGGTTAAGCATAATATAACAAAGTCATACATACCTCGTAAGTAGAACAAAGATTATGGATGAGTCTTTGTCTTCATGTTTTCATGGTCATGGAACCTGATTTGTCTTTTGTGATGTACCTGTATCTTGTTAGCAGACAACATCAACCTCACACAACATCATAATGCCTTAGTACAATCATAAGTGTCAACACCCTAACCAATGAATATCTTCTATCATGCATTCATAATTTTGTTAAGGTTATACAACAAATCTAAAATCAAAATTGTACTAACTGTAGTAACCTGAAGACAAACATACCATAAACTTAATCATGGACAAGTATCGAAACATACCTCGATGAGTCATACCTGTCGAGATCGCTTGTATTCTTCTTATGTAAGGCCTTAGGAACTTCTTCACTTATGCAGGTGACCAATCCATCTTCTTCTAGGATTAACCCAATCCACTTGATTTGCAAGAACTGGACCTGGAGCTGGATATGGGTTTGTCAGAGAAACCCAAAAATTCAAACTTTGAATTTCAAACTTCTGAAAGGATAGAGATATGCGCCTTGATGAGCTGATCAAACTGGTATATTCAGAATTTGAAAACTGCAAAGTTTTACTCCTCAATTTTTCCTTTGAAACTTTCGGATTCACTGGACGTGACCCTGAACTGGGGTTTGATGAAGCCCACTCTTTTGCCCCATCAAAAGGTTTGATCCAAAGCTCTAAGCTTCTATTTTCTGAGGAGCTTCCAGCCGTGGTCACAGATTTCAAAAATTCCCATTTTTACAGAAGCCCTAATTTTCCACTTTTCTGATCAAAGTCCCGAACTAGGGTCTAATCAAGCCCGGCCTTCTGCCCAACCAAAAATTCTGATCTTGGTCTCTAAATTTCTATTTTGATGAGTAGCATCCAGCCGTGGTATCCGATTACAAAAATTCCAACTTTCTTCAAAGCCCTAAATTCCGAAAGCCATGAATGAAGGTACCAAAAAATAATTCTGTTTTGACAGAAATATGTACCTGATTGTTTCTGGTGTAACTCCGAAATTTTTGATCCACAGGGTATGAAAAAGTTTTCTGAGATAGCCTGATCTGTTAGCTTTCCATCCTGACAGGTCTGACCTCAATTGGATTCTCTGAGAGAGAGTTATGCCAAGTGTCGCAACGTGACCTGTTTATGGGATAATACAGGAGAGCGAACTTGTACGGCGTGCCACGTGTCACTGGTTCAACTTCTGCCTCTGAAAAAAATTTCTGAGATAGTACAGTCTGTGTAATACCTGTCAATTTTCACGAAATTTCATTTGGAGCTTCCTAGCCCAAGTTATGACCTTTTTCCCAAGGTCACCTGATTTTGACTCAGATCTGGAAGAGGCAGAAACCCTATATTGTACAGATCATAAATCACAAAGTACAACGAATTAGAGGTTGTCCTTTGGACACAAGGTACCTGGAGATTTAATCTTCGTCCTGTAACAATTTCAGATCCGAAAAATTCTCCAAAACGGATTTATAGCAAAAGTTCTACGATGACTGGTTTTTTCTATATAAAACCCTAGCCTTCAAATTGTCGTAAGTAAAGCAAGTGTCGTTAGTGCCATACCTTGTCTTCCTTCAGGTTAGCTCTGATACCATGTTAAAATTCAATATGCTAAGACAGAAAATAGCAGCATTACATTCCATTTCACAATAATAGCATATACAGGATCACTGAAGAAACAACAAGCACAGCATAAACATAAGAGACAGAGATTTATCCTGGGAAACCCTCATGGGGTAGAAAACCCAGCAAAGCTTCCTCAATATAGATGACCAGTAATATACAAAGATGAAACCCTGAGACATGATCTCCTCCTCCACAATAGCAGACCTCTCCTCCACAAGTGCGCTATCCTCAAGTGTGTGAGTGTGTCAAATGAGGAACACACCTCCTCTATTTATACACTACACTGACATGTATTTTACATAGGTACACGTAGGCTCGTATTTAACCAATGGGTTAAATACCCCACTACAACTGACTGGGCCGACCCCTCTAGGGTGGTCTAATAACCCTTTGACCCACATAACACATAAAGGGCCGACCTCCACTAGGGAAGTCTAATAACCCAAGTTACCACATTCTGACGGAGGAATAAACATCTCCGGATATACAATAAGATCTTTACGGAGGAATGAAACATCTCCAGAATAATAAAGTACAATTATAATATTCTTTGAAGTTACAATATCTCAACAGTAAATCCAAAACGATGCTATTGTGCTTTTGTTATTTAGTTTTGTAAATCCAAAATGATGCTTTAGTGCTTTTCTTCAATATCCAAAAATGTTAAGTTTAGCTTTTCTTCAATATCAAATCATGCTTTTGTTATTCAGTTTATAATTCATGCCCTTTTCCAAGGATTTAGCCCTGGTTCACGCAGGAACTAATTCTTTCTTTTTAGTATTTACAAATTATGGTTGTCCCTGCATTTTCCCAATTTTCATATATATGGGTTTTAGAATGTTGTCTTTTTCTTTTAAATTAATTTGTTTGATGTTTATAATGATATATTTTCAATGGTCTTGGATTTAAATGACTTTGAACAGCTAATCTTTTATCGTGTTCAAAGAATTTAGACACAATTTTTTTTTAGGCTTTTGACATTTTTTTATGGAAGTTCTCTTCAATTTTTTTAAATTATCAAAATGATTTGAAGCTATTCTCTCAACATTTAATGAAACAATTTGCAGCCTCATGTTTGTCATTAATAATAATAAAGAATATAATAATCTATTTTAAAGATTACTATCAGTTAGATACTAATTTCGTGTATGAAACCTCCTTGTTAGGTCACCACTAGCCAGACACCAATTTCATTTATGAGACCCCATGTTTGTGGGACAAGAGCTCCCTCCACGCAGGGATTTGACAGCTAAAGTTTACCTGATTTGTACCTACCCTACCCCTTCCGGATTTGAACCCATAACCTCTTAGGAGGAAACACAGGATTAAGCCAACATGTTCTTTAAACTTATAATCTTGACTTGAAACTTTTGATGCCAAATTGTTTGGAGATTTGGATTATTAGTTTATAAGATGTATTCTCCTCCTATTTTTTTATATTAAATGTTAATGATTAATAAATACTAATAGAAAGTCCCTTTTGTATCCCTCTATTGTTAACGGGCTTTAGTTTCTAGGGGTGTGTAATGTTTGATTTCGATGTTATTCGTAACTGGCATTAGCTGAGGGATGACCAGCAGAGGCTCCGTAGATCTCTGTATTTTATAAGAAGTGTTAGGTTTTCTCTATGTTTAGTAGTTTTCTATACTACTAATGGCTATGGGATGGGAAGACCAACAAGCCCCTCAGCTTATTATTACACAATTTCTCTAGATTTATTTAATTTTGAATATGATATTATGCAGTATGTGGGAAGAGTAAAAACCCTAGCAGGTTATTTTTCTTATTTGTCTAGGTTTTGAATATATGATATTATGAAGTGATATTTTTTTAATATCTCATTAACCAAGTCTTCCCTGGATATATGCGAGGAAATCTTTGCATCTTTCATAGTGTTTATACAATAATTAATAGTCACGATTGAACTTATATTCGAAAAGAGATTGTTAAGTGATAGTCTACACCATTCTGTTAGCATCTCATCACAAGATGGAACTGTTAAGTGATTAAGGACTTCTATTTGTTTCTACATTGACTTGTTGAGGAGTTGTCTATCCCTTCAAATATCATGCAAGTATTTGTAGATTTCACCTTTTTTTTGTCTATATATTGGATTTCTTTGAGTTGCTCGTTCGTGTTTCCTAGTCACATACATTGAATTCATTTGCACTTTACAATTTCTTTTACATTTGCTTTAGGTCTTCTTCGATAATTTCACATAGTACATTAAATTACAAAGCATTATTTGAGTTATTCATTTTCAAATTTTGTTGGGTTAGTTGGATTGGTCACCGACTTATTGTACCATTTAGGTGGTCATTCCTTCCTTATTAGTAAGATAGTGTTTTTAGCTTTGGTGGAATTTATATGCAACATACTATAATAGTATTAACTTTGTTGTACTATTTTGTACTTAAATCGCTTGTCTCATGTCAATGGTTCCTTCAATTACTGCTTGGTTATATGTGGTGTTTGTTAAGTGTTATATTATTTTCTTGTGGAGTTGTTTTCACATATGCCACTTATTTATCATCTCACGTTAAAACTTTGTAATTATTTATGCTTCATAGAAATCGCATGTACTCACGTCAATGGTTCCTTCAGTTACTGTTTGGTTATATTTGGTGTTTGTTAAGTGTTATATTCTTTTCTTGTGGAGTTGTTTTCACATATGCCACTTATTTATCATCTCAAGTTAAAACTTTGTAATTATTTATGCTTCATAGAAGCAGTGACAGTATAAAATAGAACCTTTTGACCAATAAATAAGCATGCTACATTTTCATACATATTTATACATTTTTTTTGCTTTTTGAAGGGTTCATATCTTTGTATAAGCATTACAATTTTTCCAAATTTTTTATAAAAATATTTAAAGACATTCCAAATAGATCTTCAAGCTATTTTAGTTGTTTTTTACGAAGAAATTATCTGGTGTCTCTCTTCTAAAATAAAACTGTTTAGATCATAGTAGCATAATTCAACCGTATTGGTATATTTCGTGTACGGAAATTCGGAACAAATTCGAATTCGTTGAATATTCGGTGTCGTGTAATACACATGTATGGATTCTTATTACTAATGGACAATTAGGACAATTAAATTTTGAAAAACAATTTAAAAAAACAAACTTTAATAATTTAAACACTATAAAACAGAAATATCATTCAATTTCATACTTTCTTAATAAAATAATTATTAATAACTAGTTTCTGTCTCTCACACTTGCCATATCCTAGGTTGTTGAGATTTTATATTTTTGTTTTTTAAATATATGTTTGATTTTATTATATAAATGTCTATGTATATTTATGGTATATTTGTGAATAATTGATTAAAATTATTATATATAAGCAGTGTACTTTTGTATTTTATTCGTACTAGATTTTTTCATTACGTATTTTTTCCGTATCGAATAGTATTTGTATCCGTATTCGTACTCGAATTATGCTATATGGTTTAGATCACTGGAATATACTATTCTTTGTACCAAAAAATTTAGCAATGCACCAAGTATTGGATGGCAAATTATCACTCATGAAAACTGTTATAAAAGTAATGTTAAGATTTGCTTCAACATGCTATAGAAAACACTCATTGTTTTTAATATAATCTGCAAGATCCAGCAGTAAATGCAACTAAAACTGGTGTTAAAGCATCCCAACAAAGGTCATCTGAGTTTGGACTGCATATTCTGCCAATTCCAATGTCAATGAGTATACAGTTTCCTGAACTAACATTTTGATATTATTCATATGAAAAATGAGCTCATTGTTACACTACAGAGTGCTGCAATGATTTTACCTGTGTTACCGGATCCACCACCTCAGTCTGTAGGATCCATGGATCCGATACGTATCTAGATTGGATCCGCCTAGGATCCATCATGGAAACGGATCCCTTGTAGAAAGAAACGTATCCTGGTCCTATCAAACGGATCCTGTGAAAAATCAAACAATTCCTGAAATTTTCAAATGGATCCTGAAACTTCCAATGCTTCTATAACTCATTGATGCCCTCCCAAAATTGTTTTTAATCAAAAACTTAAAAAACCCTAAACAACTAATAGCTAAAAGTGTAACACCCATTCCTCCTCAAGGTCTAATCTATATCCTTATGTCAAGATCTGCTCTTGAACTCTGATATATCAATATCAAGTTCTATTCTCAATGTTTTTATTTGATTTATCTTTATGGTCAAGGTCTACTGTCAAGGGATGATCTATCTTTATTTTCTATGTTGTTGCTCACTTCACCTACACTGTTATGTATTTTTGCCATAGCCTTCAAGAAAACCACTTTATTCCCTGCTGATAGGGACATGTGGATGTGGCTCACAAAAACACTATTATGACTTGCTTCAAGTTCATGCTGAAATGCTTTTTAAAATTATCAATATCAATCATGGTTACAACTCATCAAATTATCAGTTATGGTACATGAACTCTCTTTTTTGGCAATAACTTATAGTTCTACTCTTGTGTTTCATGAATAATTTTGATTCTTAACTCTATATTTTTATTTATTATATAAATATTTTTATATTTTTTTGTACTTGTCGTTTCCCCACCATATCCGGATCCTGGGTTTTAAAAAATCTGGATCCAAATCCGAATCCGTATCCGTATCCTGGTAACTTAGGATTTTACTTTAATTAAGTTGCTAGTCCAAGATTTCTGCTCCAACCTGTGTCAATTGGGAATATTTCTTAAAACAATAACTTTGAAAAATCATTATTCCTCATTTAAATTGTTGCCTTGTTAAAAAGTTGAAAAAAGTTCTCATCAGATTTTTATGCTTAATTGGGTATATTTCATAGAATATGTAAGCTTGCCCAATCCAACCAGTAAGTGAATTGACAAGTACTACTGTCTTTTGTAGCAACAGGGTCCTTACGAGAGTGTTGCTTGGCCTAGACCTGTGTCATATATGCCTAGTGCACTAGCCGATATGCCTTTGGCACTTCTCTATAGTCATCATATTAACTTGAATGTTGAGCTCAATAGATGGAGCTTTTGGCTAATGTACGGGATGCCAAGGTTCTGGTATCAAGGTCTATATTAGGTCACTTGGTCCTTGGATGATACAGCAAATACAACATGTCTGCCTTGATGGCAGAGGATATGGTTTTTGATGGACTAGTTTCTTTGTGGCATGCTCTGCTTAAGCCTGCTACATGGAGATTTGGTTTTTTAGTTTTTTACTTTGTTTGTGTCATATAAGATTGGTGTTTCGTCTTCTATCTCCATTAAGGAAACATTGAATCCATACTAATGATTTGAATAATTGGCTTGTGCATGTGAATACTAATATATAAGTAACAAGCTTGGCTATATGATTTGTATTTCAATGGTGGAATAATGATTCAAATATAAAAAGTTTGACCATGTCATGTGTACTTCAATGGTGGACTGATGATTTCAATAATAGTCTTTGGAAGTATTTGATGATGCTGGAGATACAACAATGACAAGGATAAGTGTGGTCAGTGTAAAGGGAGCAAATATGTTCAAAATAAGAAAGTACTAGAGGTCCATTTTGAGAAGGGAATGCAGCATGGTCAGAGGAATAGTATTTCAGAGTGAATCTGACGAGGTTGTATATTTTGGAGTTATGTTCATTAGTCCCTATTTGCAGACCTATAGATCTATTCATGGGTGTTTCTAAATGTAGAATGAGAAAAGCATGGATTTTCTCCTTTTGTTTGATATCAAGATGCACAACATCTGGTATATGGTAGAATACTATGTTGTGTCTACATGTTCCATGATAATTCATTGCTAACATTCTTGTATTTGCAGCTGAACACTATAACTGGTGACATTGGTTTTTACTACAATTGAAAAACCACTCTTAAGTTCAAACGAATGGGTAACAATCTCTATGTAGAGCACACACTTAATTTGACAGAGGCTCTAAGTTGATTCCAATTTCCCCCAATTCAACTTGATGGCAGGAGTCTAGTCCCGGGGAGATTATCAAACCAATTATATAACAACACTTCCCATTTTTAATTTGAAATATGCTACTATTTAAGCTCTTACAGCTGTATTATATATTTTATTAGATTCTATAATTCATCTTAATATTAAGTCATAGCAACTTAACCTGCATTCCATTATGTGGTAATTATCCTTCCCATATCTCATGTATCCAGGTCAATACATAATCATAAATGATGAAGGTATGCCTCAATGTCAAGGTCCTTTCATGAAATGTTGACTTTACGTTCATTTCAACCTTGAGTTTCCATATTATGGATCACTCCCCCCAGAACAGTGCATTGGAATCGACCTTGCTACCACAACCAACTGGCTTTCTGATGGACATGGTGTGAAGAGACAACTTTGCATGATGTTAATATCAAGGATGAACTTATGAGGAAGCAACAACAACAAAGCAAGAAGCATATGAATAAGAAACAATAAATTAGTCTAGTACCTGTACATCATGGCTAGTAACTTAAATTGAAAGGAAAACATCATACCTCATGTAAGATCTCAGCGTTGGTAAATTCAAGTTATGTATCTTGTGAGAATTCTATGTGAATTTATGATTCTTCACGTGAGAGGTTCTACTCGGAGTTACCTGTATTGCATGGGTTATAAGTGTTAGATTTTAAGATAGCAGTATAATTTTAATCTTATTTGCAGCGGAAACAAAATAAGGATCACTGAAAGAATAACCATGCACAAAAACATAATAAACACAGAGATTTATCCTGGGAAACCCTTCAAGGGAAGAAAACCCAGCAACCTTTTCCTATATAAAGATTCAATTCAAGATACAAAGTACATCCAGATACAAGAGAGATCTCATAGACAACCTCTAGACAAACCCTAGAGCACAAGAGAAAAACTCCCAAAGATAGAAAACCCCAAGAATTAGCCTTCTTCTCCTTGCTTTGATCTTCTTATTCTCTTGCGCACTTGTGGAGCAGACTTGAGGGAATTGCTTGCTTGAATGAATGAGGCATCACCTTTATTTATACTATTTTGAGGTTGACCTTTTCCACATTAGTTGGGGCTGACTTGTCTTCTCTTGATTGAGCTGACTTGCACATTAGCATAATAAATGTTATTTTATTGTTTCTTCTACTGGGGCCAACTTGAGAGGATACCTCACGCAGCTATAACATCAACACTCCCTCTTAGCTAGGGAGGTATCAACATGCTGGAACACATCTGGATATCGTCTGATCATCACGACTTGCATCGAATATCTCATCATCATAAGAAAGGTCTTTCGACACAACTCAGTCCATCGAGGAATCTACATGTGTAACGACTCAACTCAGTCTATTGAGGAGTCCACATGTAAGAACTCAACTCAATCCATCGAGGATTCAATGACTCAACCCATTCCATCGAGGAGTCAACATGTGTAATGACTCAACTAAGTCCATCGAGGAGTCAACGACTCAACCCAATCCATTGGGGAGTCAACATATCTAATGACTCAACTCAGTCTATCAAGGAGTCCACATGTAATGACTCAACTCAGTTCATCGAGGATTCAACAACTCAACCCAATCCATTGGGGAGTCAACACATTTAACAAATCAACTCAGTCTATCGAGGAGTCCACATGTAACGACTCAACTCAGTGTTAGAAAAACAGGATCGCAGAGCAATAACAATAAACAAAAATGCAAATATAATCACACATACACATTACAAGAGAGACACAGATATATCGTGGTTCACCCAACTTGGGCTACGTCCACACTGATGTTGCCAGTCCTTATTATTATTTCGTCCAGCAAAGTGAAGGGATACAACCTATAGCACAACTGCTGCACTTCCTCTTCACTGTCTCACAGTCTCTCTTCCTGATCTCAGAGATATTTATAATGCATAAAACCTAATACATCAACCCTAGCCATGTTACAATGTCTTTCTTTTATAAGGGAAATACAATGGGAAAATACCACGGGTTACCCAAAACCATGGGCCCAAAAATTGGTGGGGAAAACAGCCCCAAAAATTTTCCTCAGGGGCGCTACCCCCGAACCCCTGCGCCCCCCAGCTGGGGGAGTGGACACTCCCCTGGACCCCCCTAGGGTCATGCCGGGATCATAACCAAACCTGGGGTACAGACATGGTAGAATAATAATATCTCTGAATCTGGAGATCAGACTCCACAACCAACAATCTCTCACTTGGAGACTGATCACAACAACTCCACCGCTGCTGCACTTGCTAGACTTGGACTTGGCAACTTTCTCCTCTTCACCTTCAAGCTAGAAGGCCAACTGAAACTGAGCAGGAACTCAGTTTCTCTTTGGTCACTACCTTTGTGAACATGTATGTAGGATTATGGCTAGTATGTATCTTTTCCAGCTTCAACAGTTCATCTTCCAAAACAGAGCGTATGAAATGGTACTCGAGCTGTATATGTTTAGTCCTAGAATGGAATGCTAAGTTATTTGCAAGATGAATGGCACTATGGCTATCACTATACAACCCGCTATCCTTCTGCTTCTTACCCAATTCCTCCATAAACCTCTGCAACCAAATTATCTCTTTACTAGCCTATGTAACAACAACATATTCTGCTTCCGTTGTTGAAAGTGCAACAACCTTCTGCAATTTCGAAATCCAACTTACTGTTGTTCCACCTATAGTAAACACATACCCTGTGGTGCTCCTCCTTCTATCCTTATCACCTGCCATATCTGCATCAACATATCCCTGTAGAACAGTGTCTGAACCTCCAAAACATAATGCCTGAGTGGTCGTACCTCTCAAATACCTGAGAATCCATTGTACTACCTTCCAATGTTCTTTACTTGGATTGTTCATATATCTACTCACAACTCCCATTGCTTGTGCAATATCTGGTCTTGTGCACACCATGGCATACATCAAGCTTCCAACTGCTGATTGATAGGGAATCTTGGACATGTAATCTGTTTCTTCCTGTGTCTTGGGACACATTTCCTTACTTAGATTGAAATGGCTGGCCAACAGTGTACTTATTGGTTCTGCATTCTGCATTCTGAACCTCTCCAACACCTTTTGTATGTACTCACTCTGAGACAATGTCAATTTGCGATTTTTCCTGTCTCTCATTATTCTCATACCAAGGATTTGCTTTGCAGCACCCAAATCCTTCATCGCAAATGAATTAGCTAGCTTCTTTTTTAGTACATTTATATCCTGCATGTTAGACCCTGCAACAAGCATGTCATCCACATACAATAACAAGATAATATATCTTTCATTGTCTAGCTTCTTGAAATAAACACAATGGTCAGAATGACATCTACTATAACCTTGTTCTGTCATAAACCTGTCAAATTTTATATACCATTGCCTTGGGGCTTGTTTCAATCCATACAAGCTATTTTTCAACCTGCACACCAAATTATCCTTCCCTTTGACCTCATGCCCTTGTGGTTGCTGCATATATATTTCTTCCTCCAAATCCCCATGGAGAAAGGTTGTTTTTACATCTATTTGTTCAAGATGCAAATCTTCTACCGCCGCTAGACTTAAAATAGTCATAATTGAAGTCATCTTAACAACAGGAGAAAATATTTCATCAAAATATATACCTTTCTTCTGTGCAAACCCCTTTACAACAAGTCTCTCCTTGTACCGCTTCTTACCTTCTTCTTCTTCCTTCAACCTGTAAATCCATTTGTTCTGCAATGCTCTTTTACCAACAGGAAACTGAACCAGATCCCAAGTCTGGTTTCCTACCAATGAGTCCATCTCCTCATTCATGCCTTGCTCCCACGTCTTTCTAGTTTCCACCTGCATTGCTTCTTCATAACATTCCGATTCACCAGAATCAGTCATCAATAAATAATAAATTGAAGGAGAGTATCGTTCAGGGAGTCTAATTAACCTGGTAGATCTTCTTTCAGTTGCAGGAGTTTCAGGTACTTGCTGTTGTTCTTGATTTTCTGGCACCTTTGGAACTTCATTTTCTTGAATTTCATCAAGTACTGTGTACTCTGTGTTTTCCTTTTCCTGTTTATTTCCCTGCAACTGATCTTAATACATGACCTTTTCATTGAATATCACATCTATACCCCTAATGATTTTGTTATTTTCATAATCCCATAAGCGATAACCAAAATCATCAACCCCATATCCAATAAAGGTACATTTCTTGGATTTAGCTTCAAGCTTTGTTCTATTTTCTTTATCAATATGGTCAAATGCTTCACAACCAAACGTTCTAAAAAATGAGTAGTTTACATTTTTATCTGTCCATGCTTCCTCTGGAATACCACCATCCAAAGCACTTGAAGGTCCTCTTTTTATTAAATAAACAACAATATTTACAGCATATGCCAAAAACTGTAAGGGCAACCTTACATGTAATCTCATACACCTTGCACGCTTCATGATCGTTCTGTTCATCCTTTCAGACACACCATTTTCTTGTGGTGTTCTTGGGATTGTCTTCTCTCTACAAATCCCATGGTATGAACAGTAACTATCAAACTCTTTGCCACAGTACTCACCTCCATTATCAGATCTGAGACACTTCAACATTTTTCCTGTCTCATTCTCAACCAAAGCTTTCCACTTCTTAAAAGTAGCAAACACATCATATTTCTGTCTAATGCAATAAACCCAAGTTTTCCTAGTTGCATCATCAATAAATGTAACATAATAATGAGAGCCACCAAGAGATTGTACCTAAGCTGGTCCCCATACATCTGTATGCACAAGCTCTAACTTTTCATTCTTCTTATGTTTCCCAACCCTGAGAAATCTGACTCTCTTCTGTTTTCCATAAACACAGTTTTCACAGAATTCCAAACTTACCTGCTTCAAATCTAGCAGCAACTTCCTTGAGTGGATAATATGCATCCCCTTCTCACTCATGTGGCCAAGCCTATGATGCCACAATGCTGTATCTGTTCCTGTGGAAGCTAAAGAGATAGAATGGTCAGTATTATGAGGACATAAATACAACGTACCTACCCTGACTCCTTTTTCTATCACCATTGATCCTTTAGTGATCTTCCACCACTTTTCTCCAAATGTAGATAGACATCCGCCATCTCCCAACTGCCCTGTTGAGATCATATTTCTTTTCATAGCAGGAATATACTTAACATCTTTTAACAGCCAGTCAATTCCATTCTTAACTTTTATCCACCTTACCCATTCCAACAATTTTACATGGATCATCATCACCCAATAAAACATGTCCAAAATCGTCTGGAACATAATCATGAAAGTATTTCCTATGGGGTGTAGCATGACATGAAGCCCCTGAATCTACTACCCAATAATCACTAGTATTATCTAATGCAAGAATCAAAGCCTCTTGTAACACATCACCTACTACATTTGCTTCATGGGTAGTTTCCTTATGTGCATCTCCTTTCTTCTTTAGAGATCTGCAGTCTTTCTTCATATGTCCTTTTTTTCTACAGTTCCAGCACTCTATATTTCTCAGTCTGGACTTGGATCTACCTGTTTTAGACTTCCCACGATTACTTTGTCTCTTTCCTCTCTCCTTTTGTCTTCCCCTGGTCTCCATGGTCAATGCATTACCTGATGTCTCACCTATGCTTTTTCTTCGCATTTCCTCGCTAAGAATAACACCAATAACATCATCAAATTTCAAGGTGTTTGAACCAGAGACAGAGTTACTTACAACAATGACCAAGCTATTCCAACTTCCTGGCAATGAACACAACATTAGAAGATCCCTAACCTCATCATCAAAGTTCACACTTACAGAACTTGGTTGATTTGTAATCGTATTAAACTCATTTAAATGATCAGTAACAGATCCACCTTCAGACATATTCATATTAAATAAACGCTTCATTAGAAATACCTTGTTTGAGGCCGAGGGATTTTCATACAGCTTACCCAATGCGCTCATCAAACCCTTCGTTGTCGTCTCTTTTGAGATATTGAAATCCACCGATGAAGAAAGGCTCAGCTGTATTGTTCCCAGAGCCTTTTTGTCAAGAACCTTCCATTCTTCATCCTTCATGGCCACTGGTTGCTTTGCTCTTCCTCCCAATGGTAGGAATAGATCCTTCTGGTACAGATAGTCCTCCATTTGCATCTTCCATAACTGGAAGTTTTGGTTGTTAAACATCTCGACCTTAAACTTTCCTTCTTCTACCATTTCTCCCACTCGAACCAGAAACCCTAGCTTCCTGCAGGTTTATCTGCTAAATATACCTTTGGCTCTGATACCAATTGTTAGAAAAACATGATCGTAGAGCAATAACAATAAATAGAAATGAAAATATAATCACACATACACATTACAAGAGAGACACAGATATATCGTGGTTCACCCAACTTGAGCTACATCCACACTGAAGTTGACAGTCCTTATTATTATTCTGTCCAACAAAGTGAAGGGATACAACCTACAGCACAACTGCTGCACTTCCTCTTCACTATCTCAAATTCTGTCTTCCTAATCTTAGAGACCTTTACAATGCATAAAACCTAATACATCAACCCTAGCCGTGTTACAATGTCTTTCTTTTATAAGGTAAATACAATGGGAAAATACCACGGGTTACCCAAAACCATGGGCCTAAAAACTGGTTGTGAAAACAGCCCCAAACCCCCGAACCCCCCTAGGGTCGTGCTGGGATCATAACCAAACCTGGGGTACAGACATGACTAAATAATAATATCTCTGAATCTGGAGATTAGGGTCCACAACCAACACTCAATCCATCGAAGAGTCAACAACTCAACCTAGTCCATCGGGGAGTCAACATGTGTAATGATTCAAATCAATCTATTGAGGAGTTCACATGTAACGACTCAACTCAGTCCATTGAGGAGTCAACAACTCAACCTAGTCCATTGGGGAGTCATCATGTGTAACGACTCAACTCAGTCTATCGAGAGTCCACATGTAATGACTCAAATCAATCCATTGAGGAGTCAACAACTCAACCCAGTCCATCACAACATCAACATGTGTAACGACTCAACTCAATCTATCGAGTGGTCCACATGTAACGACTCAACTCAGTCCATCGAGGAGTCAACAACTCAACCCAGTCCATCGGGGAGTCTACATGTACAACATATCAGTCCATCGATATGTCCATAATAGATATCTCTCCCTTAGTCAAGGGAGAATATATCATTGATGTTGCAAACTCCCTTTCAACGAGGGAGACATTCTCCACCACTCCAAGACTGTCACAAAAGTACACAAACTTCACCTTGGAAAGAGGCTGGGTGAGAATGTCTGCAATTTTATTATCTGTAGGAATATACAGGAGTTAGACTATTCCCCTTTGTACCATAGCATACCACTGCAAGTTGCACTACTGGACACTTATGATCATCCATCAGTGAGTTTACTGAAGTGAGCCTATTTCTCTCTCTATGTCACTGGATATCATTCCATACTACCTCTGGAACTGTGCTGCAGACTCCCTCTACAACTCTGCAACATACTCTCCCTTTGGAGCTGCTCACTGGCTAGTCCATCAGCCTATATGAGGAGTCATCTTGGATGCCAATTTGAATCGCATACTAAACAATGGTTTTGCACAGTTTGTTATGAGAGTGCAATGCAAATATCTGGAATGTTGTTATCTAGATATAGTCCATCATTCCAAATCTCCTCAGGACATCAATAGTATGCAAATTTTAATTAATCCATAGATCACTACTCCCTCTGGATAGCCCTGATATCTCAAGCGATTTGAGTCTCATATGTCAGTACATACTCATAAAAACATAAACTCAACAACTAGATCTCTTTACAGCTTTAACACACATGCAATCACACAAAGAACACTGCATATACCCTGGAAACCCCAACCGAGGAAAACAAGCAATCTTGTGGTGCTATCTTCTCTCTCAAGCCCAAAGCATATATATAAATGACAAATACAATACAGTGTTACCTCAGAAGTAACTCAATCCTGAACAAGACAAACTCTAGATCTGCATGCATCAGCTGATGCATGCATTGGAAGAATGTGCTCTAACTGCCAAACTGGATATGAGAATCTTTGCAGGTGCCCTTGATTGATCTCCCTCTCTGTATCACTCTACTCTGATATGCTCTGCAACATAAGACAACCAACTGCTCAACTGAAGAAATGTGCCTTCCTCTACATGGAGAAATGCGCCCTCCCCTCTGGATGTCTGATGCTCGTACTGTGCCATATCTCAACAGATCTGAGCTTCGATCATCCCTAACCTTCCTCAAATGCTGAGGCAAGGCTATTCTGGAAGTCTCAGACTCTGAATCGGTCAATCAGGCTGTGAATGAGCTCCTCTCTCCTCAGGTAATGCACCCACCTCCTCTTTGGAACACGTCCTCCTCAAACTCAGCAGAAACCACCTCAGTGAACTATCTCAGTCCACAGACATGGGTGGCTAGTGCCTTTGAAGCTAATGGTCACTGATCCATCTCAGATATGACCACCCTAGCTCCTACAATAGCTCCTCTCTCTCTCTCTCTCAGAAAGTCACCCTGCATGCACTAATGTGCCCTCCTCACTCTTGAGCTATCACTCTCTCATAAGTCAACTAAGCAACCTCATTTGGGGACCCCCTGCCTCTACAGATAATCTCACCGATGAATTAGGTTTACCAAAAACCTAATCTCGGTGCATGCAAAAAGTCACTTTTGCATGCATCCTATGATCGCTTACAGGTCATGCAAAACTCATGTATGCAAAGGTCAAAATACCCCAGAAGGTCCGCATGCAGACACCAATGGGCTCATGCCATTGAGTAGAGTGTATCTCACCCTCTACTCCATATTGATGCCTATACAATTGATGTACCTCCATGTAAGGCATCTGAACCATGGAGGACATCCCGAGATACCATAGAATCTAACATAGTATATTTCCCCTAACTCGGGAGGATCTCATCATGTCTTTGCCACACCTCTAATCCCAAGTAATAATGTATCAAGTCAAGTTCCTTCATCTCAAACTCAGAGGCTAACTCCCTCTGTATCTGTCAATGAATCTCTCTGTCTTGGTGGGGAACAACATCATGATTAAGGAATCAATATCAGCAGTTTGTGCCACCTGCACATGCTGAATCCTGAGCCACTTCTCTAATTGAACATATGTATACTGCACCTCCTCAGAGGTCAATTGAGTAGTTCTCCTCCTAGAGCATTCTGGACACAAGTAATGCTCTAACCACTTCTATAGTCTTCCATGATTCCAACTGGAAGCCAACTACTCTTCATGTGGTCCCCACCTCTCAGGTAGCATGCTGAAGTAACTAAGGAACTTCAAAGAACTCATCAGCTACTACTAACTGCAATTCCTCATGATCATTAGAAGGATGAACATATGTAGTAGAGAGAGACCAACATTTATTGGAGCCTCCCATATGAGATCCTTTGGACCTGAAGAATATGGGTCCACATATGACTAAATGTACTAGGTCCACACTTGACCCTACCCTAGCCAAGTCTCATGGCCAACACTAGGGAAATGTTCGATGCTCAACCTCTAGGAAGATAGTGTGTACAATTGAGGACTAATCTTCCCACCTCGTCACAGGATGTTCGGAAGAAAACACTATCCTACTCTGGGGGAATGTCTGGTGCCACAACAATATTCATTATGCAAGGACCAATCTCCCCACCCCATCACATAGTGTCTGGGAGAAGATACAGCTCTGCCTCCAGGCCAATTCACCCCTTAGCCAAGTCACATGGCTAATATGGAGGGATTGTCTGCTCGATGCTGTAAATATCAGTCTTCAAGTACGCAACTCCCTCTGCATCTGAGCATCTTGCTCCCTCTCAAATACTGAGTATCAACAGGATCTTCACATCTAGCACGTGTCCTCTTGGTGAATAGCTATCACTTGTTCTTCGAAACAAGTATCTTGTAGGTCATAACACATGATCTTTCCTACAAGTCAAGTTTAGCCAATTAGTTACCAACATTGCATAATCATGAAATTCAATCAAATCATATTGACATTTCAATGCAATAGTTCACACAGTTATGTAAGCGTCTTAGCCAATGCTTCAACACAACACCTATCCATATCCCAAACACACATGGTGACTATCTGGATGCCTTCCATCTCCTCCATAACATACTATCAAGAGCATTTCCATCTCCTCCAGAACATACTATCAAGAGCATGCACTGCTCCTGAGCATGTCAACAAAGAGGTTTCATCCTAGACTAGTTCCAACAATGTCTCATGGGTCGTTGTAACATGCACTACATGAGCCTACTTACCCAACATATATATAACATGCACTACATGAGCCTACTGCTCGTCAATCTCATTCATATATAAATGCATAAAAGAAAATTGTACCACATATCTACATATAACTATTATGAACATTATCCTTTAAACCAAACATTCAAGGATTTAAAGAATAACTCAAATGACAATACAAATACTTCTCTTTTATTGTTTTGGTGTCTCCCTCTTGATCTTTGCCTCCTTGTAGAAATCACAAGACCTAGATCTTCATACATCACCAATGACAGTCACATCATCTTGATACTGCAATCATTGGTGCCCTCATGGAGTGTACTAGAAGAAGTACTCCTTTCGGCGATATTCTGTAATTTCCTCAAGACCATCTTTTGCATTCCTTGACCTCTTCAGTGGAGTATCTTCATCAACATCAGTAGTTGAAGCATGGAGCTCTCTTCTTCGGCTCAGGACATTGTCTGGCATAGTGGTTGTGCTTCTGACATCTAAAGCACTGAATATGTGAAAGATCCTTCTTCTTCTGTTATGGAATTGGACCTGATCTTTCACCTTTATCTTTTCTTCCTTGATTCTTCCTTCCCTCACATTTTCCACTTCTAGCATGTGCTGCAAGGGCTTGGCTTTCTTCATGTTGAGAGTCATGCAACTTGCCTCTAACTACAAGTCTAGTTTATTCTTGTGTACAATCTACCCATAAATGATCAAACTTGGGTAATTTGGATCGCCCACTAATGCTCTGAATGAACGGTTCCCAAGAATGGGGAAGACCATTGAGGGTCATTATGACAAGCTCCCTGTCTTCAACTATTTCCCCAATGGTGCTCAACTGATCTCTTATTTCAGAAACCTTCATGAGATAAGATCCAATTGAGTCTGCTCCTGTCATCTTAATATTGGAAAGTTGTTGTCTTAAGGCAAGTGCTCGGTTGATATTGCTATTCTCAAATAGCTTCTTCAAGACATCAAACATCTTCTTGGTTGTCTTCTTCTAAGAGATCTGAGGTATCAAGTTATCTTTCACAGAGTCTATCAAAATCCTCCTTTCCTTAGCATCACCCTTCCTCCATTTAGACTTTTCCTCTTCATCTTCTGGTTCTGGTACCTTTTCATTTACGAATTTCAGGTCATTCTCGTCTAGGATGATGAATACCCTAGACTTCCATGAGTTAAAATTGGAAGCCCCATCAAGTCTATTTCCCACTTTAACAATGTTCATCTTGATTGGAAAAACTGAGATCTGAAATCTACTACAGAAGCTCTAGCAAGAGCTAGGTTAAAATTGAAGTTTGGAATTTGGAAAATCCGATTCCACAGCTAGATGCACCTTCCTAGGGAGAGTTGAATAGACCTCCTTGTCTTCCGGATCTATGGACATAACCGCTTAAAAACTGAAACCCTAATTATAAGGTTCCGGTAGAGAATAGATCGAAATTGAAAATTCTCGGATCTAAAATCTGCTTCCACATATAGGTGTTCCCTCCTAGGGCGAGTTGGAGAATGCTAAGGTCGAACCCAATCAGTGGTCAGAAGGGCTTGAAGCAAGAAGCCTTAATTCTTAACCTTGACAAAAATTAGGTCTAAAATTGAAAATTCTGCAAATTGGAACTTGTCTCCATAGAAAGGTGCACCCTTCTAGGGCGAGTTTGCTAAGTTCTCTTTTCAAGACAAACTATGGAGAGAAGGGTCCAAACCTGGATTCCCTAGTTTTCGGTAATGACATCTATTCAACACTCCTCTGATACCATGTTAGATTTTAAGATAGCGGTATAATTTTAATCTTATTTGCAGTGAAAACAAAATAAGGATCACTGAAAGAATAACCATGCACAGAAACACAATAGACACTGAGATTTATCCTGAGAAACCCTTCAAGGGACGAAAACCCAACAACCTTTTCTTATATTGAGATTCAGTTCAAGATACAAAGTACATCCAAATACAAGAGAGATCTCATAGACAAGCTCTAGACAAACCCTAGGGCACAAGAGAAAAACTCCCAAAGATAGCGAACCCCGAGAATTAGCCTTCTTCTCCTTACTTTGATCTTCTTCCTCTCTTGCGCACTTGTGGAGCAGACTTGAGTGAATTGTTTGCTTGAATGAATGAGGCATCACCTTTATTTATACTGTTTTGAGGTTGAATTTTTCCACGTTAATTGGGGCCAACTTGTCTTCTCTTGATTGGGCCAACTTGCACATTAGCATAATAAATGTTATTTTGTGGTTTCTTTTATTGTGGCCGACTAGAGAGGATACCTCACGCAGCTATAACATCAACATTAAGCTTAGAATTTTAAAATAATGTTTTTAATACGATTTTATTCTATATGTTACAGCGGAGAGAATTTTCTTTGGATCAAGGGTTGTCGATTTTCTTGTATTTTTGTCTCAAATTCCCACTTTACTTTATATATATTGAAATCCCGCTTTACTTGATATATATTGAGAATGACTTATTGACTATGTAATATAAATATAACACTAAAATTTACCTTTTTGATATTGAAAATACTGGCATACCTTTCCACGTTCGATGGAATTTATAAGTTGCATGGAATCCATCCTTTTATTCTTTGGGAGTGCATCTAAGTGCTCATAGCACTGCCCTTTTTTCTGTTGTAAAGAAGCTTCTTTCAAACTTGTTGTTCATGACCTTGTTATGAACTATGGTAGTCTTGAATTTATAAGTTGCCTGGAATCCATCCTTTTATTCTTTGGGAGTGCATCTAAGTGTTCAAAGCACTGCCCTTTTTTCTGTTGTAAAGCAGCTTCTTTCAAACTTGTTGTTCATGACCTTGTCATGAACTATGGTAGTCATAATAAACTAGGTCAGACTCTTGGGTGATGATGGATTGTTTATCATCTCATATTTGTATATAAATATATATTTTTATCACGTGTAATGCTTCAATGTTTAATGCCATCTATATGTGTTATTGTGGTCACATTTCTTTTATCATATGTAATGCTTCAATGTTTAATGCCATGTATATGTGTTATTGTGGTCACATTTCTTTGTTTCTATTACATCGTATGAGACCTCTTCGCACTTTGTTCTTTTCATTGCAACAATACTATGCAAATGCAAAAAAATATTTCTTTTTTTTGTTAAATACACATCATATTATCATTGCTCACGTCTATTTCTTACGCACTTCCATAACCTACCTTCCCCGAAAACAAAACTCGGGGACTTTGCCACTGCAAAGTTCTTCTTTACAGAGTATCAGACTGACATCAATTCTTATGAGTGTTTGAGGGTTGGAAACTGTAGAAAGTTTATTAGTAGTATTTGAAAAGGGGAAAATTATTAAAAAGACTTTCAAAGTCTATGTTAATCCATGATAAACCATGAGCATATATACTTGAGCAATAAATCAGAGAAAGAAAACAATGCTCCCTCTTGACAGATTTTCTTGGACAATACATTGTAGACTCCAAAGAAAGCACTGCATATTTCTCTAGACAAATTGATGCATATAGATAGGCGAATCAAGATGTCCTGCAGAAGGAAGAGACACTTAGATACCATCCTTTTCAATGTCTAGGTCTGGGATCCCTTGGTATGTTGAACCATGAGTGATTCCTCCCTTCTACCCTACAGTTGTTTTTGTCAATCTTTCTTTGCATATCAATGTGCATGCCCAAAAATTTGGGTTGGATGTTGCCCATCTATACCAACTCTATATTATTTGGTGGAGATCCGTTTACCATGAGTTGGGAACCTTATACACCTTTTTCTATCAACCCATTCATAGTAGTACCAACAAAGCACAAACTAGCACAAGCACAATGTTGATTAGGTTGTTACAGAACACCATGGATGACACCACTGTTTGGCCTTAAAGCTCATTAAGCTAACTACTAAATGACAAATTTTACGTTGGACCCAACAATTTCTGTGGCCCCAACAATTTCTGAAGCTACGAAGCTGCCAAAATAGGAGAATGATGGATGTGAAATTGATGCACCAAATCCCAAGCATCTTATCAAGCTAAGATAGGGTTACACAATAATGACAAGGATGATCCTCAAACCATTGGCCTGGCTTGATCCTGGAAGATGCATAATCTTTTACTTTTATGAGCATGTTTTTTAATTTATGTGTTTCTTGTATTCGCCATGATGGCTTTCTTGATTTTTAGACTCTTGGACATTTCTATTGGCAACAAGTACAGTTATGATATCTTTGATATAGATTTGGTAGTTAGAACTTGGGACATTTTGGAGTTTGTTAGAGGCTTTTAATGCCCTTGAGGGTAGTTCTATTAGTGTTTGCCTTTTTACACCACTCTTTTTTTTTAAAGAGCTCATGTACATGTTGCAAATTATTAATAGATTATAAATAATCAAAAGAAGCACTAGGATGCAATTTCTAGAAGGGTAGGTATATCTTAGATAACATAACCATTATCCAAGTCAAACCGGAGTCATTGGCCAAAATTCTCTTTCTATTAAAATTGATTTCATAATTTTTATTTTTCCTGAGAAAAAACTGTATATTTCCGAGAGAAAATTTACATTGAGCTGATCAACATCATCACACATAGATCAATCATAAAAAGAGGGTTGACTTGGAAATATTGATGAGATCTGCTCAAAATATTCAAAAGATCTGTTCAGAAATTTGCATAGAAAAAACATAACAAAACGAGGTACTACAGAGTCCAAGGCAGAGATCTATATGTGCTATTCAAAATGATGAAGATTGGAAGCTCTGTTCTTTCAAGAATATCCTTCAGGAGAGAGGTCCTGGACTGATTACTCAATGGAAGGGATTTCTGACCTTCATGACATCAAGGAGATTCCCTTCTATTCATGTTTTTTCAACTAGCAGGCTCAAACGAATAGGGAGAGCTTTCTTAGATAAAGAATCAGCTTCCATGTTCAATTCTTTGAATATATTAGTGAAAGAGATCCATTCAAATTATTTGATCACATTGCCGAGAAGGCCTAACAAACCTGTGAAATTGAGGATGTTTACTCTGGATTTTTTTATGGCCCAATCTATTAGTAGTTTTGAGTCACCCAGAACCTAAAGATGCTTGAGTCCCCTTAGTCTTGTTGCATGCAGTAATATCCATAAGCCACAAATTCAGCTTTATTGTTGGAGGAAATATGTACTGCATAGTTTAATTTTAGGGAGTGCGACTGATGGGCAGGGAGCCCTTTGCTTGCTTTGTCAAAATACCCCCAAAGGGTTTCCAGTGGCAGTTGCAACTCCATTGTCTTCTTTTCCTTGACTGATACTCTGAATTATTCTACCTATTTTTGAATTAAAAAATATGCCAGTTCAAGAGGAAGCTGACGATTTTCAAATATAGTAGTATTGCGGACCCACCAGATATTGTTGACGAAAATACTAGGGAAGGATTTAAGCTCGGATACCTAAGAATCCAGCCACCAAATTTTTAGGCAATCCTCTAAAGCAGGGCACAACCAAAAAGCTTTCGGCTTGAAATCCTTTGTAGAAAGAGCCCATAAGGATTTTGTACAAGGATAGTGTATAGTTAGATGAAGAATAGTTTCTTCTACTTGAAGGTAGAGAGTACAACGGCTTGGGCTAGTCCAACCATGTTTCCGACCAACTTCCCAAGTCGGGAGTTTATTATTCATAGAAAGCCAAAGAAGAATTTTTGCTTTTATCAGGCTCTTTGTCTTCTGTTATCACACAATCTCTAGCTGTTTGTGGTAGGCATCCAAAGAGGGACGGTAGAGGATACAACTAGGAATGTGTAACCAGCAATAGCCAAGTCCTCCGCTCGAATGAACGGAAGTCACACTGGACAAGGCTACTGTCACTTTAGACGAGGCACTTGGCCAAGTCAAGGGGGAGAGACCCCGCTCAACCAGTTATAGTCGAGAAACAAAAAACATACCCAGACCCAAAAGAATGAGAGATAAAACAACAAGGGATGAGTGTAGACGAGCTCCTTTGTTTGATTTCATCCAATTAATGGACACAAGCAGTGAGATGATAGTGATGTGATAAGTGACCAGCAATCAGAAATAATTGGATAACAGGGTTGTAATAGTGATTGTATGGCTGAAATGATTAAGGGAGCTATAATGAAATAGAAGTGAAGTGTTGAAATGAACTGCCCAAGGAAATGGTTGGATAGTGAGTCAAATGGACCTAGGGCAGCATAAAATTACAGTTTTTAATCACTTCTAGCTAATGAAACTTGATTCCCTAAGGTAAAATGACGATCTAAACAAGAATCAAGAATACCCAGAACCCCAAAGTGACCCAAACCAGCAAGAGAGAAAAACGCCCTAGGTGGGGTGTTTTTGCCAGGTAGACTAGTGCCTAAAGTATGTGTTAATGGAGTCAGAAATTGATGAAACTTAAGATATAGGCTATTAGGCTCAAATAAAAAATGGGTTTGCAATAAAAATGAGTTCTAACGGTGGGAAGTTAATTTTTTGTATTTTAGGGTTTATTATATGTTTTCCAACTTAGCAAGATAGTGAAAATGATGAAGGAGAGACAAGGAGATGAAGAGTACCTAGTGAAATGGTGAAATGGAGAACTTTGAGTGAAGACTAGCTCGGAAGATCAAGTGTGAAGCATCCTGCGAGTTCCCTTGAGCATGAGAAGCGACTGGACACCAATGGCGACCTGGGTACCTGCCACAATGAAGATAATAATCAGTAACTGCAGCAAATAATCAAGTATAACAGCAAATAAATGGCTGAAAGATAAAGGAATTGAATAGCAGAAAGCAAATAACAACTCCCTTGTAGATAACTTTGGAGAAAATCGTTGGAATGGTGCTCCCGCTCCAAGTACAGCGCCCTTCTTCAAATGGCCATCAATGCTGCAAATATGAACCAACAAACAAGTATGGAAAGACACAACAAACTATCTCCACAATGCATCCAACACTAGCTATCAACCACCACAAAATTTACTCCACAACACCAAGTATCAAGCTGCAAATGGAATGTCTCTCTCTATCAAGTGCAAGTCGAAAATGCCAAGAAGAAGTACAATAGAGTGAATTCCCCCCAACTAATACAACAAGGGCCCACACCCAACATACATCAAAATCGAATTCCCCTAGGTGGAGAAAAACACCCTCAATGGGCCAATTTGACCTCCAACAATGAGCTGCCATGGAGAGGGCACCACCATGCCCAAATACAATGTCAAACCTTACCATTTTACCTTAGAAATTACCTTTACCTTTGCCAACCATTGATTTTTCCATTTGCCTATAGTTTGTTAAGATTTAATATGCTAAGACAGAAAATAGCAGCATTACATTCCATTTCACAATAATAGCATATATAGGATCACTGAAGAAACAACAAGCACAACATAAACACAAGAGACAGATATTTATCCTGGGAAACCCTCATGGGGTAGAAAACCCAGCAAAGCTTCCTCAATATAGATGACCAGCAATATACAAAGATGAAACCCTGAGACATGATCTCCTCCTCCACAATAGCAAACCTCTCCTCCACAAGTGCGCTATCCTCAAGTGAGTGAGTGTATCAAATGAGGAACACACCTCCTCTATTTATACACTACACTGACATGTATTTTACATAGGTACACGTAGGCTCGTATTTAACCAATGGGTTAAATACCCCACTACAACTGACTGGGCCGACCCCTCTAGGGTGGTCTAATAACCCTTTGACCCACATAACACATACAGGGCCGACCCCCACTAGGGAATTCTAATAACCCGAGTTACCACATTCCGACGGAGGAATAAACATCTCCGGATATACAATAAGATCTTCACGGAGGAATGAAACATCTCCAGAATAATAAAGTACAAATATAATATTCTTTGAAGTTACAATATCTCAACACTCCCCCTTAATGAGAAGGATATTATAACAACATCTGCACGAGCAAGGAGTCATCAACATCATACATGATACATCTATAAATCATTGGAAGCTTTCTCAACATCATCAGTAACTCAAGCAGTTACTGGAACATCTTCAATACTCGAACATCGACATCTTCAGTATTGAGTCTTTATCTTCTGTAGCACTTGAACAGCTATAACAATATCATTATCTGGATCCTCAAGATTATCGTCATCACATGATCATCAGCATTGTCATCTCACGATCATCAGCATCGTCATCACATGATCATCAGCATCGTCATCTCACGATCATCAGCATCGTCATCACACGATCATCAGCATGGTCATCGCACGATCATCAGCATCGTCATCGCACGATCATTAGCATCGTCATCCCACGATCATCAGCATCGTCATCTCACTATCATCAGCATCGTCATCACACGATCATCAGCATCGTCATCACACGATCATCAGCATCGTCATTACACGATCATCAGCATCGTCATCACACGATCATCAGCATCGTCAACACACGATCGTCAGCATCGTCATCAATACAGGTATCCATAACAATACAAGTATCCACATCATTAGTACAAGTATTCATGCCAATACAAGTATACATATCATCAATACAAGTATCCATACTGATACAAGTAACCATGTCATCAATACATGTATCCTATCGATACAAGTAATACAAGTATCCATACCGATACAAGTAACCACATCATCAATACAAGTATCCTACCGATACAAGTAACCACATCGTCAATACAAGTATCCTACCGATACAAGTAACCACATCATCAATACAAGTATCCATACCGATACAAGTAACCACATCATCAATACAAGTATCCTACTGATACAAGTAACAACATCATCAATACAAGTATCCTACCGATACAAGTAACCACATCATCAATACAAGTATCCATACCGATACAAGTAACCACATCATCATAAAAAAAATTACTTTCTCGGAGACCATTCGTCTACGGATCAATTCAGGGACCAAAGTCTGGGGATGATACAATCCCCACTTTTCGGAGACCACACGTCTACGGATCAATTCAGGGACCAGAGTCCAGGGATGATACAATCCCCACTTCTCGGAGACCACACGTCTATGGATCAATTCAGGGACCAAAGTCCGGGGATGATACAATCCCCACTTCTCGGAGACCACACGTCTACGGATCAATTCAGGGACCAAAGTCCGGGGATGATAAAATCCCCACTTCTCAGAGACCACACGTCTACGGATCAATTCAGGGACCGAAGTCCGGGGATGATACAATCCCCACTTCTCGGAGACCACACGTCTACGGATCAATTCAGGGACCAAAGTCCGGGGATGATACAATCCCCACTTCTCGGAGACCACACGTCTACGGATCAATTCAGGGACCAAAGTCCAGGGATGATACAATCCCCACTTCTCGGAGACCACACGTCTACGGATCAATTCAGGGACCGAAGTCCGGGGATGATACAATCCCCACTTCTCGGAGACCACACGTCTACGGCTCTCTTTAGGACTGGAAGTCCAGGGATGATCCAATCCCCTCAACTGTCCGCTAAGGACTTCATTCTCGGAGACCTCATGTCTACGGCTCTCTTTAGGACTTAAAGTCCAGGGATGATCCAATCCCCTCAACTGTCCACTAAGGACTTCATTCTCGGAGACCTCACGTCTACGGCTCTCTTTAGGACTGAAAGTCCAGGGATGATCCAATCCCCTCAACTGTCCACTAAGGACTTCATTCTCGGAGACCTCACGTCTACGGTTCTCTTTAGGACTGAAAGTCCAGGGATGATCCAATCCCCTCAACTGTCCACTAAGGACTTCATTCTCGGAGACCTCACGTCTACGGCTCTCTTTAGGACTGAAAGTCCAGGGATGATCCAATCCCCTCAACTGTCCACTAAGGACTTCATTCTCGGAGACCTCACGTCTACGGCTCTCTTTAGGACTGAAAGTCCAGGGATGATCCAATCCCTCTTCTTTCTCGTCAATACATCTCATCATCAAAAGCATGTATTCTTATCAATACATCTATCATCAAAAGCATGTATAAGTAAAACTAAGTATTCTAAGTATAAGAGTCCTAAATCTAAATATTTCTAAGTATCTAGGTGTAGAGAACAGGTTACCTCATCATCGACCTTGTTGTTCTATGAGACAATCTCATCATCAGTGACTATACTACTCCCCCTTTCGAGGAGGGTCCTTTTGAACTACACCAAGCTTGTCTCGGAAGTATTCAAATTTCAGAAGTTTGGTAACTTCTTCACTTGAGGTAGAGGTTTGGTTAGTACAACGGTAACCTGTTACAAATTCAAACTTTATAGTTCCTTTCTGCATCATATCTTGTTAGCTCCCTATGTTCTTTGACTTATCATGGAACACTAGAATCTATGTCATCTTGATACAACTCTATTTATCACATAGGATCACAGTTGGTTCTATCTCTAAGTCAAACAATCCTTCTTCACAACAAGTAGAGCAAGCAGCCATATATTCCGCTTGTGCTGAGAGCCACACTAGACTGCTTCCAGCTAAACCACGAGATCATGGATAATCCTAGACAATAACATCCTCTTGATGTGTTCTTCCCGTCTGATACACTTTCTTCCCAAACAACATTTGAGTAGCCATCTAAAGTCATGATCTTCAAGATAGCATAGATCAAAGTCTATTGTATCCTTTAGGTGCCTCATCACATGCTTTGCAACTATCAGGTGAACACATCTAGTTTTCACTAGATACTGACTCAAGGTGTTCACAACAAAGCATATATCTAACCTAGTATATGTTAGATGACCTAATAATTTGACAGAGTTATATCCACTAACTCTAATGAGTCATCTGCTAAGAACTTCAAGTTGGAATTCATGAGAGTGGCCATTCCAACACATCAAGTCCTTTTAATATTTCTCAGCATACTTTCCCTGGTTGAGAAAGATTCCTTCTGAGCTTTGTCATACTTCCAGACCTAGGAAGTAATGCATCAATCTGAGATCTTTCATTTTTTCATTTCTTGATCTATTTCTCATTCCCTATCAGAAAGATATCATCTACATACAATAATAGTATGATCCATAACCTTAAGGTAAAAGTTAGGAACAACTTTACTTTTGGTAAAGCCCAAGCTTATCAAGAAACTATCAATTTTCCCTTTGAGACTGAACATCATTCACACTCTGCATTGAATGATCTTCTGCAGATCTATCTGTGCCATCTCTCGTTAGATGGGTCTGCTGATATGAGCCTCAATATCATTCGAACTCTGTGGTGAGTTCCTTCTTGAATCCAAGTCATCTGTATAGAAACCATATTCGACCTTGTAGCAAAGATTAAGATCCACATCACTCATGGTGATCATTAAGCTCATCAATTGATTATTGATCCTGGGTACCCATACAGAACCTGATTCACACTTCTTCTTTAATTACACCATACTTGGAGCAAACATCTTGTCATGATTCTCTTCCCCTTTCTGAGAGAATCTTCTAGCCATGAGCCTTCTATATTTTGTTTGATTTGTAAATCTTCTTGTTTGAACATCCATCACTTTTACGGGGTCCATCATTCTTCATGACCTTTCCTACAAATCAAAATTAAGTACATGATTAGTAATACTTCATAATCATCAAATCATATTGACATGATAACCTATTATGCATACAGATATCATTTACAAAGTTATGCAACTAATTTGACCAATACTTTGGCACAACACTTTCCCATATCCTGTATGCATACAGTGGCTATCTAGATGCCTTCCATCTCTACCAGAACATACTATCGAGAGTGTGCACAGCTCTCAGCATGTCAGCAAAGAGGTTTCATTCTAGACAAGCAACAATGGAATGTTTGTCCAACTTACCAATCATATGCATATTAGTAGTATACTGTTCAATGCTCTATGAATGTTTACACTCAGCATCATATATTCTAGGAATACAAATATGCATACAACCTATTACAGGCAATATCATTACTATTTCAAATAACAACTCAAATACTTATCTTTTATGTTTGTGTGGTTGCCTCCCGCTTGATCTTCTGTATGTCTTTTGAACTTCTATTCATTCTGTACCACTGTGCATGCTCAAGAGTCATCCTCATGATCTCATACACAAACATACACTCATTAGTATATTCTAAATGCTATCAAAACATTATAGTTCTAAATAATCTTGAAGATGTATAGTCATGATTATAGATAATAAACATTAGTATTGAAGATTTCAGGGAAGACTTCTTTTACTCATGCATATCATCAATCAAGATAAAAGACATAATATGCATAATTCCTTGATTACTAACTTTATGAATGAGCATATCTAATCATGCCAAGTATACTTATATAAGGGATCCCAATACAAGGTAAGATTCTAACATGATATAGGAAAACATACTTGGATTAGTATACCTGCTTAGTTATGTACAACATACCTAAACAATCTCTTCAATGATTTAGAGATCCTGAGCTAGAACCTGCATGTCTCATAAGTTAAGCATAATATAACAAAGTCATACATACCTTGTAAGTAGAACAAAGATTATGGATGAGTCTTTGTCTTCATGATGTCATGGTCATGGAACTTGATTTGTCTTTTGTGATGTACCTGTATCTTGTTAGCAGACAACATCAACCTCACACAACACCATAATGCATCAGTACAATCATATAGCCCTAATCAATGAATGTCTTTGATCATTCACATGCATTCATATTGTTACTAGGGTGATAAGACAATTCTAACATTAATCAAGATTGTACTAATAAATAACATGAAGACAAAACACATTATGAACTTAATCAAGAATCAGATTTCAAGACATACCTGAACCTCCTTAAGTCATACCTATTGAGACTTCTTGTAGTCTTCTTATGTAAGGCCTTAGCCTCAACTCCCCCTGAAACTTGATATGGAGCTTGATTAGGGTTTGCTGGAGAAACCCTAAAAATTCAATCTTTGACTTTCCCACTTCCGAATGAATGGAAGGATGTGTCTTGCTAGGCTGATCAAACTAGCATACTTCAATTTTGAAATCTCCAAAATTTGACCCCTCAAAATTGCCTTTGAAACTTCTGGATCTTCTGGATAGGATCCCGAACTAGGGTTTGATGAAGCCCACCCTTCTTCTCAATGAAAAGGTTTGATCCAAGGCTCTAAACTCTTATTTTTTCTGAGGAGCTTCCAGCCGTGGTTACAGACTTCAAAAATTCCAACTTTTGCTAAAGCCCTAATTTTCCATCTTTCCGATCAAGATCCTGAGCTAGGGTTTAATCAAGCCCGGTCTTCTACCCAACCAAAAAATTCGATATTGGTCTCTAAATTTCAATTTTCCTGAGTAGCATTCAGCCATGGATTCCAATTCCAAGAATTCTATCTTTCTCCGAAACCCTAAATTCCGGAAGCCATGAATAAAGGTGCTCCAAAAATAATTTTGTTTTCACAGAAATATGTACCTGATTGTTTCTGCAATAACTCTGAAATTTTTGCTCCACAGGGTCTGAAAACTTTTTCTGCAGTAGCCTGACCTGTCATCTTTCCATCCTGACAGGTCTGACCTCAATTGGATTTTCTGAGAGAGAGTTATGCCAAGTGTCGCAACGTGACCTGTTTATGGAATAAAACAGGAGAGCGAACTTGTACAGAGTGCCACGTGTCACTATTTGAACTTCGGCCTCTGAAAACTTTTCCTGAGATAGCTCGGCCTGTTATATTTCCATATTGATAGGTCTAACCTCAATTGGACTCTCTGAGAGAGAGTTATTCCAAGTGTCGCAACGTGACCTGTTTATGGAATAAAACAGGAGAGCGAACTTGTACGGCGTTCCACGTGTCACTGGCTCACCTTAGGCCTCTGAAAAAGTTTCTTGAGATAGTAAAGTCTGTGTACTACCTGTCACTTTTTATGAAATTTCATTTGGAGCTTCCTAGCCCAAGTTATGACCTTTTTTCCAAGGTCACCTGATTTTGACTGAGATCTGGAAGAGGCAGAAACCCTAACTTGTACTGATCATAACTTATAAAGTACAACGAATCTGAGGGTGCCCTTTGGACACAAGGTACCTGGGGATGTTATCTTCGACATATAAACTTTTCAGACCCTGAACCTTCGCAAAAATGGATTTATAGCGAAAGTTCCACGATGACTGGCTTTTGCTATGTAAAACCCTAACCTTCAAATTGTCGTAAGTAAAGCAAGTGTCGTAAGTGCCATACCTTGTCTTCCTTCAGGTTAGCTCTGATACCATGTTAAGATTTAATATGCTAAGACAGAAAATAGCAGCATTACATTCCATTTCACAATAATAGCATATACAGGATCACTGAAGAAACAACAAGCACAGCATAAACACAAGAGACAGAGATTTATCCTGGGAAACCCTCATGGGGTAGAAAACCCAGCAAAGCTTCCTCAATATAGATGACCAGCAATATACAAAGATGAAACCCTGAGACATGATCTCCTCCTCCACAATAGCAGACCTCTCCTCCACAAGTGCGCTATCCTCAAGTGAGTGAGTGTATCAAATGAGGAACACACCTCCTCTATTTATACACTACACTGACATGTATTTTACATAGGTACACGTAGGCTCGTATTTAACCAATGGGTTAAATACCCCACTACAACTGACTGGGCCGACCCCTCTAGGGTGGTCTAATAACCCTTTGACCCACATAACACATACAGGGCCGACCCCCACTAGGGAAGTCTAATAACCCGAGTTACCACATTCCGACGGAGGAATAAACATCTCCGGATATACAATAAGATCTTCATGGAGGAATTTAACATCTCCAGAATAATAAAGTACAAATATAATATTCTTTGAAGTTACAATATCTCAACATAGTTGCCTTAGTCAAAATTTGATTTTCCATGTAATTTTTGTTGGTTTATATGGTTGAAGATGAAATTTGGGCTTTTGACCCACTTTTATTGCCCAAATTGCTGAACCGTCTGCTGCAATGCGATCGTGGACCCCAAAAGTAGTAGGGATGACCACTCGAACAACCCCGATCCATCACTTAGGCATTATTTTCCCAAAATCCATAATTTTTAATTAAAACAGGTCAAAATTGACCAATAATAATTAAAATTTTCTCAAATGCTTCGGTCTTTTGCAATTCTGACACCTGAATTCTCATATGGGATCCCTATAGATAATAATTGACCGAAATCGAAATTCCGGTTGCAACATTTTTTTGGGCCCATTTTTTGCCTAGTCAACTCAGTTTGACTAAGTCAAATCTGGTCAACAATAGTGCTAGCTGCATACCTGTGTGCAAACATGGAGTGATAAGGCTCAATTATACAAGTTAGTACATTACTAAGCAATACAATGATAACAT
Organism: Larix kaempferi; assembly: GCA_027924585.1. Classification (NCBI taxonomy): domain Eukaryota; kingdom Viridiplantae; phylum Streptophyta; class Pinopsida; order Pinales; family Pinaceae; genus Larix; species Larix kaempferi. Next base: position 5,350,780 of record BSBM01000805.1, on the reverse strand, counting down.
GGTGATCAAAAATACATTAAATCCCGAGATAATACAAGGCCCCCGGTGAGGTGGGCCCACCACCTCCAAAAGACTAAAATGCTATGCACATTTTATAGAATTGACCACTCTGCTGACTTTAGGTGATGCGGACAACAAGGAAAAGGACACGGGAAGACAAGGATGAAGATCATGTGACCCTTTGGACAACTCGGGAAAGCGGGGTCCACTGAGATAAGTATGCCATGACAGAACACGGGGAAGGGCGGTGCCTCACAAATGGGTATAGTGCAAGGAAACCACCACTAGTCATCTAACAAGTATCTCACAACTCACATCCATATCCGAAGACTCTGTGAGGTTCTTTTCTAGAGCCTCCAAACTGGGTGTCCGGCAAACCGTAACTTGAGACTCTAGGGGACGATCTTGAGCTTGTCCCTTGCTCCCTCTCACCTCCTTGCCCCGCAGGACTAGGTGAGGAATAACCACTACAAATGCTGACATGTACGGCTGACCAGTATCCATGTGTGTTTATAAACACATTGCATGGATTTTACAATGAGTTTCATACTTAGCCCTTTTTGTCTAGATTTTACATTTACAACATAATGGCCCTTTTTTTGGCCTGATTTACATTTCTTCATTTCTTCATTTACATCAAGGCCCACTTGGGCTACATACATATCTCAAAATATATAAACATGGTGCTCATACTGCATAGGTAATGGGGGTGAGCAATACATGCTTTGATGACCAATGGGGAACACCCAGTGAGGCTACACAATCCTAACTGCATTGCAACATCGGGGGCAACCGATAGGAGCAAATCCCAGGTCTAAAAGTGTATCTCACACACTAAAGAGTCGAGGCACAATAAACAGGGAGTCATAGAAAACTTAGAGACTAGTGGGGAGGGGTCCTCGAGATCACAAATAAGAATCCAATTCGGGAACAAGTATCATGGATGAGTCGGATGGGTGGTGAAAGTGATAGTGGAGCTAAAGTCAGCTACCAAGAGGGACTAAGTGACCAAGTCTATGCCAAGTGTAGGGGACATGACTCAGCGTGCATATACATAAGTCTAACAGGAGGGGTGTATTGACATACTCAAGGGCGGACTGACATACTCAAGGGCCCAATCACATCATACAATAGCTAGATCACCAAAAATATCATCTCATGCAAAGTTAGTGTACTAACAAGTATAAAGAAGTCTAATCTACAACATGAGCACTAATCATCAAATGCAATACCTGCTGCACCATATACCTGCTGCTACTAAAGCTATCTGTGAGCTGGATCTCTATTGAATCCGGGCACATAGTAAACTAGCAATATACTGTGATAGTCTCGATCAGAACAAGACTAGCAAACTGTTTCAAATGGGCTTACGTCAAATCCTGGCAAGGAAAATGTGACCCTGTGGTAGATGGTAAGTGACAATGTCTATGACACTGTCCAACTGTCTGTCCCCTCTGATATGTCTGGTAGGGGCAATCTGAACAAAAATGCCTCGTCTAAAGGCAACTGATCTCTGATATGGAAAAAAAAGTACTGTGTGGTCCTCGGCCGCACGGTCTGTAGTATGGTAGCTCCAGCTAACATAGATGTGATAACACCTTCCATAATGGAGACCACCTCCAGGCAGGTTTAACCTGAAAATCAATCTTGGCCTGGGCAAGATAACCCAGTTTTGCTGTAAGATTTCTTGAGACGAGATTTTTGGACCAAACTGATCGGCCCGCTTCTTAAGAGAGGGCGATAAAATTCAGATTAAAGGAGCTTAAGTATTCTTCCCAAATATGATTATGGTGCTTGTTGAAACCCAAATTTTATGCTTGCCTCCAGCTGATAACACCATTGACCTCCCATCGGGCATCCCTTAAATGGAATATGACATGGGAGTGCAAGATCTCATTAAGTGTCCAAGGAGTGTATATATGTTTTCTGCTCCAAGTCATAGGTCTTCCTCGATACTGATGCTTTTACCATCTCCTATCCTCCACATTGTCCATCTCCCGACAAATGGAAAGGCATCGATGAAGGCATTCCATATGATTGAGCAAGAAGGATCATATTTTTTTACCATCCTGAATGAGTCTACCATCGACTTGTCTTTGAGATATTTTGATTTTAGACATGTTCCAGGAGGAATTACTGTGGATCAATCTCCATAATTTTTTCCCAACCAAGGCTTTCCCAAAGAGGGTAAGATGTTTTACACCTCAACCTCCCAGTTTCTTCGGTCTAGCGAGCCTAGACCATTTGACCAGAGGGATGCCCTCCTTTAAGTTGTTTTATCGCCATAAATAATTGAAACATTTCTTGCATATTTTGTACAGAATACATTTTGGAATTTTAGCAATTGAGAGCCAATTGAGAGCCCTCCTCCAGCCACAGCACACCTGAAACACACTTTATAAATGGCACAGGTAACAACACAGGAATAACTAGATTCAACCAAAAAACACGCAGAATTTTTATTGAATGTCAAAAACCACAACTGATGTGGAACTCCATTACATAAACGTCACGAGAGGATAGAGCCTCTACTCTAGATCTCTCGCTCTCTCCGAAAAGGAGCAAAGAAAACCATCTCCAAAACCTAAACTCTTTGTGCAGGCCCAGCCTTTTTATTCTCGAGTTTTCTGCCCATGGGTAGGTTCGAAAAAGATGTCGCCGAGTTCTATTGCTTCCGTTACTCCCTGAGATTATGAGTCATAACCGTCGTTCTGAATCCCCTGCTCTGCATCATCCTCTTCTTTTAAAACATCAGAACCTCCTGGTTCTAGGCCACCAGCTGTAAATTCTCAGCTGTGCTTAAGTAACTCTTCTTCTGTGATCCAAGAGTTGTAGGAATCCGACAATCCCTCCCACTTGATGAAGTATAACTTATAAACCTTGGAGCATGTTGCAGCTAGTTTTGTGTCTAACACATGTTCAACTTTCTCTCTCTTTTTCTTGGGTAATAGTTTGGTCCAGTCCCCCCCTATGTCATGCTAGTCATTAGTCGACTCGTCTTCATTGGCCACTATATTTGACTCAGTCAGCAGTGAATAAAGATCAGCCACATTGAAAACAGGACTGATGTCTAATTATTCTGGTTGATCAATTAGATAAGCGTTGTCATTTATTCTCCTCTTAATTTTATAAGGACCAAATTTCTTCGGTTTCAGTTTGTTGTAGGTCCCCTTGGGATATCTTGACTTGCTCAAATGTACCATGACCATTTCTCCTTCCTGAAAGACCTTTCTTCTCCTATGCCGGTCAGCATTTTCCTTATATTGATCAGTCATTCACCGCAATTTTTGCTCGACCTGTTGATGTATTCCTTGAATATTTTCTACAAAATCTGTAGCCTCCCTACTGAGATAGGGATTTGTGGGCAAGTCCACTAGGTCTACCATCCCTTTGGGATTGGCTCCATAGACAACTTGAAACGCCGACTTGCTCGTTGATCTATTGATGCTTGAATTATAAGCAAATTCTGCTTGTGTTATGACCAGGTCCCACTGCCGAGGGTTGTCACCTACTAAACAACGCAATAAATTTCCCAAGCTCCTATTGACGACCTCAGTTTGACCATCAATATGGGGATGGTAGGCGGAGATGAATTGCAATTTGATGTCCAACTTCCTCCACAAGACTCTCCAAAAGTGGCCTAAGAATTTGGTGTTCCGACCACTGGTTATAGTTCTTGGAAGACCATGTAAACGAACAATTTCCTTAAAAAACAGTTGTTCTATTTGACTAGCATCATTGGTCTTTTTACATGGTAAGAAATGGGCCATCTTGGAAAACCTGTCCACCACTACAATCACTGAGTCATGATCCCTTTGGGTACGTGGCAGTTCCAAAACAAAATCCATGGAGATATCAGTCCATGGTTCCTTTGGGACAGGTAGGGGCATGTACAGGCTTGTGTTTTGCTGTCCCCCTTTTGCTGTTTGGCAAATTCTACAAGCAGCTACAAATCTGTTCACATCCTTCCTAATACTAGGCAAAAAGAATTTTTCGTTTACTAGTTCAAAGGTTTTATCCCTTCCTAAGTGTCCAACCAACCCATTCGAGTGCATTTCTCTCACAAGCTTTTCTCGTTGGGATCCAAAAGGAATGCACAGTTGGGAACCTTTAAACAAAAATCCATCTAAACAACAGAACTCCTTAATTGAAGGTGAGTCAGCCTGGTTTTGCCCACTCAGGATTGCAATAATTTGGTCAAAATAGGGGTTTCTGGAGTATTCTGTCTTCATTTCTTCAAACCCAATCAGCACATTACTCATTACTACCAATAGATGTTGCCTCCTACTCAAAGCATCTACCACAACATTAGTTTTTACCACTCCTATGTTGCACCACGAAACTATAGGCTTGCAAGAAAGAAGCCCATTTGGCATGTTTGTGGGACAACTTATTCTAGGAATTGATGTATTTCAGTGCTTGATTATTAGTCGTCAGAATGAATTCTCTATGTAATAGGTAATGTCTCCAATATTTCAAGGCTTGAACTGCTGCATAGAACTCTTTAGAATAGGTGCTATACTTCTGTTTAGATCCATTCAATTTCTCACTGAAAAAGGCTACAGGTCGACCTTGTTGGCTTAAAACCCCTCCAATGGCAACTCTGGAAGCATCACGTTCTACTGTAAAAAGTTTGTCAAAGTCTAGTAGGGTCAGGATAGGAGCTTCAGTAACTCTTTTCTTGAGCTATTCAAAGCTTCATATAGCTGCCTTGGTCCAATTAAATATTTTTCCTTTGGTGCAGTCCGTCAAGGGAGTGCTTATGCAACTGAAATTTCTAATGAACCTCTTATAAAAGTTGACTAACCCATGGAAACTCTTCACTTTAGTAATACTTTGGGGGATTGGCCACTCAAGGATGGCCTTGACCTTTTTGGGATCCATGCTCAACCCATTTGCTGAAATTACACTACCCAAAAATACTAATTTATCCTTGCAGAACTCCCTTTTCTCAGGGTTGATAAACAATCTCTCAGCTTGAAGGATGTCAAGTACTATCTTCAAATGCTCTACATGTTCCTCCATAGTCTTACTAAAAACTAGAATATCATCAAAATAGATTATTATGAATTTCCCAATGTGTGATCTAAATACCTGGTTCATAGTTCGCATGAAGGTAGCTGGAGCATTGGATAGACTGAACGGCATCACCACCCATTCAAATAAGCTGTCTTTTGTTTTGAAAGCAGTCTTCCACTCGTCTCCTTCCCTAACTTTGATTTGGTGGTATCCACTTCGGAGGTCAATCTTGGAGAAAACATTGGCACCAGACAAACAATCTAGCAGGTCATCCATTCTTGGTAGAGGGTATCGATATTTCACAATAATCTTGTTAATGGCTCGAGAATCCATGCATAATCTCCATGCCTTCCCTCCCTTCTTGGGAGAAAGTAATGCGGGAGTAGCACAGGGACTCATGCTTTCCCGTATGAACCCCCTTTCTACTAACTCTGTTATCTGCCTCCTCATCTCCTCATTTTCGAAGGGAGTCATCCTGTAAGCTGCTTGGTTTGGAAGTTTGGCGCCTGGAATTAAATCAATTTGATGTGTAATACCTCTTGTGGGTGGTAGGCCTGCTGGTAGATTTGTTGGTGTCAAATCCGGGTATTGCTGAAGTAATTTCTGCACTTCTACAGGGACTGTTTGCTGCTGCAGTGGCTTTTGTTCTCGGGGGTATAATAGATAGCAAACACCACTACTAGACTCTTTGGAAAACCTCTTCCAACCCATGGTACTCAAGGATAGGGATGTTAATTCAGCCGATCCTTCATCCTTGAAGGGCTTCAAGATATGGCGCTTATCCTTGTGATGAAGCTCATATGTGTTTTCCTTACCATGGTGAATTACATCCCAATCATATTGCCAAGGTCTACCTAAAAGCACGTGGCATGCATCCATTGGAACCACATCACACCACACTTTGTCTTCATAGGGCCCAATTTTAAAGTCGACTAGACAAGTTTGGCTTACAAGCACACTGTGATATTTTTTTAGCCAAGAAATACTATAAGGATGTGGTTTAGGAATGCAGGTAAGTTGTATTTTTTGCACCATTTCTGTACTTACTAGATTGTCAGTGGATCCTCTATCTACAATTACCTTGCAAACCTTGTCCTTGCACTTACACTTGGTACGAAACACGCTTTTCCTTCTCCAATCCGTTTCAGGGATGACTTTGTTACCAGATATCAAGGTCCTCCTTAACATGAGATTTTCACCTCTCTCTGCTTCAACTTCTTCCAACAAAAGTTCTGCTCCCTCTTCTTCTTGATTCATCATCACCCTTTTTGGGTTTTGTGGACAATCCACTGCTTTATGGGGGCCACTGCATATAAAACACTTTAAGGGCCTCCAAACCCCAGCAAAAGTTCGCCCCCTTCCCCTATTTCAGAAGGTCTCTCTGCCTTGGGAGTCAGGCTTCAACTCACTACTGGATTCTGCTTCACTTGTCGGTTTAGAATAACTTCCTCTAACCCTATTCATATTACTACCTGCTCGCTTGACTACTACCTTGCTCCGCCTATTCAGTTTTTCTTCAGCCTTTAATGCCAACTGATATGCTTCGTCCACCGAGCTCACCTTGATCAGGGCTATTTCATCTTGGAGTTGAAACCCAAGAGCATTGACATACCTAGCCGCCGCATGTTCATTGTCTTCTTGTAAATTAGTTCTAATCTTTAGCTTCAAAAATTCCTTCGTAAATGCAGATATGGATAAGTCCTTTTGCCTCGAATTTTGGTAGTCTCTGAAAAGTCTCTGCTGATAGTTAGAAGGCATAAACTTAACTTTCAGAAGCTTCAACATCTTCGGCCACAACTTGATCTTCTCCTTCCCTTGTCTCTTTCGAAGATTTTGGAGGTTCTCCCACCATAGAGAAGCATGTGACTTCATTTTGGATGATGCTATTTTAGTCCTTCGTGGGTCAGTTTCCTCAATCCCTTCCATATCAAAATACTTTTCTAACTCTTGAATCCAATCCAGGAATAATTCTAGATTCAATTCGCCTTTGAAATCAGGGACTTCGACTTTAGACCTAGTTCCTTTTTTGGTTATCGCCTCAATAAGTCTCTCCATGGGGTCTACAGCTCTGACCCGACCTTGTGGAACTTCCAGTTCCTCCTCGGATTCTTCGTAGGGAAATTTGGACTCGATGACCTCTAATCTCCGAAGCAGTTTCTCATCAACGGTTACTCTCCGTCTGGGATTTCTCCTACCTCTCCTTCCCTAGTTTAGATGGACACCCCTCTGAGCCATCGTTGTGCTCTGATACCAAACTAATGCAGCCCTCCTCCAGTTGAAGCACACTTGAAACACACTTTATAAATGGCACAAGTAACAACACAGGAATAACCAGATTCAACCAAAAAACACGCAGACTTTTTATTGAATGTCAAAAACCACAACTGATGTGGGACTCCATTACATAAACGTCACGAGAGGACAGAGCCTCTGCTTTAGAGCTCTCGCTCTCTCCGAAAAGGAGCAAAGAAAACCATCTCCAAAAAAAAAAAACCTAAACTCTTTGTGCAGGCCCAGCCTTTTTATTCTTGAGTTTTCCGCCCATGGGTAGGTCTAGAAAAGATGCCGCCGAGTTCTGTTGCTTCCGTTACTCCCTGAGATTACGAGTCGTAACCGTCGTTTTGAATCCCCTGCTTCGCATCACCCAAGTCATAGATCTTCCTCGATACTGATGCTTTTACCATCTCCTATCCTCCACATTGTCCATCTCTCGACAAACGGAAGGCATCGATGAAGGCATTCTATACGATTGAGCAAGAAGGATCATATTTTTTTACCATCTTGAACGAGTCTACCATCGACTTGTCTTTGAGATATTTGGATTTTAGACATGTTCCAGGAGGAATTATTGTGGATCAATCTCCATAATTTTTTCCCAACCAAGGCTTTCCCAAAGAGGGTAAGATTTTTTATGTCTCAACCTCCCAGTTTCTTCGGTCTAGCGAGCCTAGACCATTTGACCAGAGGGATTCCCTCCTTTAAGTTGTTATATGGCCATAAATAAGTGAAACATTTCTTGCGGATTTTGTACATAATACATTTTGGAATTTTAGCAATTGAGAGCCAATAGACGGGAATACGCTCTAGAATAGATTTTATGAGAACTAACTTGCATCCTGGCAATAAGATTTTGTTCACCCATATAACAATTCATGCTTCTATCTTCTTATAGAGCCACTGCCAGTCTTCCACTCTGTAGTTGTTGGGTTTGAGGTGAAACCCGAGATATTTGAGCCCTTCAGATAGATCCTTGTTCTAGAATGGAAGAAACTCTCTTAATTGTCTTATAACTGGTTCGGAATATTATGGAGGTAGATACAATATTTGTTCAAGTTTAATTCCATCCATGTTTCCTTCTCATAAAGGTCAAGAATGTCCTTGAATTTTAAAAGTTCTTTGAAAGTCCCAATGTCGAAAAGAAGTACATTGTCGACAAAGAGTAAATGAGACATAGAGTTGCCTTAGTTATCTTAACTCATTTGATCTATCCTTGTCTTTTTGGTTCTTTGACCAATAGGTTTAAACCTTGTACTACCAACAAGAACAAGAAAGGAACAAGTGGGAAACTCTATCTAAGACCCCTTTAGGAACTAAAGAATTTCGACAGGGGCCCGTTGATCAGGACCGCAAAGGAGGCTGATTGTAAGCAACCCATGATCCAATTTACTAGGTTGAAATTTAGCCCCATTTGATGAAGAAAGAGCCTTAAGAAATTCCAACTAAATTTATCAAAATCCTTTGCTAGGTCTACCTTCAACATGTTGTAGATAGCTTTCGAGTTACTATAGAGTGCAAGCCTCTTGCGCTAGAGCCACTACATCGTGGGTTTGCTTGTTATGGAAGAAAGCAAATTGTTCTTCGGAAATAGCACGTGACAAGAACGGCTTGACCGTGTCAGCAATTAATTTGCAAATCAATTGCAGAGCGATATTGACCTAAAATCTTCAAAGGAAAGTGAATCTTATATTTTGGGGATTAGGGCAGTGAAGGTTGAGTTTAGAGCTCCCAACATCTTCCTCGTCCTTTTGGATTCTTGGACAAATTTTAGGAGATCATCCTTGATCAAGTCGTAGAAACCTAGATAGAATTCAATAGAGAGCCTGTCCAAAACAGGGATCTTTTCTTTCTTAAAGGTTTTTTTTCATAAAATTTTACCAAAATGGACCAAATAATTGTGATGTTATGGGTGTTGGGTTTTTCTCCTTATTTATTGAAGTTGTTGAAACAATTTTTGTGGACATCTCTAATGACATGATACCAACCAAATCGGAAGAGGTTAGTTTATATCAATTTATTAATAGAGGGTATCCCTTAGCCCCAAGGTTTTTACATGATAGATGGGGTGGTAAGTGCAGGGGGATCTTAATGGATCTTGGTGGGAATTTGTTGGCCTGGAGATTAGGATTTTCTCCAATAATCAAGCAAAATGGTATGCCTTGCTACATGGAGTGGAGTTTGTTTCCTTCCTCAATCTACAAAAATGATCATCCTTGGAGACTTCCTATTGGTTATCCAGACTGCTAGAAAAGGTTTATCTATCCAAATATTATTCACAGAAGGCTTTAGAAGAGGATCATTCACTCTTAAAGAGATTAAGGAATTAAGCCTTATCCACATTTGAACAAATCACAATGAGCAAGTTGATCATTTAATTATGGCACAAACCTGGATAAAGGAATCTTCGAAAATTTTGATGGTCATCCACATAGAAGGTGGATACGTTAGTTTAATTTTTGAATGAAACACATCATGGAATTAAATCCATGCAACGATTCCATCATTAAGGGAGGACACTTGGACATCATGGAGGGCATGAGTCACCACAAGCAATTTAATTTAGCGCCATGCAGAGCCCTTGGCTCACTCATATCAACCTTCCTTTGCGGATTTGGTCTTATTGCATTAATCTTTGTCTCATGGGAGTCCCATGGGATATCTATGATGAGATATTCACATAGAGCTCTAGATTTTCCATGTGTTTGGCTCATATTTCATTGCGGTTATAGTGGCAAAAAGGTAGGGTGTGGTCTTGAAGGTGTTCTCTAGTTCATTGTGGCTCTTTGGTTCACCTTTGGAGGCAGTGAAGCTTTTGTTCGATTTTCTTGACACTTCTAGCTTCAATTACATCTCTGGATTGACAGGATGTTGTGTTTCTTAGAGGGTAATTCTCTGACCAAGTGGGTCTCAGTGGGTCTTGGTCTGTTCTGATGAGCAAAGTTGTCATTGATGACACACATTAATGACAAACTCAGCTGGACAAAAAAACAATGACATGGAAATGACAAAATGACAAAGATGGAGGACAAGCAAATCATTGATGACAAGGATGACAAGGCCTTGCTGCGGGCATAAGTACGAGGCTCTTGCGGGCATTTTACCAAGCCCCTGCGAGCATATTAAGTAGCCCTTGCGGGCATATCGAAATCCCCCCTTGCGGGCATTTCCAAGACACCCCTGCGGACATTTCTATGAAGAGTTACATGCATATTTTAAGGAGCTTCTGGCATTTTAATGTGGAGCCCTTGTGGGCATTTATTGAAGTGGTTGTGGGCATAAGTATGGAGCCCCTGTGGGCATAAGTGAAAGCCTATTGCGGGCATATGAAGGCCCTTGCGGGCATTTGCTGAAGGTATCCTGCGGGCATATGGTGAAGGCCTTGCGGGCATAATGAAAAGGGCCCATGCGGACATCTTTCACACCACCTTACGGGCATTATAGGAGGGTCATGCAGGCATTTTAAATGTCCCCTGCGGGCATTTTTTGAGAACCTTGCGGGCATATGGAGCAAGTTGTGTTAAGCTTGATGATGTGGCAAGACGATATATATATATATTAAGAGGATAATATGGAAATGATCTAATGATAAAAATAAAATGATAATATTAACATGTCGGCCCCCACAATTTTAAGGAGAAGAACAAGTATAAATAAAGAACAAATTCTTGTTTTTCAAGGGTGGAATTTGGTGATGGTAAGACAGTAAGTTCGGGGGCAGAGAAGAAGGGGGATCGAGGAGCAGGAAGGTGGACAGAGGAGGAGGATGGAGAAAGAAGAAGAGGAAGTGAGAACCTGTGGAGCAGTTTAGGGAGTCGCAACAGACCTGAAGTCTTTAATCCTTGTCCTTGCAAATCTCGGTTGTCATCAGTACAACATTTTGTGGAAATTGGATTGACTGAAGATTGAGTAAGGAAGTTCTTGGAATGTGGAAAAATCCTTGTTTGGGAGGAAGGGTGGAGCAAGGGAACAATCTATGTATATGCTCAGGTTGCAGCCTGAATCAATTATCTCAGTTGGAGCTGAAGATAACTTTTGTTGAGGTTGAAGCCTCCAGATAACCAGTTGCAGCTAGTACATGTAATTTGTGTTGTAGCACAAATCTTCAATGTAATCTTATCAAATATAAATTTATATAAGCTTGAAGAATTCATTATTGGTGTCATTATTGTTTCAGTGGTTATGTTTTTGAATTGAATTATTAGATCAGTTTTTTCTTGAAGTGGAAATCAAATTTGTGACTACAACACTAATCCACCCCCCCTCTCAGTGTTGTGTGTGTTTCTCAATTGGTATCAGAGCAGGCCCTTCTTTAAGGTTTGAACACCTGAAGGGAATATCATAACACACTTGGAAATGGGTGGACACAAGTTCAAGTATGTCCCCAAATTCGATGGAAATAACTATGTCTATTGGAGTAAGCGGATGAATGCATATCTAATGTCCATGGGCTTCAACATTTGGACTAGTGTGATTGATGGATACAAACCACTAGAAACTCGACCTTCCACTTTTGAAGAAATTGAAGAATGTCAAAATAATGCTGCAACTATGAATGCCATACTAGCAGGACTGAGTGAAACCGAGTTCTTCAAAGTTATGAACTACTCAACAGCAAAAGAGATATGGGACAAATTGGCCACCATCTATCAAGGGGATTCCAAAGTTCAACAATCCAAATTGCAGTCATATAGGACTCAGTTTGAGAGTCTAAAAATGGCTAAAGAAGAAAATATTGCAGCATATATTCAAAGGGTTGAAGAGATTCTTAATACCATGAACGGCTTGGGTGAAACAATAACTCAATTTACTGTAGTACATAAGGTTTTGAGGACACTCCCATTAAGGTTCAATCCAAAAGTTTCAGCCATAGAAGACAAAGAAAAGTTAGATGATTTGATGCTTGAAGAACTACATGGCATTATGGTTGCCTACAAAAATGAGAATCCAAGATCCAAGTCAAAAGGAGGCAGCCTTCAAGGTGATCAAGGATCACAATCACAACAATGAGTGCAACTACTCAGATAACTGGGTCTCAGATGAAGAGGTAGCTAACTTTGTCAACATACTTCCAAGAGAAACATGAAGATATAAGGGCAAGCTTCCATTAAAATGTGTCAACTGTGGTAAAATTGGACATTTTGCAGTCAAGTGTCCCTTAAAGGACAGGCATAAGCAAATAAATCCTAGGAGAAATTTTGGAGAGAGAAGAATTGCTATCAAACAAACACTATTCACCAAGGTAGAATATGAAGGAGTTTCAGATGAAGAAGAAGAAGAAGAAATTATTCTTGAAAGAAAAAATGAGATTTTGTTTCTAGCATAGGAAAACAATGAAGATCTCTCAAAACATGATTAGGGTATTGTGGATCTCGAGGTAGAACTCGTTGCGGCTTTGGAAGAAATTGAGAATCTAAAGAATGTGAATGAAAAGCAAGAACAAGATCATCAGATTGCAAAGAATCAGTTGGCAAAAAGACTAAGTTTGGTATTGCAAAGAAAAGAAGAGGAAATCAACTCTCTCAAGGAAAAACTTAAGAAACCAAACCTACTGTTGAAGTAGAAAGATGGTGGTAACAAAAGTGGAATTGAATACACATCAACAGTGAAGGAGCATGTAGCAGAATGCTCATTGAATCAGGAAGTCCTAGAAATTAGTAAGGCTATCACTCAACTTAATGTTAATCTTTAGAAGATTCGAGAGCCCCTGACCGAAGCACAGAGACAATTAGCTCTGAGGGAAAAAGAATGTGAAAAGTTACAAAAAGAAGTAATCTGCCTAAACAAACCAGATGACCATCAAATCAACATGGGCCAAGAAGATAAGCCAAAGGTAGCTGCAACCAATCTCTCCTTTCAGGCTTCAAGAAGACCAGTCTTTTCCAGGTATCAAAATTTCTTTTTTGGTCATTGCTATAACTGTTATAAATTCAGACACAAGGCTATTGATTGTAGAGCACCTAAGAGGAGTTTTACAAACCCTCCTAGAAGACAACATTTTGAGAGGACTGGCTTACAAAACAACAACTCCTTCTCTGTACTGTCTGAAGAGTTAGAATGCACCAAGTGCAAAAATTTTGGTCACACATCTGACAATTGTAGACTTGAAATTGTTAATGAAGAAAGTATGACAAATGACATTTGTGGGATAGCTCTCTATGCTCAGAAAAATGAAAATAAATGGATATTGATAGATGCTACACTAAGCACATGACTAGAGACAGAGGCAAGTTCATCACATTAAAAAGGGATAGAAGTGGTGATGTAGCATTTGGAGATAATGGAACTGCAAAAATCCTAGGAAAGGGGATTATGGCCTTCACAGAAAATGCAAATGCACAAAATGTGCTTTATGTTGAGGGACTAAAACATGATATGTTGAGTGTTGGACAATTATGTGATGCTAATTACAATGTTACCTTTTTTTCTCACCACTGTCAGATAAAGAGAAATGGTTCTAAACAAATCATAGGAAGAGGAATCAGATCAGCAGGAAGTGTTTATGTTTTAGAAGAAATAGAAGGAGAAAGGTGCCTAGTTAGTCAACATGACAACAACTGGCTCTAGCACATCTAAATTTTGATAACATTGTTAAAGTCAGTTAGTTAGACGTAGTCAAAGGGATGCCAAAAATTATCAAACCTGCAAACAAGTTATACGGGTCATGCCAACATGGAAAGCAGACAAGAACAAACTTCAAGGCAAAAGCATATCAATCAACATCACATCCTTTGGAATTAGTCCATACAGATTTATGTGGACCTGCGAGAGTTCAAACGCTTCAAGGTGAGTTATATTTCATGTTGTTTATTGATGATTATTCCAGGATGACTTGTTACCTTCTTGAAAAGCAAATCATAAGCTTTTGAGAAATTCAAGCTGTTTAAGGCCAAGGTTGAAAATGAAAGCGGACATAAAATTAAGTGTCTTAGATCCGACAACAGTGGAGAATTCACATTTGGTGAGTTTAAATTTTTTTGTGAAGTACATGGAATAAGGAGACAATTCTGCACAGCGTGTACACCTCAACAAAACGGTGTCTCTGAAAGAAAGAACAAAATTGTTCAAGAAGCAGCCCGAACCATGCAACTTGAGGCAAATCGCGCATAAACCTTTTGGAGAGAAGCTGTAGGAACGACTGTATAGATCATTAACAAGGCACAATTAAGAGTTAACTGTGAAAAAACTCCTTATGAGTTATGGACAGGAAGAAAAGCCAGAGTGAATTATTTCAAAATCTTTGGAAGCAAATGTTATATAAAGATTATTGATGACAATCTTGGAAAATTTAATTCCAAGACTGATGAAGGCATATTTTTGGGGTATTCAACTAAAAAAAAGCCTACAAATGTTACAATAAGAGATTGAAGAAGATAATTGAAAGTATAGATGTGGTAGTCGATGAAGATCTAGCACAAAAAATATCAAAAACTGAAACAAAGGACATAGATGATGACTTGACTGATGAGGAAGAAATACCAAATAAAACAACAGAGAAACAGTCTGATCGACAGGAACAAGCTGAAGATGAACAACCTTCCTTGAAAGGTACAAAACCCTCACTAAGATCTGTAAAACAGGATCATCCTGAAGACCTTATTATTGGAAATATTGAAGAAGGAATGCAGCCGAGACATGCACCACGGAGAAGAAATATGGCATTAATTTCTACAACTGAACCTAGAAGTTTTAGTGAAGCCCTCAAGGATGAACACTGGAACAATACCATGAGAGAAGAATTTAATCAAATTGAAAAAAGTGGAACCTGGGAATTAGTTCCATGCCCAAAGAACAAAAATATAATTGATACTAAATGGGTGTACAGGAATAAGCTAGATGAAGATGGACAAGTCATTAGAAATCAAGCAAGACTAGTCTGCAAAGGATATGCTCAAATGGAAGGAATTGATTTTGATGAAACTTTTGCACCTGTAGCTCAAATGGAATTGATCGGGATGTTTTTAGCATACTCCTGTTATAAAAAATTTAAGGTCTATCAAATGGATGTAAAGTCAGATTTTTTGAATGGCACCTTAAAGGAAGAAGTATACACTGAACAACCTGAGGGTTTTGAAGAACTTGGTAAAGAAGATCATGTCTGTAAATTAAAAAAGGCACTCTATGGTCTTAAACAGGCACCTAGATCCCGGTATGAAAGATTGGACACATACCTTCTTCAGCAAGGATTTAAGAGAGGAAGTACTAACAACAATATTTACTTCAAAACGAAGAAGATCATCTATTAATCACTATTGTCTATGTTGATGATCTTATTTTTGGAAGCAATTTGGATAGGCTAAGTCAGAAGTTTACAGCCAATATGGCTAGAGAATTCGAGATGTGTATGATAAGAGAACTATCTTTTTTCCTTGGATTACAGATTACTCAAACTCCAAACTATATTTTTATATCTCAGACCAAATACCTGAAGGAAATGCTAAGCAAAAGTTTGGGATGGATGAATACTCTCTTGTAGGCACACCTATGGTAACAGGTTGTAAACTTAGCAAGGATGAAGAATCTCCCTCAGTTGATGCCACATTCTACAGGTCAAGGAGAGGCAGTCTACTTTATCTTACTACATCAAGACTCGATACCATGCAAGCTGTTGGGATGGTGGCAAGATACCAAGCCAGTCCGAAAGAATCACATGTAGCAGCAGTTAAGCAAATTTTCATATATCTCAAAGGTACAATGGAATTTGGGTTATGGTATCCCAAGAATTCACATATTGAATTCACAACATTCTTTGATGCTGACTGGGAAGGTAGTATGGATGATAGAAAGAGTACAAGTGGAAATGCTTTCTTTCTGGGAGATTGTCTTGTCCCTTGGATGAGTAGGAAACAGTCTTCAATCTCATTATCCACTACCGAAGCTGAGTACATTGCAGCTGCTGAATGCTGCACTCAAATTATTTGGATGAAACAGACTTTGGCAGACATGAAAATTCATTTTGATCAACTAGTCACAATCAACTGTGACAATACAAGTGCAATAAGCTTGTCAAAGAATCCAGTGATGCATTCCAAGTCCAACCATATCCCTATTAAATATCACTTTATACGGGAGCAGGTCAATGAACATCAAGTCACACTCCAGTATGTGAGCACAAACGAACAGGTGGCTAACATTTTCACCAAACCCTTGCCTAACGATACATTTGTGTATCTTTGGCAGAGGTTGGGAGTTATCTCCCTCCAAGACTAATTTTAAGTAATGTGTGCGTGAAAATCCTCACAGCAGATCTAAGAGATGATGTATACCTCACAAGAGTAATTATGATTAAGCAGGAAAATAGAAGAAGAGTGAACAATAAAGTATAATGAGCAACAGAATAATATGGTACAGTAGAACTCAGATAGAAGCAATAATACTTCACACACACTAGTTAATTAATCACAATATGGACAAATAAATAGTACAATGGTAGAGAGGATTCGAATGCCCAAGGTGGCAATTCGAATTAGCCTCTCAGAGTGATCATATGATCAATAGAGTGTCATTGGAGCACAACTAGGTGTCCTCATGATCATCGGAGCACAACTGGAAGTCTTCATCATCATCAGTGGAGTCATCAATGCTCAAGTAACTGTCAACCATTAGTCAAACTAACTCTGGTAGGTGTAACTGAGTGTAACTCAGTGTAACTGACTATAACTGAGTGTAACTGACTGTAACTGAGTGACAACTGGACTGGTAGGTGAAGAAGGGCGAGTTGCTCCCTAAAATCAAGGAAGAAGGGCGCATTAAGCAACTGGAGGGCTAAAACTGAATAGTGAGAAGCTCCCGGGGGCTGGCTAACTGAGGGCTAGGTGCTGGACTGATGACTGGCATGCATGCAAACCCTAAAGGTTCATGCATGACTGAAAATGTAAATGATCAAAATACTGGTGGGACAAGGATGGAGTATAGGAATATCCTAACACCCCCCCTTAATCCATCCTGGGCCCTGGTAACTAAGACCAAAGGTCACCCAATACAATGAATAATAACAATCAATAAACCAAGGAAGTGGGAAAATTTCATGGGAAACATACCCCCCTCCTCAAAAAATAGATTGTAAGGAACACATAAAAATAAATGCTCCAAACTCAAGCATGTGTGATGCTTGGTCATATGTCTGGACGTATCTTCTTCTTGGGAAGAAGTGGATCATGCTCAAAAAGCATGTGATTGTACTTGCTCTTCAGATCGAATGTGATGAGAACAAATCCAACAGTATGAGAATGATCCTTGAACCTGTGATTCGAATCAGCTGAGGTAGGATCAAATCTGTGAAAGTGCATATAGTCTTTTGTCTTCTCCTTAGAACCACCATGGGTGATATTATGCCAAAAATAACTATTACATGTTTGCTTGAAATCAAAATCAGATTTAAGACTTAAAAAACAGTTTCTTGAGATCTCCTTTGAACCAGCAGGGGTGAGATCAAAACTATCATATGCATGAGAAATTATCCCAAGCAATAATTGCTTAGAATCCAAATTAGATCCAAGACTTGAATCATGGTTTCTTGAGATCTCCTTTGAACCATGAGAGGTGAGATCAAAACTAGTAATTGCATGAGAATTTATCCCAAGCGAATGGCAATGGCCATAATCTTCAATAACCTTCTGATAGCATGAATTTATGATCATATAGTAGTATAAAAGAGGAGATAGTTGGAGAGGAGTGAATGCATTACCTTCGGTAGCTGTTTTGGCCTCTGAAATAATCATGTGATCATGATGCAAACCAACAAACTCTGGTGCAAGAGAGGATTTAGGACCTTCTGCAATATCTAGAGTGTGAGCTGGCACATAAAGAGAAGAAAGTTTGAGCATGAGTGGAGAATCTGCAAGTTCTTTGTCAACAACTTCAATATGAGATGATACTGGTTCATGATATGAGAGACCATCAAGGGGAGCGAATGCATCACTTTGCTTGCTTTCGAATGGGTTAGGACCAAGTCCTTCATTCTTTCTGCCAAATTTTTCATCTAGGTGAGCCCATATCTCTTTTGGAGTCCATAAATCCTTTGGAGTTTCAACACCATTACGGTATTTGAATTGGAATCTTTGGTGTGCAAACAAAGAAAACATTATTGCTTGAAAGTGCATGTCACTTTTATTTAACCAGTCAATCTTCTCTTCAGGGGATTCGAACTCTCTTTCAAAATAACAATCAAAAGGATCATGGATCTTCAAGTCTGCTATCATTCTTGGTTTCCCTTCATCATAGTTGAGTGGATCAAGAGGAGTAATTCCTGATGAATACATAGAAGCTGTAGAGGACCTACAAAAACAATATAGAATAACTGCAACTGCTACTACTACAAAAATGCAGAAACTGCTGCACTCGAAAACTTGGTAATAACCTGCAAAAGACTCTCAAGAATGGAGATAAACAATACTCTCAACATGCTATGATACCAGGTGAAAATCCTCACAGCAGATCTAAGAGATGATGTATACCTCACAAGAGTAATTATGATTAAGCAGGAAAATAGAAGAAGAGTGAACAATACAGTATAATGAGCAACAGAATAATATGGTACAGTAGAACTCAGATAGAAGCAATAATACTTCACACACACTAGTTAATTAATCACAATATGGACAAATAAATAGTACAATGGTAGAGAGGATTCGAATGCCCAAGGTGGCAATTCGAATTAACCTCTTAGAGTAATCATAAGATCAATAGAATGTAATCGGAGCACAACTAGGTGTCCTCATGATCATCGGAGCACAACTGGAAGTCTTCATCATCATCAGTGGAGTCATCAATGCTCAAGTAACTGTCAACCATCAGTCAAACTAACTCTGGTAGGTGTAACTGAGTGTAACTGAGTGACAACTGGACTGGTAGGTGAAGAAGGGCGAGTTGCTCCCTAAAATCAAGGAAGAAGGGCGCATTAAGCAACTAGAGGGATAAAACTGAATAGTGAGAAGATCCTGGGGGCTGGCTAACTAAGGGCTGGGTGCTGGACTGATGAATGGGATGCATGCAAACCCTAAAGGTGCATGCATGACTGAAAATGTAAATGATCAAAATACTGGTGGGACTAGGATGGAGTATAGGAATATCCTAACAGTGTGAGAGTGTCATATGAGAATGGCACCTATCATGGTATCATCTTTTGAGGAGGAAGTTAGAGTTTAGGGGGAGCAGCTAGCTACAACGGCATATCAGATAGGGTAAGCAGCCAGCTGAACAGGTAAGATGCCAAGGTGGAGCACCAAGCATTGTTTTTTATGATTAATGTATATTTTGATGACTAGATTGATTGGTCCTTTGTCATTGATGTCAAATGGGGAGAGACATCTTGGTTGCCATCAATGACAAAGGGGGAGATTGATTAGCAAAGCTGTCATTGATGACACACATTAATGACAAAGACTCAGCTGGACAACAAAACAATGACATGGCAATGACAAAATGACAAATATGGAAGACAAGCAAAGCATTGATGACAAGGATGACAAGGCCTTGCTGCAGGCATTTTGAACAAGTGTTGCGGGCATAAGTAAGAGGCTCCTGCGGGTATTTTACGAAGCCCTTGTGGGCATATTAAGCATCCCTTGGGAGCATCTCTAAAGCCCCCCTTGCGGGCATTTCCAAGACAGCCCTGCAGGCATTTCTAGGAAGAGCTGCGAGCATATTTTAAGGAGTTGTGGGCATTTTAATGTGGAGCCCTTGTGGGCATTTTAGAGAGCCCTTGCGGGCATCTCTAAAGGCCCCCCCGTGGGAATTATTGAAGTAGCTACGGCCATAAGTATGGAGCCCCTGTGGGCATAAATGAAATCCCATTGCAGGCATATGAAGGCCCTTGCGACCATTTGCTAAAGGCAGCCTGTGGGCATATGGTGAAGGCATTGCAGACATAATCAAAAGGGCCCATGTGTGCATCTTTCACACCACCTTGCGGGCATTATAGGAGGGTCATGCGGGCATTTTAAATGACCCCTGCGGGCATTTTAAGGCAGCCCTTGCGGGCATATGGAGCAAGTTGTGTTAAGTTTGATGATGTGGCAAGAAGATTATATATATATATATATATATATATATATATATATATATATATATTTTAAGAGGATAAAATGGAAATGTTCTAATGATAATATTGACATGCATCCACAATTTTAAGGAGAAGAACAAGTATAAATAAAGAACAAATTCTTGTTTTCAAGGGTGGAATTTGGTGATGGTAAGACAATAAGTTTGGGGGTAGAGAAGAAGGAGGACCGAGGAGCAGGAAGGTGGACGGAGTAGGAGGCTAGAGAAACAAGAAGTGGAAGTGAGAACCCGTGGAGCAGTTTAGGGAGTCACAATAGATCTGAAGTCTTTAATCCTTGTCCTTGCAAATCTCGGGGGTCATCAGTACATCATTTTGTGGAAATTGGATTGACTGAAGATTGAGTAAGGAAGTTCATGGAATGTGGAAAAATCCTTGTTTGGGAGGAAGGGTGGAGCAAGGGAACAATCTCTGTATATGCTCAGGTTGCAGCCTGAATCAATTATCTCAGTTGGTGCTGGAGATAACTTTTGTTGAGGTTGAAGCCTCCAGATAACCAGTTGCAACTGGTACATCTAATTTGTGTTGTAGCACAGATCTTCAATGTAATCTTATCAAATATATATTTATATAAGCTTGAAGAATTCATTATTGGTGTCAATATTGTTTTAGTGGTTATGTTTTTGAATTGAATTATTAGATCATATTTTTCTTGAAGTGGAAATCAGATTTGTGACTACAACACTAATTCACCCCCCCTCTCAGTGTTGTGTGTGTTTCTCATGTTCATCAGGAGTCGTGGTGGGTCTGATGTTGAAATTTTGTCAAACACTTAGTCAAAACATTGATTTCAACCTCCTATAATCATTCACCAATAATGCATTTAATCCAAAAGCATTCAACTAGAAATTATGAGTAGAAATACAAATGACTAAGAATCAGAAAAATATAGTAAACAAACATTTAATCACACATTTCACATCAAGATTTTGGCCAAAGCCCCTAGAAAAACCCCGAAGGGAAAACCAGTTCCAAATGAGAAATTTATTATGAGCTCATGAAGAAATAAATGAGTTTGCATAAATATATTTTCAGCCAATCAAATCACATGCACTTATCTCAAACGACATGCCAAAATCTCCTTGATTTATGTGTAGCAAGATACAGTATGATGTATGGCCTGTACTACTTATATGGTTGTAACACTTTCCTCATTTACTTAGACCAACTTTTTGTACTTCTGGTACAGATTTACCACAACAATGATGTGCCTCAAAATTTGTGCCAAAAGTGCCTCAATTTCTAATCCAAAGTACCACTGTACAGACTATGTAAAAACCACTAGATGGATTGTATATTATCTCTATTGTATGGACATATTTAATGTTGATAGTGTTTTGGTTTGCACGCCACCACTTACCCTTGTAATTTACATCCCCTTTGTTGTTACTTTTCCCCTTTTTCTCCAAGCTCTTCTTTTCAAAATATTTCATTGAATAATGTGCCTCTCTTTCTAATCTCTCCTTTTATTATCCATTAATGAATGACTACCCTAATTGTAAATATCAATGGCCAAGATTAAATATTGCCTTCGCAAGATCAATGGACGTGAATTAATCTCAAGCTGAGATCACTTAAGTCTCCAAACTTTATAAAAGTCACTTTTTTTACACAATAAAAGTACCCCACTTAACTTTATAAAATCACTTTATAAAGTCAAGTCACTAGAGAGAGACATTTGCTCCGTCACTTCTGCATGCTAGGCACCATCACTGTAGAAGTACCCCGGAGATACCAAAAACTAACACTCCCTCTTATCGAGGGAGGTACTTCTAGCACCTCCACCACCTAGATTTGTCTCCAAGCCCATCACACTGTCTGTTGTCGTTGCTCCCTCTGACTCGAAAGCTTGTCTTGCTACCTGCCCTGGGACTTGCGTTGAGAACCTGTGCCAATCACCCATGCTCCGAGGAGTCTCCTCACACTCCTAAGCATCCTATAGTGTCATCTCGTACTGAGTTTTTTGACAAAATTGGATGAGGCCTCAAAATCCACGCTATCACTTCCTGAAAGACTAATAACCAGAGAAGACTCCTCAAACTTCCAGAAAAATATTCAACCTCGGCTAATGCTATTGTCTGTGCCTCTCACTTTGCTCATGTCCTTCTCATGTTCACCCTTTGACGCGGTTTTACCCATATAACCTTTCTTGGAATTGTTCTTTCCCATTGCTAAAAGGGCCACATTTTTCTCATTCTCATCACCCTTATCCTGACCATTTTAAAGAGCTTACTACCGAGTCTCCTCTTGGATGAAGTCATCCCAAAGTCTCTCCCAATTAGGAAGATGTTCCCTAGAAACAATACATTAAACAAATGTATACCATGGTTTTGAAAAACCATTCATGGTAGTTCTGACTAGTTCTACCCCTTCCACCTTTTCTCAACAACCCCTAGTTGATCACAGATATGTGTCAACTTGATAAGATATGATGCAACTGTATCAATTTTGGTCATCTTGGTGTTGGTTTTTCTCTCACCATCATCTTTATGTTTTCATTGTCACTCTGGTATAGCTTGGTTAAGGATTCCCACATCTCGTAGGCATTATTTTTCCCATTTACATGAGGAATGACATGGTCTTTAATGGCATCAAGGATTATCCTCTTGGATTTAACATTCTTCTTCTTATATTCAGCCAACAGTGTTGCATCTATAGGAATGGCAATAACTTTCTCAACTATGTTCCATAACTCCTGCTCCTCCAACAACAAAGCAATCCACTCCTTCAATGGAATGAAATTTCCACCCCCCTCCAATTTATCCTCAAACCTCAAACATGTCTCCATATGACTTTCTCAAATGATAACAAGATTTCCCTTCCTTCTTCCAAGCAAAACCCCTGCAATCCCTGTAATATCCATGTGCCAAAATATGTCCACTGAACTTAAGAGCCTTTGCTCCGATACCATGTTGAAATTTTTTCAAACACTTAATAAAAACATTGATTTCAACCTCCAATAATTATTCATCAATAATTCATTTAATCCAAAAGCATTCAACTAGAAATTATGAGCTGAAATACAAATGACTAAGACACAAAAAATTTGCAACGGAATAATGAACAGTACACAAACATTTAATCACACATTTGACACCAAGATTTTGGGCAAAGCCCCTGTAAAAACCCCAAAGGGAAAACTAGTTCCAAATGAGAAATTTATTATGAGCTCATGAAGAAATAAATTAGTTTACAACAATACATTTTCAACCAGTCAAATCACATGCACTTATCTCAAACAACATGCCAAAATCTCCTCGATTTCTATGCAGCAAGATACAATATGACTGTATGGCATGTATGGTTTATATGGATGTAATAATTGCCTCTTTTTATAAGCCCGAATTTCTCTACTTCTAGTACAGACTTTACGGATTTACCACAACAATAATGTGCCTCGAAATCTGTGCAAAGTCACCCTCGAAATCTGTCCAAAAGTGCTTTGATTTCTGAACCAAAGTGCCACTGTATGGACTATGTAAAACCACTAGACGAACTATATATTATCCCTAGTGTATAAACATATTTAATGCTGATAATTTCTTGGTTTACATGCCGCCAACAGCCCTTGGAATTTACGCCCCCTTTGCTGCTACTTCTCTCCTTCTCTAAGCTGTTATTCTCAAAATATTTCATTGAATCATGTGCTTTATCTCTCTCTAATCTCTCCTTTTATTCTCCATTAATGAATAACTACCCTAACCATAAATATTAATGTCCAATATTAAATATTTCCTTCACATGATCAATGAACATGACTTAATCTCGAGTTGAGATCACTTAAATCACTTAAGTCTCCAAAATTTATAAAAGTACCCCACTTAACTTTATAAAATCATGTTATAAATTCAAGCCACTAGAAAGAGACATTTGCTTGGTTACTTCTGCATGCTAGGAGCCATCACTGTAGAAGTACCCATGAGCTACCAAAATCTAACATCTAGTTTGGTCCTGGGTTGTGCCACCAACTCGGCTTGGCAATTTTTTGATAGCAATTCACCAGGGTTAACTATGGCACCTTGGGAAGCAAAATTATGTGGAGTTTAGAATGTCATTTGGGATCCTAAAGTCTCAATGTGTCATTTGCAGCCTCAAATGGAAGGATTGGTGGTGCTATGAGACAATTATCGTATCATCTCTCTCTTTTGGATACATGCATTGATGATATTGAGGGGTTCAGAGTGCAGGAGGGATAGGTTGATAGATTAGGGGAGGACGTGGAAAATTTGCTTAACATGAATCAGGAAGGAACTCTCTTGAACGAATCCATGGTGGAATCGAGGGCCCTAGAAGAAGACTATGTGTGCCAGCCTAAGAAAGAAATTATAGAGTTAGACTCCTCAAAGCAAGCAAGTTGAAACTTTGCCTTAGTTTGGTTTTTTATTGGAGTTTTTCATTGTAATTTGCTATGTATTTCTTTTGTGTTTTTTTGCTAGGACAACTTATTCGGATTTATAGTACTAGAAATTCTATCAATGTTGGAAAAATTTTGGTAGAACTATCAAGGGAAGGGGAATTTTGGGAATCTGATTGTAATAGTCTTGCTCCCCTCAAATGAAGGGTGAATCTTTTTGTATTTTTTTTATTGATGTTCACATATTTTTTTATATAAATACTGTAATCGCTCTTGTTAAAAAAGAAAGGTCTTTACACAATATATACATAAGCTATATGATGGCAACATAAGCTTTGATCTATTTGCTCAAGTGGAAATTTGACTTGGAGAAGATACATGAGATCCCACTGCCCTGTAAAAAAATGCAAGTTAGCTATTAATTGTTATTTATACATGAAACAATCCTTGTGATGAAGGAAGATCAAAGGATTATAGGAATGCATTAGAATGTCTAGATATTTTTTGCACAACCTTGGGTCCTAACATAAATGGACTGAAACTATGTTCCACAAATCCTTAAGGATATTGAATATTGGTTGGAAAATCATGTAAGATGTATGTGGATTGAATATGAACATACCTTTGACCTTCCTGGAACCATGATTTCTTTTCAAACCACATCCAAATCCCTTTGGAAACATCTTATTTTCTTCTTAAACATGCTGGTTCCTCTCTATCACAACATATGGTCGATTAGAAAGAATTAGGAGATGATGCCTTTGGGCCAATTTTGAAGACAATGTGCTATGTTGAACATTTAGACAAGGGAATTCAAGGCCTTTCTCTATCCAATTAATGGATTGTAAAATCCTTGAAAGGGTCTAAGGCATGGAAGGTTCATGGTTTCAATATATTCATTTTAATATGTCTATTGTAATTGCATGTCATATATATTATGTAACTAGATATTTCATTTTAATTATTTTAATATGTCTAGTGTAGTTGCATGTCTTATATATGATGTAACTAAATATTTTATTAAGAAAATATGTAGTGCATTCAATCCCTAGAATAAACATATCAATTACAACAACCATAAAAGATACCAATCACAAAATTACTTATTTGAGAGCTAAATCACATGGAATGAATGTTAAAGAAATTATGTTTCCCCTCGCCTAACTGGATCGATGGGTCTTTATAATTAGTAATTGTAATGATCATCGTCGTCATTGTCATCATCATCATTTTCATAGACATCAACATTATCACCATAGCCATCATCATATATCATCATCACAGTCAATGTAGGCATCAATTGTGATGGATATCAGCTTTTAATTATCAACTCATCATAAATGCCAACAACATTTTCATGATACTACATCATCATGTTAGGGTCACTCGTATGCTATTAGGGTCACTAAAATGTTGTTGGGGACACTTGAATGCCATTAGAGTCATTTAGGTGACATTTAGGTCACTCAAACATCGTTACAATCGTTTAGGTTCCATTAGGATCAATCAAGATCCAAAAGTGATATCACATGCATCATCATCGTGGACATCAACATCGTCATCATCATCGTCAACATGATATCACCATAGTCATCATCATATACGATCATCATAGTCAATGTCATGGTCATCATTGTGATAATGATAAAGGCATCAAACCACTTAATTACATGAGTTTCATAAAATATATTTGGGCTCTTAGTGGGAATGTAGGCATCAATTGTGATCGATATCATCTTATAATTATCAAATCATCATCAGGTCCATCATCATTGTCATAATGCATCATTGTCATGTTGTTAGGGTCAATCAGATTCCAATAGAGTTTCTCAAATGTTTTTAGGGACAATCGAATGCAATTAGAGCCATTTAGGTGACATTAGGGTCACTCAGATGCCATTACGGCCATTTAGGTGCCATTAGGATCAATCATGTTCCATAATCAATATCACATGTATCATCAACATTGACATCATCATCATCATCAACATCATACAATACATCAACAATGTTAGCATCATCATCATCATCATTATCCTTGTCATTTATCATCGTGATCATAGTCCTTCATGTCACCAACATTGTGATGATCAACAAGGCATCCTACTACGTTACAAGAATTTCATAAAGGACATTTTCCCTCTCCTAACTGGGTTAGTGGGTCTTAATAATTAGCAATTATCATGATCCTCGTTGTCATCATAATCACCGTCATTATCATCAACGCCATCATCCTAGACATTGACATTATAACCATAGTCATCATCACTGTATATCATCACAATCAATGCCATGATTATAATAATCATGATCATTGTGATGATAAAAAAGACATCCAACAGCCTATTAATTAAATGAGTTTCATAAAAGAGATTTGGCCTATGACTAGGAACGTAAGAATCAATTGTCATTGTTATCATCTTATAATCAGATCATCATAAACGCCATCATCTTTTTCATCATCATTGTCATGCTGCTAGAGTCACTCATATGCCATTAGGGTCACTGAAATGTTGTTGGGGACACTTGAATGTCATTAATTAGAGTCATTTAGGTGGCATTAGGGTTTCTTAGACACCATTACGGTCATTTATGTGCCATTAGGATATTCAATAAAGGTCCAAAAGTGCTATCACATGTATCATCATGGTGTACATCGACAATGTCATCATCATCATCGACAACGTCATCATCATCATCATCAAGTACATCATCAACATCATCGTCATTAGGGTCACTCATATTCCATTAGGGTTCATCATCACTCATCGTTGTTAGGATTCATGTCATGTTGTTAGGGTCACTCCTATGTCATTAGGGTCACTAAAGTGTTGTTGGGGACACTTGAATGTCATTATAGTCATTTAGGTGACATCAAGCCAATCATTCATATGTCGTTATGGTCATTTAGGTTCCATTAAGATCAATAAGGATCCATAAGTGTTATCACATGCATCATCATCGTGGACATTGAGATCGTCATAATCACCATCATCAACAACAACAACATCATCATCATCATCATCATCAACACCACCATCAAGTACATCATCAACATCATCATCATTGTTATAATCGTCATCATCGTCATATACATCAACATTAATATCACCATAGTCATCAACATTGTCATCATCATATATCATGATCATCATAGTTAATGTCAAGATCATCATTATGATAATGATAGAGGCATCAAACCA
The DNA here is from genome assembly GCA_027924585.1 of Larix kaempferi. Classification (NCBI taxonomy): domain Eukaryota; kingdom Viridiplantae; phylum Streptophyta; class Pinopsida; order Pinales; family Pinaceae; genus Larix; species Larix kaempferi. The sequence goes on along the minus strand of BSBM01000805.1, from coordinate 5,322,870 downwards.
CCTAATTAATTACATGAGTTTCCTAAAAGAGATTTGGGCTATGAGTGGGAATATATGCATCAATTGTGATGAATATCATCTTATAATTATCAAATCATCATCAACGCCATCAACAATGTCATAATGCATCATCATCATGTTGTTAGGGTCACTTAGATGACATTAGGGTCACTCAAATGTTGTTAGGGACACTCGAATGCCATTAGATTAATTTAGGTGACATTATGGTCACTTATACGTCATTACGATCATTTAGGTTCCATTAGGATCAATCAAGATCCAGAAGTGTTATCACATGCATCATCAACATGATTGGCATCAAAATCATCATCGTCAACATCATAGAGTACAACAACATCATCATCATCATTGTCATCATCATATATCATCATGATAGACATTCATGTCATAAACATTGTGATGATGCACAAGGAATCCTAATACCTTACAAGAATTTCTTAAAGGACGTTTTCGCTCGCCTAACTAGATCGATGGGTATTAATAATTATTAATTGTCATTATCCTCATCGTCATCGCCATCATCGTCGATATCATCATTTTCATCATCGTAGACATCGACATTATCACCATAGTCATCATCATTGTCTTCCATCATATATGATCATCACAGTTGTAGCTAGGGTTTTCACCCTAGCTTGTGCTAAAGAGCACCTACTAAGGGTTAAGGAACCCTTAGTAGCAGTTCAGTAAATAGTAAAAACTAAATGTAAGCAGTGAAAAGAATAAGCATTAATATGTGCATAAAACAAATCTAAGCTAAAACAATAAACAGTAAATATCCATGGGAATACAGTAAATAAAATTTACAACTTTTTATTGATGGGCAAACTAGGGCTTACAAATATTTTACCTCGAATGAAGAGGTTGGTGAAGCCCTTGCAATAGAACAGGAGCAGTGCACCAAAGCTCCACAGTTCCCTTCTCTTCTCCAAATGCTACAATGGTGGCCAAAGGGTTCACTAAAAATGGTAAACACAAGCACGAAAGGTGGGCTAGGGTTCTGAGTGAATTTCGGCAGCATAAGGTTAGAGTGGATGATCCATTGAAAATAGGGGGCCTCCATCACCTTTTTATAGATATTTTGGGTGGTGGAGTATTGAACCATGGTTTTAGGCACCAAGTGGTTTAGGTTAATGGTTTTAGGGTTTTTGCCCTCTTTTTTCCCTCCTTTTCCTTTTTTGAAATTATTTTCCCTTTTTATTTGATTTTTGTGGAATTTTGGACCCCTTTTGAGGGTTTTTGATATTTTTGGAGGAATTTTGGTTATTTGAGGAGGGAAATATTAATTTTGTGCCTTTTTGGTAACCATTTGAGGGGTTTTTAAGGTTTTGGAGGCCAAAATGGTAGGAAAGTGGACAAATGGGTTATGTGACTAGGGAGATGAACTAGTGAACAACTTTTGGGTGTTAACAACAGTCAATGTCACGATCATCATCATCATGATCATAATTGTGAAAATGATAAAGGCATCGTACCACCTAATTACATGAGTTTCATAAAATATGTTTTGGATATGAGTGGGAATATATGCATCAATTGTGATCGATATCATCTTATAGTTATCAAATCATCATCATGTCCACCATAACTGTCATAATGCATCATCATCATGTTGTTAGGGTCAATTAGATGCCATCAGGGTCTCTCAAATGTTTTTATTGACAATCAAATGCCAATAGATCCTTTTAGGTGACATTAGGGTCACTCAAATGCCATTAAGATCATTTAGATTCAATTAGGATCAATCATGACCAAGAAGTGCTATCACATGTATCATCAACATTGGCATCGACATCATCATAATCATCGTCATCAATATCATACCATACATCAACATCATCATCAACATCATCATCATCATTATCATTGTCATCGTCATATAACATCTGATCATAGTCAATCATGTCATCAACATTGTGATTATGAACAAGGCATCCCACTAAAAAGAATTTCATAAATGTCATTTTCCCTCGCCTAACTAGATTGATGGGTCTTAATATTAGTAATTATCATGATCCTCATTGTTATCATCATCCTAGACATCGACATTATCACCATAGTTATCATCGTATATCATCACAGTTAATGTCGTGATTATAATCGTCATGATCATTGTGCTGATGAAAAAGGCATCCAACCACCTATTAATTAAATGAGTTTCATAAAATAGATTTGGCCTATGACTGGGGATGTAGGCATCAATCGTCATTATTACCATCTTATAATAAGATCATCATAAACACCATCATATTTTTCATCATGCATCATTATCATCACCATGTTGTTAGGATCACTCATACGCCATTAGGGACACTAAAATGTTGTCGGGGACACTTGAATGTCATTAATTAGAGTCATTTAGGTGACATTAGGGTCACTTAGATGCCATTACAGTAATTTAGGTTCCATTAGGATGAATCGAGATCCAGAAGTGCTATCACACGCATCATCATCGTGAAAATCGACATCGTCATGATCACGATCATCAACATCATACAGTACATCATCATCATCAAGTACATCATCAACATCATCATCGTCGTCATCATTGTTAGGGTCACTCATATGCCATTAGGGTTCATCATCACTCATCATTGTTAGGGTTCATGCTATGCTATTAGGGTCACTAAAATATTTTTAGGGACACTTGAATGCCATTAGAGTCATTTAGGTGACATTATTGTCACTCAGACGTCGTTACGGTCATTTAGGTGCCATTAGGATAAATCAAGATCCAAAAGTGCTATCACATGCATCATCATCATGGGCATTGACATCATCATCATCATCATCGTCATCAACATCATATAGTACATCATCACCATCATAATTGTCGTCATTATAATCATTGTTATCATCGTAGACACCGACATTAATATCACCATAGTCATTATCATTGTCGTCATCATATATCATGATCATCACAATCAATGTCAAGATCGTCATCATCATCATTGTGATAATGATAAGGCATCAAACCACCTAATTAATTACATGAGTTTTGTAAAAGAGATTTGGGATTTGAGTGGGAATATAGGCACTCTTATAATTATCAAATCATCATCAACAAAATCAACATTGTCATAATGCATCATTATCATGTTGTTAGGGTCACTGAGATGCCATTAGGGTCACTCAAAAATTTCTAGGGACACTCAAATTACATTAGAGTAATTTAGGTGACATTAGGGTCACTAAGACACCATTATGATCATTTAGGTTCCATTAGGATCAATCAGAATCCAGAAGTCCTATCACATGCATCATCAACATGATTGGCTCGAAATAGTCGTCGTAGTCAACGTCAACATCATACAATACATCAACATCATCATAATCATTGTCATCGTTGTTTATCATCAAGATAGTCATTCATGTCATCAACATTGGGATGATGAACAAGGCATCCTACTAACTTACAAGAATTTCATAAAGGACGTTTTCCCTCACCTAACTGGTTCAATGGGTTTTAATCATTATTATTTTTCATTATCCTTGTCATCATCATATACAAACATCACAGTTAATGCAACGATCATCATCATCATGATCATCCTTGTGATAATGATCAAGGCATCAAACCACCTAATTACATGAGTCTCATAAAAGATATTTGGGCTCTAAGTGGGAATGTACGCATCAATTGTGATCAATATCATCTTATAGTTATCAAATCATCATCGAGTCCATGATATTTGTCATAAAGCATCATGGTCATGTTGTTAGGGTCAATCAAATTCCATTAGGGTCTCTCAAATGTTGTTAGGGACACTCGAATGTCATTAGATCTATTTTGGTAACATTAGGGTCACTTAGACACCATTACGTCATTTAGGTTGCATTAGGATAAATCAATATCCATAAGTGTTATCACATGCATCATCAACATTGGCATCGACATCATCATCATCATCATTGTCAACATCATACAATACATCATTGTCAACATTTCCATCATGGTATATCATCCTGATCATAGTCATTCATGTCATCAACATTGTGATGGTGGACAAGGCATATTCCTACCTTTCAAGAATTTCATAAATGACAATTCCCCTTGCCTAACTAGGTCGATGGGTCTTAATAATTAGTAATTGGCATGATCCTTACTGTCATCATCATCACCATTGTTATCATCATCCTCATCATCCTAGATACCAACATTATCACCATAGTCATCATCATTATCATCATCATATATCATCACAATCAATGTCATGATTATAATCGTCATGATCATTGTGATGATGAAAAAGGCATCCAACTACCTCTTAATCAAATGAGTTTCGTACAAGAGATTTTTCCTCAAATTGGGAATGTAGGCATCAATTGTCATAGTTATCACCTTATAATCAAATCATCATAAACGCCATCATCTTTGTCACCATGCATCATCGTCGTCGTCATGATGTTAGGGTCACTTAGATGCCATTAGTATCACTCAAATGTTTTTAGGGACACTTGGATGTCATTAGGGTCATTTATGTGACATTAGGGTCACACAAACACCATTAGGATAATTTAGGTGCCATTAGGATCAATCAAGATCTAATAGTGCTATCGCGTGCATCATCATCATTGACTTCGACATTGTCATGATCTTCATTGTCATTGTCATCACCGTCGTTATCATTATTTCCATCGTCATAGAGATCGACATTATCATTATAGTCATCGGCATTATCATTATCGATGTAGTGCTCATAATTGTCATCGTTATCATCTTGTAATCATATCATCGTCAATTTCATCACCATTGTCATCTTGCATCATCAACATCATCCTCATGTAGTTAGGGTCACTCAAGTTCCATTAGGGTCGCTCAAATGTTCTTAGGGACAATCAGATGCCATTAAGGTCATATAGGTGCTCTTACAAGCACAGTTCATTGGAGATAATTGAAACCTATTTCTCTATAATAGTCCCTTACTTTCACCCACCTAGCAAGCCTACAAGTTCCCAAGGTTGATATTTTAATAGTTCCCTATGTTCAACCACCTAGCAAGCCAATGTTGACATGCAAGTAACTATTTCTTGAAAAGATATTAGGATATTTTACTAGGTTGCACCTTTGAGTGCCCAAGGTTAGAGGATTGAGCTATAATATGCAATAGGAGCAAGATAAAGCTATCTAAGAATTGCATGTATATGTACAAATCCTCAATTATTGATATATATTTTGCAATTTTTCATATTCAATTTCATAGATTGCTCCTACCCTTATTACCCCTGATTATAACACATGTTTTAGTTTAAATCATATTCTCCAATAGAGATAGACATCAAACATTCAAGAAACGGTAATTAACATATACAATCATGAGGTTAGTAAAACAAGAAAAAAAATTGCGGTATTTTTCAATACACAACATTGTACACAATTACAAAGCTTGTGTTCCCTCTAAATTTTTCATTTTGCTTTTCAAAAGAAACACCAAATTCAAAGCCATTTCTTGGTGTGCATTTGTTCTCCTATAATTGCTAACAATTTAATTTTGCAATAATTGTTTTTATCATGATCCAACCTTGTTATGTAGAATACAATTTGTCCAAAATACACCATTTTCCAACATGTTTTCAAATGAAAATCATATCAATAATCATTCTATCCTGAAAATTTGTTGTGCTTACAATTTCCAATCTCTTATTTTAAGTATCTTTGAATCAAAATGTGCCACTCAAAAAGATGCATTTCCTGTTAAATCAATTAGAATATAGTGGATTTATTTTATTTGGCCAAATAAGGTTGGACAAAAATGACGCCTTTTGAATAACACATCAAAAACACATGGATATACCAATTTGTTGACATGATTAATTCAACAAACGATCTGTTAGGTTGGAGCTCGACTTGGAAAGGAGGTCACATGATAAGTGTTTTAGCCATCTAATTATTAATCCCTTAATAATCTATTTTGAACAAACTCATCCCCATTTGGAGAATCATCCTATTCTTCAAAGTGTATAAGGTTGGTCTTTTATAACAGTTTAGCTCAAAATAATTGTCCTTGATGTACAACTTATACAAATTAGGCCAAATATGATTTTCCTTTCCCAAAAAGGTGGTGTCTACAAATGGTTTATCTACCTTTCATATGAAGTTTTATGTGTTATGTGAAATACACTTATCCATACAATTTGTTTCATAAAATTAGTGGAGAATGATGAACAAGCTCTTGAACAATCAACTATTATATTGGTAAGAAACATCATTCCCTTTCACAAGGATCATGGTATGTTAAGACTTATATGTTGCCATGGACCAACCTTCACAATTAAAGTGGAATAACAGACAAAAAGAAAAGATTGTATAGTTAGTGAAGTTCTTATGAGGTGTGAGGAGATAGGTGTATCTGACATCATATCTCACGCACACAATATAACATATCCCACATAGGAGGAAAAGGCCAAGCAAACAAGCATACTTACCTTGCAACCAATCGACCGAGTAAATTGGTGAAAGTCATAGATTCCCTTGATAGAGATTCATTTACAAAATCTCAAATAAGCTGAAAGGATATGAAAAGTTACTTCCCTACAAAAAGTTCTATCCAAAAGCATTTGCAACATATTAGTAAGCAACACAAAATTTAACAGTTATTTGAAGCCATGAAAATTTGAGAATGATCTAGAAGGCAACATACATTCAAGAAGTATTTCCAGTTTTTCGTTCTATAGAACATGGGAAGTGAATAATTGAAGCTAAGATTAAATATTTCATTTAACTTAACAATACTTGGAGAATCAAGTTAGTTGTTTGTTTATATGTTAGTGTGAATATAAATTTTTTTTGCATTAAATTGTTTTTCAATAAATATTGTATGTGCTGTATTTGTTAGCTATATTGGATCCAAACAATACAAATGGTTGTAAGACTCAATTCCTAAGGACAATTCTACAATTAATTATATTAAAATAATAAAAAACAATGCAAGTAATAACAAATTAAATGAAAAAAATGACAAAAACAATATTACCACTTCAAATTCTTAACGAACTAGCAGAATGTGTTGAAGAAGAACTCTAAAATAAATAAATTTCTTAAAACATGTCCATGTTCCCCTTCCATTCTAAAAACTCTTATCCCAACTTTGCATATATATTATTATTCTAATTCCACTCAAGAGGAATTTTGTTGGCTAAGAAGTAAATATTGAATTATTCACCACAATATCACCCGCTTCAAGTTCTTGACGAATTGTAGCAGAATAATGTTACATGTTGAACCAGAGCTCTAAAATAAATAAAGTTCTTAGAAAAGTGCCATGTTCCCTTCCATTCTATAAACTTGGGATGTGTTCTCCACTCGAAATTGTTGAAATTGTAATATCATCAGTCCATCTTGTCTATAACCAAGCTTTTCTCATGTTTCATCCTATTTTTTTGCAATGATCCCCATTGTAATGAAAATGGGAGCCATTTCTTTATCACATTTTTCACTTGCCGCTTGGAACACTCTTCATATAATGTAGTTCTGCTTGAAGAAAACATAATTTTAAAGCACCAAAAGGGACACACCATTTTAAAAAATGCCTTCCAATTCCACATCCAACACTTATCTTGTTGTCAGCTTCTAGGAATCAACCAATAATGATTGCATTGTGTTGGTTTGCAATGGTTTTGAGTACTCAGCAGTGGAATATCAAGGAAACAATAAAAAGGGAATCTATCAAAACAAACCTTCCTTACTTTGACCTTTTGGAGAACAAAAATGCTTTTAAGCATCCCTGTGAAACTCAATTACATAAAACCATCTTCCTTCTCCAGGTCTCAAATTGATAGGGAGTGAAACAGATTCAAAGTTTGCTTCACATAATTGCATATCGATTATCATACTGAATTCTTTTCACTTAGGTTGGAATATATATTTCCTCCTTACTCCTAAATTAGAATGCTTAATGTGCGTATTATTCTCGTCGCGGTCGTTATTGTGTACCTCCAAAATAGCATTAACTGGAGTTTAGTAGTTGGTGTTTGTGCCCTTCTTAAGATGACTTTGATGTTAATTTTGTTTATCGCGACAACTAACATAATCTCCGATACCTTGCAACTTGAGACTATATCAATATGTTTTCCCTTCTGGGATTGGAAACCCATTCGAAGCTTTGGAAAAACAGGTTTATTATATAGAAGAGGAAAACCACCAAGAAGATAGAAAGCAAAAGGATTCTTGTGAAAGGAAGCATCCTTAACAAAAGTGTGGAATCTCTTAATTGGCAGATATTGATGATGTGATCAATTTACAAAAAGATCAATTTACTTTTGTAGTTAATTTTGTATCGGCATCTTTTTAAAAGAGATGGGGTTCGAATCGTTTGAAAGATTCAAAATGATTATTCTCAAAGTTTTTTAAAACAGTGCAGGGTCTAGGGAATGTCTTTATTAACGAGGTAAAAGCATATGCACTCTTACAGTGAATTAAAGTTATTTTTTCATTAAAAACCAGCATAGATCTATCTAAAGGGGATCTATCAAGTATATGTATCGAGAGGGATCAAATCTCTCCAAGTATAGATCTCTTTTTAGAGTGCAAGCGTTGACGAAGGGTTTTAATTTATCTAATTTGTGTAGTTTTATATATATGCAGTTGTAAATGTTTTAAATTAATTTGACCCGACATGTTATTTTTTTTAATATTTTTTTTAAAAGACACGTGTCAGTTCCAAGATGAGCACGGAAGGAATTACACATCTTCCCCCCACTGGTCTGTAGAATGTGCCTCTTCCAAGATGAGCACAGAAGGAATTACACATCCTCCCCCCTACTGGGCTGTAGAATGCGCCTCGGCACATTCTACAGCCCAGTAGGGGGAGGATGTGTAGAATGCGCCTCTTCGGCGCATTCTACAGCCCAGTAGGGGGAGGATGTGTAGACTCCTTCCATGCTCACTGCGAGATGGATCACCTTTAGATGGATCTATGCTGGTTTAGTTAAAGTGATTGTTTGTCACTAGTTATTTTTTATATTTCTTTTTTTTTATAATTGTTTATTTGGAAATTTGGAATTTTGAACTACCCCATAAAATTAATCTGGATAGTACACTTGTCCGATCCTCCTTCAATCTAGGAAAAGATAGATGACAATCCACCCCAAATTCTAAGATATAAACACTTATCTGTGTAAAAATGGTACTGTACACTTGTCCGATCCTCCTTCAATCTAGGAAAAGCATAGATGACAATCCACCCCAAATTCTAAGATATAAACACTTATCTGTGTAAAAATGGTACTGTAAATAGCATTATTCTTTCTAGACTACTGAAAATATGTACCTTGCCAGTGTTAGCCACAGCAAGCAATACGTGAATCTCATGTACCCAGCTCCTAACTATACATTATTTACTGCAGCTCCTAACTATACAGTATTTACTGCAGTACCAGTCCTGGATAGTATAGTACATGCCAGAGTATATGATGAATTTGAGGAAGGAAAGAGTGAGTTAGATAACTAAATTCTTATGAAAGCAAAGCGTTAATTCATTAGCATACTCATTAATACACATTCCATAAACACTCTCACATTACAACTTTAATACAAAATCTAATGGTGCCAACCTACCCAAGCTGTCAGACAAAATCTAATGGTGCCGACCTACCCAAACTGTTACTTCTAATGAGACAAAATCTAATGGTGGCAACCTACCAACCGTGTCACTTTGAATGTTCGTGACAGAAATTTTTTCGCACTTCATTTTTGTCACTCAGTTTCTTTACTGTTTTTTTTTTCTAGATTTTCGATTGATTCCCAAATTTACTGCTTAAAACTTCATCTAATCCTTATTAAGTTACTGCCATCATTTACTAGTAGTAATTTTTGTCATTCATCTCAGTGTTTATAAAATTGCAGAGTGCTTTTCATGTGGTCTAGACATAAGATTTCTCCACTCAAAAGTTCAAGTTCTCTCTTATTGTGTAGGTGTAGTCATGGCAGCTTTTTTTCTGTTCCAGTAAACTCAACAACACAAATAGGGGATCTCACTTTCTCAACATAGAGAGAAGAGGTTAGAGAAAGGCAACTCGCCTTTAAGTCCCATGGCACTTAATTAATAAAATTAATAAGATACCTACCCTAGTCCATGCATTCATTAGGAGTAAGTTCCCATTTACACACTAACTCTTCTCTTTCTCTTTATTACACCCACCAGAAAACCATATTGAGTTGTTTTATCAACGGCCCCAGGTTCTTCAATCGGGGCAGCAGGCCACTCAAAGTTGGTGAGATTATAAGTTAACTTTCTTGATCCCTTTGGGTTAGACCTAAGATGATGTAACCTGTTTATTATAGATCTATCTAAAGGGGATCTACCAAGTGTCGAGAGGGATCAAATCTTTCCAAATGCAAATCTCTTTTTACAGTGCAAGTGTTGACAAAGGGTTTTAATTTATCTAATTTGTGTCTAGTTTTATATATATGTGGTTGTAAATGTTTTAAATTAACTTGACCCGACATGTTATTTTTTATAATATTTTTTTTTTAAAAGACACGTGTCAGTTCCAAGATGGGCACGGAAAGAGTTACACATCCTCCCCCTATTCGGCTGTAGAATGCACCTTTTCGATGCAACAAAGATACTTACGGTCTTTGGAGGCTCTACTATGATTATACAACATATGCACTACAATTATTCCTAAGGATAGAGCTCTGACACAAATAGTCAAAAGAATCCAATAAAAAATGTGTGGCATTGAGAAGGTTCACTTCCTTCACATTACGCAATCTCTCAACTCCAATGCCAATCATCTTACCAACCTAGCTACAAGGTTGGGTGCAAGCAAATTAATAAAAAATGACGGGGAATTAAACTTCAGCCCCAAAACCCATAAACTCTCAATTAATTGTTATGTATATGAAAATTTCAATGGAAAGGCCACATTGCAATGGTTTTAATGTTCACAATTAACTGTTATGCATATGAAAATATCAATGGGAAGGCCACATTGCAATGGTTTTGATGTTCACAATAGATTGAGATACGATGCATTTAGAATAGCCCAACCTTCACACATGGTTTAGGCTACTCTTTACTCTCATCATTAAAGAATGGCTTATTTATCCTCCAATGCATTTGGGATTCCCCTCAACCAGGATTGTGTGTAGTCAAAGGTGGTTATTTGTGCTCGGTCTCAAGTTGCTCAGTCCCTCATGTCGGTGGGTACTTGCCCCATCTGCTCTTTGTTTTGGTGGCTTCATTAGCATATGCACTAGTTATTTGGAGATCAATCCACAATTCACTCTGTGTGGTAAATCTTATAAAGTTTGATGCTGAATAGTCCATGTTAGTTTGATTAATTTTGAACATCCCCTATTTGTGTATGTCCTTATAAACATTGATTAAGAAATTGTGTTTCATGGGTTTACCCAAATCCACCTACGGGGAATCTCTCTGGCATTTGTACTTCGCAGTCTGAAATTCAATTATGCTTTGACAATTTGAGCAGGTCAGAAGTTCCTCTCAATCTTAAGGGCACTTCTCTATTAGCAAAAATTATGCGTTGTGGGTCTGCTATATGCCACCTACAGGGCGTCTCTCTCATCAACATTCTCAATTGGAATTTTGTAATTGGATTTTGCTTTTGACAACTCAAGTAAGACAGAGGTTTCTCTCAAACCTTAGGGCACTTCATTGGGGTCCAAGCTTCTTAACTTCCAATTTTGGGTGTTAAAGTTCACCTCACATAGGGGTATCATATCTCGTAGAATATACGATAACCACCCTACCTATCACTCGGATATTCAGGATATAAGGAGGTTCATTTGTCGACAAGAGGACCTTATCAAACACAACAGTATCTTATCAAAAATTTGAGCATTTGGAGGCTTCCCAAAACACAATTACAATGAGTCTCCTCTTGCAACAAAGACAACAAATTCAAAATCGTGAAGAGGAATGTGGTAGGTTGATAGCAATGGTTCAAGAGTTTAGTCAAAGCTCCTCTACTGCCTTGAATCATCCCTCAGTGGGATCTCTTCGGCCAGCACAAGGTGGAGAGTGAACCAGCCTCAAAAGCTCCTCTACTGCCTTGAATCATCGCTCAGTGGGATCTCTTCGACCAGCACAAGGTGGAGAGTGAACCAGCCTCGAGATGCCCAAGAGATGGACAAGATGGAAACAGAAACCCCTAATTAAGCTCAAGATAATGCGATAAGAAGATGTTTCTTAAAATGTTTTGTTATATTTTGTAAATGCTTGTTACTTTGAGGAGTCTTTGTCAAGTATACACAATGAGAAGAACCTTATTTTGTTATGCAAAATCAATCACTAAGTTTCATAGATCAAATATATTGGCTTAATAATAACAATCTTTTTGAAATTACTATTGCCTCCTCATTTTGTATTATCTCGTTGTTCAACTATGTTGAAGCATCCTTTAATATACAAGTTATAAACCGTTCATGTTTAAATAACACTACAAACATGGGAAAGTCAAATTCCACTACTTGACAACATATGCATGGCAAGTGACACCATTATCACTTAATGACGCTAGTGTATAACCACCAATAACTAGTAAGTTTTAGTTTTTACAAGTTCCGGCTTTCCTCCATTAAAAACGAAACACTATTCTGATTACTACCATCTAGTTTGGCTACTGATTTTATTAACTACAATTAAATTGAAACACTATTTTTTTATTTCCTCGATAAAAATCTGGAACCTCGTTTGAGTTTTCTTCTGTTTAGTGATCTTGGATGTGACAAGATAATACTTTTTATATGTTCATTGATGAATTTAATAGATAATGGACACATCTGTTTTGAGCTTCAAGAATTTCCAAACATCATTTTGAGCTTTTTTTATTCTGTCAACTGATTTTAAATGTGCCAAGGTGATCATTTTTATATATTCAATTATGAATTTAATGGATAATGGTAATGGACACGTCTCTTTTGAAATTCAAGAATTTCCACTCAAAGTGCTCAATGATCCAAACATAGTTGTCATTCAAACTTTTATAAAAAAATTGGAATACCAAACATATTTGTCATTCTGATCTACCACTTTTCTATATGATAAAATAAAAAATTTAATAACCACCATATCATCTCTGCATCAATTTAAATAAATACTTTATTCGCATTAGATATATAAAATAGTAATTTATTGCAAGAGTTTAGTAGACATCTATATACCTAATTTTATAACTGTTTAGTTTGATTTTTTTGTTTCATACAAATTTACACTAATATACATTTTAGTGCATTTAAAACATGTGATGTATAATTAACAATAAACAAAGAAAAATTACATCACTTGACATGATCTTGTATAAGCTAAACCAATGCCTCCAATTACACCACTACATTCTCTACTATCACTATCATGTGTTTATTCTTTCAATAAGAAATATAAAATTAATATGTAAAACATATCTCAAACCTATATCTTAAAAAGAAAAACAATGTTAATGTACACATAAATATGCAAAAAAATTATAAAAATTCAATAAGAAATACTATATTACCCTTACCTAAACTAACTTAACTTATCCTAGCATAAACTACCCTAGCCTAGATTACCATGTCTTACCTTACATTAATCTATCATATCCTAACTTACCTAGTCCTCTACCCTAATCTATATTTCACTACCCTACTCAACCACTACCTTACCCTAGCCTAACCTAACATTATCCTACCACTACCACTACCTTACCATTGCCCTACCCTACCCTATCACTACCCTACCCTTCCCTACCCTACCCTCTCACTACCATACCATACCATAGCTTGTCATAATTTACTTTAACCTACCACTACCTTACCTATATTCTACCCTACCACTACCCCTAAACTAACCTACCTTAACCTACCTTGGCCATGCCTACATAACCTAATCTATTGTAAACTACCATGCCTTGGGATAACTTTCTTTAGCGAAGCCTACCTAGACCAATCTAACCTTAACTAACCTAAGATTAGACTAACTTAAGATATCCTTCCTATTTTGCTTTGCTTTATCTATCCTTACCTAAGTTACACTACCTTACCCCTACACTACCCTACGTTACCACTACCCTACCTAATGCCCTAGCATATCACTATCATTATCCTCTTAGACATTACCACTACCCTACCCTGGCACTAGTACTCTACCCTACCATTAACCTAACCTATCACACCACTACCCTAGCATATGAATACCACTACCCTACTTTATGTTAGCATTACCCTATCACTACCCTACCCTACCCAATCCCAACATTAGTACCCTACCCAACCCCAACATTAGTACCCTACACTAGCCTACCACTACCAACATTGAGACCACTACCACTACCAAACCCTAGCCTATCACAATCCTCCCCTAACCTTACCATTAACACCATTAACCTACCCTACGATGCCATATCTTAACTTCTAATACCCTAGCCTAGCCCCTAGCCGATCTTATTATATACCACTACACCGCCACTCCTAATACACTACCACACATTACCATATTGCTAGTCTACCCAACTCTACCACTACAACAAACACTACAACACCACTCTCACTACTCTACCATATCCCACCAATACATTTACCTTGTCCTACCACTACCCTACCCCACCCCACCTACACTACCCTACCACTACCATGACCACTACTAGAGCCTAGCATGGCCCACCACTTGTACACTAATGCTTCCCCACCACAACCATACTCTACCTTTTCCATTAAACTTCCCTACCCCACAACTACCCTAACCACTACCTACTCTACTACTATCCTAGTCTACCTTGCCCTCCCACCCTACCCAACCCTATCACTACCCTACCCTACCATACCTAGCCCCACCCTATGAGTCTACGACTATGATACCACTACCCTACTCTACACTATTACTACCACTACCTTTCCCTAACCCTACCATTGCACTAGCCTACTTTAGCCATTATACTTCCCTACCCTACCACTACACTACTACTACATTACCTTGCCTTGCCACTATCATATCCTACTCTGCCCCATCCAACTACTACCCTACCCCACACTACCAATACCATTACCTCAGCCATATCACTACCCTACCTTACCACTACATTAACCCTACCATTACCCTACCCTATCACTACCACTACTTTCACCCACTATAGGTTAACTACACTACCACTACTATACCATACCACTACCCTAACCAACCATTGCCACTGTTACACCTTACCAGTACCCTACCCTACCATTACCCTACCCTATCACTGCCACTACCTTAACCCACTATAGGTTAACTACACTGCCACTACTATACCATACCACTACCCTAACCAACCATTACCACCATTACACCTTACCAGTACCCTATCCTACCCTACCCTACCATACGCTACCACTACCCCACCACTCCCTTACCAAACCATTCATATCCTACTCCGCCCCACCCAACAACTACCCTACCCCACACTACCATTATCATTACCTTATCCATATCACTACCCTACCTTACCACTACATGAACCCTACCATAACCTTACCCTATCATTACCACTACCATAACCTACTATAGGTTAACTACACTACCAATATTATACCATACCACTACCCTAACCAACCATTACCACCGTTACACCTTACCAATACCCTATCCTACCCTACCCCTACCATACACTACCACTACCCCACCACTCCCTTACCAAACCATTACCTTAACAACTACAATTAACACATTATACAACTTAATGAGAACTTTATACTTAGAACGAGAACTCTAGCCATAAAACTCATATTTTTGCATCAAAAACACAAAAAACCCCCAAATCGAATTTTGTTGCTACAAATAGAAATTTTTTATTTTTCAGGGTTAAAATTACAAGTTTTTTTAAAGCTTGGTTGGCACCATTGCGTTCGAAAACATAAATTGACCCCCAAATAAAAAAGGGGCCCTATAGGTAGCACCCCCTTTTTTCTCAGGGATAAAATTACGTATTGTTTGAGACCCTAGCCTTAACAACTGGTGTCACTGCATTCAAAACCCTAAATAAACCTCCGACCCATTGCATCCCCATTTTTTTTCGATGACGAAATTACTTTTTGAAACCATGGTCTTTAAATAGACGATATTGCAAAGAAAATGCTAAAATCGACCCCCGAAACAAAAAAAGGGTGCTACTAGTAGCAACCCTTTCTTCCGTGGAATTAAAATTACAAGCATTTCGATAACATGTCTTAAAAATACATTGAAATTAAATTTATTTATTTTTTGTTTGCTAGAATCTCCTTGACTTGCAGGAGTGGCCTTTGGTCTAAGAAACCATGACCTAGGGGCATCTAAGCCGTCAAAATCACCCGATGATCGCACCCGACCTGGGCCACACCAACACTCAATTGGTTGCATTTTGGGTGTCTCCTCCCAACTAGCTCACTCCTAAGGGGAATTGAACCCAGGTCGCCCTTTTGGTGAGACCCACATTTTAACCGAATGAACTAGCATAAATTGACATATTGAAACTAAAATTAAAATACACTTTAAAAACATTAAAAAAACAAATTTGAACTTAAGAGTGGTTTTTCATATCACCACCACTATAGTACAACTCCCACTTACTTTCCACTACTCTACCCTGCCCCTTACTCTAACATTTCCACTACACTACCCTGCCCCTTACTCTAGCATTTCCACTACACTACCCCTACCCCTATCACTATTTCTACTCTACCATGATCTTAGGCACTATCCTACCTTACCACTACATTATGCTTACTCTACCACTACCATTACTGCTACCCCACCCTACTATTACAACTACTATTATAACCACTACCTTACCCTACCCACTACCACTACACTAACCCTACCCTACCACTACCTTACCCTATTACTACTACTATTGCCACTACTCTACCTCACTTACCACTACAATACCCTCCCTTGACACTACACTATCATTACCCTACTACTACCCTACCCTACCCCTGCCACTACCATTACTCCATCATAACCAACCTCACTAGTAACATTACCACTACCTTACCACTACCCCACCTCACTACTACCTACCACTACCATACCCTACCATTTCCTACCACTATGTTGACCTTACCCTACCACTACCATACCCTACCCTTTCCTACCACTATGTTGGCCTTACCCTACCACTACACCCTACTTCACCTTACCACTATGATTATCATCACTACACCACATTACTAATACCACTACTACACCCTTCTACTATTGTACCCTAGCCTACCATTACCACTACACTAACCCTACCCTACCATTATCTTATCAAATACCTTACCCTACCCTCCAATACTATTACCACTACCCTACATTACCCCACCACTACACTATTACTACCACTACCTTACCTTACTAATACACTACACTACCTCTACCTTGCCATGCCATTACGACTACCCTACCCCACCCTACCACTACACTACCACTCCCACAACCTTCCCTATACTATACACTACCACTGCACCATTACCACTACCAAACCACAACATTACCACTTCCATTACCCTACCACTACTCTACCCCACCTTACCACTACCACTACACTACTATTGTACCCTACCCTACAATTGCACTACCACTACACTATTATTGTACCCTACCCTACCATACCATTGCACTACCACTACACTGGCATAACCCTACCTTACCACTACCACTGCACTACCCCTACCCTCAGCTACCACTATAATTACCCCTACCCTCAACTACCACTATAATTACCCCTACCCTAACTTACCCTACCCTCCACTACCACTACCACTACCACTACCCTACCTTACCCTACCCTACCACCACCACTACCCTCACTACTACACTCCTACTCCCACTACCATACCTTATTACTACATTACATTACCCCTACCTTCCCCTACCACTACAACTACCCTTCCCCACCCTACCCACTACACTACCACTCTCACAACCTTCCATCTACTCTACCATAAACCTACCTTACCATTACCACTACATTACCCCTACCCTACCACTTCCACTACCTTACCACTACACTTCTCCTACCATACCACTATTGTACCCTACCATTGCCACTACCACTACACTACCCCTACCCTGCCATTACCACTACCACTACACTACATTACATTACCCCTACCTTCCCTACCACTACAACTACCCTTCCCCACCCTACCCACTACACTACCACTCTCACAACCTTCCATCTACTCTACCATAAACCTACGTTACCATTACCACTACATTACCCCTACCCTACCACTTCCACTACCTTACCACTACACTTCTCCTACCATACCACTATTGTACCTTACCCTACCATTGCCACTACCACTACACTACCCCTACCCTGCCATTACCACTACCACTACACTACCCCTAACTTACGACTACCTTATCCACTACCCTTCCCCACCCTACCCACTACACTACCATTACCACTACCACTACCACTCTCACAACCTTCCCTCTACTCTACCCTACCACCATTCTACCACTCCCATAACCTTACCAATACTCTACCCTACCACTCACATTACCTTACCACTACATTACGCTACCATAAACCTACCTTACCATTACCACTACATTACCCCTACCCTACCACTTCCACTACCTTACCACTACACGTCTCCTACCATACCACTATTGTACCGTACCCTACCATTGCCACTGCCACTACACTACCCCTACCCTACCCTTACCACTACCACTACCACTACCACTACCACTACACTACCCTAACCTACGACTACCTTATCCACTACCCTTCCCCACCCTACCCACCACACTACCACTCTCACAACCTTCCCTCTACTCTACCCTACCACTATTCTACCACTCCCATAACCTTACCAATACTCTACCCTACCACTCCCATTACCTTACCACTACTCTACCCTACCACTACATTACGCTACCATAAACCTACCTTACCATTACCACTACATTACCCCTACCCTACCACTTCCACTAACTTACCACTACACTTCTCCTACCATACCACTATTGTACCGTACCCTACCATTGCCACTGCCACTGCACTACCCGTACCCTACCATTACCACTGCCACTACCATTGCAATACCCCTAACCTACGACTACCTTATCCACTATCCTACATTGCCCCACCATTACTCTATCATTACCCTACCTTACCACCAAACCACACTACCCCTATGTTACCCTACAGTACCCCTACCACTCCCATAACCTTACACTACACTACACTACCCCTACCTTACCTTACCTTTATGACTACCCTACCCCACCCCATAACTACACTACCACTCCCACAACCTCAACTCTACTCTACCTTACCACTAATTACCACTACACTACCCCTACCCTACCCTACCCTACATATCACTTCAACCCTACACTACTCTACCCTACCTTACCACTACACATCCTCACCCTACCACTATCCTACCTACCATTATGCTACACAACATTACTATTACCTTACTCTACAATTACACTAACCATTACCCTACCCTACTACTACCCTAACCAACCACTAACTTATCACTACACTACCCCTATCCTAGACATGACACTATCTCATCCTACCTTCCCACTACCTTGGCTTACCTTACCCTTTCTTACCACTAGTATAGTCTACCCTTTATAGGCTAGTATATCATACATAAACTAATTAGGCTACACTACCCTACCCTATCCTAACCTAACATATCCTTAACCAACCCAATCTACCTTAGTGAAGCTTGCTTAGTCTAATCTATCCTAATCTAAATTAACCTCCTCTATTTAACTTAGTTGAGCCTACCCTAAGAAGCCTAAGCCTAAGCCTAATCTACCATGCCTATATCCTAATATCCCCTACCCTAACTTGTGCTACTCTTGCTTGTCCTAGACTACTCTTATGCACCCTAAATCTCAATAGTTTTAATAAATATGAACAAAGTAAATATAAAAAAAATAAAAATTAGTATATATATATGTGTGTGTGTATATATATATATATATATATATATATACATAAACAAGGCATAAATTTTGGTATATATATATATATATATATATATAAACAAGGCATATATATATATATATATATATATATATATATGGCATAAATTATAAATCCTCAAAGTTATATATATAAAAACAAGGCTTATATGTATATCACATAAATTATAAATACTCAAAATTGATTGGAATCCATCCTCTTACAAAGATATTTATCCCCTCCATTCTCTTACAAAGATTTTAATCCCCTCACAAAAAATAATTAATTTTATTAATAATTATATATATATATATATATATCACACAAATTATAAATACTCAAAATTGATTGGAATCCATCCTCTTACAAAGATTTTTATCCCCTCCATTCTCTTACAAAGATTTTAATCCCCTCACAAAAAATAATTAATTTTATTAATAATTATATAATATAAAACTCTCTTTTAATTGGTTAAGGATAAAAACAATAAAAATTAATACATAAATATATAAATATATCCATATTTATCATTAATCACTATAAAATTGAAAATCATATAATTACCATACCATAATAATTATGCAATAATAATTAATACACCCAACACTACTGCTATCTGAAAAAAAAATTACTTTCACCTAAAAATCAATAGGTGTTTATTTTGATCACTATATAAAATTAAAGGCCATCTTTTCACCAATTAATACACCTAACACTACACCTATCAATATGTTGTATTTATAAAAACTTATCATATAAAAATCCTACCCTAACCTATTTGTATAATATTTTTACAACATTTATGTAACAAATCCTACGCAAATCCTTTTATTACGCACCAAATTTGTGATAAGAAATCCAATAACAACCTAGGGGCATATAATAAAACAAATAGCAAAATTCAACACTTGATATGGCTCCTCGTATCACCATAAAAGAATAAATAAAACAAATCATATACGAACCTTAGAAATCTTTTCCATTTTGAAAGAAGCTTTTAAAAAGTTAAACCGTTGAGTAGAAGGTCATGATAACAAATCTTATACAAATTCATAACACATAAAATATTTAAAACATATATAAAATGCAAGGAAAATATGCAATTAATAACATATATAAATAATGATTATATATATAACCAATTCAAGGGTCATACGATAAATGAAAATTTAAATATAGTTAAGAGACAAAAACCTAAACTAAATTGATAAGCAGGTCGAGGCAGAGGAGGGTTCAATCAAAGTAATAATGAGAAACTAAAATGAATGGAGAGAAGGGAGAAAAGATCTCTGGAATTGGAGCTCGCTCTCAAGTGCGGGTTGGATTTGGTTTGGTCCAGTTTGAGCTGTAAACTAAACTAAACTACACTACTGCAATGGAGAAAATACATTTAATAAAATACAGTTATGTTAAACTAAACTAGAAAATGCAGGGGTCGATTATATTAAACAACTTACTGGTGGGTGAAAAGTTAGAATGCGTAGATGGGTTGAATTGATGCAATGGAGGGTGAAGAGAAGGGAAGAGAAACCTGGAATTGGAGGTTGACTTGGATTTGATCTGGTTTGGTTTGAGCAGCAGAGCAACGTCAACTTCAACACGAATGGATTACAAAGTGGAGTCGGACTCCGAGTAGCCATTAGATTTGCTGAAGATGATACCCACTCCGCTTATGGATGAAGACCAGTTCAAAACCCCGATTTCAAGGCTGAGGAAAATAACAGAAAGAAAGGACTAAGGCCTCAAGGTTTTCTGAAAGCAGAGCAGAGCATAGTTGAGAGCGAATAATACCCACTCTGCTTATGTATGAAGCCCAGCTCATAATAGAACCCAAACCCTCATTGCAAGCGCTAAAGAAATTAACAAAAATAAGTTTTCTTGAAGGAAAGGACCAGGGTTTTTAGGGCTTTTGAGAGCAAGTCAAGGCAGGGGAAATTATAATAAAATGCACACTGAACCCTCACTGCAACGCTCTAGAAATTAAGGCTTCTAGAGTTTCTGAGAGCAGAGATAGAGAAAAGAATAATAAAAAGTACCTGGAATTGAAGGTCCACGATTACTGAAAGGGGCATCATCTCCATGGTGGACATCTTAGCCGCCTCCTCCTTCTTTAGTTCGTTTGCACCAAAGGTTAATTGAAATCCAGTTGCCTCCATTCAATTCCAGCCCAGCTTCCTCCTCTGTCACATATAGGCATGGGTCAAACACAGGACCGCACACAGACCCAGACCCGACTCAGACTCAAACTCAAACAGACCTGACTCAGACACAGAATCACACACAGACCCAGACTCGACTCAGACTTAAACACCCAATCACACCAGACCATGGATAGAGGAGGTAAATGTTAAAATTGTGATATATATATATATATATATATATATATATATACCCTTCCTTACAACGGATAGATGATTTGCAGCCTTTGGCCCTATCTTTAAAACGAACCGAATCAACCGATCCTCTGTAGATGAGACAAATTTGCTATTTTTTCAACAAATTAGGACTTTATCCGCCCCTCTAACAGAACAATAAAGCCAAAAAAAACAGCTGAGTCATCATATGGGACCGTTAGCAGATGAGTGAGCTGGTAAATCTAAAATGATGCTTTTGTGCTTTTGTTATTCGGTTTGGTAAAATCCAAAATGATGCTTTAGTGCTTTTGTTCAATATCGAAAAATGTCAAGTCTAGCTTTTCTTTAATAGGGAATCATGCTTTTGTTAGGTATTCAGTTTATAATGCATGCTTTTTCCAAGGATTTAGCCCTGTTTCACGCAGGAACTAATTCTTCCTCCTATGAGCGAGATCAACACTGGAAGAGCCCAGATGTAGTGGGAACTATATGACCCGGTGAAGAGGAACTCGAAATGCCCTCATCATTAGCTAATGGTTTAACCATTCAACACTGCTACGAGGAATATGGTAAGTTGTTCAACTTACTGATAGGTTTTCGTAAAGATTATGAAAAAATCTGAAGAGGCGCATGTTACATGTCTAATAAAGAAATCGAGTGTTTCCTCGTCTCGCGAACTGTGATTCTGTTTTTACCAGCACTATAATTTTTTAATATTGTAAAATGTTGTTTTTATAAATGTATTGATGGGTGGATGGCTTTGAAGTTTGGGCTACAGCGTGTTTGTCCCCAAACTCACAGAAAGATTATCTTCTTCTTCTATTTTTTCTACACTGTTCCAGTGAGGGCTTTATGTTTCTCCATATGGGGAAATCAGATTTCCCCATATATTTCTTTATCGAATTTGTAAATTATTGGTGTCCCTGCATTTTCCCAATATTCATATATCTGGGTTTCAGAATGTTGTTTTTTTAATAATTTTCTTAGGGTTTATAACAGTATATTTTCAATGGTTTGAACGACTGTTTTAATGGAAGTTCTCTTCTATTTGTATTTTTGAAATTGTCAAAATGTTTTGAAGCCATTCTCTCAATATTTAATAAAACAATTTGCAGTCTTTGTTTGTCAATAACAATAATAATAATCTATTTTTAAGGTCATCAAGTCAGATATCAATTTGGTGTATAAGACCCCCTTTCCCCTCAATTTAGGGATTTGACTACTAAAATTTATGGAGATGTACAAACCCTACCCCTCTGTATTTGAATCCATAAAAGGAACACATCTTCTCAACTATTACACCTGCATGTTCTTCAGATCTATGATCTTGGCTTGATACTTCTGATGCCAAATTGTTTGGACACCTAATATTCTTTTAAGAGGAGATTTGGATTAATAATTTCTGAGATGTATTATCCTCCTACCGTTTTCTATTCAGTGTTAATGATTAAGAAATACTAAGAGCAAGCCCCTTGCGTATCCCTCTATTTTTAATGAGCTTGAATTGCTAGGGGTGTGTAACATTTGCTTTCGTAGTGGCTGAGGGATGACAAGCAGAGGCTCCGGAGATCTCTGTATTTTATAAAATGGTTAGGTTTTCTCTATGTCTAGTAGTTTTCTTCACTACAGCTAATGTCTATGGGATCGGAAGATCAACAAGCCCCTCAGCTTATTATTACACAATCTCTTAATAGTATAGATTTATTTAATTTTATGTTTTGAATATATGATATTATGAAGTGATATTTTTTTAATATCTTGTTAGTCAACTCTTCCCTGGATATATGCGAGGAAATCTTTGCATCTCTCATGGTGTTTATACAATAGTTAATAGTCACGATTAGACTTATATTCGAGACGAGATTGCTAAGTGACAGTCTGCACCATTTTGTTAGCGTCTCATTCACATGATGGTACTGTTGGTGATAATGGGCTTATATTTGTTTCCAAATTGACTTGTTGAGGAGTTATCTATCGCTTCAGATGCCATGCAAGTATTTGTAGATTTCACCTTTTTGTCTATATATTGGATTTCGCTGAGTTGATTGTTCATGTTGTCTACCCACATACATTGGATTCATTTAGAGCACTTCACAATTTTTTTAACATTTGCTGGAGGTCTTCTTGGATATTTTCACATAGTGCATTAAGCTACAGAGCATTAATTACGTTATTCATTTGCTAATTTCATTGGGTTAGTTGGATTGGTGGTCATTCCTTCTTTATCAGCATGATAGTGTTTTTAGCTTTGGTGGAATTTATATGCAACATAATATAATAGTATTAACCTTGGTGTACTATTTTGTATTTAAATCATGCTTTTAGCTTTGGTGGAATTTATATGCAACATACTATAATAGTATTAACCTTGTTGTACTATTTTGTATTTAAATCGCCTGTAGTCATGTCAATGGTCTATTATAATTTATATGCGACATACTTCAGTTACTGTTTGGTTATATGTGGTGTTTGTTGGGTGTTATATTCTTTTCTTGTGAATTTGCTATTTCACATATGCCCCTTCTTTATCATCTCACGTTAAAACTTTGTAATTATTTGTGCTTCATAGAAGCATTGTCGGTATAAAACATAACTTTTTATCAATAAATAAATATGCTACATTTTCATATATATTTACACACTTTTCTGGTCTCCGAAGGGCATATTTTTGTATAAGCATCACAATTTTTCCAAAATATTATAGAAATATTTAAAGACATTCCAAATAGATCTTCAAGCTAATCTATCTTTATTTTAAGAAGAAATTATCTGTTATTTGATGTTTCTCTCATCTGAAAAACTGTTTCGATCACTGGAATACACTATTCTTTGTACCAAGAAATTTACCAATGCACCAAGTATTGAATGGGCAAATGATCACTCATGAAAACTGTTATAAAAGCAATGCTAAGATTTGCTTCAGGATGCTATAAAAAAACCACTCATTGTTTTTAATATAATCTGCTGGATCCAGCAATAAATGCAACTAAAACTGGTGTTAAAGCATCCCAGCAAAGGTCATCTGAGTTTGTACTACATACTCCGCCAATTCCAATGTCAACGAGTGTACAGTTTCTTGAATTAACATTTTGATATTCTTCATATGAAAAAGGAACTCTATGTTACACTACAGTGTGCTGCAATGATTTTCGTTAATTAAGTTGCTGGTCTAAGCTTTCTGCTCACTTTTCTATTCCAACCTGTGTTAGTTGGGAATATTTCTTAAAGCAATAACTTCGAAAAGTCATTATTCCTCATTTAAATTGTTGCCTTGTTAAGAAGTTGAAAAGAGTTCTCATCAGATTTCTATGCTTAATTGGGTATATTTCATAGAATATGTAACCCCAATCCAACAAGTAAGTGAATTGACAAGTACTACTGTCTTTTGTAGCAACAGGGTCCTTACGAGAGTGTTGCTTGGCCTAGACCTATGTCAGACATATGCCCAGTGCACAAGCCGATATGCCTTTGGCATTTCTCTATATAGTCTTCATAGTAGCTTGAATGTTGAGCTCAATAGATGGTGCTTTTGTCTGATGTACGGGATGCCAAGGTTCTGGTATGAAGATCTATATCAGGGTTACTTCGTCCTAGCCTCTAGGATGATACAGCAAGTGCAGTTCATGTCTGCCTCGATTGTAGAGGCTCAGGTTTTTGATGGACTAGTTTCTTTGTGGCATGCTCTGCGTAAACCTGCTACATGGAGATTTGTTTTTTAAATTGTTTTACTTTGTTTGTGTCGGAAAAGATTGGTGTTTCGTCTTCTATCTCCATTAAGGAAACATTGAATGCATACTAATGATTTGAATAACTGGCTTGGGCATGTGATGTGTATTTCGATTGAATGCATACTAATAATTAAGTAACAAGCTTGCCCATATGATGTGTATTTCAATGGTGGAATAATGATTCAAATAAAAACTTTGACCATGTCATGTGTAGTTCAATGGTGCAATGATGATATAAATATCAGTCTTTGGAAATATTTGATGATGCCGGAGAATCGAGATACAACAGTAACTAGGATAAGTGTGGTCAGTGTAAAGGGAGCAAATTTGTTCAAGATAAGAAAGCACTAGAGGTCCATTTTGAGAAGGGAATGCAACATGGCCAGTAGATAGTGTTTCAGGGTGAAGCTGATGGGGTTGTAGATTTTGGAGTCATGTTCATTAGTCCCTATTTGCAGACCCTGTAGATCTAGTCATGAGTGTTTCTAAATGTGAAATGGAAAAAGCATGGATTTTCTCCTTTTGTTTGCTATGAAGATGCACAACATCTGGTACATGGTAGAATACTATGTTGTGTCTACATGTTCCATGATAATTCATTGTTAACATTCTTGTTTTTGCAGCTGAATAGCTGTTGACATTGGTTTTTACTGCAATTGAAAAACCACTCTTAAGTTCAAACGGAAGAGTAATGATCTCTATGTATAGCACACACTTAATTTGACAAAGGCTCTAAGTCGAATCCAATTTCCCCCAGTTCACCTTGACGGCAGGCAACTGCTCATCGAGTCTAGTCCCGGGGGGATTATCAATCAAACCCATTATATAATAGAACTTTCCATTTTTTTAAAAATATGTCACTATTTAAGCTCTTTCGGTTGTAATATAATTTTGTTAGATGCTATAATTCATCTTAATATTAATCATAGCAACTTAACCTGCATTCCACTATGTGGTATTTATCATTACCATATCTCATGTATCTAGGTGAATACAGAGCCATAAATGATGAAGGTATGCCTCAATGTCAAAGTCCTTTCATGAAGTTTGTCTTTATGTTCATTTCAACGTTGAGTTTCCAGATTCTGGATCACTCTCCCCAGAACAGTGCAAGGCATTGGAATCTACCTTGCTACCAGAGCCAGCTGGCTTTCTGATGGACATGGAGCTGGATGAATGTGAAGAGACAACTTTGCATGATGTTAATATCGAGGATGAACTTATAAGGAAGCAACGACAACAAAAGCTCCATGTACAGCATATGAATAGGACACGATGATTTAGGCTAGTACATCATGGCTAGTAACTTAAACTGAAAGGAAACCATCACGCCTCATGTAAGAGCTCGGCGTTGGTAAATTCAGGCAATATATCTTGTGAGAATTCTATATGAATTTATGATTCTTCACGTGAGAGGTTCTACTGCGGAGTACCTTTATCGCTTGGGTTGTAAACTTAGCGTTTTAAAATAATGTTTTCTAATACGTTTTATTCTATATGTTTACGAATGATTTGGCAGCTGAGAGAGTTTTCTTTGGGCAAAAGGTTGGGGATTTTCTGGTATTTTGTGTCAAATACCCACTTTACTTGATATATATTGAAAATGACTTATTGACTATGTAATAGAAATATAACACTAAAATTTATCTTTTCGATATTGAAAATACTGGAATACCTTTCCACTTTCGACGGAATTTATAGGTTTCCTGGAATCCATCTTTTTATTCCCTGGGAATGCATCTTAGTGTTCATAGCACTGACCTTTTTTCTGTTGTAAAGAAGCTGCTTTCAAATTTGTTGCTCATTACCTTGTTATGAACTACAGTAATCATGATAAAGTAGGTCGGACTCTTGAGTGATGCTGGATTGTTTATCATCTCATGTTTGTATATAAATATATATTTTTATTATATGTTATGCTTCAAAGTTTGGTGCCATGTACATCTGTTGTTGTGGTCACATTTCTTCATTTCTATTACATCGTATGAGACCTCTTCGCACTTTGTACTTTCCATTGCAACAATACTATGCAAATGCAAAAAAATTTAGCTTGTTGCTATCAATTAGACATCATATTATCACTGCTCACGCACTTCTGTAACCTGCCTTCCAAAAAACAAAAGTCGAGGACTTTGCCACTATTAGGCTCTTCTTTACATAGTATCAGACTGACATCAATTCTTGTGGGTGTTTGAAGGTTGGAAACTGTAGAAAGTTTATTAGTAGTATTTGAAAAGGGGAAAATTATTAAAAAGACTTCCAAAGCCCATGTTACTCCATGATAAATGGTGAGCAGATATATTTGAACAATAAATCAGAGAAAGAAAACAATGCTCCCTCTTTACAGATTTTCATGAACAATACATTGCAAACTCTACAGAAAGCACTGCAGATTTCTCTAAACAAATTGATGCATACAGGCAGGTGGATCAAGATGTCCCTGCATAAGGAAGAGACACTTAGATATTGTTACCAGGCGAACTAGCCGAGCTAGTGCCCATTAAGCACATGCAAGGACTTGTGACCCAATGTCACCTTGATCACAAATCTTTAACTTCCTCGGAGAGTCTTGACCTCCAAGGGGAGAGCCCTTATTTGAGTGCCTATCAATAGCCACACCAAATACCTTCCACAACCCCAAGTATAGATCGCTGCCTTAATGGAGTCATATAAAGAATGAGGAAGACATATGTTGTATGTATTATCAAACAAGTGTAAACATATCACTATGGTAGCAAAGTTGTCTTCATGAAATAGTTATCTTGGACATGTGATCATTCATCTAAGAAAGAAGAAAATGTATAAGCACTAGTGCAAAAGATGTAATTAAGGTAACTTCAACAGTAATAATCCACCAATTTAATACAGTGATCTCCAACAATAAGTATTACACTTCGATCAAAAGAAAAGATTCGTCCACTGAATTGAATGATAATTTAGGCCTTCCAATTGTGCTAGACAATGAACAAATTTTAGTGCAATTGAAGACAATCCTGTAGCATTAAGAAGTCATTTAATATGGACAAGTTAAACTTCAAAAGCCAAACTTGATCAAACTGTCCTATAGCATACAATTTAACTAATGATCAGAAGTGATATTCAGGCCTATTGTATCAGCCTTGTTTAACAACCAATGTTTATGTGTTTCTTCCACAAGTCTGACCTAGTTATGTGCTAACCCTTTTTGGTATTTATGTTGTGTTGTATGTGACAAGTTTGTGGTGGCTTGACAGTGATGACAGGTTGCCTTAATTAGCAGACCTACAAAAGAGGAACGAAGGGCCTGGAATGGATAGGACGGGGCCTGTAAAGGTAGGTCGAGGCCCTAAAAGGGTTGGCCGAGGAAGTAGGAATGCAGGCCGAGGAGAAAGAGGAGGGGGGCGAGGTTGCTAAGGGCCTAGGAGAGGATTGTTGAGGGGAAAAAAGGGAGATCGAGGGCAGGGAAGCTTAGGCTGAGGGTAGAAGGTCGAGGGATGAGGGAGGCCTGAAGGTTGAGGCTAAGATAGACAAGTCGAGCCTTGAAATGCAAGGTCGAGGGTTAGAGGGAGAGGACTTAGGAGGAAGGAAGGGGTAGAATTAAGGTAGGATTTTAGGATTATTTTTAGGTTTTAGAATTTTACATTTTTTAGGGTTTTTTATGATAAGTAAAAATAAATAAATAAAACCTAATAGAAAAATAAATTGCAGACCTAAATATCTAACCCTAATTATCATGAAAATGCAATATTTACATATGCAAATGCAAAGGCAATTTTTATCAAATTTGATAAGACAAGGGTTTTAATGGATGAAACCATAAACCCTAGACCTAGATGAGAGGTGACCAACCTCCCTCTTGGACTGATTTTCTCCTTGACTCTAAACTAGGGCATCCTACAACAACCCAAAAGGTTCGTTGTGGGAGCCTAATCTAGGGCAAATTCAGAGATCCAAGGCCAAACTAGAGAAAACCTATTCTAGAGAGTGTTTTCCACCATGCACAGTTGATAGAAGGAAACAAAATAAGCCAAAAAAAAAAAAGTGCAGCTCTAGGGCTACCATCCATCATCAAGAATCAAAACTTACCTACCTTCATCAAGAAAGACCAAAAAAATACTTACTTGAGCTTGTGTTATTCCAACAATTCTTAGCATCCACCATGCATGAGTAAAACCTTAGAAAAGCATCCAAATTCTTCCATAAACCAAAGAAGAAAATCCTCCAAGAGGTGTGCATCATTTCCAAAAGCCCTAATTAGGGTAAACGAGCAACATAGTGTATTTTATCCCATGAGTTATGATTTACAAATGAGTGAGGAAAGGTTTATTTATAGCCTTACATCCTTACTTTTACAAATAACCAGGCCGACAAGTCAATAAAATAATATAAAATAATCTAATAACTGGGTAACTTGGGGTATTACCCCCCATAGTCACCAAAACTGATGAAAAATAGCTAAAACTGAGCAAATAGTTGCACTCCGAAAGATGGAGTGAGCAAGGGGGAATGTCATACGCCATCTAACCCCAAATATGTTGAAAACCCTCAACATCTCCCCTCAAATCATGCTTGAAATCCTGGGAGACAAGATGGCATCATCACTGTGTAGGGCCTAAGGAGAGAGGGTGCTCTGTTGAAAAGGGCTAGGAGGGGTTCCTGAGGTGACTAGAAGAGGAAGCAAGTGCCTATAAGTGAAGCGCTATCACCGGTGAAGAGATCAAGCAAGGGGTCATGTGACTCAGTGACCTACCTCTAGGAGCCTTAGACACCAACTTCAGGGCTACAAGCCCCAGAATGAGGAAGTCAGCAATGCCACTAAGCCATAGTACTCCTAGAGGGAGAATCGTAGAGTCTGGACATAACCACCCCTCAAAACTGTAGATAATACCCCCATCCTGGCCCCGAAGGAGAAAAAAATGACCCTTCTCCCTGGGCATATATTTGAAAGTAAGCAGGTATTGGTATCGCGTAAAAGATACCATCATTTTCAATGTTTGGGTTTGGACTCCCTTATTATGTTGAACCATGAGTGATTCCTCCCTTCTACCCTATAGTTGTTTGTGGCAATATTTATTTGCATATCAATGTGCATGCCCAGAAATTTGGGTTGGATGTTGCCCATCCCTACCAACTCTATATTATTGGGTGGAGATCCCTTTACCATGAGTTGGGAACCTTATACACCTCTTTCTCTGTCAACCCATTCATAGTGGTACCAACAAAGCACCGACCAGCACAAGCACAATGTTGTCTAGGTTGTTACAGAACACCATGAATGACACCACAGTTTGGCCTTGAAGCCCGTTAAGCTAGCTACTAAGTGACAAATTTTACTTTGGCCCCGACAATTTCTGAAGATACGAAGCTGCCAAAAGATGAGAATGATGGATGTGAAATTGATGCACCAAGGCCCAAGCCTTTGATCAAGCTATGATAGGGTCACATGATAATGACAAGGATGATCCTCAAACTACCGACCTGGCCCAATCCTGGTAGATTCATAATCTTTTACTTTTTCGAGCATGTTTTTAATTTTTGTGTTTCTTGTATTTGCCATGATGGCTTTCTTGATTTTTAGACTCTTGGACAATTCTATTGGAAGGAAGTACAGTTATGATATCTTTTGATATGGAATTGGTAGTTACGACATTTTGGATTTTGTTAGAGGCTTTTAATGCCCTTAAGGGTAGTGCTATTAGTGTTTTCCTCTTTACATAACTCTTTTTTTTAAAGAAGCTCATGTACATGTTGCAAATTATTAATAGATTATTAATAATAAAAAGAAGCACTAGGAGGAAATTTTTATAAGGGTAGATATATCTCCGTAACATAACCATTATCTAAGTCAAACATGAGTCATTGATGAAAATACTTTTTCTATTAAAATTGATTTCATAATTTTTATTTTTATTTTTCCGGAGAAAAAAAACTTGATATTTTCAAGACAAAATATGCATTGAGCTAATCAACATTGTTAGAGAGAGATCAACCATAAAAAGAGGCTTGACTTGGGCATACTGTTGAGATCTACTCAAAATATCTAAAAGATCTATTTAGAAATTTGTATGAAGAAAAAACATAACAAAACTGGAGGTATTAGAGAGTGCAAGGCAGAGATCTGTAAGTGCTATTAAAAAAGATGAAGACCGGAAGCTCTGTTCTTTCAAGAATATCCTTCGGGAGAGAGGTCCTGGACTGATTGCTCAATGGAAAGGATATCAGATCTCTGTGACATCAAGGAGGTTCTGTTCTATCCAAATTTATTCAGCGAGCAAGCCTGAATGAATAGTGAGAGCTTGCTAAGATAAAGAATCATCTTCCATGTTCAATTCTTTGAATATATGAGGGAAAGAGATCCATTTGAATTCTCTAATCACATTGTTGATAGGGTCTAACAAACCTATGAGATTGAGGATGTTTACTCTAGATTTTTTGTTGGCCCAATCTATTACTAATTCTGAGTCAGCCAAATCCTGAAGATGCTTGAGTCCCCTCAGTCTTGTTGCATGCAGTAATATCCATAAAGCCACAAATTCAACTTTATTGTTGAAGGAAATACCTATTGCATAATTTAATTTCAGGGAGTGCTAATGATGGAGATGGGAAGGGAGCCCTTGGCTTGCTCTGTCAAAATACCCCCAAGGGGTTTCTAGATCGAGTTCTGGAAGTTGCAACTCCCTTGTCGTATTTTCTTTGGTTGGTACTCTAAATTCTTCGACCTATTTTTTAATTAAAAAAGCTGCCACTTCCAGGGAAGTTGATGATTTTCAAATATAGCAGTATTACGGACCCACCAAATATTGTTGACAAAAATACTAGGGAAGGCTTAAGCTCAGATACCCGAGAATCCAACCACCAACTTTATAGGAATTCCTCTAAACCAGAGCCCGACCAAAGAGCTTTCGGCTTGAAATCCTTTGTAGAAAGAGCCCACGAGGATTTTGTACAAGGACATTGTACAGTTAAATGAAGAATGGTTTCTTCTACTTGAAGGTAGAGAGAATAACGGCTTGGGCCAATCCAACCATGTTTTCGACCAACTTCCCAAGTCAAGAGTTTATTATTCAGAGCAAGCCAAAGAACAATTTTGTCTTTTATCAGGCTCTTTTCCTTCCAAAAAGGTGACCAACACCAGGCAGGTTGAACCTGAAAATCAGTCTCGGCCTCGGAAAAATAACCCAGTTTTGCAGTACGAATTCCTGAGCCGGGGTCCAAACCAATTGGTCCGCTTCTTCAGAGAGGGAGATAAAATTCATATCAAAGGATCTTAAATATTCTTCCCAAATATGCTTCTAATGCCTATTGAAACCCATATTTTTCGCTTGCCTCTAGTTGATAACACCATTTACCTCTGATTGGACTTCCCTTAAATAGAATATGCCATGGGAGTGCAATATCTCGATAAGTGTCTAGTGGAGTGTAACTGTTTTATGCCCTAAGCCACGTATCTTCCCCAATACGAACGCTTCTACCATCTCCTATCCTCCACACTATCCATCTGTCGACCAACGGAAAGGCATCGATGAAGGCCTTCCATACAATTGAGTAGGAAGGATCAGAATTTTTTACCATCCTGAACCAATCTACCATCGACTTATCTTTGAGTTATTTGGATTTTAGACAAGTGCCCCACAAGGAATTGTTGTAGATCAATCTCCAAAAACATTTCCCAGCCAAGGCTTTCCCAAAGAGGGTAAGATTTTTTAGGCCCCAACCTCCCAGTTTCTTCGGTTTGGCGAGCCTAGACCATTTGACTTAAGGGATTCCCTCCTTTGAACTGTTCCCCTAAAAAATTTCTTGCAGATTTTTTATAGAATACATTTCATAATTTTAGCAATTGAGAGCCAGTACATGGAAATACTCTCCAGAATTTTTTTTATGATAACTAACCTACCTCCTGGCGACAAAATTATGTTCACCCATACAACAATTTGTGCTTCTATCTTCTTATTGGTCCACTACCAGACATGTTGGGTTTGAGGTTAAACTCGGGATAGTTGAGCCCTTCAAATAGATCATTTTTTTGGAATGGAAGAAACTCTCCTAATTGTCTTATAATTGGATCTGAAATATTGTGGAGGTAGATACAATTTTTGTTCAAGTTTAATTCCATCCATGTTGTATTCTCGTAAAGGTCAAGAAGGTCCTTGAATTTTGAAATTTCTTTAAAGTCCCATTTCCAAAACGAAGTACATCATTGACTAAGAGTAAATGAGACAAAGAGGTCGACCTGGTTATCTTAACTCCTTTTATCTCTCCTTGCATTTTTGTTTCTTTGACCAATAGGCTTAAACCTTCTGCTACCAACAAGAATAGGAAAGGAAAAAGCAGGCAACCATGTCTAAGACCCCTTGAATCCCTAAAGAAATCTGAGGGGGACTTGTTGATCATAACCACAAAGGAGGTTGATTGTAAGCATCCCATGATCCAATTGACTAGGTTGACAATTAGCCCCATTTGAAGACGAAAGAGACTTAAGAAAGTAGCATCCCATGATCCAATTTACCAAGTTGACATTTAGCCCCATTTGAAGAAGAAAGAGACTTAAGAAAGTCCAACTAACTTTATCAAAAGCCTTTTCTAGGTCTACCTTCAACATTGTTTCATATAGATTTCGAGTTATTATAGGGTGTAGGCATTCTTGCGCTAAAGCCACTACATCATGGATTTGCCTATTATGGAGGAAAGCAAATTGTTCTTTAGAAATAGTGCCTGACAAGAACAGTTTTAGCAATTAATTTTTAATTCAAATTGCAGAGTGATATTGGCTTGAAATATTCAAAGGAAAGTGAGTCTTGTTTTTTGGGGATAGGGAAATGAAGGTTGAGTTCAAATCTCCCAACACCTTCCTCCTCCTTTTGGATTCTTGGAGAAATTTTAGGAGATCATCCTTGATTGAGTCGTAGAAACCTACATAGAATTCAAGAGAGAGCTCGTTTGGACCAAGGCTCTTTCCTTTTTTAAAGGATTTTTTTCATAAATTTTACGAGAATGGACCAAAAATTGCGATGTTATGGGTGTTAGGGATTTTCCCCTTGTTCATAGAATTCATTGAAACAATTTATGGACATTTCTAATGACCAAAAATACAAACCAAATCGGAAGAGGTTGGTTTATATCAATTTATTAATAGAGGGTATCCCTCAGCCCCAATTTCTTTTCATGATAGATGGGGTGGAAAGCGTGGGGGATCTTAATGCATACCGGTGGTACATTAGTGAATTTGTTGGCTTGGGGATTAGGATTTGCCTCCAATAATCAAGCAAAATGGCACACCCTGCTACACGGAGCGACGTTTGTTTTCTTTCTCAATCTACAGAAAATTAGCATCCTTGGAGACTCCTTGATGGTTATTTGGTTTGCTAGAAAAGGTTTAGCTAACCCATAGATTATTCGTGGAAGGATTTGTTGTCCCTCGGGTTGTACCCAAATAGATTTCATATTTTCTTAAGCAGTGTTCTCAACTACATATATGAATGTCACAAATAAGCTCTAGTTAAGATGCAAATGCCAAGGAGGGTCGTGCAGATAGCACCATCTCTGCGTCACTTTAGTTTAGCAAGCCAGTCCTCTAACCAAGGGAGGGAACTCCCAACAATAAGGAGGTATAACTTCTAGACTGTCACCCTAGGTACCTTTCAGATATGCATGGAAACTTGACTGAATTTAAGCTGAAATCTGAGGTGCTTGGGGGCAAATTTCAGCAATGAAAACAAAATGGAAATGAGTATTGTAAATTTAAAGGGAGGCACAATTATTTCAAAGCAAAGCAAACTGAAAGCAAGGCTCACCTGGGTGCCTTAATCAT
This sequence comes from Larix kaempferi, assembly GCA_027924585.1. Taxonomy (NCBI): domain Eukaryota; kingdom Viridiplantae; phylum Streptophyta; class Pinopsida; order Pinales; family Pinaceae; genus Larix; species Larix kaempferi. Next base: position 5,287,096 of record BSBM01000805.1, on the reverse strand, counting down.
AGCTTAATCCTTGAAAAGAAGCACAACATTCATGAAAAGCATTCCAACGAGAAAGCATATTCAATTATCCATTAAAATGCATCCAAGAGAACTATTAGAACATCACATGGGCGAAAAATAAGGTTTTGATCCATGTGAACAATGTATGTAAACGGAGACTTATCTACTACATTTGAAATATCATTACATAACAAATGAAAATGCTATTGATTCAGACACCTAGTGGCATCATTGCCTCGGTCCTGGTACCAAAATACTCAGCAATTTCATTTAAATTTATGGTAGTGTACAATCAAAGGCGATTAGTTCATCGCTACAGCTCTAGTGCTTATCATCTATTTTCAAAATTACAGTAGATTTTCAACGATTTGATACAATGAAGAATGAGGGAAGAAAGAGAGGAACAAGCTAATGTTGCAAATCCGACGGCTTCCATAAGCTCTCCAAACTCTGGAAAAATGAATAAACCTCCTTTTGCACCTCGTTGCGATGAGCTTTTGTATGCCTTCGATGTTGACTATGCTCTTCAAAATATCGGCTGACTATGCCCTTCAAGATATTATGTTGCATTTTGTTTCACCATCTCCTCATTGGACTTTTTGTTGAGATGGCATAATGTTGGAATGAAAAATGAATAATTATGGTGGAAAAATGAGTCAACTTGACACTCATTTGGTCTTCATCTACCTCCAAATATATGGTTGTAGCTGCTACTTATGAGTAGATGGGAATACAACCCGTGACCTCTTTTTCCCTTGAGAAGTCTCATCACAATATAAATTGACTTTACCATTATCCATAAGCATTTATGGGTTTACTTTAATATATCCCTTATATTATATTCAACTACCTCATGAATATACGTGCACAAGGTTTCATGTGAACATATCTTTTATCCACCTTACTCATGCTTTAGCTTTTTTTTCACAGAAAATAGTACTATAGTTGTATTAAAGTGATAAAACAACACAGAATGATAACCAAAGGCTTACACAGATGATCACATAGACAAGCACAGAGATGGCACACAAGCAAAGGAGATGGACACATAGACAACCACAGAACATTCTAAAACCCACCCACATAAAAAATCAGAGCCTGCTCAGAAAAAGGGGATAGAGCCACGAGCGATAGCACCATCATGACTCTCCTCGAACTGATTAATACCTTTTGGCTCGTTCAGAGCAATATTGGATAGTGAATCAGCGACGACGTTAAGTTCTCAGAATATGTGTTGAAAACTGATAATGTGAAAACCTTCCTGCAGTTTCCTTAGGAGATGTTTCCACCATTCCAGAATCAACACATGTAAATTTGCCTTCTCTTAATCCCATTCAATGATAATATTGGAGTTTCCATAAACCGCAAGATTGTCAATATGCCTGGACTTGGAGAAGAAAAGAAGGGTCGAAAGAACCAAGAGCTCGCTGCGAGTGTTCAATTTGGGACCGCAGCCCATCCAACCTCAGATAGAATGGGAACAAGATAAATATAATATAAACCCAACACCATAGATGTTACCTGAATCCTGAGACGCCCCATCGAACATCCCATAAGGCCAGCTGTTGAAAGGGACGGGTTGAATAGCTCTCTGGCGTGGCTATTTGACAACTTTATAATCGTTGCATGCCTCGAATATAGCTTTTAAAATAGAAAACATATTGAAAGGTTGGTTTTCAAAGATCATCAAATTCCTATGTTTCCAAATAGCCTAGCAGATGTGTGTTGGAATAAAAGCTCGGCCTTTGTTATTGGTCAGCCACAAATGCATGGAGAGCCCGATTGTATTCTCATGCTAACAGTTCGTGAACTTGAGAGCCACAGATACGCACTGCCATACAAAACCTAAGTCACCGGACACGAGATGAACAAATGAGCAGTTGTTTCGATACTATTTTTGTAGAGGACACAAAAGCCCAGTCCTTGCCACCCCTGTTTTAGAAGATTCTCCCAGGTTGAAACTTTGTTAGCCATGAGAAGCCAGGAAAAACATTTAGATCTCATCGGACCATATCATTTCCATGGAATATGTTGCCACGGAGCTGTATAAGGGCTAACCAAAACGCCTTCGACTCGTCGGAATTTGGTAAAGTAATTTTTACCAAAATCACAATTTAGAGTGCTCAGATCGGAATTTCAACGATTTGGGTAGTTTTAAAATTAGGTAATTAGTTTAGAACAGGAAATCCCAATTACTGAAATTACAAAAATATGTAAAAACAATTTCCAGCAAGAAATTTAACCGGTTTTGAACCCAAAATCATTGGAAAAACGAGGCGTTTTGATTGTCTTTTATCCTATGCGGGTTTCCACCACTTCAACTCACCATTGCATTTGTTTTCCATAATCGTCGAATAGGCTTCATTGACCGGTGCCACCACTTCAGCTCATCATTGCATTTGTTTTCCATAATCGCCGAATAGGCTTCATTGACCGTAACATCACCAGTCTCAGAGTTCCAAGATTTTCCATAATCGTCGAATAGGCTTCATTGACCGGTGCCACCACTTCAGGTCATCATTGCATTTGTTTTCCATAATCGCCGAATAGGCTTCATTGACCGTAACATCACCAGTCTCAGAGTTCCAAGACCAGATCAACTCATCTTGTCTATTGGAGAGTTGAATTCCCATACCGGAATTCCCAGGCCACTCATGCTTTACCTTATGTCCATCTCACCCTCATTATCTACCATTGATGCGATATGTATGGGACTTCATCAACCATTGGCGGAGGTGAGGCTCCCACATTCCATCCCATTGCAGTACATTGATCATTTATAAACAGAAGTCTAATCCACGGTTGGCGGGGTGGGGGCTGCCATGCTTTCCCCTTGATCTCACCACCCCGTGAACATTGAGATTAATTCCAATCCCACATTTCGAAATGCATCATGATCATTGGTGGCCCATCTTCATAACACATAATATAATACTTCATAACACATAATATAATACAACCATTTGTTTAATACTAAATCTCAATCCTTCACGTGAAGCGGATATGGTGTCCACTTAACCTTTTACTCCATGTTTTAAATAATGATCCACTTACCAAGTAGATTCAGGGGCCATTCCATCTCACGAGCTTCATCCCAAGCACACAACAAGTCGTAGATCTATGCTTACTAGGAGTTGTATCCGCCGTTTGCGCAAGGAAAAACACTATAGCATGCCAACCACCTCACAAGCCCAGGACCGTTGATTTTGTATGAGGGGAGGGTCCATCCACCGATAACGGGGATGGAATATATTAATTCCCTCCTTGACTACCCCACCTCTCCAATGGTGGGGCACTCAAACACTTAAAAAACATAGCTTGATCTTGACCATTGGAGGGTAGGTGCTTTAAGCTTTGCCTCCCTTCTTGCACATCCCTCCAACGGTGGGGATTAAACCTCATAAAGATGCACATTCAATCTTGATCGTTGGAGGGTGTATAGGGTGTATACTTTATACTTTACCTTCTTTCTTTTCATTCCTTCCATTGGTGGGGATTAATGTTGATGTATATGTAACTTCGGAATGTATTTCACATATATGTATATTGTATTCCTATAGAGATGTTATTATTCCTCTATACGGAAGTTTTTGTATTCCTATAGAGATGTTATTATTCCTCTATACGGAAGTGTCGTCATTTATATTGTAAGTGTTATAACTTATACTTGATGGGTTATTAGACCACCTTGTTGGGGTCGGCCCTGTATAAGTCATGTGGGTCGAAGGGTTATTAGACCACCCTATTGGGGGTCGGCCATGTGGGTCAAAGGGTTATTAGACCACCCTATTGGGTGTCGACCCATTCAACATTGTGTTATGTGGTTAAGTTGAGGCCGACCTAGTAAAGGTTATTAGGTAAGTAAAGTCAAGTATAAATAGAGTGCAGGAGGCACTCTATTTTATCATTCTATTCTCACACACACTCTTTGGAGAGTGGCGCACTTGTGGAGGAGAAGAAGCTGCTGCTAGGAGATGTCTATCTCTTATGCTTGGGTTGTATCATTGCTCTATCTATCTCTGAGGAAGTTATTGGGGTTTTTCACCTTTATGGTTTTCCCCAAGTAAACTCTGTCTCTTGTGTGCTTGAATTATTGTGTCCATGATTGATATGATGTACATGTTGTTCTCTCAGTTAAGATCCTAGATCAGATTGAAGTAAATTCTGAAAAATTAACAATTAAGTCTCATAAAGTGCATAATTCAATCTTGATCTTTGAAGGAAAATCCCCACCAAAGCTGTTTGAATGGTTAGGATACATGGAGATTAATTTGATGGTGGAGATCGATTTGAAATTTTTGGGGCAGTTGAACTCAGCATCGTGCATGCAAAAGGATGAAAACCTGCTAATGTGACCTTTTTGTCATCGAAAAATTTCCCATGGCACTCAAAATCATCATTTTTATGGGCCACTGTCAATAAGAACTTTGCATAAGAAACATGGCCCAAACCATAGAAATCGCATTTTTTTATTTTGAGAGTAATATTGATGTATCTTTTGCGTATAGAGTCAAAATGACATGTCACCAGAGGCAATGCGAAGTACACACAGAAGGATTTCCAACAAGTGGTAGCACGACATTTTTTTACACCTTATTGATATACTTTTTAAATCAGAAAGAACAACTTGACACTTTTGTGGGAAATTTTAATGCAATATTTTTTACTTATGGAGGTCAAAATTGAATTTTGTCAGCTCCATGATGTTTAGTGACCCCAATAAATATGTATGAACCCTTCCTTGCTTCCATATGAGCCATTCTGCATGTATGTCCAGTTTTGTCTAAAGTGGGCCCTGCTACGTTTTCATACTTCTACAACTCGGGATTTGATTATGTCAGCTTCAGTTTTCCTTGATCCCCTCAGTGCCCTTTGAGTGATTGGGGAACAATCCTGATAAAAAAATTTCTGAAAACTTATCCGCAACTCTACCTTTTCACACAGTCGCAATGGTTTGGTCTGCAATTCTGCAATCTGCCATCCGCCCTGCAGAATTCAGAAGTCGGAACCACAAATTCCAAATTCAACGAACATGCCTCCGACTTCCGCAATGCAGAACTCGAAAGTCGGAACTCCAAACTCCGCCACTCCTGAAAACTTCATGATGCAAGTTGCCTTGGACACTTAAGGTTCTTGCTTAACAATACACACCACACACACGTTCACATAGACAAGATGAAAACAAATGCCAGAAGCTGGCTTATATTACTTCTCCAAATTGGTTACAATGCAAAATGCAAGAAATTAAATAACTAACTGACTGTCGGTCTCAGCCGTTGCAACATAGAAGTAACCGCGTGCGCCCCCAGTGTGTCAACCTCACCCTCTCCTAGTTCGCCATGGAACTCTGAGTTGTGGTTTGATCTTCTCAGCTCTGTGGATGTATGACTTTCCTATCCAATCTACCGGGCTTCTCTTGAGCTCTCTATGCTCTGCTTGACTCTCCCAAAATGCCAAGTCCCTCAACTGATCCAAACTCCTTGGTCTTTCACTCTGTTGTTGTTCTCGAGACCACTGCGATCCCCGAGACACGCTTCCTCTGTCAGCCGATCCTTCCACGATCCTGCAGACCTGCAACTGTCAGCGCCCCTGCCATGCTGCACAGCCTCATCTACCCGCAATAACTGCCATTAACTTCCTTAGCAACCCCGAACGGCTACCAAGTATAGTTTCTTTGACTTTCCGCTCTTCCGACCCTACGACAGTAGTCGGTCACATCACCTCGACCATTCCCTCGGTTTACTTTGTTTCCTGTGGTTCGCTAGTCCTCTCCTTCCTCCACGCTTGGCTTCGCCAAACCTGTCGATATTGTGGCTTGACAACATGTTGACCTTACGACGATCCTTTGGAAACTTGTCACCTGTCGACATTAACGTGTCGACTATCAACTGTCGTCTGCCAACATTAACATGTCAACTCTCGACTTCCTTTCGCACTCCTGTCGACTGCTTCGACAATTCTCTGCTCGACTTATTGACTTCGGCAAGTCAATCTTCTTCACGCACTAGCGATCGTCGGCACTCCCTCTGGTCGGTCTCCTCATGTTGGTTAACTTCGATTGATCTGCCTAGGCCCTGATGCTCCTGCATCAGACTCCCTAGGTGAAAAAGAACTCGACTGCTTTGTCAGTCTCTTGAACTCTTTTTCAGAAATCCATGTCGGCTCCTGCAACTCATCATCCTTCCATCGCACCAAGTATTCCTTCCTTCGCGAACTGCCCGTACGCCCGACTTCGCGTTCCTCTATTACTTCTACGATATCTTCCTTGTGTCGATCTGGAATCTACGTTGTCCAGTCGATGTTCGACACTTCTGCACTTCCGCTGCATGAACCTTCTTCGAACTTGTACAGATCTGAGACATTGAACGTTGGTGAAATGCTCAAGTCATTCGGTAGCTCCAACACATAAGTGTTGTCCAAAATTTTCTTCAGAATCTTACATGGTCCAATCTTCTTCAGCGTCAGCTTGTTATAGGTTCCTGTTGGAAATATCTCCTTCCACAGTGCTTCCACAAATGAGCATAGACTAAGTCTCCTTCGTTGAACGACTGTAGCCTCTTTTTCCTGTCGGCTCTCAACTTGTATGCCGCGTTACTCTTTTCTATGTGCTTTCACACATCTTCATGAACTTCTTTCATGTGCTCTACGAATGATTCTGCATCTGCGGTCTTCCTGATTTCTATCGACAACTTGACCAAATCCACCACTCCATGTGGGCTTCTTCCCTGAACAATCTGGAATGGGTTCAAACCTGTCGACCGATTCACAGAATTGTTGTATGCAAACTCTGCTTGCGGTAACACATTCTCCCACTGCTTGGGTCTGTCGGCCGTCAAACATCTCAGAAGGTTTCCCAAACTTCTATTCACCACCTCGGTCTATCCATCTGTCTACAGATGATATGCCGAGCTAAATTGCAACTTTGTGTCCAGTTTCTTCCATAGGGTTCTCCATAAATGACCCATAAACTTGGTATCTCTGTCCAATGTGATACTCTTCGACAACCCATGCAATCTGACTACTTCCTTGAAGAATAGTACAGCAATTCCTGTGGCGTCACTTGTCTTTCGACACGAAATAAAGTGTGCCATTTTCGAAAACCTGTCGACTACAACAAATATTAAGTCGCTTCCCTATTGTGTCTTCGACAATCCTAGCACAAAATCCATGCTCAGGTGCTCCCATGGGGTATTTGGTACCGGCAACGGTGTATACAACCCCATGTTCGGACTTCTCCCTTTTTCCAACTGGAAAACTCTGCATTGTCGAACCCACTTTCCGACATCTGTCGCCATCCCTGGCCAATAATACTTTTCTTCGACTAATGCCTTAGTCTTGTCGATGCCAAAATGACCTGATAATATGTTGTTATGTAACTCTCGGATTAGGTTCTGTCGTACTGATCCTCTGGGAATACACAACTGTTTTCCCTCGACCAGATAGCCTTCTTGGACAAAATAATCCAGATATGGATTTTTGTCGACACTCCATGGTTCATTACAAGCTTCCCCTGCTTTCGCAAAATCCTCTTCGGTCGCATACTCTGTCTTCACCGACTCTATTCCTGTTGCCTGAACTGTCATCATGTTCAGCAATGCAGCTCTTCTGCTCAGCGCGTTGACAACCTTATTCGACTTGCCCGACCTATGTCGCAACATGAACGTATATCCCTGTAGGAGTTTGACCCATTTCATGTGCTATTGATTCAGCTTCGACTGAGTATTCATATACCTTGGTGCTTGGTGATCTGTGTACAACACAAATTCCTTGGGCAACAAATAATGCCTCCACTTCTTCAATGCCTAGACAATAGCATAGAATTCCTGGTCATAGACCAAATATTTCCGCTTCACATCATTCAAGTTTTCACTGAGAAATGCAATTGGCCGGCCCTCTTGGCTCAACACTGCTCCAATTGCGATCCCACTTGCGTTGCAATCGACCTGGAAAACTTTGTCGAAATCTCGTTGACCTGGAACACTGGGCTCTCAGTGAATTTTTCCTTCAACTTGTCAAAAGCTCGTTGGGCTGCTTCCGTCCACTTGAAATCTCCTTTGCGCTTGCACTCTGTCAATGGTGTGCAAATCCGATTGAATCCCCTGATGAAATTCCTGTAGAAAGTGGCAAGTCCATGGAAACTCCTTACTCCAGTCGCGCTTGTCAGTTCAGGCCAATCCAATATCGCCTTCACTTTCTCTGGGTCCATCACCAACCCTTTACCCGAGATTACAAATCCCAAGTATACCAGTTCTTCCTTCATGAAGAAACAATTTTGCAGGTTCACCATCAGCTTTTCATCCTGCAACTTCTGCAATACCTGTCGAATGTGCTCCAAGTGTTCTATCTTGGTTCAACTGAAAATTAGAATGTCGTCTAGATATACTACGACAAACTTTCCCAAGAATAGTTTCAGTACTTCATTCATCAATCACATGAATGTACTGGGTGCATTAGTCAACCCAAATGGCATGACCAACCACTCATACAACCCCTCATTTGTCTTGAAGGTTGTTTTCCATTCGTCTCCTTCTCTAACCCGAATCTGGTGATAACCGCTCTTCAGGTCTATCTTCGTCAAGTACTTCGCTCCACTCAAACAATCCATCAAGTCGTCCATTCTCGGCAATGGAAACCGATACTTGATCGTGATTTTGTTGATAGCTCGGGAGTTTGTACACATCCTCCATTCTCCACCTTTCTTCGATGCTAATATTGCTAGTACTGCGCACGGACTCAGACTCTCTCTGATCAACCCTCTGTCCAACAACTCCTGGATCTATCAATTGAGTTCTTGACCTTCTGTCGGACTCATCCTATACGGTGCTTTGTTTGGCAGACTCGACCCTGGAATCAAGTCGATCTAATGGGATATGCTCCTTGTCGGCGGCAATCCCGTCGGTGTCTCATCGACCACTATGCAGTGAAACTCTTTGAGCATCCTTCCGACTTCGACCAGAAATTTCTCCTCCATTGTCGCCTTCTCAACACATGGTCCCTTCGGAATGATAGCGTAACACCCCGACTGCTTTTCCTCTTCTGCAAGGAATTTCTTCGTTGAACACATCAGCACGTGCTTCTCCCAAAATTTGCTCTCACCTTGCTTATCGTTGGCTTGCTCCTCCGGTTTCGGCTTAAGAGTCATTTTCACGCCATTTTTCCACACTGTGACTGTGTTGGCTCAACCATCTTCCGATCATATTGCCATTGTCTCCCTAACAACAGATAGCACACGTCCATTGGGATTACGTCGCATAGTACGTTGTCCTCTATCTTCCTAACCTTGAAGTTAATTAGGCACTGTCTGGTCACCTTCACATGGTGTCCTTTCTGCAACCATGAGATCTTGTAAGGGTGTGGATGTTCTTGACATCTCAACTTTTCTTTTTCGATCACCTCTGTCGACACAAGATTCTCAGTGCTTCCACCATCAACTATGGTCTTGCAATGCCATTCGCCGATTCGCACCTTCGTTCGAAAGATCACCTTCCACTATGCCAGCTCTTGCTCATCGCGTTTGTCATCTAGAACCAGTGTTTTGCTGGCTGTCATGGCCCGACTTTTCTTCTTACCATCCTCACTGCTGTCAGATGCCGATTCTTCCCTCTCGTCGACTTGCTCATCCTTTCAACGTTTGGGTTTCGACTCCTCTGTAGCATGTAGGTTCTCTGGGCATTCATATGCCTTGTGTCCCGCTCCACGACACTTTAACAGATTATGGCTGGTCTGTTAGCTCATTTTTTGTCAGATGGACCACCTCGACCATACGCACCTCTACTGCGGTTCTCACGACCATCGCGTCGGTTTTCTTGCGCTTTCTCCCTTGTCGGTGCCCCTTCCACATGTCGACTATCCTCGACAGTTTCTCTCCTGTAACCGCTACTTTGGCCTTTCGCAGAAACAGTCTTCGCACCCCGACCAGTCATCCTACCTTTGGTCACTAGAGATTTTCTCGACAGTTTTTCTTCTGCCTTCAGAGCTAACTAGTAGGCTTCGCCCACTGCTCTGAATCTTGACATGCTGAATTAATCCTGAATGGCATATTTCAAGCCGTTCACATACCTAGCGACAACTTCTTCTCCTTCGTCGGTCTGGCCCGACCTTATCGACAATCTATAGAACTCTTCCTTGTACTCCTTCACGGTCATCTCTTTTTGTCGAAAGTTCTACAACTTCATGAACAAGGAAATTACATAGTCATTCGGCAAGAACTTTCCTTTCAGCTTGGCGACTATCCTATCCCAAGACTTGATTTTCTCCTTGCCCTTCTTGACTATGTCAGCTTGTACATTGTCCCACCACAATGAGGCATGACCTTTCAACCTCAGACATGCAGTCTTAACCCGCTTAGGATCCTCGATCTTCTCTATGTCGAAGTATTTCTCCATCTCTCTGAACCAGTCGATCAAGTCTTCTGGATCCAGACTTCCCGAGTAGGTACGAACGTCTATCTTGGTCCGACCTCTCATCTCTGTTAGAAGTTTGATCAATTTTTTTTATGGTTCATCTCCCGCTGCTTCCCGTGGTTCCAATTCTTTGACTTCCTCGTCGTTGTGGTCCAACGCATCATGAATGCAACCACACCTTTGGATTTCTTTGATCGTTGCGACTTCATTTGTCAAAGTTCGCATTGTCCGGATGCACTCATATAACATCTCATGATCAACCGTGACTGCTGCGCCACACGCTCTTCGTCCTCGGACATTAACACCTCTGTGAGCCATTTTCAACCTCTGTTGAAACTCCCACTCGTCCAATCGCAATTGGACTTCAACAAGTCGTGCACAACTCTACCCAACCTCAGCTAGAGTTGTTCAACACACTTGCAAGCTAAATATCACTTCGACGTTCTTCTACACGCAGTGTTTTCCTCCTGCTTAATTCAACCGGACTCACTTCTGGGCTCTGATATAGCTATCATTCGGTGCTCAGGATACTATGGCTCTGATACCAACTGACGCAAGTCACCTTGGAAACTTAAGGTTCTTGTTTAACAATACACACCACACACACGTTCACATAGAAAAGATGAAAACAAATGCCAGAAGCTGGCTTATATTACTTCTCCGAATTGGTTACAATGCAAACTGCAAGGAAATTAAATAACTAACTAACTGTCGGTCTCAACCGTTACAACATAGAAGCAACTGTGTGCCCCCCCAGTGTGTCGACCTCACCCTCTCCTGGTTCCCCACGGAACTCTGAGCTGTGGTTCGATCTTCTCGGATCTGTAGATGTATGACTTTCCTATCCAATATACTGGGCTTCTCTCGAGCTCTCTGTGCTCTGCTTAAATCTCCCAAAATGCCAAGTCCCTCAACTGATCCAAACTCCCTGGTCTTCTACTATGTTGTTGCTATTCTCGAGACCACTACGATCCCCTAGACACGCTTCCTCTGTCAGCCGATCCTTCCACGATCCTATAGACCTGCAACTGTCAGCGCCCCTGTCGTGCTACACAGCCTCATCTACTCACAATAACTGCCATTAACTTCCTTAGCAACCCCGAATGGCTACCAAGTACAGTTTCTTTGACTTTTGTCTCTTTCGACCCTGCTACAGTAGTCGGTCACATCACCTCGACCATTCCATCGGCTTACTTTGTTTCCTACGGTTCGTCAGTCCTCCCCTTCCTCCACACTTGTCTCCGCCAAACTTGTCGATATCGCGGCCTGACAACATGTCGACCTTACGGCGATCCTGTGGCAACTTGTCACTTGTCGACATTAACATGTCGACTATCGACTATCGTCTGCCGACATTAACATGTCGACTCTCGACTTCCTTTCGCACTCCTGTCGACTGCTTCGACAATTCTATGCTTGACTTATTGACTTCGGAAATTCAATCTTCTTCATGCACCAGCGGTCGTCAGCACTCCCTCTGGTCGGTCTCCTCATGTCGGTTAACTTCGACTGATCTTCCTAGGCCCCGATGCTCTTGCATCACTTCACCTCCGACTTCTGCGCTCCTGCATCACTTCACCTCCGACTTCTGCAATCCGCAATGTGGAACTCAAAAGTCGGAACTCCAATTCTTTGTTTTGAAGAATTCTCCTCTCTGAATCCCGCAATCCGCAATGAGGAACTCGAAAGTCGGAACACCAATTACACAGCATCGAAGAACACCTCCCCGCAATCTGCAATCCGCAATGCAGGATTCAGAATTCGAAACCCAAAAATCTCAACTTCGACGAATTACTCCTCTAACATCTGCAATGCAAACCTCGGAAGTCAGAGCTCCAAATTCACCGATTCAGAAAGATTACCTCTCTGAATTCCGCAATCTGCCTTGTAGAAGTCGGAAGTCGGCACCACCACGCATAAATCCATAGAATCACCCTTCTGACTTCCGCAATCTGCAATCTGCATTGTGGGTTCAGAAAGTTGGAAACCCAACTGCACAACTTCTTTGGCTCATAACTTTCTCATCTCAAGTCCATTTTGGGAAAACTCGGTACCGTTGGAAATCTCTCGGTGAGCCTTATGCAACTATATGATCCTCTGCTGCATTCGATGACTCTGATCCTATACTTCTTCCAACCCAAAAGGTGTTAGTGTCCATTTTGTCACTATTTTTTATCATCAAATCTACTCTGAGTGGCGTCATTTTCATTATTTTTGCTATGATAAGTTATTCTTTCCGCCATTCAGACCATCAAACAGACCAGGTATGCATATATTCATTTATCATATGGATTTTGGTCAAATCTTGCTATATTATGATTTATTAATGTTTAAAGTGACATTTCTAGTCATGTGTGGCATTTAGTTCTTGCTCTACAGGCTGCGGTCTTCAAACGGACCTTCATTCAGACTCGCTTTCACGCCAAAGATGCCAGCAGTGTTCAGCCCGCCGTCCAGCCCGCGAGATCGTTGGTTGGCATATTCCTGGCCATTAAAGACAAAAACGGACACATGGGTTCGATTATCCATGTGGTGGGTATGATTGATGAGCCCTAGTTCTAGAAGATTCGTCTCCTCGCCTCCTGAGCTCGACAGCACACGGTCTCCCCACGTCAACACTTCAGCGTTCCGACTTTCCTGTTCGTTCATCCTAATATCATGTGCGCCTATGCACGCCAATGTTCTAGATGAGCCTTGTCCACCCACGCTCAGTCCGCCAAAACACACTCTGCCCATGTCGACACTCCAGCAGCCCTCTTCCTTCGTCCATCCAGCTCGCTAGCATACATTATGCCCATGACTGAAGGAAACAAACACGCAGCTGTTCATGTCAGGTAGGATTGACGCCGTGAAAGCAGGCAAGCGACCTCTGCGTTGTCGTGAGCCACCAGGGAATCGTTTTACAGTCTTAAAGACTGCCTATTTTTAGAGCAGTCAACCACTAAAGGGTCGACTTGCTCTCCCCATTGAAAAATTGTATATATAGAGCTCTTTGTGACTGAGACGAGTTAGTCCCAGAGTCTCCGAGTTTCTAGAGTTTAGGCAATTGTTAAGCTGCAAACACTGTGTAACTTTCTCAATTAGTGGAAGCTCCTGCGTTTTATTATTGATGCTCTATTGTTGGTGATTAAGTTGATTTAGTTTCCATCTCGAATTGCTAGGAAGGGCCCCTCATCAATCGAAGGTTTTACTTATGTTTTTCTATACTTTCTTTTCTGCAAATAGCTAGTTCATTTTCTAGTTTATATAATTAATTATGTTTTTCTGTATATATTATTTTCTTATGTTCCTGTAATCTGTATTTCACTACTACCTTAATTTATGTTTCCAGAACTGATAATGGTCAACCAAGCATAGTATTTTTAGTTTGTTTTCAGTCTTCTGCAATTAGATAGTTGTTTTCAGTCTTCTGCAAATTAGATAGTTGTTTAGTTAGTTTTTGTTTCAAGCTTAATTATAATTAGAATTAGTCTATTAGCTTCTCTTTCTGTAGCTGTAGGTTAAGTTAAATTCATAGCTTAGTTTTGTTTGATTATGTTATAGAAGTAGTTCATCTCTTAGATAATGATTATAATAGATGGCTTCCTATTATCATAGCTTCTCAATAGTCTTCTCACTGATTTCTTTGCACTGTAGGTTCATCTACATTCGCCAATTGACGTTAAGATCATCAAAACTGCCTCTTTCATTAGTTTAATTCGTTTTCTTCCATTCGGACTATCATTCGAACTGTCATTTGGACAGTCATCCGGATCGTCATTCGGACTTTCATTATTTGTACACTGTTTTATGATTATTTTGAATTCAGTTTCTTAGGTTCTTTAACTGTAATCTTTCTTGCTTTTAATTACCATCTTTAACCATAATTAGGGATTTTGATTTATATCCTATAAGAGTTTGTGATTATTCTTAATCTCCATCTCATCTTCCTTCCCTTCGTTTCAACTATTTTCTGAGTTATGTCTTTCATATCTGATTTACTAATATGTTGTTGCTTTCAAATTTATCAGTCTTATTCGCAGCATAGTTTACTACATTTTTTTAAGGTTTATTTTCAAATTAGAGTTAATAATTTCATTCTCCAAATTATCTGAATTTCGATAGTTTCTTTGCTAAGTATAGGATTAGTTTTCCATTCATCCAGATAATGAAGATGTTCATGAAATAGAATTTGGATTATAAATAAATATCTTTATCAAGTTTTCTACTTGCTTCTATATAACATATATCTATCAAGTTTTTTACTTGCTTCCAAATTGAATCCAGAAAGAAATATCTTTATTAAGTTTTCTACTTGCTTCTAGATTTCATTAGTTTTATGTCATTTTGCTTATGGATAGAAGATAGATCATAATGTTTAAAGTTAACTGTAATTGGACTCTTTGTAGTTTACATCTTTTTGTAGAGATTAGATTAGATTTACTTCCATTTTGTTTTTCTATTTCATTTGAAAGTCATTACAACTCATTCACTCCAGTTCCTATCACATTTGACATACAACATCAAGAAGAATGGAATTAGAATTAGATGCTTTAGTGTAGTTTTTGAATGCACAAGTAGTTATTGAATTCATTGATAGTTTTTAGTTTTGCTTTGAATTAACATAGTTTTATGTTTATGTAATTTGCTATCAAATTAAGTTATTCCATAGATAGATCTTTAATTTAATTTACAGTTGTTTCTAATTCCTAGATTAGAATTTGAAGAATTGATTAAGTAGTTTCCATTCTTATAAAAATAGTTTGCTCTTTAATCAGTAATTGTTCTTTTTCCATTATTTAATCATAGAGTAGAGTAGTATGATTTGATACTATTCTGATCTATTGGTTTAATTTGATTTAGTTAGTTCATTTGCTATATTTTTCTGAAGTTTGACTCGGTTTTTCATTTTGAAAGATCTTTCGATCTTTTCTTTATTAAACATCTCTAAGGTCTGACAAGCCGAAACTTAGGTGCCATTCTACCTTAGCATATATTGTGCCTCTACTCCAAGATTACCAACCTCGGTCGATAATTAAATATCTAGGTGTTTTCTTTAAGACAGCTCACACACCTCAACATGTTGGTGTGGGGAGTTGTAGATAGATAGGTAGAATTCAGTTGTAGATAGATACGTAGAATTCAGTCGTAGATAAATAGGAACTTCTCTTAAAAACTTAGGGATATATTTGAAATTCTTTTCTTTTGAAATTTAGAAATAGGCTGGTGGCAGGTGGGCGGTAAGACGAGAGGTAAGAACCTGTGCATCTGTTATTACAGGAATCCCCAAAACCTAGAAGTAGTAGTGATGCAATTAGAATTTATTTCAGTTATAGTTTGTTTTTCATGAATAGGTCTAGAGACACGCAAGGTAGATTTATTAAAACTAAAATTCCCACTAAAATTCCTACTAACCTATATGGGGGGCGTGCCACCCCAACTACTAACTCAACAGAAAGGTATTGGAAGACACCTAAAGGGGACAGTCCCACTTGGAAAACAAAGGAAATCCTTTATGGAAATCAATTAGGGGAAACCACAGGGACATCAGAAAATTTTGTTCATAAAGAAATTCCACGGGAAACTCAAGCTCATATTGAGATTGAACATATACAAGAGGAAACTCCAAAGGATAAAACTTCAGAACCCTCCAACTCTCCATTAGTCCAAAAACCCAAAGACACTACTTTTTCAATAGTAGGTGGTCCAAACTTAGTAGATTTTGTCGATCCTGCACAAGTAGATGCTCTTTTTGAGAATTTTGTAAACATAGTTATCTCACAAATTGAGACAACAATAGTAGGACTTTCAAAACTGGATACCCACGTAGCTGATAATTCTCCTCCTAAAAAGAAGAATACTCTTCCTGAAACAAAACGTTGGGACATCCCATATTCACCAAGAAAGGATCCACCTAGGTATTCTCTCTTTTGCAATCAAATCTTTATGGAGGATGAAAATGAAGATCGTGCCCGACAAGATGAAGGAGAAAGAGAGGTTAGAACCGAAGGTACTTTTGGATTCCCTATCTTAGACACTGCACAAGACGTAACTATGAAAAATATCCCTCCCTCCTCACTACCAACCTTCTATGGGAAGAGTAGTGAGGATCCAGATACATTCTTATTCGAGTTTGATATTTTGTGTAGGAGTTATAATTACCTACAAGATGGCCAAAAACTAAAACTCTTTCCTGCCACATTAAAAGATTCTGCTCTTCGATGATTTATGGGATTAGGAGAGTCTAGTATTAGAACTTGGGAAGACATGAAGAATGCATTTCTACGGAAATATCAGGATTACTGTAGACCTAAGGACTCTCGCAATGATATATTTAAAATTCAACAACTTGAAGATGAGAGCCTAGAAGACTATCTCGAAAGATTTAACTATGTGTTACATAAATCTAAATATAGTGATCTTCGGGAAGATGCAGTAAGAACACTCTTCCTCAAGGGAATCTCAGAAGAATTCTTAGAGAACCTTAATCTCATGGCAGTAGGAGATATATCTCATTAGTCTTTTGCACAGATTTGTGAGCTATGTAGGAATTACTCTAGGAGCAGAGTGAAAGCTGGAAGACACTTTCGAGAATCTTATGCTAGGAACCCAAAAGGGAACACATCTAGTCCTGGTGGAGTTACAAGGGTAGAGCTGGGAAACCTATTGGAAAATTTAAAAAAAGATATCTTAGGAGCCATGGGTTCTCAACTAGATGCACTACAAGCTAAAAAGAGGCAAGATGAAGAGCATGCAGTAATGAGTGTTTTCTGTCCTAGGTGTAGAACTAAACATCCTCAAAGAGAATGTCCATTGAATAATGTTTTAGTTTGTCACCTTTGTACAGAAGAACATCCAACTGATAATTTTCCATCATCACCGGGGTTGCAAGTTGTGTACAAGAGTTGAAACTTTGGTGAATCATCTAGGAGGCCTTGGAAACCTAGATATCAACCATCATATCAAGGTCCATCACAAATTCCACCCTATTACTATCCTTATCAACCCCCTCAACAATGGAATACTCCAGGTTGGCAGAATTGGCCTCCACAGTACCCTCCTCAAAATACCCAACAGCAAGAGTAGCCACATGGGTGGAGAGGACAAGATTATGCTCAACCACCTCCTCATATGCCTAATTATCCCTACCCACCTAATATTCAGCAACTTTTGCCTGGATTTACACCTCCTTCATTACCCCCTATCCCAAATCAACCTCACCATTTCCAGAACATGAATCCTCCAAGACCCACAATATTACTTGCACGGCCGATACCGAATCCTAACAACAAGCCAACCCAAGCTCTTAACAGCATTGGGTTGTTACCTCTTCCATCATATGCCATTTCGACCGCACCAATACATGAGATTCAACTGCGGTCTGGAAGAGTTCTGCAAGATCAGCCCAAGTCATCAGTTGTTATCCAAGAAAAGAACGAAGAAGAAAACATACCTACTGAAGTTTTGAATGATGCCATTCTTGAAGATGAGGTTATTCCTAAGTCTTCAACACACAACCATCTACATAAAGAAGTAATTCCAAGGTAAAAATTAACCCCATATCTAGAGTGTCTAGTACTAGAAAAACCTGTAACTTATCCAGAGTATGATATCATTAACGAATTGAAAAATATTTGTATTAAGATCCCTTTGTTACAAGCCATTAAGGATATTCCAATCTATAGTAAAGTAATAAAGGAACTCTGTATTAAAAGACCAGGGAGAAAACAAAAAGATCCTCCGACGATTCATGTAATAGGAGAAATTTTAGATTGCATAGCAAACTAACCTAGAATCCCAAAGTATTCAAACCCAGGGAATCCTGTGGTGACTGTTATCATTAATAACACCTCCATAGGAAACACGCTTATTGATCAAAGAGTTGCTATCAACCTAATGACTACTCCATCTTTAGAAACTCTCAATTTAGGACACTTCCTCCTCCCTAACCCAACGATGCTAGAATTAGCAGATCGCACTATGGTTCAACCTACTGAGATCTTAGATGACATCACTGTGTCAGTAGCTTCATGGGAATATCCTGTGGACTTCATGGTCATAGAATCAAAAGACCCTTCCAAAGGTCACCCCATTATTTTGGGAAGACCTTGGTTGGTTACTGCCAATGCATTTATAGGATGTAGGGATGGAGAGATGATTATCTCTGATGGGTTATCTACAAGAAAACTAGCTTTATACCCACCAGCTCAACCAATAACTGAAAACCTGTTTTGGTTAGATTGTCCTTTTGGAGATGAGAACTTGGAAGAACTTTCCCTTTTTAGTGATTTCTCCTGGGCACTTCAAGAGCAAAATGCCGAGAATGTGTTGAATCAATTTATCTCTTCCACAACATGTTTAGACTTTCCTCAGTCTTTCTCCCAACTTGACCAAATATTTGGAGATGAATTCCAAGAAAACATGAGCCTCTCAACATTTATGAGTACACCATGTGTCTTCGCAATCGAAGAACACCTAGGATCTTATACCATACCTTGCAAGGTTAGTACTGAAAAATTTCTACATATAAATGCAGGTTTAGATGAGAGTCAGCAAAAACAATTACTAAAAGTTCTCAAGAGTCAAGCTAGAGCATTTGCATGGGAATATACCGATATGAAAGGTATACACCCAGATACTTGTATCCACCACATTTACACAGACTCGAGCATACCTCCTGTTAGGCAGCCCCAGAGAAGAATGAATATAGCCCTAAAGGATATAGTAAAAGATGAATTATAGAAACTCCTTAACGTCGGTTTCATTTACCCAATTTCCAATAGTAAATAGGTGTCTCCTTTGGTGGTAGTTCCAAAGAAAGTCATAGGGAAATGGCGTATCTGTGTTGACTTTCGAGAACTAAACAAGGCCACTCTTAAGGACTACTTCCCATTGCCTTTCATCGATCAAGTGTTAGACACCTTATCAGGGAAATAATATTTTTCATTCCTTGATGGGTATAGTGGATACAATCAAATACTAATAGCACCTGAGGATCAAGACAAGACAACCTTTACTTGTTCTTGGGGGACATATGCCTATCGAGTGTTTCCGTTTGGCCTATGTAATGCACTTGCTACTTTCCAACGGGCAGTTCTAGGAATCTTTGCCGACCTTATACACGACTGTGTAGAATTTTATATGGATGATTTTACAGTTTATGGTAATATCTTCCAAGAAGCCCTTGATAACCTTGAAACGGTTCTTATTCGGTGCCAAGAAACGAACTTAGCTCTTAGTCATGAAAAATGTAAAATGTTACTAACTGAAGGCATAGTTCTGGGACATCATGTCTCCCTTCAAGGTATCAAGGTAGATCCTGCCAAGATAGATATAATTGTTAATCTTCCTCCTCCAAAAACTCCGAAGGAAGTAAGAAGTTTTCTTGGCCATGCAGGCTATTATAGACGTTTTATTGAAAATTTCACTAAGATAGCTGCACCTATGTTCAAACTACTCATGAAGGACACGGAATTTCAATGGACTAAACCATGTCAAAATGCCTTCGAAACCTTGAAGGCAAAGCTATCAGTGGCACCAATACTTAGGGGCCCAAATTGGTCCCTTCCTTTCCATATATCCACTGATGCCTCCAACATAGCTATAGGGGTAGTCTTAGGTCAAAAAGAGGGACATACATCACATGCCATTTACTTTGCTAGCAAAAATCTGACTCCTGCAGAATCGAAATATACTGTTACTGAAAAAGAGTTTCTAGCAGTAGTCTATGACATAAACAAGTTTCATCATTATATCACAGGATATGAGATTTTTATACACACTGACCAATCCGCCATCAGGTTTTTAATGAATAAACCTATCACCAATGGCAGGGTGACTTGGTGGCTTCTTTTGTTACAAGAATTTAACATCACCATTGTTGATCGTCCCGATCGAGAGAATGTGGTAGCTGATTTTCTCTCTCGAATTCAAACTGACGATAATGCTAGTCCTGTCGATGATAGCTTCCCAGATGAACATTTTTTCGCTGTGTCTGTTCGAACCCCATGGTTTGTAGACATAGCCAATTATTTAGCAACTGGAAAGCTACCAAACCATCTCTCCCCACCCGAAAAACGTAGGATCATAGTTCAGAGTTCCAATTATTCTTGGTTGGATAATGATCTCTTTCGTACCGGTCCTGACCTTATTATTAGACGATGTGTATGGGAGGATGAGATGGCAGAGATCCTACATGCATGCCATGGTGGACCTTGTGGTAGGCATTTTTCTGATAAGAGAATAGCATACAAATTGTTGCACTCTGGGTATTATTAGCCAAGCATTTTCAAATTTGTTGCCAAGTATGTCAAGGAGTATGACAATTTCCAAAGAATGGATAGACCTATGCCATCCGATGAGATGCCCTTACAACCCCAAGTTATGATTGAGCCTTTTGAAAAATGGGCTCTAGATTTTGTTGGGCCAATTTCCCCTATGTCTCGCAAGAAGAAGTACATTCTAGTCTGTACAAATTATGTCACCAAGTGGGTAGAATCCAAAGCTTTATTTCGAGCCACAGATAAATCTGTGGTAGAATTCATATATGAATAAATCTTTACTCGATTTGGTGTACCTAGGGAAATTGTAACCGATCAAGGATCTCAGTTTACCTCCAAATTAATGAAAGAGTTTACTGACAAATATGGTATTAGACATTGTAAATATTCACCATATCACCCGCAAGCCAATGGTCAGGTAGAATCCACTAACAAAGTATTAGAAGCTATCATAACTAAGACTATTCAGTTACACCACAAAGACTGGGTAGATAGGCTCCCGGAAGCCTTGTGGGCTTACAGAATAACTTGGAGAAACACCACTGGCCACACACCTTATGAACTCATTTATGGTAAACAAGTTCTTCTACCTATTGAATTTCAAGTCAAAACCTTTCGTATGGCTGCACAATTAGGGATGAATCTAGAAGAGGCACAAAGACAACGAATCCTGCAAATAAATGAATTAGATGAGATTAGGCAAGATGCTATTCAACGCACAATATTAATACAAAACCAACGCAAGAAGTGGCATGATAGATACATTAAACAATAACAATTCAAAACTAGAGACTGGGCATTACTTTTCGATTCAAGGTACAAAAAATTTAAAGGTAAATTAACTACTCATTGGATGGGTCCATATGAAATTGTTACAGCTTTTGACAATGGATCCGTTAAAATTAAGACAATTGATGATTCTCAAATTTCTTTTGTTGTAAATGGACATAGAATTAGACTTTATCATCAACCAACATCTAAACAAGATTTTGTGCAAAATGCCTTATGACAAGAGGAAATGGAGCTGGTAGAAGAGGAAGTCATTCCTCCTTCTCCTAGTTCTTGAATAATTCTGGGTTATCTTCCTTTGTATATATGTAAATATGTTTTTGTTTTTCAATAATAAGAGTCATTTCTAACAACTGATTGCATTCTTTACAAGAAATTCATTTTTATGATCAGCTTATGAAATTTTGTAAAATAAAACAGGAAGACTCTTTTTCCCTTTTTCCTAAACTTCATGTGACTTTTTCTTTATACATATGTTTTTGTTTTGAATAAAATTGAATCATCTAACAAGTGGTTTTGCAGTTTGATTTCAAGAACCCTATAATCAGCTCATATGATATTATCCGAAAAGGGAAGTGCTCTAAAAAGAAATACTTATAGTTCCCCTTCTCTTTTGATTATTGCTAAAAATTGAAAATTTATAATGAAACTAATGCATTCTTGATATCATTTTTGGCCACTTTTCTTTTATGACTATGTATATGATATTTGATTTAGACATGTACATTTCTGATTTATCATTAGAACAGTTTCTTAAGATCCACTTTAATTACTATGATCTTCAAAAAATCTCTATCTTACACCTATGGACTACTAGCTCATCCTAGACTCATTATCAAAACTTGTCTCTTAAGCACTTTTAAAAGGTAGCCCAAAAAGTGAGTGATATTTTCTATTTTGTGGGGAACATTACTGACCTTTTATGAAGAAGATAGACTGAGAGATCAAAGAACAACTTTAGGTTATTATCTTTTGACATGATCTATAATTTGGGCCATTATAAATAAAGTTACTCATAAGGTTCATGCTAAAATTTGAATTATGTGTTTAACAGGCTTAGCACACTCTAGTGCCAACTGGCTTCCTTACTAAAAATATCATTATACGAAGCAAACCCACCGGGGTACTGAACAGGCTCGCTGCCAGCGGGTCCATGCTAAGTAAAATATTAAACAAGGAAGCTCGGTAAATGCAAGTAAACCCGTCAGGGTACTGAACAGGCTCGCTGGCGGCGGGGCTATGCTTGCATGGTACCAAGATTAACCCGCGGGGGTACTGAACAGGCTTGCTAGTAGCGTGGCAATATCAGGTAAAAGAGATTTGGTTAACGCTTTGCTATTCACATGGCTCATAAAAAAAACCTGAGTATACAAACACATGTTTAGGCCAATTATTTATACTGTCATTAGAGAATGGATGTAAGTTGGACTTGGACCTTGTCATCTAATTCAAACAATACCTAGGATATGATTATCCTATAAATGGGACCCATAACTATAGTTAATCTCACAAACTCTACAGTGAACCTTATCTACATTCTTTGGATGACAAGAGATCTTTTACAATGAATCATGGATGACTAGTTTTCCTATGGTATTTCACATCAATTGTATTATCATTCTTCATATGGTCTTCTTAAGCACTGTTGTATTCTTTTTGACGAATGTAAATATCTGAATCATCTACATATATTAGTTAATATTTCATTTGCTTATGAGAATTATCACAACATTTTTTAGATTATTGCCTAAACCATGTATTAAAAATATTTGAATATTAATCAATTTTTCTTTGATGGCTTGAGGACATGCCATATTTTTGGTTTGGGGGAGGATCAGAACTGTTTTTTTACTTTCTGAATATTTATAAAGAAACAAGCTTATCTATCTCTGATAAAATGATAGGTATTTTCAGGAATAATGCGAAACAACAGAAGAAGGATTGTCCTAATCATTGACAAATAAAGAGGAATGCAACTTAAAAGATCTAGAAAATCAAAGTTTACAGCATCTTTTGTGCATTAACAGTCTCAGAAATTCCCTCAAAATCAGCTTCAGTCAGCATGAGCAAGCAAATCTTGTACAGACAAAAGTCTATATGAAGGGTTGAATGATGGGTCAAATGTCGATCCGAATGAGGTGACGAACAAGGCAAATGTATAACGATTTGAATGAAGTGCCAAATGAAACCATAGCTTATAATGGCTTTATTAAACATGCCAAGGTGGCCAAATTTGAATATTTGATAAATCTAATTGGCTAATTATGTCAGGAACCAATCAAATGTCAATTTTGCACGTGGTCTCATTCCCTTGTCTATCTCGGCTCCATTAATCGAATGGATTATGTATCATTTTGAATCATTGCATGACTGCCATATGGTTTTAATTATCCTATCATACGACCTGTCATCATATTAATCGAGTTATCATGATCTCTTACGTATAATTTATGTCTATAATTTCATTTCGAGAATTATATTCAACCTGTCCAAAGCTCGGCTTTAAACATGGTTGAAAATATCATAGCCACACGTATTCTATGACGCACGCATTTTTATGTGGAACTCGATTCAATATCTTTGAATGACAAGTGTGATCTATCAAGCATGCCTACGATCAATCAACCACTCAAACGGACTTCAGTTTAAATTGATGGCTGCGTGAATTTCGCTCCATTCCGTTCGTTGTCAAATCTTTTTTGTTGAGTCACGTCCTTTGCATTTTCTTGCGCCTCTTGTATCTATTTGCATCCCCCATCCTCTATCAGCAATTCCAATCTGTCATGAACCTGGAAGTTACCAGTATTTACTTTGCATCCCCGATTTCAAATAGTGTCGTGAGGTATTCCTTCGAGCCGGGTGGGGTCTGTTTCTCCGCCATTTCCAAGGCTATGACTATGAAATGTCACTGCTGTTCGCCAAAGGATTCGATGGCAATATGGAAAAATTTGGCCATCTCACTTTTTCTATGACGGAAGAATCGATCACATTATCCACGAAGCTCCCTAGGGAAGGAGCCCATTGGCATAAACATCTCTTCCTTCCATGGAAGGCTCACAAGTTTGCTTTGAAGACTGAATATCAACATGTCGCTGGAACAAAAAGATTCCACCGGGAGTGGGTCAAGCCAGAATACCTAGATCCCTTAACTATCATCATCCATTTGATCACTTGTGAGGGTAAGTTTACTGTTTTTAAAGTCTGCCATTTTAGATTGCTAACACATTTTGTTAACAATTAGACCCTCAACTTTCCATTCTATTTCCTGAAAAGTTTAGAGAAAAGGTCAAGTTAGGTCAGGAAGAATACTGTTAATCCCTCTGGAAGCCTGTACCATCATTGTCTTATTAAAATCTTAATCATTCACCAGCTGAAAAAGAGAGGGAAAACCTGGGATCGTTTTGTTTTTGAAATACTAAACCCTCATTTGATCGAGAAGCCTATTGCCAAATCCTCTGCTTCTCGAAAACACCATCGTTTCCAAGCTGGTGTTAGTGAGCCTACCCAAGCCTCTACGCATACACAACAAGACACCAAGCATATGCGGTTTGATGAGAATCCCTCAGGAGATGTACACCTTGTCCATCCGTCGCCTTCTCCTGAGCTCACCCTTGGTGATCCTACTTCAGAACCTCCACTCTTTTCAGTACCCACTAAATTCACGAGAACAAACTATGACCAGTTCGTCGACCAGTCTATCATCCAGACTTATGTTCAGCCATCATGTTCAAACAACCAGTCAGACGACCATACCTTTGAAACACCTCTCCTCACATTAGCCAATGTATCTGCTGAATTGTCTAAAGCCCCTGCTGCTGAAAATTCCCTTGCACACAACAAAGACAGAGTTCCTGAAGAACATACGGTTTATCTTGAAACATATTCAAGAAATTTAAGTACTCAAAAGGACCTGGAACATTGCATAGAACAACCGATTCTGAATCAACAGGAAGTGGATAGATTGACTCGAGTGATAGCACGGTTGACAGAACATAATCAAAATTATGTGGAAATAATCTCTGAACTTCAAAAAGAAAACAAGTCACTGCGCACACAGGTAAGAAGCATTGAATGCTTGGTCAATGCCAGAGCAGCGTCCCATACTACTCTCCAGATGAAGTATGATACCTTGAAGGACCAGTTTAGGAAGCTCCAGAAGCTTAAAGCTAAAACCACTTCCTCTTCCAAGTCGAAGGTAGCTGCTACCGCAGCTCAGCCTTCTTCCTGAACTTCTCTGTTTTGCTTAGTGGGACCTGGCATATCTCCGGTTTGGGGGAACGTTGGTGTCCATTTTGTCACTATTTTTTATCATCAAATCTACTCTGAGTGACGTCATTTTCATTATTTTTTCTATGATAAGTTATTCTTTCCGCCATTCAGACCATCAAATAGACCAGGTATGCATATATTCATTTATCATATGAATTTTGGTCAAATATCACTATATTATGATTTATTAATGTTTAAAGTGACATTTCTAGACATGCATGGCATTTAGTTCTTGCTCTACAGGTTGCGGTCTTCAAATGGACCTTCATTCAGACTCAATTTCACGCCAAAGATGCCAGCAGCGTTCAGCCCCGTCGTCCAGCCCGTGAGATCGTTGGTTGGCATATTCCTGGCCATTAAAGATAGAAACAGACACATGGGTTCGGTTAGCCATGTGGTGGGTATGATTGATGAGCCCTGGTTCTAGAAGATTTGTCTCCTTGCCTCCTACGCTCGACAGCACACAGTCTCCCCACGTCAACACTTCAGCATTCTGACTTTCCTGTTCATTTATCCTGATATCATGCGCGCCTATGCACGCCAATGTTCTAGATGAACCTCGTCCTCCCACACTCAATCCTCCAGCACACGCTCTGCCCACGTCGATGCTCCAGTAGCCCTCTCCTCTGTCCATCCAGCTCGCCAGCATACATTCTGCCCACGACTGAAAAAAACAAACACGCAGCTGTTCATGTTGGGTAGGATTGACGTCGTGAAAGCAGGTAGGCGACCTCTGCATTTTCGTGAGCCACCAAGAAGCCGTTTTACAGTCTTAAAGACTGCCTATTATTAGAGCAGTCGACCACTAAAAGGTCGACTTGCTCTCCCCATTGAAAAATTGTATATATAGACCTCTTTGTGACCAAGACGAGTTAGTCCCAAAGTCTCCGAGTCTCTAGAGTTTGTTATATTTTGAGCATTAATTCAATATACTCTAGGATCTTTACTGAGAGAATAACATGTACAGTATATCAATGCATATCAATCATAGCAAGCATGTCAATCATCACAAGAAGCAAAATCATGAGAGACAATAGACACACAGAGTTTCCGTGGGGAAAACCTTAAGGTGAAAAACCCCACAACTTCCTCAGAGATAGATAGAGCAATGATCCAACCAAAGTACAACCAAAGGACACAGAGATAGACTCCTCCTAGTTGTTGATCCTCCTCCTCACATGTGTGCCACTTTCCGAGTGATGGACGTGTGAGTTCTGAAGTGATCCAAATAGAGATCGGGAGATCTCTATTTATACTTGTCCTGACTGCCCAATAATCTTATGGGGCCGACTTGTCTAGCTTATCACAATAACCTCATGTTACATTAATCCGAGCCAACCCCTTACAAGGTGGTCTAATAACCCATCGGCAAGTTAACACACTTGTGACACTTGTCAATACAAATGACGACACTTCCATATAGAGGAATAATACATCTCTATAGAAGTACAATAAATATATATATGAAATACATTCCGAAGTTACATATACATCAACAGAGTTTAGGCAATTGTTAAGCTGCAAACACTGTGTAACTTTCTCAGTTAATGGAAGCTCCTGCATTTTATTATTAATGCTCTGTTGTTGGTGATTAAGTTGATTTAGTTTCCATCTCTGATTGTTGGGAAGGGCCCCTCATCAACCAGAGGTTTTATTTATGTTTTTTTGTACTTTCTTTTCTACAAATAGCTAGTTCATTTTCCAGTTTATATAATTTTTTTTTTTTTTTTTTTTCTGTATATATTATTTTCTTATGTTCCTGTAATCTGTATTTCACTACTAACTTAATTTATGTTTCCAGAACTGATAATGGTCGACCAAGCATAGTATTTTTAGTTTGTTTTCAGTCTTCTACAATTAGATAGTTGTTTTCAGTCTTCTGCAAATTAGATCGTTGTTTAGTTAGTTTATGTTTCAAGCTTAGTTATAATTAGAATTAGTCTATTAGCTTCTCTTTCTATAGCTATAGGTTAAGTTTTATTCATAGCTTAGTTTTGTTTGATTATGTTATAGAAGTAGTTCATCTCTTAGATAATGATTAGAATAGATTGCTTCCTATTATTGCAGCTTCTCAACAGTCTTCTCACTGATTTCTTTGCACTGTAGGTTCATCTGCATTCACCAGCTGACGTTAAGATCATCAAAACTGCCTCTTTCCTTAGTTTAATCCGTTTTCTTCCATCCGGACTGTCATTCGGACAGTCATCCGAATCGTCATTCGGAATTTCATTCTTTCTGCATTGTTTTATGCTTGTTTTGAATTCAGTTTCTTAGGTTCTTTAACTGTAATATTTCTTGCTTTTAATTAGCATATTTAAACATAATTAGGGATTTGCTTTATATTCTATAAGAGTTTTTAATTAAAGTTTGTGATTATTCTTAATCTCCATCTCATTTTCCTTCACTTCGTTTCAACTATTTTCTGAGTTATGTCTTTCATATCTGATTTACTAGAATGTTGTTGCTTTCAGATTTATCAGTCTTATTCGTAGCATAGTTTACTACATGTTTTTAAGGTTTATTTTCAAATTAGAGTTAATAATTTCATTCTCCAAATTATCTTAATTTCGATAGTTTCTTTGTTAAGTATAGGATCAGTTTTTCATTCATCCAGATAATGAAGATGTTCATGAAATAGAATTTAGATGAGAAATAAATATCTTTATCAAGTTTTCTACTTGCTTCTATATAACATATATTTATCAAGTTTTCTACTTGCTTCCAAATTGAATCTAGAAATAAATATCTTTATTAAGTTTTTTACTTGCTTCTAGATTTCATTAGTTTTATGTCATTTTGCTTATGGATAGAAAATAGATCATAATGTTTAAAGTTAACTGTAATTGAACTCTTTGTAGTTTACATCTCTTTGCAGAGATTAGATAAGATTTACTTCCATTTTGTTTTGCTATTACATTTGAAAGTCATTACGATTCATTCACTCCAATTCCTATCACATTTGACATACAACATCAAGGAGAATGGAATTAGAATTAGATGCTTTAGTGTAGTTTTTGAATGCATAAGTAGTTATTGAATTCATTGATAGTTTGTAGTTTTGCTTTGAATTAACATAGTTTTATGTTTATGTCATTTTCCATCAAATTAAGTTATTCCATAGATAGATCTTTAATTTCATTTACAATTGTTTCTAATTCCTAGATTAGAATCTGAAGAATTAATTAAGTAGTTTCCATTCTTATAAAAATAGTTTGCTCTTTAATCAGTAATTGTTCTTTTTCCATTATTTAATCATAGAGTAGAGTAGTATGATTTGATACTATTCTGATCTGTTGGTTTAATTTGATTTAGTTAGTTCATTTGCTATATTTTTCTGAAGTTTGACTCGGTTTTTCATTTTGAAAGATCTTTCGATCTTTTCTTTATTAAACATCTCTAAGGTCTGACAAGCCGAAACTTAGGTGCCATTCTACCTTAGCATATACTGTTCCTTAACTCTAAGATTACCAACCTCGGTTGATAATTAAATATTTAGGTGTTTTCTTTAAGACAGCGCACACACCTCAACAAAAGGTGGGCCCAAACTTCCTCAAGGCATCTTCCCCACTTTGCAAGGCTCTTATCCTACTCTGTCATGGCCTCTTCCCTTCATCTGATCCATAGGGGAAGCATGAACACCAAAGGGGAATTTCTATCTCTTCCCCAAAGCCATGGTTGAACCTTCTTCTCCTCCAGGATCTCCACAAAACCTATCCCTATTCATCAATGGACATATTTACATATAAATAAAACACATGGAGGAAAAACACAGCTGAATTAACCACATTAAGCACACACACAACATGCATCTATTAGCATTTCATCATAGGCATAACAATAACATAATTACAAGAATTACGTTCCCTTAATCAGCTGGATCATTCCATGCATTCATACATAAAAAAAAATTAACCATGTATACAAATTGGCACAATTCAAAGGCAACATGAAACACTTATCTTTAATTAAAACCACCAAGCAAATTGGCTATGGACTGCAACGTTCCAACCGAACCATAGGTCTCTGCCCAACCTGTAGTATTTCAACACTCAGAGACCACCCCTGAGCTGGGGCTATGTATCCACTAAGGAGGGGCAACACAAATTTTCTCACAGCTTGGATTCTCAGTCATTTAAATCATCCAGCACACAGTTGGCTTTGTCAAGCAAGTGGGATACTTGTAAGGAGTTTTCTAGTTCAATGAGCTCATCCAAAGAGCTTTAGGCATAACATAATGGCCTTAGACAGTCTAGGCACCCCCATCACCTCCACTCTCATCCTACTTAAGGTCCCCTTCTCTACTGCATAGTCCCTTGGGTGCCCCTTCCCTCAGTGTTGACCTGGGTAGGTATGGTTGGCTTTGAATGCTAAATCAAGGGTAAATGATCCCACACTGGCTCTACCACATAGTCTAAACCCTCATGGTCTCTTCCCACTCCGATCCGCACTCGGATCCCCCTCAACGTTGCAGTCGAATGGCTCTGTACCGCAACAGGATTTCGCACTATTATATATGGGTTTTCTCATGAACTTATGGGCACCTCATGCCCTCGGATTCTCCCCATGGTTTAGGTCTTTAGATCCCCATCGGATTCCACTTTCCACCCAAATTTTTTGTGCATCTTGGCTCTACAAATCGCGGCCTCCCTCAAGATCACGATTGTGGGTTCCTTCCTCCACTACTGGGTTTGTGTCTTTCCCTAACTGAAGCTAGAATCCCCCCCACAATGCATGGGGATGATATAATACGAATTCCCAGGGGTAGAGTGACTTATGGGACAAGTCAGACAGAGCCCATACCCTGCCTTACGAAATCCAGTGTTTCCCATACTCCATCAGCTTCATAAACAGTTTCTTCACCCACTTCCTGCAGCATAATTAAATGACATCTAGGACAGCCAAAGGTGGGTTTCCTGGGTGACATATGGCAGCTTATGGTTCAATCTCATAAACCCCTCACCTCTCCCTAGTGGATACACATAGCCCTCTCATTTAGTTGCATCCATAGCTAGCCCTTGGTATTTTTATTACATGATATTTACATCATTTTACAATTTCCATGGCTTAATAGCACATGGATCACACAATGTCAAATACTTGCCTCTCAAAGTTGAGCATTCACTAGCAGGGCCTTGGCCTTGAGCTCCACGCTAGGAATCATACATCACTTATGCACAATGTTTACATTAAAATCCAATATATCTTAAGGGTCAAAATGGGGACATCACATTTCCCTCCCCCTTAGAATAACACCATCCTCGGTGTTCCAATACTTAGGAATACATACACAATTTACACATGTCCAAAATTCACAAAAGGTGGCAGGCCTGTCCTGCATTTCATCTTTTACTTTGAGCTTCCAGGACCAATTTCTTTGGATTCCACAGGTTGCT
Organism: Larix kaempferi; assembly: GCA_027924585.1. NCBI lineage: Eukaryota > Viridiplantae > Streptophyta > Pinopsida > Pinales > Pinaceae > Larix > Larix kaempferi. Next base: position 5,255,983 of record BSBM01000805.1, on the reverse strand, counting down.
CCTGTTGGCTTTGACCTTCCATCTCTACAACAATCTCTTTCTTTCCATTACCTTCCAGCTGATCCACAAGTTTGGAAACTTCAATTCTTCTTGTTGTCCTTTGTTGGGAAGTTACGGAGGCAGTGATTTCCTCCACATTCCCAACATTTCAATGGTTGATTTTTTCTTCACCTGCTCCATTTCCCTTGAGTCTTCCAGCCTTGAGCATTTCTTAATGGGATGATTGGATGATTGCCTCTTCATTGACACACTATCCTTTCCAATGTTGATAACTTTCAGAATGCCCTTTACCTCATTTTGCAGACAAATAGAGTCCTTCAAAACCGTGTGGTTCATCTCATTCTGTTGCTTTTGTAGCTTGAGCATCTCCCTAAGATTTTCTTGGGTCTTGGCAATTGTTTGAAGAAGATTTTCAGCCAAATCCAATAGCCTATGGTCTGCTTCCATGGTCAATGTGCATAGTTGTCCACATTTTTCTTACTAGCAACACTTGTATTGTAACAGTTTCAACCAATTGATTTACCTTTCACCTATGAAATTCACCATTGCAATTATTGTTAGGCCAAGCATAACCTAATCATTAAATTCAGTCAATTACTTGCCCAATTTACATGGAAAATTCATGCTTTATCCATGAGACTTCCACACATTTCATGCTTGCCCGACATACACATGAACTCTTTCATGTTCATCCTTTCATATGGGATTAACTAATTCAACGTTCACAATTTATTTCAAGCAAATAAACACAATCAACTTTCATCCATAACACGCATTCAACAATTTTATGTTTCTAAAATGCATCAATCAAAAAGGGAAAGAGAAGAGTAATATTTTCCCCCTCTTAGTCTTGATCCAATCCGGATCCCCACCACCACCGTGGTTCCATGCTCCTTGGTCTCTTTCACTTCAAATGTGAATGATTAACTAGCCTTTCCTTGTTTTGGCGAAGAGGATTCTCATCTAGGGAACCCTTCCCCATTGTTTCCTATAGAACCTTTGCTTTCTAGGACCCACACCAGTCCACTAGCACTATTTCCATGAATACTCACACTAATATTTCTAGGACAGTCACCTGTCCAAATGCATTCCTAGGATTCCTTCAAGGTTCTTGCTTTCAACAATACCTACACTCACACATTGATTCAATTCACATGTCAAGTTCATTTTCATAGGGTTTATCTCTAAACAAGAGTTTAAAAATCATGTACACACATGTATTCATATGAAATAAGCAAGAAGCTGCAAGATAACAAAATACTTATATGTATTAGACATCTTCACATTACTCCACAGGATCCTTCTTTTCTTTACAAGCATTGGATCGCCTGTGGATACAATAACGAATGTTTGGCCAGCACACAGGCTGCTTCATAACATTCAACTCCCCACCAGTGAACCGATTGGATTTACCAAGCATTTATGGTGCCAAACCAGTCCCATACCTGGTTTTCCCTCTCCATTTCCAAGCCAGCACTTCCGTCTAGGTTAACAGGACCAATGGAGGGAAACTGCACCATAAAATTCAATGCTCAACCATTACACAGACTGTATTTACCAAGCATTTATGGGGTCAAACCAGTCCCATACCTTGTTTTCCCTCACAATTTCCAAGCCAACACTTCCGTTTGGGTTAACAGGACTAATGGAAGTAACTACACCATGACCATTTCTAGGTCAAGGGCTCTACTACGGAGCCATAGGAATCTCCACTCGCTCCCTCTAGCCTCGGCACCCACTTCACTTTTCTCCTTAGCACTCATTACCAATTGCATGTGTAATAGTTTCCAACACAAGATGGGTAGGTAAGCTCGTCAGTATTGCTGATATAAAATTGTAACATACTTCATACAAGTTCACTCTCTAGTATTGAAACACCAGGAATGCATCCATTCCTTTAGGGTGTAGTCAATGTTGACAACCACAACACAACACAACACCCAAAAGGTGTGCACCCATTTCCGATGTGATTCATGTAGGCCCTAATCACACTCAAGCAGTCTGAGATAAAACATGCACACTCAATCCATCTGAAATAAAAACACACAATCACACTCAAGCAGTCTGAAATATAAACATTCCCTGGACATTAATTTTAATGATCAGACATGTATAATTTTAACAAGGGTCACAAATTAATTATCTGTTTTGCAGATGTATCTTCTCTTCCTGCAATGTGTCCTCCTTAATCAAGCTCAAATCTAAGTTTACAATTCTGTTCACTGCAGAATTTTGGTTTTTTCAACCATGAGGTCATCCTCATATTGTATGGCTTTTTCAAGTGGTATCACTTTGTCCACTATGGTTTAGGATTACTCCCATAGCATAGATAATAGGCATCCACCTACAACATTCCCTCTTGACACAATTGTGAAGATCCAAACAACCATTAGTACTCATTAACAATTATTAGCAAAATCTCCAATCTGAAAATTTAATCAGCCAAGCACTAGGTGAGTGTCCATGCACATAATCATTTCATTGCTACAACAGTCACTGAAGTGATCTCAGAATTATATTACTCAATAATCCAAACACTAACAGTTTTTACAATCTCAAAGACAATGAGATGCATCTACTTTATGTGCATCCTTATCACCGTAAATTGCAAGATACATTCACATCATATATATACATGAAGTCAAATAAAAATTTCATCATTCATGATTACACAACCATATCATTTCATGCAACTCTGTCCTCCCAACAGAGCATCCTGGTATCCCATCAAGACACAAATACCTTCTTCATTCAATTCTTTCCCCATAGCATATCATGAAAGGATCTTAGAATTTTTAATAATTCTACCATTTCATCTATTATCTAATTTAAATGAAATGTACACCATAGCCATGCATTCACACAATGCATATTAACATATATGCAATCACACATATGCATGCATACTCAACAAGATTTACCTAATATCTTTTAATTGTACATTTACTTAATGCACCCAATTCACTACATCATTGATCTTAAGACATTCTTGTGCCTACACAATTTTATTACCATGGTAAGTTGGACATCCTAGCCAATGCTTCAACACCATACCCATCCATCTCCCCAATCACTTGGTTAACTAATTGGGTGCCTTCCTCCTTCATCTGAACAGCCCATTAGGATTTCTCCCACTCCTTGGTTGTTGGAAAATATATTTCACGATCAATGACCTTGAAAACCCCTTCTCATCCATTCACCATATTTGAAATACCCTTCAACTTGGAAATGAAATTTCACCCAAGGTGGGCCCCATGGGAAAAAACTATTTCTTCCAGCTTTTGAATGTCGGAACTGAATTCCGACATCTCCTTGATTATTTATGATCCCCATAGACCTGCTTAATCCATTTCCTACAATCAAAAGTGTCATTTGGTTGGCTTGTAAAATTTGGCCCGAGGTGAGCCCCACATACAAAACTAGATTTTGGGTAGTGAACCTTTTAGGTGACTTGGCTTCAGAAGAGGATCATTCACACTCTTAAATAGATTAAGTAATTAAGCCTTATCCACATTCTAAGAAATCATTGTGAGCAAGCTGATCATTTGAAAAACTATGGCGCAACCCTGGATAAAGGAATCTTGGAAAAAATTGATGGTCATCCACATAGAAGGGGGATACCTTGGTTTAATTTTTGAATGAAACACATCATGGAATTAAATCCGTGCAATGAATCCATCATTAAGGAAGGACACTTGGACATAAATATGGAGGTCATGAGTCACCATAATCAATTTAATTCAGCACCGTGCAGAGCCCTCGTCTCAGTCATATCAACCTCCCCTCAGATTTGGTAAGTATGGCATTAATCTTTGTCTAATGGGAAGCATGTGGGATATCTATGACAAGATATATTCTCAAAGATCTTTGGATTTTCCATCCGTTTGGCTCATATTTCATTGCGGTTAAGGTGAACAAAATGCAGGGTGTAGTCTTGAAGGTGGTCTTTAGTTGGTTGTAGCTCTTTGGTTCACCTATGTTGGCGGTGAAGGTTTTGTTCGATGTTCTTCGCACTTTTGGTTTCAATTGCATCTTTGGATTGATGGGTTGTTGTGTTTCTTAGAGGGTAATTCTCTCTTTGAGTGTGTCTCAACGACTCTTGGCCTTTTCATCAAGGTTCATGGTGGGTCTGGACTAGTCATGGGTTATGCCCCCCAGATCGGCTTGGAAATTTTGTGATAGCAGTTCAACAGGGTTAACTATGACATCATGGGAAGAAGAATTATGTGGATTTTAGAATTCCATTTGGGATATTAAAGTCTCGATGTGTCATTTGCAATCTTAGATGGAGGGATTGGTGGATGCTATGAGGCATTTATTGTATTAGCTCTCTCTTTTGGATACAGGCATTGATGATATTGAGTACAAGCTCAAATTCCATGAGGGTCAGGTTGACAAATTAGTGGAGGATGTAGACAAGCTGCTTAACATTAATCAAGAAGGCATCTTCTTGAACGACTTCATGGTGGAATCAAAGGCCCCAAAAGAATACTCTGTGTTCCAGCCTGAGAAAGAAATTATAGATTTGGACTCCTCCAAGCAAGCAAGTTGAAGATTCGCCTTAGTTTGGTATTTGACTGGTGTTTTTCATTGTAATTTTCTATGTATTTCTCTTATGTTTTTTTCTTGGGCCAATTTATTCAGCTTTATAGTACCAGAACTTCTATTAATGTTGGGAAAATTTTGGTAGAGTTGTCAAGGGAAGGGGAATTTTGGGAATCTAATTGTAATAGTATTGCTCCCCTCAGATGCAGAGTGAATCTTTTTTTTATTTTTTTATTGATGCTCTCAGCTTTTTAATATAAATCCTTTATCTAATCTTGTTAAAAAAAGGTCTTTACATGATAGCGACATAAGCTTTGAGTTATTTTCTCGAGTAGATATTTGACTTGGAGAAGATACATGGGATACCACTGCCATGTAAAACAATGCAAGTTAACTATTAATTGTTATTTGTATATGAAACAATCCTTGTGATAAAGGAATATCAAAGAATTATAGGAATGCATTAGAATGTCTAGATATTTTTTTCACAACCTTAGGCCCTAACATAAATGGATCGAGACTATGTTCCACAAATCCCCGAGGTTGAAGATTGGTTGGAAAATCATGTAATATGTATGTGGATCGAATATGAGCATATATTTGACTTTCCTGGCACCATGATTTTTTTCAAACCACATCCAAGGCCCTTTGGCAAGGTCTTGGTTTCTACTTAAACATCTTGGTTCCTCTCAATCACAACATATGGTTGATTAGAAAGAATCAGGAGACGCTTCATTTGGGACAAGTTTGAAGAAAATAAGCTATGTTTCACACTTAGATCAAGGGAATTCAAGGCCTTTCTCTATCCAATAAATTGATTGTAAAATCCTTGGAAGGTTCTAAGGCATGGAAGGTTCATGGTTTCAATACATTCATTTTAATATGTCTACTGTAATTGCAAGTCATATATATCATGTAACTATATATTTAGTTGTATTTATGATTTGAACACATTCATTTTAATATATTTTAATATGTCTGGTGTAGTTTCATGTCATATATATCATGTAACTAAATATTTTATTAAGAAAATATGTAGTGCTTTCAATCCCTAGAATAAACATATCAATTACAACAACCATAAAACTTACAACATTCTTACTATGTGTAGCAAGTCAGATCATTCCACCCCAACTCAAAAATTTACAACATTCGATCATGGCAACATTTCAAATACTCATAACAACTTTCGATTCCAAATATTCAACATACCCTATTCGAAAAATCTAGAGGAATGCGTGTTAACGCACATATAAAATGTAATTTAGGACACCAAATGGAAACTAAAACATAAATATAAACGAAATACAACATAGGACATTAACATAATACTTCTATAATAATCACATGGTTATGTTGATTAGATACCACAAGCAAGGTTCCAAGGTTACAAATACTAGCTTATTATCTCTATATAAGACCAATACAAAATGGTACATGATCTCAGCTAATATATAACATATGTCATGAATATCAAAATTACATACTCATTTAGGTTACCTCTTCCTTGGCATCCACTCCCAAAACTCAAGCAAATCTTTGTTGTCGAAACACTCCCTCAATTTGTTTTATGTACCTGGTTAATTATTCTTGCAAGAAGAAGAAGGCCATTGGGATTTTATTAGCTTTCAGAGTTCATCTATCAGCATATCTCGCTAGTAAAACTCAGTATCATCAAGACCCAACACAAGGTATTAAATTCAGCGCAACCAATATACCCATACTATACTTTCTAGAAACCAACATTTGTCTCCCTTCACAAATTATATTCTCACATGCTTAAAAACAATGAAGAGATATTGTATCACAATATCATTCACAAATTAAATATATCAAAGTACAAACATCAACATGTTCTCAATCTACCTAAATTAAGCCTTCAATGGCTCGTTTTCTTATCATCATGTTCACTACAGTAGCCCTTAGTTTGGTGTTTTACTCTACGAATTTCTCACTACATTATTTTATCATATCAACATGTTCTCAATCTACCTGAATTAATCCTTCAATGGCTCTTTTTCTTATCATCATGTTCACTGCATTAGTCCTTAGTTTGATGTCTTACTCTACAAAGTTCTCACTAAATTATTTTAGCAGCAACCTGGAATTGATTGGGATGATATGAGAAAACAAACAACATATTGTGCTCCCAAATTCCTCATAAAATGATAAATTGGTAAAATATTTCATTCAAAACAAAAACCAGTCTATTATAACCAAAACCAAAGTATTTATTTTTCCATGGGCATTAGACAAATTTTGGTATGCAACATGAATCTGCCCCTTATGTATTTGTAGATTGATATAGACTTACCAAGCTACCATAGTAGAGCCTCTACTACCACCTTTCATGATCAGGAAGAAAGATCTCAACCACATACTTAGATGGAGATATTTTTATGCTGGAATGAAGCTAGAGTTCTGATAAAGCCACTATATAATTTCTAGTTGTGAAATTATTCAAATCTCTTTTACTCAAACCATGGTTGAGACAACATTAATCATATTTGAGACTAAAGACAGTCTACCAAATGAGAGATAATTCTCGATGATAATAGGAGGACAAGAATTCTGGCAATCAAGCAAAATACGACTTTTTCCTTGTAGTAACTATTGCACAAAAGGCTGCCCTCTAATGCATGGATAGCTAAACAGACCTACCTAGTGGAACCTATCACGTTTATGCAAATTTAGAAACAGTTCATCATATCTTTTGAGACTGTAAACATGAATTTATTTTAAAGAAGTTATAAAACATGAATAACTAGGAATATGGCTACATTTCTATTGAAGAGATCAAACTAGGGATAGAAATAGGTTGCCACTTTGTTTAAGCTCTATAAATATCCATGTGCAACAGACATCCAATACTAACCTGTGTAATACTAGACATCAAACCCACCATTGTCCATCATCTAATGCTTTAAACCCTTGTCATTAATAACCTTGACACAGAAAAATTAATAAAATTTCAAATAAGTGCAATTATATTTAATTTTAACCTATTGATGTATAGACCTAGGTCATTCTAGTATTCCAATGAAAAACCAATAAAATTTCAAGATGATAATCTAAAAAGTGAATCAATGGTGGTGTGCATATTCTTTGAAAAAAAGGCTAGAGAAAGCCAAGAGAAAACATAAATATCCAAGTTGTAGTGACAGTATAGAAAGCCACTATAATGGCATTACCCATTCAAAGTTGCAGTCTCAAAATTGAAAGACAATTTATACTAGACTTGTCAAGAACTAATTTACATAGATTGAACCACAATAGGAAAATGCAGTGCCTCAAAGCATTTCTTAATCCATGTGCAATACAGCAAGCTTCTAATTCCTACATAAGGATGCAAGCCAAGTTAAAGTGCCCCATTCCTTGTAGAGGAGGTGATCTGTAGACTATACATTGGCATCATAGCTACTATCGCTAACAAAACAAAAACATAGGATGGATCCATGATTTCAACATAGAATGGATCCATGAATTCAACACATTTGAATCTGTCTATTGTAGTTGCATGGCATCTATATCATTTCACTAGAGATTTCATTAAGGAGTCATGGAGTAGTTTCAATAACTAGAGTAAATATCTCAATTACAAGAACTTGACATCATAGTTTTTACAAAATTATGCATATTTGTCACTAGAGATAAACTAAATGGAATGAATAATGGGGGATACAAGTATCCTACAACTATAGTTTATCCATTGGAATTGCCATCATGGGTCGGGGCCATGGAATGACATAAGAAAGGATCTTCCATGTCTTTCTCTCTAAAGAGAATGACAATCCATCATCTTGGAATTGCATTTACAACAACACAAGACCCAGAAAATGAGAGACAAGTAATGGAAATAAAAATTGGGAAGAGATATCCTTCTGAATAAAATTTAGTCTTTTATCTTCCTCTCACATAAGTGTCCTCTTCGAGGAACCTTCACCAGGTTTGGGAGGATAAGTATCATCAACTAAGAACCTTGTGCATGTACACTTATGTGTCCATTTTCTAAGAAACCTTGTGCATGGACAATTAGGTGTCCATTTTCTAACTTGAGGCATATTTTGTATTTCAAAGGATTCTTTATCTAAAATTGAAATATTTTTGAAAGGGGGAAGGAAGAATCTTTAATTCATTGGGGAAGGTCATGGTCCTTATCTTCTCTTGAGCTCCTAGTCCTTCAATATGTTTTCCCTTGATCATTGTGTCAGGTCCCCTCCCATGAACCCAATTCGAGGAAGGGAACATATTACCAAATTCTGGGGCTTTTACATAAACTCAGCCAAATTTCATTAGATTCATACGAATAAAACAAATGTGTGCAGATGCAAATCAAGCAAACAAGCACAGTGGAAATAAACATCATCCACACACATTTCATATGCATTCAGCATATTAATAACACTCATCAATTAAAAGCATTGTAGAGGCAAACACATAGATAGGAAAACACTTATCTTTATTGTGAAATGGTCCCAAACAACTAGCTATGTCACTGCAACGTTCCACCCAACCATAGGTCTCTGCCCATCCTGTATTCTTTCAGTACTCAGAGACCACCCCCGAGCTGGGCATGATTTCTATAAGTAAAAGGGGACACTCAAGCTCATACACAACCAAATACTCATTGCATTTAAGCCAAGCCAGTCCACAGCTGGGTTTATCAGGCTCAATTTGAACCCTCTTCATTTCTGGATGCTTGCACTCAAGCTCAAGCCAAAACAATGGATACCCATAACCCATACCCCAACATACTCTACCTACACACAACAAAACTCAATCATTGGGCATGGATACACGTTTATAACAATGAGATTTAGAAACAAGATGGCCATGGGTTTTCCCCAAATCATTTCCATCTAAAACCGGATTGTGGGATGGGGAAAAACAATCACAGGGAGGAAAACGATTTCTCCCCCAACTATCTAAGCATTCAGCGGCCCAAACGGTCTCTATGGAACCCCCATTTGATTCCCCTTCTTACCCATCGTTATACAACACAAAAACGCCCTTCTCTTAGTTGAGAATGAAGGAAAACACAGAATTTTGATGGAGAAAAATGCCCAACCAGCTCCCAACTCATGAGAGAGCCAAACTGGTTGATGGATAATGGCATGGGGGGGAATTCATGGCTCTTTTCTTGCCCAAGAATCCAAACACGATTTTCCATGAATGGTGGCTTGCCCATACCCGAATTTGGGACAGCCATACCTCTCCATTCCCCAAGGCATTAACTATTTCAACCAACTCTTGGGAGAAATTAATGATTGGGTACCCAAAAGTCAACATGGATAGTTGAGGGTTTTATGGGTTCTCTCATTGACACTTGGCTTGACTTGATTGGTTCAATGGTTTGAATTTTTTCCCTCCCAATTCCTTGTAAAATCATGCCCCCATCTATTGTTGCATTGCATAGCTAGTTGTGGGTATTTCATTAAAATGCATATTTACATGATATTTGCAATTCCATTGTGCCTGGCTAGCACATAAACCATATGTATCACTAAATCAATGGCGGGGCCTTGGCCTTGAGCTCTTCACCACGACTTTATAACAATATTACATCATTTACATTTTAATGCAATGGGGTCAAAATCGGGATATTACAATCCCCTCCCCCTTGGAATAACACCGTCCTCAGTGTTCCAATACTTAGGAATATATACCCACTTTACACATGTCCAAAATTAACAGAATGTGGCAGATCTGTCTTGCGTTTTTACTTTGAACTATTAGGACCAAGTCTTTTAGCTTCCACAAACTGCTCCTGTTGGCTTTGATCTTCCAACTCTGCACATAGGCATTGCTCCACAGCAATCCCTTCCTTTTATTTACCTTCCAGCTGATCTACAAGTCTGGAATTTCATGGATTCTATATTTCTTGCCATCTTAGAAACTATTTGAGGAAGATTTTCAGCCAAAACCCATAGCCTTTAGTCTGCTTCTATGGCCAATGTGCACAACTGGCTCTCACTTTGCTCACTAGCAACACTTGGCTGGTAACAACTGCAATCAATGGCTTTCAGTTTCTCACCTATGAGATTTATCATGGTAATCCCTATTAGGCCAAGCATAACACAATATTAAAATTAGTCAATTATATGCCCAATTGACATGGAAAGTCCATTCTTTACTCATGCGACTTCCACACTTTTCATTCTTTCCAAATATACACATGAACTCATTCATGTTCATCCTTGCACATGGGAATAACTATTTCAACATTCATAATTTATTTCAAGCAAATAAACACAATCTTACTTTAGCCATAACATGCATTCAACAATCCTTTGTTTTTGAAATGCATCAATCAAAAGCGATAAGGAAGAGTAAGAGTTTCCCCCTCTTAGTCTTGTTCCAATCTGGAGCTACACCACCATTGGGGTTTCATGCTCCTTAGCCTCTTTCACTTCAATGTGAATGCTTGACTTGCCCTTTCTTGGCTATGACACTTAGTGTCTAAGGTCTCTCTAAGGATTTTCAACTAGGGAACCCTTCCCCATTGTTTCCTACATAACCTTTGGCTGCTAGGACCCACACATGTCCACTAGCACCATATTTCATTACTGCTCATACTGAGCTCTTTAGGACGGTAACATGTCCACATGCATCCCTATGATTCCTTCATAGTCCTTGCTTCCAACAATACCTATACTCAAACATTGAGTCAATTCACATGTTTAGTTTATTTTCATAGGATTTATCTCTAAACAAGAGTTTGAGAAATCATAACCAAATCATATACACATGTATATTCATAAGCAAGGAGCTGCAAGATAACCAAATACTTATATGTATTGGATGTCTTCACTTTATTCCACAGGCTCCTTCTTCGCTTTATAAGCCTTGGATTTCCCGTGGTTACAATAATGAATGTTGGGCCAGCACGCAGGCTACTCCACAACCATTCGAATAGGAAATGTCAGGCCAGTACGCAAACTGGGATTATCAAGCATCTCATTTTCCAATATGCTAGGCCAGTACTCTGACTGGTTTTATAAAATATTTAAGGAATGTTTGTCCAGCATATGCACTGCTCCACGACATCAAGTAGTTAATTCTCAACCAGTTACTCTCTGGATTTACCGAGCATTTGTAGCGCCCAACCAATTACTATCTAGTTTTACCAAGCATTTGTAGTTCTTTCAGGGTCCTTACTTCCTGCAATGGCCAAGGTTTCCAACAAAAAAACAACAGTGCATTAGCTGGTAGCCCATTAACATGTCTACCTTTTTCATGCAATCATTCTCCTGCATTCACAGCAGCTCATGAAATGGTCTCAGGATAAACAATAGTTCACCATTTTATCTATTATCTAATTGCATTGAAACATATATATATCACAACCATGCATTCACACAATGCATCACAACATGTGCACCCACACATATGCATGCACATTCACAACATGACTGTAAGGCCTTACTTGCTTTGGTTGTTAAACTCACAACCAATATACACAAATGGCATGATATAATTTCATATGAATGCATTGAGGTTTCTAAGAAACTATAGGGTGCAAGGCTCATTTCCTTTACTTACCCACACCTCACCATACTCGGTGGATTTACATTCACATTCAGGCACTCAGTACCACATGCAACCCAAATCAACATAGTTTTAACATAGTTGAAGGGATATTACCAAATCCTCTTTCAACATTCATGCAATTAAGCACAAATAAAAATTACCTGCATGGTTGTCATTAACATCGCTTGATGTTACCTGATCAGTTGGCTTCTTACCAAGGCTTCACAGTCCTTTTTCCAACCTCATGATCATAGATTTGTTGTCCCGAACTTTCTTCATAAGGTTGTTGGTCATATGCAACAATCATCATCCACATCCTTAGCCATGCTTCGATTGTCTTTGTTCCTACAACCAATGCGAACACAACTAATTTTTAGCAACCACCATAATTATCTTAAGTGGCTCATTGCATATGTAAAACCTCACTATTTTACCAATATGCAATATCATATACATGCACAAAATTTTCACATGCACTGTGTAATGTCTACTAATATTCCAACTAGTGCATATTTATTTCATCTATCTAATCTCTTGCATTTTCAGTCATGCTTCTATGGTCTGATTCCTAGACCCATTATCAACAACACTAATTGCCATCAACCATAGGCACTACCATTAATGGGATATTGCATGTGTAACTTCACTACCTTTACCCATATGCAACATCATGCTCATGCAAAAGCAATTCATATACACTATGCAATGACCTTTTAATTAGACCCACTAATTCATATGCATTTAATCTACTACTCTCTTGCATTTTCTGGCATCTCTATGCCATAATTTATATGCATGAAAACTTCAGAATTATAAATACAATAGAAAGAGGGTAGTGCAAGGATTCTCCCTTCTAATTCCCCATCATGACATGGAGCTCCTCCTCCACATCACAGTTGATCATTTTCTTGGATTCCCTACCAAGCACGCAAGGATTCATTAGTTGTGATTTCTCACCAAATAGCAATTCAATACATATACATATGTAAAACATTCCTACTTGCTATTTTCCAAGCATACAGAATGCATTTCATACATTCAACGACTGTCTCCGGGGGACGACGGGGGTCAAGGGGGCTTGCCCCCTTGTGGCTTCCCGGCGCCACTTCCTGGCAAGTCGAGGGAAGAGCCCTCGGTTTTTTTTTTTAATTTTACTTAATGATCACTGCTGAGCATGAAGCATACTTACCTCTGCAAGTTGCCTGATTTGGCCCATTAGGCCCAATGTTGTAGACTACGCTATGATACCAATCTGTCAGGTCCCCTCCCATGAACCCAATTCGAGGAAGGGAACATGATACCAAATTCTGGGGCTTTTACATAAACTCATCCAAATTTCATTAGATTCATACGAATAAAACAAATGTGTGTAGACGCAAATCAAGAAAACAAGCACAGCAGAAATAAACCTCATCCATACACATTTCATATGAATTCAGCATATCAATAACAATCATCAATTAAAAGCATTGCAGAGGCAAACACATAGATAGAAAAACACTTATCTTTATTGTGAAATGGTCCCAAGCAACTATCTATGTCGCTGCAACGTTCCACCCAACCATAGGTCTCTTCCCAGCCTATATTCTTTCATAACTCAGAGACCACCCCCGAGCTGGGCATGATTTCTACAAGGAAAATGGGACACTCAAGCTCATACACAGCCAAATACTCATTGCATTTAAGCCAAGCCAGACCACAGCTGGGTTTATCAAGCTAAATCTGAACCCTCTTCATTTCTGGATGCTTGCACTCAAGCTCAAGCCAAAACAATGGATACCCATAACCCACACCCCAACATACTCTACCTACACACAGCAAAACTCAATCATTGGGCATGGATACACGTTTTTAACAATGGGATTTAGAAACAAGATGGCCATGGGTTTTCCCTAAATCATTTCTAGCCAAAACCGGATTGTGGGATGGGGAAAAACAATCATAGGGAGGAAAACGATTTCTCCCCCAACTATCTAAGCATTCAGTGGCCCAAACGGTCTCTATGGAACCCCCATTTGATTCCCCTTCTTCCCCACTGTTATACAACACAAAAACACCCTTCTCCTAGCTGAGAATGAAGGAAAACACAAAAATTTGATGGAGAAAAACGCCCAGCCAGCTCCCAACTCATGGGAGATCCAAACTGGTTGATGGATAGCATGGGGGGGAATTCATGGCTCTTTTCTTGCCCAAGAATCCAAACATGATTTTCCATGAAGGTGGCTTTCCCATACCCAAATTTGGGACATCCATACCTCTCCATTCCCCAAGGCATTAACTATTTCAACCAACTCTTGGGAGAAATGAATGATTGGATACCCAAAAGTCAACATGGGTAGTTGAGGGTTTTATGGGTTCTCTCATTGACACTTGGCTTGACTTGATTGGTTCAATGCTTTGAATTTTTTCCCTCCCAATTCCTTGTAAAATCATGCCCCTGCTCTTGTTGCATTGCATAGATAGTTGTGGGTATTTCATTAAAATGCATATTTACATGATATTTGCAATTCCATTGTGCTTGGCTAGCACATAAACCATATGCATCACTAAATCGATGGCGGGGCCTTGGCCTTGAGCTCCTCACCACGATTTTATAACAATATTACATCATTTACATTTTAATGCAATGGGGTCAAAATCGGGATATTACACATTGCATGCCACATATGTCAATTTTATTTAGAAACATTCACACCATTATCATATTAGTCCCTTCCTTTAGTCTTGCAAGGACTATAGTAATTGCTATGCCAATTTTCTTCTTTCATTGCAGATAAACCAATGTTGTTTATCCTAGATAATTTTCACTAATAAAATGCTTTGAAGTCTTATTTGGCCTCATATTGAGGAAAATAAATGTTATATTGTTTAAAACTATTTTGAAAATCTACAAATTGGTTCTATTGTCAATCAAATGATGAGAAGTTGAACTAATAACATCTCAAACTTTAACATTAGTTCTATTTTTTATGTAACATTTTATTTAGTCCCTAGCATGCAAGCAGCGAGGAATTAATATAAGCTCAAGTTGCCACATGTTTGGACAAGCTACCACACGTCTAGAGAAGCTACTCCACATGTCTACACAAGCTTCCACATGTCTCAAGCTGAAAAGACATATTTTGTACCGCCTCTTTTTGAGCTCTTACTTCCAATATAATAACCTAGGAGATGTGGAACAAACTCGAATTAATGTCAGAACCTAAGCCAAAACTCGCGAACATAAGAAAAATAATAAGAAGACCCACACCCCATCCTGGTCTTAGTTCTTGGTGCATTCTCTATAAATATGTTTAGATTATTCCTGTGCAGATTCAAATTCAAAGCTTAATTCACACATCTACACAAGCGTCCACATATCGCAAGTCGAAAAGAGAGATTGTGTGCCACCTCTTTTCGATCTCTCACTGCCAATAGAATAATCCAGAAGATGCATAATAGACTCGAATTAATGTGAGAACCCGAGCCAAAATTCGTGGACCAAAGAAAAATAATAAGAAGACCCACACTCCAACCAAGTCTTGGTGCTTGGTGCATTATCAGAAAACATGTTCATATTATTCTTTTGCATATTCAAATTCAAATCCTAGTTCATATTATTCATGTAGAGATTCATATTCAAATCCCACAAGGACAAATTCAAATTTATATCCAAACAAATAAATAGTAAGTGTAGCAGCACAATGTTTGTGTGTATACTTAAAACAATATACAATAAATGTACATTAAATTTTCTAATCAAATATTAGTTTGAGAAGCAAGTGTTCACTTTTTAACTACTATTCATTAAGACATTATACTTTTTCCACATACTAATAGCTGGAGTCGAAATGTACTTCTACAACAAAAACAACATTAATATAAAAACAAAAAATAGTAGCACTAGTAGCAATATCAATAGCATCAACATCAACACCATGAGCACCCACAATAGTAGCATCATCGATCACTATATTAACAACAAAGAAACCATGAACTTATCAATGTCAACAGTTAGCTAGAATGATAGAACTCACATCAATGACATCATCAACGTCATTGGCATTGCATTTATGTACAAGCTTCAAATCTTGGCAGAATAAAGTGAGTGTCAAAAGACTGTTGTGCCCATCTTTCCCAGAAGATGAACATAAGGCGTGCAGTCAATTTCTCGCCAAAGGCGTCAATGTCATTTGACCTTAAGATAAAGTAATAAATACATCTTTCCAATTGTAATAGGGTAGTGAAAATATGCATTGTGCACCATCCTATAAGGCATTCAAAGTCTACCAATACAAAGTATTGTAAGCCCATTTATAAGGTGGACCATTTGAGGCAGTTTCACCAGTGGCTTTCTTGCGCCCATTCAAAATTAGTTTTAAATGCTTCCTTGTATTGCTTATGCTTTTGTCTCTACATCTACAAGATGTAGTCCCCCATAGTCAACTCGCATTAGATCTCCTTTCATCATGGATTTGAAACTAGAATCATGGACATAGACTAACAATTAACTCATGCTACTACCTAATACATGTATCCTTACTCGGAACCCAAACAAACCCTAGATATTCAGGTGAAAACACTTACCTACTCGTACAACTTGTAAGCCACTTGGTCTTATCTCTTGATCGAATAAAGCATCTTGAATGGATTCTTCAACGACTATTTCTTGAATAGATGAAAATGTTTAAATGGATTAGTTTCCATAGAAATATTGAATGCGATTTTTTGTCGTTGATGGTATCGCTTGGCTAACTCAGTATGCTACAAGATCTCAATCTCAATTTGTGAGCTATGCATGAGATGGTGTGTCTTTCTCATGCGAATGTGGCACACATCAAATGCAAAGTTGCACTCATTTTGATTGATTATTTTCCCAAAATCCTTCCTGCATTATTTATATTAATAATAAAGGTGGTTTTTTCAAATCCAATTTGAATCCATCTTTGTCCCTTATATAATTTGTTGCACTCTCGCACCCATATTGAGAAGAACCACCTGACTGGATAACAATATACTACCATTATAATGTCTCAATGGTAAGCATGGAGATATTTTGTGGAGAAACTTGCAAGTATAGTTTGGGGGGGAGGAGTACCTCATTTATCATGTAAATGCACACTAGATGTTTCAAAACATAAGCCACTTGGCTATCCAACGCAACCAATTGTTATACATCCAATGTTTTAATTCAAAACACAAAATTTGAACCTATTTCTAAAACCCAATTCAAACTTGTTATCCCTTTGGACATATGCAATTTGGACTCATAATGAAGACACCCTATGTAATGGTATTTCTCGTAGCCTATAATGTACCCAAACCCAGGTCTAGCCACACTAACTCAAAAGTGACTAGTTTTGGCTAGAAGTTTAAATTTAAGACTCAAACACCTTTAGATATCTATGAATTATTCAAGGAGTGATTTTAGGGTCTGCTACAGAGTAAGGACATCCTACAGCATTCTTATACAGACACCCAACTTTGACAGCTGCACATTTTATGGGTACATCACGACTGGGTGGACTCTGTTGGCTAAACCAAAGGATTCAAGGCAATGGCCCCAGGATTTATGTGGAAACCAACAAATTCTGGTACATAATTGGAAGTGGCTAGTCTGTAACTACCCCAACCTGCTATGGAAATACTCAGTTTGACAATTGGACTTAATTTGACAAAGTTCGGAAGCTAGGAGAAAAAATGAGAATTCAAGATAACTCAACTAGGTGATTTCCAAACGGTTCCAAATAACACTGGAAGGTCACGAATTTATGAAAAAATGATTGAGATGGGTTCAATTGAACCTTAAATACCTGCAAAAACTTACATAATGTGATTTGGAGGTGTGGAAGTCAATTTATTACAGTAATTATGAAAACTAGTCAGATTTTGCATTAAATCGAGCATAAGAGTAAATATTCATTAAAGAGAGAGATAGAATTGCATAACAAGAAGAAAAATCATTACACTAATTGGAACAGGGAATAATTTACATTATAGGTTGTAGTTATATTATAAAATACCCATGAAATCACCATCCTCCATCAATAACATGGACAAATACAAAACTCTATAGAAAACACTCTAAAACTGTTGGAACAATAGCATAATTGACTGGAAGTGGAATGGACCTGCAAATTACATGAGAAGCCTGCAATTATCTTCAGTGAGAAAGGATGGATACCTTCCTCCTGAATCTTTAGTTGAATCCTCAACTAGTATGGTGAACAGAAGGGGCACATCTCCCAACTGGTTACAAGGGGCACCTCTGCCAAGTATCGAAAAGCTCAAATCTCTTCAACACAATGAAAAAATTGAAAAAAATGTGAATGGGTGCGCTCATCCTCTTTTTATAATTTATGGTGTCTTCTTTGATAAGATGCATTTCCTATGGACCACTAGCCTCATCCATTGTTCCCTCACTAGCTAAAATTAGGACTTGCCGATTTATGTAACTGTTTCCTTGCTTTCTTTCCTTTCCTGCTTTAGGATGCTTTTCCTGCTTTTGGAAACTTTTTTTCCTTTATTTGCTGTTGCTTTCATGTTTTTCAATGCTTTCCAGCTTTTCAGTTGTTTTCTTTCTTTTCACTGCTTTTCTTCCATATTCCTTTGTGGAAGACAACTCATAGGGGTCCACCTAATCTCCTATGCACCCTCCTCGGCCACCTAGGAATTCTCAACTCATCAAACAATTAATTAATAATTAAATATTCACAACTATGGACTACGTCAGTTCTCCATATTTTAATTTAATTATACAAGATAACTATAGACGAAAATTAATCCCTAACTAATTTATTTAATTTCCGCTTGAACCCATGGGGATTGAATAAGTTAGAGGGATGACCATGGAGCCTCTAAGAAGGAGACATTCGTAGCAGTTGCATTCACAATAGTTGCATTCAATGTGCTATGCATTCACAAATGTTGCATTCCATGTGTTATGCATGCAATCAGAGGTATGACTAATGTAGAGCCTCTCTCTTTAATACTTTACTTAAATGTGATACATGGAAGCTAATTTCATGAGCTATATATTTTTGTAACAACATGTTTTTTGTAAATTTCAAATCCTTTTTGTTGTTATAATAAACCACGTGAGTTTGAGCATTTTAAAAAGGTTGAAATTACTTATAGACTTTAATTTAGTGCCACGAGACTTGAGAACCGTAATTTTGTGGTGTTAGGTGTGTACCTAATCCTTTTCTTGTGTGGTTCCATGTCTTTAAGGATATAGCTACGTAGTTGAGATAGCCATTTGCAACTAATCATGGTCTTATTGATTAAACCGCTATGAATCCTCATATGTATTCTAGGTGCGATGGGTACAAATATTTTGATATAGGTGATCCTAGGAGCGCAAAACGAAAACCTAAGAGAGGTATTGAGAAAGAAAACATTAGAGCACATATAAACAAATCTCATTGGTATGATTTATTCAAATCAACACCTTTTATCTATTGAGCAAGTGCTCGGATTTTTTATCAATCAATCTCTTTTCAATCAACACCTTTTATAAAACTAATTCTTTGAGATAATCTTTGAATAACCGGACACTATATCTGTGTTTGGCCTTAAGAAACCACAATTTTGGAAGGTCCTTAGGTCTCATAACCAATCCCAAGTCCTAAAACAAAGACCTAGAAATCAAGCACCTCCAAAAAAAACCTACCTCTTTTCTCGACTAGAACTTATATAATGCTACTCTGCCTTGATCAACCTACAAATAATCATGTTTTCCAGTTATCAATAGTATTAAGTTCATAAAAAGTATGCTTTATTTTATCGTTCTTTAGATTGAGAACTAGTCTCTATTTGAAAAATACCCACTTGCATATCCCCTATATTCATATTATATAAAAGACCTAGAGCTATAAGCTTACTAGATTTTGATTTATCCATTCAAATAAGCAATTCCACCAGTTATACTACACACAGACACACACACATATTTTCAGTTCATAGAAACCAGTTTCATAGCCCATTCTAGCCAAATTAAGTGACATTTTTTTTATGTTCCCAAGTCCTATTCTTTTGCCAATCCTATTCATTCAATGTTTTCATAATATCTTCCATCTCGGTACTAACATATTAGTCACCAAATCAAATATCATTCAATAGATTCCCTTATGAAACTTGTGTCTACGATTGCAATAATAGGCGATGCAAATCCTCTATTGGTATTGTAAATGAACAATGTAAACAAGCAAGCATTCTCTTTGAGAAGCATGACCAATAAGCCACAGAGTAGCATTTATATAGCAAACAATTGTGGCTTGAAGTCATGGTTGCATGTCTTCAATACCCTTGACCTTCTATCAAGATATAAA
Organism: Larix kaempferi; assembly: GCA_027924585.1. Classification (NCBI taxonomy): domain Eukaryota; kingdom Viridiplantae; phylum Streptophyta; class Pinopsida; order Pinales; family Pinaceae; genus Larix; species Larix kaempferi. The sequence goes on along the minus strand of BSBM01000805.1, from coordinate 5,235,599 downwards.
CTACACATATACATTAATTTACACATACACGTATCCAAATGCAAGGTCGTGGGAAAGTAGAGTGTTTCAAGGCACTAAATCAAGCACTACAAAACTGCGTGAGTTCATTTATCATGTCTCTAATATTTTTTTTGTTTATTTAAAGTTTAACATGGTTGTTTTTCAACTCCAACTATAGTGAAATTCTAGAAACGTTGACATAAAGTTTAACAAAGTTTCAACGTAGGAATATCTTGAGAAATAAAGTAAAAAAATTCAATATGATCGTGATTTGGACAAAAGGTTCCAGGGGAAAAATCAATTATAAGACATGTAAAAGAATAGAGAAATTCGGAGTACAAACTGACAGAGAAATATGAGTCCTTACAAATCAAGAAGTAGAAGTATATATATGATTTTATGAGTTAAAATATCACTTACAATTTGTTTTAATCTTTGAAATAAGAGATATTAGAGATCTAGAATGTTTACTTCTTGAAAAAAAGAGTTACTTTATTCTTGATAAGAGGGGAAGGAACAATGTTTTTTTCATATATTCTCTTTTTATTTCTAAACAAAGAAAATTTATCATTTCAGAAATAAAAAGATTATGCATAGAATTTTTTTCATTTTGAGAATATTTGAAATTTTGATTAGTTTGTTTGATATTGGATGTTGGGATTTTACTCTTTAAGAAAGCGAAAATAGTTACTAACCTCAATGAATCAAAAGTAATGAATGATAGTGACAAAAGCAAATTGTGTTTTTTTATTCCAAGTGGTTGATTTTCAAAACAAAAAGGGATAAAAAGAAGGTTTTAATCAACATGGATTGTTGTCCAAGTAATTCAGGAATTTGGGAATTTTAATAATTGGGAGTTTGCAAATTCAAGGAATTCAGAAACTTGGGAAATTAGAATAATTTAGGAGTTTGAATAATTCAAGGAATTTGGGAGCTTGAGAATTCAAAATAATTTGGGAATTTGAAAATTCGAGGAATTCAAAAACTAAGGAATCTAGCCTGATTAGGAAATTCATGAATTCTACCTTATAAGGGTGAAGAGATAGCATGATAGAGTACCTATAAGTTTTCATAGTGTAGAGGATAGAAACTGCTTAACTAATAATTTTTCATTTTATATTTCTATTGTACTTCTTGATATGTAGCATTGAGAGGAAGTGTTGGAGTATAATGTTTCAATTGTGGTTATAATCTAATGTAAAATTCACGTTCATAGAAGTGACTAATAAATTGAGAATTAGGTGTTATTAAATAAAGTAGTTGCATTATAACGGTAGCGCAACTACCAAGTCAATGACATAAAAGGAGACCAATCCCATTGTAATAAATGATTTTTTTACGTGAGTCTATTTTATCATGTTTCCAATATTTTTTGTGTATTGAAAAGTTGAACACAAGAGTTAACCAGGAAACACAAGAATAACATGTAGGTATATAGTAAAGATTATTTAAATTATTATTGGATCATTAATGACCATGATGGCATTCATTATTCAATGGCTCCATTATAGGATTGCACCCATGAGGGGAAAGCATGTAACTTTTTAGAGGATTAGAATCTTAGTGAGAGAAATAAAAACACCTTGCTTTCATCGACCTGAAAAACCCTTTGCGACTAAAAATATATTCAAGAATTAAGAGATATTTGTTTAAGTGAACTAAAATGGTTGTGCGCTTTATTCTTAAAATTGACCCTAAACTTAAAAAAAAATGTACACAAAGAAATCTGTGTTTTACATAACAACATATCCTACATCTCAACTTCCATTTTTGGTGGTGTAAATACTAATCTAGCCGATCATGCAAGAAAATATTCTTCAAAAAGGAACCCTCATACTAGTATTCGAAAGAGATGAGTTATTAGTGTTACAACATTGTTTGACAATGCAAATAACAAATAAATTATAGGCCTCATAATAGCCCTTTTTGTAAGCATAGAGTAGTGAATGTAGCACACACTAATTTCTTTAATGGCATGCTAGGAGTTACAAGTCCCTATGAGAAATATCGTGTTCCTTCTAAAACAATAGAAAGGAGCATCTAAAGTAACTGGTGAAAGGAGTGTTACTCAATTATCATGGATGGGTGGATTTTTCTTTCAAAAATTTAAAGTTAAAAAAAAATGGAATTTCTATTTAAAATAATAACGAAAATAATATTGGATTCTATGTAAAATTTATATTTGATCGAGCTCTGTAAATTTTGATACGAAAACAAAAATCAAGAATCAAGGTTTGAATCCATTTAAGCAACCCTCGTAACGGCGATAGGAAAAGGGATTGTTGCTCCCTCCTTCAAGGAGATTCTATATAGATCAAGTGTAAGGTGAGATCCACAACCCCAACATCATTTGGTAGAGAAAGGGAAACCACAATTAGGTCCAAATTTTTTACCCTTATCTAATGAGCAACACACAAAACTAGCAATGCGAAGGGCAGGGAAAACCCCAACCCAGGAACCAAAAAAATAAAACATCCCAGTTGTTTTATTTCGTCATTTTTTGTGTATACATTTACTTGACAAACAATTTGTTCATATTACTTATAATCATATACCAAGAAATCAAAACACAATCACTTATGCATATGCTAATTCTATTCTAGATTGGCATTTGTATCATTTATAACACAATTAAAACATTATGTACATAGCCTGCATTTTTATTTTAGACAATGTACATAAGTATGCCAAAATGAAAAGTTTGTGGATATAGATAGATAGATAGATAGATAATTAAAAATTTTATACATCCACAAAATATATGGGTCTAATCATGTCCAAAACAGGTGATATCAACACCATACATACAATCAAAAGTACTCCTAAGGGTCACATAAACCCTGACCCCTACGGTAGTACATGACCATAGTGACCACCCTCCTGATAATATGGATCCAAGCTCTAATTACTCCGACTATCTGTTGCTTCACTATCTCTGGTATATCTGTAATGTACCAATCAGCTTTGATTGTGCATTAACTTACTCTTCAACAAGACTTAAGGAAAAACGGTGAAAAATAGTGCCTTGAATGGCTGAGGAAGAATTAAAAACATCAATTGAATTTAAAATATAAGTTTGGGTTCACACCATCAAGTTTGAGGAATTTTTTATGAGGTTTCAAAGACAAGCAAGCAAAATTGTCTCTCGGGACTACACAACTAGTTCAACTTCGGGATTTCCCAAACAGGGGGAGAAGGATTCTAATTCTACGTCTAGGGACGATACGTGATGGGATTGTATCGTCCCTAGGCATGAGACTTGTCTTAAAAGGATCACAGATTGTACCGTCCCTAGACATGAGACTTGTCTTAAAAGGATCACGGATTGTCTTGTCCCTAGACATGAGACTTGTCTTAAAAGGATCACGGATTGTATCATCCCTAGACATGAGACTTGTCTTAAAAAGATCACAGATTGTATCGTCCCTAGACATGAGACTTTTCTTAAAAGGATCACGGATTGTATCATCCCTAGACATGAGACTTATCTTAAAAGGATCACGGATTGTATCGTCCCTAGACATGAGACTTGTCTTAAAAGGATCACGGATTGCATCATCCATAGACATGAGACTTGTCTTAAATTGATAAGGATTGATCATCCTGGAAATAGATATGGATTGCATCGTCCATAGACATGAGACTTGTCTTAAATTGATAAGGATTGATCATCCTGGAAATAGATCTGGATTGCATCGTCCATAGACATGAGACTTGTCTTAAATTGATAAGGATTGATCATCCTGGAAATAGATCTGGATTGCATCGTCCATAGACATGAGACTTGTCTTAAATTAATAAGGATTGTTTATCCTGGAAGTAGATCTGGATTGTATTGTCCATAGACATGAGAGATGTCTTAAAGTGAGAGGGATTGATCATCCCGTAATTGGATCATGTGTGTTGCAGGGTATGCTGATATGATGTTGTTGATCTAGAGATCCAAATGATGCTATTGATAGAGAGATCCAGATGATGTTGTTGATATAGAGATCCAGATGTTGTTGTTGATAGAGAGAGCCAGATGATGTTGTTGATCGAGAGATCCAGATGATGATGTTGATCTAGAGATCCAGATGTTGTTGTTGATAGAGAGATCCAGATGATGTTGTTGATAGAGAGATCCAGATGATGCTATTGATCTAGAGATCCATATGATGATGATCGAGATGATTGAGATGATGATACTGTTGATCGTGATGATCCAGATGATGTTGATCGAGATGATCCAAATTGTTGTAGCTATTCGGATGTTGTAGAAGATGAAGACTCAATACTGAAGATGTTTCAGTATTGAATATGTAAAGATGTTCCAGTAACTGGTTGAGTTACTGATGATGTATGAAGAAATCTTCCAATGATTTATAGATGTATCATGTATCATGACTCCTTGCTCCTGCAGATGTTGTTATAATATCCTTCTCGTTAAGGGGGAGTGTTGAAATATTGTAACTTCTAAGAATATTATATTTGTACTTTATTATTCCGGAGATGTTTCATTCCTCCGTGAAGACCTTATTGTATATCCGGAGATGTTTTATTCCTCCGTGAGGTATGTGGTAACTTGGGTTATTAGACTTCCATAGTGGGGGGCAGCCTTGTATGAGTCATGTGGGTTAAAGGGTTAGTAGACCATCCTAGTGGGGTCAGCCCTGTCACATTATGTTAAGTAGTTAAGTTGGGGCCGACCTAGTTAGTGTAAAAGTCAAGTCAGAGTTGTGTATAAATAGAGGAGGTGTGTTCCTCATTTAACACACATTACACTCACTTGTGATTAGCGCATAAGTGAGAGAAAGATCTGCTATGGAGGAGAAGGAGATCATGTTTAGGGTTTACATATTTGTATTTGCTGGTCATCTATATTGAGGAAGCTTTGCTGGGTTTTCTACCCCATGAGGGTTTCCCAGGATAAATCTGTGTCTCTTGTGTTTATGTTGTGCTTGTTATTCTTTCAGTGATCCTGTATATGCTATTGTTGTGAAATGGAATGTAATGCTAATATTTTTTGTCTTAGCATATTGAATCTTAACATGGTATTCCTTTGCAACTGCTGGGAGGGATGTGGTGCTATCCTTGAATCAACTGGAGCGAATGTGGGAGCCTTTTGCTCCTCTTCAGGAACCATCAAGAAGAAATTATTGACCCAAACTTCCCCTTCAATTGACATGGAACAAGTAGAAGGAATTGATGTAGGATCATGGACCAAAAACTCATCACTGCAAACCTAATCCATCAAGCTAATGGATGCATCAACTCCATTAAAGGCTGGTCCATCACACAACATCTCTTATGAATCCTCAATGGAGGAATGACTCACTCTAGGAAGAAGCTCAGTTTCACTCTGGAAGATAGTATGTGCTTGGAACTCATCATCGACATCCAAAAACTCCTCAAACACATGTTGGTCATTATGCACCTCATGAACCACCATCTCATGAGGTTCCTCCATACAAATATGGTTCTCATCAACCGAAAGAGAATGGTTGATTGGAATGTAGGAGGGAATGTGTGATCTCTGCAACTCTTGGTGAAATTGTTCTATCTCCATCTTGGAATCTAAGAGGGCAGTTTGAGTGATTCTCAAAGAATATTGGGTGGCCATCAACTCATCATTGAGATTGCAAATATACTCATCATCCTTCAAGGATGCTCCCTGCAACATATGAACAAGCTCATACAAGTAATCCCTGTCAGAAAGCATAAGTGAAAATTTACCTTGGAGTGTAGTCATTTCTTTCAAGATCTTCTCCATGGCTTGAAGAAAACATGAATCTTCCAATGAAGCAAATCTCCAACAAGACTGTGATACTGAAACATGTGTGTCATGGAGAATGTGTAATGCCTCCTTGATCTCCCTATTAAGGAATTTTTTCCTTATGCACATGCACTCTATTATGATCTTCATCTTCACTAGGCCCATAAGAAATGCAAGGGGACTTGGTTTGACATGTCCCCAATCAAAGGAACTCTTGATGTCCTTTTCCTTTACCTCTTGAAAATTTTCAAATGCTTGTAATGAAATATATTGATGGATTGCACATCCATCATCAATTTAGCCGTATGCTTCTTTTCCTTGTTAGGTGGTCTATCCGGTGGGAGACCTTCCAATCCCTTCTCATGCATTCGTAGAAAATTCCAACTCCTTCAAAATGATAAGACATGTTCATGGATTTTCCTTGAATGGTCATGATGCAATTTGAAGCCCTCTCAATGTACTCATACCTCCTAAAATATCTCAAGTTATAAACTTGGTAGTGCAAAATAGGCTCCCGAATGGATAGCATCCATTGAACTCCAAACTTTCTACCATATACTCCCACCAAAATGGTGAATGGAAATACTTCATTGTTGGCTGATCCAATAATCATGCACGCATATACTCTCTTCATTTTCATATCTGAACGCTCCTCATGCATATGCCATGCATGTGGATTTTCTTGTTCACTAGGGGGATCTTTGAGAGTCATGTCAATTTTCCTTCTTCCAAAGTATGCATCGTGCAAGTCTCATGCACCCTTGGATCTCCATTTCCACTATGTAATTATATATCCAATCCTCGTACAAACAAGTTCCTTTGCTTGTAGATATTAATGGTATGTCATTCTTTGGCATCAAGACAAGTGCTTGGTCCACATCCTCCACATCATCCCTCTCCTTACACACAAGCAACTCTGAATCTCATTCATGCACATGTATATCTTCATGCTCCATCAACTTAAGAAACTCCCCCCTCTGCTCAGGAATGCATTTGGACATGTGTTCAAGCTCATGCTCCATGCAAGATGGAAAATGTGACATGATCAACTCCTCATCAAGCTGACCTTCCTCCTCCAAATCTGATCCATGGGTCATCTAATATTCCTCTTCAAAATCTCCTTCATCTTTGTCCTCTTCAAACCCCCATCATCATTTGAGGTTCTTTCTCTTCATCTTGTTTCCATTTGGCCTTCTTTCGTATGAGGATTCATTGGAGCAAGTGCTCGGATTTTTTATCAATCAATCAATCTCTTTTCAATCAACACCTTTTATAAAAATAATTCTTTGAGATAATATTTGAATAACCGAACACTCTATCTATGTTAGGCCTTGAGAAAGCACAATTTTGCAAAGTCCTCGGGTCTCATAACCAATCCCAAGTCCTAAAACAAAGACCTGGAAATCAAGCACCTCCAAAAAAAACTGCTTCTTTTCTCGACTAGCACTTATATAATGCTACTCTGCTTTGATCAACCTACAAATAATCATGTTTTCTTGTTATCAATCATACTAAGTTCATAAAAAGTATGTTTTCTTTTATCGTTCTCTAGATTGAGAACCAATCTCTATTCGAAAATACCCACTTGCATATCCCCTATATTCATATTATATAAAAGACCTAGAGCTATAAACTTACTAGGTTTTGATTTATCCATTCAAATAAGCAATTCCACCAGTTATACTACACACAGACACACACACATATTTTCAGTTCATAGAAACCAGTTTCATAGCCCATTCTAGCCAAATTAAGTGACAATTTTTCATGTTCCCAAGTCCTATTCTTTTGCAAATCCTATTCATTCAATGTTTTCATAATATCTTCTATCTCGATACTAACATATTAGTCACCAAATCAAATATCATTCAATAGATTCCCTTATGAAACTTGCATCTACGATTGCAATAATAAGTGATGCAAATCCTCCATTGGTATTGTGAATGACCAATATAAACAAGCAAGCATTCTCTTTGAGAAGCATGACCAATAAGCCACAGAGTAGCATTTATATAGCAAACAATTGTGGCTTGAAGTCATGCTTACATGTCTTCAATACCCTTGACCTTCTATCAAGATGTAAACTACACATATACATTAATTTACACATACACGTATCCAAATGCAAGGTCGTAGGAAAGTAGAGTGTTTCAAGGCACTAAATCAAGCACTACAAAACTACGTGAGTTCATTTATCGTGTCTCCAATATATTTTTGTTTATTTAAAGTTTAACATGGTTGTTTTTGAACTCCAACTATAGTGAAATTATAGAAACATTGACATAAAGTTTAACAAAGTTTCAACGTAGGAAGCTCTTGAGCAATAAAGTAAAAAATTTCAATATGATCATGATTTGGACAAAAGGTTCCAGGGGAAAAATCAATTATAAGACATGTATAAGAATAGAGAAATTCGGAGTACAAACTGATAGAGAAATATGAGTCCTTATAAATGAAGAACTAGAAGTATATATGATTTTATGAGTTAAAATATTACTTACAATTTTTTTAATATTTAAAAGAAGAGATATTAGAGATCTAGAATGTTTACTTCTTGAAAAAAAGAGTTACTTTATTCTTGATAAGAGGGGATGGAACAATTTTTTTATCATATATTCTCTCTTTATTTCCAAACAAAGAAAATTTATCATTCCAGAAAAAGAAAGATTATGTAGAGAATTTTTTTCATTTTGAGAATATTTGAAATTTTGATCAGTTTGTTTGATATTGGATGTTGGGCTTTTACTCTTTAAGAAAGCGAAAATAGTTATTAACTTCAATTATCAAAAGTAATGAATGATAGTGACAAAAGCAAATTGTGGTTTTTTATTCCAAGTGGTTGATTTTCAAAACAAAAAGGGATAAAAAGAAGGTTTTAATTCAACATGGATTGTTGTCCAAGTAATTCATGAATTTGGGAATTTTAATAATTGGGAATTTGGGAATTCAAGGAATTCAGAAACTTGGGAAATTAGAATAATTTAGGAGTTTGAAGAATTCAAGGAATTTGGGATCTTGAGAATTCAAAATAATTTGGGAATTTGAAAATTCGAGGAATTCAAAAACTAAGGAATCTAGCTTGATTAGGAAATTTATGAATTCTACCTTATAAGGGTGAAGAGATAGCATGATAGAGTGCCTATAAGTTTTCATATTCTAGAGGATAGAAACTACTTAACTAATATTTTTTCATTTTATATTTCTATTGTACTTCTTGATATGTAGCATTGAGAGGAAGTGTTGGAGTATAATGTTTCAATTGTGGTTATAATCTAATGTAAAATTCACGTTCATAGAAGTGAATAATAAATTGACAAGTAGTTGTTATTAAATAAAGTAGTTTCATTATAACGGTAGCACAACTACCAAGTCAATGACATAAAAGGAGACCAAGCCCATTGTAATAAATGAATATTTTACGTGAGTCTATTTTATCATGTTTCCAATATTTTTTGTGTATTGAAAAGTTGAACACAAGAGTTAACCAGGAAACACAAGAATAACATGTAGGTATATAGTAAAGATGATTTAAACGATTATTGGATCGTTAATGACCATGATGGCATTCATTATTCAATGGATCCATTATAGGATTGCACCCATGAGGGGAAAGCATGTAACTCTTTGGAGGATTAGATTCTTAGTGAGAGAAATAACACCACCTTGCTTTCATTGACCTGAAAAACCCTTTGTGACTAAAAATATATTGAAGAATTAATACATATTTGTTTAAGTGAACTAGAATGGTTGTGCGCTTTATTCTTAAAATTGACCCTAAACTTTAAAAAAAACGTACACAAAGAAATCTTTGTTTTACATAACAACATATCCTACATCTCAACTTCCATTTTTTGTCGTGTAAATACTAATCTATCCGATCATGCAAGAAAATATTCCTAAAAAAGCAACCCTCATACTAGTATTCGAAAGAGATGAGTTATTAGTGTTACAACATTGTTTGACAATGCAAATAACAAATAAATAGGCCTCATAATTGCCCTTTTGTAAGCATAGAGTAGTGAATGTAGCACACACTAATTTCTTTAATGACATTCTAGGAGTTACAAGTACCTATGAGAAATATCGTGTTCCTTCCAAAACAATAGAAGGAGCATCTAAAGTAACTGGTGAAAGGAGTGTTACTCAATTATCATGGATGGGTGGATTTTTTTTCAAAAATTTAAAGTTTAAAAAAATGCAATTTATATTTAAAATAATATTGGATTCTATGTGAAATTTATATTTGATCGAGCTCTGTAAATTTTGATACGAAAACAAAAATCAAGAATCAAGGTTTGAATCCATTTAAGCAGCCCTCATAACGGCGATAAGAAAAGGGATTGTTGCTCCCTCCTTCAAGGAGATTCTATATAGATCAAGTGTAAGGTGAGATACACAACCCCAACATCATTTGGTAGAGAAAGGGAAACCACGATTAGGTCCAAATTTTTTATCCTCGCCTAATGAGAAGCACACAAAACTAGGAATGAGAGGGGCAGGGAAAACCCTAACCCAGGAACCAAAAAAATAAAACATCCCAGCTGTTTTATTTCGTCATTTTTTGTGTATACATTTACTTGAGCAACAATTTGTTCATATTACATATAATCATATACCAAGAAATCAAAACACAATCACTTATGCATATGCTAATTACATTGTAGATTGGCATTTGTATCATTTATAACACAATTAAAACAATATGTACATAACCTGCATTTTTATTTTAGACAATGTACATAAGTATGCCAAAACGAAAATTTTGTGGATATATATATATATATATATATATAATTAAAAAATTTATACATCCACAAAATATATGGGTCTAATCATGTCCAAAACAGGTGCTATGAGCACCATACATACAAGCAAAAGTACTCCTAAGGGTCTAAACCTTGACCCCTACGGTAGTACATGACCATAGTGAACACCGTCCTAAATATATGGATCCAATATCTTATTACTCCGACTATTTTTTTCTTCACTATCTTGGTATATCTGTAATGTACCAATCAGCTTTGATTGTACATTAACTGACTCTCTAACAAGACTTAAGGAAAAACGGTGAAAAATAGTCCATTGACTGGTTGAGCAACACTTAAAAACATCAATTGAATTTCAAATATCAGTTTGGGTTCACACTGGAAATTTTAAGGAATTTTTTATGAGGCTTCAAAGACAAGCAAGCAAAATTGTCTCCCAGGACTACACAACTAGTTCAACTTCAGGATTTCCCAAACAGGGAGAGAAGGATTCTAATTCTTGGTTTCAGATATGGAATTATTTTATTGACATCTTAAGTGATATAATGAACTGAAATGAATCATATTGGAGTTGTAGAGGTTCATTTATTTATCAAACACTGAAAACTAGCTATTTTCCATGGAAATCTAGACTAGGTGCAAGAAATTGATATGAAACTCAGAATTCTCTTTATTCAATCTACATAATGGAATTCATAGGTTCAAAATTAAATTAATTAAAGGCATCATAAGTTGAAATACATCTCATATAAGTCTCATGAAATAAATACCTAAGAGAAAGAACTCTCCTTCATAGAAAGACTAGAAATCGTCGGGATTTCGAATGGGAGGCTTCCCAATCTCTACAAACAAGCTAGAAAACCATTGGATCAGACTTCAAGACCTGAAATAAAAACAATGATGAAGACTATATGTCATCATCCTCTCAGAAGAAGTAGGGGCACATCTCCCAGCTTGGACTAGGGGCACATCTCCCAAATTAAAGAGGCAAAATAGCTCTCAATTCAATTCTCAAGCTGTCCAAAAGATGGGAAAGTGGTGTGCACTAATTCTTGTATATATTTGAGGTGACTTTTTGAGAAATTCATCTAGGATAATGTGATCTCATGGAGTGGATAAGGATATCTTGCTTTCAAGCTTTCAAGCTTTTCTTTTTGCTTTGCTTTCTGCTTTTGCTTTTCTATTTTGCTTTTTGCTTTTGACTGTTTTTTCCTACTTTTCTACCTTATCTTGCTTTTTTGCCTTATCATGATTTCTGCTTTTATTTTTTTCTGATTTATTCTACTTTTCCTAAGCTTTACTGCTTTTCTACCTTGTGCCATCTCTTCCTTTCTTTTTCTTGCTTTCCTAGCTTTATCTGCTTTCAGCTTTTCTTCTTTTGCAAGCTATCTATTGGTTAAATCTTATCCTCTAATGCACCCTTGGGGATCATTATCCACTTTATTTCATAAATATTTGTTAATGAAAAATAACTTCTATTAAGTGCATCTCAAACTTAAGGAAATAAAATTAAATATTTTGGCAATTAATGCCTCAAAACTTAACCCCTCATTAATTAATTAATTCCAAACTATCACTAGGACCCCTGGGGTTGAATGGGTAATGGTGCACCATGGTGGTATCAAAAAATGGGGACATTATAGTCCTCCCCTCCCAATATTGATTGTCCTAAAGCAATTTAAGATCTGTGGCTGAACTTGACAAGCATTGGAATTCCAAATTCTAATTGAACTCAATGGAGGTGCCACCATGTTGTTGCTGCACTACTCTGGCTATAACTGGATCTCCAAAAATGATTCCAGGGTCCCACTTCTTATGTCGCATTCTTCCATACATCATTTCAAACTGAAATGACTCATTAACTCCTGGATTGCACCGCCACTTATGCATGTTATACAATGGCAATGTCTCGGATGGCAACCTGATACTCCAAGGAATGTCGGGATATCACTGTCTCAATTGCATGCTCCAAATATCAGTATCATCGGGGAGTATCTACCATCATGTAGGATACCAGGATACCACCACCAAACTGGAATTTTATCACTCCCAATGAAAAATTGAACCTCTGTGAGTCTCTCCAACCAAGTATGAAACTTCTTATTTTCCATGTGCAAACTAGCACTGCAATTTCCATCCATAAGACATAGGTTACAATTCCATGTCCATCTAGGTATACTGAATACATCACATAGTAGCCACAAATGTCTATACAACTGCTCACAAAAGATAAATGACATGTCCATAAAATTTCAACTGATGCAAGCAACAAACTTACCCCTTGGGTTACTCAACTCCCAGCTCACGTATCTATCCACCCAATCAGTGGATGAATGCATACTCCATCTTAGTGATATGGATGGAAATATTGTAGCTTCCCCATGTACCATCTTCGCTCTGGTGAAACAAATCTTTACTCTGCTAATTGTTCCACTTAAATGGCTCAAGTGGAACTCCCCTGCATTGCTATACATGATGGAGACATCAGATAGATTCCTTTGTTGTTCCTTGTCAAACTGGAAAGGGAATGGTGCACTTGCCATGCCACATGGATTGAATTTTAAGTCATCAATGGAATATGTGGGAGCCTCTTGCTCCTCATGTGGCACCCATAGGGAAAATCCCTTAACCTAAACTTCATCCTTATGTGTGTTGGATACCATATGTGTGTGGGATGAAATATAGTGAACCAACTCTTGGAAACCATTCTCCATCAAATTTGCAGTTGGATCAGCTGAAGTGAGATCATGTGCCTCCTCCAAAACTATGCAACAATCTCTTAGAGGCAACTCATAATCTCTTGGAAAAAGAACAGGTGCTTGGCCTCCATCTTGTTTAACTCCAAAGTCTCCAAGCACATGAAAATCAACATGTACTTCACGTTCCCAATGCACATAAGTACCAAGGGTCAAAGTCCCATGTCCAATCACAAAAAGGGTAGGCATCATCAAAATTCCATGGATGCCCATGCTGCTCACAAGAAGTGTAAGATGCATTGTCAAATAAATTTCCATGGATGTAAACAGGAATATCAATCATGTGTCTTTTCTCCCAAATAGGAAAATAAGAGACACTCCAATCCAATGATCCAACTCGAAAGAAAATTGCTTCCCTATGTGAATACTCCCAATGGATCAACTCTTTGCCATTGGACAAAAGGTGCATGCAATCAGAATGTGCCATGCTACATGAAGTCAAGTTGGAACCATATGAACATTTATGTTTGAAGGCATCAAAGGTAGGAATGGGATTCCTTTGCAACTACTGGGAGGGATATGGTGCTATCCTTGAATCAACTGGAGCGAATGTGGGAGCCTTCTACTCCTCTTCAGGAACCATCAAGAAGAAATTATTGACCCAAACTTCCCCCTCAATTGACATGGACCAAGTATTGAAGGAATTGATGTAGGATCATGGACCAGAATCTCATCACTGCAAACCTCATCCATCAAGCTAATGGATGCATCAACTCCATCACACAAGATATCTTCTGACTCCTCAATGGAGGAATGACTCACTCTAGGAAGAATCTCAGTTTCGCTCTGGAAGATAGTATGTTCTTGGAACTCATCATCGGCATCCAAAAACTCCTCAAAAACATGCTGATAATTATGCACCTCATAAACCACCATATCATGAGGTTCCTCCATAGAACTCTGACTTTCATCAACCGAAAGAGAATGGCTGACTCGAATATAGGAGGGAATGTGTGATCTCTGCAACTCTTGGTGAAATTGTTCTATCTCCATCTTGGAATCCAAGAGGTCACTTTGAGTGCTTCTCAAATAATATTGGGTGGCCATCAACTCATCATTGAGCTTGAAAATATACTCATCATCCTTCAGGGATGCTCCCTGCAACATATGAACAAGCTCATACAAGTAATCCATGTCAAAAAGCATAAGTGAAAATTTACCTTGGAGTGTAGTCATTGCTTTCAGGATCTTCTCCATGGCTTCAAGGAAACATGAATCTTCCGATGAAGCAACTCTCCAACAAGACTATGATACTGAAACATGTGTGTCATGGAGAATGTGTAATGCCTCCTTGATCTCCTTGTTAAGGAATTTTTTCCTTATGCACATGCACTCTATTCTGATCTTCATCTTCACTAGGCCCATAAGAAATAAATTAATGAAAGAGGACTTGGTTTTATGTGTCCCCAATCAAAGGAACTCTTGATGTCCCTTTAATTTACCTCTTGAAAATTTTCAAATGCTTGTAATGAAATATATTGATGGATTGCACATCCATCATAAATTCAGCCTTATGCTTCTTCGCCTTGTCAGGTGGTCTACCCGATGGGAGACCTTCCAATCCCTTCTCATGCATTCGTAGAAAACCTCCAATTCCTTCAAAATGATAAGACATGTTCATGGATGTGCCTTGAATGGTCATGAGGAAATTTGAAGCCCTCTGAATGTACTCATACCTCCTAAAATATCTCAAGTTATAAACTTGGTAGTGCAAAATAGGCTCCCCAATGGATAGCATCCACTGAACTCCAAACTTTCTACCATATACACCCACCAAAATGGTGAAAGGAAATACTTCATTGTTGGTTGATCCAATAGTCATGCATGCATATACCCTCTTTATTTGCAGATCTGAATGATCCTCATGCATATGGATTTTCTTTTTCACTAGGGGGATCTTTGAAAGTCATGTCAATTTTCTTTCTTCCAAAATATTCAAGTCTCGTGCACCCTTGGATGTCCATTTCCACTATGTACTTATATATCCAATCCTTGTACAAACAAGTTCCTTTGCTTGTAGATATGAATGGTATGTCCTCCTTTGGCATCAAGGCAAGTACTTGGTACTCATCCTCCATATCACCCCTCTCCTTATATACAAGCAAATCCGAATATCCTTCATGAACATGTATATCTTCATGCTCCATCAACTTAAGAAAATCCTCCTTCTCCTCAGGAATGCATTTGGCCATGTGTTCATGCTCATGCTCCATGCAAGATGGAAAATGTGACATGATCAACTCGTCATTAAGCTGACCTTCCTCCTCCAAATCTGATCCATGGGTCAACTAATATTCCTCTTCAAAATCTCCTTCATCTTTTTCCTATTCATACCCCCATCATGTGCTTCTTCTTGGGAACATGATGACTGATTAGAGCCTTCTTCATTCTCAAGTGAATCTGCTTTCTCTCTATCCTCCATCATGCAGCTTGAAGCCTCTCCATCTTGTGTAGTATGAGGATTTGTATTATGAGTATGTTTATTTGAATGCTACTCTATTATTTTAGTTGTCCTCTTCCTTGAAACATCTTCTTCACCAGATTTTTTGGTACCCTTGGTTGTAAATTGTCTCATGAAACTCCCATAGATAGATGTTTTTTTCTTCTTAAGAGAATTTAAATTTTGAGTAGACCTTCTTGATTCGAGATTGTCTTTACAAACATAGTAATATATGAAGGAAAACTCCTTTATGAAATCAAAACTCAAATCCATGTAGTCATTAAACCTTTTCATATATTTGATTAGCTCATATGTATTCCTCCCATCAAAAAAATCAAGGAAAGACATGATGGTGATTTCTTCAATAAATCAAAGAAGCTTGGCCTTGCTGCAAAGATTAACCCAAGAAAGTGCTAGTATCATGGATTCAAATTATTCAAATTAAGAGATTACTTTCCACAATACTAGAGGAAAGTGCTATGATACCACTGTAATGTACCAATCAACTTTGATTGTACATTAACTAACTCTCCGACAAGAATTAAGGAAAAATAGTGAAAATAGTGACTTGATTGGTTGAGGAAGACTTAAAAACATCAATTGACTACCAAATATTAGTTTGGGTTCACACCAGCAAGTTTGAGGAATTTTTTATGAGGTTTCAAATACAAGCAAGCAAAATTGTCTCCCGAGACTACACAACTAGTTCAACTTCAGGATTTCCCAAACAGGGGGAGAAGGATTCAAATTCTTGGTTTCATACATGGAATGATTTTATTTACATGTTAAGTGATAGAATAAACTAAAATAAATCAAATTGGAGTTTTATAGGTTCATTTATTGATCAAACACTGAAAACTAGCTATTTTCCATGGTAATCTAGACTAGGTGCAAGAAATTGATATGACACTCAGACTTCTCTTCATTTCAATATGCAGAATGGACTTCATAGGTTCAACATTACATTATTAACAACCATAATAATCTGAAATACATATGATATAAGTCTCATTAAATAAATACATAAGAGAAAGAACTCTCCATCATAGAAAGACTACAAATCATCAGGATTTCGAATGGGAGGCTTCCCAATCTATGCAAACAAGACCGAAATTCACTGGATCAAACTTTAGAACCTGCAATAAAATCAATTATGAAAATTGGATATCATCATCCTCTCAGAAGAAGTAGGGGCACATCTCCCAGCTTGCACTAGGGGCACATCTCCCAAGTCAAAGAGGCAAAATAGCTCTCAATTCAATTCTCAAACTGTCCAAAAGATGGGAAAGTGGTGCGCACTCCTTCTTTTACATATTTGAGGTGACTTGTTGAGAAATTCATCTAGCCTATTGCACCCTCATGGAGTGGATAATGATAGCTTTCTTTGAATCTTTTCTTTTTGGTTTGCTTTCTGCTTTTGCTTTATCCTACTTTTGCTTTTCTATCCTACTTTTTTTCTTTTGACTGCTTTTTCCTGCTTCTGTGCCTTATTTTGCTTTCTTATTTTCTGCTTTATTCTTCTTTTCCTGATCTTTACTGGTTTTCTATCTTGTGTCAGTGTTTCCTTTATTTTTCTTGCTTTCCTAGCTTTAACTGCTTTCATCTTTTCTTCTTTTGCAATCTATCTCTTGGGCAAAGACTATCCTCTAATGTGCCCTTAGGGATCATTATCCACTTTATTTCATAAATATTTGTTAATAAAAAATAACTTATATTAAGTGCATCTCAAACTTAAGGAAATAAAATAAAATACTTTAGCAATTAATGACTCAAAACTTAACCCCTCATTAATTAATTAATTCCAAACTATCACTAGGACCCTTGGGGTTGAATGGGTAATGGTGGACCATGGTGATATAAAAAAATGGGGACATTACAATATCCTCTATCTTGGTCTTTGGAATTCCCTCTTTCGGGTTCATCAGATTGCTTCTGACATTCTCAAGTGTCACAGAAACATCAAGATCTTCCCCCTCTTGTATCATGTGCCTATAGCGGGGAAGTCTTGCAAGACGGGATGGTCCTATATCTGTCGCAATTGTGGAAATGTATTAGTATCCATACAACAAACATGTATTTTGTTTTTACATTTATAAATAATATAAAAATGAAATAAACATGAAAATGGTTAAAAAAAAGAGTTACCACTCGCACCTAATACGCTTCCCAAGGGTTACCATGTCTGGGTCTCAATTGAAGTCAATGCCTTGATATGGGTAGTTATCGATCGCTATGATATGATGCTACCACCAAGCAAAGAATTCATCATCGAATGTGTTGGTAAATTTCCCACCCCCGATTTTTAACATCGTGCATGTCCATATAATTATGGTGAGCTTTAAGAGAGAGAGTGGCTCCACTAACACTTGTGGACTAATAGCCAACACCCTCTCGAAAACAAATCTACAAAGTATACTTCAAAATCCATAGGTCATTGTCTTCCCATCTTGCACGGTGAGAGCTGTGATTTGGTACATCCCAATAATGCGATACTCCAAACAAACACTATAGTTTCTAAGCATCTAATTGCATAGAACATATGCACCCTCGAGGCTTGGTGCATTGATGTTGATCTTGTGATCCGTACGATGGTTAATAAAATGATCTTGAGCCTTAATCTCTCTATATCACGGATCGGAATTTGTGATCTGACCTTCCTAGCCGCAGGAACACAGTACATATACATGCAATCCTCCACTATCATACCGTCGACACTTCGAGCTTTAAATCTTGACAAATCACAATGGTAGTAAATACCGGTGAGAAAATATATCTCTTCCACCTCCATTTTCAGAGGTTGGCCATCCAAGATAAAGGCTTATGCCTCTAAGTCTAACTAATCAATCAATGCTTGCAGTATTTGGTTTTGATCCCACATATTGTTACATTGGAAGAACTTTTCAATCTGCATTGGTGGAGTGCTTCCAAGGCCTCATCGTCCTCTAGGAACAAATTATCAACCTCCTCATGTTCCATCTCACGACACTCGATCACCATACTAGAAAAAATTCAAGATATTTAGCTCCTTTTTAAAAAAAAAACCCACATACAGATGTGTACGCAAGTGACAGTGTAGATAGGGGCGTATACACGACCCTCACCACTATAGCCCGCATACATCCCTGTAGACAATTAGGGCCTCCCCAAAAATCCAAAAAATGGAACGAAAATCAAATAAAACGGCTATGAAATGAAAGAGTGGAGTGAGACGTATTACTTGGAACTAGCGGCACTAAAAATTGTTGATCCTAACTTGCACAATCTGCTCTGGAATATCAAGGTTGTTTTCACACAAAAATCACCAATTTTTCCAATTTTGCAAATGAAATGGTAATTTGAACTTTTTACCCTAACTTATTCATTTTTACCTACCCACTTTTATATAGTTTATTTTTAACTTTATGCAAATGAATTAATTGGGTTGTGTTTTAGGTTTACCTTGTTTTTTTTTTCATTCTTTTAAGGGGAACCATTTCTTTTGATAACGACAGTACTTTGCAAGTATTGTGTTTCTAATTAACTTGGCCCAAACCATAAAAATTACATTTTTTGGTTTCTGAAAGTAATAGTGATGTATCTTTTGCATATGGAATCAAAATGATGTGTCATCAGAGGCAATGCGAAGTAGACATGGAGGGATTTCCAACAAGTGCTTGCATGACATTTTTTTACACTAGATTGATATACTTTTTAAATCAGAAAGAACAAATTGACACTTTTGCGGGAAATTTTTAATGCAATATTTTGCGCTTCTGAAGGTCGAAATTGAACTCTTTCAGCTCCATCATGTTCAATGACCCCAATAAATATGTATGAACCCTTCCTTGCTTTGAGATTAGTCATTCTTCCTGTATGTCCAGTTTTTCCTAAATGGGCCCTGCTGCATTTTCATACTTCTGCAATTCGGAATTTGATTATGTTAGCTTCAGCATGATCAGTGACCTCAAAAACCCCTTCTCAGCCATTCACTGTATCTGAAATACCCCTTCAACCTGAAAACCAAATTTTACCCAAGATGGGCCCCATGGGCCAAAACTGTTTATTCCTGCTTCTGAATGTCGGAACTGAACTCTGACAGTTCTTTGATTATTTATGATCCCCATAGACCTATTTAATCCATTTCCTACAATCAAAAGTGTCATTTGGATTGTTTGTAAAATTTCACACAGGGTGAGCCCCACACGCAAAACTAGCTTTTGGGCAGTGAACCTTTTAAGTGACAACAAGCTTCAGAATAGGATCATTCACACTCTTAAATAGATTAAGGAATTAATCCTTATCCAAATTCGAAAAAATCACTGTGAGCAAGTTGATCATTTGGAAAACTATGGCGCAACCTTGGATAAAGGAATCTCAGAAAAATTTGATGGTCATCCACATAGAAGGTGGATACCTCAGTTTAATTCTTGAATGAAACACATCATGGAATTAAATCCATGCAACGAATCCATCATTAAGGAGAGACACTCAGACATCGTGGAGGGTATGAGTCACCACAAGCAATTTAATTCAGCACCATGTAGAGCCCTCGTCCCACTCATATTCATCTCCCTTTGCGGACTTGGTCTTATGCCATTAATCCTTGTCTCATGGGAAGCCTGTGGGATATCTATGACAAGAGATATTTGCAAAGAGATTTGTATTTTCCATGCGTTTGGATCATATTTCATTGTGGTTATGGTGGAAAAAAGCCAGGGTGTGGTCTTGAAGGTGGTTTATAGTTGGTTGTATCTCTCTAGTTCACCTATGGTGGCGGTGAAGGTTTTGTTCGATGTTCTTGGCACTTTTGGTTTGAATTACATCTCTGGATTGATAGGTTGTTGTGTTTCTCGGAGGGTAATTATCTCTCTGAGTGGGTCTCAGCGACTCTTGGTATGTTCATCACGGGTCGTGGTGGTTCTGGTCTAGTCCAAGGTTGTGCCCCCTAGCTTGTCTTGGAAATTTTGTGATAGCAGTTCAACAGGTTAACTATGGCACCCTGGGAAGCAAAATTAAGTGGATTTTAGAATTTCATTTGGGATATTAAAGTCTCGATGTGTCATTTGCAGTCTCAGATGGAAAGATTGGTGGATGCTATGATGCAATTATTGTATTAGCTCTATCTTTTGGATACATGCATTGATGATATTGAGGACAAGCTCAAATTCCATGAGGGTCGGGTTGACAAATTAGTGGAGGATGTGGACAAACTTATTAACATTAATCAAAAAGGAATCTTCTTGAACGAATCCATGGTGGAATCGAAGACCCCAAAAGAAGACCCTGTGCCAACCTGAGAAATAAATTATAGAGTTGGACTTCTCCAAGCAAGCAGGTTGAAGCTTCACCTTAGTTTGGTTTTTCACTGGTGTTTTTCAATGTAATTGGCTATGTATTTATTTTGTGCGTTTTTGTTGGCCTAGTTTATTTGGCTTTATAGTACTAGAAATTATTTTAATGCTGGGGAAATTTTGGTAGAGTTGGCAAGGGAAGGGGAATTTTGGTAATATTATTGTAATAGTCTTGCTCCCCTTAGATGCAGGGTGAATCTTTTTTGTATTTTTGTCATGTCCCCTCAACAATGAGCAGTGGAACAAGTTCCTAACCCAATAAATCCCTTGGGTTGAGGAGACAACTTCATGACCATGGGGTTAATTTTGGAATTTCTAGGCAATTAATTAATTAGCTATGCAATAAATGTTATCCTAAGTTTAATTATGCACATGGATTATTTAATTTTTTGCATTTAATATTTTTATGTGGAATAAATGAGTATAATGATCCAATAGGGCACATTAGTGGATAAGTTTCGTTGAGGAGAGACTTGGAGAAGAAGACAGAGAGAAAAACACATGAATCTAGAAAATCAGGAAAAGGGAAAGAAAGGAGGAGCAAATCAAGAAAAGTAGCACAAAGGTGGAAAGCAGGAAAGTCAAAAAAGAAGGAAAGTTCAAAAAAAAAAAAAAAAAAAGGCAACCAGAAAAGGAAAAAGGAGGAAAGGAAGGAAAGCTAGCTTTCCTTATCCACTGAAGGAGGTCTCTTTAGCCATGAAGGCTTACTCATCAAGTCATCCAATATTATAAATAAACCAGTGTGCACCACATTCCCATATTTTTCAATTTGAGTATTGGTATGAGAGCAATTTTTCCTCGGACACATGGGAGAGGTGCCCCTGGTCAATTTTGGGAGATGTGCCCCAGATTTCTGTGAGAGCATTAAGGCATTCATCCATTGTCACTGAATTTATTAGCAGGTCATGTCGCTGAATCAAGGCTGGGTTGAATTTCAGAATTCTCCAACAAGTCTGTGGTTCGAATCTCAGAGATCTTCATTGATTTCTAGTGCTATAATGTTCAGTAAGAATGGAGACAAAATTTTGTAATTATTTGAGGATTCTCTTGGATCATTATGATGTATTAAAATTGAATTTAATGCTCCTATATTATTCAAATCGATTAAAATTACAGAATTCATATTTCTCCACCCCTTCTAGATTTAGCTAGAATTTGACTAGTTTCCAGTTTGCAATTAATAAATGAATGATTCTTTATCAAAATGAATTCATTATTGCTCCTAAAGTTGATTAATATGTCATATTTCACATTCCATGTCTCAAATAATAATTTTGTGATCCTTTACTGGTTTTTTGGGAGCCCTGAATTCGCACTAGTTGAGTAATCCTGGAAGGCAATTTTACTTGTATTTTTGTGAGACTTGCTCAGAACTTCATATAACTTTATGGAATGTTATTTTACTATGTAATGACTGTAATTGAATTATTTTTATCCTATCTGAGTCAGAAACACCCATCCCTAGCCTCCAATCAAAGATTCCTCCCATAGTAGTAGGCATATGTTGAGGGGCCCAGGAGCGTTGGGGTAGATTGCAGCTTGTTTCTATTGAAACATCAATGGTCTCAGTGCTTTGTGTATAGGTATCATAAAATATCAAAGCCTCCCATCCATCCAAATCCTTTGATCTAAGCCATCTTCAGTCCATCTAACTTCCACAATCATTGTTTTAATTATTTTTGTGAAGTAAAGAGTTTTTGTATCACTAATTCTAGTTGGTACATTACAGTGGTATCATAGCATGGTCCTATGAACCTGCTCTTGAATTAATTATATGAGTCCAAGAAGATATTCAGATTCCAAGAAGAAAGGTTCCTTGTCAGAAGGAGAAGAGGAAGAGGAAATCAATTCCACTGAAGGAAAACTACAAGGAGAATCAGATATGTCTCATAATGAAGATAAGGAAGAGTTCAAACTCTTTGTTCAAGGAATGATGAAAGGGATGGAAGACATCTCTCTCAATATTTTTCAATCTGGGAAGGAGACCAGAGAATTCTTAGCTCAGCAGCTAGGAGGCAAGATCGGAGAAAGGAGCAGCAATGGTACCCCGCATGGTGAGAGGAAGAGTAGTGGTGGCCATATTTTCTCAAAAACTGGGCCTCACAATCACCCTAATGTATTCAAGGTGGAGACTCCATCTTACTCAAGGCCTACTATGCCCGAGTTCATTGAAGAACAAAGAGAAGAACCTGAGGTTCGAAATGGAGGTCTTGCTTCATGGGAGGACAAGTATATTGAGTACCTTACATTGAATGAAGAATGCAGTAGTGCTCTACCATTCAAAGACTTGTGATCTGCAGTACAAGTCCAACCCAAGAGTAGGCTTCAGAATGCAAAATCAAAACTATGAACTTAGAAATGCCATTGGTAAGATTTCTTTACCCTATTTTGATGGTTCTAAAAAATGTACTGCTAACTCTTGGATTCATAAACTTGACACATATTTTCAGTTGAATCATATGGCTGAGAGAGATGCCATCAATATGGCTACTCTACACTTAGATGGAGAAGCAAATGATTGGTGGTTTCATGGCCTAAATACTCTTGGGCTTGACCAAGTAACCACCTATGAAGAGTTCACAAGAAGGTTGGTTGAAAGATTCGAAAGAAGAGATCCTGAGATCACCTTCAGAGAACTAGCACATGTGAACCAAACTGGAACTCTCGAAGCTTACATATCTGAGTTACAAAAGTTATATGTGATGGTCTATGATATTTCAAAATCTAGGCTGATCTTATTTTTTATTGAAGGGTTATCAGAACCTTTGAAAGGCTTGGTGAAATCCTACAGACCCAATACCTTACAAGATGCACTAAGTCGAACCAGAGACTTGCAAGACTCTCTTCCAAGGACCAGATTTCCTCCAAGGATTGTTGGTCCTAATCAGTTCAAGAACCAAATTCCACCCATGAAGAGTCCTTCTGGAAATTTCAGAAAGGATAACTATGCTAAGGACCGAGATGAGTTGAGAAGAAGGAAGTTGTGCTTCACTTGTCAGGAGCCATGGATTACAGGACATAGATGTTCCCAAGGAAAGGAACACTACATTGAAGTTTACTCAGAGAGCGAAGATGAGGAAGAACAAGAAGAGGCCCCAATAGATGTAGAAGTGTCCTATGAGACTGCAGAAGAATAACCTACTCCAGAGGTGAGCAATATTGCAGTACTCTCAGGAGTGCCTCGCTACCATACACTCATATTCAAAGGAGTGGTTCAAGGAAAATCAGTCACTGTGTTATTGGATGGAAGAGCAACACACAAGATTGATTCAACTATGGTTGAAAGAAGAAATCTACACTGAAAAATTTGGAGGCTTCATTGTTATCATTCCAAGTAATCATTCCATGAACTATTGTAGATGGATTCCTAAATTGCAGATTTGTATAGGAGAAGAGACCATTACAGATAGTTTTTATGTTGTTGATGTGGCTGATACTAACATGGTTTTGGGAGTACAATGGATGCACTCCATTAGGAAGAATTCAGTAGACTACCAAATACCTGAAATGACATTCAAGGGAGAAAATGGAAAAGAGATAGTGTTGAATGGAATCAACACCTATCCCAAACAAGTGGTAAGTGCACACAATATGAGATCCATTCTAAGGCATGGATATATTGAATGGGCCGCAGAATTCCTAATCACCACAAAGGGAAACTCATTTGAAGTATCCCATTGTCCTAAATACATTCAAAATTTGCTCCAAAAGCATAAGAAGGTGTTTGGGGACCTTCCTCATGGTAGGCCTCCGGATAGAAGAGTGGATCATAGGATTGATTTGGAGATAGGAACCTCACCTATCAAGGTGCACCCCTACAAGCACCCAAAAATATTCAAGGATGAGATAGAGAGAACCATTAAGGAACTGCTTGACTTGGGGTACATTAAACTGAGTTCAAGTCCTTTTGCCTCATCGGTAGTCCTTGTGAAGAAGAAAGATGGGACCATGAGGATGTGCATAGATTACAAAGCTCTTAACAAGAAGACTATCAAGAATAGATATCTTATTCCAAGGATAGATGAGATTATGGATGAGCTCCATGGGGCCAAGTACTTTTCTAAGATTGATCTTCGATCTGGCTACCATCAAATCAGCATGAGAGAAGAAGACATACAGAAGACATCTTCCCGATGTCACCATGGGCACTTTGAGTTTTTGGTTATGCATTTTGGCCTAAAAAATGCACCTAAAACTTTTCAATATTGCATGAACAGAGTGTTTAGCAAGCAGCTCCGTAAGTTTGTACTTGTTTTCTTTGATGATATTTTAATCTATAGTAGTACTTGGGAAGAACATTTGCATCATTTGGATATTGTACTAACAATCTTGGCAGATCAATATTTTTATGCAAAGCTAAACAAGTGTGAGTTTGGAATGACTGAGATTTTGTATCTTAGTCATGTGATTGGTCAAGATGGAGTTAAGGTTCACATGGAAAATATCCAAGCCATTCTAGATTGGCCTATTCCTAAAAATATCACTGAACGAAGACGGTTCATTGGGCTATGTACCTACTACCAGAATTTTGTCAAAGGATTTTCCAGGTTGACATATCCTTTGACAGATATCACGAAGAAAGGAGCTTTCCATTGGACAGAAGAATCTGAACAAGTGTTCAACATAATGAAGGAGGTAATGAGCAGTTGTCTTGTTCTTGCACTTCCATATTTTTCTCAACCTTTTGTTCTTGAGTGTGATGCTTCAGGGAATGGGATTGGAGCAGTCTTGATGCAAAATAAGCACCCTTTCGCCTTTGAGAGAAGAAAATTGCAGCCACGTGAATGGTTGTATTCAGTATATGACAAAGAGATGTTATCCATCATGCATGCGCTAGTCAAGTTCAGGCAGTATTTGGTGGGAGGTAAGTTTATTATCAAGACTGACCACAACAGTTTTAGGCACTTCTTAACCCAAAAGGAGCTGAATGATAGGAAACAGAAGTGGGAAAGAAATGTCCAAGCATTTAACTTTGATATTGAATATAAGAAGGTTAAGGTGAACATTGTAGCTGATGCACTTTCTAGAAAACCCACACTTGCATTGCTCAAATTTCTGAGATGATTGGAAAATACAGCTTGGGGTAGAATACACCAAGAATCAGTTTGCTTGTGATTTATTTCATGGATTAATTCATGATGATGCTTATAAGATCCTTAATGATGTTATTTATTATAAGGATAGGATATTTTTAGTTCCAGGATCCATCCTAAAGAAGAAGATTCTTGAAGCTACCCATGATGTGCCTCTAGCAAGTCATCTGGGGTTTGTGAAGCCTTACAGGAAAGTGAGGGAAAGATTCACAAGGAAAGGGCTGAAGAAGGAAGTGATGGAGTATGTCAGATCATGTGTGGCATGACAACAAAATGGGAGAGTGTATCAATGGATTTCATCACGGGGCTTCCCAAAAGCCAAGGTAAAGACAATATTTTTGTTGTGGTTGATAGGTTGACTAAATATGCACATTTATTTGTTCTCACAACTAATATTGCAGCCATCCAAGTGGCTTAAAATTTCATCAAATAAGTCTTTAAACTTCATGGCATACCCAAGTCCATCATCAGTGACAGGGACAGTAAGTTTACTAGCAATTTTTGGCAAGAACTGTTCAAGTTAGTAGGGACAAGTTTGGACATTAGCACTAGCTACCATCCACAGACTGATGGAAAAACAAAGAGAGTGAACCAATGGCTGGAAGGGTACTTAAGAAACTATGTCACCGGCCAACAAAATTCATGGACCACTTGGCTCCATTTGGGAGAGTTTTGTTACAACACTACTTTTCATCTCTCGATTGGTATGTTTCCTTTCAAAGCTCTTTATGGATATGATGCACTTACTTTTGCTAACCTGATATTTGGTGATTGTAAGACACAGAAATAAAAGGATTGGCTCCAAGAGAGTCAAGACATACTCAAGACTCTCAAGAACAACTTGCAGGTAGCACAAAATCGAGAGAAAGTGCATGCAAACAAGCATAGAGTTGAGCGAGCTTTCCAAGTTGGAGATATGGTATATTTGAGGTTCAATGACTATAGATAGTCATCATTGAAGTCTAAAGGGGCTGATAAGTTGCATCCAATATTCTATGGCCCCTACCAAGTTTTGAGAAATATCGATGAAGTGGCTTATGAGCTAGAGTTGCCTCTGGGCAGCCGGATTCACAATGTTTTCCATGTGTCTTGTTTGAAGAAAGCAGTAGGGAAGAAAATCAAAGCTTCACGAGACTTACCACCCCTTGATGATGAAGAGCATTTGGTGCTGATTCCTAAGAGGATTTTGGAAGTCTGAGAGAAGAAGCTAAGGAGCAGAATCCTTAAAGAATTTTTGGTGCAATGGGAAGGACTGCCTTGTGAGGATGCTACTTGGGAAGGAGAACATATCTTACAGCATCCCAGTTTGAAATTGCTTGAGGACAAGCAATCTTGGGTGGGGAGGAATGTCATGTCCCCTCAACAATGAGCAGTGGAACAAGTTCCTAACCCAATCAATCCATTGGGTTGAGGAGACAACTTCATGACCATGGGGTTAATTTTGGAATTTCCAGGCAATTAATTAATTAAACTATGCAATAAATGCTATCCTAAGTTTAATTATGCACATGGATTATTTAATTTTATGCATTTAATATTTATGTGGAATAAATGAGGATAATGCTCCACTAGGGCGCATTAGTGGATAAGGTTGGTTGAGAAGAGACTTGGTGAAGAAGTCAAAGAGAAAAACACATGAATCTAGAAAATCAGGAAAAATGAAAGAAAGGAGGAGCAAATCAGGAAAAGCAGCACAAAGCAGAAAGCAGCACAAAGGCGGAAAGCAGGAAAGTCAGAAAAAACAAGAAAAATAAGAAAAATCCAAAGCAGAAAGTAGAAAGGCAACCAGAAAAGGAAAAAGGAGGAAAGCAAAGCAAGGAAAGCTAGCTTTCCTTATCCACTCAAGGAAGGTGCATTATCCATGAATACTTGCTCATTAAGTCAACCAATATTATAAATAAACCAGTGTGCACCACATTCACATTTTTTTTAGTTTGAGCATTGGTATGAGAGCAATTTTGCCTCAGAGACTTGGGAGATGTGCCCCAGCTTTATGTGAGAGGATGATGGAATTCACCCATTTTCATTGAGTTTATTTACAGGTCCTGTAACTGAACCAAGTTTGGGTCAAATTTCAGAAAGCTCCAACAAGTTTGTGGTTCGAATCTCATATCTCTTCATTGATTTCTAGTGCTATAATGTTCAGTAAGAATGGAGGGAAAATTTTGTAATGATTTGAGGATTCTATGGGATAATTTATGATGTATTAAAAGTGAATGTAATACTATGATATTATTCAAATCAATTAAAATTACAGAATTCATATTTCTTCTCATATTTCTCCACCCCTTCTAGATTTAGCTAGAATTTGACTAGTTTCCAGTTTGCAATTAATAAATGAATGAGTATTTATCAAAATTAATTCATTCTTATTCCTGGATTTTCTTGATATGTTATATGTCACATTCCATGTCTCACACAATAATTTCGTGAGCCTTTACTGATTGTTTGGGAGCCCTGAATTCGCACTAGTTGAGTAATCCTGGAAGACAATTTTACTTGTATTTTTGTGAGACTTGCTCGGAACTTCATATAACTTTATGAAATGTTATTTTACTATGTAATGGTTGTAATTGAATTATATTTATCCTCTCTGAGTCATAAACACACATACCCTGCCTCCAGTCAAAGATTCCTCCCATACTAGTCAGCATATGCTGAGGGGCCCAGGAGAGTGGGAGTAGATTGCAGCTTGCTGCTCTTGAAACATCAATGGTCTCAGTACTTTTTGGAGAGCTATGAGAAAATATCAGAGTTTCCCATCCATCCAAATCCTTTGATCTAAGCCATCTTCAGTCCATCTAGCTTCCACAATCATTGTTTTAATTATTCCTGTGAAGTAAAGAGTTTTTGTATCACTAATCCTAGTTGGTACATTACAATTTTTTTTATTTATGTTCTCGATCATTTATCCACTCTTCTTAAAAAAAAAAATCTTCACACGATAGTGATATAAGCTTTGAGTCATTTGCTCAAGTGGAAATTCGACTTGGTTAAGACACAAGGGATCCCACTACCATGTAAAACAATGCAAATTAACTATTAATTGTTATTTGTATATGAAACAATCCATGTGACAAAGGAATATTAAAGGATTATAGGAATGGATTAGAATGTCTCACTATTTTTTCCACAACCTTGGGCCCTAACATAAATGGATCGAGACTATGCTCCACAAATCCCCAATGAGGTTGAAGATTGGTTGGAAAATCATGTAAGATGTATGTGGGTCGAATATGAGCATATATTTGACTTTCCTAGCACCATGATTTATTTTCAAACAACATCCAAGGCCCTTTGGCAAGTTCTTGGTTTCTACTTAAACATGTTGGTTCCTCTCGATCACAACATATGTTAAATTAGAAAGAATCGGGAGATGCTTCATTTGGCCCAATTTTGAAGACAATAATCTATGTTCCACACTTAGATCAAGGTAATTGAAGGCCTTTCTCTATCCAATAAATTAATTGTAAAATCCTTGGAAGGGTCTAAGGCATGGAAGGTTCATGGTTTCAATACAGTCATTTTAATATGTCTATTGTATCTAGATATTTAGTTGGATTTATGATTTGAAATCATTTGTTTTAATATATTTTAATATGTCTAGTGTAGTTGCATGTCATATATATCATGTAACTAAATATTTTATTAAGAAAATATGCAATTCTTTCAATCCCTAGAATAAACATATCAATTACAACAACCATAAACATACCAATCACAAAATTACTTATTTGAGAGCTAAATCACATGGAGTGAATGTTAAAACCCATCAGAACCTCCAACACCGAGCCACGACCATGGAATGACATGGGAAAAAGGTATTCCCCGTCTTTTGCTTTAAAAAAAACGACAATCTACAATCATTTAATTGCATTAGCATCATTCCAATGACCAAAATGATGAGAGTCAAGCAACGGAGAGGAAAAATACATCATTTAATTGCTATCACAACCACACCAATGACCAAAATGATGAAAGTCAAGCAATGAAAATAAAAACTAAGAGATCCTCCCTCCAAAATAAATTTTTCCTTTTATATTCTCCTTGGGTGGGAGGCTAGGTGTCACCTACTAGAGAAAAAATTATCCTTTTATATGCCCCTTGCATGGGAGGCTAGATGTCACCTCCCCAGGAACCTTCTATGTGTGGATGGCTAGGAGTCATTTTCCTAAATTGAGGAATATATGTATTTAGAAAGGTTCACTATCTAAAAGCAATGTCTCTGTTATCTTCTCTCTAGCCTTTCCCCATGATCTATATGTCATTTTTGCTTAATCCCTCACTATGAATTACAAGGTTGGATACAACTTTGTATACTACATGCATTACAAGGTCAAATACAATTTTGCATACACATCCTAGATACATGTCTTATATGCCCTTGACCTACAAACCAGATAGCCCTCGCTAGGACTTACAACGTTGGACACAATTTTGCACACAAAACCTAGCTACATGTCTTTGATGCCCTCAACCTACTACCACGATAGAAGCTATGCAAATACATATCCAAATGCAAAGGACACATCCTAGATACATGTCTTCTATGCCCTTAACCTACAACCAAGATATCCCTCGCTAGGAATTACAACGTTGAACACAATTTTGCATACAAAACCTAGCTACATGTCTTCAATGCCCTTAACCTACTACCAAGATAGAAGCTATGCAAATACATATCCAAATGCAAAGGCGCTAGAAATGGGGTATTACATTCTCGTACTTCTTGGAACAACATTGGCCCCAATGTGAGCTTCCTTCTTACTATGTGTAGTAGGTCAGAGCATTGCACCCCATCTCTAAAATTTACAACATTGGATCATGGAAACATTTCAAATACTTGTAACAGCTTTTGATTCCAAATATTCAACATGCCCTATTCCAAACATCTAGAGGAATGCATGTTAACACACACATAAAATGTAAGTTAGGACACCAAATGGAAAGTAAAACATAAAGATAAACGAAATACAACATAGGACATTAACATAATACTTCTATAATAATTGTTGATGTATTTGTAACTTCGGAAGATATTCACTTGTATATGATATGCATTACATTTGTACTTTATTGTATCCCCAACGGAGATGTATTATTCCTCCGATTGGAAGTGTCGTCATTTGTATTTGCAAGTGTCGCAAGTTATATTGTAAGTGTCGTAACTTATATTTGATGGGTTATTAGACCACCTTAGTGGGGTTGGCCCTGTATGAGTTAAGTGGAAGGGTTATTAGACTCCCTTAGGGAGTCGGCCCAATTAGGGTAAAAGGAAGGTTAAGTTAAAATATAAATAGAGTGGTTGCACCACTCTATTTGCTCATTCACTCACTCATCCAACTCGCATAGTTGAGAGAGAGGAGTGTGCACAAGTGGAGGAGGAGTAGCTGCTGAAGACATCTATCTTTTGGGGATTCATCTTTGTGATCTTTGTATTGGTGCTTATTCTATCTCTGAGGAAGTTGTTGGGTTTTTCACCTTCTTGGTTTTCCCCGGTAAAATGATTTGTGTCTCTTGTCTCTTGTGTATGATATGTTGTACATGTTGTTCTCTTAGTTAAGATCCTATATCATATTGAATTAAATCATGAAAACTAACATGGTATCATAGCTAGCCTGAAGGAAGGCATTGTATGGCATTTACGACACTTGTTGCACTTGCGACAAATTGGAAGCTAGGGCTTGGTATAATAAAAACTAGTCATCGTGGAACTTTCGTAATAAATCCGTTTTGGAGAAGGTTCAAGATCTGAAATTTTTACAGGACGAATATCAGACACGGATGTACCCTGTGTAAAAATTTCAGCATTAGATTCATTGTACTTTGTGAGATATGATATGTACAAGTTAGGTTTTCTGCCTCTTCCAGAATGCATCCCTAAACAGGTGACCTAGGCACAAAGGTCATATCTTGGGCTAGGAAGATCCAAATGGAATTCCGTAAAAATGGGAAGTTAGGGCCCGAACTCTAGTTTCACTGGTCCGATTTTCAGAGGTTGAAGTTGAATCAGTGACACATGGAACTCCGTACAAGTTCGCTATGTTGTTTTATCCCATAAACAAGTCATGTTGTGACACTTAGCATATCTCTCTCATGTAGAATCCAATGAAGCTCGGATCTATGGGGTTGGAAAGATGATAGGTCAGTCTACCACGGGACGAAGTTTCAGACCCTGAGGATCCTAAATTTCAAAGATGCACCAAAACCAATATGGCATATCTTTCTGTTAAAACATAATTGGATTCTGAGCATTTTCATTTTTAGCTAGTCACTGCTGTGGGAAATTAGGGCTTTTGACAGAAGTGGAATTTTGGAGTGCTCTCAGCATAGGATTTCTCTCCTTGAAAAAATTGAAATTTAGAGACTAAGATCAAACTTTTTGGTTGGGTGAATATTTGGGAAAGTCAAACCCTAATTTGACTTTTGGACTAGAAAACCAAATTTTGACAGTAGTTGCAGATCCGAAATTCGTAGGTCATTTTTGGAGGGTCAATTTTTGGAGTTTTCAAAATATGAGCACACCATCTTGATCGCCTCAGTCAATTGCATCTCCCTATCCAGACAGAAGTTTGAAATTCCAAGTTTTGATTTTTTAGGGTTTCTCTGACAAACCCTAGCCAGCTCCAGATCCAGATTCAGCAAATCAAGTGGTAAGACCTAAATCTTTTATTTCCATTTGAGTTTCTCATTAAGATGTCTCACCATATCAAGCTTGAGGATAAGCTTGAAGGGGCTGATAAATTCCAAGCATGGAAGTATAGGATTGGGTTAATCCTAGAAGAGAATGAATTGGACACCTACATAAGTGAAAAGGTTCCATTTCCAGAGGGAGATGAGGCTAAGGCCTTACATAAGAAGAACTTGGTCAAGGCCAAGAGGATCATTGCAGATTCTATCAAAGACCATCTCATACCACATGTGTCTTCTCTAAAGACACCCAAGGAGATGTTTGATTCCTTGACCAAGTTGTTTGAAGGGAAGAACATAAATCGTAAGATAACTTTGAGGAATAAATTGAAGAATGTCAAGATACAAAATGCAGAGACCATGCAGTCCTACTTTACAAGGGTCTCTCAGATAAAAGAAAAACTTGAAGCTATGGGAGAAGATATAGAGAATGGTGAAATTGTGATGACCACCTTGAATGGTATTCCTAGGTCATGGGATTCCTTCATTCAAGGAATTTGTGCTAGAAAGAAGCCCATCACATTCAGTAGGCTATGGGAGGAATGCTCACAGGAAGAAGCTCGAATTATAGCTCGAGAAAGAAAAGATGGATAATGAAGACCAGGCTCTCACAGCACACACCAAGAAGAATAACCACAAGAGGGAGCATCCTCATCACAAGAAGGGTAAACACCACCACCAGAATCGGAGGGAGAACTTTGGAGAATCCATGAGAGATCTTTCTCACATTCAATGTTATTCTTGTGATGAGAAGGGACACTATTCCAGAGATTGTCCCAGGAACAAAAGCAACTATCACAAGAAGAAGAAGAACAAGAGAAGACATCATGCTCACACTGCAAAGGATGATGAACCTCCAAGGAAGAGAACCGGGGAAGACAGTGAAGATTCTTCAAGTGATGAAGAATATGTATTGTAATGAAGTTTTACATGAAAGGAGTAGAAGAAGCTATTGCAGAGTTGGACTCCGGAAAACAAATAATCTATGGGAGAACCTCTCATCCATTTTCAGCATTGGTTAAGGTGCTCACTATCAAAGACTCTAGTAGCTCCTGCAAGGAAGCAAAGATTGAGAGGGAGTCCACCCAACAAAAAAACAAATATAAGTATTTGAATTGTCATTTCTTGTATATATCATTACTTAAATGATGTTGTTCAGTCATGTACATACTTATGTTCCTATATGCATATTATGCATTTTAGAAAAGTTGGATTAATGAACAAGATACTAGTAATATGCAAGTAATGGGTAAGTGGCCTATGGTATTGTACAACATTCCATTGCTACTTATCTAGAATGAAACCTTTTTGCTAACATGTTGGGAGTAGCGCACACTCTTAACAATGTTCTGGTAGAGATGGAAAGCATCTAGAAAGTTACATGATATGGATAAATGTTGTATTGAAGCATTGGCTAAGATAATTGCATGACTGTATGACATATGTCCTTATGCGTAAGATTTTGTTCTGAAAACTATGAGATGTTTCTAATCATGCAATTGAATTTGACTTGTAGGAAAGATCGTGTACAAACAAAATAAGGACAACTACATTTGTTCCAGTGACAAAGTTTAAGAAAAGTACCTATTGAAGATATTGAAGAATCTGAAGTTCCTAGGATCAGGGATGCAGTAATGGAAGGATACCATGATCAAGGAGTACCAGTCGATCATGAAGAATGATGTCTGGGATGTGGTCCTGAGACCATAAGGGAAGTCTGTTGTGACTTCCAAGTGGATCTACAAGATCAAGCATGCTACAAATGGTAGCATAGAGAAATACAAGGCAAGGTTTGTGGCTTGTGGCTTCTCCCAGAAAGCAGGAATAGATTATGAAGAAACTTTTGCACCTGTAGCTAGATACACTTCCATCAGAATTTGTACTTGCTCTAGTTGCAATGATGAAATGGAAGATACACCAGATGGATGTCAAGGCATCTTTCTTGAATGGTGTAGTTGAAGAGGAAGTGTATGTGGAGCAGCCACTCGGATTTGAGACACATGACAGGGAGTCACATGTGTGCAAATTAAAGAAAGCCTTGTACGGTTTGAAACAAGCACCCAGGACATGGTACGGAGGGATTGACAGCTTCCTGAATAGTTTGGGCTTTACCAAGAGTAAAGCGGATTCCAACCTTTACTACAAGGTTGAGGAAGGTAATGCACTGATACTCCTACTGTATGTAGATGACTTATTTGTGACAGGTGAGATTGGGTTGATTGCTGATACGAAAAGGAAGCTTGATGCCGAGTTCGAGATGAAGGACATGGGTATGACACATTACTTTCTAGGTATGGAGGTGTGGCAGAGTGGAGATGGAATATTTCTTGGACAAGGGAAGCATGCAGTAGAGATCCTGAAGCGGTTCGGGATGATGGAATGCAAGGCCATGGCCACACCTATGGCATCGAACCTAAATCTATTGAGTGATGCTTCATCAGATTCAGTTGATGCCACGATGTATCGTCAGATGATTGGGTCCTTGATGTACTTGACGAACACGAGACCTTATATTTTCTTTGCTATGAACAATTTGAGCCAGTTCCTAACGAATCCTAGACATGTTCATTTGATTGTTACAAAGCATATTCTGAGGTACCTGAAGGGTACGGTTGATTATGGGCTCAAGTATGACGCGAATCAAAAGGTTAACCTAGAGGGTTATGTTGATTCAGATTGGGCAGGTAGTGCTGCAGATAGGAAGATAACTTTGTGGTGTTGCTTCAGTATGGGATCTAGGGTGATCTCTTGGTTTAGCATGAAGCAATCCTGCATAGCACTGAGTACAGCTGAAGCAGATTATGCCGCAGCTTGTTCGAATAGTTGTGTGGCAGTATGGCTAAGGAAGCTACTGTCATATTTATTTGATCTCCAGTTGGATGCTACTTGTATATTCTGTGACAACGAGAGTTGTGTGAAGTTTTCCGAGAACCCGGTGTTCCATGACGATTCAAATCATATTGAGATCAAGTATCACTATATCATGGATATGGTGCAGAGAGGAGTAGTGAAGATCCTGTATGTTGCGACGGACGAACAAATAGCAGATGTGTTGACCAAGCCACTAGCCAGGGTGAAGTTCAATTACTTCAAAGAGAGGCTTGGTGTTCTTTAGATTGAAGATACTTCCAGGAGGAAGTGACAGGACACAGATGCAGGAGCCCTTCCAAGCATGGGGGTAGGAGGGTCCTCCCCATGGTTGTGGATATAAGTGTTGTGTGACGAGAATCCGGACGATGCTCCACTATAAAAATCCATATGATGTTATGTATGATGATGATTAGTATGATCATGAGCATCAGCATGATGCTCAGTGCGAGGATGATCAGTATGATCATGAGTATCCGGATGATACTCCGTGGCCGTGGATAATGTTGCAGGTTTTGCAGTGGCATGTAATAGGTCCCTGGGAGATCCTATAGGTTGAGCAGTAAGCTCACAATCAGTCCTGGAATGCTCTTTCGAGGTTTTGCTTGATAAGCATGTAATAGGTCCCTGGGAGATCCTATAGGTTGAGCAGTAAGCTCGTAATCTGTCCTGGGATGCTCTTTCGAGGTTTTGCTTGTTCGCATGTAATAGGTCCCTGGGAGATCCTATAGGTTGAGCAGTAAGCTCGTAATCAGTCCTGGGATGCTCTTTCGAGGTTTTGCGAGTTTGCATATAATAGGTCCCTGGGAGATCCTATAGGTTGAGCAGTAAGATCGTAATCAGTCCTGGGATGCTCTTTCGAGGTTTTGCAGATGCACATAATCAGTCCTGAGATTCCACCGGATAGGCCGCTCGTAGAGATGATGAAGGCCTACATGGAGCCTAGGCCTACATCCAGCATGAAAAAGGGTTGGCTCTGTAGAACTTCCTATGATGAGTATAATTGATAGATAGAACCAGTGATCGAGATGACGAGTACAACAGCAGTGACAATGATGCTCTAGTGATCTAGTGACGATGATCCAGCTCCAGTATTGAAGACTTGTGCCTATATGTTTTGATGACTTGTGTCAAGAGAACAGCTTCCTAGTTAAGAGGGAGTGTTGATGTATTTGTAACTTCGGAAGATATTCACTTGTATATTATATGCATTACATTTGTACTTTATTGTATCCCCAACGGAGATGTATTATTCCTCTGATTGGAAGTGTCATCATTTGTATTTGCAAGTGTCGCAAGTTATATTGTAAGTGTCGTAACTTATATTTGATGGGTTATTAGACCACCTTAGTGGGGTCGGCCCTATATGAGTTAAGTGGAAGGGTTATTAGACTCCCTTAGGGAGTCGGCGCAGTTAGGGTAAAAGGCAGGTTAAGCTAAAGTATAAATAGAGTGGTTGCACCACTCTATTTGCTCATTCACTCACTCATCCAACTCGCATATTTGAGAGAGAGGAGTGCGCACAAGGGGAGGAGGAGTAGTTGTTGAAGACATATATCTTTTGGGGATTCATCTTTGTGATCTTTGTATTGGTGCTTATTCTATCTCTGAGGAAGTTGCGGGGTTTTTCACCTTCTTGGTTTTCCTCGGTGAAATGCTTTGTGTCTCTTGTCTCTTGTGTTTGATATGTTGTACATGTTGTTCTCTCAATTAAGATCCTAGATCATATTGAATTAAATGATAAAAAACTAACAATAATCACATGGTTATATTGATTAGCTACCACAAGCAAGGTTCCAAGGTTACATAGATAAGCTTATCATCTCTATATAAGTCGAATACATAGTGTCACATGATCTGAGCTAATATATAACATATGTCATGAATATCAAAATTGCATACTCATTTAGGTTACCTCTTCCCTGACATCCACTCCCCAAAATCAAGAAAATCTATACTATTTAAACACTCCCTCAAATTTTGTATGTACCTAGTGAATTATTCTTGCAATAAGAGGAAAACCATTGGGCTTTTATTAGCTCTCAGAGTTCATCTATTGGCGTATCTCGCTGGTAAAACTCAATATGATTAAGACCCAACACAAGGTCTTAACTTCAGTGCAAATAGTATACCCATACTATGCTTTCTAAAAACCAACATTTGTCTCCCTTCACAAATTATATTCTCACATGTTCAAGAACAATGAAGAGATATTATATCACAATATCATTCACAAATTAAATATATCAAAGTACAAACATCAACATGTTCTCAATATACCTGAATGAAGCCTTCAGTGGCTCTTTTTCTTATCATCATGTTCATTACATTAGTCCTTAGTTTGGTGTCTTACTCTACGAAGTTCTCACTAAATTATTTTAGCATAGGAACATGTTCTCAATCTATCTGAATTAAGCCTTCAATGGATCTTTTTCTTATCATAATGTCCATTGCATTAGTCCTTAGTTTGATATCTTACTCTACAAAGTTCTCACTAAATTATTTTAGCATAGCAACCTGGAATTGATTGGGATGATATGAGAAAAAAAAATAGCATATTGGGCTCCCAGATTCCTCATAACATGATAAATTAGGAAAATATTTCATTCAAATCAAAAGAGTAGATTATAACCAAAACCAGAGTATCCATTTTTCCATGGGTGTTAGACCAATTTTGGTATGCAGCATGACTATGCCCCTTATGTATTTGCAAATTAATAGATACTTCCCAAGCTACCAGAGTAGAGCCTCTACTACCACCTGTAATACTCAAGAAGAAATATCTCAACCACATACTTAGCTGGAGATATTTTTACGTTGGAATGAAGCTAGAGTTCTGATAAAGCCACTATATAGTTTCTAATTATGAAATTATACAAAGCTCTTTTACTCAAAGCATATTTGAGACAAGATTAATCACATTTGAGACTAAAGATAATCTTCCAAATTAGAGATAATTAATTCTCGATGAGTAGGACATGAATTCTGACAATCAAGAAAAATAAAGTGTTTTCCTTGTAGTAACTAGTGCACCAAAGGCTTCCCTCTAACGCGGGGATAGCTAAACAGACCTACCTAGTGGAACCTGACTCTTTTATGCAACTTTAGAAACAATTCATCATAGATTTCGAGACTGTAAACATGGTTTTGTTTTAAAGAAGTTATAAAACAGGAATAACTAGGAATATGGCTAAATTTCTATTGAAGAGATCAAACAAGGGATAGAAATAGGTTGCCACTTTGTTTAAGATCTATAAATATCCATGTACAGTATGTTCGGGTACACAGGGTACTACCAAAGGACCGAACACCAAGAGCAACCACTTCACACAAACAGATCACAGATCAACACACCCATGTTTTGACGTGGTTTAAACCCTCGAGAGGGAAACACTCCACGGCCCCGGGAAACACTCCACGGCCCCGACCAAATAGCTTCTACGGGACAATTTATTATGCAAAGAAAGAAAGTTACAAATGAGCTTCTCATAATCGATCAACTAAACAATGACCCTCCATGCTCTTTAAATAGAGATCATGGACCAATCGGGTGTCAAGCCACGGATCAAGGTTAGGTTTGATCTAAGAGAAGTTGAGCCGTCGGATCACTCTATGTCGGAAACATATCGTGACCGTCGGATTAAGTATTTACAAATGCATACTAATGCATACTAAAGAAACACACTATCCCTAACGGATATATTACACAAGTTGATCTTAACTAACTCCTAAGTGTCTAAATATCCTAACATCCCCCCTTAAGAACAACTTGGGATAGGATTGAAGGATTTACAAAAGTGACACTATTAGGAGAAGGAAGGAGGCATTAGAGCCTATCCCCCCTTAATGACAAGTTCCTGAACTCCTAACATAGATCGAAGTTTAGAAAACTTCGCTTCTGTAAGAGACTTGGTGAAGATGTATGCAACTTGATCATCTGTAGGGCAAAAGAGCACTTCAAGAACACGATCATGAACAAGATTTATGATGAAGTGCATATGTAGCTCAATGTGTTTGCTGCATTGATGTAGAACTAGATCTTTGGCAAGCTTGATGGCACTTTGATTGTCGCACCAAAGTGGAGTAGGCTGCTGCTGCTCGAATCCAAACTCTGAAAGGATCTGTCGAAGCCATAAAGCTTCCTGACTGGCATTAACTGCTGCTCGATATTCTGCCTCTGCTGAAGAAAGAGCAAGAGCTTGTTGTTTCTTACAAGCCCAAGTAATAGGTCCAGATCCCAGACTGAAAACATAACCTGCAGTAGACTTTCGATCATCAGGATCGCTGGCCCAATCTGAATCAGTGAAACCAACCAACAAAGGTTTCCCCCCTGTACTGAAATGAATCCCAAACTGAACTGTACCTCGAATATATCGAAGTATTCTTTTAGCTGCTTTCCAGTGACTTTCATGAGGTGTCTGCATATAACGGGCAAATCGACCAACGGCAAAGGAAAGGTCAGGACGGGAATGAGTCAAGTATAAAAGACTACCAACAAGCTGACGATACAAAGTGGCATCTACTTCAGGTGAAGTACAAGTGGCAGAAAGTTTGACTCCAGACTGGAAGGGAGAAGGGGCTGGTGTACAATCTTCCATGTGAAAGCGACGAAGAAGGTCACAAGCATACTTAGACTGAGAAAGAAAGATTCCTTCTTTGGTTTGCAGAACTTGGAGACCAAGAAAATAATGCAAATGTCTTAAGTCTGACATTTCAAAAGTTTGTTTAAGACTGGATTTCACATGGGTTATAAGCTTAGGGTCACTACCAGTAAGAATAAGGTCATCAACATATAGAACAAGTATGATGAGATGGTTTCCTACTTTCTTGGTATAGACATTGGGGTCAGAATGGCATCTAGAAAAACCAGTGTCAAGGAGAAAGTTATCCATTTTGGCATACCAAGCTCTAGGAGCTTGCTTAAGGCCATATAAGGATTTCTTAAGGCGGCAGACAAGGCTAGAGTTATTCTGAACATAGCCAGGAGGTTGTTCCATGTAAATTTCCTCCTGTAAATCACCATGTAAGAAGGCAGACTTGACATCCATTTGATGGACTTCCCAGTTGTGTAAGGCTGCAAGGGAAAGAACAAGGCGGATGGAGTTCATTTTGGCGACGGGAGCAAAGGTTTCATTGTAGTCAATCCCTTCAACTTGGGAAAAACCTTTGGCAACTAACCTTGCCTTAAGTCTTTCAACACTTCCATCTGATGCATACTTAGTTCTATAGACCCATTTACATCTGACAAGTTTTCTTCCTTTTGGAAGAGGTACAAGATCCCAAGTATCGTTCGCCATTAAGGAACGATATTCTTCATCCATGGCTGCATCCCAATCTGGATTCCCTGAAGCTTCTGCAAAGGTTTCTGGATCATGATTCTCGGAAACTTGAGCCAAAAGAGAAGAGGCTCGCTGAAACTGAGAACGTGTTCGACGTTGATCTCTAGGATCACCGGCAAGATCACCATCTGCTTCACATGTTGAACGGACCCATCGAGGAAGCACTTGTGCTGGTGCAACTGGAGGACCATGAGCAGGCGGAGGTGGATTTTCATCCTCACTGTCATCATCAGAAACTGGAGTTGGAAACCTGTCAAGGAAGTTGGAAGAAGAAGAAGAAGGCACAAACGCCGAATCAGGCTCGCAGGCCAAAGATGGCACACTCGCCGAGTTAGGCTCGCAGGCCAAGATATTTTCATCAAATTTAACATCTCTTCTAATGATTATAGCATGAGAATGTGGTTGAAGAAGTCTATAACCTTTTACATCTTCAGAATATTCAACAAATATGCACTTTTCACTTTTAGGCTGCAATGCTTTCCGTTTTTCATCCGGAATGTGAGCCCATGCTTCACTACCAAACACACGAAAGTGACTTACATCAGGTTTAATTTTACTCCATGCTTCTTCTAGTGTTATACCTTGTAATGCTTTTGTGGGGGTGCGATTAACTATGTAATTTGCACAATTTATGGCTTCAGCCCAAAATTGAAGACTTAGTCCCTTAGATTGGATCATACAATTAGCCATTCCTTTTAAAGTGCGGTTCTTCCGCTCAGCTACACCATTTTGTTGTGGTGTATATGGAACAGTGTGCTGTTGTTGGATGCCTTGTTCAGTGCAGAAAGTAGTGAACTGTTTGTTAACATATTCTCCTCCATTGTCAGATCTTAACTTGATAATTTGATGACCAGATTGTTTTTCAACAAGGGCCTTGTAGGCCAAGAACATGTTAAATACTTCGCTCTTAAGTTTTAGGAAATAAACCCAAGTGCGTCTGGTGTAATCATCAATGAAAGTTAAGAAATACTTGAAACCAGAAAAGGAAGCAGATGGAAGAGGACCACACAAGTCACTATGCACAAGCTCTAAGGGAACCGAGGCGTGCCAAGAGGCACGTTTGTCAAAACTGTCCCGATGATATTTTCCAAGTACACAACCGGAACAAACACCATCTCTGCAAGATACCATCGGAAGACCTGTCACCATATTTTCTTTATATAGTTGTTGTAATGAGCGATAATTTAAGTGACCAAATCGCTCATGCCAAAGTTTGCTCAAGTTATCACTATGAGCAACAAAAACTGAAGGGAAAGGTGATGACCCAAAGTTGTTAAACTTGTACAACCTGGTAATATCATCAACAATTCCGGTAGCTAGGACCTGTTGAGGATCTTTAAAATCCTTGATTACAACTTGGTGAGGTGTAAAGGTCACAGTTTTACCTTCACCAGAATGAGTGATCTGGTAGATTGATAACAAATTGCAGGAAATTCTTGGAACACATAGTACATCACTAAAATGACCATTATCTACTGGAACTGTTCCAGCTCCTACAACACTTAGAGATCTATCATCACCAACAAATATTTGTTTGGTGTTACATTCATGCATAGTAGAAAAGATGGCTTGATCCTTAGCCATATGATAAGATGCTCCAGAATCAATGAGCCATTCATTTGAAGTAGAAGAAGAAGATGCATTATAAGAATAACCAGAAGCACAAAGTGCATGTCCATGAGAGGTAGATTCTGAAGACGAATCTAGGCTGATGTGGTGCTTCTTCATTGCTGCTTTCAAGGCTGCCATCTTCTTGAAACACTTAGATTCATCATGATTATCTTTCCCACAATAGTTGCAATGACGCTCAGTCTTCTTGCCTTTTTGCTTTGATCATTTGTCATTTTTTAAAGAAGGAGCTGACTGAGAGGGTTTGGGACCCTTGTTTGACTTATTATTGCGAAAATTTTGTTTCTTGGGAGGCTTGGACTTTTCTTTCTGTTGGGACAATAAGGCTTTCCCAGATGTATCTGCATTGTTGATTATTCCAAGATGAATGAGTTTATATTGTTCTCTAATCAGGGAATCACAAAAGGATTCAAGACTAGGCTCATAGGAATCAGTGGGTTCTTTTTCTTTCCCTGTTGTAATTCTGAAAAGTCCCCTACTTCGTAGAACATCCTCCATACGAGATTTCCATGAGAAATAGTTAGAACTATTAAGTAGAATATCACAAGGGGCGGCCATATTTGGAAATTAATGGCTGTAAAAGCAGAAACCAATAGTCTGGATGTGAAGAGCTTGAAAAAATAGGCGGTTTAAAAAAAAACGACACTGAAAACTGACTCTGTATGATGAAGTTATGCTTGAACAAATAAACTGTTGAAGATGTCCCCAATAGTGACGTGGCAGCTAGAGAATGTCCAGCTAAAAAAAGAACCCCCTCTTCCCAAAATGAACCTTTTGACAATCACTTTACAAAAAAGTTGCTTGAAGTGAACCACTTTTGTAAAATAAGTGATTTCACTTTTACAATGATATTACTTTTAAATAGTGCAACAATAAAAAACTTTAGTGACTCACTTGTATTTTTATTTTTTATTATTTAAGTGAGATGCACTTTTACAATAAAGTAACTTGAAAATAGAAATTGCATGCACTTTTTCTTTTAAAAGTAACTTCCTAAGACTTGAACTGAAGACCTATTAAGGAATAAAGCAACTTTGAACCAAGTGAGCTAGATTAAAAGGTATGTAAACCTCGGTTTGCGTGCTTACCCTTTTTCCTGCAAAACAGACCACAAATCGAAACAAAAAAACTTTTCCACACTTGTGGAGTTAGATCTTGTTAGCTTGCCCGGAAAGTATACGTTTTCTCTCTGTTTCTGATTTGCCGAGATCGCGCAAGGTGCACGGCAAAGAGCATACGCAGCCGAGAAAAACTCTTTCCCTTTTTGTTTCTGATTTGCCGAGATCGCTCAATGTGCACGGCAAAGAGCATACGCAGATAGGAAAGAAACAATCCGAACCAAAAAAAATCTAACAGTAAAAAAAATGAAATATGAGATTTTTCCTTTTCAAAAAACGAAATAAAAAAAATGCGTCACTGTAACATTATACCTTCAGATCTGATGAAATACGCGTTTCTGGAGCAACCGGGAACCGTTTTCGATCAAACGAAAACTATTTCCCAATGGAAACGACGCTCCGGACGCAATGGAACACCTCCCATATCCCAGAAATGCACAGAAATACCAGAACTATAAACCCTTTCGAGTTTCGGCAACAACAGTTCAAGATCTAGATCATAACCGGAAGCGGCACTTCATAAAAGCTCTGATACCATGTTCGGGTACACAGGGTACTAC
The DNA here is from genome assembly GCA_027924585.1 of Larix kaempferi. Taxonomy (NCBI): domain Eukaryota; kingdom Viridiplantae; phylum Streptophyta; class Pinopsida; order Pinales; family Pinaceae; genus Larix; species Larix kaempferi. The sequence continues at coordinate 5,191,255 of BSBM01000805.1, read as the reverse complement.
CAAAGGACTGAACACCAAGAGCAACCACTTCACACAAACAGATCACAGATCAACACACCGATGTTTTGACGTGGTTTAAACCCTCGAGAGGGAAACACTCCACGGCCCCGGCCAAATAGCTTCTACGGGACAATTTATTATGCAAAGAAAGAAAGTTACAAATGAGCTTCTCATAATCGATCAACTAAACAATGACCCTCCATGCTCTTTAAATAGAGATCATGGACCAATTGGGTGTTAAGCCACAGATCAAGGTTAGGTTTGATCTAAGAGAAGTTGAGCCGTCGGATCACTCTATGTCGGAAACATATCGTGACCGTCGGATTAAGTATTTACAAATGCATACTAAAGAAACACACTATCCCTAACGGATATATTACACAAGTTGATCTTAACTAACTCCTAAGTGTCTAAATATCCTAACACAGTAGACATCCAATACTAACCTTTGTAATACTAGACATCAAACCCACCATTGTCCATCATCTAATGCTTTAAACCCTAGTCATAACTAACCTCGACACAAAAAAGATTAATAAAATTGAAATAAGTGCAATTCTATTGAATTTTAACAACCTATCATTGTATAAACCTAGGTCATTCTAGTATTCCAATGAAAAAACAATTAAATTTTAAGATGACAATCTAAAAAAAGAACCAGTGGTGGTGTGCAGATCCTTTGAACAAAAGGTTATAGAAATCTAAGTGAAATAATAAATATCCAATTTGCGGTGACAGTATAGAAATCCACTATAATGGAATTACCCATTCAAAGTTGCAGTCTGAGAATTGAAAGACCATTGATACTAGAATCATCAAGAACAAATTTACATATATTGAACCAAAATAGGAAAATGCAGTGCCTCAAAGCATTTCTTAATCCATGTGCAATGCATCAAGCTCCTAACTTCTACATAAGGATGCAAGCCAAGTTAAAGTGACACATTCCTTGCAGAGGAGGTGACATGTAGACTATACATCGGTATCATAGCTACTACTGCTAACAAAAAACAAACATAGAATGGATCCATGGCTTCAACACATTTGAATCTGTCTATTGCAATTGCATGTCATATATATCATTTCACTAGAGATTGTTGGAATCGATTTAATACTGAGAGGCAGGTGAATCAGTATTAGCGTAGTTATCACCAATTTTTACCTTCTTTAACAGATTGGCCTTTACTTAATATTTATCTTCAGTTATGCATCAATAAATAAAGCATTCATCGATATATGTACCAAGACAAAGAACACATAACACACAATATTTTTACGTGGAAAGCCAACAGGGAGAAAACCACAGAATGCTTCTTTATAATGAGAAAGAATGCATCCACGGAAGCAGCAACTTCCTATGTTTACCAGCATCAACTGAAGGGAGGCACCAACCCCGTGGTTTTACAGGAACCTACCTGAAGGAATCTACAACTCCCTATGTTTCTCCGGCACCAACTGGAAGGAATCTGCAACCCCTTGTCTCCTTATTGTTTTACAGGCACCGACATGAAGGAAGCTCCAACTCCCTATCTACTTGCCCAGCCCTCCCACCTTGATGTTCAATATGTGATTCTATCTTTCTAAACTTCAACTCCGCGCACTCTTATGATCTTCTGATGATAATTCCGTTGTGCACTGCCTTAGTATGCAGTCCATTCTCTATCATTGAGCTACATACATCACTTGACTTCTCATTCCTCTCAATTCACACTTCTACTAATGTCTTACTTCATGTACTGTGTGCTCATTGATACTGCATTCTGCGTTGAGATATGCTTTGTTGTTCTGCTATGGCGCTAATGCTATTACCAACTGATACTGTGCTTTCAATTGATAGTTTGTTGTTCTAAATTCATGCACCAGTAATAGATGGAACTGTGCACTTACTGATATGTCCATTCTGGTTAAGTGCCACAGTATTTTAGACAATATGTGACATCTTATGCATCAAATGATTAATCTGTTCGGTCTAACTCACTTGTCTCATATCATCTACATCATGATGCGCTCACTGGATCCATCTTCTATTATGTCGTCGTGCATCAAATGGACTTCTCAACTTTGCACTCTTTCACTTCTACGTATATGCATTAGCTAGACATCCGTGCATAGTCTGATATACATCGGTTATGTCTCTACGCTTCTGTATTTACAATGCCTGTGACTATCAACGTGATGACAGTAATATTGTCATTCAAAACATTAATCACTTGCGCATTCTTCAGCTTTTATTCTTTTCAGTACTTGCACATTCGTCACAGATTAACATCATTCTGTGCACCATCAAAAACTTCATTCTACTGCATGTGTGCACTCGTCTCCTCGCTAGATCATTATGTTATGTCCTCAAGCCTTTTGATGCCCTAAATATCAACTGAAACTTTCACTTGAATCTCTTATGCTCTCGCCATCAATATTACATCCAATCTCCAACTTGCATCTCTATTTATACATGTCCTACACAGATTGTATGTCCACAAGTTGGTTGTGGCATCCCTTCTTCCATATTTCACGGATTGTGCATATGCCACATGTCATCTTCGGCGCTCTTGATGTGTCATATGTTGTGTCTTGCACCTTCATGGTCCACAAAATAGTGGGACTTTACACCTTGGTGGTGTACTCTTGCGCTCTTGATGTACCATTGCTTTATAGTCATCCTAGCCTGCAAAATCCCATTTCCCACATCTGGAGCATATTTTTTCTAGTGATTCTTGAGGGTTATTATTGTGCTAGAGAATGCTAGGGATTCTCTTGAGCATATTTCACAAGGAATAAACCGAATTGGATGATGATTGTGCAAGGACTCAAGTGGAAGAAGTCAGAAATTGGTTTCAGAATGGTGCCTCGGCGAGAAGCAAGTGACATCTACACATTTCTATCTTGATGTTATTTATATATAAAACATCTCTATTTTCCATCCATTTCAAGTGTTGAATTATAGTTTATAATTGTTGAAATTAGGATGTGTCATTCTACAAATATTTTGGTAATTTCAATCTTTGCAACAGTAATTTCTTTTGTTTGATCCTTATGCACTTTCAGGTTATCTCTTAAATATTTGGGTGGTAAATATTGGAGCAACTATAGTCGGAGGATTCTTCATCAAATATTTGGATCGGGGTGAGTTAATTGTTTAACCTACTTGTCCATTTAAAGTTTGTGTGTAAAGATTGAAAGTTTATTTTTTTGCATGAATGTTTGGATTATCTTTTATGGGCATTTCTTTGTGGTGATCCTGCCCAAAGGTCACTAGGGTTGTAAATATTTTCAAAACACCAACAAACCAAAATGCTACCAAAGGAACCCGGAGGAAAAGTGGTTGCATTCCAGTTTCAGACAAAATCTCCAGGTAAGAAATAACCTCTATGAAAATGGATGAATACACATAATATATGCAAGGACGTGCATTCATATGTAAATTTATCGGCATTTGGTCCACATAGAAGTATCTGAACAAATGGATTCAAGCAAAATGGAAACCGAAACGACAAATAGATCTCAAGTTAGGGTCCAAAGGTTTTTTCATTGCCATATTTACAAGCCTGGAAGATAAAGACTAAGTTTTTGAAAACTGACTTTACTTCTTTAACTCAATAGGTCTTTATCTTAGGTTTTGGGTCAACAACTTCAGCTCGAAAAAAGAATATTTCTTAGTTACCCAAATCTATATTTTCTTATATTCCCTGCCTCGGGAGTATTGGGGAGAAGAAACCCTTGAAGGGATTGGTAACACTCTAGGAACCTTTGTCAAAACCTCTAAAGTTACCAAGAAAGGTAGATATGCTTCCTACGCTCGGATATGTGTGTATATGAACATAGGCAAAGCTCTCTTAGGCAAAGCTCTCTTAGACTCCATATGCCTAAGCTATCAGGACAATGACTGGATCAAGTCGTTAGATTATGAACATGACCCATTTTGATGCAGGAAGTTCCATGAGCATGATCACCTCTTTAGGGATTACCCTATAAATAGTCCAAATCCTCGGGATCAAACCCCTACTCATCCAAATAGAGAGGGTTACATCCAAGTAACCACTAGACATAGGCAAGGAAGAACAAATACCTGATAGGCAAAAGCATTCAAGATTCAAACTACCAATCACTTTAATATTTTAAATGACCTGGAAACCCCAAGAGATATGGGCAAAAGCATCACCAACTAACCAAAACCCTAGTCTACTCATGTTCATATGCTCGACACTGAAGTAATGGTAAATAAACAAATATAGGAATAAACACCAATTCCAAACATAAACCCCAACCAAATCTTAAAGACATGGAATAAATGGACCTCATAAAATATGAAGAAGGAGATGATATTGATTTTAAAGATTTATACCTCCAAAGCATTATGGATACTTATGACCTCCAGGTGAGCCATTCAATACTAGACAGCCAAAATGCAAAAACTACAGCATGCCCTTCACAGATCTTGCTCAAAATCTTCAAAATCAAACACAAAGAAAGATCAAGTTTCTTCTTCACTCAGGGTTCCCACCAACAACTCCAAAGAACTTCAAAGCCACACAAAGATGATAAATGAAAAGGAAGACGAAGCAATAGACATCTCCTAAGAGAATTGGGAGAGCGACTTATTGATTATGGTCAATATGCTCCAATGACCAAATGGCTTGTTACCTCTCTTCCAGCCCATTTTCAATTAAAATCCTCTCATGGAACATTTGAGGCCTTATTGGAAAGAGTAAAAAAAAGGGCCTTAAAATCCAAAATCAATAAGGAACAATCAACTATAATGATGTTGCAAGAGACCAAATGCTCAATCAGATAGCATCTAAATGTTGGACAAGCTATCAATCAATTGCAACAGACTCCAAGGGAATGACGAGTGGAATGGATATCATATGGAATCCATGAGAAATCCAATTACAAGACTTCTTCTTTACTTCTCATTCCATCTTTGCAAAATTTCAACTCATAGATACTAAGGAAACATGTTATGTCAGCAATGTCTATGGTCCAACCACGATCGAAGACAAACCAATTGTCATTCAATCCTTGCAGAATCTAGAGGACATCATTTGGGAGCACCAAGGGATTATAGGAGGGGGTTTCAATCTCATTCTATCCCTTCTTAAGAAAAAAGGTGGAATTCGAAAGCTAGATACCTCCAATTCCTTGTTCAAAGATCTAATCGCATCCCTCAACTCAGTTGACATAGAAACAATGAATGGTATTTTCACTTGGTATAACAAGAGAGGAGGTACCCATCAAGTGGCCACTTGTCTTGACAATTTTTTCTTTCAACCAACTTGTTAAACAAAAACCTCAAAATACAATCAAGCATTCTCCTTTGTGCAGGATCAGATCATTGGCCAATAAGCATCTCCATCCATATGGTCGATTGCCCCAAAAACTGCCCCTTCCAATTTGAGAAATTTTGGCTCATTCACCCTATCTTTCACAATTTGATAGCCAAAGGGTGGAATGATATTACTAAAGGTTTAAAAATGTATCGAATGCAACAACAGCTCAAGCAAATCAAGATCAATCTCAAACTTTGGAACAAGGAAGTCTTTGGAGACATCTTTAAGGAAAAAAGCAAACTCAAAGAGCATATGACCAAAATTCAACAGCAAATCATACTCGAAGGAAAAACCAAATAGCTTTAGAAAAGGAAATTCAAGTCTAAATGCAATTGGACATCTAAGTGAATCAGGATGAAACACTTTGGTACTAGAAATCCAGGATACGATGGTTGAAAGAATGGGCCAGGAACTCAAAATTCTACCATAACTCAATGATTCAACATCAACACTCCAACCGAATTACATCCATCACAACCAGCACAAACAATATTGTCAGAAAGCATAATGAGATGGTGATAGAACTGATCAACTACTATTAAGGGTTACTATCCAAACCTCCAATAGATCAGACTCATGTTATTCAAAGGATAACCCAAAATGTCCCTCTCTAGTCATGGTAGGTCAAAATGATAGCCTAATGAGAGAAATCACTATGGAGGAGGTTGAGACAAAAACGATGGGGATGGCTCCAGGGAAATCTCTAGGGGCTGATGGCTTCACCACATATGGGGATGGCTCCAGGGAAATCTCTAGGGGCTGATGGCTTCATCACATAATTCTTTCATGCTTGTTGGAACATCATCAAGACTGATCTCTTGGAGGTAGTAGAAAAATATCGAGTAACAGGAATAGTTCTACCAGCTTTTAACTCTACATTCATCTTCCTTATTCCGAAGGAAGAACAATCTCATGAACCTAGCGAATTCAGTCCCATCGCTCTCTGCAATGTTGTCTATAAATCATCACAAAAGTGATAGCCAATCGGCTTAAACCACTTCTTCACTCATTGATTTCAGAGCATAAGTTAGGTTCTGTGGAGGGATGTCAAATCACAGATGGAATCATAATGGCCCATGAGCTCATCTACTCTCTCAAAATGTCGAGAAAAAATGTTCAATTACATTTTTTGATTTGGATTGAATTCTGAAGCTTACCTCTGCAATTTTGGTCAATCAGGACTGCCAATCCTATTGGGGAGTTTATTTATCGCAAGCATGAGGTCCTGCATTGTAAAAATGTATCTATGTCAACACCAATATGTCCAGGGACCTCAAAGAATATGTCCCTATCTAAGTTAGGGACAAAATGTTCCACCAACCAATTCCACATATCAATCTACCCAACATGTGTTTTAGGTGTCAAACCCTTCTGCTTCCGATTATGGTGACTAATGCAACAAGGCAGTACTAGGAAGGATATATGTACAAGTATATGAATCGATTACAGGTTTTCCAAGCTTTCATTCATCAAGTATTAATTTTGTCTGCTGCATTCTTTAGAAACTGCTCCGCTCCAGCATCATCTAACTCCACCACTCCTCTTCATTGCTCCAACACTACTCAGGTTTGTGAATCCTTTATCACTCACAGGCTAAAGGCTACTGAGACATTGATGACAGTGCAGTCACTTTTTGATGTTACCTCTATTGACATCACCTTTGATCAAAGGTTCAACACCAAGGATCAAAATGTATTTATGAAGAAGAGTTGTTAACTTGTTCCTGCTTCCTAGCACTACACATATTATCATGAAAAATGGTGGGTTTTGGGCGCCAATGGTGGAAATGGATTCTGAAGGACTTGCACAGTTGCCTAACACGTCAAGAATTGCACATTTGGGGGCAGCGGTCACCATGGATCTCCTTTGTGGGTGCTCCAATAATGTATAGAATTATCTCTTAAGTTATGTTATAAAATATTAGAATACTCTCGCCTCAATTGCAAGTAGATTCAGAGTTAGCATGCAAGATATTGAGATAGTGAACAACATAACAGATACAAATTTTATCTGTCAGAAATGTCTATTATATACCCATGAACTCAGGTGAGATTCTTACTCTATTGAAGCACAACCACATCATTACACTTAATGGTTATTGTGTAGAAGGCCTTAACCGCCCTCTGGTGTTAATTTTGTAACCAAAGGAAACCTTGAAGAGGATCTCCATGGTTTGTAATCAATAGTATTTCATTTTAAGAATCATGTAGAAATATTTAGTAGTACATTTTGAGAATCATGATATCATGTACTGTATGGCAGGGTCTTTCATTTTCTCTTTTCTGAGAATTGGTTATAGCCCTAGCTATTAATTAATAATTATATATATTTCAGGAGGCAAGGAGAAGCCAGTGCTTCCTTGGACAGTGCAACTAAAAGTGGCAATAGCTGTTGCTGAAGCTTGGACAGTGCAACTAAAAGTGGCAATAGGTGTTGCTGAAGCATTAGATTACTTGCATAATGGCTTTTCTCAGTCAGTCATTCACGGAGATGTGAAGTTTTCCAATATCTTGCTTTCTGAAGAGTTTGAACCATGGGTATATATCATTTTACTGCAAGAAGCATCAAGACTAAGTTTGATGGTTCAGTATTCTTATAAATCTTATTAGTGATCTAGAGTTGTGAACTGAAACTTGGAATTCCGCACCAATGAAAAATTTCATCAAAATTATTGTGGCTTTAATTATAAATTATAATAGTTGTTGGATTTTGGGCTAGCAAGGTGGGCGTCAACATGCAGTGATGTTTTAGGAACATTAGGGTATGTAAACACCTTAGTTTCAATTGTTAAATTTTAGATAAGGCTATCCAATTTGTAACTATACTATTCACTTATTGTGACCGTAGTTTAACAGGTATCTTACAACAGAATATTTTGTTTATGGAAAGGTTAATGACAAGACATGTGTAGCTATTTGTTGGAAGATTATTTGCTGGGACGATGTACCAATTCATCAAGCTTTGATTAACTCTGGATTGGAAGAAGTCAGTTTTCTTTATGGTTGCTTATAGGCTTTCGCCGGCCACAGTGGTTTCATATTCTTATATGGTCAAGAGACAAGAACATGAACAGATCATGCTTTACCTCAAAGAATAATTAATATCAGCCAAACATTGACTTCACTAGAGCATTCCTTTATGGGTGGAAAGGAAGAACTTCATACTCCATTATCTTGGCTGCTGATCTGGGCAATGTTTGCCTAGTTGGCCTCTTTTGATCACATGCTGATTTTTTTCTGTGTTCTGTCCACATTTCTACTTCTTACTGCCAAATTTCATGTAAATATTGTAAAGGATCTATGGTATTAGCAACGTTACTCTGTTGCTGGGCAGAAAAGGACCGCAGAAAGAACTACCCACTACTAACCAGTTCTCATGGATGCCAGGTTGATTGATTAAGGATTAAAGCAGGTATCCAGAGGTTGATCTAGTGATAATTTGAGAAGTAATTTTACATGAAAGTAGATAAATTTGGCATTTGCACTTGCTCTGTTGATATATTGGAGTGCATGAAATGAAGGATGGCAAATGTTCCTGATATAGAGCATTCATTTGGATGTGACAAGTTTGTACTTGTAAACATTTTGATCTATGAATATTTATCAGAATATTTTATTGGGAAGTTTTGGATTTTGTTAGTTCTATCCTACTATTTGCATTCATTTTGTTGGGCAATATTATCTTTTGGATGAAATCAATATTGGCTTAAAAATGTAAGATCCTCCTTTGGAAGAGATCAAGGGTTAAATCTGCTATAAATCCTATAGACATACCATATCAGGGTCCATTTCATCCAAGATTGGATTAATACATTAACTATTTCATATGCAAATTGATTGCAAACTCCATCTAGCTTTGAAGTAAAAGAGTTAAAATCCCTGCAATTACCCTTTAATGTTTTGTTCCATGCAAAATGATTGCAAACTCCATCTAGCTTTGAACTAAAAGAGTTAAAATCCCTGTAATTAGCCTTTAATGTTTTATTCCATAAAACATATCTTCTTGGATGTGGGAGGAAATCTACGACAGAAAAAATGTTGCCTTTTTATGCAGAACAATTATAGAAGGGATGACATTAAAGTGTTCGAGTTTCGTAGCCAAGCTGTCATGCGAGATGTCAAGCTATGTGCCCCATTATTTATAGGGTTGCCAGCGAAGTTGGCAATTGAATTTCTAATGTTCTTTTAACTTTTTCTTTTGGCAATGAGTCAACAAAGTCCACTAATATAGAAAATCATAGTTATAAGGACTCAAAGATATCCTGCAGTCTTCAAAGAATAAGAACACAAGAATATAATCCTTGATGGTCACCTAGAGAAGAAAACAACAAAACAAAAATCGAGACAAGCCATTTGACCTACCTAAATGACCATTAACTGAATGTATATCAAGATGCGTTAAGGGGGGTTTGACCCCTTTGGTTGATTGGATGAGTTCATTGGAGAACATCAAAATTTGAAGGGCTAGGCTACATGTTTTATGAATGGCGATGTTCATATCACCCTTCAATGTTGACGAGTTTAATTTTTTGAGTGATGCTGCTAGGGTGTAGAATAGTGTTGTCATGGATGACAGAAAACCATGGCATTGGGGCTAATGAGTTTTTCCCCTGGATCGTTTGCATCAACCAGATTTTAGAGTTTATGCATCTTTTCCTGTGTTGAGGGTTCACAAATAAGGTTTATTTGGTGCTAGGGTCCTATGGTCAGCCATCTTTTCTCTTTTTGGCAGTGACTCAATTCTTTGACGTTATCTATCATACCAACTTCTCAGAGGCAAGTGTTTATGTTGCTTCTAATTGTTTTTGCTGGTGGTTTCTGTCAGTTTTGAATTTCATTTATTTGCTTGGTGTTTTCTGTTAATTTTCTCTTTGTGGGTGTGAACATTGCTGAAAAAACCAGCATTGGCAAAAAATTGCCAGGGGTCCATCCATTCCAGGACATTGGAAAAAATGGTTTAAAAAATCGACAAAATCAGCAAACTTTTACAAGCATTAAAAGGTACAAACTAATTTTTTTCTTCTTAAAATATAAGCCAACAGCAACATCAAATAAGCATATGGAAGAAACAACAGCATATATGACGTTGTGCATGCCAAATGATAATTCAAACACTAAGCCTTGATAACTATTCCTTCAGAATTAATGAAAATAAAATCACATCATATATATAATAAATATCGTAGCTAGCCATTGATCCCCTATAACCCTATACCCCTTTAATGGATGGGTTGTCCTCTCGTTAAATAATCCCTATAGTTGGAGACAAATAGTCATTGGTAGGTGTCTCACTCTGTCTAGAAGGTGCTGTTGAGGTTGGCACATCAACCTCACACAGTGTCCTACACCCTTACTGGTCGTGAGTCATCCTCCTTTGCCCCTCCTCATGTAAACACTCAAGGACCTCTGAAGCATGACTCGAATACATCAATAACACTTTATTTACCATTGGAGTTTCTACTCGTACAAATAAAAAAACAAAAATTAAATGTGTTTCAAGGCAACCCTAGATAGAAACAAACACTCTATAGTTTGCCTTGATTGATTCAGGGTCCCATCATGAAACTCCTCCATGTATAAACACTCAGGTTGCAGCTGTATACATTCCTTTGACGAAGCATCAACTTCTTTCTTTAGCTCCAAAAAGACATGTGAATGTGATATGTTCAAACAAGTGTGAAACCTCCTTACACTAATATGCCAGAGGCTGAAGTGCAGCACAATGAATTACTAAGATAGAAACAAACACTATATAGTTTGCCTTGATTGATTCAGGGTCCCATCATGAAACTCCTCCAAGTATAAACACTCAGGTTGCAGCTGGTATACATTCCTTTGACGAAGCATCAACTTCTTTCTTTAGCTCCAAAAGGACATGTGAATGTGATATGTTCAAACAAGTGTGAAACCTCCTTACACTAATATGCCAGAGGCTGAAGTGCAGCACAATGAATTACTAGAAAGAAACAAACACTATATAGTTTGCCTTGATTGATTCAGGTTCCCATCATGAAACTCCTCCAAGTATAAACACTCAGGTTGCAGCTGTATACATTCCTTTGACAAAGCATCAACTTCTTTCTTTAGCTCCAAAAAGACATGTGAATGTGATATGTTCAAACAAGTGTGAAACCTCCTTACACTAATATGCCAGAGGCTGAAGTGCAGCACAATGAATTACATGTTTAACTTTCATCCAATTTATGACCATCAATGCATCACTTCTGGATATAAAGCCAATATTAACAGAGTTCTTAAAGCCATAATATTGGCTTAATTATTAGTACCACTTCCCAAACATGCCTTAAATTTTATATATTGGCTATCAAAAAGGAAGAAAACCCCACCAATACTGCTGAGATTCTTTGGATTTTGAAATGGCCAATCAATCAATCAATAATTCTCCTACTCATCTAGGACTTTTTACCTTTGTGGGCATTCTACAACACTGAAAATAGAACAAAATTGGGCAAATACCTAAAAAGTAGGCACTTGTGTGTTTTCAAAAAAGTGTACCTTGCCAGAAAGCCAAATGCCTCATAAAACCAAACATGTCATAGCTCAAAATTCTTTTAGTTCTTGCCTTTGAAGTCATACCTTCAATCATCAATAGTATTTGCCACTCTAATATTTTGAACTCCAAGAGTCCAATCCACAAACCAACATCCCTTCCAAATATGCTAATCTGCTAATAGTGAAATCATTAATAAAACTGGAAACCTCTCAAATCGCATCTCCCTTGGAAAATGAATTAATTTTTCAAGACCTTCTATTTAAAGTTTTCATTCTTCCTACAAGCCTATTGAGTTTGCTTCACCAAAACATTGGAATTAAAAAAATACTTGAAGGTTATGCACTGCATTACCAACATTTGTAGAGATCAGGCAAAAGTCAAAACTTTTGCACATCCATTCTACCAGGCTTAAGAAGTATCTCTTTCCATTTGCAACCAATTCTGACCTACCTTTGTCCATTAACAGTAATGACATGAGATCTCTTTTATTTTTACAAAAGTGACCTTATAGATGCATATGGAGGCAACCTTTCAATTAATTATCTATACACTTTCAAACCTAAAACTTACACCTTCAAGAAATTAACATGATATCTATGTCAGTGCATTGTCGTGGATAAGTTTTAATTTTTTTCTGATGACATCATGATTCTACTTTCCCATAGGGAGATTTTCCAAGACGAGCATAAATTTCCAACAACATATATTCTGAAACTTTGTTGTAACAATAATCTGCAATTTCTGAAATTTTCAATATGCCATTCTCCATTTTCTTTTGTTTTTTTGTTCATGTGATCTGGCATCTTTTTTCAGGAACTGCTACTTTCACTAAGCAGCTGAGCTAACTGTGAAATTTTACCTGGACTCATTGAGAAAGGGCTTATTCTCAGAGGCTTTGAATCCCTATTTTAGATTTCAATATTAAAATAAGTTCCATCACATCACAGCTTTCCATTAAACCATCCACCTACTCTGAAATCCTACATCTGTTTCCTTAAATTCAAAAAACAAAACCTTGATGAACATAGAAGAGCAGTGAGAATCAAATCTCAACTAACCGTGATAAAACTTTACTAAGTTATAAAGATACTACAGCATAACCAAAAATGCTTGAAACTCGTTTTCTCAAATCCATTTTAATGAATGTATAATATGATTACTTTAGCCCAAAATCATTATCAATACACATTAATATTGGTCGAAGAAAACTCTGTTTAGTATATACTAAAGTACAAGAAAAATTACATATATTCACAGTGAAATAAAAGATTGAACTCCATTGCTACTATCCTGGGCCCATGGGAGGCAAATGCAAAATGTACACAATTAATGTGGCTGAATCATCAAGGTAGAAAAACTCTGGCCTTCAAGAAAGTTCGCAACACCCATGATTTAAATATTGATCGGCTCCTACTATTTTCCGATGCAACTAGCTACCAAAACAAAAATGCCACTGACAATTTCTGGAAAATATAGCAGATAAAAGTGCAAACTACAACATTGAAACTCTGATCTTCAAGGGAGGGAGTTAGCAGACACCCATGAAGTAAACCGTGTACCATGAATAATGACACCATTCTCCTATTCTCTACACTTTGATATTCATCAGTCCCTTCTATTGGAAGATACATAATTAGCTACCAAAAGGGGAAAAATGTCATTTACGTATAATTGATATACTCCTTTCTCACCTCGTATACTGAACAGGCTATCAAAAAACTTCAAATAAAACAAAGTTCTCTAGAAATTTTAGCAGGGGAGTTTCCAACACCCATGAATTAAACAGTACCATAAATAATGAAACCATTTTCCTCTTCTCTACGCTATGATATTGATCAAGCTCTTTCCTTAGCCGATGCATAATTAGCTACCAAAACAAAAACGCAATCTAAGTTCTACTTCTCAACAAATTCCTTAACATTTTTCAACCAATTGGTATACTCCTTGCTCTCCTTGTTTATCATGTACTCGCACAAGTAATTTGATAGACTGGGAGTGATGCCTCGCACTTCTAGGTATTTATGAAAGCCCTTCTGTAAATTCTCATCCAAGTCGCTACAAGCAAACAAATCAAAAGAGCCCATCAATAACCCAACCTTCATTTATTCGAGCCAACTCCGAAAACTATAAAACCCCCAAAAGCCTAAAAAACCAAACGCCTAAACCCCAAAAATCTCAGACCTGAATATGCAAACACTTGAAACCCCTCATGCCTGATATTCCAACCAGTAAAACCCTAGAAACCCCATAAGTATGAAAACCAAAACCCTAAAACCCTAGAATTCTAATAAACCTGAAATACAAACCATGAAACCCTAAGAGACGCAGAAAGATGAAGCCCCGGACATTAAAATCCCTTTAAACCCTAAGAAAACTAAAATGATGAAAAACATTTAAGGAAGTATGCACCACGATACTCACTTGAAGGGAGGCCCCTCGTACGGAATTGGGTCAACTGCGTCTGATTCTGTTGGCTGCTTCTGCTTGACGGCCATGCCCTCGACTGAAATCTCGTCGGAAAACCCAGTGCAAATAAACTCGAGGAAAGGACCTCCTCCTTTAGAAATAGAGACCGTTAAATTGACTTGAATTCCACCCGAATTAGTATCAGTGCCACTGGCTTCTTCATCGTTATCGTCATCAACCTCCCCGGACAGAACTTCAACCTTTATCTCCTCATTGCCATATTGCCTCCGGAGTGTAATCGTCTGAATGCCTGGCAAATCTTCAATCTCGAAGGGTATGGTGCCAGTGGGTTTGACATCCTGAGAATACAATCAAAACAAAGAAACCATGACTATGCAGATCTTTTCATAGCGAGATTACAGGTTCGTAGGGATTTGTCTTTTTACTTCACCTGCGAGGGAGGGTCTGATTCAACGGCACACTGTATCTCCTCATCGAGCACTGCCAGAAGGTTTTCTTCGTATTTCGACCTAGCTACTATTGAAGAAACCGCTCGGCTTGGAACCCATGATGTTCCCTTCGCTATTTCTCTCCTACAGCAGTTTTGAAACGCAGACCCCACAGCTGAATGGATGAATCTCTGCTGCTTTAAGGCTCTGAAGGCCACCGGTGCAGCAGATGAGGCAGCCCTGCGGACAAAATAAAACATAGCCATTGCTCCAGAGATTTCTATAAAACCTAAAAATCGAAATCGCAGATACGTTTTGAGGTATCTGAGACTTCGTAGATAAATCAGAACCGCAGAAACGTTTGAAGTATACGAGACTTCATAAAAATATATATAGAAAACTAACAATATAGGGAGCTGAAATCCCGTCTAGGGTTTAGGGTTTAAGGATTCTACAATATTGAGGTTTGGCAAACACAAATTATTTCATTATATAATGCTCCTCCATCATGGAATTTGAAATTTAATTTTAATTAATATGGGTGTAAATTCAATTTTAATTAATACGTGAAAACTCATTTTTTTTATATGGATAACGATAGGAACCACTCCGATTTTTCCAAGGAGTTCAAAACGTCAAACTTATTTCAAAAGGGCATCAAAATTTCCATTTTTTAGAAAATTCGAATTTTTCAAATAACTTGGTGTAAATTCGTTTATAATTACGTGAAAACTCATTTTTATGTCCTTGACATTTAGCGAGGAGTCGGGGCATTAGTTCTGGTCGGTGGATGAGGTCGGTGGATGAAATGTTTTTCATGGTGTAATGTTTGGGTTTAGTTTGGAAATTTTTTATTATTTGTTTTCTTTTAATTTGTGTTTTTTTTATATTTTTATTGGCTCCGTGCATAGTGACCTAAGCCTAGGAAGCGGTGCCCCAGGAGCCGGCGGCGGGTTGCCGTCAGCGGCTCCTAGGCGAGTGTACCCTCGCAGGATGGAGGTTTTCAATGTGGCAGGAGTTGATGCAGGTGTGATCGGTGTGGGAGTTAATGCAGATGCGGGTGGTGGGAGTTGATGCAGGTGTGACGGGTATGGGCAAGCCTGCAACGAGGTGTGACCGGTGTGGGAGTTAATGCAGATGCGGGTGGTGGGAGTTGATGCAGGTGTGACGGGTATGGGCGAGCCTGCAACGAGGTTTTCCTTATTGTACATTTTCTTGAAACGATGCCATTTGTATTTGCATTGCATACCTGTATAGTCAGTACCGCATATAACATTCACTGCAGCTGCAATTCTATGCCAGTGCTTCTTTTCAAGTTGACCCCTGTCTTTGTTGAAACAAAGATCTCCAAACTTCTGAAGCAAAGCATCCACTACACTGTTAGGCCAAAGCTCCTCTTTCTGCACCTTGGTAACCTTTGTCTCTTTTCTATTTTTTCCCTTCATTTGCTTGTCCCGGTTGCCTAACAACATTAGGAGATTGCATAAGTTCATCTACATTGATAACACGTGATTGAAACCATTGTTGAGATGCCTCACTTCTGTAGCTGTCTTGGATTACTAGTAGAATCCTAGAGCTAAACACAACCTTGGCGAAATGGACTTGACATGATCCTCTCATATATTGCTCTTGGAATGTTGGCAGGCTCCTGCTGCCTGCTAGTATTTTCCTGACCAATGCACAAATTCTCCCGTGACAACAGAGTGCCACTCTCACTCTCTTGCCCAATGTTCGAACCCTGCAAAGGTACCACATCCTCCTTCCGATCGACATAGGAGACATATGGGTCCTCTCTGAAACACGTTTTGAAGGTCAGTCTGGATGATTATAGGTACAAGTATTATACTGTGGGAGAACATACTTCCAGGACATGGATCTATACGTGCTCGATAATACCAGCAGCAACGATGAAAATGGGTTGAGATATGACTATGGAAAATTCTACGCTTCAAAGACTTTTTTCGATCAATATAAGCAGCGGCGAATTCTGTGGGGATGGGTCAACGAATCAGACAGCGTGGCTGAATATCAGAGCAAGGGCTGGTCTGGTGTTCAGGTAAAGTCAATCTATACTACTACTAATCTAATTTAAAGTTAAAGCTTTCCTTTTAGTTCGATTTAAGTTTGGTGAAAGGTATAACATAGGGAGACGGACCTATGTCGTTTGTAGGACAAATTTATCACTAGACTTCCTTTCGTTTGCGAGTGTTACTGTCTTTTGATTTTTAATTTAAGAAAAGGGCAGATACCCAATCCCTCATAAAACAAATGTGCAGAAAGGATTTCAATCGTTAAACTCACTTATATCTCAGTATTAAAATCAACCAGCTTGACTCTAAAGCTAAAGAATCTGATTCTGCCTTGCTGTATTTCTTGTTTCTAACTTGTTGTATTTCTTGTTTTTAACCTGTACAGTTGTTTTTTTAAGTTGATTCCAAGAATCATTATATTTTTTAACTTTTTTCTTGTTTTTGACGCATGCCTTTGTTTTTTGTAAAGGCTGTTCCAAGAACCATCTGGCTAGACAGCGTCACTGGAATGCAGCTTTTACAGTGGCCAGTTTCCGAAGTAGAATCTCTTCGTCGAAAGAAAACATTCAAACAAAATATGGATCTCAGCAGTGGATCTGTGGTACAAATTGCACGCATTGAGGTTGCTCAGGTAGTCATCACATCAATAGAATTCTCTTAATTCAATACTTTTTGCCTAGGAATTGTTTGCTCCCAACAATCTCAGTGAATAAGTTTCATGCCTCTGGCTTCTAGTCTAGACTAAGCAATTGCTATGATATTTAATTTTCTGCAACGAGTTGGTAGTTCTCTTGCTTTTTTTTAGGATTCAAAATAATAGCAGGAAAATCGGACAGACCCTTTTCCTTTTTAGCGTCTGTGTTTTCGGTTTTTTTTTAACTTATTAAATTGGATTTGTGATTAGGTTGATGTGGAAATCTCCTTTGATCTCCCTTTTCGTTTTTTTTTCCACTTATTAAATTGGATTTGTGATTAGGTTGATGTGGAAATCTCCTTTTATCTCCCAAGGCTCGAAATCGCAAAGTTTGAAGACGAGATGGTAGTAAATTCGACAGGTCAACAGCTGTGTAGCCGGATGGGCTCAGCTACGAGGACTATTGTTGGGCCATTTGGGCTACTTGTTTTGGCTTCCAAGGACTTGAGTGAATGCACTGCTGTGTTTTTTCAAATCGTTCGATATAGAAAGGAATTGAAGTTATTAATGTGCAGTGATCAGAGCAGGTAGAATTTCATAAATATTGTAACTTATTGATCTCAACAAATCACTCTCAGAAAAAAAGTAGCACGTTAATCTTTGTCAAATTGTGTGAATTCTGGCAGGTCGTCTTTACAGGGCGATGTTGATAAGACAACATATGGAACATTCGTGAATCAAACACATTCTTTTAAGAAGAGCCTTTCATTGTGAGTCTTGGTAAGCCGTTTAACAAAAAAATTTAAATTTTTAAAAATGCATATTTTTGTCTTTGAAGTATGCGAGATACTTTAAAAAAATATTAAATTTCTTGAAAAACTAAACGGAATTTTAAAATTTTCTCACGGCATAGTATTGATTTATTGATCTGTGAAATGAATTGTAGGTTGATCATTCAATCGTGGAGAGTTTTGGAGAAGGGGGAAAGGCGTGCATAACCGCTAGAGCAGTCTTCACAAATCCAATCTCCCATCGTAATATTGAAATGTAATCAAGATTGTTGATATTGTTGATCGGATGAGTGCATAGTCTACAGATTAAATAAACCCACCAGAAGGTTGATAGAAGGAATTGGAACATATTCCCATTATTTTAACGGCTCCTGTCTGGCATTTACGCTAGTTGCATGTTTGCTTGAATTTGCTGATAATTAAAAAATATTGATGTTTCCTTTCAAAACAAATCTTTTGCTCAGATAGTTACAACAAAGTAAAACAACGACAAAGGAAAGCACACACTCTTACATTATACATGCACCCATCTCATAGCCTATAACCTTGACCTTACACTTGCTTACCGTTTTTAGCCTCATTACCTTAACTCCATCTGGAAAACCAACCAATGAGTAGAAGGTCACCAGTAGCTCTGTTGTCGTTTTAATCTAATTTATTAAAAATAGAAGCATAGTTATTGGTTTTTGTTTCTGGGCTTGCCTGAAATAACGAGAGCGAAATAAGTGGAAAATTAATAACTTAAAATAAAAAAAGCTATAGTTGCCCGGTATAGGCAGAGATGGCAGTTGGGAGGTACTTTAATTCAAATGGTCCCCATTCTTTCATGTTCAATCTTCGTTTCATTCTTTCATGTTCATTCTCTGTTTTTTTTAGGGAATGGTGAGTACTGTTTTTCCATGTTTAATCTCCATTCTTTTGGGGAATGGTAAGACTATTGAGAATTGTGGAGGTGGTGGCAAACCTCAATTTTATAAAAAGTTGTCAACAAGTTTATGGATACATTATTTTTATTCAACTTAACTTTTATTAATTATTCACAACTCCAAACAAATATATCCTTCCTACAACTTTCTACAAATAGAGCAGTGGCAATGTCAAGGACATTGCCACCACGTGGCTCTTGTTTTGATATGGATACGATTGGTTTAATCAAAATATCACTCACTCCGATTTTTCCTAGGAGTTCAAAACTTCAAACTTATTTTTTTTAAAGGACATCAAAATTCCCATTTTAAAAAAAAAATGAATTTTTCAAATAACTTGTCTTTTATAAAGGGTAATAAATATTGTAAAAATACACAGTTTCCTGTTTTGTTGTGCAACAATTGATTTTGGTAAGAACTCATCTGCGAAGGATCTAGAGCTGCGTTCAAGAAAACCTTGCTAGGGTTTGCACGAGAGGGCACCGCGGCCCGTCCCTGCTGAGGATGGGTTCCTCTGGAGGAGGCCCGCATCCGCCCCCTTCCTCTGATGAACTCACGTTCGCCAGACTGATCAGCGAATATGGGAAAAAGACCGACTCCGCCCCACCTCCGAAATTTGTAAAGAAACTGGAAGCCATTCCAGAAATCGAACTGCCTCCTGAGAAGCCCATCCACCTAGCTGTCTCCCTGGCAGAAAGGGCCCTTATAGGGCAATTTACAGGTCTGTGGCCATCTCCTCGCTCCACCGAAACTTGGATTCAAAACAACTGGCGACCGCTGATATCTCAAGGAGTCACAAGCTATTCGATAGGTAGAGGGTATTTCCTATTTGATTTCATTTCGAAGGAAGACAGGGACCTGATCTTTAGAAGTGGCCCATATTTCATGGGGCCACAGGGCTTGTATCTGAATAGATGGTCTCCAGATTTTGATCCGGCATCGGATGTCCCCAAAGCTGTTCCAGTCTGGGTTCGTCTCCCAAACCTCCCTATGCATTGCTGGAATGAAGAATCTCTAAGAACCATTGGCAACGGTCTAGGGAAATACATTGATAAAGCTGATCCAAAAGGTCAATATTCTTTTGCTCGGATTTGTGTTGAAGTTGATCTAGAGGCGGGACTTCCTGAAGCTGTAAAACTGTCGATTAAAGGCTGGAAGCACTTTCAGCAACTTGACTATGAACAGCTCCCATTCAAATGCAGGCATTGCCATGAATACGGCCACTTCCAGAGGAACTGTCCAAAAATTCAAGCCGAAGCAGAGAAGAATTCTGAAGAAGATTGGCAGCAAGCCAAGAAGCAAAAAGCTAATACCAGAAGGAAGGGCCCCAAGGGGATCCCTCAGACTGGCCCATCAAAAAACCCAACGACAGCTCCGGAATCATCAAAAGCCCAAGAAAGCAACCCAAACCCTAGTGCCGGAAACAGCTTCGCCATCCTCGAAGAGCAAGAAACCCACGCTAAATCTTGCGAGATTGAGGAAATCTCTCCCATGGAACTAGCCAAAAGAAAGGAAGCAAGAACAGAAGAAACCGTAGGCCTGGAAACAGAAACTACAAACCCAGCAACGGAAGGCGAACAGCAAGATCCAGCAACTGAGGAAGCAACAGAAGAAGAGGATACTGATGAAGACGACCCGGAATCAACAAAGACTGCTAAAAAGGACCGTCGAGGAAGGAAAACTGAAAGGGAAAGAAGGGAAGTGGCCACCTACAAGGATAGGTTAGCAGGAGTTCAAACCACTCTGGAAAAGCATCTCAACCCTAGAAATACCAGACAGCAAGGAAATGCCTCAAAAGGGGCAACCAATACATCCAAAGGTAAGTAATGCAGATCGTCTCCTGGAATTGTAGGGGGTTAGGTAGTAAATCGAAAACGTTATCAATGAAAGATTTAATCAAAATCTCGAATCCCTATATCCTCCTAATCCAGGAGACAAAAATGGAAGAGCAGGCCTGCCTTCAGGCTACTCCCTCTTTCTGGAATCAAGCAGAATGCATTGCAGTCAGTTCAAGAGGGGCGTCAGGTGGCATTGCAACGCTCTGGGATCCATCCAGGATTGAAATTGTAAGTCATGCTAAATCCACTCACTGGGTTTTTACTGAATTTCTGTTTAAAGAAGCTAATATCCGTCTAAGCCTCTTTAATGTCTATGCTCCCATGATTGTTTCCGAAAAGAAAACCTGTTGGACCAGTTTGAATAACCATATGACTTCCTCCCAGTTAGACAACTTTGTTATTGCGGGGGACCTAAATCTTACCCTCTCCTCTGCTGAAAAAAGAGGAGGAAATATTGTTAGAGATCCTGCTAGGGAATGGGTCGAGGACCTCATCTCGGAATGGGATCTGGAAGACATCAAGCCCAGCAAAGGAAAATATACCTGGACGAACAAAAGAATCGGCCCAGGCCACATAGCCGCCAGATTGGATAGGTTCTTGGCCCAGCAATCCCTCCATATGCAAGGGTTCGACCTGACCTCCTCCATCCTTCCTTTTTGTGCCTCAGACCACAAGCCTATATCACTCTCCTTCTCTAAAGACCAGAATTTGGGACCCATTCCCTTTAGGTTCAATCCCGCATGGATCCCTATGGAAGGTTTTTTGGATATTGTGGCAGCTACCTGGAAAACTAATATCAATGGTTCGCCCTTCTTCGTCTGGGAGTCAAAGCTGCGACTGGTGAAAAAGGCCCTCAAAGAATGGGCAAAACGTCTCAAATCCCCTAAACAGCTAAGGACTGAAGCTGAGAAAGCATTGGAGGATCATATCATTGGTAATGAAGGGAACCTCTCTCAAAACTCGCTGGATAAAGAAACTTACCTCCACAACAAGCTACATGAAGCCTGCAGGCTTGAAGAAAACTACTGGAAATTAAAATCCAGAAACACATGGCTCCAGGAAGGGGACAAAAACACCAAGTTTTTCCACAAGCAAGCTGAGATCAGAAAACATTTCAAGACTGTAACTAAGATAGATCATCTGGGGAAACAGATATCTGAGTTTGAGGAGATAAAAAAAGCAGCTCATGAACACTTTCAAGACATGTACACGGAAACTTCACCAGGGAGAGACTTCAATCATTCTGATTCTCTCAATAACATTCCTCTTTTGGTGTCTGATCAAATGAATCTTCAACTTCTACGCCCTATCTCCCTGGATGAAATAAAAACAGTTGTTGATGGAATGAGCCCTGACAAAGCCCCTGGACCAGATGGATTCACAGCTAGATTCCTCACCTCCTGTTGGCCCATCATTCACCATGACCTGTACCGAATGGTAAAGAAATCCCTGTCCTGCCCCAAAATAGGCGGAGGAACCAACTCCTCCTTTCTAGCCCTCATTCCTAAAGAAAAAGGAGCCACTTCCTACTCCCGCTTTCGCCCTATCTCCCTCTGTAATATCGGCTATAAGGTAATCACCAAAGTCATTGCAAATAGAATGAAAGCTATCCTCCCTCTTATTATCCCAGAGAATCAGGGAGGCTTCATCAAAGGCAGACAAATTGCCGATAATATCATCTTAGTTCAAGAGGCTATCCACTCCAGTGTGACAAGGAAAGAAAAAGGAATGGTTATCAAACTGGACCTTTCCAATGCTTTTGATAGAGTCCGACATAGCTTCCTGTTTCAGGTAATGACAAGGTTCGGGTTTGCGCCAAGGCTGATTTCTTGGGTCAAAGCCTGCATCAGCACTCCTTGGATTTCCCCCCTAGTAAACGGGAGAGCAGCTGACTTCTTCCAGGCTTCAAGGGGTCTCAGGCAGGGATGCCCGCTGTCCCCCCTCCTCTATGCCATCCAAGCGGCCTCTCTCAGCTTTATTCTGGATCATTTTAGAACTCATGAAGATCTCCTAGGGCTAAAAATTGTGTGTGGAGTTAAAGAAGTAAACCACACTCAATTTGCTGATGATACTCTCCTCATGAGCGGAGCAAGCCCAACTACAGCCAGAAAATTCAAAGAAGTTCTTGACATTTATCAAGATGTTTCCGGCAGCAAAATCAATTATACCAAGAGCCAAATCTATAGCTGGAACTGCCCTCCAATTGAGCTACAAGCTATATCTCGAATCCTTATGATAGAAGGGAAATATCAGTGGACTGACTTCAAATATCTTGGAGTCCCAATATTCAAGGATAAGCCTAGAGTCTCAAGCTGGGAACCGCTGATTGACAAATTGAGTATGAAAATCAAAGCCTGGGGAGCTTCGTGGCTAAACCTTGCTGGGAAATCGGTTCTCATCAAAGCTGTTCTGGCCAGTATGCCTGTCTTTCAATGCTCCTTGCTTTTGGCACCCATATCTGTCCTAAAAAAGATCGAGGTTCTCCTTAGACGATTTCTGTGGAAAGGGGGGAAGCATAACGAGAATCGTCTACCCCTGGTTAAATGGGAAAAAATCACTGCCTCTTATTTAGAAGGCGGATTGCACATGCGAGACCTTAGAGCCCAAAATTTGGCCCTTGGAGCCAAGCTTCTTTGGAATCTTGTGTCAGGAAACTCCTCCTGGAGTAAACAGGTTTTATGGAAAAAATATTTTTTAGGAACGAGACTAAGATGCCTGGACCAGGGCCCGAAAGTGATGAAAGGCTCCCCCCTGTTTGCTCTTTGCTCCAAAGCCTACCCTTTCTTTGTTGAAGGATTGACGTGGATTCCTGGAAATGGGAAAAAAATCAGAATATGGGAAGACTCCATCCAAGGCAACCCTCCAATTGGAACCATAGAAGGGATGGGAGAAATCAGGAAGTTCCTATCAAGCCTTGGTATCTCTAAACTCTGGGATATATCAAAATGGCACCCGGATGGTCAAAAACAGATGGATTGGATGGGATATCCCTGAATGTCCTCCAACTCTTGCTGCCGAAAAAAACACCCTTATTAGATGCCTGGATGGAAAGTCACCGGTCTCTAAAAGATATAAAGATGTAAGGGGCTGGGGATCCAAATCCGGTCACTACTCGGCCGCCGAAGGATACAGAAGCATCAAAGCCGTACCCAATGCCCCTAGGGATCCTGCAATCTGAAAGTATATATGGTCTAACAAATCTCTCCCCAAAATAGACCATTTTATATGGACTCTAGCTCATAACAGTGTCCTTACTACCGAAGTCCTGCGAAGGAAAGGATGGGAAGGTCCTTCTCGTTGCCCCTTATGTCTTGCTGCTGAAGAGACATCCACTCATTTGTTTATCTCGTGCCCTTTCTCCACCTTTGTCTGGAACTTGATGACCCTACCTTGGCATATTCCTCTGAACTTCGACGATGTCCCCTCCCTTCTATACCGATGGTCCTCGTCCTCCCCTGTTAGAATCCAACCTAAGGATCCCCTGGCTACCGCCTGGATAACCCTGCCCAAGTTCATCTGCTGGAAGCTATGGCTTGAACGTAATAATCGAATCTTCCGAGGAACCAGAGCCTCTCCTGTACAGGTGGTGGTTAAAATAAAAGCCATGCTAGGGGACTTCATTAGCTCAAGAACTTCTCTCTGTTTTCATTCTCCTCTTTCTATTGAGGAAACCAATTGGCTCCAAAGTATTCCTGGTACTATGGCAAGCATTCCTTACAAAGCCCCGACCCTGCAGAAATGGGAAATTAGGTCCGAGGGGAAAGAGTATGACCAGTGGTGTAAAAATCTTGGAAACAGCTTACTGTTCTTCGACGGAGCTTCAAAAGGAAATCCAGGGGAGGCAGGAGGGGGAGGGGTGCTCTTTGGCCCCAACGGAAAAAAGATATTCACTTATTCCTGGAATTTAGGAGTGGAAACCAACAACATGGCGGAAGCCCTTGCCTTATGGCAAGGATTAAACCAAGCTCTATCCTATGGTGCACATGAAATAACTGTAGTGGGGGACTCCATGCTGATCATCCACAGCATTAACACTATGCAATTACCCGCATCCAATTGCCTCCGGCAAGTTCTACGAAGAATAGCACTCCTCATCCCTCTCTTCCGGGACATCAATTTCTACCATGTTCTCCGAAGAAACAATGATCAAGCGGATAAAGCCGCAAATGCAGCGATTAACTTAGGAAAAGGTGAACTTAAAATCAATGATGAAATCATTCGGGTGGCTATCCCGTAATCCTTTGTTCCCAACCTTGAACATGGAAGGCATGGACCTCGAGCTTACTAGCTTCACAGCACGCGTCCGGCGGTCTCATTGCCGGATGGTCATCACAATGGAACGTGGCGGGACTCCTTCCCACGATGACACCCCACCCTCTTCTACCAAGCACTATTTCAAATTTATGGTCACCTGCCGTCTCTCTGCCTGTATGATAGCTCTGCTGCCACAAAGGATGAATTCACGCACACGGATTTGTACCAGGAATCAGGACGATGTACGGGGAAAGATTTCCTCAAGCGTCTCCAGGCGTGCGGAATTGCTTTCCCATGTTCAGGACCGTCGACAATTAGATATTGCTCGCGTCACTAAGCTCTCCGAAGCCAATTCCATTTATGGCAACATGCTGGTTCATGAATCACATTCGACTATCTCCCATGACAGGCCGAACCGTTATTCAATAAGCGGTACGAACAAGGATAGTGGAGCCACATCAAGATTGAAGGTTAATCCTGCGGCACACGTCGAACCAGGAGCCATTATGCCGTATCTATCTCCCGGAAGAATCGCCAGCAATAAGAAGGGAAAGCTCCTCCGGTTCGGACTCATAAATTTCGATCCGCCTGCTAAGAAGGTAAGACCTCGAGGGAGACGAAAGTCCTTGCAGATATCTGTGGTGTTCCCCTTTGGAAAAAACCAGTACAAGCTCAGTGCAATGGCAGACACGGGCGACTCTGCGGCTTCCTTTCCAGACCCATTACTGGAACTAGAAGCAGAAATTCGTGTTCTGCGGCGACGGGTAAGAAGACAGGGAGAGCTCGTGAACCGGATGGACGCGCAAGGTGGTCGCAGGCTTGACAGTTTGGACGAAGAAATAGGAAATACCAGGGAGGACTTTGCTGCAGCATTGGAAGCCTTGGAGCTGAAGGTAACGCAAGCCATCGAGAGCATGGAATGCAGACTCCAGAACCTTGAAAATGCTATGGAGAATCTCCGAGGGCATGAAAAGCCAAGCTCGAGCAAGAAGCCAGCTATTGCAAATTCCTCAGCAGGGGCTCGATATCGCTGAATTCTGTTTAGGTCCTGTTTTACTCTGCTTTCCCTTACTGTTTCTAGTTTTAAATAATAGCTCTGTTTAGACACAGGCTTCTGTAACTACCGGTTGGAGGACTGAAAGACTCTCTGTTTTTGGATATGTACTCATTTGGGTGGCTTGCCACTATTTTTAATATATAATATAGCCGTTTTTGTCAAAAAAAAATAAATATTGTAAAAATAAAAAAATGTTATATTTTGGCTTTCATATTTAAGTTTTTTTATCATTGTAAGTTTAGTGTCAGAGGAGGATAGATGTGAATCATGGTGAAGATCTAATTTTCAATACTTATTACTTGTTATCGCCATTTAATGACCAAAATTATCTATATTTGTGTTGGCTCTCATTTGTTCTATAATACGATGTATCCTTCCACAACATTAAATTAGTCACACAACTCATGTCCACATAATATCACCACTGGTACACCATATTGGTGTATCCACCATTTTAAATTTCACTTGATGAAAGTTTTTAAAAGAAGCTTGGAAACCTTTCTTTTTTTAATCCCTAATTGAATCCATGTGTTATGTACATTTATTGATTCGTGTCGATGTTGAGAATGGTGTAGTCTAAATATTCTACGTTTTTAACCTTTTCTGAGCATATTTTCCGTCTAATTTTGTTCGTATTCCGATTGGCAATATTTATAAAATCTTAGAATCACATATATTAGGGGTGCCATGGGGTATTTGAAGGTGTTGAAACTATTTATGGATTCAAAAATACAATTTAAACACATAGAAATTTAGATTTAAAAAAGAAATATGGATTCCGATCAAAACCAATCGTGAAGTCGAAAACGTAGAATAAATAGACTACTCCGTTGAGAATTGCCATTGCATTTGCTATCCATACTTAATGTTTTATGTTCTCACCCTCACTATTATGTCATTCAATTTGTTATATGTTCTTCCACTCTTGGCTCTACAAAACACCAAAACAATTAGTCATAGGTCATGAGTGTAAATTGTAATGGCATTAGAAAGTTATTAGTAAGATAAACTAAGAATATATGACTCGGTAATAGTTTTGAAAGAGCAAAGAATAGACATGAACCGAACCCAAGGAAACGAGGTCATCTTTATTTCTTTGTGTTCAGATGTTTTATCTCCCTACATGTCTCTAACATGTTGGTTCATATTTATTTTGTCACATTGGTAATGGTATGTGTCTATTTGTTATCAGCCATAATGTGGTTATAGCATAATATCTAATATTTATTATTATTTGAGCACATATGATGTTGGCCTCTCAACGACTTAGGATGTAATTCATGCCATCACCATTATTGTAATAGATATTTAATGGTATCAAAACACATATTCAATACTTGAATATAAATCTCTCAACAACCCATCAATCTTTTGTAGGTTTGGTCTAGTTCATTGTAAAGATAATGCATAGTTTTACTTTGTTTTACACATAAGTTTGTTTTAGACTTTGCTTGAGATAAAAATCTCTATTAAGCTCAGTAAAATGTTCTAACTTGTATGTTCTTGATTAAATTTAGATACGAGCCTACACAAAACGAAGCTTGTCAACATCACAAAACCTAAATTTTGGATTACAATAGTGATAAATGTGATTATATTCATACAATTCTCTATATCATCAAACCCTCGCTTCTTTGTTCTATAGTTTGATCATTCTTCTTTTTCTCAATTCTAGGTACCTTTATCTATCACACACTTTCATTTATTTTTTCTAGCAACATTCATATTAGCATAACAATACTTCATATGTCAAATATGTTGAAATTACCCCATACCTCTCTTTACTTGTGCCTCATACCCAAGATCTATGAGACATTATTGGTAGAATTAATTCTTGTAGCAATTTTTTTATGCTTGGGTGTTCTTAAGTAAGTTATGGAAAGTGTAACATAATTATTGTTATCATCTAATTTATGCATTAGGGATTATAATATCTACTCTAGCATACATTTTTGCATGGTTTGAGAAAGAAAGTGAATACTCAATATCCATAATAAGAATGGCATACTTAACGATCTTGATGACTAATGCCCTTTAACTCTATGCTTGTCTGGATCTTAAGAAGCTATCTCTTAGCATAAATAATAAGCAATGGATGCAATCATGTTAGTTTTCAATGTTCTTAGATGCCTACAAAACAAGTTGGCTCTCTTCACAACTCTTCTCGTGATTTAATATAACAGTGTCATCCCTCAACAAAGGTCTCAAGGCTTACTACATTTTTTTATATTTTCTGATGGAATCTACAATGGAGATTACAAATATGCTTGGGAGTTTAAAGGATGTTGGTTTCCATGGTAAAACATGATTGTGACATGCTTAAGATAAGAATCCAAGATGTTCCCACAACTCCTCAAGTATCATATGGATACATGAAACGAATCCTCTTATATATGGGTGTCCATGATATGTTTGATTCTCACATTGTATATGAACCTTTATAATGTCATTTTTAACACTTTGATGGTAACTCAATATCTGTGAAATTTATTTATTTTTAATGTGCATATAACTCATAAAAGGGTTAATTTGAAATTAAAAAGTGTGCATTAGTTTTTTGAAATTATATCCCTAATGCTTATTTTTTAAATATTGTATGAAATTGGAAAGTCAATGTGTTTAAAAAATAATAATAATGAAATGTATACCTAGTTTACTCTTGTCAATTAAAGTAACACTACTTTTGCAACTTTTTATCATGGAAGGGTTAGATGGATATATACCCTTCAACTTGAAATTAAGAGTAGCCCTTCAAATTTGATCATTGATAGAGATTTAACTTTACACCTATTTTAAGTAAGATTACTATTATTATGAAGAAGTAATAACACAATGTAGTAACGAGGCCATTATTTGGCATCTAAGGTAGTTATTAGGAATTGGGAGGTAATACTTAAAATGTGAGGCGTGTCTAACTCTATCCATGTGCACATATAAGTGAATCAAAGCATTTTGTCATGTTCTCCTCAAGGAATGCCATTTATATATTTACCCAGGTACTTGAGGTATTTATGTGGGCACTTAGAGATAGAGTTGAATTTTTACATTCAAAATTATGGGTGGTTTTGGAAAGGACACTGTCAACATTGATGTGGAGAAAATTTTCCAATTTGTTCCTTTGCCACCTAAGAGCCTATATCAACATCGACACCCATATCTAATAAATATCGCTTAGGCTTTGATACTGAGCAAGATTTTACACCCTAAATCTAGTGATCTTTGGTGGCTTCTGGCAATACCATTTTCTATTTAGTCACAATAGAGACCTCTTTTCAAAAGGCTGGTAGCTTTTTTCCTCTCTTCATTACACCCTTCCTCATTAGGCGATCACAAAGGATGTGTCTATGTTATGGAAATATTTGCATATAAATATGAAGTTCTCATAATCCAAGACTTGTCTCAGTTCATGCCCCCTTCTTTTATAATGGTATGCTTTGGCAAGATACCATTTGTATACATATACACCTTATTGGCATCCTTCCTCTTCTAAGGTTTCAATATGGGTATTTGAAAGATCCCAAACGATTCTTAATAACTTGTACAACCTTCACTATAGTAATGTAGCGAAAGACTCAACATGTGAACCTAATTGAATATATCATTCATTAGTGACAAACAAGAATTGAAGGAGCCATACCATAGTTGTAGCACCAACAATGAGTTCATGAAGAACCATGGGCCTCCCTTTAGCATAACTTCTTTGTCTCTGACATTCTCAAACATTAAAAAATAATGGTAGATGCCAGTTCTAGATCTTTTCTTTCATAGTCACAGCCCATTCAAATGCCATGTACTGAACCACCTTCAAAATGGGTAGCTTCGGGCCACTGAAATGCCCAATCAAAGTTCTATGATCCAACTCCTTCACATCATCTACAATCCATTCCACTAGGAAGTAAACCCTATAAGTGACTCAAATGATTGCAAGCACCTCTTCCTTCCCTTTTAGCACTTCCCAATAAATCATAATCCCCCATCTCCTTCATCCTCCTCTTCCATCCTCAAGTATCTAAGGATTATCACACACACACATGTGCATGTGCGCGCGTGCACATGTCACACAATAATATACAATTCAAGGTCACAACCTATCCAAATGGCAAATTGATGTATGAGACCCACTAAATTAGGTAGGTTGTGACCTTAAATTATATATTATTTTGTGTGTATGTGTGTTCATGCACATGTATGTGCCCAAAGTGGTTGGATTCAGTGGTGAGGAGTGAGGAGTTTTTCATTAATTGGTAAGGTTCAATTCTAATGAAGGTTTTTCCCAAAGCATGGAGCCACCTTGAGGTAGTGTTTGAACATGTCGTTGCACCCATAGAGGCTATATTAAATTATCTCACGACTCGTGCACACATACTTGGATTAGATCCACCCTCGTTTCCTTCAAATCATATAAGCGTGATGGGTTAAATCAAGTGGTTAAGTGTTGTGCATTGCAACTAAAAATTTATGGGTTCAATCCCTGTAGGCCAACAACCTCTGTGATATGTTCATACCCGATGTCCTTGTT
This sequence comes from Larix kaempferi, assembly GCA_027924585.1. NCBI lineage: Eukaryota > Viridiplantae > Streptophyta > Pinopsida > Pinales > Pinaceae > Larix > Larix kaempferi. The sequence goes on along the minus strand of BSBM01000805.1, from coordinate 5,160,511 downwards.
GGGTCAAGCATACTGTAGTCTACGCTAACGATTTTCCCTAGTTATCACCCGTTGACAACAATGAAGTCTCCAGGGGTTTACCATGCATGATTACATGGTAATATATACACACACACATTAGAGGGGAAAATCTCATGGATCTTCCCCTCTTCCCTTGAATATTTGTATGAAAATCAACTCAACTACTAGCTACAATATTGGCAAGTAACCTCAAAGGACTTAAACATAATTGAATTTTTGATGGGATATAACCTCACTGGATTATCACACACATGCACACACACCACTTTTTACAATACACTTTGAGTAAGGGAACTCTCTCTCTCTCTCTCTCTCTCTCTCTAGATATAGATATAGATATATATATATATATACATATCTATATATATATATATACATATGTATATATATATATATACATATATATACATACATATACATATATATATATATATATATATATATATATATATATATATATATATATATATATGTACATATACATACGTATGTATACGTATGTATATACATATATGTACATATACATACGTATGTATACGTATGTATACGTATGTATATATATATCTATATCTATATCTATATCTATATCTATATCTATATCTATCTATCTATCTATATACTGGGTGGGAGAAAAATAAATTAGAATATTAGCGTTTGGAGGCCTCGAGCGATCACTTGAATTTCAAGCTTTTAAGTTATTTTTGGATTGGAGAGTTGGGATTACATGTGTGAAAATGCAGTAGGGATAATGTATATTGTGTTTGAAAATATTGGAAGAAGACGAAGTCAAAGATGTAAGTGATGATTTCATTCTAAGTATATTCTCTTGTTATGATTTAATCATTTTCATACATTTTATTTTCAAGCTATTAATTTATTTTGTAAGTAAGCAGAACATTATATTTCTTCAAAGAGGAAAAAACAAAAGGACATGATTGTAGTTGATATATAAAATAGTCCATTTGAAATGTATACCAATCCATTCTCTAAAGAACATGCTATCACAGATTGTTAGGTTTAAACCTATTCTTAACAGGCTATGAGGATCCAACAAAATCCTTGACTGGCTATAGGGATCCAACAAAACCATTGACCATAGTTTATACATGCATACAAAAATTGTCATTAAAACTACAACTTAAAAAACACAAAATGCAGTTCTTGGCCATGAGGATCTAACTGGTCCTGGGAGCCGAATCCACCTTGGATTTGTCGTCATATTTCATGTTGAGAAGGATAGGAATGTTGAGAAGGATAGGAATGTTGAGAAGAACAACATCCTGAGTAGTCTAGGCTTGAGTCTGAGAGATGCATCTAGATTGAGCCAACAAGATGACCAACATCGAGATTCACTGGTTTATTAACTCCAATTAGAACTTTAAATCATACATTCCCTTGCACTTATCAAAGATCATATCCATAAGTACCTTTAGAACGATGTCGCTGGTGTTGAGGGTAGTTGGATGTCGAAACCAAACACTGTGCATGCGAGAGAGCATGAGGGTGACCATTGTGCACAAAATTGGCCTCTCCACTAGTTGTATGGTTCCAATTATACCTAAAGGCTGGAAGAGTACAGGATATGGGTTCATCGTGGCCTAGGGAGTGACCCTCAGAATCAAATAATTCAATTTGGCATCCCCATTTTTCAGAAGCGATGCTAGGGGATTCACCTTGAATATTATCCTCTACCATTGTCACCAAAGAAGTCGAGGATATGTGCACTTTACATGTTGAAGAACTTCTCTCACTATGGACTACTCTAAGCTGCACTCCACGAGCACAACGGGAGATTCCTCTGAGGCGCAAATGGGTCGTGTTGAGTGGATATGGCATGTGCTCGTTAGAGAGATTTGGACAACTTCAACTCGAATTCTAATAAGAAGCATATTAAAATCATTCCTTGGAATTATTAAATTATGACCATTGATTGTCACGATTGATGAAGCTCAAGGATCTTGAGGGGAAAGCCTATCACTCGCATGTGGAGACGATATTGTAAGCTCCCACAATGCGGAAGAGAGATAGCCATGTGCTGCAGATTTGATCTCGGTGGCTTCAAAGTTAATGTCGTCAATACCATATGGGAGGGTGAGCCACCACCTACTCCACCCTTATGTCATGCTCATAAAAACTATGAATTGGATAACACCCCATCCAAGGGATTTTCAAGCTATTAATACAACATTTATAGATGTTAAGAATATAAAACATCAAATGAACTTTAAGTTTTTCTTCTCTCATGATATGATTTTGGAACCTTGATGATATCATTGATGTAGTATTTATTGTCCTTGGTTCATGATATGTGATATAAAAAAGAGTTATTTCTCTATGCATTTTTTTTATGTAGCTCAAACTGATTTTTCTTACATTCCAATCATACCAAGAAACAATCATGACCATAGATTAAGTTTTATTATATGCAAACCTTTGTCCTTGATTCATGATATGTGATATAAAAAATATTTATTTCTCTATGCATTTTGTTTATGTAGCCCAAACTGATTTTTCTTACATTCCAATCATACCAAGAAACAATCATGGCCATAGATTAAGTTTTATTACATACAAACCTAATATATCAAGAGGCAACGATGATGAATCTAACAATATTGATGAAATATAAATGATATCAATGTCAATGTCAGATATATTATTCAAAAAAGTGTACACACTTGACATTTTATAAATTTGTATTAATATAAATCGAAGCGTAGCCTAGTGGGATAGCTTGAGTGGTTGAGTGTTATGAATTACAGGTAGGAGGCCTCATGTTCAAGTCTTCAAGGTCATTGTCTCTACATGTACTTGATGTTATGGGCCTCACACAATGTACCTATCAAATCAAGTGCACTAAATTTATGCGAATCACGTTACACTAGGTAACATCTTCATAATGATGGGAAGTGCTTAGGAGTTTTCAAGGGATCTATATTCCAAAGAAAAAAAGTGAAGGGTAGTGTAATTTTTTTACGATCATGAATTTTGTGCTTGATATGAAATGTTGAATATCAAATTTCAACGCTGCTTGGAGGTAGGTGGTTGAATGTATGAGGCATGGATAGCACTACCCTATGTGGATTAAATCCCACCTCATTTGTTTTCCTTAAGGCCTACAAAATGTTTGATCTAGTGGTAAAAAATGAGGATTTTTTCTCCATGACCAATATTCAATTTCCATTAGAGATTAATTTGACACCTTAAGCTAGCAATGAGAGCACTTGAAGGTAGAAATGAAATGTGTAAGGTATGCATAACACCCTCTGTATGCACACATAAGTGGATCAAATCCCACCCCATAGTTTTCATTGAGTCTTGCCAAATTATATATTTTTGTAGAATACTTCAAGGTAGGTAATTGAGGCACCTAAAGGTGGTGGTCAAACATGTGAGGCATGCATGTCAGGACTACACTCACACACATAAGTGGACCAAATCCCAACCCATGTTCTTGATGAGGACTACTAGATTTAATTACCAATGCAATGGAGGATCCTTGGTAAAGGTCTTGAGTTTTAATAAACACGCCCTATGTTTAAACCCCATTAGTAACATGTAAGGCATGCATATTATGACTACCCTCATACACATATGTGGATCAAATCCCACCTCATGTTCTTCTCAATGCCTACCACTATTATTTTGTCAACATAATGGAAGAACATCAATAAAGGGCTTGAATTCTCATGGATGAGCCCCATGTTTAAACACCATTTCTAACATATTAGGTGATTATATTGAACAAAATGTTACATTTTGTATTGTGTTAATGTCATGTGAAGCATACAACTCTCTGGGAAAAGAAGAAGAAGAAGAATGGTTACGTGAAAAAACATGAATGGGAAAAATATGACGGAAAAGGCAAAAACCTTGATCAATTGTATTCACACAAATAGTACCATTATATAATACAAAGAAGAATGCCACCTCACGGAGAGATTTGCTCTAGGCAATCTGATCCATATCACCTAGTCATCATTTAGGATAATGACTAATATCCTAAATAAGAAATACAATTAAAGGTGACAACATTAACTTTGTGATTGTTAGGTTAAGCCATATTAAGTCTAACATTCTCGCCTTCAATCACAAGTTTATGTATATGTATCAACTAAACAATAAACACTAATGTTGAAGTTGATATGATGTATCTTTCAGAAGCCTTCACATGTGCTTCAATGAAGAATCTGCTTGAAAAACTGTCAAATTGGATGTTGAATGGTTCACCTGAAATGAACTAGAAGAGAGCTCAAATTATGGAGTGAACATCTGCCATGTCTGAACATTCCCTGTCTGCTTGACGATTCCATCATTTTCGAAGTGATTTAGCTATAATAGGTTGGCGTCTTCTGCTAATTAATGAACAAATAGTATCACTATTCTACAATAAGTGAATCATTGAATTGCTCTCTTAATATTTCGACATTGTTATGTGTCGATAAACATCCCAATGCATTATGTAATTGAGTCTGCCATCTTCAGATTATTTATTGCCCACTTCGAAATTTGGAGTCTGCCACCTACAAACTTTTGTCCATCTTCATAGTATTGCATCAGAGTCTGCCATCTACAGACTTTTGTCCATATTTAGAGTTTTGTTTTGAAGTATGCCATCTACAAACTTTTTTCCATATTCAGAGTTTTGTTTCAGAGTCTACTCTGATACCAAATGAAAAACATGAATGGGAAAAATATGACGGAAAAGGAAAAATCCTTGATTTGTTGATGAATTTTTTCCACATTCAGAGTTTTTTTTAGAATATGCGATATGGGGCAGATTAAGATTGAGAGAGAGATAAGATTTGTGAATTTCATTGTTATACTAAAACAAACTCACCTCCACTTGTAGAGCGACTCACTATATTGGCCTCAAATCTATGTAAATCACTTGAAAACAATGCAGATTTGAAACAAGTATCAATTATGCACCAGATTTGTGTGTTCCTTCCTCACAAAGATAGATCACAGCAGGAGATTGCATTATATGTGTTGATCTCTGTCAGCAAATTGAATTTACAACCTTCGTTGGAGTCTCACACTGTTGCACCTTCCAAAAACTGTCACTATAGGTCATGGCTTTCATTGTTGTTGGATCTGCATGGAAATCAACATTGATGGGATGATTACGCCACAGTATGTGCTGGAGTGGATTGCACAATTAAGTCTCCAATTTGCTACTAAAGAAGAATCACTAGATCTTCTCACAATAACGCATTCGCTCCAACAACTGGTGTTATGTATCCCTTTGGAAGTTATGGACAACTACCATAGCTCTTTCAACTTGCAAACTTTCCATGGAAAATGACAATGGATTCTCAACACTACCAGGCCCTTAAAAACTATAGGGGCTCTAATACCAAATGAAAAACATGAATGGGAAAAATATGACAGAAAAGGAAAAAGACTTGATCAATTGTATTCACACAAATAGTATCATTATATAACTAATATCCTAAATAAGAAATACAAATAAAGGTGGCAACATTAACTTTGTGATTGTTAGATTAAGCCATAAGGCTAACATTATGCTCCTCCCTACATGGGTAGAAATTAAAACTAATAGAAATGTTGCTAGCCTTCTCTCCAGATGAAATCATGCTCACTTATATTGCATGTGCATGTTTAGAGATCTTTAAATTAACATGGATTTATTTAAATTAAATTATTTATATTTGTATTGTGTATGTATGTTTAGAGATAAGTTAATATATTTATTTAAAATTTGTTATTGCATCAAGACAATGAGGCCCTCTATAGCCCAGTATGAGGGAGATGTTCTCATGCCACGTCACATATGTGATAACAAAAATAAATAAATAAATCTATTTGAGAGCATATGTAAGTTCAATTTTAAATTTTACACAAAGCTAAAAAAAATTAAAACCACCATAGATCCAACTTAAACCTTGATCTATCAAGCATTGAGAGGGGTCAAATTTCTTAAGATGCAATTTTTTTTAATTACTTACACATCAAGAAAAATAATGGATCTATACTGGTTTATATTACTTTGGTTGAGATTTTATTGGTTAGTCTAAAATGTGCAATAATGGTCAAGGTTAGTCAAAAGGGAGCAATGATGTTCTCCAACTAAACTTCAAAAAGGCACTCTAGATTAAGTGCAAGTGTCCTACATTTTGTAATCATGTTTAAACCAGGTGTAGAATTAAATTTTATATTATATCTTCAAGTAAATAACTAGTTGATTAGGGTTGACTTAATTTGTCATTTATTTATTATATAAAATTTTAAAAAAAATGTAAGGTAGGCTAAAATTATATTAAAAAAAAAGAGAGTATACATACCATTAGTCTGTTGGTCTGCCATAGGGGAAACCAAATCAGTTATAGAACATAAGATTGTCATTGTGAATCACCATTGTCCTACTTTCCCTATCTCTAATATATCATCATTCGATATTATCTTGAAGCTAGGCAGTTGATTTGTCTTTAATTGCACACTTCTTTGCTACAAATTCAAAACCGGTAGTGGCCTTGGAAATAAGTTGTTCTTGGCATCGATCTATTTAACATGACCCTAAATTTTATCTAGTTGTAGTATAATCTCCTTACTCTCCTCCATGCTATCCATGAGTGCCTTCCCCAACATTGATTTCATTTGCCAATAAAGGATAATTGTTTGAAATATTTAGTGTCGTAGGTGCGAGAATTTCCTACGTTATGGACTCAAGGTTGCATATCCTATTCAATCTCCTCATCATCAACCAAATCTCGTTCCATCTTCACCTAATCTTCCACTTGAGAGACCTCCTGTTGGATTTGAGTGAGGATTCAATACATCGTGACAAAGGCCTCAACTTCTTGCATAACTCAAGTCCAATGGCTTTGTCCTAGGCCTCTATGTCCCCTCACTCACATCCTTTCCCTGCCATGACACTCATAATTGAATGGAGACAGATGCCTTAGAGATAAGGGTTTAGTTGTTGTTTTAGAGAATAAGTGGAAAAACCCAAGCTTTGCTTGGTATGAACCAACATGCCCACAAATAGGTAGTTGCACCATTTCTCCATGGAAGCACCCAATCTCAACTACAAAAAGGAACCTAAAAGGAAGAAAAACCAATTATTACCTCCAAACTCAAAAGTTACCATAACTAGACTCGAGCTTCCATCTTTCAAAGACCGGTGATGGGGCATTGCATTGCAACATCATCCTACAGTTTCCTTTATAATAATGCACTACAAACCAACCAAGAACCACCATGTGCATCATATCTTTTGCTAGTATTTTCCAAAGGGCCATCAAAGCCATCACTTCACTGAGGGATTGCATCATGGAAACACCCTTGCGCTCGTATAGACCAACCTCCATACCCATCCCACCTAGGAATGAGAATGATTGCCTCGACTAGTGGCATGCACTAACATGTTTTGTGCAACCTCTGGTGTTGCCACCTGTGGCCTTGAAAATTATGTGTTGAGGTGTCATCTCCACCTGCCCATGATACATTGACCCTTGAGTCACCTATCCTCACCTCCTTTTTTTCAAGCAAAAAAAAATTGTTCCTTAATATTCAAAATGAATCAAAGTGAACAAAATCCAATACATAGGATCTTTCCCAATCCTTACATCAAACTAACTCCACAATATAACTCAAATACATACTGAGCAGACTAATCTCAAAAGAAACATATTAAAAGGCATTACAACTAACAATGTAGAAGAAAGAGCCTTAATAAGAGAGCCCACATTCTAGAAAAAGGAAACTCAAGCCAAGTGACTTAAAGAGTAAAAATTTGTACTAATCTTGCATTTACAATCACATTTTTATAGAATTCTTCAAAAAATAATAATCTTCGCCTCCCTATCACCTTATTCGAGGATTATATAAAATTATAGTTATTTATTTATAACATGTATACATAAGAAAATCTGTTTTAAATAAGTTATTAAATTTGTAATCATATGATTAATTTGTAAACTATATATTAATGAGTTTTTATTTATGGTTTAGCTTTATGTAAGGAGGTGGTTTGTTAGAATTATCTTTAATAAGATGTATTAGTTTATTTCAACTAATTTATTAAGAATATTATATACAAATGTGGGGAAGCATTATTTAAAAATTTTACAATCTCTTTTTTAAATGTCTTTCATTACAAGTGAAATTGAACTTTACGCCTTGAAATGTAATCAAATGATAACATGTTTTATGTTGATGATAATTAAAAATTGGACAATGTTATATGATCTTGTATTGTGAATGTTTGTTGTGCACATCATAATTTTGATGGACATAATAAGATGCATGAGAAGATAGAGGAGATTTTATAGATGTCAAAGTTATTTTAAGATGTCATAAGATATGCATGTTACATTGTTGATTTATACACACTCACTTGCACATCACATCATATAATGAAGAGGGGAAGGTCAAGAAAACATACTCACGCATCTAGCAATTATCTATTTAATCATTATACACCACTTCCTTATAATCGTTCCATTAACATTTTTTTCCAAGGAAAATATAACTTACTATTAATACCGCGAAATAGTAAATAAGTCCAATACATCATGTCATCAAAACATGTAGGTATGTGAGTCATATCACATACGGGCCCCAAGTCATCATCACAATCCAGGATCTAAGCCAAGACCCATACATAAACCATAAAGGATGCCAAAAATACGAGCATCAAATCCCCATCAGCAAGATAAGACCATAACTAAACATCTCCATGTGTCATAGTATCCAAGTACCATAATAGTCAAACTAAAGACATAAATACAAATATATAAGTCCAAAACAGCCCAAGGCCTGGACACAAAGACAAATATATAGCAAATAGTATAGAGCCGAATAGTTCCAAACGGATCAAAAATCCAACAAGGAGTTGGAGATAGTGCCTATGAACCTGCAAAATATAAAGTCGCATATAATCATATGAGAAATATATAAATCAGAAAATGCCGCTAAACCAAAACATAAATTAGCTCCAAAGCAAATCAACCGAGCCTCGGGTGAACAAATGGTCCTCATGCCATTCCTCCCACAAGATAATACCAGACGGTGAGTCCAAATCCCACTTGGAGAGCATGTCTGCCTCCACATTTATCTCACGATATACATGAGCAAAGTGAATATGCTGAAAATCACTGATGTAATTCCTGACTACATCCAACCAATGTGTGAGGAGAAACACATTGAGTGGGGAAGAACCCGAAGCCCATGATATTATGGAGGAAGAATCACCCATAACAATGAGAGAAGAAACCTGCTTGAGCCGAGCAAAGTATAAGAGAAGCCAGAGTGCACATAATTCACTGCGAGTGTTCGTACCAAAACCCAAATTTAAATGGATTCGAAAGGAGACAGAGTTGTTAAGATGTAGCACCACACCATCCCCGCTAACACCTCTCCCCCCAGCCGCAGCCCCATCAAAGTACCCGCAAGGATATACCAGAACCGGAGGAGCATTTCGGTAACCAGGTCGTTTTTCAGATGAATCAATCATGCCACCCACAGGGACAGATATGGAATTGAACTCCTTGAATAAGGCAATAGTTCGACTACATAACCAAACCAGATTAGGAACTATACCATCAAACACGCAGCGGTTGCGGGCCTTCCATAATTCCCACAGCATAAAACATGGGAGTTCCAACCACCGAAGAGCAAGAGAGTCGCGGAACCACTGGCCAAAACAATCAATCAATGTGGACGAATGCCAAGCAACAGGTATACCAAGGGAATTGGCAATAAGTAACCAGAGATCTTGTATGACCGAGCACGAGGAGAAAAGATGATTGACCGATTCCAATTGGGAGCAGCATAAAGGACACCAGCCAGGGCCGCAGAAGCCACGACGGCAAGGGTTATCCCCGGTAACCTGTCCGGGGAGTCACTAAAGTGGATATTTGCTTGACAGAGATGCATAGTGTAATCCGACCATTCCTTTCCCATAATCCCCCCAATACCAAGTTGACAAGCAGTGATCCATCCCCCATTGTTGAAAGAAACCGCATGTGCAAGATTATAGAGCCCCCTGGCCTGAAGATGTGCAAGTAGTTCAGGAGAAAAAAGATATGAGGGGGATCCCCCCAGAACAGGATTCGATCCGAGTCTGATGTCCGGGCCATTGCCGGGTTTCCAAGTGAGCCATTTTGCAACAACAGAAAATGAACCCATGAGCCAACGCCATATATTTGATGACCCAATAACATAATGCCTACCAATCCGAAACCAAGTCGCAACCGGAACATGTTTGAGGTATTTGGCCCGAATAATACATCCCCACATAGAGTTGTTAAATAAAGCACGCCACAGACTCTTAGCATGGAGAGCCATCACAAAAAGCTCCATATTCTTTACATTCCAACCCCCAAGAGTATATGGTTGGGCCAGAGTTTTCCAATTGAGTAAATGAAACTTGTTCTTCTCCCCCCCCAGACCAAATAAAGCGGAAGAATTTCCCCCGAATTATGCGTAATATGGACACAGGAATTTTGTAGAGGGAGAACCAGTATACTCCCAGGTTTTGAAGAACAGCCTTTTCCAAAGTAAGCCGGCCACCCAGTGAAAGATATCTCAGGGTCCAGTGTCCAATACACAAATCAAACCGTTTGACAAGCCATAGGCAATCATTGATCCTGTATTTTGCAGGTTTGACAAAATAGCCGAGATACTTTGAGCCCTTAGATAACTCCTTGAATTTCAAAGGAAAAACACTCCTGATCCTGCGTTCCATATTCACCTAATGAGTGCTTCAGGAAAAAGGATTTTACCATACTAATGAGCATACCGGTTACTGAGCAGAAAAAATCAAGTATTTTCTTATACTGTAACCATTCAGCCAGTATTCCCAGGCCAAAAAGCATCACATCGTCCACAAAAAGAGTATGAGTTACCGCTACACCTGCCGAGACCTTGACACCCACAATAGTGCCCTCACATTTAGCTTTGTGAATGGAGAGGCTCAGCCCTTCTATGACCAACAAAAATCGAAGGGGTGAAAGAGGGTATCCTTGATGAAGGCCCCTAGAAGCCTTGAAGAAATCAGTCGGCTGACCATTGATAAGAACTGAAAAATTGACAGAGGTAACACAGGCCATAATCCACTTCATTACCTTCCAAGGTAGTCCAATTTGAATAAGGATCAATTTGAGAAAGGTCCAATTTACCTAGTCATAGGATTTCACCAAGTCAAGTTGGAGTATAAGTGCATCCAACTTCTTTTGATTTATGTTGTGGAAAACCTCATGTGCCATGCCAACCGCATCATGTATCTGCCTCCCATCCAGAAAACCATATTGTTCCATAGAAATGTACGTAGACAGGATCAGTTTGATACATTGTGTAATTATCTTGGATATGATCTTGTATACTTAATTGCACAAAGCAATAGGTCGAAAATCATTAAAGCTCTCAGGATGTGATGATTTAGGTATTACTACCAGATAGGTAGTATTCAACGCCCCATATACCAGCCCCAAGGACCGAGATTCATCCACAACGTCCCTGAGGTCATTCCCCATGATTTCAAAAAAATGTGTGAACAGTTCCACCGTCCACCCATCCGGACCAGGAGATTTATCTTTAGCAAAACCCTGCAGGGTATTCTGAACATCTGTGATAGTAATAGCCTCAAATATTTTGTCCCCCTCCCCATCAGTGAACATCCTAGGATATTCCTTTATAAGCTTGAACTGTTCAGGCAGGGATGTATTCATAGGATCAGTAAAGTACTCAAGAAAGTGTCGAGATGCCTCAGACATCAAATCTTCATCACCACGAATCCGCCTCCCATCATGATCATTTAGATCCCAAATGTTATTTTGTATTCTACGGGAATCAGCATAGCGATGAAAGAACTTTGTGTTTAAATCACCATCTTTTAGCCATATTTCCCTGCTCTTTAAACGCCAGGACTCTTCATGAATGAGGAGGATTTTGAGTTTCCTTTCCTCCAACAAAGCAAGGCGGGCTCGACCAGATTGTGAAATCCCCACCCTCAGAGATTGATCCCTAATATCACCAATTTCCAATTCAAGCGCATTGAGTTCTGTAGTCAACTCGGCTTTTTTGGATCGTTCCCACTTTATAGTATAGTCTTTTAAAGAACTTAATTTTATATCAAGCTTGTCCATTGCCGACCGCTCCCCCGAAACATCAATATTTGCCCAATGGGATCGCACGCCCACATCATAATCCGAATCATTTAACCATACAGAATTGAATTTGAATGGGTATACATGGTGATTTGCTTCGGATTCAAATTGCAAAATAATGGGGAGATGATCACTGATATGGATCTGCTGGATCCATGTTCTGTATGATTGAAAAGAGCTTAAGAATGACCCAGATATCAAGTAACGGTCTATACGCTTGGATATCAAATTCTCATCTTGTCGACCATTTGACCATGTGGGGGCCAATGGCCGCGGTTCCACATCAATCAGAGAATAAGTGGAGAAAATATTTCTGAAGAAAGTCCCAAGAGGGTCCCTTCTGGCCGCATGACCCCAGATTTCCTCATCCCTGTTAACACCTAAAAAGTGCTCACTAGCTCATTCCCTTACTCACATGACCCATTTGTCCACTTTTCCACCATCTGAGCCTCTGAAACCAACAAAAGGTCACCAAAAGACCTTAATACACCCCTTTTTCCATTAAAAAAGATTATTTTTCCAAGAAAATCATAAAAAACCCTAAAAAAGGGTCCAAATTCCCAAAAATATCAAAAAGGGAATTAAAATATTATTTTTATTCAAAAAAGGAAAAAGGAGAGAAAAGTACCTAAACCATGTTGGTCAATACCATTTGGTTTCCACAAAACCACAAATGGTATCTCCCACCACCAAAACCTATAAAAAGGTAGTAGGGGCTCCTCATTTCACATCCATCCATTATCTCATCCTTATGCTGCTGAAATCTCCCTTGAGCATTTTAGCCATTGCAAACCACATTGGAGAAGAGATCATTGGAGATTGGAGTTGCTCATCCTTGGAGCTATTCAACCTCACCATTAGAGGTATTAATTCCGCAAGCACTTGCTTGCACCATTCTTTCAATACAAATTCTTTATTTTATATGTTCTTGTTCTTGATTTTAAATTATTTTTTGTTATTTGCTTAATATCTTTGCTTAGATCCATGAATAGTCTTGTTTAATTAGTTTATTGTTATTTATTTCCATTGAAACTGCTGCTACTAGTTAGCAGGTGCCCATAGCACTAAGCCTGGTTGCAAAACCGGGCCAACAGTTTTTGGCGACTCCGCTTTGGTTTGAACTATAGATCTCTAGTTTTGCCTTTAATCTTAGTTTTTTATTAGTTTTTAACCTTTAGATCCATAGATCTGCCATCTTAGACAGCAGATCCATTGCTGCTCTGAGATTTGGCCCCATAAACAGCCCGAAATTTTCAATTTTCGGGTTCGTTTCTCGGTTTCCGTGCACGGCTTCCACCTCGCGGATTTTTGCCAGACAGTCGCGCGGTCCATCGCGACTTTTCTGCGTTTTTCCGCGCGGTCCATCGCGGGTTTTTTCCAGAGAGTCGCGCGGTCCATCGCGACTTTTCTGAGTTTTTTCGCGCTGCACAGCGCGGCTTCGCGGCCAATTTCCGCGCTGCCCATCGCGACTGTGCGGCTTAAACCCGCGCGGTCCATCGCGACTGTGCGCCCGAAACCCGCGCGGTCCATCGCGACTGTGCGTCCAAAACCCGCGCGGCCCATCGCGGCTGTGCGTCCAAAACCCGCACGGCTGAATTTTTCATTCGGCCATCCCGATTTTGAAAAAAAAATTTACTGTACTTTCTGCCCATAGCACATTTTTTACAGTATTAAATTCTGCATATTTTACAGCTTTGAAAAAGTTTTTTACTATTTAAAAGTGCATATCTAGAAATATTTTTAAAAATTTTCAAGAAAGTTAAAGAAAGACTCCTTTTGCATTTTCATCTAGATTCAAATTTTTTCTTGTTTACTTCTTTAAAAATCTTGCCCTTAGCAATTTTTCTTGAAACGAAGAAATCCATTTATTTCTTTTAAAAAGAAGTCTATTATTTGCTTTCATAAATCCAAAAAATCCATTATTTTTTGAGTTATTTTTTGAAAAGCATTTAAATTCCTTTTAGTGAAAAGTCATAAATATTTGCTTTTTATTTTCGAAAAATCCTTTATTTTTTGAAAATTTCCTGTAAAGCATTTAATTTTTTCAAGTTCAGTTTCCAACACCTCACGTGCACTCACACGATCACTTAATTGAACTAAGCCTTAAAACGTACCCTAATTTGAACACACTTTTAACCCCACTTGGGGAACACTAAAAGAATTCTTGTAGCTAGGTAGTATTGGGGGGATAGGTGTTCCAATAACACCCCTCAGTTCATACATCTGAGACATAGAAGTTGTCCAATTAGGGAGCTAAAATCTCTTAGTACTTTTTGGCGCGGTCACAACCGGTTTGTGGGAAGGCCTCTCCCTTAGGAGGGTTGAAGTCGCGAGGATGGTTCCGGAAGCCTGAGTGGAATACCGAAATCCATTCAGTAACCGAAGGGCTACCATTCGCAGTTCTCGGGATATCCCTGTATTGGGATATTGCGATCAAAGGACCAAACGGCAGATTTATCTTTTCTCGACGCGTCATGAACGGAGTATCCTAGTAGCCTGTCTTTAGGATTGATTACCCGGTGTCCCTCCCGGTAGGGGGATATCTAGCCGTTGTCTCAACATTCATATTGTCTGACTTGGATTTCATCACTTTGCAGAGGATATCGTCTGTTTGAGTCACAATACTTTTAGATTAGGTGTTTGCATGATTTCAACCTACCTGTGGTCTAGTTACACCTATTTTTTCTAGGAGCCGCTTGCATGTTGGTATTCTGACCAGTTGTTGCATTCCTCCACTTATTGTAGCACAACTGCTAGAATAAGTGCCTTTTTTGAGGATTGATTTTTTGGCCTGAGAGCCTTCTTTTCTCACTCCCCTTCTTGCACCCTTGGTTGCATTAGGGTTTTGAGTCTTTTATATATATATCACTACCTGATACTAAAAACAAATTTTTTACCCAAACACATATTCTCACCATTGAGAATTTTAGACGCTCTCGTCGTCTACAGGGCGAACTCCCAGAGTTTAGTCCACTTGGCTCTCCACGTCACGGACGCAGAGCCCTATCCCTTGATTCGACACATCGTCAATCAATTAGACAGTCATCCGATTCTGACATACCCCACTTCACCTTTGATTTGGAGGTAGAATCCGAAAACCCCACAAAGTTATCACCAACCACCATTATGTCTGGAACACCATTTGATCCACTATTTACAACTACCATAGGTCAGACATCCGCAGACCCTTCTGCTGTCGTACCATCCACGGCAACAACCACCCCCCTGGGTATGCCCAATATGGGTAACACTCCACATTTAGGAATGCCTAACACAGGGCCACCACCTGTCATGGGTATACCCAACATGGGGGTCATACCCCCTTTGGTTTCCACAAACCCCATCCCAGGAATCCCTAGTGCGATTCCCAACCCAAGTGCAACCCATGTTGCACTTGGAGGTGCTATCCCAGGAATCCCTAGTGCGATTCCTAACCTAAGTGTCACCCAAGCTGTACTTGGAGGCGCTGGCCCACACCAGACTACACCTATTGGAGGGCACATACCCTCCATACCTAGCATACCTTTAGGCGCTACTGGACCCCTACACCATACCACAATGGCTAGGCATGTCCCAGTTCCAGTCACCACATCTGCTAGTCTACCATACATGGCAAGTCTGAACCTGCCAGATTTAGCTAGGCTCACAAATGACCCCATCAGACATGATCCTGCGTGGCCCCATATGCCCACTAAGCTTCCCTCTGACATCCCTAAGTTTGAGGGTAAGGCAGGAGAAGACCCCCAGAATCACATCATGTCCTTCCATTTATGGTGTTCCTCCAACTCCATAGTAGATGACTCAATCCGCCTACGGCTTTTACAACGCACCTTCACTGGCTCCGCAGCCAAATGGTATATCGAGCAGCCCCATGGGACGCATGCCACATTTACCTCCCTTGCCTCGACTTTCCTACAATTCTTCAAGTTACCTGTCCGCTACGATGCGGGCGTCGAGATCCTACTGTCTTGCAGACAGAACACGGCCACGCATATCACTGACCATATTCATGATTGGCGTCGGCGCCGAAGCCTATGTAAAATAAAATTAGACGACCGAATCTTCCTAGATTGGTTTCTAAAATCCCTCCTTCCTCTCATTGCGAAGGATGTAGCATCTGAAAGACCCCAGTCTGAAGAAGAGGCCATCCTCAAAGCTCAACAGTTCGATCTCATCTACGCCCAGTCGGGTTACCTATACACGATCATACCGGACGCCCCACGAGGCAACTCTGCACGCGGTGACACACCGGGGGCATCACATGCCGCTGATGGCATTATTGGCCAAATTACACCCCAAGCAAAACCCTTTAGTATGGTTAGCACCATGCCCGCCCCAGACCTTTCTAGGGCTACATCTAGCTCCGGAGCGACAGCTTCGTATGCTCCAACAAACCAGACTCATCACGTCCATGGACCCTCTTGTCCACAACATTGTTATGGCCAAGCGCCATCAGCATATGTACCTCCTACATACTATGCTCAACCTACGGTACAGACCCCCATGCAGTTCCCACAACAGCCCATGCATTACCCACAACCGGTTGCACCAGCTAACCTCACACCTCCACCAGCTCAGGGGTACCAACAACCCCAACAGGCAACTGGACTACCTCCAGCTCCACCTACATACTATCCACCGCAACCTGCTCCCGCACCTGCGGCTCCTCAGAATCCCCCCAATGCTCAAGGGCATGTGTACGCACAACAACATCAGCCCCAATACCAAAATAACCAACGCAACCAGGGTGGGCAACCAAACCGCGGAAGAGGACACAACCGTGGAAACAATCAAAACCGTAACCAAGCTCCACAACCTACCCATCCTCCGCAAAACAATAACGCGGCGCCTGCTCATCAGAATCCTGATCGACCACCTAAGCAAGCCAAAAATGCTAATTTACGAACAAACCATCCTTGTTCCATTTGCGGTGTCTATGGCCACTATACCCACGCTTGCCCACACCTGGAGCGAGCTCGAAAACTATGGACAAATGACGCCCATCGTCAAGGGCAGGCGGCTCCTCAGCCGCCACCCAACCCCCCACCACCTCCACAACAACCTTTGGTACTACAAAACCCTTTTCCAACACAAGGAGTGGTGAACACTCAACCGTTAGCCCCCCCACAGGGCAACGTGCAACCACAACAAATTACTTACGCAGCTCCTGACCAACCCATGTTTGATTCAGGCACCCACCACTTATTGATGATGTCCACTGCAGACGTCAATATCCAAACCCGTCGGAACCAATACGGACCGACTGCTGAAACCCCCCCCGCCGAAAAGGATACTAATGCTAATCCCACTGATCAGACATTGCGTATACCTTAGGTTCCACTCGATGGCGCTTGTAAAGCACCTCGCTTCCCCCTTCGCCGAATCAACAACAACCCCAATGCACGGGCTTCGTCCAATTACAACATTGTAGATGACTTAGCTCAATCTCCCGCAGCCATGTCTGCGTTAGAAGTCTTAAAAACCTGTCCTACTCAGCGCAAGACTTTACTTTCCGCCATTGGGGCGATTGACCCAAATGATTCGAAATTGATGACCTTTGATTTAGACCAGTCTGAACCACGGCTGCCTTCCACCATAGCAGTCCAAGTTTCCGTTTCTATTCGGAATCTTGTCATCCATCGATGTATCATCGACGAGGGTGCCTCCACATGCGTCATGTCCACTTTTGTTTGGCAGAAGTTGGGATCTCCTACTCTCCAGCAATCCACCATTGCATTGCGGGCATATGACGGACGGTCAGCTTAACCTCAGGGTCTACTACCCAAGGTCCCCGTCCAATTGGGTGGGAAAACTGTGCTCATCGACATAGAGGTCATTAACGCCCAGCTCGATTATAACCTTTTACTTGGCCGCAGTTACATGTACGCCATGAAAGCAGTTGCCTCATCCGTTTTTCGTACCATGATGTTCCCCCACGAGGGACGCGTAGTCAAAATCGACCAACTCACCTACTATGATCCCAACGCCCCTGCAGCACCCGAGAATGTTCTTCCCATGATTGAACAACCAACTTCCAGTGCAACTACCTCCTTTGTCTCTTCTTTGGGACCCGGACTGTATTCAGATACACCAATGACCTCTACATTCCAGTCCATTCCACCACCGTCACCGGAAACCCATGTCGCAAATCTCTGTACCCTTTCACAGAATACACAAACACCCGGTAGTCAACCACCATTGGTACCGAGTCACATCGGTGTTACACCTATCCACACCATCCCCTTTCTATTCCCCCCTTCGGGTGCAGTGAGCGCCTCGGTTATGGCTACCCTTAGTTTACCCGGTTTAACATTGGGATTACCCGTGTGGTATATTCCGCCTCCCGTTCGACCGCCGACACCAAACGTCATCCTCCAACCGGTACAACCTATTGTTACCACAAATCAGCCTCCTCCTGGTGTCGCAATCCCTTCGTCGTCAACGAAACCTCCTCCTAACCTCAATATCCCTTCGTCGTCAACAAATCCTCCCCCTCCTATCAAGCCCACTGGGGGCAGAGGTCCACAACCATACACTGCTATACCACCTCCTAAGGCAGTTAAACCCCCACCAGTGTTTCGAGCTCCCCCCAAATGTTCATTATGCGATGAGATTGGCCATCCAACTCATCAATGCCCACACTTACCGGCACTCCAAGAGCATATGAATATGTTGGACGATGACATTAGCATCCCAGTAGTCAGATTAGAGCCACCTCTACAACCTCGTGACAAATCACTGCGCACTAACCATCCTTGTGCTATATGCAGTGTGTACGGCCACTACTCTCACCATTGTCCTGATTTACCTGACTACAGAGCAGCATTGTACGAGTTAAACAATGTCGATTTGGATATATCTCCTACCCTAATCGAAGAGATCCACCCCCCGCCATCATCCTCGTCGGAAGAAGTCAATACAATATATATGATTTCAACAACTTTCAAACCAGAACCCCTTGATTTATGGTCTGACTATTTCAATACTGATGAGCAAATTTTGGAGACACTCACTGCACCCGACTACCCTTGGGATGATATGCATCATCGCTCATACTTCCTCCCGGAAGCATCTATATCCACCGCATCCAACCAGCTATCGGTCGAATCAAAAGATTTCATACCCACCAAGGTCGATTGGTTAAAAGACCCCATCCCAGCACCCGATGCCTTTGAAGAAGGGAACATGTCCAACATTTCCCCAACTATACAGATAGGCATTTCCACAACACCAGGGAAACCTGAGCTTATCTCGCTGGGCGCATCTTGCACTCAAGCAGAAACTCAGGCGTACAAACAACTCCTTCAAGAGTTCCGAGATGTCTTTGCTTGGTCCTATACCGAGATGCCTGGTCTCGACCCCGCCATTATTGAACACCACATTGATACATGGCCTGAGGTTCCCCCTGTTCGTCAGAAACAGCGACCCATTCACCCTTCCAAGCTCCCCGCTGTGAAGGCTGAGGTTGAGAAACTTCGGAAAGCAGGTTTCATTTACCCTATTCCGTACACCACCTGGGTGTCGAACCCCGTTCCCGTCAACAAAAAGCAAGGCACCCTTAGAGTATGCACTGACTTCCGCGATTTAAACCACGCTTGTCCAAAAGACAATTTCCCCACGCCATTCATTGACCAACTCATTGATGAGTGTGCGGGCCATGAAGTCCTATCCTTCATGGACGGGTTTTCCGGATATAACCAGATTCACATCCGCAAGGAGGATCAGTACAAGACTGCCTTTACCACCCCATGGGGCACATTTGCCTATCGCGTCATGCCATTTGGCCTTAAAAATGCTGGTGCCACCTTCCAGCGAGCCATGACCTACTGTTTTCACGACTTGGCCCATATCCTGCGAGTCTATCTTGACGACCTCACAGCTCGTTCCCGAAAACGATCAGACCACCTTAACGACCTCCGGCAAGTTTTCCTACGTTGTCGCAAATATAAAATCCGCTTGAACCCACACAAGTGTGTCTTTTGCGTCCCGGCAGGCCGGTTGTTAGGATTCATTGTTTCCCAAGACGGAATCACTGTCGATCCCCTGAAAGTCAAAGCCATCTTAGACCTTCCGCCTCCTCGCACGCTTCGGCAGCTCCAAAGTCTACAGGGGCGGTCAAATTTCCTCAGGCGCTTCGTCCCTGATTACGCCACCAAAGTCCACGGGTTCTTACGCTTACTTCGTACCCACATACCCTTTGTTTGGGATGAACAAGCGGACACGGCATTCGAAGCCCTCAAGAAAGCTCTCACACAAGCCCCCTTGATCTCCCCACCGGATTTCTCTCAAGACTTCACCCTTTATGTCTCGGCATCTGAATATGCTGTGTCCGGAGTTTTGGTCCAAGAAGATACCTCCCACCAAGAGCATGTGATTTATTACGTCAGCCAGACCTTGTCTGGCCCACCTCTGCGTTACCCATACGAGGAAAGATTAGCCCTAGCTGTAGTCTTTTCCGTACAAAAATTGTGACACTACATCCTACTCAGTCATACCACGGTCGTGGCCGACTCCAACCCCATGGTCTATCTCCTCACCCGGCGGCTCCTACAAGGTCGTGTTGCTAAATGGGTCATTATCCTCCAAGAATATGACCTCACTTTCAGAACTCCCAAAAGCACTAAAGCCCTCGCGCTTGCTCACCTCATTACAGACCTCCCATCCTCTTCAACATCACCCGTTATCCAAACGGACCTGATTGACGAGCAGATCTTCATCATTTCGTCTGACGACCCTTGGTACGGAGACATTTTGACTTACCTTCGTACGCAAAAATTTCGACCACACATTGATCGTGATGGACGCCGTCGCATACGACACCACGCCCCCCGATACCTCCTGATTGGGGATGTCCTTTACCGACGCGGCGTTGATACTATCTTACGCCGCTGCCTATCCCATAGTGAGGCAGAACAAGTCCTCAATGATTGTCATAGCGGTGCCTGCGGAGGCCATTTCTCCGGCATGGCCACTGCCCAGAAAATCATCCGGGCCGGTTATTTTTGGCCATCATTGTTTACTGATTGCATCACCGCAGTCAAGCATTGCCAGAACTGCCAACTATTTGCCCCCAAAGAAAGAACCCCCCCCCGCCCCCCTTCATCCAGTCGTCACTGTTGGACCATTCTGCAAATGGGCCATCGACTTCCTCGACTGCAACCCCCCGTCAGCCGGCGGTCACAAACACATCATTGTGGCTGTAGATTATTTCACCAAGTGGGCAGAAGCCATGCCGACCTATAACTGCAAAGCCGACACTGCAGCGCGGTTTTTCTTCAATCATGTTATCGCTCGTTTCGGAGTACCACAGCAACTAGTCTCTGACCACGGCTCTCACTTCGAAGATGCCGTCTGGAAGGAATTGTCAACCATGTTGAAATTTGAACACCATTTCTCTTCCGCTTACTATCCCCAAGGAAACGGCCAAGTCGAAGCGATCAATAAAATTTTGAAGACCATTCTCCAACGTACTGTAGACAAGCACAAATCCAATTGGCACCACATGCTTTTCCCGGCACTATGGGCCTACCGCACCTCAACCAAAACCGCCACCGGTTTTACCCCTTTCCATTTAGTTCACGGTGTCGAATCCGTCCTCCCTATTGAGTGCCAGATTCCAGCCTTGCATATCGCCGTTGAACTCCTATCGGACACTTCCCCGATCAAGGAACGTTTACTACTCCTAGAGCAGGCCGATGAAGATCGGCGCACCGCCATTCAAAACATGGAAGCAGCTAAACAACGATCGAAACTAAGTTACGACAAACACGTCCACCCAAGAACCTTTTCTGAGGGAGACCTTGTCCTCGCTTACGATCAAGCTCATGATAAAACCGGGAAGGGAAAGTTCGTGTCCATGTGGCAAGGCCCCTACATTATACACACCTGCCTCGGGCAGGGGGCATACATTCTGACCGATTCAGAAGGCAACACCCTACGCAACCCACGCAACGGGTTGTACCTTAAACGATTTTACCCATAGAAAATCTGATGGACACCATCGTCCATTTTAGTATAGGCATACATTTTTCGTTCACAAAAATTTCAAAAAACCTAAATATTTGTTTTTCTCTGCATGACCACAGATGGAGCCTCTTCCACTCTGCCATGTCGGTTTCGCTGATGGTGCAAGCCGTTGGTCTCCCAATCTCGCCTCCGCAGCTTGGGTAATATACTCCCCTTCACATGAGTTAATTCACATTGACGGAGTATGTTTAGGTGCCGCTACCAATAATCAAGCGGAATACGATGCCGTGACCGGTCTCCTGGCCGCTGCTCTCCAGATGAGCATACGTCACCTCAACGTTTTCTTGGACTCACAGCTCCTAGTTTCCCAGCTCAACAATGATTACCAGGTACGCGATCCCTGTCTTTTCAGAAAATTCCTGTGCACTAAACAAATGGTTAGACAGTTTGAATCCATTACATTCACACATGTCCCAAGACACCTCAATAGTGTAGCAGATAATATGGCCAACAGTGTCCTCGACTGGCACACCAATCACATCATGTCATATCCATAAACAAAAAATGCATCCATGTGCAAAACATGTGCCTCCACGGGCATATACAAAAACCAATATTGCATCCACGTGCATAACATGTGCCTCCACGGGCATAAAACAAACAAACCAAATAATGCATCCATGTGCATAACAAGTGCCTCCACGGGCATACATAAATCAACAAACACACTGCATCCACGTGCATAACATGTGCCTCCACGGGCATATACAAAAGACAAATGTGCATCCACGTGCATACACAACAATATATCTAAAATATATATCCACATATATATATAAATCAAATGGTGAACATGTCATAAGTGCCCTCAGCACCCGATATACAAAAATACATCTGTCATACAAAAATGCTTCCCCATATGCTCATCAGCATTTGGGGGCAGATCCAATATATCTACTCATCTGGATCCCTAGGATCCTCGGGGTCCTCCTCCGGCTCCTCCTCCGACTCCTCCGCCGCCGGCCCCGCCGGGTCATGACGACCCCGAACTCGCCGCTCTGCTGGCCCCGCTGGATCGTCCCTCAGACGTATCCTCCCCTAAGCCGGCCCTGCCGGAGCATCCCGTCTACCATCCCCGTGCCGCGCCACAAACACCGCTGCCCTCAACAGGAGCGACTGCCACTCAGGTGGCGCACCGAGACACCCCTGCAAAATGTCCCGGTCAAGGTCCCTCCAACCATCCTCGGGGAGTCCAGCTACGATCCGGGCTAAAGTCCGTCGGACACCATCTATGGCGTCGTCATGAGGGCCAACCCCTCGCCCATGAGCTGCATATCCTCCACCACGCGGAGGAGGTACAGGTACAGGGGGACGAGCGACCACCATCGCCCGCCCCTGCCGAGCCACATAGTCAGGTGGTGGCACTGGACCCACATCTGCACAAAGCAAGTAAACCATTAGATACTATATAACAAAATCATCATGATAAATCAAACAACACATGATATAATATCAAATAAAACACAAAACATACCGTCTAGGCTCCAGGCCTGTCCTGGTGCACGAGGCATCTCTGCGTCACCTCGGTAGTCCATGCCGGCGTAGGGATAGTCCTCAATCACCAGAGGCATCTGCTCCCACTGCTGATAGAAATCCTCCGTGAAGTAGCCGCGGACACCACCGCCGGCACGGGGCATCATCTGCCCCCACCTCATCATACGAGGCTCACTCGGAAGGCCAGCACGAACGGGTACCCGTGGCCGCAAGGTCGGCACCCGCTCGAAGAAAAAACAGCATAAGAACGAGGCATAACAAAACTCGCCTCCCTCTCTAACGGCCTTGTCCAGATCTCTCCGGACACCAGCCAGGAACATCTGCGCCCAGGCATAATAAGTACCCCGTAGAACGGAATCCACCATCATAGTCTGCCCCCCAGACATACGATGCGGTGCAGCAGCACCCAATATCCTCAAAACGCAAGCACCAACAGCTCGCATATCCCACTCACGTAGGAATTTCAGACTAATAGAGCTGTTTACCAAAACAGCATCATCCACGCAAAAAGTCTGTAAGAGGTCCTCCATATCTACCCCCGGAGGCAACCTCGGAGAAATATCACCCACCTCACCCAAGCGAGGCAACCCAGTCAAAAAATATACATCCGTGAGAGTAATTTCTAACCTCTCACCACCAATAATGAAGGCACCCTCTGCCGGCACCCACCACTGCACGAGCTAGTTCAGGAGCCGCCTCACTGAACGTATAGGAGGGATCTGAGCGAACTTCAAGAGTCCGCTCATAGCCAGGGTCTGTCTAACCCCTCCATCAGTCTCAATCCTCAACATGAGATCACCATCGATCTCCCTCTCCCGCCACACGGACTGAGATCTCCGCAACATCCTGCCAGGAAAACAGAAAAATTTTTAGCCCCAGCACAAAAATTTTATAAAAATCCCATCGCGGCTTTTACACAAAAAGCCGCGATGCCCACCGCGGCTTTTCCACAAAAAGCCGCGATGACCATCGCGGCATCAATGAAAAAACCCGCGATGAACATCGCGGATTTTTGCCGGACAGTCGCGATGAACATCGCGACTATCCGCCATGAACTCGCGATGAACATCGCGGGTTCTGACCTCACAGTCGCGATGAACATCGCGACTGTGAGCCTAAAACCCGCGCGGTTCATCGCGGGTTCAGCCCCGAAACCTGCGCGGTTCCACGTTGGAGAGTCAACGTGGAATTTCGCAGCATTCGGGGGCCCGCCGCCAAACAAAAAAGACATAAATGAAAAGGCTAAGGCGAATAGAGTTACCTGCAACTCGCTAAATCGAAAACCAACGGTGAAATCTCCCGGAAATCAAGAAATTGCTCTGATAGCTCTATCAAACCCGCACGTAACAATGACAAGTCATTTGGGCCCCACGTCCTATTTATAGAAAATCTACTAATTTTCCAACGACCATTGCGGTATCATACGAAGTCCATTTCTCAAACCGTTGGTACCGTTGGGATCAGCACAACGAGAACTTCATACAGGTTCCTTCCTTTTCCCATTTTCACGGGGTCCATTTTTTGACCATTTTTTAGCCTCCCTCATCGCCTCGGTTTGCGTGCCACATCGGCCGTTCTCCGTTTTCGATGTGCCTTATATCGCCGGATTCAGTTTTCCGCGCTCATGATGATGCTCGAGATCATTTCTCGCTCTCACCTTTAGATTTTCTGGGCATTTTTTCCCATGCCCCCCTCGTCGCCTCGGTTTGCGTGCCACATCGGCCGTTCTCCGTTTTCGACGTGCCTTATATCGCCGGATTCAGTTTTCCGCGCTCATGATGATGCTCGAGATCATTTCTCGCTCTCACCTTTAGATTTTCTGGGCATTTTTTCCCATGCCCCCTCGTCGCCTCGGTTTGCGTGCCACATCGGCCGTTCTCCTTTTTCGGCGTGCCTTATGTCGCCGGATTCAGTTTTCCGCGCTCATGATGATGCTTGAGATCATTTCTCGCTCTCACCTTTAGATTTTTTGGGCATTTTTTCCCATGCCCCCCTCGTCGCCTCGGTTTGCGTGCCACATCGGCCGTTCTCCTTTTTCGACGTGCCTTATGTCGCCGGATTTAGTTTTCCGCGCTCGTGATGATGCTTGAGATCATTTCTCGCTCTCACCTTTAGATTTTTTGGGCATTTTTCCCATGCCCCCCTCGTCACCTCGGTTTGCGTGCCACATCGGCCGTTCTCCGTTTCCAACAATCCTTATGTCACCGGGTCCAGTTTTCCGCAAGATGACGATGCTTGAGACCTTTCCTCGCCCTCATCAATCCATTTTTGTTCGGTATAATTTTATCCCTTTTTCGGGCCGAGCAACCCCTTTTTACGAAAAAGGCACTTAGGGAGTTTCTGTTAAGCTCTTTTCTGACTCCTAAAACAATGAAAAGATCGCCGAGTAATCTTGCTTCCTTTCATGCTCGATAAACGTATCTGAAAGGGCGTCTACCTGGTATAAGTTTACCCCTTTTCCGGACCTCGTAGACCAATTACGAAAAAGGTATACTCTAGTCACACCGGCTAGAAGAGTTCTCCATCCGCATCATTTTATGCTTTTTCGGGCCTTGGAGACTAAACTTACGAAAAAGAAACACCAATAGAGTCCACTTACCGCTTTCAGACTCTCTAAACATGAAAGCAACCATGAGCATGAGCCGTCCTGGGCTCACTAAATCCACAGGACCGTAACATTTCAGAGCACACTTTTATCCCTTCTTGGAGCTCATTAAAACTACGAGAAGGAATCAATGGTGCCTCTTGGCGCCACAACAGATCATATCTACTCATCAGGCAGCTTCCCCATTTTGGTCGCCTTTGTTCAGAGTATTCTGCAGTATGTCACCCTGAAACTCCCTCGACAGCTACCATCAGCTTCACCCCCCCAGAGTCAGTACATACCTTTCAGTCCCCAAAAGATGATCCCCACACCTACAAGTCAGTTCCCTGCGCTGCCAGGTCAACCATGTCATCATGCTCTGAACAAAGGAAGTTTGAGTCTACCCATTTTTTGACCCAGTTATTTCCCATCCCCACAAGTATGTCAGTCCTACCAGCAGTACTACATCACTTCAGTTCTACACCTCGTGCTCCTATCAAGGAAACATCATTGCCTTGTTAGTGGCTGGTCTCCCTCTGTCGACGACAATCACATTGATTCTAGAGGATAGACCTAGAGGTCCCTGTGTCTTGGACTCATTACCATTTATGATGAGTGCCTACGAATCATTTCGAGAGGAATCCTCAGTGCCTCTCCAAATGGTTGTTTCTCACATGCTCGACTTCAACACCTTGATCGCATCGTTGAGACTCGCACAGGGTATTGGTCCGTTCAGTTATTAGTCGAAGACCCCGGACACTACCTGACTCCTCCACATTTGAGAGTCTACCTATGGATACAACCAGTTACATTTTTTCTATACATATCCGGGTTGCGTATGGCGACAGTATTCAGATGTACCCCAGTTTTATACTCCCTCGAGTATACAGATACAAATACTTCCCAAAGATGGCTCACAGTCTTTGAGTCCCTACAGATGTTGGACACCTTCAGTTTCAGCAGTTCAACAGTTATTCCATTGTATCAGTTATTGAGATCAGCCATGATCATGAGTATATCCCACAATAATGTCCCCTCTGGACCATTATGATGTACCAGTATATTTCTTCATGTATTAGATCCCCCTTCTTGGGACTAATTGTTTTGTATATGTCTTGATACGAGCATGGGAATGCCCGCCTCGTCCTTTATCAGAGATTATACCTCATTCATATTGAGGCCATGTAATATTTTTTGTTTTTTGCAGCTTCCAAGGGCCGTGGCTCCAGTCTCCAACCGGTCTCTTCTCTCCCATAAACCCCAGAAAAAAGGACAAAGAACTATGATGTCTATCGGCCATACGATGAGCTCCTGCCCTCACACATCAGGGGGCAATCTGTTAACACCTAAAAAGTGCTCACTAGCTCATTCCCTTACTCACATGACCCATTTGTCCACTTTTCCACCATCTGAGCCTCTGAAACCAACAAAAGGTCACCAAAAGACCTTAGTACACCCCTTTTTCCATTAAAAAAGATTATTTTTCCAAGAAAATCATAAAAAACCCTCAAAAAGGGTCCAAATTCCCAAAAATATCAAAAAGGGAATTAAAATATTATTTTTATTCAAAAAAGGAAAAAGGAGGGAAAAGTACCTAAACCATGTTGGTCAATACCATTTGGTTTCCACAAAACCACAAATGGTATCTCCCACCACCAAAACCTATAAAAAGGTGGTAGGAGCTCCTCATTTCACATCCATCCATTATCTCATCCTTATGCTGCTGAAATCTCCCTTGAGCATTTTAGCCATTGCAAACCACATTGGAGAAGAGACCATTGGAGATTGGAGTTGCTCATCCTTGGAGCTATTCAACCTCACCATTAGAGGTATTAATTACGCAAGCACTTGCTTGCACCATTCTTTCAATACAAATTCTTTATTTTATATGTTCTTGTTCTTGATTTTAAATTATTTTTTGTTATTTGCTTAATATCTTTGCTTAGATCCATGAATAGTCTTGTTTAATTAGTTTATTGTTATTTATTTCCATTGAAACTGCTGCTACTAGTTAGCAGGTGCCCATAGCACTAAGCCTGGTTGCAAAACCGGGCCAACAATCCCCCCATGAAAAATTCAAATCACTTGCAAGTATCAAATTTTCCAATGCCAATAAATGTCCCAAGTATGCTAGATTCCAAAAAGCTTCCATGTTGCAATAAGGTCCATAGCAATTTACAATATTTATATCTTTTTTCGAGCCTCTACAATTGCCAGACAACAGTATGCCCAGCGAAGTAATAAAAGGATTTAGCTTAAGAACCCCTGGGTTCCATGTAGCCAGTAAGCCACTAGAAAGACCAACCGCATCAATAGAGGACATACACCATCCCGGCTTTATTTTATTGAAAAAAGAACGAGCTTTCTCACCACAAACCATTGTTTCTTGTAAGAAGACCAAATCACGATTAACAATTTGTAGGACTCTTTTGAGGGCAAGTTGTTTGGGCATACCCCCCACACCCCTGATGTTTAAGGAGATAAAAATCATTATCGTCCCCTGGCTAGGGCTTTGATTCCTCTAAGATCCCTGGTATCAGGAGAGACGGGGGTAATCGGAATGTTTTTGTCATTACCCCCCAGAGTGTCGACCTTTGAGTTTTTCCTAGCACTCCTCGTTTTTAATGGAGAGAAATCAGTTGCCAGCCTGCCCTGCCGAGCCCCCTTCACAATACAATGTTCTCCCAGCATGGCCATTATTGTAGCCGATGGAATGTTATTCAAATCCTCCTTTTCCGGAGCCAGTGTCGCAGGATCCGAGGAATCAGCCACGATTGTATTGCTTGGACCACAATCAATGACAACCCGATTTTTTAAATAAACAGGAAGGGGTGTTTTTTTAACCATCTCAGAGTAAGATGGGATGAGTAAAACTTGATCCCGGGTCACCGATTCACTGGTTGGTAAAGTATGAGAAGGATTGGAGATGGACAGGGGTTCCATCAACGCCCCATCCTCATCAGGAACAGATTCAAGCAAAGGTACCTCACAATCCAAGGATAGGATAACTGTAGGACTGTGAATGCTAGCCGACGTAACAGGTGAGATAGGGATGACAAACGAGGTCCTAGGGGAGGAGATAAACACCGGTAATGGTACATCAGAAGTGGGGGACGCATAATCAGACGAGACATTGGGATCTTTTTCAAATTCAGAGGTATTTGACAGCTTTGGATACACACGACTCAGATAGTTACCATTGTTACCATTATTAAGCTCCAATGCATTTATGAATTTAATGTCTAAATCATTCAACGAATGATAAAGATATGGGTCATTGGATTCCAACTTACCCAATAATCCCGCAGCTGAATTAATCAGTGTCGAAACCCTGTTGGAATAACCGTCTAGACCGCCGTTTGTATCCACATCCTTGTCGTTGCCATCATCCGAAGACCAAAAGGGGTCTGTCCCCACCGGACGACCAGAAGAGAAACGCTGGTTGCACTGCATCCAGAGATGTCCCACTTGTTTGCAGTTGGAGCAACGAAATGGGATGCCCCAATAGTCGATAACCAAGTCCAGCCGACGGCCACGCCAGTTGATGTGGAGAACATCAATGAGCCCCAAAGAGATGTGAACCTCCACCAAGAGCCGCCCCATACGACGGTCGAAACCCATAAGGTGCTCATCCTCCACATGAAGAAAACGACCCAAGCTATTACCAATAGCTTCAAACGCCCCCCGATTCCAGAGTGCAAGCGGAAGGCCAGGGATGAGAACCCACAAATGTCGTAAGCGAACAGTAGCCGAATCTGGGTCAAAATCAGTATGCCACTTCTGTAACATGAGGCTGCCAGCACCATGAAGCCACAGTTGGTTTAAAATAGTCGAACAATGGATTTCCTGCTCAAACTTGAAACCAAACCAACCACGAGCCATAGCAAAAACCTGGGGAGTGTAACCCACAATGGGCTTCCATTTTTCAGTGACCCACCCCACAATGTCCTTTTGATCCATTGCAAAATCGGAGAATTTCCCCACCAAAGCGGTCAAATTGAAATCTACAAGCTCTTCTAAGCCCAGGTCCCTGCCCATAGTAAGCTAGACCTCCCCGGGGCGGCAGCAGAACTTCTCACTCAGACGATGAGCAGCACGAGAGACATGACGCGGTTTCTTCCCCTGCACACGAGATAGACAAGCCTGAGCGCTATCGACCGAAGGGTCAGAGCCCGATGTCACCCCAGGAACCCCCAACAAAGGTAGGTGGCCTTTTTTTGGCGCATATTTGGCACGTGGAGCTCTTTGCCGACTACCCGAGGCAAGAGGACATTTTCCATGAAGCATATCATGGAAATAGGAGTCGGGTTTGAATAAGCCCGCCTCTTCTATTCTGTAATCTGAGACGATCATGGGGTTATCTGCCAAGGCTTGTGGAGCCACCACATGTTCCCCCATCTGTTAGATAATGCAGTTTAAACAAACACAATGTCCAGGTGCCGGTCGTTCCGAGATCCCGTGCAGCACAAATCAAGAGGAAACAAACCCCAAATATATAACAGACCGTATGTTAAACCATGACAGATTCCAAATAGATAATGATGCCCAGAAGTTTCGAACCCCAGGTCGCACACGTCCTGGTCAAATCCTCGGCATAGACCAACAACAAGAGACCGGAGAAGTGTGGCCGGACCCAGAAGACAACAGACATCAATGGCCCATTCGTCTAAACCCTGATAATGATAGTGATAATGTTACCCGGAAAAAACCCAAACCGCCTATACCCTGTCCGTGGCAAACGGTAAAAAAACGGCCAGTGAGAAACTCGGGTACCAGCACCACAGCAAGTGGTCCAGTCGTTCCACTAACATACAAATTGTCATATCAAAAGAAAAATATTGCTCAAAGAAATATTGAAAAAGGTAAAATATGTGTTTCAACTATCACCTCTTCAAAAAAGTATATATACTAGCAAGTGCCCCTCATGATGCAAAGGCACGTTCCTATAGAATTGAAATAGAAAACTACATTTTTTCTTTGAAATTGAATACTACCATCCCTATGTCATTAAATTATTTGTTTCATAAATCTTGTTTTTTGAACTGCATCATCTAAAACTCAATCTTTATATGGTGACACTACTACCTCCACCTTTGCTCTTATTTCTACCTATCATGCCTATGGTGAATCTAGCCTTCTGTTGAAAGGTCTATTATAGTTTATTGAAATCATTTGTTCCATAAATCTATGGAACTTGAGCCATTATAGGTAAAAACTTGTAACGCCCCATATTTTGATGGGACTGCTAAATGACATTTAGACTTGTATTGTATTTATTTTCTTATTATATGTAGACTCAGCTTGACTGAGTAAAATATGTGCATGGATTTATGAACTTACTTATATGAATCAATTATGTTTAAAGTTATCGTTTATATTATTAAAGATGGCAATTGTGTGTATACCAATGTACATTACGATGGAATGAATGAATGGATTCCATGCACATGATAGATAGATTAATTGTTTGCATTGATTGGTGATTGATAAATTGGTAATTAACTTGAAAACAATGAAAGAATATGTATGATCTTATGTTTGGATGAGACTGACCCACGGGTTAGAGGGGCTAAGTGATATCCATATATGTGTTTTGATGTGTGGACTAGTGCAAGTTAATGTAGGAAACTAGTTTTCCCAAACTAGTCATTTGATAATGCAACTCTAAGAACCACAATCACAACATAGTGTGATTTATGATAGGGTGTTGACCCTAGTTCCATTAGGAGGGGTGGATGTATTTCCCACTATGTATCCTCAAAACCCGGGGTCATGAGAGGACTATGTGGAGTCACACTCCCCAAGTCATATGATGACAACAATTGGTTTCTTGCTATGGAAGTTAGGTCGATTTAGTAGATGCTTCAACTTATAGGTTATATATGGGGTTAGATCATTATAGTTGATGCTCCAAGATATTCTCGCAGAGGAGCATATAGGAAGTGGAAGTTGGAAGTAGGTTAGGAAGGAAGGATGATTATATTAGTAATAGTTTTATTTGGGATTTGAGACACCAATTTAGTTGAACTTGGTTCCTTTCACTTGTAAATCATGGGTTAATTCATTAAGGTAAATAGAAATATAATATTGATTAGTGTTGATGTGTTGTGACTTAGTTAATGAAATTTCACGTTGTTGTGGGTAATGGATTATTGTCTTGCATGTGGTTACCTTGTATTGCATGTGGTTATTATTTGCTTTTCATCTAGGAATTATGCATTAGAGGTGGTGATGGTGTCCTACAATACATGCACAAGCTATGTGTACATTGGCCACGCACACACACCTTGCTCGTGTACACTAATATTAGTTAATATGTATATATATTGGTGAATGTTGTGTTATCATCTATAGTGGTTGATGGGTGTAATGAGATTAATATATAATATTAATTATATTAATACCTTGTTATCATTTAAATTACATTTCATTAGTTACATTCCATAATATTAGGCTTATTTGCATTAGCTTGTATTAATCACATTTAAATTGTAATTGTGTTAATTGCATCTCATTTAAATTTCATTATTAATCACATTTAAATTAAGTAATATGATTGCATTGTTTAATTCTAATTAATATGCATAAGCTATTGATTGCATGTCATGTCATTGATGGGCCAATTAATGCTTACCAAAAATTAAGCATGTGAAAGATAGTGGACTACCAAATAATATACACATTAGAGATATTTTATTAATTAATAATATTTTGAATTTTGAAAATTGGGTTGAGTTAATGTGATAGACTTGCCTTGTCGGGGGGGGGTTTCAAATCCTTAAATAGGTAGGTGACTTAGTATTATTTTATGATATTTGACCTTCATGGATCCTTCTTGAGGGGGGAGGAAAGTGGTGGAATGGGGAAGATAAAACAAAGTTTGGAGGATGAAATGGGGGCGGATTATTTTGACGGGAAGGAGAGGAGTGGAGGAGGAAAACACTCTAAGGGGCATTGAGTTGCCTACTTAACTAGTTATTGGAATGGGGGTACTTGGCATACTTGGCTGGGAAGAAGAGGTTGTTGTTATGCTCATTGGATTTGTGGGCATGGAGGGTTAGGAAACCCCCCATTTATCCTAGAACAATCAACTTAGCTATTACTTGGTTGGGGGAATAATCCCATTTTGGGGAACATCATTGACTATATTAGTTGGTTGGGTTGAAGCTACATGATTGCCAACTCAACTAAATATTAAGGTAATCTAATGATCCTTAATCAATCTTTTTATTTTTATTATTATTGTATTTAAATGATATTGTGATGCTGTGAAATTATATATTTATACTTTTGATTTGTTAAATTAAAGAAAACATGCACAAAAACCAAATTTTGAAAAAAAATTGGTAGTTCGTGTTACATTTGCTAAAATTACCTAGTTGTTGCTAGTTTACATTTTCTTAACAGCTGTTATTGACTTAACACCCATCACTAGGATAGGCATTACACAACTCCCATATCCATGTGATTAGTAATGGCTATAAACTCAACATTACCCTATGGCCGACTTAAGTAAATCTTTCAAGACACAAGGCATAAGCTTCACTAGATAAATCATAATGGTTTAGTGTAGTAGGAAATGAAAGATGAAAAAAAAAAGGTAGGTACACTCCAAATTAAACCCATTAACATGTAACATACTCATTCATTTTCTAAAATTCAAAATCCAAATTAAATCCATTCACATGTAACATTCTCATTTGTTTTGCTAAAACTCAAAATTCAAAATCCAATTTAAACCCATTGACATGCAACATATTCATTTGTTTTCTAAAACTCAAAATCCAAATTAAACCCATTGACATGAAACACACTCATTTGTTTTCTATATAAGACAAATTTAAATTTTTTGAATAGATGAACTTAAAACAAAAATCATATATTATGAGGTAATTTTTGGAGTTGCACTGTGACAATAGTTTTGAAACGTCCCAAATATGTATTTATATATGTATGTATGTAATTTCTTAATAAATAATATTTATATCTATAAATTATAAAAATTTGGCATATCGTACTAAATCCATTGATTATAAAAGTTTCACATATTGAAACTAATAAATTTAAGAAAAATTGACATATCATACTGAAACC
Organism: Larix kaempferi; assembly: GCA_027924585.1. Classification (NCBI taxonomy): domain Eukaryota; kingdom Viridiplantae; phylum Streptophyta; class Pinopsida; order Pinales; family Pinaceae; genus Larix; species Larix kaempferi. The sequence goes on along the minus strand of BSBM01000805.1, from coordinate 5,126,158 downwards.
ATTGATTATACAAGTTTCACACATCAAAGTTAATAAATTTAACAAAAATACTAAGAAATTCCAACTAATAACCATTCTCAAACCAGACAAGCTTTGAAGCCTCAAAAAGATGGAAAGTAATGTGTCAAATTCTTTTGAAATATTTATACTAATGAAGATTATGAAGTGTCAAATGCCTACATCCATAACCATTGAAAACAAAAACACTGGATGAAAATTTTTCATATATACAATGTTGTTCTTAAGTATTAAAGAAAGTTGAATTATAAGCTTCACATGGATTAAGTAATCCATGTTTCCTTCACATGGATTAAGTATTTCCTTTTCCATAAATAAGGTAAGGTTACCCATTTCCTTAGTTATGCTTAGGTAGACCTTTCCTTTGCATAGTGAAGAGAATTTTTGCAACTAGAGTTCAAGCTCCACTTTATCATGACATTAAATCACCTTCATGTGATGTTAAATCTCACGTAACTCTTAAATAGTGTTTTATGGTTTTACAAACAGAATTCCTTCCTCATTTTGAATGGGACCTCCCCAACTCTCCTCCACTTCATCACTGCTATAGAAAAATGCAAATGAATAAATCTCAATACAACTAAAAAGGGGATTGTGAGAAATACAAATTACATCATCAATTTAACAAACAAAAATGATGTTTTTTACATATTGATAAGTCGTGGAAAGTGGTATTGGTTCTTTCTTCATATTGATAAGTCGTGGAAAGTGGTATGATATTTGTTTTCTTCCTATTGATAAGTTACAAAAAGGGGTATGATATTTTCTTTCTTCCTATTTATGAGTCACATAAAGCAATATTAGTTTTGTCATGCCTTACTTTCCAGTAAATAGGAGGAATCGGTGGCCAAACCAAAGTCTCACTACAACAAAACAGAGAATTTATGCCTAATTTAGTGCCAATTTTAGTATATTTTTTCCTCCAAGTGAGTTGGACCATCTGATGCTAATTTGGCAAGTAATTTCTTTTCAATAAAATGTTGAGATTAGTGTTGACTTTTGTGCTAGAAATAGCCTCAACTTTTGCTCATGAAATAGCGCTTGGTTTAGCGCCTAGTTTTGCTCTTGAACTAACGCCTAGTTTTGCATTGACATTAGCACCTTAAAGTGAATTTTTCTCTTGTTTGAGCACCTACTGTAATGTACACTATAGAACCACATGTTACTTCCATTAAAGCTACAACTGTAACACCATGTATGGCTTCCACTTTAGCACTATTTTTGGCTTCCACTATAAAACCTAGTTTTGCATCCATTTTTTCTTCCCATTCAACACCTTTTTTGCTTCCCATTCAAGACCTATGTTTTCTTCCCAACTTGCTTCTACATTGATGCCACATTTAGCTTCCCATGTAGTGCCTAGTTTTGCTTCCTTTGTGGCTTCTAGTTTCTCTTCCTTTTTGGCTTCTAGTTTTGCTTCTACAATAGCACCACAATTGGTTTCCCATTTAGCACCAGGTTTTGCTTCCAATGTTGCTTATGCATTTGTGCCACATTTGGCTTCTAATTTAGCTCCTATTTATGCTTCCACTTTTGCTTCCTCATTAGCACCACATTTGGTGTCAATATTTGTTTCCACATTAGTGCCACATTTTGTTTCCACATTAGTACCACATTTTGCCTCATGCCTATAGTGACAAGTTTTGTTTCCTTGTTATGATCCCCTTTATTATATTTATTTTATTAATTTCAATTAAATAATGAAATATATCATAGCTCTCACATAAAATAATGAAAAGTATCATAGTTCTCAAATAAAATAATGAAATATACAAAAGCATGCATCACAATTCAAATTTATAGCATAATGTTTATGAAGAAATTTAAGGGCAATAGACAACATCCATCCAAAGTAGTAATATCATCATACTTGTAAAGTCCCACTAACGTAGTTGGTGTTTAAGGTGTTCCATTTATTAGGCGGCCTAAGGTTCAAAACTCAGCGGTGGTGAGAGGAGACACCTAAAATCCAACCATGCTAAGGGTTGGTGTGGCCCAGGCCAGGTGCGATCTCCAGGTGATTTTGACGATTCAGATGCCCTTGGGTCGGGGTTTCTTAGACCACATGCTAGTCTTGCAAGTTACAAACACTCTAGAAAACAAAAAAAAGTAATATCATCATACTTATTAACTCTCCACCAAAAAAACATCAACAACTTCTAATATATATAAATTAACAAGATAATACCAAACATCATCATCTTTAATCAAAATAAGTGAAAGTCAAATACATCATCAAATCAAAGACTTGCCATGGAGGTCATTATAGTAAAGAACAAGTCACTCACACACACATATGATGTAAATACCAATATCATAAGAATTAAGCTTTATGATCTCCATAAATATAAAGTCAAACTGATAAATGTATGATAGTGATATCTCAACAACAATCCATGATACAAGTCGACATGATCCATAATGTAACATGAATTTGGATCATCGTATACAAATATAGAATACATCTCTAGTAGCATGGAAATAGTAATAATAATTGGCATGATCATGAGCATCATCACTGGCTACCACTGCCAACATCATCATGATCATCATCTTGATATGATCCATCATCTTCACCTCTTATATCTGATCCAATTTCAACATAGTCTAGACCATAATTAATAAGATCATCATCTGTAGTGTTCTACAAAAAAAACATCTAATATTAAAAGTTATTATTAATTTCATGCCATAATGCATATATGTGTTATATTGCTAATGTTACATCATATGAAAGTGCAACAAAGTATAATAAAAAGATAGTTATATGTGTGTGTACCAATATGATCACAAAAGAAAGTGCAAAATAATAGAAGGGAATGACAATATCATTAGAAGATATATACAAATTAAATAGAATAAGAAGTATGAAATGTCAATAATATAAGTGCTCTTCTCCTTACTTTTATGATTTTAAGATTAATGCTAAAGTTATAGGTTTGTTGTATCTCTCAAATATGGCCTACCATTTCAATTAGTCATGTAACTCGCATGGCAGGGTTGCATGTAGAGGGTAGTGGGTTGCTGGACACGTTATGGCTTATTGAAAAGGTCACTTCTCCCTAAAAGTGAAGTCTCATTTTGTGAGAAGAGAGGGGTGGTAACTAATTCTTTTGTCATGAAGTCCACCTAAAAATTGGGCTAGGTCATTTGAACAGTACTGGATGTTTTCATAATGAGTTAAGTTGAAGGGATAAAGTGCTCAATTAATCCAATATCAAAGCTGAAGTTATAAAGTGCTCAATTGATCCATCAAAACTCATTTTATATAATGGATTCATCCATTCAAAATTATTTATCTTGTTTATTCATAACATGTGGAGGGTTTTCACAATGTAAAAATAACAACACAAACATTGCATAGAGATTTATGAGTGAGAGTGTTTTTACAATAAGTTTATGTAATTAAGTCCATTACTCCATCCATTAGCTTGGATACTTAGAGTTAATGCTTTGGGAATTTCTTGCAATCAATTCATCAACAACATTCTACGAAGAATATGCATACAACAATGTTCTACAATTAAAAAAGAAATGTAGGTTTTAAGGTGCCTAAAATGCAATAGAGACCCTAGCATCACATTATCCAAACCTTGAATTTCCCTAGAGGATGTTTTTTTTTAAATCAACTAATAGAGCATGTGGACATCGTGATATTGTCATCTTACCCAAACAAACTTACAAGAGGTTACGATGCTCCTAACATAAATTCACCAAGTGTCCCTGAATGAATGTATAAAGCAAGTTAAAACTCAACATAAAATGATATATGAGACTCATATCAAAAAAACGTCAATTCTATTGGACTCATGACATTGGATTACACATAGGGATACCCTTCTCCCATGAGTCCATGGACTGGATGTCGTTTTAATTGACGATTTCGAGAACTAGGTTTTTGCTTAGTAACATGAAATGCATTTTTTTCATCATAGAGTAAATTTTTAAAATATTTTCCAATGGAATGTGTGGACATCATGGCCATGTCAAACTTGCCAAACAAACTTGAAAGAAGTTATGGCACTCAATTTTTCTACTTAGATTGGTTGTTATGCCTCTGTTAGAAATTCACCAAGTGTCCCTTAATGGCTTTAGGAAGTGAGCTGAAACTCACCATGAATTCATAATCAAGACTTGGATCGACCAACCATCGATTATGTTGGACTCATAAGATCATATTACACCTAGGGACACCTCTCTTCCACGAGTCCATGGATCAAATGTTGTTTTATTCGAGGATTTTTGGATCTAGCGTTTTGCTAAGTAACATGCAATGCAAATTTTGCATCACGGGGTAAATTTTTGAAAACTATACCAACAATGCATGTGGACATCATGGTCATGTCATCCTTGCCCAAAATATCTTGCAAGAGGTTATGACACTAAATTATGTTTCTCGGATTGTTTTTATGCCCCTAGTAGAAATTCGCCAGTTCTCCTTGAATAACTATAGGAAGCGAGATGAAACTAACCATAAATTGATAATCAATACTTGGATCGACAAACCATTGATTTTGTAAGACCCATAACATTGGATTACAACTAGGGACACCCCTCTCCCATGATTCCATGGACTAGATGTTGTTTTATTTGATGATTTTTAGAAAAATGGTTTCGCTAAGTAACATGTTATGCAATTTTTACATCACAAGTTAAAATTTTGAAAACCCTACCAATAGAACATTTGGACACCATGGTCATGTTATCCTTTCCCAAACAAACTTGAAGGAGGTTACGAAACTTAATTCTGCTACTCATATTGGTTTTTATGCCCTTGGTAAAATTTTCCAAGTGACCCTTAATGGCTTTAGCTAGAGAGTTGAAACTGACCATAAACTGATACCACGACTCAGATCGATGAATCATTTATCGCTTTATTGCTAATAATATTTTGGAGGGACATAAAGGGTGCATGTAATAAGAACCTGTGACCTAGGGCTATAACTAGGTGATAATTCTTAATAAAAAAGCAGAGGCCAAAGTTTTGAGATCAATGACATAAGAAAGTTCCGACTCACAAAGAAGCACGACAGCTAGTAATTAAGCATGTGTTGGAAATTCCAAACTGCTCATCTGATATGGTATGTTTGAGTCATTCCAACTCGTTAGAGTGGTTTGGGGAAACCAAATTTTCCAAGTACTAGAAACCACTTTCCACAGACAGTTCACGTAAGGTGATGACAAGGCAATAGGCATGTGATAGGTGGAGGAGAAGAAAATCGACACATAGAATTCAAGTAGATAGGAAAAGTACGAATTCAAGTCGATAGGAAAAGTACTTCATGGAATATACGGAGTCAATTGAATCGTGCCATGTGTATAGGTAATAAATGACTAAGTTCTCTTGAAAAAGATGGGTTTTGTATTAAAAAGGGAATTATTTTTTAAAATAAAAAGAGAAAAGGTGGCACGCAAGAGAAAGATATTCGACAAAGATTGCTATGACCTCCCATGTCCAAGTTCACGTAAAACTGAGTACCGTATGTCTTCTTCTACCTGCTAATCCTTTTAGGATAAGTTTGTTACCTCTTAGAAAGGGAATATGTCGAATATAGAAAACCCTAATTCACCTGGATCCAATAAGCATCTCAACCTGAATATTGACCACAGTATTGATAGAGAGGGAGAAATATTTGAACCCCTCTTGTCATTCCCTAAACTCTATGAGCTTAGTAAGGATGCTAAGGATTTTTTTAGAGATGACCATGAAGGTTTTCATTTGTGGGAATTGAACTTGGCTTGATCAATTATACCTCAAACTTACCATTTCCCCAAATTTGTCTCATGGTGTGCCCATAACTATTCCCTTGAAAATCATGCTATTATGTCGTTTCATGGTTTCGAAGCCTTATGCCTAATAGACTAAGAATCTATCGCTAAAATTCTCTTACTCAAGAATCAAGATCTTCATGTTCTGCATGAAGAAGCCCCCGCTTCAAGCTTTAGGTCTCTAAGCCAAGATGGCAAACCAAGATTCTAACTAGTTGTTTGGCCAAATATGCGACAGTCCCAAAGAATCCTCCACCCTACAAAGTCGACTCTTTCCTTAATATATCAAGACATGCCATTTCAATGATGTGCCAAGTTTTAAGTTACGATTACGATAGAACAATCTATGAGGTCATCCTATGTTTCATGGATGTTATCTACCCTCCCTCCGAGATACTCATGACCATGTTTGATTATGCCCAATTCTTACTTGGATTCATACATCTTAGAGAAAGGCACTTCGGATACCAATCCCATCTTGTATATACAATCCTATTTTACCAAGTTGTGCATTTCCAACCTTTAGGGATTACTATAGTGGATGAGTTATTTAATTGAATACCAATGGCTAAATGGACTCCTTTGGTCAGGAAGTAAGCTAATAATGAAGGCTTTAACCACTTTGTATACAAGTTCATGTTTAAAGCATATGCCATTCTTCATGATCATCCTCCCCCGAGGATTTTCCCAAAGTGTAAGGAGCTATTATAGTTGAGTCAGGATACCAAAATTTGAGATTGGTTTCTTTTTTAAGAGCATACTATAATAAGAATTAATGCTTCATAACTAAATCCTTACTTGTTCCCTACAGTTTAGACTCCAAGAATATTTGCTGTGGAATATATTAGGTAAAGTTTTAACTCCGATTATATTCACTTTGCTTGTAACAAAACCCCATTAATTTCAAATTGCCTGATCTAGGTGGATACTGGTGGCCACCCACCTATTCCACCAAGTTACAATGGTTCTCCACCTTCTCGAAAATTTTCTATGGTTTTTTAGGTCCCAAAATTTTGGGGCCATTTTGAGGCCCTAAACGATGTTTTCTGGCCAATTGGTGGGCCAGGGTTTGTCGCAACATTCCATGGCCATAGAAAAATGTTGTAATTCTTAGTTAGTTCTTTCCAACGAGCTATTGATCACCCTAAACATAGATTGTATGCAAAAGTCATGCCCCCGGGAAGTTGGTGTATCAACTAACCACCTCAGGGCCCACAAATCCTTTTGGCGCGTCATCTCCTAGGGTTAGGCTTTTGGATGTTAGGGTTATTTCCTCTTTATGCTTATGATAAAATTCCCTTTTCAATCTCTTTATAATCATATCTTGTGAATGAGCATAGATAACACATTTATCTTTAGAGATAAGTTACCACCATTTGAGCTAGTTTGTATTGCTTTGCAGTTTACAATGTTTTTACATTACATTCATTAATAGAATTTGGGTTTTACTATATTATTGTGTTTTCTGTAAAATATTTGTGTGCGTTTCCATTTTATGTTACTACATTTATTTCGTTCTCCAAATAATACATATCATTGTGTAAAGAAGTTGGTACTTTCTTGGTAAAGACTAGAATAACTCAGTCCTTAGCAGGCGATATGTTAAACAAGTTGAATTTTCAGCAAGGATATAAATGTATATATGATCCACACAAAGTTTTTTCAAATAGGAGACAAAAGGTCAAATCTATTGAATATATTCATGAGCCAAGTGAAAAATTGGAGAAGATTGCAACTTTGGATAGTTGGGAACATGTTAAATAAATCTTGAAAGGAGAGTTGCAACAACAACCACATGTTCAAACATCAACTCAACAAAGGAGATTCCCAACTAAAGAAATAATTGATGTTGAAGAATTTGAACAGTAGGTAGTACAATAAAACATCATTCAAACTCCCCAAAAGCAATAAAAATGAGTCAAGAGGATGGAATTTGATAATCAATTAGATATGGAAATAGAAGGGCAGTAAGAATAACATCTATAAATAAAGAAGGCTAAGATTGAATAACCTTTAAATCAATAGGGTGTATTGATTGAGCATCAAGAGCAGGTTTCTGCATCAAGCAATCCTATTATGTCAATTGAGCATTTTAACACAACATGTCTATCTAGAACATGTACACATGAAGCCACTATTGTACAGGAAACTCAACAATCTAAGGAAAGTTTATTCTCCCAATATGGGGATATCAAGAATCAAAATATACAAATTAATGAAGCAAGCTTCATATCCTCAAGTTTGCAAAAAAGGAATAGAGCAACCAACTTTATTATATGCTATAGTCTTCAAAGAATGAATTTTTAATATGGCTCTTTTAGAGCCCAAAGCACAAAAGGATAAAATAACATATGATTATAAAGCTTAAAAGTTAAATTGAAATTGGATCAAATAAATGTGATGGATAAATTTGATTCGCATAAGCAAATTGGAGAAATGATATTCAAAGAAGTACTACAAACAATTGTTAGCATGGGTAGGATTCAAGCCTTGGTCAAGAAGGTTGAAAATAAGTTGAAGCAAGAAAATGTGGCAAACAAAGACAAACAACTTAAAATAAAGAAACTGGAACAACAAATTGTTGAATTAGGAGTTGACCATGGTAATCCAATCCCTTAATTTCAATCTTTAATTAAAGAGAAGGATACATAAATTCATGTATTAAAGAAGAATTTGAAGTTGCCTGAAACCAAACATGTCCAGAATCTAGAGATTGTTGCTATTCAAGAGGAAAAAGAACAGATATAGAAAGAAATGCTAAAGTTTAAAGATCATCTTGAACATTATAAGAAGGAAAATTGTAGGTTGGAGAAGGAGAATTCACAATTGTTGGAATCAAAATCCACCTCATCACAAGCAAACTAGGAAGATTATACAAAAGGTTTGGATACACTTTTATTAGATCTATATTAAATAAGTTGAAAGGAGTAGCCTCAAGAGCACTATCATAAATAAAGATGAATAAATTGGGGTCATAGAAGAACAAATCAACGACAAAGAATTACTCATTTATGAAATTCAAGCTGCAAAAGCCAATATACAAAAGGAATTAGACCAAGCCACAACTAAACTTGTAGGTAAAGCATTTTTATGAAGAGTGAGGCATTTATTATGGGATCTAATGGTAGCAAAATTTACCAAATTCTAGAATAATTTCGTCTTGGTACATGAATTCAATTTGGATAGTACTTCTCTACAAGATATCAAAAGAATATGGGAAGAATTGGGTAATAAATCCCAAGTGGAAAGTCAAGTGATTAATTTTCTGAATGCAAGAACTCAAGATGAATTGGAAACATTAATGGTGGTTGACAAAACATAAATAGTTAAGCAAGCTAATAAAGTAATCACCAAAAGAAACTTTGTTCAAAAATCCCATACTAAAGCACTTTCCCTGATTACCTTCCTTTTGGGATGAAGATGGATATTTATTTTCACATGAAGTATATAATGATAGGCTAGTACAATCCAGTAATGATGATTCAAAGTTTTCAAATATGGAAGGACCTTTGAAATGATAGGTAACTATCGATAAATTATCATAATATTTTGAATTGCTGGAAAATATAAAAAATGATTCTTAAAAAATGCCTCCTCCATCTTATGAAAAATATATAAAATTACATATGGTAGTTAGAAAAATGAAGAATTTTGCATATCTAATTGGGAAGCAATGGAAGGATATTGATAAATATGCCAACACAGATCCTACATCTCATGAAACATTATCATTATGTCAAGTTAATAGAGGATAATTGTAATATATTCAACTATCACTCCAACTACTGATAACATTGTAGAAATTATAGTCAATAGGTCTCCAGAATTAATGGGGGTCATGGTCAATTTAATCAACTAGGAAAATAGGCTTAAAGGAGTCAATCAAGCTCGAGATCATGGTCAACAATTTTTGAAGAGAAGGTGTACCTTTTTCTCATGAATTAAAGATCGAGGGGTTGAACATCTTAGGGGGCTGTGAATGAGAAATTTGTAGTTTGTAAATCTAGAGAGACTCGTCTTCCAAATGTATCAGTCATGTGAGCTCCATGTTTTGTGTTTCTTTATTTGTAATCCTGAAATATTTTACTTATATCATGTATCTGAGATTTGAGTATGTTAATAAAGCCAAAAAAGCAACAATTTGGTATCATATCCACTATTGCAAGTCTATTGAGGTGATTTATGAAGTTACAGATTTCATGTGTGTTACTTGAAATACCAATATGACCTATTTCTTTTGCGTGAGCCGTAATATCCTTTGAATGTTTGAAATATTTATTGGTTTTTCTTTGTTTTAAAAGTTATATCTACCCAAATATTCATGGTTTTATATTACTTAGATATATTTTGTTGTTGTTTAGTTATGTTAGCTCAATATGCCTCTTTCATGATAAGGTTACAAGATTTGTTCCTTAAAGGATACCGTGCTCTTATCTTTAATGTTTTTCTCTCATATTCTTCTATTCTTCCATCTTGAAATACCACAAAATAATGAAAAATCCTTGGAGGGTTGTGGGTTATTATTGAGTAGCATTTCACAATTATCATGAATGTTTGATACTATAAATTTGCCAAGTTTATGTTCCTTAAACACAAATCTTTACATTTTAAATCAAGTTCAGCTACATTTTTGGTTGCATTGGCATAGTTCCCTAGATAGGAACATGTCAAGGACTAACATGAATCCTGACATTGCATTACACATAGAGACACCCCTCTCCCATGAGTCCATGGATTGAATGTTGTTTTATTCAATGATTTTCAAAATTAGGGTTTTTCCTAGCAACATGAAATGCAATTTTACATCATAGGGTAAATTTTTGAAACCTCTATCAATGGAGTGTGTAGACATCATGGTCATGTTGGCCTTGCCCAAACAAACTTGCAAGAGGTTGCAACACTAAATTCTACTTCTTAGATTGGTTTTTATGCATATGGTAGAAATTTGCCAAGTGTCCTTCAACGGATTTAGGAAGCAAGTTAAAACTCACAATAAACTAATAACTGAGGCTCAAATCAATGAAACGTCAATCTATTGGGCTCATAATTACAGGTAGAGACACCTCTCTCCCATAAGTATATGGACCATATGTTCTTTTATTCGATAATTTTCATAAATAAGGTTTTGCTAAGTATCATGCAATGCAATTTTGAAAACTATGCCAATGGAGTGTGTGGAAATCGTGGTCATGTCAACCTTACCCAAAAAAAACACACATGAGGTCATGGGACTCATTTATGTTGCTCATATTATTTTTTATGCCCTTGGTGGTGAATGACCAAGTGTCTCTGAATGACTATAGCAAGTGAGTTGAAACTCATTATAAACTAATAACCGAGACTCAAACAAATGAATCATCAATAATATTGGACTAGTGACATTGGATTACACTTAGGGACACCCCTCTCCAATTAGTACATGACCAAATGTTGTTTTATTCAATGATTTTAAGAACTAGGGTTTTTCTACATAACATGCAATGTAATTTTTGCATCATGGGGTAAATTTTTGAAAACTCTATCAATGGAGAATGTGGACATCATGGTCATGTTGTCCTTTCCAAAACAAACTTGCATGAGATTATGGCAATCTATTCTACTGCTCATATTGGAATTTACGCTCCTGATAGAAATTCACCAAGTTTCCCTAAATGGAATTAGGAAGCATGTTGAAACTTAACATAAAACGATAATTGTAATGTAACCAATGTGGAAATTAGGCACATTAACTACAAATTATTCAATAGAGATAATATTGTTCTCCAACTTAATCAAAACAATGGCTTATGAAGGATTATGAGATGTTCTAATTCAACAACAAAGGAATGTATTTACAATTTAGGATTTGAATTAAGATGTGAATCCCCTTAAATATACTTGAAACCATTGTAATGTGCCCAAATTATATCTGATATAATTTTTTGGTAGTTGGTTATCAAGTCTGGTTAGGAGCTTTCTTCAAACACTTTGTATGCAACCTCTTTATCATCAATGTTGAAGCATGTAAAGTACAAATCACATCATCAGATCCAATGGAAGAGTTATTGGCCCAATATAAAAACATGAATTGACTTATATTTCAGATTTAAACAAACTTGAGCAACCACAAAATTACCAATTCGAACTAAGGAATACTAGCTCAAAATCCACCACAAAGATTGTCTCAATTTCCAACTCTTTCCAAACACCTCCTAAGCAATTCAAATTTACCCAAATAGCACCAAATTAACTAGAAAACACCCAAAAATAGCCCAATGTCTCATTAATAGACTCTGAGAAACTTTTATGAAAGATTTAAACACACAAAATTGAGATCTCACTACCACACTTACATATCTATACATGGATTGACCAACACATCAATTGTTTGGACACAATATGAGGAAATTACCAAGAATATTTATTATTAATGGATGGAAACAATGATTACACTGATGGGAACAACATTACAACAATAGAAAGTTGTTAAAGCTACTTGAAACGCATGAAATATATAGATAGGAATGCATAGGTGCGCTCATCTCAGCTGAAATCCCCGGATCAGGTAAAATGGTCGTATCTTGGTCATCCGAAAACCTTTTTTAGTGAGAAAAAAATTGTTTCCCATTGGAAACAATGCTATAGATGTAATGAAATAGGTCTCATAGTCCATAAATGATTATAGACATTAGAAAAAATAGTTCAATCTTGGCCCACCAACACCGGTTCCAATGATAAAGTTGCTTCAACCACACTTCAAGAGCACTAACACAATGGATCTAAGAAAGAGAGTCAATAATATGTTTTGAAACTCCAAAATGGTGCACTCTCTTCCACAAATTCTCCCTACAATAGTGAAAACAAAAGCAACTAACACTATATGAGAGCAAGTGTGCCCTCCACATAGAGAACACTAGAAAACCAACACAGTAGAACACTAAAATATTGATAAATATTCAGCTATGCAATGAAATCACCACATAATTTGATCAATGAAGCTCAGTAGAGAAAATTGGATGATCTCTCTCAACACATGCAATGAATCCCAAATGAAGAGATTTGGATGATCTCTCCTCTCACACTAGCTAGGGTGGAATCTTTCACCACAGAAACCAATCACAAATGCAAGGGGCACATCACCCAAGCTTGAAATCCTCAAGATATTTCCAATTCCAAAATAAAATAACCAAAATTTTGTTCAATAGGTTCCCTCACCCTTCTTTTATAATTCTTCATTCATCCTTCTAGAGATTTCTCTCTCAAAAATATCAATAAAATATTAATAAATATTATTTTCAAGAGAGAATGATTCTTTAAGACACATTAAATTCCTCTCTAATGTTATTTTTGGCCTCATGAATAATTTGATCTTCCTTGGAATTCGAATTAGGATATGCCTCCCTTGTTTAGTGGGAGTTACAACTCATTTAGGCCCACCTATCACCTCATGCACTCTCCTTGGGGAGTTACACTTCTCTAGTGCGCCCTCATTAGTTATTTTTAGCCTGTGGAATATCATCATATCCCCATGCCTTGACTTGAGGAGATTCTTCCTCATTTGATGGGAGTTACAACCCACTTGGACTCCTTCCTCCACTAATGCACCCCTCATGGATAATTTTAGTCAGTTGTGAGTTACACTCTCAAGATCCCTTCATTTTGAGCTCCCTTCCATGTGTCACACCTTCCCAAGTCCACAATTCCTTCTCTAATGTGTCCTCCTTGTATAATTTTTCTAATGTCACCTTATTCATAAATATTGGACACCATACTTTACTATTTTATGACCCACATCACCCCCTTAACAATTTCACATGACCCTTACAAAGTGACTAGGTGATGGAATTCCAAATTTAATTAGTTTTCTCTCAAATGGTTAAAAATCAAAATTTGGGGACATTACAAATCCTCCCTGCCCAATATTGCTTGTCCTCAAGCAATTTAAATCTAGGTGTGGTAGTACATGTTCTCCTCCCCCAACTTTGTGAACAAACAATTTCTTTACCTCTTTCCTTAATGACGACTTCTTATAAAGTTGTAACTTCAAGTGGATCAAGTCACTAGCTCTATACTTCACAAAATGAATCACACTAAGACTTTAAATAATTCCATGGTTCCAAACCAATTGGAAGGAGGTGATGTATCCTCTACTCAATATATAGTTTTGCAAGGTACTGGCATAGGAAACCTTCTAAAACTGCAACCACCCGATCAACTCCTCAAATAATTGGTCTACTAGGAATCCAATCATATGAACGCCAAGACTAACTCTCACCTCTGGGTCTGCTACTGAACTATCTAACATTGGAATTACAAAATCCCAAGCTAATCTCAGGAAGGCACCAACATGCTGCAGTTGCACCACTTTGATCATAACCATCCAACTGCCATACTCCATTTGCATCCTCCTCTCCTAGATCACCAAGATGAAAAATTTGTAAAGTATGAACCTACCAACATGTATAGTGGATTCCATAGGCATCCAAGTGAGGCATACAACCCTGCTGCCATACTTGATATTGAATATTGACAAAGGAAATATGTCCTGATCACTGGTCATGATTCTGGGCTGCTCATGAACTCTAATCATCCCCTCAAGAGATAGCTCCATCCCCCATACTAATCTATAATTAACCCAATTGAAACAACTCAATCCGAGAATGATCCCAGGGTCCCAAATGAACCTGAGAATTGTGGAGTACCTATTGCATCCCCCACTGCACTGCATAGTATCAAAAAAAGGAGCCTCATGAAGTCTCCCAAGCCACACAATAGGAAAACATTGTATCCATCCCTCATAAAGTTGCCCACTGAGGACTCTAATCCATTGCTCCATATGGATAGAATCCTGAAAGTGATCGCTGGATCTCTCTCTTATTCCAACTGCTAAAATGTTGAACTAAGAAATTCCTGGATCCCACTGTTGATGCTACACCCCTTGAATCATCAATGTCATCTAGAACAATCTATCACTCTAAGGGATTCCAAGATCCCACAACCAAATTGGAAGTCCACCTCTTCCAATGCTAATTGGAACCTCTATGATCCTCTCCAATAAAATATGAAGCTCCTCTTGTGCAATCTGCACACTGGTCCCATGGCTCACATCACTGTCACCTATCCCATTAAGTGAATCAAGTGGAACTCTAGTGTCATGCTATATGTTGCTATATCCAATACACTATTTGTGTAAGTTGAATTTGTATCCCAATGTGACTCCATATATGTCATATAACTATCCACCCAATACATGGATGCATTTTCTCCCATATTGGCTAGTCCATAACATGTGCCGAAACACCTCCTCCATGGCTAAGCATATCTCTGACATAGGTGGTTTATGATCCTCATAATGCAAAACAAGTGCTTGGCAAAAATCCTTTGTTCCAATCCTCTCCTCAAGCACCTGCAAATCTGAATGCTCCTCATGCTCAACCCTCACATGAGGTTCCTCTATCAATTCATGAATGCCACCAACCATATACAAATGACTATTTGTGGTGTAGGAGGAAGGATGTAATCCACTAAACTTCCCATGAAGTTGCTTAACCTCCATTGCCTTATCTTCAAAAACTTGAGAGTGGTCCCTGTCCATGAACATATGCAAGTAATCTGATTTCATCCTTTCCAGATCCTTTTTAATGATGCATAGTTGGGTACTAGTGACCCATTCAACAAGGCCTTTATGTCTCTTCTCCAACTGAGTCCTCCACATAAGGTCTTCAATAAAATTATGTGCACCATCAGTCCTTGTCAACACTTGCAACATCTTCTCCTCTATGACTAAAAGTTGGTTCTCCAATTCATAGAATGTCATCCTATTAGAATTGTGTATGTTGTCTTCCTCATGTGGATCATACAAGCTCTCATTTATTGCTTCATCCCTTTTGTTGTCTTCCTCTAACCGACCAACATCCTTAGTATGGTTGGCTAAAGGATCAACTTTTGCACCTTCTTCACTTGGAAGAAATGAGGTTCCTCATGGTTTTCTTGCTTGGGATGCCAACAAAGCTATCTCCTTAAGTCCCGGTAACCACTCATTTCCCAAGGTTTGTGTCTTGCTCACATTTTTTAGTGGATGATATGCAAAATCAAAATGTTTGTGGCATGAATCCACAACACACAATTCATCTTTAACACCAAAATTTTGAGTACCAACATTAACAAATTCTACAAGACCATCATCCTTACATGAAATGGATGCTATATCATGCCACTGCAATGAAATATGGCTGCTGCAAAAACTTGAAATGTTATCACACCTTTGGGTTACAGTCTCATCATTCCCATGTGGTCCATCTGTGATGGCATGCTCCTCCACTTTGTGTTCAACCTAAAGACTCAAGGTTGCAATATGTGATTCCTTTTGATCCAAACTCTTGTATGGCTGAAGATAGTTTGTGGAAATGGATTCATTTTCATCCTCATGGTCATTTGAAGGCTGATTAATGACAATGGATTCACTACTTCCTCATCCAATTTTATCATAGGAACCTTGGGTTTCTCTATTTGTAAAGACATCGAACATCCTTCCATAATTCATGATACATATCATTCTGGTAGCAAGGATTTACATTGCTGCAAGTTATGCTCTAAATCATGTTCTGTCTTATTTGGTTTCTTTCATATCTTCTCCCATTTAGACCTCTTCTCTACAGGTGGAAGTTGGAAGGAAAGTGGGTAGCATTCTACCATCAACAAATCTAGCCATTGGTGAAATTTTCTTCTTATTCACTTGATGCGTTTCTTCTTTTGATAGCTTTGATCTCAAATTTTATTCAAAATTCCCCTTGAGTTCCCATAACTGTGGAGGAACATGCTATGAAACCACTGTAATGTACCCAATGTGGAAATTAGGTACATTAACTCCAAATTCTTCAATAGAGAGAATATTGTTCTCCAACTTAATCCAAACAATGGCTTATGAAGGCTTATCAGATGTTCTAGTTCAACAACATAGGAATGCATTTATCATTTAAGATTTGAATAAAGATGTGAAACCCCTTAAATATACTTGAAACCATTGTAATGTGCCCAAATTAGATCTGATATAAAGTTTTGGTAGTTGGTTATTAAGTCTAGTTCGGAGCTTTCTTCAAACACTTTGTATGCAACTTATTTATCATCAATGTTGAAGCATGGAAAGTACAAATCACATCAGCAGATCCACTGGAAGAGTTCTTGTCCCAATATATAAGTAGGAATTGACTTATATTTCATATTTAAACAAGTATGAATAACCACACAATTACCAATTCGAACCAAGGAAGACTAGCTTTAAATTCACCACATAGGTTGTCTCGGATTCCAACTCTTTCCAAACAACTCCTAAGCAATTTGAATTTACCCAAACAACACCAAATTCACTCAAATACACCCAAACACATCCCAATGGATCATTAACAGACTTCGGGAAAATTTTATGAAAGATTTAAACACATAATCTTGAGATCTCACTACCACAATTACAGATCTATACATGGATTGATCGACACATCAACTGTTTGGAAACAATATGAGAAAATCACCATGAATATTTATTATTAATGGATGGAAATAATGATTAAACTGATGGGAACAACATTACAACAGTATAAAGCTCCTACAACTACTCGAAACTCATGAAATATATAGATATGAATGCATAGGTGCGCTCGTCTCAACTGAAACCCCCAGATCGGGTAAAATGGCTGTATCTTGGTCATCCAAAAACCTTTTTTAGCGAGGAATTTTTTTTCTCATTGGAAACAATGCTCTAGACACAATGTAATAGGTATCATAGTCCATAAATGCACAAAGACATCATAAAAAACATTTCAATCTCATCCCACCAACATCGGTTCCAATGATAGAGCTTCTTCAACCACACTTCAAGAACACTAACACAATGGATATGAGAAAGAAAGTCAAGAATATGTTTTTAAGATCCAAAATGGTGCACTCTCTTACACAAATGCTCCCTCCAACACTAAAAACAAAAGCAACTGACACTATATGAGAGAAAGTGTGCCCTCCACACTAAGAACACTAGAAAACCAACACAGTAGAACACTGAAACACTGATAAATATTCAGATCTGCAATGAACTCACCACTTACTTTGATAAATGAATATCAGTAGAGAAACTTGGGTGGTCTCTCTCAACAACTGCAATGAATCCCAAACGAAGAGATCTAGATGATTTCTCCTCTCACACTAGCTAGGGTGGAATTTTTCACAACCAAAATTGGTCACAATTGCAAGGGGTACATCACACAAGCTTGAAATCCTCAAGAGCTCTCCAATTCCAAAATACAATAGCCAAATTTTTTTCCAATAGGTGTCGTCACCCTTCTTTTACAATTCTTCATTCATCCTTCCAGATATTTCTCTCTCAAAAATATCAATAAATATTATTTTTCATGAGAGTATGATTCTTTGGGACACATTAACTTCCTCTCTAATGTTATTTTTGGCCTCATTAATAATTTTATATTCCTTGGAATTCGAATGAGGATATTCCTCCCTTGTTTAGTGAGAGTTACAACTCATTTGGGTCCACCTTCCACCTCATGCGCCCTCCTTAGGGAGTTACACTTCTCTAGTGCGCCCTCATTAACTATTTTTAGCCCGTGGAATATAATCATTTCCTTGTGCCTTGATTTGAGTAGATTCTTCCTCATTTGGTGGGAGTTATAACCCACTTGGACTCCTTCCTACATTAATGCACCCCTCCTAGCTAATTTTAGTTAGTGGTGAGTTACACTCTCAAGATGACTTCATTATGAGCTCCCTTCCATGCATCACACCTTCTTGGGCCCACACTTCCTTCTCTAATGCACCATCCTTGTCCAATTTGTCTATTGTCATCTTATTCATAAATATTGGACACCATACTTTACAATTTTATGGCCCACATCACCACCTTAACAATTTCTCATGACCCTTACAAAGTGAGTAGGCAATGGAATTCCAAATTTAATTAATTTTCTCTCGAATGGTTAAAAACCAAAATTTGGGGACATTACAATAACTAAGAATAGATCAATGAACTGTCAATTTCTTTAGACCCGTGCCATTGGATTACACATAGGGACACACTTCTCTTATGAGTTTGTGGAACATATGTTGTTTTATTTGATGATTTTTAGAACTATGATTTTGCTTAGTAACATGCAATGCATTTTTTGCATTACAAGGTAAGTTTTTGAAAATTGTGCCAACAAAACATGCATACATTTTGGTCATGTTGGCCTTGTCCAAGAAAACTTGTACATGGTTATGACACTTAATTCTATTGCACATATTGGTTTTCATGCCATTGGTAGAAATTCACCTAGTGACCCCGAATAGCTTTAGGAAGCGAGTTGAAACTCACAATCAACCAATAACCGAGACTTGAATCAATGAAATGTCGATTATGTTGGACTCATGACATCATATTACACCATCCCTTTCCCATGAGTCTATAGAACAGATGTTTTTTTATTCAACGATTTCCAAAACTAGGGTTTTGCTAAATAACCTGCATTGCGTTTTTTGCACCATAAGGTAAATTTTTTAAAATGCTACTAATAGAACATGTGGACATCATGGTCATGATGGCCTTCCCCAAACATTGTAGGAGGTTACACAATTCAATTTTTTGCTTGGATTGGTATTTATGTCCTCGGTATAAATTTTCCAAGTGTCCTTGAATGTATTTAGGAAGTGAGTTTAAAATAACCATAACAAGATAATTGGGACTCAGATTAATAAAACAACAATTCCCTTGGACTTATGACATCATATTACACTTAGAGACAACCCTCTCCTATGAGTCTATGGACTAGATGTTGTTTTATTTGTTGATTTCTAGAACTAGCGTTTTGCTATGTAACAACAATGCAATTTTTGCATCTTAGAGTCAATTTTTTGAAAATCTACCTATAGTGTGTGGACATCATGGACTTGTTGACCTTGCCCAAAAAATTACAAGAGGTCATGACACTCAATTATGCTTCTTGGATTGGTATTTATGCCACTGGTAGAAGTCTGCCAAGTGTCCTTGACTGGCTTTAGGAAGAGAGTTGAAACTCACCATAAAATGATAACCAAGCCTAGGATTGATGATCCATCGATTCCAATGGAATCATGACATCAAATTACACCTAGGTACACCCCTTTCTTGTGATTCCATGGAATGAATGTTGTTTTATTTGATGATTTTCAAAACTAGGGTTTTGTTAAGTAACGTGCAATGTAATTTTTGCATCACAAGGTAAATTTTTGAAAACTATGCCAACAGAGCATGTGGACATCATGGTCATGTCAGTATTTCCCAAGCAAACTTATAGGAAGTTATGATGCTCAATTGTACTACTTGGATTGGTTTTTATGCTTTCGGTAGGAAGTCACCAAGTGTCCTTGAATGGCATTAGGATGTGAGTGGAAACTTTCCATAAACTAGTAACTGAGACTCAAATTGATGAACAATCAATTATGTTGGACTCGTAATATCATATTACACCTAGGGACACCCCTCTCCCATGAGTCCATGTAATGATTGTTGTTTTATTTGACGATTTATAAAACTAGGGTTTTGCTAAATAACTTGCAATGCAATTTTTGCACCAAAAGGTAAATTTTTAAAAATTCTACCAACTGAGTGTGTGGACTTCTTGGTCATGTGGGCCTTTCCCAAACAACTTGTGGGAGGTTACAACTCTCACTTCTACTGCTCAGATTAGTATTTATTCCCCTAGTAGAAATTCACCAAGTGTCCCTAAATGTATTTAGAAAGTGAGTTGATAGACACGACTCAAATTGATAAACTACCGATTCCATTGGATTCATGATGTTGGATTATATATAGGGACACCCCTTTCCCACGAGTCCATGGATTAGATGTTTTATTTGATAATTTCCCAAACTAGGGTTTTGCTAAGTAACATGCAATGTAATTTTTGCATTATAGGGAATTTTTTTTAAAACAATTCCAACACAGAATATAGAAATCATGGTCATGTCACCCTTGCCTAAAAAAATTGACAAGTGGTTACAACACAAATTTTCTACTTGGATTGGTATTTGTTCCCATGTTACAAATTCACCAAGTGTCCCTGAATGTCTTTAGGAAGTGAGTTGAAACTCACCATAAAATGATAACCATGTCTCGAATCGAAAAACTATCAGTTCTGTTGGAGTCATGACATTAGATTACACCTACTGACACCCCTATATTGTGAGACCATGGAGTAGATGTTGTTTTATTCAACAACTTTTGGAACTACGGTTTTGCTAAGTAACATGCAATGCATTTTTTTCATCATTCAGTAAATTATTGAGAATTGTGCCAATAGAGCGGATGAACATTATGGTCATGTTTCCCTTGCCCGGACAAACTTGCACGAGGTTACAGTGCTCAATTCCGCTTCTCATATTCGGTTTTATGTTTCCGATAGAAATTCACCAAGTGTCCTTAAATGGCTTTAAGAAGCAAGTTGAAAATCACCATAAACCGATAAATAGGACTTGAATCAATGACCTCATTGATTTAGTTGGACTTGTGACATTGGATTACACCTAGAGATACCCCTCTCCCATGAATCCTATACTGGATGTTGTTTTATTCAACGATTTTTGAAACTAGGGTTTTGCTAAGTAACATGCATTGCAATTTTTGCATCACGGGATAAATATTTGAAAACTCTACTAATAGATTGTGTGGACATTGTGGTAATTATGGTCTTGCATAAACAAAATTGCAAGAGGTTATAGCACTCATATTGCTCGTATTGGTATTTATGCCCTTGGTAGAAATTTTCCAAGTGTCCTTGAATGGCTTTAGGAAGTAAGTTTAAACTCACCATAAAGTTATAATCAATACTTGAATCAATGAACCATTGATTCCCTTGGATTCATGACATCATATTACACTTAGGGACACTCCTCTCCTATGATTCCATGGATTAGATGTTGTTTTATTCGATGATTTTTCGAACTAGGGTTTTGCTAATCAACATGCAATGCAATTTTTGCATCATAGGTGAATTTTTTAAAACTCTACCAATAGAGCATGTGGACATCATGGTCATGTCAAACTTTCCCAAAAAACCTTGCAGGAGGTTACAACACTCAATTCTCCTACTTGGGTTGATATTTATGCCCTTGGTAAAAATTCGCCAAGGATCCCTAAATGACTTTAGGAAGCGAGTTGAAACTTGCCATAAAATGATAACTAGGATTCATATTGATCGATTGTTGATTCCCTTGGACTTGTGACATTGGATTACACCTTGATATTTCCATCTCCCATGAGTCCATGAACTCGATGTTGTTTTATTAGACAATTTTCAGAACTAGGGTTTTATTAACTAACATGTAATGCGATTTTTTCAACATAGGGTAAATGCTTGAAAACTTTACCAATGAAGCATGTAGACATTGTGGTCATGTAGGTCTTGCCAAAAAAATCTTGTAGGAAGTTACAATATTCAATTATACTACTCAAATTTGTATTTATGCCCCCAACAGAAATTCACCAAGTGTCTCTAAATGGATTTAGGAAGCGAGTTGAAGCTCACGATAAAATGGTAAGCAGGTCTTAGATCGACGAACCGTTGATTCCCTTGAACCTACAACATTGGATTACACCTAGAGACACTCCTCTCTTGTGAGTCTATGGACCAAATGTTGTTTTATTTGATGATTTTTAGAACTAGGGTTTTGCTTAGTAACATGGAATGCAATTTTTGCATCATAGTGTACTTTTTTGAAAACTATAGCAATGTAGCATGTGTACATCATGGTCATGATAACCTTGCCCAAACAAACTTGCAAGATGTCCTCACTGGATGTTGAGGTTAAGTTAACCATTATTTGGGTTGTGTTGAGCGATCAATAGCTCCCGAAGTCATGCAACTTGAGAAATTTTGAATCAAGGATCAATTACCCAAAGGCACTCTCCCTCATCCATTCTCCATCAATTTCAGCTTGACTGTTGCACATTGTTGGTTGGTATGATTTTAAGTATTTATTTGATAAATTATTATATCATTGATCACATATTCTATGTTCCATCACTAGTTTTATCACTTTCACTTCTATCTATCTCATCATGTTACATGCTTGTAAGTGATGAAGAAGACCTAAGGAGTCTAGAGTTGTAGGTGAAAAAGCTAGGTTTAACTTTCCAAACCTATATTGGTCTTAAAGTTTCATTATGACCATTAGTATTATCCTTCTCCAAACCTATGAAGTGGCATTGAATCAAAATGAAAAACACTTAGGAAGTTTCTCAATAAGAAATTGCTCCTTAGAAATATTTTTCTTTGTGACCTTTTTGCACCCACAAGACTTTTCCTTGCGAAAATGAAAATTCTTACTCTGAAATGTTGGAGCAAATTGTCTTTATTAGGTCAAAATGTTGAAGCAATATGTCCTAAATTGGCTGATATTTTGGAGATGAATACCTTTAAAGGAAAACATTTTGGAGCTTAAGGTATCTAAGGGCCGACATTTCGAAGATTTAGTCCATAACTAGCTGACACTACGAAATGTGACTTCATGATTTTGATCATAATTTTTTACTCCGACCTCCATTTTGGGCATTCTTTATACCATTGAAAAGGTATCAAAGAGATATGCAACTTTTATGTTATAGGTTTTCTCATATGACTCACTAAAATATTCTGAAATTGTGACTAGAAAGAGGGGCACATTGTCTATGGTGAAAAGGGACCAAGTTGAGTTTTGGAATGGCCCAAAACCCTGGTAGCACAAATCGAAGAAAAAAAGTACATTGGACTCAAGGAAGTAAACTTAAAAACCTTATTAAGTTTTCAATCGAATTCTTTATGTGGAATTCATTTATTGATAAAGCATGATTCGAATCTCGTAATATTCTTAACTTATTTATCTTATTATGATGATACCTAGGTATTGGTGCTAAGAGGGATCGATGGACACTATAATGAGAGTAGTTAAATGGAAGAAAGCATACAACCAAATGATAGAGGATGAATACTTGTGACAAACATGTGAAACAAACATAATATACATGACCATATTCGACAAATATCAGGTAGAGCAACAATACTCCTCATTATTTCAAAAGAAGATAGACACATATTTCATTATTTCAAACATGTATTGGATATTCAAATGAGGAAAATAATAAAATCATTTGAATTAATCTCATGAAAGTAAAGTTTATGTAAAATTAAAATTAGATAAAGGACAAATCAATGAGGAATTTGAGAATTTAGGGAGGAATACCAAGAATCGCCTAGAAGGCCTAACACCATTGGAAAACCAAGGGTCATTCTGATTCTCTATAAAATGTACATTTGGCCTGATTTTGAAAAAGGGGGAGTTTTGGATATGGGAGGGATCGCTTGCTTTGACGGAGCTTCTACTTTTAAACTTTTTGTAAAAGTCTTTTTACAAATTTCTAATAAGAAGAAGCCTTTGTTGGCCTAACTATTTTGGAAACAAAATTCAGCTATGGGACCTCAATGCCTGCAATATTTTTATACTAAGTGGTTGAGTTCCATAATTAATGTGAGAATTTTTTTTCTATACTGTAGATTCTTCTATTGTAGAAGTATAATTTCTTTCTCTAATTTGTTTGTAGAATGCTTATGGTATAACAGTGAATATAATACTATAATTAGCTGTTCATTTTTTAGACTATTTTGGTGTTCAACTCGCTATTTATGTTTATGTTCTTGTTCATACAATAATTGTTTAATTAAGATACAATATATAGATATAGATATAGATATATGGTGTTTTTTTGACATATTTGGTTATGCTAGTTGCCCTGGGCATCATTCTACATTGTGCATCTTAAATTTGTTGCATTTCATATATTACATTTAAAAAAACATACACGGTGGATCGGATAAAACCTCAAACCATAGTTGTTGTTGGTCCATAATCCAAATGGTGTCAGCTCTGACTGGGACCTTTCACTAAGGGTAACCCCTTCTATTTGCAAAGGAAAATTCTTTCCCATCAAGAATTTTGTCACTAGAAGGGGAGTTGATGCAAGCTACACTATGTCTTGGGGGGTTCAGTTGCTAGGAAATATCCCTAGCACACATGTTCATTCTAGGGAATAGTAAATAACCAAAAATAAATCCAATATATTGGTGTGTATAAAGGGATGCAAGTGCTTATATTATTTATTATATGAATATATTAATTAGGGATTTTTATTGTAGATCGAGTAGAAGTGATCAGGTTGAATCTCATTGACATAAAGGAGTGTAGTAGGTAGAAGTATTTAACAAGGAGTAGTTGCGGGGTTTGAATAGGTCTTGAAGGAGGTAACAATCGAGGGAAGTTCACAAGTGGCTGGAAAAAGATCTCATTTTAGATCAATATGTGTTCCATCCAACCAAGATCCAACCTAATTGATAGAAGGTAAGAGCTCCATCAAACTTAGTAAGTGCTCCATAAAAACCTAATTTAACGTGGAAAAAATTCTTTGTATGAGGTCAAAGCTCTATTCAAGTCTTGATCACTGATCATTACTTGTAATGCATGAGGTTCTTTTGATTTCAGTCAAATTAATTCAAGAACGATGGAGTTAGATTGATACCACACTAAGCCTATATTTCTTATCTCTATTATTTTTAGCCTAATATTTTCCTCACTCATTAATGGGGAAGGAAGAATTCAAGAGATAAGGTAGAAAGGGGCGAATGGCAGTATGTTCCTCTAAGCCTGTTGATGTAGTGAATTGAGAGGAGAATAACCAAACCATGGGAAGAAAGTTATTGATAGGGATATCACCTTCTTTCCATTCCCTCCACCCGCTCCCTCCTCCTTTGTCCCAAACACCCACTTCGAACCATGAAGGCTATGATTCTTTTAGTAATGAATGAATCCAAAACTTATGATGGGTAAATTAGGGGCTATAAATTCAGGCCTAGTAATATAATTTATTTTTTTGGGTCTCAAGTTTTGGGGGATATGAGGTGGAGCAGTGTGACCCAAAAATCAGATAGCAAAATACAGTTCATTGGATTTTGCCCACATTTTCCCTATTGATCATTACTTTCAAATATTTACGATATTACATCTTTCTTCAGTAAAATCAGAGATATAATATATTGTCTATTTATATGTTATATTGATTTATATCAAATATGGTATAGTCCATGCATAGTATGCTTTGTTTTTTAATCAATATTCTAGGTTGTTGTATAAAAAATAGATTATCTATCCTTGAACATAGCACATAATGGATGTACAAATATATGTTCTATTCCTTTGAGAGTAAACTTGTTTTCTACTACTAAATTGTTCTTAATTAGGTACAATAATATGTTTTTAGTTGCAGGTGCAAAAATATTGTTGTTTTCTGAAGCTATAAGAATGTTGTCTAAAAGACATTATAGTAAAAAATTATCTAATGTATCCAAAAAAACTTTTAATAATTTTTCCTATTCTCATAATTCATCGAAGATAACTTACATGTTATTCAAGATAGGTTGTGTCTAGAAGGTCCTATAATCATTCAACCTCTGTATTAAGTATGATGGCAATCTTTTTTGAGATATCAAGGAATCTTTTAACCTTTTTATTTTCCTTCTTTCTTCATACAAGAGGTTTATAGAGCAACAATAAGCACCAACCATTCATTTGAATAATATCTATTAATGACATAGATATCTTGTTGAATACCTTGATTTATATGTTGGTTAAGAATCTATATGTACATGTTTTTAATTTGCATTTTATACCAATATACTTTTTTTTTAACATGCCTATGTAATTGATAGTGTTAAAATTCCTGCATATGTTGTTGACATACTAGTACTATACAAGTTCGTATTTCTCATCCTCAACTTCTGTTGGCCATTTTCAACCAACAAGGATTAAAAACAACAAATCTTCATTCATAAACATACAACAAGACAAACAATGTACAACAAATTAACAAAGAAGATATGAATCATTTATTGATCTTGAAACAAAAGTGTCCAAAGACCTCCTTGCCCAACGAGAAAGGAGGCAAATAATCAAACCATAACTCTCTCAATACAATATCTCAGATCTGCTCTCAATCCCTTCATGAAAAACCCTAATAAAGAACTCTCAAGGTAGTTACCACATAACTCTTTCTTGCCCTATTTTCCCAATATTGTTTTAAAACTATAATAGCTCATAATTAGTGAGTCATTTATTACACTGAGTCATAAATACATAATTGTAAATATCCACAAATACATCAAATCAAACCCCAATAGGGCTCCAACAAGCCCCCTACACAAACCTCTGTCTCACCCTCGAGACAAGTACATTTGGAAGAACCACAAACCATCTCTTGAAACCCGTTGCAATTCTCTAAATCTCTACTATAATTAGTGTCTTGCATGTATGCTGATATGCAAATCTTCTAACTTTTACTCTTATTGGAACCTCTCTCTCTCTAATAATAATTTGTCTTTCCCTCCATAACGATGACTCAAATACTTCTTAAATCAATAACTCAAAAATCTGTTTCATGGAGCTTCAAATCATTGCTTCTCTCACCACTCAAATTAAACTTCCATTTATTGGATAAAGGATAGCCCATATTTAAAGAAAAGACTCATGTTTAATCCCATATCAACCAATAAACTTGCATGCATAATGAATAACTCATTACGTATCAAAGTTTTCTAACTCACTTCACACACAAATCCCAAAATATCCTCATCAAAGGTGTTCATATGGTAAAACGATGGCCAAACAACCATTCCTTATTTCAGCTATAGTTGTGATGGGTAGTAGTCCTCTCTCTATCACGATCTCTTTGACTTCCATGAATCATTGAAAAAACAAAGCTTCAAATACGACCTTCTAAATTCCCTCGTCAATAGCTCGGAGGGCTTCAACAATGCCCACAAGGACAGATCTCTATGGGGCACTCACACAACTTTATATCTGCTTGAGGATAGAAATGCTGCCCTCTTCATAATTACCTTTGGCGTGTGTAGCTTCCATTTTACGAACACCCATTTTATTGTGCGCTACCCTAATGATTTTCAAAATAGAAGTGCGCAGTTATAGAAGCGTTTCTCTTTGTGCCATTTATCCTCACTAAGTAATGCCATCATGGCATGCTTAGAAAAGGATCAACCTCCTAAACTTCTATTTGAGATCAACATGCTCCTCGTGAAGGCTCCCATAACCATATTCGAGACAAGAAAACTCTATGCTAGAATATTGCACATTGCATCATGATACCCATCAATATTACTAAAAGAAACTCTGCACTTAATGTATGTGCCTAGATCTTGATGTTGCATCTATATACCATATATCTGCATGTTGAAACTCTATACGTTGCTCAACATAAGTTCCAAGAAACATTAACTTCATATCTTTGCATGCTATAAACATTGATATACAAACCAATAAATATTTTCTTTTGTCTGTTTCTTGGCATATACTTATAGAAAATGGTTCCAAGGTCACACCATCGAATTATCAACCCATCACCCACCATAAGAGTGCACTGACTACAACAACCATATCTTTCTTCATCGATTACAAGTTCTTTACAACCGATCCCCTTCACCCATTGCTGCTGCCACCCAATTTTAGGATCCCCTTCAATCAACAAGGATTAATAACAATAAACTTCATTCATAAACAAAAAAGAAAGACAATGTACAACAAATACACAAAGAAGATCTAGATCCTTTATTCATCTTGAAACAAAAGTGTACAAATCCCTCCTTTCCCAACAAGCAAGGAGGAAAAGACTCAAACCCTAACTCTTTCAATACAATAACTCGGATCTACTCCAAATCCCTTCATGAAAAACCCTAATAAAGAATGCTTAAGCTAGTTACCCACATAACTCCTTCTTCCCTGTTTTCCCACTATTGTTTTAAAACTATAATAGCTCATAAGTGAGTCATTTATTACATTGAGTCATAAATACATAAATGCAAATATCCACAAATACATCAATGCAAACCCCAAATAGGGTGCCAACAACTTCAATATTGTTGCTTATCTTGCATTTGTGTGTTCATGATTTTATTGTAGATAATACAAGATATAACATAATGCCACCGTATTATGTATCTTGGTTACTTGGCATGGTTGTTCCATAGTAAGAAAGGTTTATTTAAATTGTACTATGTTTAAGCCATATGTGTAGTCATCACTAGTATAGTAGTATTAGCAAGGATGCTTGTTAGCTATAGTCTTAAATATCTAATATTACCCTCCATATTTCTCAACTTAAAATGCTTGAATGTTTTGTTCTCTACCCCAAACCCACCCATAAACACGGACTCACTAGAACAAGCTTGGAAACTGACCTCTATCCTTGACGTGGGAAAAAGGAGCATATCATACATATTTTTAGGAATGCAAATTTACAAGACAACACTAGAACAAGATTGAATAGATGTTGTAACACACCTCTCTACTATATATATATATATATATATATATATATATATATATATTCATTTTAAGCCATTCTCTATTCACCTTGTAGACATATAACATTTTTCCTGTTATGAGTCATTCCATGAGTCATAATATCAAAGTTAATTGTAGCCTACCAAGAGATGTAATTTGTATACTATAGTAGGGAAGAGTTGGTACTTTTAAGCTGAACTATTCTTTAGAGTTTGTTTCTTAGTTGTATTTATATTAAGTTTATAAATTCTACATAACATCTCGCTGTAGAAATTGTTTTAGCTTGCCCAATATTGCAATCATTAAATGGTACACTCTTAAATTATGCTTCTAGCATTGTTGTGAACCAATCCACAAAAAAGTATAAGTGCAGGTTTCCAATCAATCCTAACTCTGGCCAATACTTCTTCCACAAGGTCTTAGCTAACTGCCGCCTGAGATTTCTCTAGAGCTAACCTTGCTCCGGGACTAAGCCCCTCAACACCCTTCAAGATACACAAAATGTGATCAACATTTCTAACAAAACCCTCATCCTTTATGTTTCCATGCTTCTTTTTCAATGTCTAGGGCTCTTCCTTAATCTTGGAATCTGATGACTATTCTAAATCTTCTGTAACATCATAATCTCTAACACCCTCTTTTGAATTGGAGCACACTCTTCTCAAAGTTGCATAGAAATCAACGTTTGTAGCCCATGAATTATGCATGGTGCCAGAAAAGGGGGCATTAATTACAATTTTCTGTCTTTTGGTGTAAAGAAATATTTGAACTAGGATTTTGTAGATGATGCTATGCTCAAATTGGATTTGCTTGGCTTATTAATGAAGAAGCAATTATTGAAATACAAACATACCTAGAATGGTTTCTATAGAAAATCAAGAGGTCTCTATTTTATCCCTTAGAGTTTGTATGCCAATTTTTTTTTGCAAAGAATCCTTCTTTAGGAACTTCAAACATCCACAATTAATATTGATCTAATAGAAATTAGAGGTATATTTTACACTTCCCATGTTACATGACATATAAATAAAAATCCAAATATTACTAATTTTGATGCCACTACAAGGAAAAAATCCTGTAGCGGGGGTCATAGCAGAGGTTTTAGTGTTACGAGATTGGCAAAAATTGTTAAAAAAACCTCTACTACAACCTCTGCCAATGGTAGTGGATGTTTTAATGGAGGTTATTACGGATATACTTTATAACTAAAAAAACTCGGCAACCATAGGTTTTAGCAGCTGTGTTTTTACCGGTGTGCTTTGTTGAAAACAGGTGCATTGGTGTGTCTCTATTAATAAAACACAACAGTGTTGTACGATATAAATAATCTGCACCGGTGCACTCAAACATATTGAGCACTAGAGAGTGCCAAATTTCATCGCCGCATATGTGCTTACGTATAGCTTATACGCACCGGTGCTTAAGTTCAATAAAAATGCACCGATGCAATATTTTACATCATACACATAATTTTTTAGTTTTTATTTTTGAACTTTAACGGTGCTATATATTTATAAAAACACCCCTGGACATTTCATCATAATAAGCACTTGTGTATACAAACTATTAAAATGACCGGTGCATTTAAACAATTAAATGCATCGGTGTGATTAATTACAAAAAGCACTGGTTCATAAAAGCTCTAAAAATTCCCAGTGCATATAAACAATTAAAAAAGAACCGATGCGATTAACAAACATTAATGCACCGGTACATACGACCGAGACGTGGACATTTTTATTTTTTTAATTTAACGATGTATTTAATTTACATTGGAGTACCGAGCGTATCATTTATATAAACACATCAGTGCGTATAATTCGAACAAACACACCGATGCGACATCAAGTACCAACAACACCGCAAATGATTCTTTGAACAATGACTACTGAGACTGCAGTGAAATTTCTATATTATATTTTTTAATTCCATTATTCATGAGAAAATGAAATATTTTTTTATAGTACTATCCATTTCAACTTTAATTATTGTGTTTGTTTGGATTAATTTCTTATATCATAGATTCTAGCATCTATTATAATATTTAGTCATCCATACATTTAATTACAATTGTACCATTTCACATGTAACATTTGACAATAATATTAGAGAATGCAATAGAATAACAAAAATTATTTTATTATATATCAATAAAAGGGCTTTTGTCATACAAAATAGGACAACAATAATCAAAATGTAAACATGCATGTAATTATTACAATTATTGGTAACTCATTTTCTTTCAATTCAAACACTATGTCTAATACATTATACATAATGTCTAATTTTCACAGACAATTATTTCAAAATATACAACAGCTTTCATTAACATCAAAAATAAATATGGATCATCATTCTTCATTGGAACTGTTATCAGTGCTCGAGCCACTTGCATTAGTTGGGTTATTTGGCTGACTATTTTGTTGATTGGCTCAATTGTTTTCCTCTTCATCGGCTTCCATATGCAAACATAAAAATAAAGTGTACTGAGTGTATCTGCATTGCTGGGAACAATGAAAAATAGAATAGATAATATACACAAATGTAAAATGAAATTTGACGTACCAAAGCAATAATTGTGTCCTGAGTGTCACACATTCTTTCAAAACCATGTCTCATGTCATCTATCAACAACTGTTATGTTGGCTGCACTCCATACTTTGTTTCTTGCAAGTTTTATATCCCATAAGAAATCATAGATTGAACATTTATGATTTGTGTTGTTCTATTACTTATAAAATGAGAGAAGTAAAACACCATAGATACTTACACAATCCACAATTAATTTTTGATAAGTCAACATATACTCACAACCCTTGCTTAACACAATGTCAATCAATTCTTCTGATGGCTTCTTTTTGTATGTTAACACCTGTTTCCAGACATCCAAGGATGGCTAGTGAAAACAAAAAAAATGAAATATAAAGATCACAAGCACTATGAAATCTTAATTTGTTATAAGGAAATCACAAATACTCACAAAATTTGCCATCAACCCTTTTTTCCTTGTTGTCCTGTCTTGTGTGTTGAATGGGTTCCATTTTTTTTTTCTGCAACAAAACGATTAGAAATTAATATTTAATGTTGAATTAATTAATGAGATGTACATAATCCAAAATATCAATTATTTCATACATTTGAAGCACGTTGTTGTTCATATGGCTCCTCCTGCGATGCAATTATGTCCATTTCCTTGACCATCTCCTTGTACACTTTTTTGGACATCCCTACTGCCACATTTGACATATCATCTCATTCATCCTTTGGGATTTTCATAACCTTCCTAGAAATGTAAAATGACATTAAACTATTTTTCTGTTGATATGAAAAATAAATATAGCAACTATTTTTTATGTTGATATGAAAAATAAATATAGCATAATTAAAATTATTAAAGGAATGATGCTTTCTATTAGTTATAGATACATATTCTACATAGAAATGTTTAGGAATTTTGCTTTTTGAATGATTTTTTTTGTTGTTATATGTTTTTTCTATTGCAAGTCTGACAGTTCTCATTGACCATTACTCTGGAAACACCTCTTGTAGTTTACATATGATCTGATTCTTTGAATCATTTGATTGATTTCTGTATTGTAAGTGAAAAGTACGTCTATACGTTCTTTCCACTATATCTGTAACGTCCCCTTCACCCAATCCGACCATAAGGAGGGGACATTAACCTAATTCAAGCTCTTAAATTTCGCTCGAAAGCCTTAATACAAATTTCAACATAGAAAATGTGTGCAAAAACGTAAATACACATACACATCGGAATTAAAATCTATCCACACACATCTATCATGCAAATACAAGCATAAGCGTTACTGTCATTAAATAAAAATGTTTAAGATTCAAATGCATGAGAATACTTATCTTTATCCAACGCAGATCCAAGCAACTGGTTGTGACATAAGAGTGATTTTCCACCCAACCATAGGCACTCCTTCCAACATATACTCTTTTTGTTGAGAGGCCACCAAGGTGAAGGAAACACCTACAGGATTCTCTCTCTCATCCCACAACCCATTCTACTCTCTATGCTTATCCAAATGCTCATACAGAGCTCTACAAGGGTCTCACTCAACCCTCACAGCCTTGGCTTCCACAATACTTGACCCACACAACACCCTTCTTGGCTCAGGCATCCCCTTCACCGATCCACGGTTCTCTTGGGCGATCCATCTTTCTTGGTGCT
This sequence comes from Larix kaempferi, assembly GCA_027924585.1. NCBI lineage: Eukaryota > Viridiplantae > Streptophyta > Pinopsida > Pinales > Pinaceae > Larix > Larix kaempferi. Next base: position 5,092,797 of record BSBM01000805.1, on the reverse strand, counting down.
TCTAGTGTGTGCATAGAATAAGTCCAATCTAATATGTGTTGGTATAGAACCACCTGTAGCTTTAATTCATGGCTTATCAAGCACATACGAGCAACACAAATCAACGGGGAAGGGTTCCTAGCTTGCCCAACCTCTCTGCTCACCTACAACAATCAATTTTAGCTTCCAAATTTGCAGCATTGTCTCCAATTTCGAATTTCTGGTTTAAAAACTATCTGGTATGTTCATGGACAACAATGGGGAGCTTTTCCTAGTGTAGATATGCGTGAAAGAATGAGAGAATGAGGGTTTAATCCAAGGGAAATGAGAAAATGGTGAAAAGACAACTAACATAACTCCTGACAGTAGAAGAAAGGACTCCTGGCAACTGCGGACTGAATTCTGTCATGACAGAACTGTCACAAAAGTACAGTCAGCCCCATGCTTCAATACCTGCATGAGGTGACTTTTCCCGCCAACTCACACATGCATTCAAAGATTGGAGAATAGAGAAAAAATGAGATAATTGGCTTATTCACATCACATGACAGAATTTTGGGTGAGTTCTAAGGTTGACACTTGGAAACAATTGTTTAGTCTCCCATAGACCCCCTTTCATCTTTCCCTCTAATGGAATCATATCCCCTTTGGTGCTCTTTACATAACCATTCTTGGACCATTTTATTATTTATGCACACAATATTTACATATATTCTAAATCAACATGACAAGCCAACCAAACAGTCCAAATAAAAATATATACATCATGCATGCCTAGCCATTCACTAGCTGGGCCTTGGCCTTGAGCTTCGCACTAGGAATCCATACTAGCATATTTACATTATTTACATAATTTTGGCTAAATACATTCCACGTCAAAACTAGGGGTATTACAATCCCCTTCCCCTTGGAATAACACCACCCTCGGTGTTTGCTCAAAATTAGAAAAAAAATGGATATGCCTCTCTCATGGCATCCTCCAACTGCCATGTATCCTCATCAGGAACGAAGTGCTTCCATTGCACCTTTCCCTGTCCAATGGATCGGTTTCAGAGCAATGTCACCTTCCTATCTAAGATGCATAGTGGATTAGTTTGGAACTCTCCCTTAGGTTACACCTGGATCACATCCCAATCAATCACATGGTTAGGATCATGTACATATTTCTTAAGCAAAGAAACATGAAAAACATTATGAGCTCTAGTGTTAGTAGGCAATGCAATTCTATATGTAATTGGCCCTAGTCTCTCAAGCAATTCAAATGGCCCACAATATCTTGTTGATATCTTGGCACAACTTCCAAGCTTCAAGGAACCCTTCCTTGGCCTCACTCTGAGGTAAACATGATCCCCAACATGAAAATCCCTATGCACTCCATTCTTATCTGCATAGCTTTTCTGTCTATCTTGGAATGCCTTTAAATTTTGCCTAATTTTTGCAACCTCTTGTTCCATTTCCTTAAGTAATTTTGGCCCAAGTACAATCTTGTTCACTGGATTATCCCATGTAACTGGTGTTTTTCACCTCCTACCATACAAAGATTCAAATGGACTCATGACCAACAATGCTTGTCCATTGTTATATGCAAATTCTGCCAAGTGTATATAATCTTCCCACTTGGATGGTTTGTCCAGCACATACATGCGTAGCATGTCTTCAAGCACCTGGTTTACTCTTTCTATTTTCCCAGTATTTGTGGATGGTAAGAAGTAATAAAGTTCATATGTGTACCCAAGTCTGCAAAAAGACTTTTCCAAAAGTTAGAGGTGAACTTGTTATCCTTGTCTGAAATTATTGCCTTAGGAAATCCATGTAACCTGAAAATTTCCTTCATAAAAATCTTTGCAATGGCATATGTTTTATATGTGAATTTAATCGGAATAAAAGGTGTTTCCTTTGATAATTTATCCACCACAACCATGATGGAATCATGTTGCCTCAATGTCATTGGAAAACCTATAATGAAATCCATGGAAATCACTTCCCATTTCCATTCTGGTATAGGCAAAGGCTGCAATAAACCTGCTGGGTGTTGATGCTCAAACTTCACCTGCTGACATTTCATACACTTAGAAATATACTCTACAATATCCTTCTTCATTCCCGACCAAAAATATTACTTTCTCGAGGTAGCAACTGTTTTCTGGTATCCTGGGTGACCGGAATATGGCATTTTATGGATTTCGTCCATAACATTTCTTCTCAAATCTGCCACATTAGGAATATAAATTCTATTTGTATAAACAAGAAGTCCAACACATTCCAAATGGTAACCTTCATACCTCTTTTCTAAATTATGTTGTTGTAATTCTCCTTTTATGTGCACATATAGTTCATCTTCAACAATACAATTAATAATCCAGTGCCTCAAATCTGATTGGAAGGTACTAATGGCTGCTATACGCATCTCATGTACTTTTCTGCTAAGTGCATCAGCCACCTTATTTGATTTACCTTTTATGTTTTGATCTCAAAATCAAATTCACATAAAAATTCCATCCATCTAACTTGCCTAACATTTAATGTTGGTTGCTCAAACAAATATTTTAGACCATAGTGGTTTTTCCTTAGCTCAAATTTTTTGCCCATTAAATAGTGCCTCCAAATTTTCAAAGTGTGCACTATGGCTGCGAGTTCTAAATCATGGGTAGCATATTTTTCTCATGCTCTTTCAACTTCCTTGACTCATAACATACCGCATGGATATCTTGCATAAGAAATCTTCCATGTCCTTGTCACTAGTACAAAATGAGAAATTTGTGACTAAAAAAATAACTGAAATTCACATATAAACGACTATTTTTCGGCGACTAATAGTAGTTAATTTCCACTATCCTATAGCTCGACTAACTTAGTCGTATTTATTTTAGTCATTAATAGTTGTCTTATTTAGTCGTATATTTGGTCATTGATTTAGTCATTAATTGCCACAGTTAATGACTAAATCAATGACTAAGTATACTACTAACTAAGGAAACTATTAATGACTAAAATAAATACGACTAACTTAGTCGAGCTATAAGATAGTGGAAATTAGCTACTAATAGTCGTTTATATGCGAATTTTAGTCATTTTTTTAGTCACAAATTTATCATTTGTACTAGTCATTTATTGTTATTAATTGGTCATTTATTTAGTAATTGATTATGGTTAACTAGTCATTAACTGTAGTTAACTGGTCATTTTTGTAGTCATTGATCGTTGTTAACTGGCTATTTATTTAGTCATTGATTGTTGTTAACTAGCCATTTAATTAGTCATTGATTTTTGTATATAGGGCACGGAGGAATCGAACCACCAACGTCTTGCCTTTAAGGCAAGTGCTCTTCCATTGAACTAGAACCCTTAAATAAAAGAATCAAAGTTAATGGAGTAAGAAGCAAAATCATGCGAGTTATTCAAACGTTACATAGAAAAAAAAGGATAAATTGCTCCATGTTGAAATGGCCATGACTCTTAAGAAAACTAAAATATAGTAAATACAATTGATTCTTAGTTGAACACATATAGAGAAATAGAAAAAACAAAAATACATACACCAATCATAGAAATACAATTCAATCTTCCCTCAGGGGTTTACTTTCCCATAAAATGCAATCACAAGAACAATTAAGTAAAATTTATACTTGGAAAAATTTCCCTCGGGAGAAAATTGTTTTGAGTTACTCATCAAAACAATCAAATATATTGTATCATGTAGTAACAATAGACAGTATAGTATAGCATCAAGTAATAAATCATCATCATCATTTGACATGGCATAGTTGTAGAACAAGGAAAAAACATGACATCATCTCATGGTCATTACACCGCCCATATCACATAGAAGGCCCATAATCTGAAAAATGGGCCACGACAGTTTGGAATACATCAAAAAACTGGAATAGAGTGAAGCAAAAATAAGTCATAGTATGCCTCTACAATATATGGCATGACATCACAATAACCAAATATACATACGTTCAGAACAATAATTATCAAGCTTTTTGCCAATGTGCAGTATTATTCTGGTATGTTTCAAGTTCCTTCTTGCATATCTTCAGGTTCACAAAAAATTCATCCTGCTTTTGCTTTGATAATGGCATATAATTCCCTAAAGAGGTAAGATCCTCCTCTACAAGCTCAGCAAATCTCTTACAATAATTCTATTAACATTATGGTGTTGAAATATCAAAATTTCTAACTGGAAGGTCCTCATTAACTTCTTCAACCTCTTGGTCTGCATCGAAATCAGAAATCCTGTATCAGGTGCGCCAAGACCTGAACTTTACTCTGAAGAGAAGAAACATTAGATTGTTGCCATAAATAAGGCACACCAATTGATATGTATGTCAAACTGAGCATGCTATTATTCTTGTGGTTCTACTTGCACAGAAGTGATGCGCCATGCTTAACAACTATATAGTCTATCATGGTCCTCCATATTACCTTCCTATTTAAAGGGTCTCAGACTCGTATAACTATTCTGAGTATCAGGGTAGCTCCTGGACTTTCAAACAAACAGTTCTACTTGTAATTAATATGCCTTATGTTGATTTTCATAACTTTCTTTTACTTTATCAGCAGTCTTTCCTATCTTGCATGTTTTATAACATAATATGGCTCTAGAAGGGCACTGCAAATAGTAATAGTGCAATGGGTGGCAGCAGAGCCATGCAACTAGTTCTGAATCTTATAAACAAAATGATGGTCTTATTATACAAATGGATGGGATTTTTCTCGATGTTTCAAGAAATTTGATCCTGCATCTCAGCCAGGGAGGTGAAAAATCCAGAGTTAATGCCTCATGATGTGAAAAAAACCATGTTCAATTATATTTAGAAAACTAATCATCAAGACCTTTGTGAAGGTATATCCTAGGGATTTTTTGCATTGGTTTTCAGAATCAAAGGCATAGTACAAAAGGTGTGTTCAAAATGAAAGGCATTAAAACTTGTGCTATGTTGTATGACTACTTTATCAACATGGATGGTTAAGAAGGGGATCATTAGAAAAAATTTCAGGTTGACCAACTGTTTTCTGTGCTAATGTCGGAAAGTACCTCTGATCATACCCAACTTAACTTTATATCCAAACAGTTAACCTAGAGGCATCACATTTAGTATTAACCGGCCATCGCATTTTTATGATTTTATATTTCCATATGTGTATGCAGTGGTTTAAAGAAGGAAATGACATCTTAATTGGATCTTTCTCTTTCAACTAATTTCCTTTTGTATTCTTTATCCCTGAGATTTTCTTTTAGTTTCTTCGAGCTAGAGTTGCCTTGTGCAAGAAAGCTTATTTCTATCCCCATCTTTAAGTCACTGGATTCTCAACTTCAGCCTCCAAAAGAATTATTTCTTCAAACAGGAAGTTTATGTGTAATCTTTTCCTTGCGTTATAGCAATTCCTTTGTGCTTTATTCTGGCTGATTTCTTTTTTCAACATTGTACAAGGGGGTTTCCAAGGTGAGATTCATATTTTGTTCAAAATTTTGCAGAAGGATTCACTATAACGAGATTTAGGGTTATTTCACATAACGATAATTTGATATGAAAATAACACTGTTAGTGCAATCTATGAAAATAACACTGATATGAAAATTTTAATGCCACTAGCCTCCCAACCATGAGGCACCATGAGGCTCCCAACACTTTGATATTATATGTATTTGAGAATATGATTTGGAGATCAATTGCAATAGGCATAATTAATTTGATTAGGAGTAATACTGAAGATAGATTATAATTGATGACTTCTTAGAAATTACCAAGAATTAATAGTCAGCGCAAGTAATTACATGTGACTTTACTAATGTAATAAGACTGTCTTAAAACTCTTCGTCTGGATTCTGAACATGACATCGTCAAAATCATACACTAGGAGTGATGATAGAAGCAAAATGAATTTATAGGATACACCAACAAGTATCTAGTTTATTATAAAGCAAAAAATAGGACTTACATTAACATCTCGAGTTGGCTTAACGATATTAGGATTCCCAATCTCAATGAGACCCTGAGTTCCCTTTCTATCTGCCATCGTAGAAAGAGCAGCATATTAAGAATTTAAGATGTTATGACAGACTGAAAAGCTTTTACATAATTAATACCATATACAAAATGCAAAGTCTGGACTCTCCTTGATTCATATGCATCACACAATCTATTGTTTATAAAAAAACTATTTGTGATTCATTCAAGTAATTGAAATTTCACTTTCCAGAGACAAGTCATCAACCAAAAGTCAAAAGGCTTACTTCATTTGTTGATTCTTCTACTTCCTCCTCTACACTCTGATCGTCTTCCTGTTATGACCAAGACATTCCAAATCCCTCTGCTTATCAAAACTCTGGAGTATAAACAAAATAAAGGTTTTGCAAGTGTCTCTTAAAAAAAATAAAAGTCTTGAGAAACTTTGTATCCCTCTGAAGACATGATGATGAGGATTTTTCCCTTGCAAGCAATTCAATTTCAAGATGGATTCAAAATACCTAGGATTTCTTTTAAAGCCAAACATGTATTAACAAAAGGATTGGGGATGGTCACAGGAAAGGATCGAATGCAGAATTCATAATTGGTGTAAGAGATGGTTGTCTAAAGAGGGTAGATTGACCTCAGCTAAATCAGTGTTGGAATCTATTACAATGTTTTGGCAGTCCCTACCTTCATTCCAAAAGGTGTCTTAGATAAAATCAAGAAAACACGTTTTAAATTTATTTGGAGTGGGGATAAATGAACATACACATACACAAGATGCAATACAATACATATACTTAAGTCACTAATAAAATGAAAATTCTGCAAACAAAATTTTAAGTTTGAATGAAAATAGAATGTAGTCCATATTACCTACCTAAAGCCACGAGGTTTGGCAAAAGTCCCGACACCTGTACACATAAACAAATAGTATAAAGATCTGATTACCAAAGAATTCTTCCAGACAAGAAATATAATAATTTAAAAAGTTCATACCCTAATCAATGATCTTTACTTTACTAGTAGTCCATATAATCAATAATCTAAGATTTATAGATCTCGATTACATGTGTTACCCCACTATTTGCATGGGTATCCAGGGGTTAAATTTTGAGGCCATTTTCAAGCCACCACCATTCAGAACCAGTTTTGGTTTACTCTGGCTAGTTATAAGTTCATAACAACGAGGAAAGGACCAAAACTCTGACCTTGGCATGAAAGACAAATTTTGGGCCAGTTTTGTAGACTGAACCAGTATTCTATTCACAATTGCAGTAGCAAGCCAGCTTGTTGCAGAGGTTTTGGGCACTTTTGCACAAGTCTGGGCCTCAAAATAGCCTCGATCTTCATTCCTAGGCATATTTTAGGGCTAAATTAGCAGTAAACAGTCATGACAATCACGCTAAGATGAATTCTTGGAAACACATGAAGGCTAAGCAATAGTAAAATTATGCTTATGGGCATAATTCCACCTAATATCAACAATAGGGACTGTTCTAGGTGTCTCTCTTATGCAATTTGTGTGAAAAGGGGCAGTTCTGGGCACCTTTAACCCATCTTTCCTAGTTTTGGGTGGATTTGTGTGTGATACAACAATAAAAGGGCTAGTTTCTTAGCACACTCCTTATAGCAACATCCCTAAAAGGGGGTTGATCCACTTCAAAAGTACATGTTTGTTGGGAATTAGGGGAGTTTCAGTTCATCATTTTCATTATCAAATTCATCTTCAGAAATGGCAACAAAGTCATCAATATCTCGTGTATGCTTTTATGGTTTTGCTACTTTAATTCTGTTGGGTGTGTTATATCTCTTCACATGGTGGGTGCATGTACACCACGATCCCCTGTTTTGGCCCATTGGATTCTATCTAATCCCGGTAAAGGGATTAGGGTTGTAACCTAATTTCGGGTAAACGAATTAGGGCTTTAGATGCTACGAATACCATATATTGTATTGTAAATGGTTAAGAAAACATATAATGAAAAGAGTTGTGCGGCTCTAAGTTTTGTTGGTTTTTTCCCAGTTAAGGGTTTCCAGGTGAAAATCTCTGTGTTATGCGTGTGCCATTGTGTGTTTTCTGTTAATGGTTAAGAATCTGTATGATTTTTTGTTGCACTGTTAAGGTTTAAAACTATCAAATTCCCAACATGTGGTATTAGGATTCAGAGTAATGGTGCCAAAGGATTTTTTCGAAATTGCATATATTATGTACATGATATACACAACAGAGCTATTTAGTAATTTGGTCCCATTGCAAAATGCTTGGAGGACACACAATAGAGAGAGAGGGTTGGTCATCCTGCCACATAGGATAACAACCTCCTAGGTAAGTGCATTGTGATAGAACCCAATGCAAGCTCAAACATCCAATCCAACCAATCCATCCATGTCCATTAAGCATCACCAAGGCTCTAGGAGACATAGCACTCTCATAGCTAGGTGAAAAAACTTTTGGAGTAACCCCAAAAGCTAACACAATTATAATAAAGGTACCAATGCAAAGTCTAAAAAATGTCCTCTTGGGAATGATTGAGACAAAGTGGGACCAATGTAGGTAAACCTTGAGAGCCCAGTTATTCTTGCAAGAGCTCTTCTAACATCCAAGGCCAAATAAAGTAATCTAATAATGGGCCTTGACTACTCAATATGGACTAGGACACAATGGTTTCTAAGACAACTAAAATGGGTTTGTCTCAATGAGCTCATGAAATATTGATGCTAATTATAGTATTACTGATATTGAGATGGGGTCTTATATCCTAAACTACTTTCTAAGATCTCTGACCTTGTGGAATTGATTATATCCCCAGATGCAGGTATCCCTAATTTCTTGAGCTCAAAAAATTCCCATACCTAAGACAATCAATTCTCCAATTCATTGATGAAAATGCCTAATATTGCTTATTCACTTTATAAATATGAAGGAACAGTTATAGGAAGTTACTCTTTGAAGTCTGTCACATTTTTGTTTTCAGAAGGTACTGCTGCATGAAAACAACTCAGATTCTAGAGATAGTTTTCAATGACTTTGTTTGTAATCCCTTATGCCTCACTATCCTTGTTACAGACAGATTAGAGAGTGAGTTTTATCTTAGTATAAGTACACAAAATTTAATGAATACACATGGCTTTTAAGAATCCAAATTTCATTGAATTTCTCCACTTTGAGGCATGGAATCTTGGATTGATTAATGAAATACAAGGACAACATATCTTCTCCAGCTTGTTGAAATCGATATTTCCTTAGCATACATGATATTTCCAAAATCCTTTCTAGAAACAGTGAGTCACTTCTTATGCTTGATAGAAAACCGTGATTGAATGCTGGCATAATTAGTGATTGAATAAAATAACCAACACTGTTCATAATAGAAGTAAAATGAATTGTAAATTATCAGGTGAAAATTGTGTTTTGTCGATGATATTTTTAAGGTATGGGAATTCATGTAGACAGAATAATAAATCTACAAAGTGGATCCTGATGTCACCAACATATCCACATTCAACCACTTGTTTTATGTGAAATAAAAGGACATCCAGCTTCACAAAACAGATAGTTAATGAATATGAACATGCGATTAAGAAAAAAGGGGAAATTGTTGAATTCAAAGAGAAAATGCACACTATGAAGGGTGTTTTTAGGAAGGATGGAACTAGTTTAAATGATAACATTAATAAATTACAATCATATTTCTAAATTTCACCTTTAATATGAAGGGATACAAAGAAAGAAACAACAAACTAGTTTGTTCTAGTGTAATCATTCTTACAACCTAAGAGAACGATGTACATGATTCATGATAGGTGATCAAATTTGATCTCCATGGGGGTATTGGATATTGGGAGCGAAAATAATACTGTTTCTTACTACCAATTTGTTTCTTTATCGAGATATGCTCCAAATCAACCTAGGTATCCCAAGGTTTGAAATATGTCATGATCCCATCACCTCAGAAGATAAATGACAAACAAAAAAGAAAAAATAACAGAACTCCATAAAGGAATGTTAGATAACACGTGATGATACTCAAAGGATCTATGCCGTGAATACAATAGCTGACTATTTAGTATTTACTTATAGCCTGCATAAGGCCTCCATATCATGCCTATCGTTTTCTCCAACAACCATGGAGACATCCTTGTTCACCCTACAAGAGATCTTCTGCAGGATAAATAGCCATATCATGACTATGAATGCCACACTGCCGATAATATCATTAGATAAGATCAAGCATTATACAAACAATTGGAAGGCACAATCATTGTTAAGTTCCATAGAACAATACTTAATAAAACTACAAGTGAATGAGAAAAAATACAACTCATTTTCTTAACTTACCTGAACGTGGTAAGAAGACTTTTAATATCCATACTTCTAAAATTTGATTTTTCAAGATTACCTTCATGTAGTGGTACTCTTTTTTCAAGACCAAAGCAATAGATGCAGTGAAGAGAATATAAGCAGAGAGATAAAGAAAAAGGCACATGGAATTGTCCACAGTCCAACAGGTCGATCTATTTTTGTTTAAAAAATAACAATTACCAATTACACAGGGATACTTTGTTTAAGCCTCTAATCTGAAGACATGATGATGAGGATTTTTCCCTTGCAAGCTTGAGAATTAGACATAAGTTGACTAGACTTTACATTACATGATTGGTCGCCAAAAGTGACTTATCAATTTGCTCCATAAGCATCCATTTGATTGTATGTACAATTGTTTAACTTTATTTTATCCCACTTTTGTGGCTCATAGTTACATGTGTTTCTTTTCACTCACATTTGATCAGAAATGACACAGACTGAACAATTTGGCAATGCCAGATTTTCTTATATGATTGTTGAATACCTACCCGATTTATTTTGCATTCTCATTTTACCACTTAATATTATTTGAGGAATCATATGATGGATATGATTCATATCTTCACATTAAATATACTTTTTGAAAAATGCCTACATTTAAGTTGGTATTGTTTATGACAGTGAACTAAAAGGTCGTAAGCTTCTACCTCCAAATGTGCAATGCATATATGACATCCTATGCCTGCTTTTTTCTCCCTCTTTGTTCAAATGTTATATACAATTTGCAAGACTTGTTGATTGTTCCAGGATTCATATAACTGAGGTGTTTTTTTGCTGGATTATAGGTTTATTAACCATCACCTTTTTAAGATTGTCCTTGGACTTGTAGATTTCTGAGTGGATGGACAACTGCAGAGGATATAGGTCTTCTTTGGTTGACTATGCTATCCGGATTGACTTGATAGCTAAATTTTGTGGCATAGCCTATGTTGAAAATTATTTTGATAATCTTCTAGAGGTTTCTAAGATTCAACCTACTTACGGTGCCCTTTTGAATTCATATGTGAGAGAAAAATTACCAGAAAAGGCAGAGATGCACATGAAAAAGATGGAGGAGTTGGGTTATGCTACAACACCACTTCTCTATAATGAGTTATTGACCCTCTATAGAAACACAAGCAAGTTTGAGAAGGTATCCTTGGTGATCCAAGAAATGGAGAAAAACACTATCTCACAAGAAAAATTCACCTATAACATTAGGATGAGCATTTGCGTTGCTATCTCAGACATTGATGGAGTGGAGAAGATATTAGAAGAAATGCAGTGTAATCCCGTGGTTGATATAGATTGGACCACATGTGGAAATTTGGAAAACATTTATAGAAAGGCTAGACTTCTTAATAAGTGATGCAAGAGCGTCAGGGCCTAGGCAGAGCAGTCGAAGATAATCGACATGAAGAAGGCCAACCAGAGGGAATGCCGGTGACCACTGGTGCAGAAGAGCAGATTGGCTATTGAAGTCAATAAGTCGAGAAAAAGCTGTCAAGGTAGGTCGACGGGAGAAGCAAGTCGAGAGTCGACATGTTCAATGTCAACAGACGACAGAGTTGAGCGGAGACATAGAGGGTCGACATGTTGTCGAACCGCGACTCTGACAGGTTTGGGTATGAGACAAGCGAGGAGGAAGGTGTGGACTAGCGAAGCCTGAAGTCCGAAGGGAAGCCGACAGGTATGTTGAACGCTGATGGAAGACAATATGGTCGAGTCAGTGATAAGATTGACTACTGTAGTAGTGTCAGAAGGACGCACAGAAAGTCAAAGAGAGTACTTGGCAACCGTTCGGGGTTGCTAAGGAAGTTATTAGCAGTTATTGCAAGTAGTTGGGATCGCGACAGATGTCAACACAAGCAGAGATTTTGCAGCACGGCATAGGCGCTGACAGTTGTAGGTTTGCAAGATCTGAGGAGATCGACAGACAGAAGAAGCATGTCTCGGGGGTCAGGGTGATCTCGGGAACAACAGTGACAGAGTAGAAGGATTATGCACAGGCACAGAACAAGCAGTTCAATTAGTTCCATTTTGGAGTTAGCACAGAGTAGAGTTCGGGGAGAAGATTGGTAGATTGGGGAGAACAGTAACACATCTTTCGAACGCAAAAGAAGATCGAGCCATAGCTCAGAGTTCCGCAGTGAACTAGGAGAGGGTGAAAATCGACACACTGAGATAGCACACAGTTACTTATGTATTGTAATAGGCTAATGCCGACCATAGTTAGTTATTTACATTCCTTGCATTTCTCATTGTAAATGATTCGATAGAAGTAATATAAACCAACTTCTGGCATCCTGTTTACATCTTGTTTATGTGAACGCGTGTGTTGTGTGTAATTGTTAAGCAAGAACCTTTGCCAAGGTGACCTTGCGTCAATAAGGCAGAGATGACATTGAAAGAGATGGATAAAAAAATGGATAGAAGTGATCGAGAGGCATTTAATTATCTCATCACTATATGTGCAAGCGCTAGTAATAAAGATGGGGTAGCTAGGATGTGGAAGCTATTAAAATTTTCCTTTGCCAAATTAACTAATATGAGCTTTATCTGCATGCTTATTTCATTGCTGAATATTGGAGATCTTGAGGGAGCCGAAAACATTTTTAAAGAATGGGAATCTGTTGGCTTAAATTATGATTTCAGGGTGCCCAATATACTTCTCGATGCTTATGTCAAGAAGGGATTGATGGGAAAGGCTGAGTTACTTCTTGAGCATGTTTTAGAGGGAACAAAAAAACCCATTTGCAAAACATGGGAAATAATTGCATAGGGATATTTAAAGAACACACAAATTGATAAAGTTGCACATGCCATGAACAAAGCTCTTTTGAGTATCGAACGAGGTGGATGAAAACCAAAACCTACAAATTTGCTGGTCATTTTAAAGCATTTCCAGGAGCATGGTGATGTTGTATGTGCAAAGCATTATCTCAAAATCCTTAAAGATGAATTTTGAAAGCAAAGAGATTATTCAGAATGCTTTTCAAGCTACTAGGCTACTCCTATACGACTACTTATGACATGAAAGTGTTTATTGCAGCCTTTACAAACTAACAAGTTTGTTGCTTAAACAAGTCAGTGAACCTTAAGACGTTGAAGGATTGGAGATTATGCAGAATTATTTTCAGGTCTTTAGCATATTTTTTGTTGGAAATAAGCTGACTATTGACAAAGGCTACTAAAACATTTGGGATCTGTGTGTTGATGCATCGACTTAATATATCTGACAGTATCTAATCTCTGCTGCAAACCTGATCTCAGAACATGAAATAATCTCTGCACATATAGGATTTGATTGCATATGCTATCTCCCACCATGTGTGGCACTAAAGATACATAAAATATGGTGTAGGACATACCTTATTGTTATAGAAATCTGCAGTTTTCCAGCTCTCTTCCACATGAGTAGCAGGAAGACTCATTCCTAAAACAAATAATGTGAACATCTAAATCTTGTTAGACATCACAAACCTCAGATTTTGATAAGCCCAATCCATAGAATATTAGAACCAAATTGGTCAGGCATGACCAAAATCAAAATTACCGCAGTCTTTACTAGTATAGGTAACCCATGCTAGTGCTGTCATGCTCTCTGCAACAATATTTAAGTGGTTGAAAGATTCAGTTCTCCTTCCTTTTGTTAAAGCATTTTCCTTTATAATATTTTCATTTAGTGGCTGAATCATTTTTTTCAAAGCTTGAAGATCGGGTTGCTGCGACATCCAAGTGAAACAAGACTTTTTAAACTCTGTATACTAAATGACCAGTTATTTATTCTAATTTAAAAACAAAAAGAGAATGACCAGTTATTTATTCTCAAGAGAATGTCTATCGATCCCTGAGTTGTGAGAACTCATGAACATTATTGGCTTAGAGCCAGATGATTCTATCTATCCAAAAACTCTACCAGCTAGAGCAAACGGAGCATAAGGATCTTTCCATTAAATGAATGAAACCAACTACCATGAATAAGGAGTGGTTTGTCTCAGTTACCAAGTATAACCATAATCTCTTTCAAATCCTGGACTAATTCTATTGTTGAAGAAATAAAATGGACAAATGATAAATATTACTTGTTTATTTATGGTGATCTTATGGTTGGTTTTCTACGTTTTCTGCAGGACACATTTATGCTTAATAGTAAACAAAGATGGGTACATAATAAAATAGCATAATAATCCATAATTCATCAACTGGCCTGTGCACAATTCCATCAACCGGTGAAGAAATCGCCATGGCCCTTTTCTCTGTAGATTTTGGCTTTGGTGCGAATATTCAATGCATTGGAGAAAAATTGAATGCGCCCTTCAGTATTGCACAAGAGATATATGCCAAGTGCTCATTCCTTGGTCTAGAAACGGAAAGCCATCGATGAAACCTATTCTAAAGATCCACATAAAACTTCAAATTATATGTAAAAATCCACAGAAAAATTCGATCTTCACTAAAAGCCCCGTAGAAATTTCAGACGGATTTTACAAACTCAAACTAGTGCGGCAAGGCGGCAAGGTTTCTATTACTAGGTCTCAATAGAAAAATATTTAGAAAAGGATGTGAGGGAGATAGCACGGCGTCCACAAAAAAATTATTATTTTCCATTTTTTCAGATAAAACAAAACATTTCTTCCCTCCTCCTTGGATAGGTTTGGATAGGTTACAAAACAAATCGATAATTCCCCAATTTGTTTTCCCCCCTTTTTCTTTTCCCGCCTGAATTTCACTTTTAAAATTTGTTAATAGTATCATATTATATATTAATATAATATATTTATATATTAAAAAAATATAATAATTTATATTATTTATATATTAAAAATAAACATATAATATTATATATTATATATAAGTTGGGTTCAATGAATCCATACACATTACAAGGATGCAACACATTGGCATAAACAAGTTAGAGGCATCCTATGATTAGTTGCCACTCCTATGAAGGTCATAGTTGTCCTCCTTTTCGAGATACTCCATCTTATAGAGTAATGATTATTCTAAATAAAGTAGGTTTTTCAAGAAATTAGATTGTCGATGTACTAGATGATGAGGAAATGGTCATTAACACAAAGGGGGCTCTTGTAGAAATGGAAGTATAAGACACATCATAGGAGCACCAAACTAGGTAATTGGATGTTGGTACTAATTTCCAATGGGAAGAACATATCCATGTAAAATTGGATGAGCATAACAAAGTTTAGAGAAATCCAACATAAATGCTCTAACAGAAAATTATGCGACTACAATATAATAACGCAAACCAACTTTTTAACCCAACTCAAAAAGAATAAAAACTCAATTAGATTTCACACAAGTCGATGAGAAAGTGGATCAACATTTTTTTGTGTCTCACCAAGCACAAGCTAAAATTCAATAGCTAAGGATAGTGGCCCAAGAAAGATACATGATTCTTCATAAAATGAAAGCACTAGTTGTTGACATTGATTGGGTTGTCGTCTAGGAAATAGATTACCCACAAGTATGACATTGATGACTTCTTGTTGTAACAATAATTTTATGCTCCATTGAGGAATAAAGAGCAGTTGCATGCCTCATGCGAGAAAGGGACACACAGTTGACACTAATTGGGTTGTTTTCTACGAAACAAAGCCGCATGTATGAAATTGATGATTTATTGTTGTGATAGTGATTTTGTGTTTCACAACTTAGGAATAAAAAGCAATTGAATGCCTCATGCAAGGGAGGGACAAATAATTATCCAAAATGGTCAAATTTGAAGTTCAGTAATGCTTAATTATACCATTGTCCATGGTTTTTATGATTATATTCTACAATAAAATTTGATTTTGTGACACATTCATTACAAAGCTCTTTAGTGTCACAAGCAAGAGAAAGTGGCATGATAACACCTAGCATTGTAGAGTTATATGTACATTAAACACTTGAATTCATTATAAAGGCCACGCTCTGATCCAGGAGGATCATCTCACCGTCGGTCGAATTTAAAGTCTTCAAATTGTAAAATAAAGCTTACCGTGGTAAAGAGCTCGTCAACAACTTTTCGTCAATGCTTGTTTCATGCGAAACGACCTCCAGATGAAGAAGTTGTCATCATTTGAAGTTTCGTCAAGGATGGTTAAAAATGTTAAAAGTGGTAAAAAAAAATGGTTTATAAAATCAAAAAAAGGGTTTTTAAGTATGTGGAAAAAGGGTTGGAGCCATGGGAATCGAACCCAAGACCTCCACCAAGGTCTCCACAAGCTCCACTAGCCAATTGTCAATCCTATGGTTAAATATTATTATAAGGTTGAAAGGTTTTAATATTTTAAAAAAATGGGGAGGGGCCAAGGGCATAGCCCTCGACCCCATGCCAACACCGAGGCCCCCATTTCAAACTATATATTATAACCATATGTGGCGGAACCCTATTCAAAAATTTCAACGTGAAGCCATACCACCGAACTATATAACAAACCATACAATAAACCTTAATATAAAGGCGCCACATTTCAACCATATAACAACCATATAATAACGTGTTAACACAATGTGTATGCCACCATCCAAAAGCGCGTGGAGGGTGGAGAGGCCCGCGGGTTTGACCTCGGGACCTCTCCCAAATAATTTTTCACTTTACCACTGGGGCACCGCCCCACCATTGCTTGATAATCACTGCGAAATCCTTTTAAGGTTGATGCGCCCAAAACAATATAAAAAGCCACAAAATTGCCAAGCCACAGTCAAGTTCGGAGTTCAAACAGTGCGCAGGTTGCACAGATTATGAGACAGGTACAGGAACAGATCCCGAGGCACAGAGTCCATTAATGGGAATAGATCTCAAGGAGGATCCGTACGGATTGTACTCTTTTGTCTTATTTGCAGGCAGCTTGTCTCGTTTTGCGTGCCAGAGAAGGACTTAAGCACATATGGTCAACTTTATACTCATTTTTCTCAGAATTTCGAAAGAACGCAGTGGTGCAGTTTGTTTTTGAGTTTGACTGAAATAAAACAGAAGTGTTTACAAAAAGTCATATTTGTAAGCTTTGAAGACTAAATAAGTTCAACCTTCTCATTAGAAGTGGCCCGGAGACATAACCCAAGGAGGGTGAAATCCGTTATCAATTCTTGTCTACAAATTTCATGGTTTGCATCACTTTATGTGTTTTATGTGCTTCAATTATGCTCTTTAATTTGATCATTTAAAGCCTTTTTAATCGATTTATGCATTCAAACTTTCACATGCAAATATTGGTTATAAAGATCCTATCATTTTCAGATCACGCTCATAGTGAATTCATTAAGGCCACGCCGGTATGGGTAAAGCCCCCTCATAAATATGAAAGTGCCAAGTCAATTGATAGAATTCTTGGGCAATGTCAATTACAAGACCTGGGTTGAGCATACTAGAATTTTAGATCATTTTCCTGTGGTGTTAGAAACCATATCTAGTGTTCTAAACTTCAAAATGAGCACCACATCCCACTTCCAAGACAAATATCCCCTATGGAGGGCCAATATGGTGGTTTGGGACCACACACATGGACCATGACCCACATAGTAAGATCTCTAAATCCATCTGCATTGTTAAAATTTAATAAAATATTGTACAAATTCATTATCAAAATTTCAATTTTCCATTGTCAGTGTGACACAACTAAAAATGACTAACATAAACGACTAATTCACATTAATCGTTGTTAGCTAGTCATATTTATATTCCCATGACTAAATTAATAATTTTTATTAGTCATTTTTATTCTAGTCACTATTTATGTAGTCATATATTTTATCCCGTGACTAAATTAGTTGTTTTTAGTTGGCTTATTTACAATTGGTCAATTTTAGTCATTTATCCCTTGAAAAAACAGTGGTGGCTAACGTTTTAAGTCGCCTAGTCACTTATCTCTCATTTTGTACTAGTGTGTTTACACGCATCTGTGCACACCGTAAAATCTTTTTCCAGGTCCGTAATTTTTAGAGTTGGAGCACTTGTGAGAAGCTTCTTCAAAATATGAAAGCTTTCTTCACATTTCGGTGTCCACTCAGACTTTATCCCCTTATTTTGCAAAGAAGTGATTGAGTGTGCAACCTTGTAGAATCCTTCAATGAATCTCCTATAATAATAAGCAAGACCCATAAAATATCTCACATCTGTCGCATTCCTTGGAGTTGTCCAATTCACGATGGCTTGAATCTTCTCCAGATCAACTAATATTACTTCTTGTGAAATAATGTGGCCCAAATAATGATTTTTTTTTGTAGAAATCACAATTTCTTAGCTTTGCATACAACTTATTCTCCATTAGAAATTGCAAATCCATTCTCAAATGATCTTCATGCTCCTATTCATTCTTAGAGTAAATAAGAATGTCATCTAGAAATATGAGAACAAACTTGTCCAAATACTTGTTGAAAACACTATTCATGAGACACATGAATGTAGCTAGTGCATTGGTGAGACCAATCGGCACCACCATGAACTCATAGTGACTATACCTTAATCTAAATCTTGTCTTGTGAATGTCCTCTTCCTTGATTCTCACTTGATAGTAACCATACCTCAAGTAAATCTTTGAGAATACCTTTGCCCCTCTCATTTGATAAAAAATATCATCAATTCGAGGCAAGGGGTACTTGTTATTCATTGCCACTTTATTTAGTTGCCTGTAATCAATACATAACTTGATCTTTCCATCTTTCTTTTTCACAAAAAGTACAGATGCTCCCCATGGAGACACACTTGGCCTTATGTACTTATTTTCCAACAATTCTTACAATTGCATTTGCAACTCTAATAATTCTTGTGTGCTCATCCGGTAAGGTGTATTGGACAATGGTACAGCTCCTAGCACAAGATCGATTGTAAAATCAATGTCCCTCTTTGGAGGAAGTCTTAGAACTTCATCGGGAAACACATCCTTGAATTATTGTAGCACATGATAGTCCTCACACTTGGGAACTTCATTTTATGTTTTCTCCAAAACATGGGCTGCATACAATTGGAAACCTTTCCTACATAATTTCTTCAATTGCATGGCTCAAATATGCCTAACGTAAACTACTTTTGGAATTCCCTTTATAACCCTTGGGTTCCCTTCTTCATCAATAAATTCAAAAGTCTCACTGTAGCAATCAAGTTTAACTCTATGGGCTTCCAACCAGTCCATTCCAATGAGGATAACATAAGAACCAAGTGAAAAAATATTCAAATTTTCCAAAGTGGATAGTCCACCCATTCCCAATGGACATTTCTCCACCATTTCGCTAACTTTCCTCTTAGTTCTAGTGGCTAGTTGGACTAACCATGATTTACTATGCTTTGATTTCAATAAAAAAGCACAAATATCAACAATTGTAGGACTGGTATAACTATGAGTAGATATAGGGTCAGTCAAAATAGAAATAGATTTCTTAGCAATCTTACATTCAACTTCAACCACAATTGACTGATGGTATGCTTGGTGGTCCTCTAGTGATGCATAGATTCTAGGGACGGTCCTTGCCACTTGACCCACTGTTTCATCTCCTTGGATGTTGTGAACTTGCTTTGCACTCCCATTCTGATGTGGACAGTTCTTAAGCATATGTTCCTCTCCACATACCCAACATTGAAGTGGCTTTCTTAGATATCTTTGCTTGTCTCCCATCATCCTAGCTAGCTTAGTCACACCCTGTGGTGGCTGTCTTGGCTTATTTCTGAATTGAGGAGGCTTGAACCCCTTTTTCCTTTGGTCAAAATTCTCATTTTTCTTGTCCTTCCATGGCTTATGGAATTCTTGTTTTCTTTTGTTTTGATCATAAAAATACTTGACCTTTCTTATGGCCTCCTCTAGAGTTCGAGGTTCATCAAACTCAATTCTATCTTTATATGATTGGGGCAATCCACTTAAAAATCATTGAATTTTCACCTTGTCATCCTTGATATATTTGGCATACCTTAGCAACTCTAAGAATCTCTTTGCATATTTTTCCATAGTCATTTGTCCCAATTTCATCTCATGGAACTCTTTGATTTTTCCATCATAGTACCTATCAGAAATGTACCTTTCCTTGAAGTACTTCTTGAATTGATTCCACTCAATATTCATTTCATTGAGCCCCTTTACTTTCCTAAAGTGATCCCACCATATAGATGCCCTTCCATTTAGATTGAATATGGACACTCTTACTTTCATATTTCATGAATAGTCTTGGACTTTGAAATACTTCCTCATCCCAAGAAGCCAAGCCTCAACTTCTTGACCAGATTTTATCTCACCATCAAATGTAGGAGGTTTGGCCTTCTTAAATTCTCCATGTGAGTTGTTCTTGGAAGACCTCTTCCTCTTATTTCTATGATATGAAGATATTGAACCTTCAATGGATTCTTTAAAGTCAGATAACTCATTAGAAGAGATTTTTGGGGTGTATGTATTGTCTCTAGAAATCCTTCTTAAACTATGGGACCTCTTGTGGGAATGTCTCCTTGAGCTACTCCCACTCTTTTCCTGATTTTCTGAATTCTTCCCACGGTTAATATTCCTCTGAATGTCTGTCAAACTTTGAAGCATAGCTGCATTCAACTGATTATGTTCTTCTTGGGCTCTAATCAACATTTCATTTTCTGCTCTGCAACTCTGCAATTCCACCCTTAGGTTCATCATGGTTTTTGCAATGTTTGGGGGAGTTGCTAGTTTTCTTCTTCCATTGGATTATGTCTCTATATTCTCAACCTGTACATTCTCTCCCATTGCATCTGCCTCAACTTCATAGGGATCCTGTGCATCCTCCATGATGATACTCTTCTTCTTGGTCCAACCAAGAACAAAGATTTCCCAACTGCACTATACTCAATGCTAACCCTTAACAGTCATTCATAAGATTTTGAATATGCAAAATTGTTTATAAATACATTTGTTAGATTTATTACAGTCTTACAAAACTATAACATTATTTTTCATGCAACCTGGGAACAACCCATATTGACATTTTTTGTCAAATCATAGAAGCATTTGCATCACCCCTTCAAACTCTAATTGTCCATAGCCGCAATTGAATTCAAGAACCAACTTTGTAGATTTAAAAAAAAAATGGGGGTCAAGGGGGCTTGCCCCGTTGCAGCCTCGCCGCTTCAGGGTGGGTCGAGGGTAGCACCCTCATTTTTTTTGTAAATCCTTTCCATTTCGCGCAATTTGGCGCATGAGATCGTTGTCATTTTTTGATATGGGGCACTCAGAAATTGGCTATGAAAACCCTTATTTTTTGTTATTTGTTCCCTTCAGATGCCCCCTACATCACCTTACAACTTGTCCTTCATAAGCGGTTTTAGGCTCCCAGAAGAGTGGTTTCCTAAAAATTATTTTACAAGCATGAATGCATGAGAGGGTGACACATCGCAAGGTGGTTTACCACTTCAGGGCCAAACCAATCATTTATCCATCGTACAATTTTGCAGGCCTGAAACAATCATGGTCGTCGATAAGATCTGCAAGATCCTCCCAGACTAACATGATTGTACCGGGTCCCATCACCACTAACATCTCCGCACATCATGTCTGGACCCCATGTCACATCTTTTCCTATAAGTTGAAAGCAGTTTCAGGCTCCGAGGAAAGTGGTTTACTGGACCTTCTTTTGCGATCCTGAATGCACAAGAGGGCGACACGTCATATGGCGGTTTACCGCTTCAGGGTCATGCTGATTGATTATCCCTCGTGCATATTCAAGGGATTGAAGCACTATGAGCCATCGATATTGATCTGCATGATCTTCCACCACTGACATGACTGACGAGGGTCCCATTTTTCCTGACATTACTGCTCGTCACATCTCCCCACGTCACATCACTTCCTATCAGACCAAAAGGTGGTTTCAGGCTCTACGGGGAGTGGTTTCTTGAGATCGCTTTTGCGAGCCTGAACACATGAGAGAATGACATGTGGATAGGGTGGTTTCCTTTCAGGGTCATGATATTTAATTAAATATCGTGCACGTTCACGAGTTTGAAGCACTCTCAAACGTTGATTTGCACCACTGTTCGACGGTCAGATCTTCTCTTCCTTTGGGCTCCATCGCATGTGGAAACAACCTCACATGGATCTGACGTGGTTGGTCCACCTCACACTCTCTTCCCACATGGAACCTCCACGTCATACCTCTTTCCCATGTGGCTCCTCCACATCACCTTGCCACCTGGCAATGGTGGGGCCCAACTAAAATTTTCCAAATTTTTAAAATTTCATGTTTATGCAAAGTTTTAATTGGACAATAAGGGGGAAATTCCGAATTTGATTTCAAATTATTCCTGAATCCTTCTATGTCACTTAACATAAACTAATTTCCTACACAACCAGTTTTGATTTATGCTTGTGAAAATGGTTTTATGGCCCATACAACTATAATATTGCAACCAAAAGATGAGCTACCACTCTATAACGTCCCCTTCTCTAAATCCGACCATCGGGAGGGGACATTGACCCAATTCGGGCTCTTAAATTTTGCCCCAAAGCCTTAATATTAATTCCAGCATAAAAAATGTGTGCAGAAATGTAAATACACATACACAATATCTATCATGCAAATACAAGCATAAGCATTATAGGAATTAAATAAAAATGTTTTAGATTCAAATGCATGAGAATACTTATCTTTATCCAATGCAGATACAAGCAACTGGATGTGTATGAGCGATTTTCCACCCAACCATAGGCACTCCTTCTAGCATATACTCTTTCTGATGAGAGGCCACCCCCAAGCTGGTCTATGAGGCCACCAGGGCGAAGGAAACACCTACAACCTTATCTCTCTCGTCCCACAACCCATTCTGCTCTCTATGCTTAGACAAATGCTCATACAGAGATCTATAGGGGTCTCACTCATCCCTCACATCCTTGGCTTCCACAATACTTTCCCCACACAACACCCTTCTTGGATCAGGCATCCCCTTAACAAATCCATGATTCTCTTGGGCGATCCATCTTTCCAGGTGCTTCTAGTGTGTGCACAGAATAATTCTAGTCTGATATTTGTTGCTATATAACAACATGTAGCTTCGATTTGTGGCTTCTCAAGCACCTACGAGCAACAAAACTCAACGGGTAAGGGTTCCCATCTTTCCCAAACTCTCTACTCACCTACATCCATCCATTTTCACTTCCAAATTTGTAGCATTGTCTCCAATTTCGAATTTCTAGGTTAAAAATAGTCTGGTATGTTCATGGACAACAATGGAGAGCTCTGCCTAGTGTAGATCTACGTGAAAGAATGAGATAATGAGGGTTGAATCCAAGGGATATGAGAAAATGGTGAAAATACAACTAACATAACTTCTGACAGTAGAATAAAGGAATCTTGGCAGATGCAGACTGATTTCTATCATGACAGAAATGTCACAAAAGTGCAATCAACCACATGCTTCAATAACTGCAAGAGGCGACTTTTCCCACCAACCTCACACATGCATTCAATGATTGGAGAATAGTAAAAAAGGATATAATTGGCTTATTCACATCAGATGGCAGAATTTTGGGTAAGTTCTAAGGTTGACACTTGGCAGCGTGATTTAGTCTCCCATAGACCCCCTTTCGTCTTCCCCTTTGGTGCTCTTTACACAACCATTATTGGACCATTTTATTATTTATGCACATAATATTTACATATATTCTAAATCAACATTACAAGACAACCAAACTGTTCAAATAAAAATATATACATCATACATGCCTAGCCATTCATTAGTCGGGCCTTAGCCTTGAGCTCCGCACTAGGAATCCCTACTACCATTTTTTTTTCCAAGGAAAAAAGCGTAATTTCGTTAACAATAATCAAATTAGATATTGTAGAAAGGCTTCTAGAATCCCTTTTCTAGTATAAGCTTTTCAGCTTCGTAAAAAATTACAAGTAACTAAGCACCACCAAAAACAAAAAACATCTAAAAACACCCTATCTCAAGGTAGCCAAGATTGGCTCAAATACAGTTGTGAAAATCTGCTCTTATAGCACTGAAGATAAAGAGAAAAAATACATAAGAAAATCCGACTGAGAGCAAGACAAAACGATATTGCAAAAACTCATGTTGACAGGTCCCCATCTTTTGGAGAGAGACTTCAAAAGGGACGATAGCCGAGCCACTGGCTTCTGAAGGCAGAAACCGCTGCAGATGAGCCGTTGGAAAGGGCTGCTCCAAACCACGGGCAGGTATCAAAAGGGCTGCCGATCCAAACCTCAGCGCCCTGCCGAATCGACATCCCTCCACGTCTACTGCCACCATCAGGAAGGGACCCTGCGTAACCCTCTAGTCCATAGCTCCTTAACCGCTGCCATAGGAGGATGCCCCTAAACTACTCCAGCACCGCCCTGCCACAGATTCAGCTTCCTTTTTCCTAGATACCTCCGTCACCGCCACAAGAAAGAAGGATCGATCCTGCTACACAATGGGTCTCCGCGCAAAAGCTCAGCCACCACTCTAAACGTAGGGAAATCATATTTGATCACCCTCATTTGGCCAAGATGGGAAGCAGCTAAGGGGAGAAAAGTGTATGGTGGATATGGAAGGAGTGAGCCATAGCCGCTAAGTTCTTCTTAGATCGACTCTCAAACCCTATGAAAAATGAATCCCTACTATCATATTTACATAATTTTCATAATTTTGACTAAATACATTCCAAGTGAAAACTAGGGGTATTACAATATCCCTCATAGTATTATAAAAGTTTCCCCCACTTCTATTAACTTCCAACACCACTCTAGATGAGTTAAGCACCCATTTATCATCATTTGCATCTTCCATATATTTTTTCTTATGGATACATTCACTTCTATTGCTATCAGTCCCTGCATAACATTAGACATATTTCAATTAGATTATTTGAAATATTTTTTTTTGTTAACAAGAACAGTTAAAGAGCTTTTAATTATAAAAAACAGAGGTTACAGAGAGTAAAAGGAGGAGGATAGTTCCCAAAGGAGTACAGTATCCATCACACCTTGTTCATCCTTCTCTAATTTGTAGTTGTCCTGAAATTTTCCTAATCTATGGAAGCTATAGATTCTTACATACTGTCCAAGCAGAAGGCCGCAAAAACAAAACATAACAACAAAATTTCCTTTTAACCCAAGGATGGAGCAGCTAAATCTTGTTCATAGTCATTCTTAGACTAGGCCTTTGTTCTTCAAACCAGCTTAAACATTTCTTCAAAAAAACAGCAAAAGACAGATCTAGAACAAAAAGGAGTACAGACCGAGACGAACCAGCTAGTGACGGGAATCTTCAATGTTCTCCATGCTCCTTTCCTTCACAGAGCTATTACCAAAGTGAAAACTAGAGTTGGCCATTTCGCTCTCAAAATTTTCCAGCTTCTTTCCAATTTTTATGTTGTTGTTGTTCATAGCTTCCAGATGAGTATTCAAGCAAAATCTGAATGGAGAGAAGCACTTAAGACATTAACCCTCTCCTCAAGCTTGTTGTTGTGGGTCTTAACTTTAGAATGGGTGGCTTGTGCTAAGGTATACAGCAAGGTCAATTCCTGTTTCAACTTCAAATTCTTATTATGGGCCAACCTAACCTGAATTTCAAGCTCATTGACGCAGTTCATAAGATCCCCGGAGTCTGTTTTGATTCCTCTTCTCTGTCCAGAGCCACGATAACCAATATTTTCTTTCTCCATAGTTGCTTCCGGTTGTTCCTCCTTTTCCGCGAAAGCTACATGACCTAGACTATGCACCATGGGTCTTACCTGTTCGCATTCATGCGTAGTACACTAAACGCCCTCAAAGACCAGGTGAACCCAACTTTTTTCTCTTTCGAAACTCCTTATCGATTTATTACATAGTGCACAGCTCAAGTAAAATTATGAACCACTCAGACTTGCAGAGCCTATAACAATGTGCTCCATGGTTATGAGAACAAAGGTCTCCTTTCCAATTTTCCAGCTCCAGTCTGAAAACACACAAATGAGAAAGAGGTTCCCGCTTGAAAATAAGAAGGTAACTTGTTGCCGACACCGCTCCTCTGCTTCACGCATGCGATCCATCTGGCCAGCATGGCATGTACCAAGAGCATTTAAGACTGGAGTGAAAGTGAATCCGAGGTAGATCTGTAAGGCATGTGTGTTTGGGGTGGGGTGCATTCCAGTGACCCGTTATTTGGTGCATGAGTGGGAGGTTTCTATACCCGACCTTTTGGAGCCAAGGGGGTATCAAAATATAGAAAGAATCATTCATTCTAGAAACAGAGAAAAAAACTTAATGTATCCAATTCTCTTCTCTCGGTACATTGTCACATTCAAGAGTTCCAAAGCACAAGCCAACTCCCTTGTTTTCCATGCTATCCGCCTGTTGGTTTTGGCCTCTCAGAACGTGGAAAAAGTTGATTTTCTTGAATTCTTTTACTATTGAGGTGGGCTTCTTCCAGTTTCTTGCTAGAGTTCCTGCTTCTCTAATGACAATTAATGAATCGCCAATCACCACTATTTCCTCGATTCTCAATTCTCTAGCAAGTTCTAGATCTTTTATTAAGGCAAGCCATTCGGCGTTATTGTTGGGTTTTTCCCCAATGCTCCAGGTGAAATATCTATGTTTGTTCCCCTTGGGGTCATAAATAAATCCCCCCGCACCTGCGATCCCTAAGATTATTTGAAACATATTAATGAATATTCTTAACAATATTACTCAAATTTGAAGAAATAATTCATATTGATTCATTTTTTATTCAACTGATTCATCCCTCTACAACTTTTCCATCAACGTTTTACACTCTTTTGGGCTTAGATTGGTAAGAACCTTATCGAGCTTCCTCATTTTTTGGCTCTTCATGTCACACATTCACCAATACATATTAGTTAAATTTACAAATAATTCAAACAAATTAATTTACATACAAAAATTAAAAATCACTTTCCTTCTTCGTAATTTTGGATGTGCTCCCATCATGTTGACTAAAATTGTTGTTCGTTGAACTCATACCATGCATTTTTTTATCAATTAACAACTTGGACCATTAAATACATAATCTATCAATATATTACACAAATAAATTACAAAACTTCAAAATAGAAAACAAGTCCCATATCAGTGCACTTAAATACATAAAACGCCCCTGTGCGGTATGTGCAAAAATGCACCGATGCATTATATGAAAACAGACGCAGTGGTACACCATAAATGATAGACAATTATTTAGCATTTTAGGAAAATAAAAAAAAGTTGTGTTCCTACCATTATCGATGCTCTATTATTATAAACACACTGGTGTGTTAATGCGATAATGTGGCACCAAGAACCAAGAAATGTCATTTTTGCGTTTTTAGAAAATAAAATATAATGTCACGCATATTAGTTTCGGTTTTCTATTACTATAAATGCATTGGTGCGTTACTGTTATATAAACTCACAAAAAATGATGTAGGTCTTTTTTTGCTGAAAAAAAAAACTTGACAAGGTTGACATGGTTACAGATTCGACCCAAAAAGTGGCCCCATCTCACCCTACGCTTTTTATATATAATCACAAACTCATCAAATCTAAAATCCATAAAAGTAAAAATCATAATTGTGCAACAATAGAGGGATTTAAACCCTAATGTAAAGTTTTGCAGCGACATAAAACAAAACAAAACAATGAGAAAATAAGGGTTGCAACATTGAAGATAACTATGAAGCTTTTTTTCTAAATCTAGTTAAAATCTAAATAGGATAATAAGATCAATAGTAATATTTTACATATTTGAAATTTCTACTATGCAGGGTTTTATTTGATTCACCATACCTAACAAATTTCAATCCTCAAAATAATTTGGTTGCTCCAAACTCCCTCCACATAAGTCTCTCTTCCAAAACTCTCCCCTCAAAATTTCAGCAAAAGAATGAATTAATGTCTAGGTTTTTTTCTTTTAAACACCTTTTAGAACTACTTTTCAAATTTAAAATTTCCGCCCTTTTTCAGTTTAGGGAAAAAATAACTTGTGCAAATTTTTTAATTTTGATTTTTGGCATTTCGGTGCACTTGTGATTATGACCCACCAGTGCATCTATTCATGAAATGCACCAAGATGTTTGAATTTCAGCGTGGCACCATATACATAGGAAATACATTTTTTTTTAAATAACTCATGTTGTGTGCGGTGCATGTAGAATTGGGATGCGCTGGTGACATGTATTTATAAAACGCACCAATCTGAATTATTTCGTAAAATGCATCGATAAATATCCACTATCAAATGTAAATTATATTTTCTCCTTCGGGGGTTTTTGCGGATGTTGATATACGGTATGGTTGTTGTTATGGCGCACCAGTGCGTTAAAGAGTTGTGAGCACACTGGGGCGTGTTACTTTGATTAGACACGGCAATTTAATTTGAAAATCTTTTGGTTTTATGTGTCAACTTAAAATTGTATATTCATCTCAAATGTTCTTTTAGTGTTCAACCACACTAATTACAATATTTCATAGTATATATATGTTGCTTAAACTCACCTTATTCTTACAAAATGGTTTCCAAACTACATTGGAAGTTAGATTGTGATATAATTCTTAAAAACATTTTAGGACTGTAGAGATGTATATTGATTGTTGATTTGTCTCAAATGTAGGAAGAAAAGGTTATAGTATCAAATGGCCAATTCTTCATATTTCAGCTCATTCCATCTTGTTCAAAGTTCAACGTGTTCTCCCTTTCTATCTCTAGTAAGTTCAGGTTTTATTTGTATTTTGACTATTTATTTGAATTTATGTTACTTGTCCATGTGAATCTAAATATCAGTTTATTATATATTGTAGGATCCGGATTTAGGTTCGATTTCAGATGCACAAGATATTCCACTAGTTTAAAAACGTCGTAAGCTCTTATCAGGACTAAGATACCGCAAGCTCAAAAATACTTTCCTTGATCACAATTTGGACTCCTTGATATAATGCAAGAGCCTCCACCATGTTATTGGTGGAATAGTCAAGGCCCATTGCGAATTTTTCGTTTGGATTTCCTCCGGGATCATATAAGATCCCCCTCGTGCTTGTTTCCCCTAATCCTCAACATGTTTTTTAAAGTTGTGCAAAGATTAAATTAGAAAATTTGTTTGGTCAATGCTATAAAATCCAATTGCATAAGATGGTACTATAAAATTATGTGCCTTTACAAGAATCTTAAATACCTGTGTTAGATTTTGAGCATTAATTCAATATACTCTAGGATCTTTACTGAGAGAATAACATGTTCAACATATCAATCATATCAAGCAATCACATAAGACAATGGACACACAGATTTTCACTGGGGGAAACCATAAAGGTGAAAAACCCCACAACTTCCTCAGAGATAGAAAGAGCAATGATACAACCAAAGTACAAGAGATAGTCTTCTACTAGCAGGTACTACTCCTCCTCAACTAGTGCGCCACTTTCCGAGTAGTGTAGAAGTCAATAATGAGATGATCAAATAGAGAGATCCCGCTCTCTATTTATACTTGTCCTGAGCTGCCTAATAAACCAGTGGGGCCTACTTTTCTAAATCAGTCTAATAACCCATGGTTACATTAATCCGGGCCGACCCCTTACTAGGTGGTCTAATAACCCATCAGCAAGTTACAACACTTGCGACACTTGTCATTACAAATGACGACACTTTCGTATAGAGGAATAATACATCTCTATAGGAGTACAATAAATACATAGATGAAATACATTCTGAAGTTACATATACATCAACACTCCCTCTTAACTAGGAAGGTATTTCTCGACACAGATCTACTAGCACAAGTCTTCTTCTCTGGATCATCGTCACTGGATCATCGTCATTGAATCATCATCACTGCTGCTATCTCAATCAATATCCAATCTACTCGTCATAGGAAGTTCTATAGAGTCAGTCCTTTTTCATACTAGATGTAGGCCCGCCACCTGCAGGTCTTCATCATCAATATCTATGCGAGCAAGCCATCAAGTAGGTACACCTCATGACTGATTACACTGCCTTCTCAAAACCTGGAAGATCTCCTAGGACTGATTACACTGCCTCTGCAAAACCTGTAAGAGCATCTCAGGAATGATCATATGCCTCTGCAAAACCTATGTACCATACTATCACATCAGCGTCTTCATATCATTGTCATCATCCATGGATCACAACCCAGATGCACACACACAGCACTTACACTCACCAGCATGGGAGGACCAACCTACTACCATTTGTGAAAGGCTCACAGCACTTACATCAACAACCATGGGAGGACCAACCTACCACCATGTCGGAATGACTCAACAATTACATCAACGACCATGGGAGGACTAACCTACCACCACGTCGAAAAAGCTCGACAATTACATCAATGACCATGGGAGGACTAACCTACCACCATGTCGGAAAAGCTCAGCAATTACATCAACAACCATGGGAGGACTAACCTACCACCATGTCGAAAAAGCTCGACAATTACATCAACGACCATGGGAGGACCAACCTACCACCATGTCAGAAAAGCTCGCCCAGCCCTTACAACTCACCATGGGAGGACTAACCTACCACCATGTGAGAATGGCCCAGCCCTTACATCTGCACCATAGGAGGACTAACCTACCACTATGTGAGAATGGCCTAGCACTTACATCAATGACCATGGGAGGACCAACCTACCACCATGTCGGAATGGCTTGTGTGCATCTGTGTCTCCGGACTCATCACTTCCCCTTGGAAGGTATCTCGATCTGAAGTACACCAAGTCTCCCTCTGAAGTATTCAAACTTCACTCTGGAAAGCGGCTTGGTCAACACATCGACTATCTGCTTGTCCGTCGCAACATACAGGAGCTTCACTGCTCCTTTCTGCACCATATCCCTGATATAGTGATACTTGATCTCAATGTGCTTCGACTTGTCATGGAACACTGGGTTCTCCGACAACTTCACACAACTATGGTTGTCGCAATATATACAAGTAGCACTCAGCTAGAGATCAAACAAATCAGACAGTAGCTTCCCAAGCCATACTACCTTACAACTAGCTGAACAAGATGCGACATACTCTGCTTCGGCTATACTCAGTGCCACATAGGACTACTTCCTGCTAAAACAAGAGATCATACCGCATCCCATACTGAAGCAGCACCCCGAAGTGCTCTTCCGATCAATGGCACTGTAGTGAACGTATTCGTTCACTAAGTTAACCATATCCGGTTAAGGGTTAAGAAGTGAGACCGTCTTCCATATTTGAGATAAATGATAATAATATATTGATTGATAATGATAAATTTACAATAAGCTCGCCTTTATAGGGCTTGAGCAAGAATAGCGAAGGGTTACACCCTTTCGCTTATTAACCTAATAATCTATTTAATATATAAATAATAATATTAATTAAATATTCACAGCATTGCCTTCCCCTTTCGGAAATCTTTGTCCTCAAAGCTTGAGTATTTTCCTAATGTCGTCCTTCATTTAGATTCAGTGTCGGTATTAGAATCGGATGCAATTTCTTGTGTAGAGACTTGCACTTCCTTTCCATTGATGATTTTGCACTGTATTGTCTGATTGTTCCTACATTTATGGCCTGGGATCCAATCATCACCGCATCGACGACATATGTTTTTCTTCTTCTTTCTATTATCAGAGTAACTGTTAGATGGATTTGATCTATTTTCCATTTCATAGGCATATGATTTAGGTTTGTGGCATTGATGGCCGGGTGACCACGTATCTTCATAGTACCTACATTGTGTCTCTTTTTCTTGTCGATAATGGTTGTCGCCTCTTGTTTTTATTCCTTCCAGTTTGCATTCTGCCGCTTTTGCTTTATGTCCTGCTACCTCTACGTTAGGTATGTTGTGTAACTTTAACTCTTTTTGGAGGTACAGTTTAAGACATCCTAAATAGGTTTCGAGTCTTTGCTTGTCAGACAACCCAAATACTCGTGTTGACAAGGATTCCCACTGATGTGTGAATTCCTCAACACTTCCAACTTGTTGTAATCTCGTAAGTTTACTGAAAAATTCATCTTCCTTGATTCCTTCAAACCTATTAAAAAAATCATTTTTGAACAAGTTCCAGGTGTAGGAAAAATTGTCTCTCTTCCACCATAAGTACCAATTATAGGCGTACCCTTCCATATGCATTAACGCATATTTCACCTTCTCCTCGTCAGATTGAATATTGTAAATGTCGAAGTATTCTTCCACTTTGTTTAGCCAAGCAACGCATTGGTCTTCACTTCCATTGTATTTTGACAACTCTATTTTGGCCTTAGGTGGGTACACTATGTAAGGGTGATATTGATTCCCTTTTGCTTTATGGTTTGATGGTGTATCAGAACTACTGGACGATGTAAGTGACATATTTGAACTTCTTTGTTCTTGGCGGTGATTTTTATCTTTTTTATTCTCTACTATCTTACTGATAGCTTCTATTTGGTTGTTTAATTGTGCCTCCATATCTGGCAGTACTTTTGTTTCTATCTCTTGCTTAAGCGTCGCATTGTTAATCTTTATTTCTTTTTGCAATTCTTCTTGATTCTTGGCAAGTGCTTCCTGTGTGAAAATATGAAATGAGGCATCTAGCATGTCTGGACTGCTGACTTGGTCTGTCTTAAGCGTTAGTCTTTGTAACGCCTCCATTAATGTATTATGGTTCTACGTCATGGTGCTCAAGTTCTGGGTTATGGTGTTTATGTTTTGAGTCATAGCACTCATTTTGTCATCCAAGTTTTTTTGTTTTTCGTTCAGAGTGTCAAATTTTTCACTCAACCTTTTTTCTAGTACCAGAACAACTTCATCTTTGATTTCTTTTTTAAGCACAGCATTGTTATTTTTCATCTCTTCCTTTAAATCTTCTCGAAACACTTTCTCAAGTTCATCCATTCTGGAGTTTAGACCTTCGACGATTTTTAAATCTCTAATTTGGTCTTTTTCTAATTTTTCTAGTCGGTCTCATAACTCGGCCATGTTTCTTTGACCTGGTGTGGGGAGGTGAATATTTGGAATCAATCTTGGAGTAAGGGAAAAGATAATTAATGTCTTAGAAAGATTTAAATAATAATAATTATTACTATAATTATTGATTGAAATTAAATAAAACTAATAAATATAATGGATATTATATTCAAATACTTTTATTATAATTTGAATTAAGATTTTTTTTAACAAAAATAAATATTAATTAAATAATATTAATTTTTATTAAAAGTTAGGGTTTCACGTGGAGGGAGCGTGAGAGGAGTTGGGAGTGCGGTGGAAGAATGGAGCAGCGAGGGTGGAGCTGCCGGACGAGCTAGCGGGGAGTGGATGGATGCGGGAGAGGGATGGCGTTGGTGTGAAGAGGAACAGTGCAACAAAAATGGGAGGGACGGCGTTTGTGGGGAGAGGAGTGCAGGCAGAGAGGAGTGCAAACGGAGGGGAAGAGCACGGGAAGATGATGAAGGGAGGTCGGCACAGGAGCAAGGAGCAGGGATGGTTGGACGCGTAGGGAAGGTGGTAGGAAGATGACACAGGGAGGTGGTAGGAAGATGACACGGGGGATGATGGGAGATGGAGGCCAGAGGTGATGGACGCGGGGGTGATGGGAGAAGGAGGGCGGAGGTGATAGATGCGGGGGCGGACTCTGGAGTGTGCTGCGTGCAGGGAAGGGGGCGTGAATGGAGGTAACGGAAAACATGAGGGAAGAGGAGGCAGTGGGGAGATGCAACGAAAATTCCAGGGAGAAAGGCAGCGGGGTGAGTGAGGATGGAAGATGTAGGGGATGAAGGAATGATGGAGCGAGAGTAGTGATGGATATGAGTGTGCAGGAATCAAGAGCCGAATCCAAGCTCAGGGGAGGAGAGAGTGAAGATAGGTGAGCCGAAACCGAGCTCGATAGTAGGAGGAGTCGAATACGAGCTCAGGTTGAAGGAGCCGAAACCGAGCTCTGATACCAAATGCAGTGAATGTATCCGTTCACTGAGTTCCGTTCACTGAGTTAACCATATCCGGTTAAGGGTTAAGAAGCAAGACCATCTACCATATTTGAGATAAATGATAATAATATATTGATTGATGATGATAAAGTTACAATAAGCTTGCCTTTATAGAGCTTGAGCAAGAATAGCGAAGGGTTACACCCTTTCACTTATTAACCTAATAATCTATTTAATATATAAATAATAATATTAATTAAATATTCACAGCAGGGACTGCCTACCCAATCTGAATCAACATAACCCTCTAGGTTAAACTTTTGATTCGCCTCATACTTGAGCCCATAGTCAACTGTACCCTTCAGGTACCTCAGAATATGCTTTGCAGCTATCAGGTGAACATGTCTCGGATCTGTCAAGTACTGGCTCAAGGTGTTCACCGCAAAGCAGATATCTGGTCGCGTATTCGTTAGGTACATCAAGGACCCAATCATCTGACAATACATCGTAGCATCAACCGGCTCAGAGGAAGCATCACATAGAAGCTTCAGGTCGATGCCATAGGTGTGGCCATAGCCTTGCAGTCCATCATCCCGAACCTCCTCAGGATCTCTACTGCATACTTCCCTTGTCCAAGGAAGATTCCATCTGCACTTTGCCACACCTCCATACCAAGAAATTAGTGCATCATACCCAAGTCCTTCATCTCGAACTTGGCAGCAAGCTTCCTCTTCGTATCGGCAATCAATCTATCCTCACTTGTTACAAACAGGTCATCCACATACAATAGTAGAATCACAGGATTTCCTTCCTCAACCTTGTAGTAAAGGTTGGAATCCGCTTTACTCTTGGTAAAGCCCAAACTGGATAGGAAGCCATCTATCCTACCATACCAGGTCCTAGGTTCCTATTTCAAACCATACAGGGCTTTTTTCAGTTTGCACACATGTGTCTCTCGGTCATGTGTCTCAAACCCGAGTGGTTGCTCCACATACACTTCCTCTTCAACTACACCATTCAAGAAAGCTATCTTGACATCCATTTGGTGTACCTTCCATTTCATCACTGCAGCCAGAGAAAGTATTGATCTAATGGAAATGTATCTGGCCACAAGAGCAAAGGTCTCTTCATAATCAATCCCTTCTTTCTGGGAGAAGCCACGAGCTACAAACCTTGCTTTATATTTCTCTATGCTGCCATCTGCAGCATGCTTGATCTTATAGATCCACTTGGAAGTCACCATAGACTTCCCATCTGGTCTTGGGAACACATCCCAAACATCATTCTTCATGATCGACCGATATTCCTCGACCATGGCATCCTTCCATTCTTTCTTTTCTATTGCTTCTTCATAACTGGAAGGTTCTTTGTTCATTATGTCACAGAGTAAAGTAACATAGCGGGTATGTGATCTTGTTCTTTTCCTTTCTCTGTGTTCCTCTTCTGGAATGCCAAACCTTTCTGCATCTTGGATGATCTCTCTAGCCCATGCTGGTTTCCTCTTGTAAGATTAAGATTCCTTCTCACGAGGTGGATCTATAGGTTGGTGTGGATCTTCCATTTCACGATCTTCTTTAGGAACTGCTTCATTCATGGTGGTGTCTTGAGTTCTGGATATTTTGGGTTCTTCATTATCTTCAACTGGTGTTTTCCTCGATTTGATGTATGCTGAGCTTTCATCAAATGTTACATCCCTACTAATATCAATCTTCTTGAATCCTCGGAAGTAGATTCTGTAAGCCTTCGAGCTTTCACTGTAACCCACGAATATGCCCTTCTTTCCTGAAGGATCTAGCTTTGTCCTCTTTTCTTTTGGGATGTGAGTGTATACTGGACAACCAAATATTCTGAGATGGCTAACTTTTGGTTTCTTACCAGTGAACACTTCTTCTGGTGTTTTGTTGTCGAGTATCTTATGGGGTGTTCTATTCTGCACATATACAGCTGTCCTGGTTGTTTCATCCCATAAGTGCATGCGTAGATCTTGGTCATGGAGCATTGCCCTAGCTGCTTCCATGATTGTTCTATTCTTCCTTTCGGCAACCCCATTCTGTTGTGGATTGTAAGGAGTAGTCAACTCCCTCTTAATCCTTGAATCACTACATAGCTTCTTGAAGTCACCTGAAGTGAATTCTCTGCCATTGTCAGATCTGAAGATCTTGATCTTCATGTCAGTTTGGTTTTCTATCAAGGCTTTAAATTCCTTGAACTTGTCAAACACTTCATCTTTGTTCCTAGAGAAATCATCAATGAAAGAAACATAGTATACATACCCACTCAGAGAACTGGATGACATCAGACCGCATACATCAGAGTGGATGATTTCCAGGATTCTTTTTGCCTTGCTTTCACTGCTTGGAAATGTCTTCTTTGTGTTCTTTCCCTTTGCACAACCTTTTCAAATACCTTCATGCTTTGTCTAGATTTCAGGAAGGCCTTCTACAGCTTTGCTTGCAATTGGTAATGCTCTATAGTGCATGTGTGCAAGCCTTCTATGCCAAAGTTCACTTGGCTCTACTGAATCATGGACCATGGCTTGTTCGGGTTGGCCCTTCAATTTGTATAATCCTCCCTCTTGCTCTCCAATCACAACTGCATCATCTATAGTCTTACCTTTTGGCCACATTAGGACTTGACCATCTACAAATGCAACCCTCATGCCTTTTGCATCCAATGCAGATATGGAGAGTAGATTCTTCTTGAGACCTGGAACATAAAGTACATCTTTCATCTTCATAGACTTTCCAGAGTCTAGTTTATAGGAGGCTTCACCACTCCCTTTTATTGGATACTAGTAGTCATCCCCAAGTTTCACCTTGTGGGGTGATTCATGTTCAGATAGCTTCCTAAAGGATTCCTTGAATCCTGTCATGTGTTTAGAAGCCCCACTATCTATAAGCCAATCATTACTTCCATGAGTAATGGTTCCAGTGAGAGCAGAAATCAAAACATATTCTTCATCACTAGAAGAATCTTCACTATCTTCTCTAGCCCTCTTCCTGGGAGGTTCATCATCCTCTGCAGCATGAGCATGATGTCTTCTTTTGGGGTTCTTCCTTTTGTGAGAACCATCTTTCTTATTTATGGGATAGTCTTTGGAATAGTGTCCCTTTTCATCACATGTATAACAATGGGCATGGGACATGTTTCTTCTACCCTTCTGATTCTGATGGTGATGTCTTTCTTTCTTGCCATGATGGTGAGTCTTTTTGTCACCATGACTTTTGGAGTGTGCTATGAAAGATTGATATTCATTCCCCATCTTTTCTTCTCGAGCTATAATTCGAGCTTCTTCATGTGAACATTCTTCCCACAGCCTACTGAATGTGATAAGTTTCTTCCTAGCACAAATTCCTTGGATGAAGGAATCCCATGACCTAGGAAGGCCATTAAGAGTGGTCATTACCACTTCTCCATTTTCTATGTCTTCTCCCACAACTTCAAGTTGTTCTTTTATCTGGGAGACCCTTGAGAAATAAGAATGTATGGTCTCGGCATTCTGGATCTTAATTTTCTTCAATTGATTCCTCAGGGTCATCTTCCGATTTATGTTCTTCCCTTCAAATAGTTTGGTCAGGGAATCAAACATCTCCTTTGGTGTCTTTAGGGAAGACACATGGTGTATGAGATGATCTTTGATAGAATCCGCATTGATCCTTTTTGCCTTAACCAAGTTCTTCTTTTGAAGAGCCTTAGCCTCTTCTTCTTCTGGGACAAGGACCACTTCCTTTATATAAATGTCCAACTCATTTTCTTCCAGGATTAACCCAATCCTATACTTCCATGCTCGGAAGTTATCAGCCCCTTCAAGCTTATCCTCAAGCTTGGTGTGGTGAGACATCTTTAAAGAGTACTTCAAATGGAAATATAAAAGTTTTAGGTCTTACCACTTGTCTTGCTGAAAACTGGATCTAGTCTCGGATTAGGGTTTGTCAGAGAAACCCTAAAAATTCAAAAAATGAATTTCAAATTTCTGAAAGGATAGAAAGATGCGCCTTAATGAGTTGATGATCCTGGTATACTCAGAATTTCAGAACTGCAAAGTTTCACCCTTCAGAAATGCTTTTCAATCTCCCAGATTCACTAGGAGGACCTTGAATTAGGGTTTGAGTTTCCCAAAGTTTTACCCAACCAAAAAACTCGATCCAAAGATCTAAACTTCGATTTTTCCAAGGAGCTTCCAGCTATATCTTCAAATTTCAGAAATTCCTATTTTTGTGGACACCCTAATTTTTAGGACCAAAACTGAAAGTGCTCAGAATTGAATTCTGATCGGACAGAAAGATTCTCCTTAATGAGTAGAGTCAATCTACGTTACTGCTTTTCCAAAATATGTGGAGAGAAACCCAATGAACAAGAAACCCTAGTTTCCACCACTTCACAATGTCTTCTTCTCAGGGAAGCTCTGATACGATGTTAGATTTTGAGCATTAATTCAATATACTCTAGGATCATTACTGAGAGAATAACATGTTCAGCATATCTATCATATCAAGCATGTATCAAGCATATCAAGCAATCACATAAGACAATGGACACACAAAGTTTCACTGGGGAAAACCATAAAGGTGAAAAACCCCACAACTTCCTCAGAGATAGAAAGAGCAATGATACAACCAAAGTACAAGAGATAGTCTTCTACTAGCAGGTACTCCTCCTCCTCAACTAGTGCGCCACTTTCCAAGTAGTGTAGAAGTCAATAATGAGATGATCAAATAGAGAGATCCCACTCTCTATTTATACTTGTCCTGAGCTGCCTAATAATTCAGTGGGGCCAACTTGTCTAACTCAGTCTAATAACCCATGGTTACATTAATCTGGGCCGACCCCTTACTAGGTGGTCTAATAACCCATCAGCAAGTTACAACACTTGCGACACTTGTCAATACAAAGGACGACACTTCCGTATAGAGGAATAATACATCTCTATAGGAGTACAATAAATACATAGATGAAATACATTCCGAAGTTACATATACATCAACAACCTCAAACAAACAACATTTTTGTTTGTTATTGAGAAGAATGCAATTACATTTTTTATCATGGTAGGCGCTAGGCAACGAATGTTTTCTATTGCTTTAAATTCTTGGATACCCATAACACATAATTACAAGAACTTTTCCCTTCCACTGAGGAATTGACAACCTATACTTATGTATTACCATGGAGATGTAACTAATGACCACAACTGATAATGATTTAGATGATAACTAATCCATGTAAAAAAAATTGAATATATTTGGGTTTCCTTTATCAAATAGTATAATGTAAATCCCTTTTTTATAGGTTAATGCATAATACGCTATGGCTTGCTTAATTGATTTTCTTCTCCTTCTCAAAGAGGATTCCCTTTCTTTGGAATTTTGTGATATTGATTAACAATAAAGATATATTGATGGGGGCATGCTTTTAAGATTGGAGCTATTAAATAATGTGTAATAATAATTTAAATATGGAGGTATTGGACCCGTTTAAAATCAACTGACAATTTAATCCTAAAGTGACTTAATTACTCTACCAAGAGGTCACAAATTTTTTTATAGTCTAAGGTAAGATTGTTAGGTTAGGCATCCAAATAATGCCCCTCAATATTTTTCACATGAAGCAGTAGTTGTTTTTTACTTTTAGAGAACTTTTAAATCCCTCTACACCAAGTGTGACAAACCAATATAAGAAAGCGCAGTGCCCAAGGACACTAAATTCAAGGTTAGGTTTTTTTTGTTTGCCACATCGATCTGCCCATCTCTTTATGGAGGATACAATTGACCATTCAAGGCCGAAACCCTTATCCACATCTGAGGCAAGTATCCTTTTTTTTTGTAAGCTCCATAGTAAAATTATATTAGTGTACAAAAAATAGTAAGTACATGCACAAGAGTATTAGGAAGTTTATCATCCCATCATGGCTTCTGACAGACCTAAGACTGTTGAAAATTAAACATAGACACATAGCCCATGCATGGAGCATCAATCTAAACCCATAAATGTTCATCTTCCATGCATGGGTGACCAAAAAATTACCAAGCAGGCTTATGCCTGAGTACATTATCAAAAGAGAACTGTTTGTCCTGATAATGAACTTTTTCTCAAAATGGTATCTATGGGAATAAAAACTAAGCATAGAATACTAGCAGCTTCAAAAACTAGAATTCCTCGACTACTAACTGTAACAAAAATATGACAAAGAGAAAAAACGCAGAGAGTTGCGGGAAGCGTTATCATCTTCGGGCTTCTCTTCCAAGATGGGGCATTGGTAATCTTCCCAGTAGAATTGTTGTCCATGGGTTTTTTGACTCGGAGCGCCTCGGTTTTCCTGAGGGAGGAGAAGTCCATCTGCTCGTTTTTCTCTACCTTATTCATTTTGCAACCACTAGTAGAAGCCAAATTAGTTTGATCGTGGACCATGGGGGTCACAATACCAGCTTGACCCTCTTGAGTCTCAATTGGCTTGGAGACCAATGAAGGAATTGGAGAGGAGGTGGAATGGATAGTCGGAGTCGGAGAAGGAGAAGACGTGGAGTAGTTTTCCCTGCAAGAACCTTGATGCTACATGAGAATACGAGCCAACATATTTTTAACCCCCCATTAGTGCCTACGATGCACTCGATCGCGCTGACCTACCAGCTAATGTACAACTATTTATTCTTCCCAATCGTCCAGGATATTTCTCAAATGAGTAGGTACAGAACTATCATAACCATTTTCCAAAGAATCTTTATTTCCTCTGCGTCCCGCACGTACCCTGCCTCTGCTCGCACGTTGTGGGATGGTGCGAAGCCTCGCAGACATGTTTGCAGAAAAACAATGGAGAATGAACCCAATCACTTGCGAAATGTGGAGGCAAGCGAGAGAAGGAGAGAGCCAAGCCACGCAAAAATCAAAGGAGGGGAGACGAATATCATTCCTAAACTTGACCACACCCAAGGTGGAATTTGTTCCAATGAATAGAAAAGAAACACGGTATGACTGCCAACCATAAACACCAACATGATATAAACATTCCTTACCAAGTTTCTTGAAATAACCCGTCTTGGGAGCCGTAGAACTGTTGCAGGGAGACATTATTCGAGTTGTACCTCCACCCGAGCTACCCAGAACAACGTCAACGAAGAACATTAATGTCTCAAACATTGAGAATGTATATAATAAATGATCATAGAGTGTGAGCCGAACTCGCTCCACTTGTTGGACAGCTCACAGGTGCCGTCTAGCCCACCACACGTGGCGTTTGGTTCTCGACGACAACCGCATCCGGGTTTTGACAATATAACTTTTCCAAATTGAAGCAATATGTTTTAAGAGCATAATTAGGGAGTATGATAGGATCCAAGTCTTGCAAATTAGAGGGGAAATGGACACCTTCATTCGCTAGGGCGATCTGCAACAACGTTGGATTTTCTTTTTACATGGTGGAAAATGACAGAGCCTAGGAAGTGAGCATAATGCACAAGCTTGTAGAGGCCAACACTGAGTCTCCATCTTGGTGAGATATTACTAACAAACACTCCACATTGGATTTTCCTAGCAAGGGTGATAACTAGGTTGGAGTCCCCTTTGACCTACATCGGGAAGAGAGACCATACTTCAACAAGTTGAAGACCAACAATGAGTGCGGATAGCTCAGCTGCGTTGTTGCTATCGTGACCAAGGTTTCCATATAAATATGAATTATAGGTCCTAAGCTTCTGAAGACTCCTCCAATTCCATCCGGCCCAGTATTCCCTTTTGAGGATCCATCAAAGTTTAATTTGTGAAGACAAAAAGGAGGAGCGGACCAATTTAAAGGACTAACAAAAGAACTGGGCCTGTGAGGGGGTTGACATTGTTGCAGGGATGTATTTATACCCCAATTTATCATGATAATGTTTTCAAACTAAGTAGCTTTGAAGTCTTGTTCCTCCCAAGTTGAGAGAAATAGAGTTTTAAGAATGTGAGATCTGCAGTTGGTCCAGATAGTTTCCTCTGTTCTCAGCTTTCCTTCAAATCTTCTTTGATTACGTTCTTTCCATATTTCCCAAACTGTAAATCCTGGAACTAGAATCCACAAGCGGTTGAGAATTTTTTTTTGAAAGGGTTTGTCATTCCAATTCTTTATTGTTTGAGCAATGTCCTGATGCACCCTGTCGGTTCTTCTGCAAATACGAGCAATATTATCCTAGAGGTTGTTGTAGAAAGAGTAGGAGTCCAAAAGATGATCCATGGTTTCTTCCTTATTATTACATGACACACATCTAGAAGGCCCGCATAAACCACGTTTGATCAAGTTGTCCCAGGTGAGGAAGCGTTTGTGAATGACCAGCCATAGAAAAATAGTTACCTTGGGCCAAGTTTTCATGCTCCATACCTTGTTCCATATGGGATCTTTGGGATACGTCGAATGTTGAGTGTGTAGTTGGCATGATTGTTTCACAGTGAAGGAGCATATCGGCTTGTATCCCATATTAGAATTTCCTGCTCATGTTGACACTATACCTTGCACTTTTGCAGTTCCTGACATATTTTGTCCTTGGCCTCATGCTAGAAATTTACCTCCCATACCCTTGGATTCCTATAGGACTTGTATCCTTGTTGGATGGTCTGGGTCCAAAAATCCTTGACATGAAGATTTCCAAAATCTTGAAAAGCAGCCTAAGTTTGAGTACATTGAATGAGCCTGTTCAGATTGGGCATTTGTTGCCAGGAGTCCATCCAAAAATAGGCTGAGGCTCCATCTCGTATCTCCCAAAAGCTGTGTTGTTGAACCAAGTGTCTTTGCATATTGGCAGCGTTCCAAATTAGAGATCCATGGATAGGAAGATTTAACTTGAAGATGTATTATGGGTCCCAATTGGGAGCATATTTACTATTCCAGAGTTGGGCCCAAGGATTGGCGTTTCTTGTTGCCCAATTCCACCAAATTTTGGTGCTCGGGACCTCATTAACTTTGATTGGATCTCTCAAGCCAAGACCTCCCTCAGACTTGTGCTTCCAAACCATATCCCATTTGACCAAATACCATTTAGAATGATTGTTGTCCCCTCCACAGAGGAAAGTGCGTTACAATTTTCTTATGGATTTTAAGACCCATTTAGGAGTAGCAAGAATTGAAAAGAAGTAAATAGGCACTTCCTATAGGACTGATTTGATAACGATAATTCATCCTACTATATTGAGAGATCTGAATGTCCATGAGGAGAGTTTTCTTTCCAACTTGTCAATAAGCTCATGCAATGAGGAGTCTTTTATGGCCGAATAAGTTATGGGATCCCCAAGGTAGTTAGTCGAGAGGGTCGTAATAGAGAACCCCAGGATGCACACAATGTTTCTTTGGGTGACGGTGGGCATGTTGAAGAAAAAGATGTGGGATTTCTCAAGGTTGAGGATAGTTCATGAGGCCTCGGAGAAGATATTTAAAATGCGCTTCAGGGCTTGAGCTTCTTGAACCGAGGGATGACCCATCAGGAGATTGTCATCAACAAATTGCTGGTGTGTAAGAGGAGCATTATCATGAGGAATAAGGGCTTTTAGAAGACCTCTGGAGCAATCTGCTTTAAGCATTCACCCAAGTCCTTCTGCCATAAGAATAAAGAGAAAAGGGAAGAGGGGATCTCCATGCAGATTCCTCTGGAAGGAGAGAAGGTGGACGAGGGAGTACCATTGATAAATATGGAGAAAAAATGGGTGGAGAGCAGGGAAAGAACCTAGTTGGTCCAGGAAGGTGCAAAACCAAAGGCAAGGAGGACTCTCTAGATGTAGTTCCAACTCAGCTTATCAAAGGCTTTTGAAATATCTATCTTGAGGAGCATTCCAATTTTTTTGGTGGATTTGAGAGAGTGGATAACTTCACGTGCAAGGATAATTCCATCTAGGATTTTCCTCCCTTCCACATACACAGTCTGCTCATGAGAGATTAGAATGGGGAGAAGGGGTTTGAGACGATTAACAATAACCTTTGATATGATTTTTTAAATGACGTTACAAAGAGAGATAGGTCTATACTTACTTTGGGAGGCAACATTTTCCTCTTTAGGAATTAAAGTGAGGAAATTTGCATTGAGAGCGGGTAGAACATTGTTTTTTCAGGATTCTTCCACCATTTCCCATATCTCTTCCTTTAGCATACCCTAGCAGTGATGAAAAAATTTGATTGTGAAGCCATCAGGTCCTGGGGATTCTCCTTTGGCCATTCGATGGACCTCCTCTTCCACTTCCAAAATGGTGATGGGATGCATCAAATTCACATTGTGCTCAAGATATATGAGAGGAGGAATATGACTAACCACCTGATCAATGGCGAAGGATCTATCAGGTGTGTCTTCTGATAAAATATCCTTGTAGAAAGTGACTTATTCTTGCTCGATCTCTCTATGTTTTTCGACCTTGGTGCCATCCTCCTTTTTTAGAGAGTTGATTCTGTTGTGCATTTTGTTCTAAATTGTAGAACGATAGAAGAAGGCGGGCTTGCGTTCCCCTTCCTTTAGCCAGTTGATTCTGTATTTTTGCTTCCATAGAATCTCCTCTTGTTTGCAGTGTTCTTCAATTTGGTTTTGGATTTCATATTCCTTCCAATTATGTTCCTCTGTGCGACCCTCCATTATAATCTTCTGCTGAGGAGCTTCCATTTCTTGATCTAGAGTGGACTTGGCTGTGAATATATTTCCGTAAGTGTTCTTGTTCTATATTTTTAGATTATGCTTCAAATATTTGATCTTTTGCTGGAGGACGTACATTTTGGAGGACCCTACAACATGGAAAATCATCCACC
Organism: Larix kaempferi; assembly: GCA_027924585.1. Classification (NCBI taxonomy): domain Eukaryota; kingdom Viridiplantae; phylum Streptophyta; class Pinopsida; order Pinales; family Pinaceae; genus Larix; species Larix kaempferi. The sequence continues at coordinate 5,047,948 of BSBM01000805.1, read as the reverse complement.
ATTCCTTGATAGTGTTCTGAAAGTCCGGGTGTGTGAGCCAAAACTTTTAAAACTTGAAAAGTTTTGGAAGAGGGATATTTTCATTCTAACATCGTAGGTTGATCAGCCAGTGATCAGATCCTACGACCGAGTGAATTGAGGCTATTATGGTAGCACCAAATTCCATCATATCTTCCATCAAGAGGAAGCAATCTAGACGAGAAGCGATTTGATTTATTCCTCCCCACTTGTTATTTTAGGTGAAAATCCCATTTGTTGTCTCAACATCAACCATACTGCACTTTTCTATAAAATATTTGAATCTAACGTCTTCCTACGTTAGCATTATGCATCCTCCTCCCTTTTCATTGAGGGAGGTAATCATATTGAAGTCCCCTTCTAGGATCCATGGCTGCCTTAGGAAGTTGCCTCTGTACAATTCTAGATAGTCTAGAAGCTTTGATTTTTGCTCCGCCGATTGAGGCCCATAGACATTTGAAATGCTACCATGAAGGTTGGTCCCTAGGATATGAAAAGTAACAGAGATTGAACTTTTAGTAAGTAGAAAGTCATTGAGATTTACCTCTAAGGGGCTCCAAATGAGTGTGAGGCCACCAGAGGCTCTGTTAGCATCTACTGCAACTATGTTGCTACCCTTCTAGATCTAGGCCATGATGGTTTCAATATTGGTACTGCTATACTTGGTTTATTGTATAAGAATCATTGATGGATTTTCCTGAAGAATCTTTCTATGCAACATTCAGTGTCTAGTAAGACCGTTTATGCCTCTTACATTCCAAGAGATAATCTTCATCGGGAACCTGGGGTTCTTTAGGAGAAGAACTCAATGATTTGTGCATATTGCCCCAATTCTACCAGCTTGATACCTAGAGCATTGAGATGTTGGCGATCTACTTTTCTTCCCTTTTCACTTGGGATCTCTTGCATTTTTCTTCTGATCCTTTTGAGGAATTTTCTGGATGCCCAGTTTAGATTTGTATTTGGCTTTGGAAAGGGAATATTTCAGTAATTGTATTTGTTTGGATGAGATTGCATGAAAGGATTTGTGGCGGCGGGCTTCTTCCAACCCTAAAAGGTCCAAATATCCCAAGTCTAGATCATTCATATCTTCATCCATGACAACATCTGGATCCAGACTCCCTTCTGAAAGTGGAACCTCATGGGGGGTGGCCTCAACTGAGGATGAGGGTCCAAGAGGATTTGTATTTTGATCAATGTTGGGGCCTGTATGCTGCTTTTTGGGAGAAATTTGTTCATCCTCGAGCTAGATTTCGGGGTCGCCCTACTGATCCTTTAGGGAATTAAAGTTGTTGTTGGTGGGGGTCACAACGGATTTGTTGGTCATGGGATTTTGTGATTCTGGCGGCACCTAGTGGGTATTTTCTGAATCCATATTCATCAGTATCTTGCATCTTCTTGGCTTCTTGAGCCTGCATTATCTATGTGAAATCTTTGTACTCTAAAGGTGTTGCATATCATGTTCCCTTCCAAATTATGATAGAAGAGACAACTTCTCCACCTTTGCACCTGTTTGCAAAACCATTTATATATTTGTTAAAGAACTCATTTGTACCCTTAACATGACAAGCGAAATCTATTGTGAAACTATTCATTTCTCTTAAGGACATAGGGGACGAATCCTATCTAAATTCTATTTACATCTTCTCCAAAGAAAAAAGATTGCAATCAATATTATAGTGTTCCATTTTACTTAAGTAGTCATTAATCATCATCTTGTATCATAAAAGAGCGCATAAACATCTCAAAGAGGCAATAAAAAGGAATTTGAATTCTTTAAATAACCAACTCAATAAGGTTGTAACTGGATTTAATTTCCATATGAGCAAGAAGCATTGTTTCCTCCTTCTGCTATTCGATACAAGAGGAGTTTGAGAGGCTAGTTCCATGAATTTTTCTTTCACCACTAAGTTATGATATATGACAATTCAACCTAATAATTTAGTATTTAAAGCAACTCTAGCCATCCAAATTGAATAGCATCAATATCTCCATTTGTATGTAGCAACTCAAACTCCAATTTTTATTTAACTAGAGGGTGATGGCAACTTTAGGTCAAATTTTGTTGTGTATATTTTGGGTCTCATACCAATGAAAAGGATTCCCAATTCCCCATCTCCATTATCACAAATGAATATTGAGGTTCTCTATCTAAAGCTTAAAGAGATAGGATTCTAGAATCACTTTGCATACTTCTAGATAAATAAATTCCCTTGATCCTAACATTTTATGCAAATGGTTCAAATCCCTCAATCTACTTAGATATTTTACGACACAACACCTCCAAAAAGGAAAAGCCAACATAAGAATATTCTAAGTGAAGCAACTTCACTAAGTGTGAATGTCATATTCTTGTCCTATTAAGGTAGATTGTTTGATAAGATTACTCAAGCATCAATATCATTAGTTTTTTAATGCATATTTCAGCTAGTTGTTACATCAATGCTTTTAAAGATTTTATATGAATAGGCACTGCCTCTTTGCAAGACATCTTAAGTACACAAAATATTTCCTTTATAGTAAAATTAGCATTGTATTGTTTTGAAGTAAATAACTTCTTTAAATTCTTCCAAAATCGTTTGAAACATTCGCACAAGTGAATAAGGTTACAGAAACATTCAAATAAGTGAATATGATGCAACCATTTGTCTCACAGCATTAACCCAATCACTAATTTTAATTTGTTATCTTGAAATGTCCATTTAAACAATTCATATTACTTCGAAGGTTTTTTTTCTACATGTAACAACACTTGATTAAGCTAAAGCGATGCCCACTTACAAGCACATTCAATCAAAAAAATCAAAATGAATAAAGGAAAAAGAAGCAAAGACTCCACATTCCAAGATATTGTAGCAAGATAGCTCTAGTTCGGTTCATAGGTTGTGAAAATTCAACTGAAGCATTGGGCTCAAGATATGTGAGCCAACATACCTATTTTTGCCACCTAAAATAATTTCCCTAAAGATAAGTGTTGATTAAAAATGGCATATTGTAATGCATGGACCAAGCTTAGTTGAAACTTTATTCTAAAAATTTAAATTTTTTTTTCTCAAAGGGGACTTTGTAAATCATATGTAGAACAATCGAAAAGACTTAAGATAAAAAAAAATTTAAGGGTTTCTCCATAAGGGTCACTTTGTGAGAGTTAAGTTAGTATTTATTCACTGAATTATAAATTCTCTTGAAATTTGAGGCTATTTTTACCAATTAAAATAATTTCTCTAAATATAAGTGTTTAATTGAAGCATTTTTTTAAACATTTTAATTTTTTTTTCTCAAAGGGGAACTTTGTAAAGAGTCATATGTAGAACAATTGAAAAGATTTAAGATTAAAAAATAAATAAATAAAAAAATAAGGATTTCTTCGTAAGGGTCACTTTGTGAGAGTTAAGTTAGTATTTGTTCATTGAATTATAACTTGATAACTCTTGAAATTTGAAGGTTTGGTTTTGCTTTGTTTTATTAAATGCAATGTTGATTTTTTTTAAGAATTTGAAATATAAATAATTGTACAAAAGTTATGTTTTTTATCTTTTTAGTGTTTAAATATAAATAAATATACAAAAGCTATATTTTCATCGCTAATGTGGCCAAAATTAAACTTTAATCAAGTCAACTATCGATCCGAATTCTGTGGCATTGTTTTTACAATTTTGTTTTGCCTTCATATGTATGTTTATATTGAATATTAAAGAAACCCTAACCCCTAACCCCTGTCACTAGCTAGTAAAATTCCTACATCTTTTCATCCATAAAAAATTGGACATTTTATCATTACAGTAACCCTATTCTTTGTGACCAACCAATGAAATTCCTGCGTCTTTGCATCTAGAATGAATTTGAAAATTTTGTTAGTGCAATAATACTCCATAAGCAGCACTCCTCTCGACGTTTAAAAAAAATCATGGGATCCACTAAAATCTCTGTTGGTGGTCTATCTCAAAATAATACTTGCATCGTGTTGATCATGTTGGTATACATCTCTAGCAACCCTTTTGTGTGACCTAGCCAATACCTCATTTGGTGATACATCTCAAAATAATCCTCTTTATCCCCTAGTCATTTTTAGAGAAGTTGGTATTAATCCTTCTCTAATTATAAGTGGTCCCGTGGTACACACCCGCAACCAAAAAAACCTGGAGGACCCGACCAATTATCCACCCAAGGACACTAAATATATGGCATAAATGGTCACAACATTGCAATAGGTAGTTAACCATATCAACATCAATATGGCTAACTAGAAACATGTGATTAATGGCTATCGCTCAACATGTGGGTCTAGTACCTAAAACAGAAGATCCAACAAATGAAGCATTTGTTAATGAAGACTAGGGTTGTTATGTTCTCTTTCCAGAAACCTAGCCTCTATCATTTGAGGATAATAATTCACGGCATTGATTCTGGAAGATCAACATGTGTAAATTTGATATCTCAACTCTCTTGGGTTAGGTTTCCCAAATGGAATACTATTTTTCTCTCGGTGGCATTAAGGATTATCTCCAAAAGATAAAAATTGAAGTTTTATATTTAGACTCAGAACATTGGCAATGGTACCATAAATCTTATCACCATTATGCCCCTTGGAGCCAATTTGTGAAGATCCTTCATGATTGCTTTGAACGGGACACTCACTACCTGGGCAGGTTGACCAAGTTACGTTAGGGTGGCATAGTTATGGACAATATTACAAAAATTGCGCAATTGGAAATCTGCACAGATGGTCTCTTTGATTCTTTTTTTCGAGAATACTTCATCAACGACTTCAAGGAGGAAATTCAAGCACATTTCATTATGCAGCAACCCTCAACTTGGTTAGAAGCTTGTGATCAACCTTGAGAATTTGAAATGGTGATCAATGCCCAACCCAAAGACCTTCATTTCTAACTCGCACTTCCATCGCTCCCATGACACCTACTTCTAGCACTTTCAATGCACCACCATTAAGAATCTAAAAATTATCTCCTTATGCAATGAATGAACGTCAACGCCTAGGACTTCGGTATAATTGTGATGAATAAAATATTTCCAAGGGAATAAATGCAAAGAAAATCAATAATTCCAAATATAAATAGCCCCACATGAGCACACAAAAGACATAACCATGGATGGCACTCAAGAACCAAAAGGGGGTGAGACTCCTCCGCCCATGGTAGAAAACCACACCTTACAACCTCTTGGGGAGGAACCCCAAATTTCTCTCCATGCCTAATTAGGTTTCTCGACACCCTAAACAATGAAGTCAATAGGCTACATCAAGCATCAAGAATTAATTGTATTAACTGATAGTGGCAACACCGACAACTTTATTAATTGAAGAGTGGTAGAAGAAACCCATTGATATATTAAGCCTATAGAAAATTTCCACTTCTTGGTAGAAAATGGTGGTATGATTAAATGTGGAGGTCCATATGAAAATGTATAGCTACAAATGGGTGACTACCATCTCAAAAACCACATGTTTGTTATTGAAATGGGTGGTTGTGACGTAGTACTAGGGGCATAATGGCTAAGGACTTTGGGACGAGTCATCGTGTATTTCAAGGACCTATATATAATGTTCATCAAGGAAGGGCACATACATCATCTCAATTGGCTTATTTTAGGTTCTCTAGAAATTATCACCTCCCACTGTATGGAAAAGTTATTAAATAAAGGCCACACAGGTATTATCGCCCAATTCAATGCCATCCAGGTCATGGATACACCACCACAAGACATTCACCTTGACTTGCAGTTGGCTCTCTCTAAACATCAGCATATTGTTAACACACCTAAGGGTTTATCACCAGCATGAGGAGAGCACAATCATGGTATACCCTTAATTCCAAGTAGCTAACCCCCCAATGTACACCCTTATTAGAACCCTTTTTTTCTGAAAATAATGAATAGAAAATATCATTTAGGAGTTGTTGGACATTGGCATCATTCGTTCCAACACAAGCCCTTATTCATCACCGATGGTTATGGTATTAAAAAAGGAAGGAACTTGGCACATGCACCCAAATTTTTGGGCTCTCAATAAGTTAACTATCAAGGATAAATTTCATATTCTAGACATGATGATCTCGTAGATGATCTTCATGGAGCCCAATTGTTCACTAAACTAGACCTTATGTCTAGCTACCACCAAATATGGATGAAAGAAGCCAACATCCCCAAGAAAAATTTCCACAACCATGAGGGTCATTATGAGTTCTTAGTCATTCCTTTGAATTGGTTTTTTCATTGCTCCATCCACCTTTCATATCCCCATGAACAAGATCTTATGACCCTTCCTCCACCATTTTGTGTTGATTTTCTTTAACAATATCTTGGATAGAGCCTTGCAATTATTAAGGGATCACGAGTTATTTGTGAAACGTTCCAAATTTGATTTTGGGTTTACTGAGGTTGAATATTTGGGAAATATTGTGAATCGGGTTAGAGTACATGTGGACCGCAAGAAAGTGACAGCTATGCAATACTGGCCACACCCCAAGACCCCCAAAAGCTTGCGTGGATTCCTAGGAATTACCATCTACTACAAAATTTATGTTAAAATGCAACTCATTTAACATCCTTTCTCAAAAAGAATGTCAAGTTTGCTGAAGTGATGAAGCTGGGCATGCCTTCTCTACCTTAAAGGATTCCATGTGCGCTACTCCAGTATTAGCAATGTCTGATTTCACTAAGTCTTTTGTCTTAGGATGTCATGCCTCCGAACAAGACCTTGGAGTAGTGTTGATGCAAGATAGATTCCCTTTAGCCTTCACCAATAAGCAGCTACATGATCGAATTTGGGAAAATACACATATGAAAAAAAGATGATGGCCATCCTTCAAGCAATTGTGACATGGTGCCCATATTTACTAGGGAGGTGTTTCCAGATCAAGATTGACCATCATAGTTTAAAATATTTTCTGGAACAAAGGTTGTCCTCACTAGTGAAGCATAAGTGGGTTAATAAGATGTTGGGGTAATATGACTATGAAAATATCTATAATAAAGGTAGCAAAAATGTGATGGTTGATGCATTATCTAGGCAATTTGAGGAGGAGGAGGGCTCCCTATTTTCATTATCATGACCAATTCCAAGATGGATCAAGGATATACATCGAGCATGGATGACTAATGCACCCATAAGGACCCTCATCCAAAGCTTGAGGATGACCCAAACCCTCCACTTGCGTATATATGGCACTTGGATACATTGAGTTATAAGAAATGCATTTGTCTTGCAGCCAATTTGACCTTAAAGCATCGCATCTTAGAGCAGTTACATTCATCACCGACATCAGGTCACTCAAGTTTTCATAAAACCTATGAAATAATTAAGCACTCCTTCTTTCAGGAAGGCATGAAAAGAGACATCTAAAACTTTTCCGTAGCCTATGAAAGCTTGCAACCACTTTCGATTCCCACCCATATATGGATTGATATCTCTATGGATTTTATAGTGAGATTCCTAGAGCCAGTAATAAATTAGTCATTGTGGTTGTAGTAGATCGCCTTTCCAAATTAGCTCACTTTTGTGCATTATCACACCCTTTTACACTAGCAATCCTAGCCCAAGACTTCATGGATCAAATTTTAAGTTACTTGGTATACCCAATTCCAATATTTATGATCGGGATTCTACATTCATGAGCAACTTTTGGAAAGAACTATTTAAATTTCAGGGTACCCAATTGAAATTTAGAATAGCCTATCATCCCCAAATAGATGACTAAACGAAAGCAATCAATAAATTCTTGGAAACCTATTTCGGATGCTTCACATTAGAAAGGCCACACTAGTCGGCACAGTGGCTTCCTCTTGCCGAATGGTGGTATAATATTACTTATCATGGAGCTACCAAAATGACCCCATATGAAGCAATGTATGGCTAAAAACCCTTGTCCATGGTTTCCCACTTACTAAGCACCTCCAAGGTCTATGCAGTAGATAGCACACTTCGCACCGTAGAAATGATTATCTGTGCAATTAAGGACAATTTGGACATGGCTTGGTATAGAATGAAACAACAAGCGGATCAAAATCGCTCAGAGCATTCATTCGTAGAAGGGGATCAAGTGTTTCTTCACCTTCGACCTTATAAACAAACATCACTCAAAAAACATTTCCCCTAGAAACTGGCCCAGAAGTTCTATGGACCTTAAAATATTATGCAATGCATTGGACAAGTGGCCTACAAGTTGGCTCTACCATATCAATCCAACATTCACCCATTGTATCATGTACCTTGCCTCAAAATAGTGTTGGGATCCAATTGTAAAGTGCATACCAAGTTACCAAAACTTGATGAGGAAGGATCCATTTGGCTCCAGTTGGAAGCAATATTAGATACCAGGGACCGTCAATTGCGCAAACATACAATCAAAGAAGTCTTCATCCAATGGAAATATATGAAACCGGATGCCACATGGTAACTGGAAGGCATTCTACAACAATTTCCCCGCTTTCAATCTTGAGAACAAGGCTTCTCTTGAAGGGGGGGGGGCATGTTAGGTTCCTACCCTAACCCCACTTACTTTAGACTAAAAGGAGTTAGTCAAATAATGTATGCACCCATTTCCTCTGAATAAGGTCGAGTAGGTAGTAACAAATAATTAATGTAAAATGGGTCTTTTTGTTAATTAACGCCCACCAAGTAGTTAGGGCTTATGTCACCAAATGGTTAGGGTTTTGGTTATTGAAAGACTATTTATGGAGTTCAGAGGCTATGGATTGTTTTGTCAAGAATTAGACATCAACAAATCTTCTCTGATTATTAACAACAACATAGTGAAAAGAAAGTGGTCATATACATAGTAGCTTTAGAATCAACAATCCATCCATGTGCACAGGGGCAAGACCAATGGGGCAAGCAAGTGGACAGCCAAATGTATTGACAAGAAGTCCCTTCTTGCAACCTTTTTGTTTCATAAACTCTTCAATCTTTTGAAGACAAGAAATGCAAGATTTGAAGGTGTGCCATTCTTTATGACATAAATTGCATGTCAGCTTCTTTTTCTTTGAGTTTTCACCCTTAGCCTTCTCAACTCATGTTTAGATAGTGTAGAGATAGATTTTGAATCAGCTTGACTTCGAGGGAGGTAACTCTCCCATATTCCTCAAAGTGATTTGATGTTGAATAAGATTAGAGAGAACCTCCTCAAGAGAAGGGGTTTTGTAATTCTACATAAATAGAGGAATACTATAAAATACGAGGGAAAGCGATTTGAATGCTAGAAAGAGATTATTCACAATCACAACAATACTTAGTTTGAATCCACTTTTGCCTTTCCTCCTAATGTAATGATGTCAGGCTTCAAGCTCTTAAAAACAGTGAAGCACCACTCGTGAGAGACTCGCGAGTTTTCACGAGTTGACTGTCCAACCCAGTAATTGCTAGACTCGAGAAGCACTCGCCCTAACTCGTCTACTTGCCAAAACTTGTGGGCTCAATCGGACTCGGCATGAAACTCACGTAGACTTAGCCGTGAAAGAGAAAACATGACCCCACAGACCCAATCAACCCCCAGGATAGATCTACAGGTTGGCAAAAAATTTGAAAGGTCGTAGGACGAAACCCTGTGGAATCCGACGGTTGAGATTCCACCATGGAAAACTCAAAAAGGACCCTTCGACCCAAAAATAAATTCCACGACAACTAATATTTAAAGTTGGGCTTGATCAAACAGTCCAAATCTAAGCGGAAAATTGACAAAGGGGAAAAGCTTAAACTCCATGAGTCGTTGGATTTGCATCTAATGGTCCATGGGGTAACCTGGTAACTTGTTTCTTGGAAGTGACTAGAATTTATTAATTAGAAGGTTATTATAAAACATATTTATATAAGATTTCGAAGTGGTCTTCATATTAATATAAATCATATTAAAGTTAATTTGTGGTTTGTGGTTAAACCACATTTAAAGAAAAACTTAATTTTTTTTCAAATTAGAAGAAAAAATAATCCTAAGATGTTACTAACACATATATCTTTACACTAGAGAGTATTGAAAAAAATTCTAAATGTATTTTTATGTAAACCCCTGAATATATTCCAAAATCAAAATTCCTTCATTTTACATTAAAAAAAATTAATGTGTCCAAAATTTTAAGTTTTTTTCCTATTTGTCGAGTTTGTCCCGAGCTTTTCCCGAGTCTTCCCCGAGTCAACGAGTCATATGCCATCCGAGTCCGAGTAGTGTAACATTGCTTAAAACCTCACAATATACTCCTCAACACTATCAAAGTCACCCATTTTGAGATTAGAAATCTTAGTTTCAAGTAGGTAGTAATGGATAATTAATGTAAAATGGGTCTTTTTGTTAATTAATGCCCACCAAGTAGTTAGGGCTTATGTGCACCAAATGGTTAGGGTTTTGGTTATTGAAAGACTATTTATGGAGTTCAGAGGCTATGGATTGTTTTGTCAAGAATTGTTGTATTGGACATCTACTCAAGTGAAAGGTTTCCCAACCTTAAGAGGCAAGTGAACATTGTTTCCTAAATTGGTTTTCATAATACAAGAGTTAATTATGCCTCATTTTTCTTATTTATTTCTTTTGATTAAGTTAATTTGCATTATAATTTCGGGTATTTCACATATTTTAATTCCATATATCTTGTGAATTGTTCTAAGTTTCAGGGTTAAGGACAAAACATGTTTGTGTGTGTGTGTGAGGCATTACAAAATCAAAATATTGAAGTTTCCCTATTAATTACAAGGTTTATTATGATTGATCATGACTGGCCATACTTTTTCCAAGTTGTATGATACAAATATTGAAAAGTACCTCTTAGTGGTTCAAAGGGAAGGCATTTCAAACCAATGGCCATGCTGGTTTCAAAAGGGATTACCAAACAATCAATCATATTTTCATATTTAGTGTTATTGTTGAGGAGGCTAGGTAGATGCCTTTGAGGGTCTATTGTTATTTCATAAATTTGAAATGGCTTTTGACACATTATGATAGCTTTGTGCTCTAGGTGCACATGATCCACTAGTTTTGATTGCAATGAGACTTAATGAGAATAGTGGGTCATCTCCTCACAATATATGGATTATCAAGGAAGATTAAGAATAACGTCCATCATAAACAAGGGTCTCTTATCCCACGATCTTTGGGATATACATTCATGAGCTTAAATAATTTACTATAGATTCCACATATGTAGATGATGAGTGTCTTCCTTTTGTCCAGTCTAAATTCTTCTATTTGTAGAGGATGTGAAACCATTGGAATCAAGACCAAAGGTGTTAAGAGGCTATGTGGTCGTTAAGATGGATATATGCTCTTTGGAAATTAGTAGTTAATCTTGATAAAATCAAGATCATGGTTTTTAATAGCACCAAAGAATTCCTCTTAAGGAATAGCAGAATGAGAATATTATTGATCACAAATAGGGGTGACTTATCCTACCATATTTGGATATACATTCATGAGCTTAAACAATTAATTAGAGATTCCATGAACATGGATGACAAGTGTCTTCATTGTGTTTAATCTCACTCCTATTAGCAAAAGATGTGATACAACTAGCCTCATGACCAAAGGATCTCCATACGCAAAGTGTCCCCTAAGTTGGGTATGTGTTCTCTGGCAATTATTAGTTAATCTTGGTAAAATCAAGATCATGGTTTTTAGCATGATTGCAGAATCCCTCTAGAGGATTCACTTTCTCTTTCTTAGGACAAGGGCTTAAGAGCCCCATTATATACTCATATGCTAGGGGTATTGGTCTTACGTTTACTTTGAAACCAACATCTCAACTGCATGCATGTAAGGGCTACACTTCTTTGGCCATGTTGGAGCAATGATCTTTCCAACTATACTTCCAATGTACACCATCCACACTAAAGGTTTGTGATGTGCTTGTTAAACCTACAATTATGTATGATTCAAAGATATGATCCTCCAATTTTGGCCACACAAAGTGGGCTCAAGTGGAGAACACTTGAACCATTATGCTTTAGTGAAAAGCAAATCTTGGGATTTGCCCCCTTCCTCTTCAATTATTCTTCAGGTCCGTTGCCTATCTTCATAGAGAGTGACTTAGTTGGCACTATGTCAAGGCAAGAGATAATGTCTTATGACTGACAAGTCAATACCCCTATTAGTTTTTGAAGGCTCACTTGTTTTTGCACTCCTTGGGCTTCTTTATTCATCACCTACCGCCATACAAGATCTCCCATGATACCCCTTATCTCCACCTACAAAGGAGATTCATTATATGATCAAAAAGGACAATTGGAAGAGTTTCAACAAAGTGTTTTGCACCAAGCCATGTGAGTCCCTCAACACTAAGATGACTTTCTCTCTTGAGCACTAACCCCAAATTTATTGCTTCTTCATAATCCAATCAAACTATCTTCAACATCATTTCATGTTCCTATAAGTCAATGACATGTGGGTTCACACCAACAAAGAGTCAAAGTTGATCACAATCGATAAGGGGTGAACAATTCTCTAAACTTTGTTGAATGAGGTATAAGCGAACAAGCATTTTATATTCATATTCCCAATCTATTATGAGATCAAAGGGGGATATAATTTCCACTAGAGAAATTCAAGTGTATTAATCCCAAACTTCAAATATTGCAACCAATCATGCATTTCCTTGTGCATTAGAGAGGTAGAGACCTTCAAAGTTCCCCGCTTCAAAGCTTTTCAATGATTGCATGTATAATTTCCTTTTTCCATGAAAGCAATAGTGGGACCAAGACCAAATGCCTTATAGCTACAGCTCTATCTATTAACAACAAAGTTGTTTAACATTGCTCCTCTACCCTTGTCACACAAATATTAGAGAATGTTGCAACAAGATCCCAATGGAGGGTCAAAGGCACTCGGCATTGGCACCACCATCAGGTATTATCCCAAGGATCTATAACTAGCTATTCAATAATACCAAAGGCTCCTTGTCCTTTGATGCAAGGTCTCTACATTGGCATCTTTCTTGAACACAAGGGAGTGAGTTTTGATACTACGATGGGTCAACTCCCTAAGGCTCGATTCCTTGGGCCAATTACATGAAAAAATTATTCTATAGGCTCTTGGTGACAACATTTTTACAAGAGTAGATGATAAGAGCAATTACCTCCCTTTACTTTCTTTGGGGGAAGGGGTGTTGCCTACTATGGCTCACCCTTTTGCTAGATATGTTTCATTTTTCCTATTTGATAAATAATTCAATGAACTTCTATTTTAGCCTCAAAGATGTATAACTAGCTTCTTCAATTCTATAACTTCACTTTTATTGTTCTATTTGACCAGCATAGATCCATCATAAACCTGGATCTATTAAGCACCAGAGGGATCCAATTCCTTGAGGTGTAAATTTTTTTTATTTTAAATTTTTCACACAATAAGAAAATGTTTACACCTCAAGAAATTGGATTCTTCTTGGTGCTTAATAGATCCATGTTTAATATGGATCTATGTTGTTTTAAAAAAAAAAATGAGAGCTGACATGAATTTTTTAATTACTTTTTTATTTTTGCTAAGTTATGAGCCGACATGGGAACATTACGTTACATAACATGACAAACGTGACAACATCTCCCCCATATTGGGTTGTAACTTTGTAAGCAACTCACTACCCTCAATGCAATGAGGCATTATGCACTCATTTTCTTATAGTTGTATGACTTGGCTAGGTCACTCAAAACTTGACTGTCTCAACCCAACCTCAAAACCAAGTCAATGACACTAAAACTAGCCCAGCTGCCCAACTCTCATGGACTTAAAAAGAAGTTGCAAACCCAAGTTTGACCTAGTCTGACCTAATCGATAAGAATTACCACATTGAACAAGTTTGATCAAGCATAGCACGATCTAGTCAACCCTTGAGCCATTATAGAAAACCAAAGTGGTTGTTTCAGCTCATTTTTTTAGTTGTTTTTTAGTGGAAGTTCGAGTAGATTTTTTGTGAGTATTTTTCCACAAGGACTCCCCCAACAAGCAACCAAGACACTACAACATACCTATGTCTAGAGCACATCTACTGTAAATTTCCAGTAGCAGCAAATGCTACCAAGGCATATTTTATTTTATTTTTAAGCTAATTTTAGCCTCAAGAGAAGCCAAGGCACACATTTGCACCAATTTTCAATGTAATTTTCCAATACGAAGGCAAAAATATACAAAAGATTAGTGCTCAAACCTCATTTCATTCAATGCTAGGGAAACTGCCCTATTAAACCACACTTTCGAAGTTTAAGCAAATATGTCCTATGATTTGTCAACTTTTTACATTTTAATACATACTGTAGTGAATGTAGTTTTTCTATGTATCATGTGTTTAGTTATACAATTTTGGACATTCAAAAATGTTATTTATGCATTAACATAGATTCATTTATTAATCAAATACTTAATATATCCCATGTTAAGATGTATCTATTTAAATATTTTAAAATAAACACCAAGTCAGCTTTTATTTACCTGTTTCTTTATAGTAATCAGGAGGTTCACTCTTTTTCACATTTCCTTGATATCATGAAAAAGAGTGTTTGAAGATTTCCCAATAAAATATTGTCAAAAACGTTTATCTCCATTCTTTAAAAAAAAAATAACTTATATTTTATATTTGTAAATATATATGCATATATATTATGCAGTTTATTATATTTTATATTTTTCAAGAATTTTTCACATTGACAAAAAACTCAAATCAACGTGAAAACAAATTGACATACACAAACCCTTCGTACCAAAACAGTATGGTGATTTTGTCTTTATAAATAATAGTGAATGTTGTACTTTAGTCCCCCTGACCTGTGGCTTTCCCATTTATACCTTTAGTGCCCCCTTGACCTATGGTGACTTATGGTGACTTTGTCATGTACAACACCTTCTTACCAAAACAATATGACTTTGCCCTTTATAGTTATTAGTGAATGGTGTACTTTAGTGCCCCCTTGACATATTGTGACTTTGACATTTACACTGATTAGTAAACAGTGACTTTGCCCTTTATAGTTATTAGTGAATGGTGTACTAGAGTGCCCCTTGACCTATGTTGACTCTGCCATTTATACTAATTAGTGAATGTTATACTTCAATTGACCCTCGTTATTTTATTACATATTCTACCAATAAAATAAAAGCTCTTTCAAGAATTAACCCATAGGGATAGAGCAATTGGTAATGACTAATTGAGATCAAAAATTGTAAATGGAAGGTCACAAATTCAAATCCCCATGGATACTTACCCAAAAAAATGCTATTTCAAAAATTACTAATTAAAGTACTAAATCAACTCTTACTTTTATATTTTCTTATTCTTATAGTAATTAGGAAGTAATATTTATTTCTTTAATATCATGAAAAAAAATGTTAAAAACTTTTCCATCAACAATAGTTCTTATACTTTATATTCCTCAAGATATTTTCACATCAATTTGTTTTCACATCTACATGTCTATCAATTTGTTTTCACATCTACATGTCTTTCATGTCTTTCATGTCTTTCATAGACATGTCTTTGTGAGTTTTTTAGTTTTTTTCACGTCGAGTTTTTTAGTTTTTTTCACATCGACGTGAAAGCAACTTCAAGTGTACAACCCCTTCCTACCAAAACACAGTTATATAATTCAGTTTTTATATTTTATATTTCCCAATATTTTTTCACATCAATTTGTTTTCACATCTACATGTCTTTCATAGGCATGTCTTTGTGAGTGGTTTTCACGTCAACGTGAAAACTTGAAGTGTACAACCCCTTCCTACTTAAAAAAATGGTTATATAATTTTGTTTTTATACTTTATATTTCCAAAAAAAAAAAATCACATCAATTTGTTTTCACATCTACATGCCTTTCATGTTTTCACATCTACATGCCTTTCATAGACATGTATTTTCCATTGAGTGAACAGTGTACTTTAGTGCCTCAGCTATTTCTGGACATTAATAGAATTCCAATTTCAGTCATCGAGGTAAAATTTGTTCATTCATTCATCACTTTATAGCGTATTGCACCGTAAAATCAAATCTCTTTCAAGAATGACTACTTAAATTCATCAAAAAACAATGTTACATATCAATTATAATCAAAAAAACTTAGAAACCATGTCCATTGCAGGTCTTCAACACTTTACAAAACCATCGCACGCATAGAATGAAGCAGCCTGACGAACATCAATTTCCTAATTCTTCCATATCTATGTTTCCAGTAACACCTTACACAAGTCCATCT
Source organism: Larix kaempferi (assembly GCA_027924585.1). Lineage (NCBI taxonomy): Eukaryota > Viridiplantae > Streptophyta > Pinopsida > Pinales > Pinaceae > Larix > Larix kaempferi. The sequence continues at coordinate 5,031,759 of BSBM01000805.1, read as the reverse complement.
CCAGCAAGTCGTGCACTTGTTTAATATTTCCCTCCAAAAAGCAATATCAGCAGCCGATAATTCTTAAATCTCCCAATCTGGAACAAAGCACAACAATGCAGCCAATCAAAAACTACCACCAGGAAGAATACCAACATCTTAAAAATTTCTCTGCAGATGCCCTCCCGCAGTCCCTGGTAATACCATGTTTTCTCATTAACACCATAAGAAATTCATCTGTTTCAAAAAAATACAATCTCCATTACTGCCAAAATTGTTCTCTAGTATCTGGACCATGCCGCCTAGTCATAAGGTGCATCGGGAGAACAGCATTACCAATAGATGCTACGCAATCAGATTTATACTTAATCCCGCTCATTGTACTTACGTCAATTGAATTTCTCATGGCTTGCCAAGTCTCTTACCTGTCATGATATTGTAACATCAATATTGATGTGATATTGTAAATCTCTTCTTGAGATTTAGGTTACATGACTACAGCCAGAGCACACTGCTTTCCTGCACATAGGTAAAGGCTCAACTAGAAAGCTGTGCTCCATATGGTGTATGCTTTTTCAAGTGATTAAAAAACAAATGTCTGCACAAGCCTTTTCCTACTTTTGGACCATTAGTATCCAAAATATCCAAAAAAATGGCACCCCGAACTCGGCTATGCCATAGCATCTAGTACTGCCAATGTCATTCAGAGATATTGAATTCTCTAGAGAACCTTGTTTGGAGGACCACAAATACTGCTGAACCTTGAACGCGGCTTCTCTAATTGAGAATTGCCTTGGAAAGACATGATCTGTAGGTCTTTTCTGTACTCATAGAACTGCAAGAGAATAGTTACAGTTAGATGAGACGTCAAAGATAATTTGCAAAGAAGCTAGATGGAATTGGAAGTGATAGTTTGGCACAAGACCTGGTCTTCTGACATTTCTGTGAAGCCAAATTTGCTTATCCAGATGGACTCTGCTTCCTCCGCAGCAGGCAACACCAGGTTTTCAACATTCAAGAACCCAAGCAGCTTCTCAATACATGAAAACAATGATTGAAAATAACCCTGTAGAAAATGAAAATCCCTTTGTCATTCATACTGCTTTCTTTTGGTATACTACATATTCAAATTATTTCTAGCCAATGAGAGATTGCTAAGAAAATAATTACTAGAACAAAAATGTATCAATTAAGTCGCAAAAATTCAGAAGAATCATAGACAAACAAGCATCTCATTGTTTCTCGGTTCATTGGAAAATAATCCAGCAAGTACAGAAAGATAATGGGGAAAGTGAACTAAGCCAATAGTAGAATAAGTTTGATGTCAAAACAAGTAGAGTACTTGGAAAGGTTTTTCATCTCTAAACCAAACTGAGTGTACAGTTAAAACTGAGAAATACATGACCAAAATAAACCCTCGTGATCAAACAGTAAACAAGTAGAGTACTTGGAAAGATTTTTCGTCTCTAAACCAAACTGAGTGTACAGTTAAAACTGAGAAAAACATGACCAAAATAAACCCTTATGATCAAACAGTCACCTGTCCTTGATTTCTCTTGCTGGTAGCAACAAGAGGTAGCTCTGCAACTTGCCGTCCAAAAATTCGAAACACTGCAGCCGAGACCACTACTGAACTGCGGATGCATAAGAAAATTCACAAAATTGTGAAATAAATATTAGGTTTAGGGCACAGGCTATAAGAAATAAAATATCACAACTTAAGCATCACTTATAAGCAAAACTGATTCATCTTTTAGAAATGAAAGATTCAGATACTAAGAACACTGCATCTCAGGAGTCAGAACACCGAAAAAAAGTCCAAAACACATACTCTGCTGTCAAAACTGCACAATACATCCCTCGAAATTCCTGAGCCTTCATGCTCTTGCTGCAGAAGAAATGCCAGAACACAGTTTCAGCAAGAAAGGCGTTCCCATATCAGACAGACATACTGAAATTCAAACATAAGAAGTATATGGAAAGAGGCTCAATCACCTGTAGACCATTGAAGGGATTAAGTCTCGACCTGTCACAGTGTCAGTTATAGGATCAAAGCATTCCTGCCCCAATAGCATAACAAATTAGGCATGTCAACCATATTTTAAAATCTTCATCATATATAAATAGGGAGACATACTTACAGCAAAGATAGCAGCAGCCTCTGAAAGAAGCACCCTACTGTCAGGGTCCCTTGTTTTGCCATGAAGAAGCTGCCAGCATATATTGGCACTAGAAACTTCTTCCAGACCTTTAAAACTTCGCTTCTTCATCAACTCTTCAGTTATAAAAGAAGGTAGGCTTTCCGGTCCATGTGCCACCAATTCTTGCAGTGCAAAATGAATTTTTTTACAATCATTGGAGCAGAACCACTCACCCTCTGGCAATTCCTGTTGCACATAAAAATCCCTATCAGGATAACACAACAAAGTAGCAAAACCCCTATTTTATTAGATACTTAATCTGCCAAGACTTATGAATTGAAAAGCCAAGCCTCTGCATCAAGAAAATAAAACAGAAAGTATCTTAACAAGAAAATATACTTAAAGTGGCTAAAGTATAGCATTTCTCATATTAGGTTTACACGTAAGTGTTTGACCTACTTTTAAATCAGCCATGCCCCGATCTCTTAGACAGCCAACATGGAACTCCTTTTCACACTGATCATGCAACATAAGATAATTAAGCATTCATTGTTCAAAACAACTAAAACAAACAATATGCAACAGCATGAAACAGGGAAGTATCTGTACTTGGTCACAGAGCATAACAGTACGGTCCCCAAATGCCCATTTATCAAAATCATGAAGCCTGAATCCATATCACAAACATGCATGAATAGTGTTAGCTCATATTTGGGTGTTCCAAAGGCACTGCCATAAAATATAACTATGAGACTGAGCAATCCTCATCTGTTTTGAATATATGCTTATCCTATAATGTAATCTGAAACCAAGTTGCTCACAAAACATCCAAACCTATAATACAAGAAGCTATGCTGTCAAGTTCTTAAAACACAGTAACCGAATGTGAAGTAAAATATGGCAAGCCTTGTAGAGGCAAAATGTAATTGAAATGTGATTGAACCAGCCTCGTACAGGCCGAATGTGATAGAAACTCCTAGCTCTTCTTTCCTAAACATTCTCTAATTAGAACTTGTGTAATCAACACTGTTTTATAGGATCAAAAATCACCAACATGATTTAACCCATCAATTTCCTTTGCAAATAACTGCCACTCTTTGAACTTAAGTTATACAATTCACTGGGCATGACAAGGATTAATGAGCTACTTGAGGTATACACTATATGGATAGTAACAACATCACAATGTTTCAAATGCATGTCATGTATATAACCAGCATAGATCCATCTTAAACCCAGATCTATCAAGCACCGAGAGGGACCCCTCAAAATATTTGATCCCTCTTTTTGCTTGATATATCTAGGTTTAAAATGAAATCAATATAATTTAATTTTTTTAAAGACGACATCATTTTCATTTTTGCACCGAGTAGCGAGGTGCTTATAACCCAGTATGGGGGAGATGTTGTCATGTTTGTCATGTCACGTTCCCATGTCGGCTCATAACTTATCAAAAATAAAAAGTAATTAAAAAAATCATGTCAGCTCATAAATAAAATAATTAAAACCAGCATAGATCCATCTTAATTAAACCCAGATCTCTTAAGCACCAAGAGGATCCAATTTCTTGATGTGTAATAAAAAATTTAACATAAAAAAAATTTACACCTCAAGAAATTTGATCCCTCTCAATGCTTAATAGATCCGGGTTTAAGATGGATCTATGCTGGTTATTTCTTTTTTATGGGAATGACACGTGACAAAGTTACACAGTGTTACACATTACAACATCTCCCCCATACTGGGCTATAGAGCACCTCGCTACTCTTGGTGCAAAAAACGGAAAGGACTATTAGAATTTGAAATGAATAGAGGATTAGTTTTGGAACATAGTATGCAGCATTCTAGTTTTTATTAAAAACTGTTTTTTAAGGGAAAAAAACATCATTTATATGTATATAAAATGCACCTGCATAGTACACATCCACCAACTGTTTTCTCTGGGGCATTGACAACACGTGTACAGCGATTGGAAGGCTTTTCCTGAGACCCAAGAGATGCTGCCTTTCCATAAAGTTTTGCCTCTTTTCTAGCAGAAAACTTTCTTCTTGTTCCAGAATGATGCTTACAATTAGAACAATACCAATTACCCTTTGGAATACGTGACTCTCCAACACAATCTGTCAATTATACATCAGAAAAAGCATCAGATTTTTTCAGAATAAAACAAATCATAAAAAATCCATCGTGAGTAAATAATACAAAACCACGGAACTGGATAGAAAATTAGATTCCTAACATCGAGATCAGATAACATAACACAAACAAATGTCTTCATCAACACAGTTCAGAAGTCCATCTCAAGATATGAGCTTTGTTGAGCTTAAACTATCAAAGAAGTACCTCACCTATATATGCTTTATGACTGTTACCAATAAAACCATAGACTCGCATAAACTTAATTAAAAGGAGCAATACTTGACATTGGACAACTATCGCATTCCCTAACTTGTAATGCATCCCATTTTAAAAATCGGTCAACTCAGACTCAGGCTCACAACTGAGATGACCAAGTTGACCCTGAACCGAGCCGAGTCGGCCTACATATCGGATTAAGTGACCAGTTCGGTACCGAACCAGCCAAGTCAATGTCCATCTCCGCTGGCTCAGTACCAAACTGGTCGACTCAGCCGAGTCCCGACCTGAACCGGCCGAGTTGCCTGTATCGATGTGTGTAGGTCCACAAACTCAAAAAAAATCTTAGTTTTGGTTTTTTTTTTAATATTTCTTAATCTAACCCTAACCCTAAATGGTAAATTTAATCTAATCTGCTGTATTCAGTAGTTTTCGTACTACTAAATGGTTATATTAAATCCTTAAAGCAAAAGTGGCATTATCCTTAACTTTCATTTTGTATCATTTTACTTAAATATTTAACATTACCATTAATTGTTTCAGAATGTTTGAGTGGTTCCAACCTCATCAGACTACATATGCGAAAAGTAGAATTTTAGATCTCATTCAAAATTCAATAGACTTATTTCAGGATTGCAAAGTTTCCACCAATTTTATCATGTATGAGGGTATGGGATTGGCATTTAATCAAACACATCGACCCTCGACTGATTCCGAGTTCGAGTCCAAGTTTTAAAACATTGATGCAGCATTTTCAGCCCATATCACTGTGTAAGACGATACAGTCATGACTATGCATAGTCATGTCTTATAGTCTGCTTATTTTCTTTTCATCTGTATACTTCATTTCATGGCCATTGTGAACTTTAATCATGTTACAACCTAGTCAGATATTTAAAATGTGCACATATTTTGCTCAAAATCAACTTCCAATGAATTCATAAATCAGCAACTCAAGCCAGACAGCATGACCACTCAAATCAAGAGATCTGCTGTCAAAAGTGATATGCACAACAACTTACTCTGAAATGGGCATGCTATGACTGCATACATCCTTGGCAAATTAATAACAGCGAGGACATGGCCCAAATGGCAATTTATCTACAATATCAAAGTACAATACAAAGCAATTGGAATAAACTAGAGCATCCATGCAAGTAGGTGGCAATTTCAAAGCATGGTAAAAGTTAAGGATAGCCAACAGACAATCACAGTAAAGACAACAGCAAAGAGAAGGTACCAACAGATAATCACAGTAAAGACAACAGCAAAGAGAAGGTAGATAGCGTTAGCCTTTAAATTACCTAGTGCTAAATTATATATATGGAAGACATCATGTTTTGCATGCTCTGCATATTGTAAAAAAAATAAAGAATATAAATGTAAAGCATGATAGGTAGTCATGGAATGCTAACAATAAATGCTCGTGGAAACATGCTGATAAGATAAGACCAGCATATCTCCATCCTAATTCCAGAGCTATTAAGCACCAAGAGGGATCAAAATAAAATTGAGATGCAAATCTGTCAGTGCTTAAAAGATAATACTGTTAATGTTCAACAAATGACCACAAAAGTAGGTCGGACTTATCTGAAAGAGTACATCAGTGTAATACAGAGTGAGAGTGCATAAACAGCTCCAAAAGCCATCTTGCTCTACATGCTTGCATGTATAGTTATTGTGAAACAGTACAGAAATAAGAGAAAACACCATGTCATAGCATAGAAAAAGGGATTTGCAAAAACACAAAGCATGAACAAACTAATACATCTGTTTGTTTACAGAAGTAAAAGATTAATTTGAAGAATAAGTTGGGGTCTAAAAAGTAAAAGCAAATAAAACGTTATAAATCTTAGTACAAGAAAGACCATGCCTCGAAGTTGACTTCCCTTCTTTTCTTATGGGATCACTGCTGGAAGTTTAACTTTTTTTTAGTTTCCAATGGGATCACCACAGAAACCAATATGTGTTTCACTATAAATTATCTATAGAATTCCTTATTTTCAAGTCCCCCACTGACCTATTTTGTTCATTGGAGGATATCAATATAACAGAATTCTTTATCTTTTATCTGGTGGATCTAGCAGTGGTTTATCACACAGCTTCTATGTCTGCACTACATATACATCTTACTTTTTTAAAAGGGTTAATAACCACAGCAAGGTGCAAGAGTTTCGATTGAATTGAGAATTCCATTTCCTCCAATCCACTAGTTTTAAGCAGAAAGTGTCATCTTTTTCATCAGAAACTGCATGATATTTTTCTCAACCCTATAAAGCTTACTTTCATGGTCTAAGGATTAAGGAAAATGCTCTGACACGGGACCCCATTGGATCAATATCAAATATATGTCTCTAGATATTAGAATTTGTTAATACCATAAACCCTAATGTCAGCTTGTGCTTAAGGAACTTTTCATGAAATATTAGCAGTTTGCTTGTTTGAAGTCATTTTTATGGTCTTCCATATAATTTATGAATGCTTCTAGACAGATGGTTCCAGTTAAATAAGTTATATGGCACTATGTCTTTGTTCACAACACTAATTCAAGCAGTGGTTGAGAAGTTATAATTTCCAGATGCATATAACCTTGTCAATTTTATTGGAGGACTAAAATGAAAACATTCTATCATGAGACTATTGTTAAATGCAGATTTAATTAGCCTTGACAAACTTACACTTGTGCTAATTCCTAGCAATTCATTGGAGGATATAAATCGATGGACATATGGTAGGTTTGGAACCTGATTTAGGCATAATCAAAGGGGATTATTTCATGATTACATTGTTTTGATTAAATCAGGCATGAATAGGTTGCCAAACATTATCTTTTATTGATCAGGATAATACTTTTGTTTTTCCCAGATTAACTTTTCAATTAAAACCAACCAATCCACTTAAAATCTAATTCCCGATGCATTAGTCTCTACTGTTCACAATATGATATTCTTTATCTGCCTTTTCTAGTCTCTGTAAAATAGCAAATTGGACGTTTAGCATTAATGTTTCATTACATTTCAGACTTTGGAACAATTTTGAAAGTTTTACACCATTAATTTTTTAAACAACCATATAGCCACACAAACCTTACTACAAGCTCAGCCAATATATTAGACCTAAATTCAATTCCCTAATATGGTTGACCCCATGTAAACTTTTAAGTCACTCAAAGTAAGCATTTAGCCAACTTAGTTCTTTGCAATTAATCTTCACATCACTTGAGCTATTCCTTATCTGTTATTTTCCCTGTTTCATACTGCAACTTGTAAGCATTTAGCCAACTTAGTTCTTTGCAATTAATCTTCCCATCACTTGAGCTATTCCTTATCTGTTATTTTCCCTGTTTCATACTGCAACTGAGTGCAGAGTACAACCATCCCCTGAAGCAAACAAGTAGAACAACTTTCTTATCCTCAACAGTCACACCAAAACATCAAATAGCAATTTTTTTATGTTTATCAAGCCTCCATTGCTAGTAACAAACCTTTTAAAGCTTTCTTGTAGAAAGCAAAAGACAAAAAGTAAATAAAATTTCTAGTAAAAATCAATGACACCTTCGGCACTCATGCCATAGGCGAGGCAGGTGAGGTGATGGAGGGCAGTCTGCAGGGATTGGATGGACAATATGGTGAAATTTATCACCAAGTACTGATTTCACAATCTTAAACATCTCCACCCTATAAAATGAGACCATTTTGAGAATAATAAGGTCTGCACTTCTAATGATGGCACCATAAAGAGCCTACTTCAGAGAAGAGGGCTTAGTTTGGACCAAGAACTCCCAAGGTGACCTTGAGAGATAGAGAAGTCCATTGCAATGAATTGAAGAAACCAGCAATCATGGAGAGGCCACTTGAAGTATCTTTTGAAAGAGAGATGATGCAATGTATTTCAGAAAGTCTCATGACTTCATAAGGGTGGTCTTAAATTTCGTTGTGATGGTATTTAGGTTTAAAGCAGCATTCAATTTCAGATATTTCTGGTCTGGGTTCCTGGATTTCCCAGCAGGTCTTATGCATCAAGAAGTGTTAAGCCTTCTTGGAGTCCATGGTTTTGGAGTTCTCAGAGACCAGGCAAATAATCTACCTTATTGACCTGATTTCTTAGCTTTTGTTCTCTCTTTGTGTTGTTGACTTAAGGGCTTTGAGGAGAAGGGGCGAATATCTGTACTTCCCTATCAATAGCAAATGCCTCATGTCTTATTCTGGGGAATGCCTGCTTAGCAACCATTTTAAGCCTAACTCACCTGCTGAGTAGCAATTATCTCAGGAGTTCACTAATCTGATTGCTAAATTGACGTCTATCTGAGAATCATTCTGAGAGAATTCATTGCCAATGATTACTGGCAGAAGGGGTCATAATTGGGAGGAAGGTGAACCTCCAAATCTCTGCAAATTGCCAAGGGTAAAATAAAATGGGAAGGCAGGGAAGATACAAGGAAACAAGAGGCAGAGGGGTACAGTATAAGAACCAAGCAGTGGCAGTGGCATATGGCGAAGAAATGAAGTGCTGCTAAAAGGATTTGAACTGAAGTGAGCCTGCATTAGAAAGTGCACATTTTCCCTAAAGCCAAACCTTGGCTACACTACTGAAGACACCATCATTACTCATTGCTGGGGATTCTACCTATTAGACATAATGCTTGGAAACTGGGAGAGGTTGCATTTGCAAGCATACCACTTATGAGGATCCAGAAAAGATGAGGGAACTGCTTCATAGGAAAGCTGCAAAGACAACCAAACTGAAGGAGCAAGTTTGCCTGCCAATGGAGGCTGTCACAGGTCAGAATAGCCACTCTACACCCCCCCCCCCAATGCTGCATGAGCTAGTGGAGATAAAGGAAAGGCAACTTTGTCTATATCAGATGAGAAGAAATTCTGTGGCAAGGAAAAGCAATGGTCTTTCGGTTTGCTGTGATGGTATCAGTGGTCTGCTGGAGAATACATGCAATATATAAGGTGGACAGTGATATAACGTTATTGCATAAACATAAAGTAATCGCTAATTCAAAGGCATTTTTGTGAAAAATGCTTCTATTAGGATAAAGAATACCGGTTTCGCCTGCTTCAGTGCACATCAACAGGAGCTGGAGCAGATAGAGACACTGAATATGAAGACCATCTGATCACTGCCTGAATGTTGATCTTAAGATATTATCGGCTAATGTTAATAATATTGGATATACTAGTTATAGGAACAATATCAAATCAGTTGATATTACAGAATGCTATAAAATGGGCCAAAACAATTGCTCATTAGACTGGCCATGTTCAATCTATTTCATGTGTAAGTCTAGGACTATCCATTTTGTACAATTTTGTATCAATATTAATACTAAATAGACATTTTAATTACCAAAAAATCAATAAAAAATTTTAACATCTTAACACAACTGTAGATAACCAGCCTAGATCCAAATCCTAGGCTCTATAAAGCGCCGAGAGGGATCAAATCTCCCGAGGTGTAAACTTCTCCTTGAATAGCTCCTTGAGTGCAATACCCGAGCCACCTAATCCTAAGCTCTAAAGTCTCTAGTTTAAGTCTCACATGTACTTTTTACTTTGTATTATTCGTTTTTGTTTATGGCCGACATAATATTTATTACTTTTTACTTTGTATTATTTTGTTACTGGACAAACACTCTAAAGTCTCATATTTAGTTTTTACTTTGTATTAAAAGTTAAAAGTAAAGTCTCTAATTTAAGTCTTATATTTACTTTTTACTTTGTATTATTCTTTTTTGTTTATATGGCCGACATAATATTTACCACCTAATCCTAAGCTCTAAAGTCTCTAGTTTAAGTCTCATATTTATTTTTTACTTTGTATTATTCCTTTTTGTTTATGGCTGACATAATATTTATTACTTTTTACTTTGTACTATTCTTTTTTTATTTACTTTGTATTATTTTGTTACTCGACAAACACTTGACAAACTCGACAAACACTCGACTCACAAGATCTCCCCCATGCTGGGCTGTAGAGTGCCTCTCGGCGCAATAAAAAATTCCACTCTTCTTCTAATACATCTTGCAAAACCCCAAATCACCCCAACGGAAGAGCATTCCACACGATGTTAAATGAATGAATCTATGACTCCAACAAGGAGCCCATCTCTTGGTCATTGAACCTATGACTCCAACAAGGAGCCCATCTCTTGGTCTCTTCACTCATCCTCGGCCGCCAGCTCTAGCAGGCCTTGACATCCATTCTCTTCTCTGTGTGGCACTGACTCCTTCAACCTTTTGCATAATGACTGCACTAGATGTACCTTTTAGTCCCATTTACCTACTTTTGTGGTTAATTGTTGAACATTGATAAAATTATCTTATCTTATTTTATTATCTACGGAATGGGGCCGGTAAAAGAACTGAATTCAAGAAAACTGAAAATGACAAGTAAAAACCAATGTCGTGTCACATTTACCTGTGTGGAAGGCCCTTGGGCAGCCATCACAAAGAAGCAGATCACCTCCATCTCCACATTCTGTACAAATATCTTCATTCTCATCACATGATTTTGACTTCAAGCTTCTTTGGCATGTCAGAGAAAGTGCCAATTCATGCAGGGACTGCCCATCCGAAAGATAGATACTATTGTAACTGTTAAGCAGACAATGAACTAGCAGGTTAATTATCACTGGTGATGCCATTTTAGTGAACAACATTTGAAAAGTGAAATCATAGGCATCTTTCTATGATACTTACGGATTCCGCCTTGAGGCTCGTCCAGCATGTGCTTCAAACTGAGAACAGCTAATCTGTTTGGAAACAGAAAAAACTAACTCAGAAGCATGAACATCAAATGCACGTCATAGATAAGCTAAACAACCAAACAATCATACACACCTCAGTATTGCAGCAACTGCAGCATATACCAGATCCTAGTTTATATCCATCTAGCAATCGCTGTTTAAAAGGTCATCATATTTTCAGAACCATGCCATGGAGAAACCAACGAGATTTTAAGTAAACAAATGCGAGAACCACAAAGAATATAGATGCAATCAATTCAGAAAATTACTACCTGTCCTTTTACATAGTAGGCAAGCTTGGTTCCATCGGGCAAGCCATGTGGCTTAAAAATTACTTTATGTAAAGTCATATCTCTGTGAGACAAATCAAAAGCAAGTGTCAACAGCTTAATAGCTTTGCAGATTTGAGCCATTGTAGCAAGCAAACAAAACATTATTATGCAACCAGCATCTTTGTCAAATAATGTCACTGCTTCCAGCCAAACATGCAACCCTGGCATCTTACTGTGCAATTACAAGCAAAGGGCATACATTTCTATCTCCTAAGTCCTTAGCAGCGTAGATTGCTATAGAGAAAATAAACAGAAATACAGGAAGCTAAAGCCTCTATGAAAAATATAATAGTCACCTCTGTTGCATCCTAGATTGCACACTGGGCTTTCCTTGTGTTTTTCTCTCCAAAACATTAGGAGAACGCCTGCATTTCAAAATTCATATCAACGTTAACTGGCATACTAAGTCGCCCGCAGGGGTGTAGTTCAACCGGCTTGATATGAAGGAAATGTTGTAAATGGAGGTCACGAGTTCAAATCACCCCGGCTTACCCGTGCCCCATGCTTGCGAGCTGTGTGGGTGCACCTAGGGGTATAGTGGTAGCGGACGGGATTGGATCCCTGGACCTCGTGTCACGCAAGTACCAGCCCTTTCCCAATTGCCGATTCCCCTAGTTACAAAAAAAAAAAAATAAAGATGGCTTACTCACAGGACACGGCCATATAGGCCTCAGTGTCCATATCCTACGAGTTGGGAACATGCCACGCCCAGACACATGTCCAACATGAAAATTCTCATGTCCAAAAATCAGGACACATGTTTGGACCATGTCCCACACATGCCAGACCGTGTCCCGATTGTCAAGCACATTTCCTCTGCAAAAAGGTGCCTGCGGGTTATAAAACACAGTTTTAGTTCATTATTTTTATCATTTGCTGAAGGTTGAGAGTATTGAGAGTGGATTTATTTGCAGGTGAAGGATTTTTGAAGTGATTGCAAGTTGATTCAAGACAGATTTGGCAGCTAGAGGTGTCATTTTTTTACACAGCAGCAGCATTTTTCATTTACCTCAAGGAAGTGCTGGCTCAATCATCAAAGGAAGCTGTCAAAGGTCAAAAGGGAGGAATGTCACTGTTGGTGGTCCCTCCCCTCCTACTTTTTCACGCAGTGCTGCAAGTGGCTTCAAAGTGTGGTTGTAGGTGCTTCCATGGCTTCATATGACCCTGCTGTAGCAAAACAGCAAGCACAGAAAAAATACCCCCCTATGGAAGTATGTAACAAGGTGACAGGGGCCCAGATCGAAGCTTGGTGGGGGGGGATTGTTCGTTGGACTTGTAACTACTGCAGGAATCAATTCAGGAGCACCTACTACCTAGTTAAGGGCCATTTGTTGGGCCTTCCTTGTGAACTTGCAACATGCAAAGCGGTCAATGCTACCCAAAGAAATGAGATGGAAAAAGAGGATACAGTTTGCTTGGGGATGTGGCAGCAACAAGCAAGAAAATTCAAAAACATCATGATCCTATTCCATTCGTAAGGAATCCATCTAGCAAATTTGGGAATGAGGCTGAAATTCAGCCACCAAAAATAAAGGCAACCCCAACATATGGTCCAATGGACAAGATTTATCAACAAGAGAAGTGAGATGAGGTTGATCTTACCGTTGTATTATTTTTCTATCTCAACTTCATTTCATTTGATGTTGCACAATAGCCTTTGTTCATTGAGATGTGTCAATCTCTAATTGAAAAGGCTCCAACCGGGTATGTGCCTCCAAGTTCAGAGAAGCTTAGAACCACATTGTGGGGTAAGGCAAAGGAGGTGGACAAAATCCTACACCCTATCAAATCATCATCGCCTACAACCAGTGTTACAATTGTTTCTGATGGATGGCGGATGCAACACAACATCCACTCATCAATTTCATGGTGTCTTCCCAGAATGGACCAGTCTTCTTGATTCTGGACCAATCTTCTTGAAAGCGATGGATGCTCTTGGAAAATACAAGGATGCACAATATATGGGTGAGTCAATATATGGGTGAGTAATTCATTGAAGTTAATGAAGATGTAGGTGTTCATTCTTGTGCGCAAATCATCACGGATAATGCACCTATTTGCAAAGTTGCTGGCATGATTGTGGAAGCTTAAATATCCACAAATATTTTGGACACCTTGCATTGTTCATTCTTTGAATTTAGCACTTAAATCTATTGCTTCAGATGTGACATGGATTGACAATCTCATTGATGATGCTCAGATGTGACATGGATTGGCAATCTCATTGACGATGCACACCATTTCTTCAATTTTGTACAAAACAATACCAATGCCCTCACAATATATAAAGAGTACACAAATCTATCATAGTTGAAGCCTTGAAGGTTTGTAGATACTCAGTTTACTTCCTCATTCATCATGCTTAAGAGGTTGAGGGAGGTCAAGGACACTCTTGGGGCCATGGTTAATTCAAAGTTTCAGTCTTTTTGGAGAAAGACGGATCAAGTTGCTTCAAAAAAGGTAAAGGACATAGTGCTAGATAATGTTTGGTGGGAGAGGTTAGATCTTGCCATTAAGATCATGGACCCTAACATTTCTTTGTTGCGGTTTGCAAACACAGACCGGCCAATCTTGGGAGTTGTTTATGAGGGGTGGGATTCCATGATTGAGTCTGTGAAGACAATTGCTATGCAGAATGAGTGTTCTGAGTATGGGACATCAACTGGTCCACCATACAAGATATTATTATCGCCAGATAGGATAAGAATTGCACACCTTTGCATTGCTTGGCTCTACATTGAATCCTAGGTTCTACAGTCATGATTGGCTCAATGGTGAGCCCTCTCGCAAATTCCCTCCTCACATGGATGGAGAGATTTCACAGGAGAGGAAGGTAGCATTTAGAAGGATATATCAAAATAGAGCATCCCTTCAGGAAGTGGAGGAGGGATTCATAGAGTTCTCCATTGGCACTGGGAGATTTGGAGGTTAGGACGTTCTTGGAGATAGGGGAGTCAAGAAGCCCTATGATCGATGGGAAACTCATGGGGCATCATGCCCTATTCTACATCAATTAGCCATGAGGGTCCTCTCTCAGGTTAGTTCCTCCTCTTGTTGTGAAAAGAACTAGAGAACATATGGGAATTTGTATGATTTGAGAAAGGGAAAGCTTGAGCAATCCGAGGCAAAGGCAATGGTGTATGTGCACACCAACCTTTCTCTTATTTACAGACAAAGGCAAGGGTAGTTGAAGGAAAAGACAACGATGTGGGATGTGTTTTCTGATGATATGGGTTTGGACGACAATGTGGATTTGGCATTAGCTAGAGCTATAATGCCAATCTTAATGACCCAGTGATAGAGCCGATCACTTTTGATGATGAGCCTTTTGAGCGGTCACCCTCCACACCCGCAGATGCAACAACAAATCTTGGATTGGGTGCAAAGGAGGAGAAGGAGGATGGAGAGAGCAGTGAGAGTGATGGTGATTTTACCATGGAGGAGTTGGAGGACTATTGACACTGCCCAATACCGCTGACCAATGACACTGACCAACTATGAGATTCTTCCCTAATTTGTATCTACTCTGTTTTGTATTTGTCGATGGCATTCTCTCAATATCTATGTAATACATTTTTATTTTGATGACTAAATGAGAAATATGCCATTTATGGTTCTAAGCTTGTATTATTCTTGTGTGCTTGATCATGATTCATTATTGAATGATTGATGTCGTATATGGTTTTTAAGGAATTTGGATCTTTATGTTAGTTTTTTAATATATATAAAAAAATAATACATAGATACACACACACACAAATATATATAACGTGTCCATCGTGTCCTATTTTTGAGGTCACCGTGTCCCGTGTCAAACACTCATATCCACATGTCCTCTGTGTCCCGTGCCGAATACTCATATCCCAATGTCCTTCGTGTCCCATGTCATCGTGTCATGTGACTTAGCTAGCATATAATATATGTATAGAAAGTTGCTTAGGGCACTAATCAAAATAAAACACTTACTTTGACATCATCTTGACTTGCACACTAGGCTTTACTTGCACTTTTCGATCCAGCATTTTAGAAGGTCTGCAGGTCAAAGTTCATGGTGTTACTCTGATAGCAACACATTAATGCCAAGGAATGGAAATTGATTATAAATACAAGATAGTTGCTTCTGTGGCATACCTTGCCGCATCAAGGTTTACTTTCTTTTGTGGCTTTGGCTGATTCTGTTCAGCTAAGTCACAGGCTTGACAGAGCCATTTGCATTTCCTTTGATTTGTGATGGGAATAGGTGCTATACATAATTCAAACAACCAAAACGTCGAATGTTAGTGGGAGAAAAAAAAAAGCATACAGACTAAATGTGAATGCATCCAAATGAGATAGTTTCCATGCTAAACAAAGGAATAATTCTGAGTACATTACCTCCACATTTTCTGCAATCAAAATATCCTCTGTGTGATGAAGATTCTATAGCTTTGCGAATAACATCTGAAAACCTGTCACGCGTAACACGCTTGCCTGCTTCTAAAACATCACGTAAAGACCTCCCATTCTCAAGAATTATAAAATCACTAGCATGCCTTGCTGTACTACCAGCATGCTCCTCAAACTTGCAGATACTGATAACCTTTAGAAACAAGCACAACGTTAAAAGCTAAGTAAGTAACACCAATATTTATGATTTAATGCATCACCAATGTACTTTGAAATAAATCTTGTGAACTCACTCTTCTTCCTTTGCAAATGCAGCAACTGCACAATATTCCTTGCTCTTTTATCACTCCTGTAAGCTTTACCTAAACAGAGGAGAATTCAATAGAAAAAGGTTCATAATGTTGCCACCACATATATCAACTGCAAACTTACACCCAAATCCTACAAGTACCATTTACTCAGTCTAGGATGCAGAGAATAATATTATATTATACCTTTTCTGCTCGATCTATATATCGAACAAAACATCCTTCAAGCAACCCAGTTGAAAGCAGTAATTTAACAGTTGTTGGAACCTGATCCAAAACTATTTTTTCTGACATCTTAATTTTGAGCTTTATTTTAGTGGAATTCCACAAAGGCTGGTTTTTAGATACAGAAACATCCCTTTGCAAACTTTCCAGTGGAGTTGCTTCCTTTGTAGGAGATGCATCCAATTTGCTCGTCTGGAGATGCCCCTGTCTAATATTGGGAAATGAAGTATTATCAGTGAGTGATACAAAAGGTGCCTTGGGTTGAACTTGATCTATATCTGGGATTTCCAGATTACATTTAGGCAAGTGGTCTGCATCTTTGGAAATTTTATAATAATTTGGACTGTGCATATAATCATCATCATGAAGAAATAGAACTTCTGAAGGAATGCTGCCACATATTTTGTTCAAATTCCATTGAGGTTTATCTTGACTTTTGCCACAGTGCCCCATAGACCCCAGGACACTTTCCTCCATGTTGTCTGGTTCAGATGCTTTATTCTCTCCATTTTCAGCATGGAAATTTTCAGCTGCAATACAAATTTCTGAGGAAAATGTCTGGCCCTCCCCAGTAGATGACAAGAACCCAGAAGGTCGAAAACTATTTGAAGGGCAACTTTGCTTGCAATCAGACTCTTCGCACTCCATTAGATCACCATGATCTGCCAGATCTGTGGGCTCTCTTTCCTGACAATTTTGGGGGGATTCCTGAAATTTTGGCTTCTCTGGACTAACTTCTGACTGATCCCCTGAAGAATTTGGTGAACCCCTGTCCATTCCTCTGCAGTAACTCTCAGCTCTATATTTTGACTTTCTGCTAGCAACAGAACCGGCCTCAGCAGTCATATCACTCTTACATGACGATTTAGTCTGAGGCCCAGAGTGAAACAGCGATGCTTTGTCAGCAAATACAGAAGGCTGGCCAAGCACATTTGGAGTTGAAATGTCATGATCATCATCTCCAGGAATAATTTTAGAAGAAGGCACTGTATTTTGTTCTGCAATTGGTGTAAATGCCAGACTTGGAACTGGGGAATCAGAAAAATTAACACTGTAAAGACTAGAATTGCATTTCACCACTGAGGAAGGAGTTTGGAGGTTTGCCTTGGTATCAGCAATCGCTCCTGCCATTCCATCTGAATCTGACAAGTCGGCCTTAGAAAAATCAACTTCAGACCGATCCAAACTCAATCCTTTTGAACTGATGCAGCCATGAGGTGGTGAATCTGCAAGGCACTGCTTATCATATTTTTGGCTGAATGAATTATTGGCATGACTATCCTTTCTTGCTACTGCATTTGCTTTCCCTGCTTTGGGCAGTTCTAAAACGTCTGTGAGCTTACCCATACTCCTTAAGTGTCGACATTTTCGATTATCTTCACCTCCATCTCCAAAGAGGCATCGCTTAAACTCTCCTTTTCGAGGGCTACTCTGCTTATTGGATGAATTGGTACAGATTTCTGATTTGCAGACTTCATCCACCACAAAAGAGTTGGTATTTGTTTCTTTGCTACTCCTGGTTTGCCTTTTGGGGGTTGATGGGCTAGAAGGAATATTCTTGTCATGCTCAACACTTTCAATTTTGCGCTTCAAAGGGGTTCTCCCAGTTGCCAGCATGTTTGAATTTTCGAGATCTTGGTTGCCTGCCTTGTAAGTTGTACCATGTAGTTTACCCTTCGCCATTTAAAGGTTTGAGTTATTGCACAGGAAGGCCAATGCCTCAATTATATTTGTAATAAGTTCCAAGTAAGAAAAGTCACCACAGATCAGTCCACGGATTAACAGGTGCAATGGTTCTTATAATCTAACTCCAACAAAACTGTGCAAGCTGTGCAGGCCCCAGCAGCAAAAGTCAATGAGCCCAATAAAGGTGCATCAAAAACCCCAGATCCAATGTTCAGCACCCTCGTCGCAGAGCAAAATAAGGCACGCCGGAACACCTACAATCATTTACCCGTGTCATATAAGCTAGCTCCAGGAAATCCTATGCAGCTTGTGTCTCTGTTCTCTTTAAAAAGAAAGTAAAACAAGCATCTCATCGGACTGATCTGCCCTTCCCGCGTTTACATATCATTCCATGATTTCAATCACACAGAACAAGGTATGCCCAACATCAAAACCCAGATCAGATATAAAGGGCAGCTTCCAACCCCCAAATCAATAACAGAACATCTAACTCAACTTGCCCTAAACCTCTAATAAAATACCTTTCACGCAACACTCAAACCCCAAGCATCAAACCCTAAAAGAATAAGAAAAACAAAACAAATCTCAATGTAATAAAAATAAAAGCGCATGCCAGAAGCCTAATCATGCCCAAAAAATCAAAGTCAGGAGAATGCTGAGAACCCATTTCAACCAGGGCAACAACATACCAGGGCAAACCCTTCCCCTAATTGAAATACAAGAAAACGGCCCAATAAAACATCCAAATAACACAAAATCCCCATGAATCAGCAAACCCAATAATCAAAATCTATGTGAACTTCGATCATTTCAACAAATCCCCCAAATACTACAAAAATCCGAGACAACCCAAAACCTGAATCCATTCCAACGGTCACAGAATAGATCGGATCCGCCATACCTGTATACGAGAACGCCCTTTAGAAGAAAAGAATTAATCAAATCACAACGCCGTTGTGGTTTCTCCGCCCATGTATGACCCGATCCCAGCCTCGTCTGTTCTTGCCCTTGAATGAATCAGAATGGATGAATGCAAGCACGGGTGGAGCGGGGGGAATAGCCTAGAAAACCATAGCGAACGAGAATAAAAATTAAAAACTCTCAGACACCGGCATGTCAAAATGTTTACTTTTACCGCAGTAACGTGATCGGTTAACGGACGGCAATTTATGTATAGAGATTGTGCTAAACGTGGGGTGGGGGGTTTTAAATTTGGGGGGTTCCCGGCGCTCTGTTTGAAATTTCTCGGCTGCCTTCGGTAGTGTGTACAGCGAGTACTTTCCGACCCTACTGACGTGGCTAAGATTGAATCTTAAGTATTGCCAAGTGGATGAATAGGAAACGAGCATTCACCTGAATGGACAGCGCATGTACCTTCCTCTTCCCTCTAATCATATTGTTGGACAAAGTAATTATTGTAATAATGTAGCACTAGAAAATTTTATCATGGTATGATTGGTATATTGTTGTAGTTTTGTGGCAAGCTAATATGTTCATATTAACTTTCATAAATTTGTATTTATATTGAGTTGGGGTTTAGTGGTAAATTAATGTATTGAAATCCACTTGGGATCGAATCCCTTGCATGTCTGTGTTAGCTACTTTACTACTGTGAAAAAAAAAATTAATGTATTGAAATTAAAAATATAAAATTGTATTAGGTTGTGGGTTAGTGGCAAGTTCATGTATTCAATTCTAACTTTCGTAAAATTTGTATTTAAATCGAGTTATGATTTAGTTGAATTGTGATTAAGTGATAAGTTTACATGTTTAAATTTATTTATTTTTAAATTCATATTTATATTGAGTTATGATTTATTTGTTTTGTAATTGAGTAGCAAGTTAATAGGTTCAATTCTAACTTTCGTAAAATTTATATTGTTATTATAATTTAGTGGTATTTAAGAATTAAAATTTGCAAATCTAATATATAAAATAGGGTTTACACTAAGTTGTAAATTATCCATATTAAAAGAACACTGTATTAAAAGAGCATGTATCTTCATCTCCCCTCTCATCATATTGTTGTATTAAAAGAGCATGTATCTTCATCTCCCCTCTCATCATATTGTTGGGCCAAAGTAATTATTGAAGTTAATTTGGTATGTTATGGTTCAAGAAGAATCTTAGTTTGGTATGTGGAATTTTAGTAATGCATATAAGATTGAAGTTAATTTGGTGTGTGGAATTTTAGCAATACATTGTAAGATTAAGTTAACATGGTTCAAATGACAAAATTTAAAAGAATAAAATTAATGATAGTTGGTATTGTGGTTTAAGAAGATTTTAATTTGGTATGTGGAATTTTAGTAAAGCATGTAAGGTTGAAGTTAATTTGGTATGGAGTTTTAGCAATGTATGTATAGTTGAGACTTACTAGGTCGTACCATGTATAGTTGAGACTTACTAGGTCGTACCATGGTTTAATAACAAAATTTAAAAGAATACAAATTAATGGTAGTTGATACCATGGTTCAAGAAGATTCTAACTTAATATGTGGAGTTTTAGTTATGTAAGTAAGATTGAAAATAATTCAGTGGAACTTTAAGAAGCATAAAATGATTAAAAATACAACAAGTTGTATTGTTGTAGGTCTTTATAACTCTGTTGTGTAAGCTTTTTATGGGACAGATAAGCTTTGTAGTTGTTTTTTATTTACTATATGAATAGCAAGGAATAATTTTTTTCTTTTGAAAAAAAAAGTAAAATTGAAAATAATTGGATATATAGAATTTTAGCAGATGGAAATTATTAGTTATGCATATATAATTTAAATTAATTTAATATATAAAATTTATATATAGTTATGATTTTATCAAAATTTAGTATTAAATTAAAATTCATAAATATAATATTCATAAAAAGTCATAATTTGATAAATAGAATTTTAACCATGAATATGGAAGATTTAAAGTGAAATTCGTTGAAGTGTATAAGATGTTTTGTGATTCCTCTAATTCATTAAAATTGGTGCACATGTGATTTAAACTTTTTTAATGTATTTTAAAGTGAAATTCGTTGAAGTGTATAAGATGTTTTGTGATTCCTCTAATTCGTTAAAATTGGTGCACATGTGATTTAAACTTTTTTAATGTATTTGTAGACACTTTTGTTTATACCCTCGAAGGTATTAACCCCAATTCCACTTTAACAAAATGTGAGAGACTGTAATATGATATATTCCATGGATAAGCTCCATGACTTTACCAATTGGTTAGAGGGTAATTTCTAAAATTTTGTGTTAAGTCATTATGATTTGGTGAGAAGAACTTTAAGTACATGGGAGGTGATTTTTTAAGATTGGTATTACTTTACAAGATGACTTTACCAATTTGTTAGAGGGTAATTTCTAAAATTTTGTGTTATAGTCATTATGATTTGATGAGAAGAACTTTAAGTATATTGAGGGAGGTGATTTTTTAAGATTGACCTTACATTATAAGATGTTTTGAGGTTTGTATCAATATTTTATGTATTTAAATAATTGAGAAGACATAATAAAGGCAATATCACTTCTCTCAACCTTGTGATTAATGTTTACTTATGTTCACAATGATAGGTTTGTTATTGGTTATTTTCAAAGTGCAAAAAATCAAAATGGTAATTGAGTAACAATGTAAAACACGATCATATATAGAGAGTTTTTTTATTGAATCATTTACGAGATCAAATTGTCATATGCGATAACAAAGTTTATATTATGTATAATATTTTTCAAGAGATTAAAGCAAAAAAATACAATAACTAGAGTTAGTGGGATAATCACATGTCACTTGTGGACTTGCGTATAGTCAATTGAATTCTATTTTGTCCATTCTACATCAAGGGTTGATTGTCTTGTTTACTCTACTCTCAACCTTCGACTTCTTGTCTACATCATTTTTCAACTAATCATATTAAGATGTTAGGTCTCAATTTCTAATATGCAAATTCAACATCTGTCTTATTTGCGATTATGTAGCACAACACAAAAGAAAGCGTTGCTTAGTTTCCACTTTCTCATTTCCACATACTAAGCATAATATTTCCTCATTTGACTCCTTGATTGTTCTCATCTTCTTGTTTCACATCTCATCATGTGTGAATTGGTTCTTAGTTGTGTTATGACTCATTTTCATGACATGGAATGTTAAGATTCAAGTAGTTTTCCACTTTGATCTGCTCCTTGCTTTTGAAGTTATCTATCTAGTATTGTTCTATTTTTTTGCATGTTTCCCCAATTTTCCCTTCCTATATCATTCAAATACATGACTTTTCAACACCTTTTTTAAAGGTGGTGGACACCTTTCTTCTTTTATATTCCAATCTTCAATTCATTTTATGCATTGTTGGTTCCATGTTTTCTTTCTCATTTTTGTTCATCTTGGTTTATTTTCACTAGAACCCTATCACCAATATAGACCCATCTAACTCTGGTTCTACAAAGCGCCGAGAGGAATCAAATCTGCAAACCTTTCACCACTAAACTACAGCACACATCCCCCTCACCACTATGCTATAGCATACTTATGCACGCATTCTTTTTTTTCTTTTTTCTTTTTCTTTTTATTTTATATTTTTATTTTTTATGGGACAAATAGACACTTCCTCCCACCCAGGCTCCACTATGCTACAACACACTAATGCGCACATTTTTATTTTTATTTATTTTTTATGGGACAGACGAACACTTCTCCCCCACCCGAGCTATAGAAATGCATCTTCTCGGTGCAAAAAATATTTTTATTTTTATTTTTTTATGGGACATGTGGACACTTATCCCCCACCCGGGCTGTAGAAATGCGCCTTCTTGGCGCAATCATCCATTGTTGTCATTATGTCTATACATAATTAGTGTTTTTAGTGCTTCCAATTTTACAGTGCATAGTCATGTTTTTAATGAAAATGATCTTGTAAATATTCATGTTTCAATGAAGAATATATTGTAGAAAGTGAGGTTTTTTTATTCTTAAACAACTTGTTATCAATAATTTTTAAACGTCCAACCTTGTTCCATTAAATAAACATATCTTCTAAATTATACTCTATTATCTATAAAATATCTCAAACTTATTATTAAATAAAATAATTATATTTTTTAATTTTAAATTATATTTTATAATTTTATACCCTATTATACATGAAATATCTCAAACTTATTATTAAATAAAATATTTATATTTTTTTAATTTTAAATCACATTTTATAATAAATTGTTTATAATTATATATTTTTCATTTCAAACTAATAATTTCAAATTTTAAATATATAATCTTTCTAATTAAAATAATAACATTTTATAATTTTTATTATTTTAATTTAATGTTATACCTTATAACTATTGACTTGACTTGCAGTTGTTATCTATTTCACATCCATAATAATCTATCATTGTCATATTAATATTTTGTTATACTTACTCCTTTATCTCTAACAAGTTTGCTTGGATCACAATCGAGGTTTTCAAAGTGATAATCTTAGTAGGTAAACCAACCATTAAAACGAGGGTGGCTTGTGTTTTTTTATTTTTGTTTTTTTAAAGGATGCAACTACTTTAAGATTTCTTATGGACAGAGGAGGTTTAGTTGTGGAGTGCCCACTTGCCATTTTATTTTTTTGAATTTGGGTAGTTGGAGAAAGTGGGGGGAAGATGGATGGAATCT
The DNA here is from genome assembly GCA_027924585.1 of Larix kaempferi. Lineage (NCBI taxonomy): Eukaryota > Viridiplantae > Streptophyta > Pinopsida > Pinales > Pinaceae > Larix > Larix kaempferi. The sequence goes on along the minus strand of BSBM01000805.1, from coordinate 5,007,950 downwards.
TCAACTTGAAGATCACGCCACTTATGAGGCACTCTCTTGAAGAAAGGTATCACCACCATGGTGCATACTCAGTTGGGTTTAGATTATTTTCTTTCTCAATCATGTTATGTTACAGGGGACATATAAAGACATGATAAGAATCTTCCTTAATGTGCTTTAAAAATAATAATTTTTAGAGGGGTTGATTGCTTTTTTCAAGTCAAAGTGATTTGTCTTATTGTATGTCAATAATAATCTTTATCTATAGGGATTGAATGCCTTTACTATACAAGAGTGATTAATTTTATTCACAATCAAACTCCTTTGAGGAATGTAGTTAAAGCATGGAGGCAAGTCAGTGTGAGGATAAACTTAGAATGTAGTTAAGCATGGAGGCAAGTCAATGTGAGGGTACACTCTTTTTCCATGATGGGAAGATACATTATCAAATTTACCACTTTGGTAATTAGTAAGATATATTATCAAATTTACTTTGGTAATTAGTAAGGTTATATGCAAGAAAGAATTTTTATTTAGTGATGATAAATTGTAATGTATTTTTTATTTTATAGGTTTGTAATTAGTAAAATACATTATCAAATTTACTTTGGTAATTAGTAAGGTTATATGCAAGAAAGAATTTTTTTTATTTAGTGATGATAAATTGTAATGTATTTTTTATTTTATAGGTTTATAATTTACAATGAACAAGTTTAAAAGCGTTTTAAGATTTTGATATTTTTTATTTTTGAATATTTTTGAATTTTTTTATATGGTTTTTATAAAAAAATAAAATTGGATTATTAAAATCATTATTTTTCATGTAAAAATAGACTCAACACTCTCGAATACTTCTAACGCGTATAGTCTACAAATTCTACGATTTTGGTTGGAATAGGCGGATTTTTCTGGCACGATTTTGAAAAAGTTACAGCTTTCAAGTTCTCAAATTTTGGGTGCCCCAGGGGTTTTCTAGGGGCGTTGAATCCATTTTTATCATCAAAATCGCGATTAAAACAAAGTATAATTCCGGTTTTGCAAAATAAAAAACGCCAGATTCAAGAAAAAAATGGTCACCCGACCCAAATCGTCGACTTTTTAGACATCTCCCTTCGAACACATCATGATTTTGCAATGTTAATAATTAATATTTACAATTCCATCAATAAAAAATTATTCATGCCAAATCTTAGGCAACAAATGTCGATTCCCCTTCCCATTATTTTGAACAGACACAAAAGTCAAAATTATAGAACATTTAGATTATAACACCATACAATTTCTTTGTTTTACCTAAAAAGAATTTGCTTTCAAACGCGAAGTAGTGAAATGTTTATGATTGAAACAAGTCCTACAGCAAAATGCAATATGCTTGAAATCCAATACTTGGATCCAATTGAAATCCTCACATTCTAATACATTTTTTTCGATGAGACCCTAACTCAAATCACCGTTAATGCATATCCATGGTAACTATAGCAACTAGCAAGTACCCAATATCAAAGTCCAAGGCAACAAACCTTTCCAAAACATTACCAATAAACATGAAAAAAAAATTATTTCAATATTTGAAAAAAAAACTAAACAATTTACCCAAAATAATAAATAACAATAACACATATGTATACATATTAAATTTGGTATCAAAAAATTTACAATGAAAAAACCTTTAACACAACTACATATCCATACCCTACCTTCAAAAAAAAAACACCTTAAGATTTATCCACATTTGGAGAGATCTTTCAATAGGACCATAAACCATTAAAAAAATACAGATCCAATAGTATGTCCTCAAACCCTTATTCCAAAAGGGTTCAAGCTTTACCACCGACACAAAAGTGGCCTTGTCATTCTATAGTGAGGAGATGCAAGGTTTCCTTGTGAAAGGAATCTTTGAAAGAAATGACCTTCCAAAGATAACAACCTAGTGGGAAAACCCCAAACACTTGATCTTTGCCACTTTGGGTATGCATCTGTTGAATTCTAGGTGATACTTTTCAACGGTGTACTCACCTTTGTTGACTTCAAACGTCCAAAAATCAAAACGTGTTTTTAATATAGGAGGATATGATTGTGACTCTCTGTTTTTGTGAATCCACTACGCACCAAGTGTTGACCACGGGAATTGGTAAACTCCACGTGGCTTAAACCTTATCTTTTCCACGTCATACATGCCTTGATCAATTTTAGTCAATTTTTAAATACGTGTTCCCACCTGGTCTGAGTTAAAAAAAAAAATCTAAAAAAACGTGTTATATTATTTGGAAAGATCTTTCACAAATCATAATAAATATTTATTTATTGATTTATTATAAAATAAAAATAAAAATTAAGAAAACAAGAGTCACGAGGTGGTAATGTCTCCGCACTTGTTAATAGAAATAATAGCTATTGTTATAAAACAAAAACTATAGAAAAATGAAACTCTTGAAATTGTAGTAGGAAAAAATTTTATTTTGCCACAAAACTACTTAGCTATCGAACCCCAAGTTTCCTACAATGAATAAGATAATGAAACTTAAATTTTTATCCTAATATGATATATTATGTAAATTTTGCTTCTTTTAAATCAATTTGTTAAACCATAATTTTGTTAAAACATAGCATTTGCATTTAACCTATCCCAAACACAGGGATATTTATACCATGTTATATTGGATTGAATTGAAATCAAATTAATTTTATCTTGTGTTAGTGTTTTAAAATTTTTATGTGGTTGATGTAATATTTATAATAATAATTTAATTTTTAAACTATGATCTTATTAACAATTGAATGATCATAACTAAAATATGAATTGGTATATGAAATTTTTGTGATGTAAAGAATCATCATCAAACTCAACACAAATTTATAAAAATAAACTTAATAATTACAATATTTATTAACATTGAATTATTCACCTATAATATAGTTTAGCGGAGCGCAATATGTGTACGCCCTTAAATGAGTAAAAGCGTAGAAATTTGAAAGATGTCACTTGGATTATTGCATTTTCTATGATTGTTAGCTTAGACTTTGTGAAGTTCCTCTTAGTGAAGAGATGTGGTTTGAGGGGTATTGTTAGTGAAAAGATGTGGTTTGAGGGGTATTGTCATGTCAATTAGGATCAAGTTGTGGTTGAAATGGGATGTTTATAGGGGACCACAAAATCATAAATCCAAATCATCGAATTCTTATACAACTACGTTAATTAGGTTAACTATTACAGGTTTGTATTTTGTATCTAGAAGAAATAATGAATTTCTTAAAGATAATATATATATATATATATATATATATGAAAAAGGTTTATATGTGTGTGTTTTAATTTAAATATTAAATAATGTGAATCTTAAGTAACATTTTTATTTCTTATTTTAAAGTATCTAAAAATATATTCACAAAGCAACTATATCCATAAAACATTGTTCGGTATATATTTCATGATCTATATGTAAGTTGTGTACAATAGGGAATTTGCATATGAGCGTTATTTTATTTTGTTGGATTTATTATAAAATTTAGTATCAATATTTTTATATTTTAAAGTTAAAATTTAATTTTTTTTAAGATAGTATTTATGGTGATTTGAACTTGTGACTTTCCATTTACAGCTTCTCATCTCACTTGCTCATTACGAACCTAATCTCATTTACTCTTTACCAATTTCTGTGCGGCCCATGAGAAAATTAAAACTTAATATGAAAACAAAGATATGTTTTCTTAATTGAAAAACTTGGTTAATATGTTTTTTCAATTGGAAAACTCGCTTAATTATTAAAAACTAATTACAAATGTTTTAAATTTAATAAGTGATTTTCTTTTTTTTTCTTCATAAATATACATAAAATACCAATCTCGAAATCAAAAATTAAAAAAAAAAAAAATTATTTACAACAACAACAATTTTTTTTCACAAATTTATGTGAAAATGTTAAGTAAAATACTAAAATTAGTTATACAAAAATGGACATAAATAAAATATACTAGATTTTTAGATGATTCTAAAGCTACTAAAATACATAAATGGACTCCATGCAATTAGGTATTTTATTGCAATTAGGTATTTTATTTCAAGATGAATTGTACCGGCCTAATTACCATGTGGCCCATTTAAATACAATTACTAGGTGTGGCCTCCTTTGTTATTTTATCCACGGTGATAACCCTTTTAACTTCAAACATATGACTGTTAAATTGAAATCGACATGCTTTTATCTTTTAATTCTATTATGGGTAATTTCGGGGAATTATGATACAAGGTGTTTTAGACAAGTGTGGGTGACGCGATGTGTCACGTTCTTGAAACACTTTGAATATATGATACTAAAGTTTAGCTATGTGACATGTCGTAGGCCCAAGAAGACTACTTTTTTTCCTTTGTGTAAAAACAATTTACTGTCTCAGAAGGAAAATGCAAGCGTATAAAGAATGAAGAGCAAGAGTGAAAGAATTCCTCAGAGATACTTTAACTATGCTTACACGTCACGTTGTACCCTACTGGAAATGGGATTTGTGAAACAATGGATAGAGAAGGGATGAGTATTCCAGTCAACGAGCCAACCAGAGAAGGGTAAGAGGGTGAAATTTCACGTGGTATGCAATATCTTTATTTGTGTCTCCTTGTAACATGCCAAAATGGTATGCTAGGTTCAGTTCCATTACAGTTGCCGTGTTTTCCAGCAAACAACCTCCTGTCAATTCATTTCACCTAATTCCATTCAACATATTTGCCCCTCAAAATAAAGGATAACTTGCTTCAAGAACTATTCTACATAACCTAACGTAGTACAAGGGCAGGGTAGGGCAATTCTCGCTTTCCGAAAATATATTGTAGTGTGACGCAGCTAAGCCGGCCACGAGCCTGCTGACAACAGTACAGTACAACAGACGCTGGCCAGCCGACCCGATCATGGGCACATCCCATCTCATTTAAAATACCTAGTCCTTCAAATAAGCAAATCAACAAATGCGTAGTCAAGTCATTCCACTCTGCACGAGAAAAGAGCCCATACACTCGGTGGAGCCCGCTGACCTTGCTGACATTTGGCCGTCGCCGAGGCCCGGGCTCCAAAGATCGAGGCAGACGTCACTTATGAAGAGCCAATGAAGATGAAAATAAATGTTTTTTTTCAAATATATTTAACATAGAAAAATATGACTTTAGCATAAACATAAGGCAAAAATAAATTTATGCCCTGTACTAGGCATGTTAATAAGACTCACCGAAAAATATATAGTCCCCTGCGGGGACATAATAAGTTTGACTACTTTATGTCCACTCGGTTTCTACACAGTATAAGTTGGTTTCAATTGCATTTTGACACAAAGGGGTTTGTGTAATGACCTTCAATGGGTTATCTCAATATGTTATAACTAGCATACCCCTAAAGCGGGGGAAATGAAATGCCGAGAAAAACTTCAATATGTTGTAAAATGGAGAAAGTTGTGTATACGTAGACAATATAATTTTATGTATCTAAGGGGTCAACTCAATGGGTTGTCATCATATATAAGAAAGTAATAAAAGACAAACAATGGTGATCCTTTGAGCCTAAATGATTTGAATTGAATCAATATATATTTTTTCATCTATTTTGGTGCTTTATAGGTGGTGAAATTGGATGAATTGGCTTGTAGGGCACATGTTAGGGGTAGCTCTTACTTTGCATATTTGGGGTCCAAAACCTTTTAAGACCCATTTGAGGGATTAAATGATGTTTTTTTGGGTCAAAATTTTGTTGGGGGATCTAATAATGTGGCCACTATACTTGTATTGTCCACTACGAGCGTGCCCAACTTGAAAAATTAGGCTAACACAAAGAATGAGCATTTCTTCAATTTGAATATTATGGATAGTACAATGGGTTTGTCACCACGGTGCATATTATTCATTTTGAGAATCAATGACCATTAGTTTCTCTATGGCATCGATTGCAACTGTGTCCATTGAGAGATGGATGATTAAGAATGCTAGGATATGATTCCATACAAGTAGCACATGTATGCATGATAGACAAAGCGTCAATCCGTTTGTAGAAAGACTGGGTAGCATGTGGATGGCCATGATATTGAAGAGTACCTATTGGAAAATGCAAAAGAGGTTGTTGATTAGTATACATTGTGGTCTCTCAAAGTATATTTATTCAATCTTTCATCCCTGATTATATGACCATTCTTGTACAATGTCTATAAGACATAAAAGGTCCAAAGTTGGAGGGTGTTGCAAGTAGGCATCTATGAAGCTGGAGCTAGATAAGCGATCGACCGAGTCGGGAGTTACGTGATGGAATATTTGGCGAACAACCTTTAGTTTGGTGAAGGAGCGACTGCATGTGACAAGGGGCAATTTTTGCAACATATGGTAAGTTTCTTGAGCACTGATGTCTTGGTCAACGATTTATTTTCAGTGCAAATGACAGTAGGCATATGAGGTTAGGTCCTATGGGCATGATGTAGTTGTGATACTATTTAGCCTATGATGTTAGGTCTTTGATGTTCCCTCTACTTTGGAAGCATATTTGGCTATGTATTTCAAGGCAACATAACATGAGAGCATTGGTTGGCAATCAAAATTTGCTTTCCATGTTTGAAGTATGCTAGGATTATGGATGTTCATACGAGCATCATTGCATGTTGGGTGATATTTTTTTATACCCTTTTCATCAATGTAGAGTGATGATTCATGTTGTACATTCCAAGAAATTTATATATGCATTGAAGTGTTGTCCCTTTTCTTTGTAGATATGAAATTTTAGTGCACTTTGTATGTCTTTCTACTCGGTTTAAGAGTTATTCATAGTCCTGAAGTGGGTTGGATGGAAGTATATCTATTGTATCTAGCAAGAAAGGGTCATCTTCAATGGATTGATCTGCATATGAATATGTGTGTCATGATTTTCTCTTAGATGCCATGTTGTAACATACTTATCAAAGAAACTCTTTGCAACATTGATCATTTGATCCGGGTCTTACCAATTTAATGTTTCTATATTAGGAGCTCCATCAAGCCACATGAAACCATGTATATGTGCAGATCCATGATGTTTCCATTCATACCTACAAAAGGAATGTTAGAGGATTAGACCAAGTGACAAATATGTAAAGGTTTTGTAGACACATGTGCAAGTAGGATATAATGTGTACCTATATTAGTAAGTTATTGTGTGTATTTTTTTTTAAGCATCTCCTCATAGAAGATTGAAAATATTTTATTGATGTATGCAACCATAGTGTGGGGCTTATCAATGATGTTACGATTACGCCATTGCTGACGAGTGCCAAGTCATAAGGGCTATCCTCTTGCATAATTGCATGCAAATATGGACATTTTGTGTTTGCTGCACTAAGAGTGAAGAACAATGTAGGGAATTGCAACTGCGTGATAATATTTGTCATCTCAAGCAGTGTCCAGAATGCTTTGGTCCCACGCAAGTGCACTCTAAATCCCTTGACATGTTTCAAGAGGTTCCTTGTAGGAATTTCGTGTAGATGTGCACGCCACTCCTCAATTTGTGGTTGGTGTGTAATTCACTTGGCTCTGCTTCACAAAGAAATTAGTTGTTGCTTAACTCCTATGGCACATAATCAAATTCTAAAAGTAGTATCTTAAGCATGGATAAATATCAAATTTGGTGTCATGGTATCTCATTAAGTGTACTGTGTAGCTATCAAGTTGAATGCTCTTGATACGTAGTTGGCAAGGTAGTGCATCCCCATTGTGGAAAAGAGTTGGGAATGCCATGTCGAATAGACCCTCCGTGTTGTACTCATTGACCGGTGATGAGCCTATCTAAATTTTCCATTCTACATGACATACTTCTCTACATAGTTGGATCCCTTATAGCAAACAACAACATAGTTGATGGTTTTTTGGCCACCAACCAATTGCATATCTTAATGACTATGTCAACACTTAAGCTATTGGATAGAGAAGTCAAATACATTGTGTAAACCAACTAATAAATGATAGACTCAATAACCTAAAAAAGCGTAAGTCCCAACTATATTGTCAATATCTTCAATTAAAACATATTAACCACTTCCAAAAAAAAATTAACAACTTGTACTTTTAACATACCCCCCACATATATATGTATATATAACCTAATTTATCTTTCCCTAGGGTGATTGATATACAATATTTGGATAATGTACGACATAAATTAATACAAAATAACAAATTGAATGCCACATACATCTATATCAAAATGATTCATAAAAATAAAGTTTAAAATTTTGTAACATTTAAATTAAAACATTATTGAATATGAAATACAAAAAAAAAATATTAATTAACAACCTAACTAATATTAGAAATAATCCAAAATTCACATTTAAATTATTAAAGTTAACAATAATACAAACAAAATGTTTATGTAAAAAATATCAAAATGATTTAAAACTACTTCTACATTTAAAATTAATAAACAAAACGTATACAACTAATTACATATAATTACAAACATAATTACATGACCAAAACATGCAATGCTGCAGATGCTGGAATTATGTAATGGTTTCAAGTACCTCGGATATCATCTGAAACCGATTGGTTACACGCCACAGGACTGGGGGTGTTTCATTAAGAAAATTCAATGGCGTATATGTGGCTGGTCTTATAAGTATTTATCTCTTGGGGGACGTCTTACACTATTATGTTCGGTTTTACAGAGTATTCCTGTATTCTGGTTTTCATTATTTATTGTTCCTTCGAAGATCATTGAATCCATTCGCAAAAAAAAAATTTGGTTTCCTCTGGAATGGTGCGTCCGGACTTCATAAGTGGCACCTTTGTGCTTGGGACATTCTCGCTCGCCCCAAGGGTTTGATGGGTTGGGGTATTAAAGATATACGATTATTCAACTTTTCTCTCTGTGCTAAATCCTGCTGGTGGAGCCTCCATGACACTGGACTGTGGGGTCGCACAGTTAGGGCTAAATATCTCAGGAGACTCCCCCTCCCGCTTTGGCTGTGGAATGGAAATAGAAGGACTCAGGGGTCCTACATCTAGCGCAGCTTTATGTCAGCCTATCCAATCATCGATGCTGGAATTTGTTGGAGGGTTGGCAGGGGTACCCAAGTATATCTGGGTGTGGATCCTATTGCAAGTCTTGGAGAGGATTATACACTAAATATAGACCTTCTTTGGAATCTCCATGATCGAGGAATTTACGTCATTCATCAAGCCTGCAAAGTTGTGGATGTGGACAAGCTCAGCTGGCTCTCGGCGGACGAGCTGGATCTTGAGCCTCAACTTCATATATTTTGGAATGAATATACTCGTAAAATTTTACATGCTGGAATTTCGATCTCTCAGGGGGCCGTTACTATCTGTTGGCGTTTTAATGAGCAATCCGGTGTTCTCATTGCTAAGTCTGCATATTTGATGCTCATGGAGGATGACGATGGGGCTTTGCGGCAAGGGTGGGTGAAGTCTTTTTGGCAGGTTAATTGTCAACTTAAGATTTGTTGTTTTTTCTGGTTGACCCTCTCGAACAGAATTCTCACCTGGAGTAATATTTGCAAGCGGGGTTATCAGGGCCCGAGACTCTGTGTTATTTGTAACAGCGCCAGTGAGGATATTGAGCATCTGTTTGGTGGATGTAGTCATTTCAGACAGCTGTGGGATTGTCTACAGGGGTCTCTTTGCTTCAACTTCTCGTGGTCTGACTGCTTGTTGATGGAGAAATTTCGTTTGTGGGCTGCTGCACATGTCTTCGATAAAGCGCTGCTCTATGTGGTTATCTGGGAATGGTGGAAATTTAGGAACCGACTCGTCTTTCATGCAGATCGTATCCCACTCTCTTCACTCTATGCCAGTATTGCAGGATACTTTCAGTCTCCACAAACTACGTTGATCAAACCCTCGAGACGTGTTCTCCTGCATGTGGAGACGGATTATGATTTTCCTCTTGCATACTTTGACGGTGCTGCTCAAGGAGAGTTATGTCACATACCCCAATTTTGTGAAAATAATGTAATTATTTTATCATATTTCTAAGACATTATGTTAAATTTAATGCTTAGTAGAAATTGATGACTCAGCAGAGTCACTAGAAATGGAATGTAATTCTGAATATTTTATTATTAATAAATAAATTATGGAGACAACAGCATGGGAGAGCTGTTAAAATAGGTTACTGGTCTAACTGGTGGAGGGAACTAGGTGGAAAGGCAAAAGACAAGTTGCAGCATCCTCAAACACTTCCTAAGTTGCAGGTGGCAACTTCCCTATATTTTGGGGTCATGATTCCCCAAGAAAGTGGAATCTGAGCAGGTGGCTCATTAATGACAGTTAACCCAACAAAGACCTAGGCAATCTTTTAAATAGTACTCAATGAACTGAGCTGGGGGTTGAAGAGTTCTGGAGGGAGAATACATTCAAGTGAATGCTATTCAGGAGTCCCATTAAGGAAGAGGGAAAATACAGTAAGGGAGTGTTTTGATATAGGATGCTGCAGTAACTTGGTTCCAGTTTAGCTGTTTGGCTGAGTGAATTGTTTTGCTGCACCTAGTTCCAGCCAGGGAGACCAGAGCAAGCTCGGGGGTCCTGAGAAGTGCTGTCTGGGCACTCTCCAGGAATTGGTAGGGAGGAACGGCCTCCCACTACTGTTGTTGTCCACAATTTTGAAACAGGTTCTGCTACTGACTCCTGTTTGTTTATTAAGTATAAATGAATGCATGTTATGTTTATCATCATTATGTCTGAGTATTAATTACTTCAGTAAAAATTTGCAATCCCTGAATATCAGCAGTAGATTTAATAAAGAGTTACAGTGTTTCAGCTTTCTTTCCTGTTATTACTATCTTACGGATGAAGTATTTATAATGCATACTGTAAGTGATAGTTACTTGTTGTAAATTTTAACCGTAGTTTTCTTTCTCTGGTATTACAACTCGTAAATAACCATAGGAATAGTAATAAACATAGCCATTTAAATCTTAATATTTTTTATCAAATTATCAATGCCTTCCAGATTTTGTTATAACTAATGCTAGAAATAACATCTACAATTATTAACTATCAAACCAAACCGTGGTACATAAAACTTAATAGAATATCGACACAGGCTTTTATCCACAGTTAACAAAATTATATGGTTTAAACACAGGTTAGATAACAGAACCAAGAATAGTTCGACATCGAGTTTATTTGTTTCAACAGAGTCCTATCTTAACAATAGAATAAACATCTAATTCAAAATCGTATCTACAGAGTTATCATTTGAACCAAACCACTGTTGTCATTTCGGAATCAAACCCTACCACTCTAGTTATTAACAATAAGAAATTTATTTCAGTTGTTTAAACTTTGAACAGTAATACAATGACTCTACCACAGCCGCAGCTCTTTTATACTACTTACTAGAATGATAAACTTAGAATCTATACATGTATGCTTTACAACAACAAACGGAGCAGGAGTACAATTTCATACGTTATAATAATCTAACCTGGGTGAGAACCCCAACTTGACAGAGTTTAATTTTAAAACAACCAAATAAGCAACTAAACCAAAATACGAAGGTGTGTCCATTCGAACCCTATTATTCCCAGTTTATAACAAAAAGAATTTAGCAGTAGGCGAAAACCTAGTTTAAATTTAAACAACTAAACGAAACAAGCAGAATTCTTTTCCAGCTCATTATCGAGATTCTTATTACGACATTATCTTTCATTTGTTCCACAATCTATCAACAAAAGAAAATCATAGCGACAGGATCAACTTTTAGACCAACCCATCACTGTAGGTTTCGGGTTTTGTTTTCATACTTTCTGACTTTACTTGTAAAAGAAATAGTAAGAACAAATAAACCACGAATTCACAACGGTCGTAGTTCTTATCAATACTTATAGTTTGTAAAAACGTAGAATCCTTTATATATATATAGCAAAGACAACCGAAGGAACAAGACTACTATTCCCCAAGTTATATTATCAAAAATCTGGGAGAAAACCCTGTAGATTCTAATCAAAACAGTAAACAATTCAAGGAATAAAAACGAGATTTCATAAGTTTAATATCAAAACGTATTAGCAAACCCTAAGTACAGTTGTTGAAGCCCTGTATTAAAAATTACGAGGCCGTAATGTCATTTACAGGCCAATTTCAAAGTCTTCTTACTTAGCTTCTTGTTTCTTTTTACACAGTATTACTCCACAGGAGTTTTCAACACAAAAATAAAACTAGAATTACAAATAGAACCATGGCCGTAACATTATTTACAACCTGGGAGTTAATCCCTTAACTTTTCTTTAAAACACATCACAAATGCTGTTGTAAACCCTATATCACTTCATGCACACAGACCCTAAGACCTACAACCAGCAAGGAGGAAGGCCATGGCTATCGACCAGGCTTACCCGAAGAAGCCCACCGATTTAGGAAATTCCCGGTACACCATCGCGAGCGGACAGGTCCTGCGTTAACATTTGAGCACCAGTTAATAAACGTATTTATATAAAATCTAAATTTAAAAAAAAAAAAAAAAACTATAAAGACAAGGGCGAGGTCCTGTAACTTACCACTTTCAGGGAGCAGCTTTAGCACTGTATCCAGCATGTAATTTGCAAGCAAAGGAAGTGTAAGAACCCCAACTCTCGAACCCTAACTCTCGTCAACAAATGCCACGAGCTGGTAGAAATAAGACAGCTATTACATTGACAGCTTAATCAGGAACAAACCGAGAGCTTAGCACCGAAATACCAGGACTAAATCTTGACATGAAAAGGATAAAACGTTGGGATTTCACCAACCACAGTCGCTTTTAACAAACAAAAACATATTAACTCTCCGGTATCAAGGTGTATAAGCACGAAAGATTCAGAGTTGCAGCAAAGCTGCGTTCCTTCACATCTCAGTAGGGTTCGGATTCAGACAGGAGGGTTTCAACAGGAGGACCAAGCCCGAAGGCAAAGGAAGAATGCCGGGTTAGGGTTGTTTCAACACTTAAATATCTTCAACACTTGGCGTAGAAACTTCCACGTCGCCTTTTAATATTTTCTCATGTAGTGGGTTACGTCCTATAGTCCCTTGATGTGCTACAATCAATTGTTAATCAATTAAAAATCATAGAGTAGAAACACGTTGCTCATGGTTTGGATATTCCCTTATGGTAATGGTACCATAGTGAAAGTTTGCACCATTTCTTTCATTTCAAAAACTATGCCTTCGAACACGAATAGGCAAACCATAACATATATTACCCTACAACCATTAAAATCAGACCTCGTCAATAACATGCAAGGGTAATGAGATATTCATCATCGTTTGATGAAATCAAATCATAGTATGAGTATTATAGTTGTTGCTTGGCTATTCTTAAGATTAACAATAACATAAATACATGTTATCCTTTATAATCACACCTTATGATAGTATTCTTAAACCTAGCATTTTATAGTTTAAACATTGAATTATTAATTCATGCATTTGATTGTTGAAAAACTCAGTTATGAGGTACTCAAGTTATGAAGAAAACGATTATATTATAAAAGTTAGATGTAAGGAAAGTCTTTAAATAGTATAGAACAATCTATCATTATTTACGTCTTAACCTAGCCTCATGAGAATCAGCAAGGGGTATATCAAAATCTATAAATCTATAAAATATTAAAGATGAAGACAAGTACTATGACTTACAACTCTTCTATACCTTGGTCATTTAAGATAGCTGATAGCCTTGTTTGTTTTTTTTTACTTCTAGAAATAGGAATAGTGGTGCCATTAAAGCAACCCTAAAGGAATATCATAAGAATATATGAACTGACAGAATCTTATACAGTGCAAGTAATAAGTTATTCATACATTGCAAACTTCTAGATCCTTGTAAGTGTAATCATAAATCACACAGTAACAACAGATAAGCAAAATAGTTTAATTTCCATTTGCCCGTGACATTTCATGAAGTGAGATAAGAGATATTATTGCAACACAATAATAATAGTAAGAACAATACTCCATGGGGTAAGTAAGACAATCTGAAAAGGAATAATACTTATCATATTCTCATGCTGAAATGGTCAACTCTCTAATAGTAAGAATATATGAATATTACAGGAATAAAACTTCTACCTTTTTTATATTTGACAACCCGTCTCGCATGATTAAACTTTACTGGACGTTTTGATACAATTAAAGGAAATATAATGCTTTAAAAGGTAATTGCAGCGACCCGTACTTTACCTGTATACCTGTAAATGAAAGACATTTGGATGCATTAGCTCGGAAGCTAAGTAAGCCCAGTCTGCGATGACAACTCCCCCTTGTGGTTGAAAACAGAAAAACCATCAGTAACGATAAATAAGACACACATTAGAAATTTAAGTACAAAGACAGATTACCCAGACATAGCTGTGATCCCTTAACTAAATCAAACAGATCAAGGAAGGCATTTAGTAACATTTATTGCTATCTTAAAAAATTTTAAATTTTTCGGAAATTATCGGGTTTTGACAAGTTATGTGGTGCTGGAATGGTGGTTAAGATTTCTCAATCTGAGTTTTTCCTCCTTTGCATGGGTGTTGGAAAGGGACCCAACAATAGATCAAAACTTATTGCTCTGTGGGGCCTGCTCTTTTTTTCCAAGTCTCTGGGCATTACCACATTGAATGTCTTTGGAGACTCACTCACCATTATTTCTTGGGTCGATGGGGAGCATAGCTTGTCCTCCATACATTTGGATGGCTGGTTGAATTGGGTGCTTTCCCTCGTTGATTGGTTTGAGAACATACACTTTCGACATATTTATCGCGAACACAATACCGAAGCTGATAGACTCTCGAAATCAACCCTCAGGCACATGGATGGGTCGATTATCATCAAACCTTTTTGAGAGGGATCCTTCAGGGAGATATATACCCTGGCGTATGTCTAATGACCATGTCTATTATGACCTTGATTACCTTATTGGGATTGTAGCTATTATTATACTGATTGAATGTTATCACTGTTCATATATTCTGGTTTGGGATGACCTCAGTTTATAGGCTCCTGGCCACACTATGTAGTTATGGATACAACTTTTGCATAATAAAAGTTGTTTTTTTTTTATTGAAAAAAAAAATCTCACTTGCCACCAAATAAGTTTGACTGTATGCACTTCGAAGCAATCATGGATTTGTCATCTAATATTCTTTTAAGCCAGGAAATTTTATATCTAACTTGAAGTATTGTAGCAAGCCATATTGTATGGGACTATAAAGTCATGCACAAAAGAGTAGGTTGTAAAAAAGTAAGACCAAAGAATAAAATACTCGTGTTGATGACACAAATTTCTCTAAGACGTGTGTTGAGTTCTGAAAGTAACATACAGTTCATAAAATGCAACATTTTAAAAATGAGCGAAAAAACGCTACGTTGAGCTGAGGACAACGCTACCACTAGAAGGTTGACCCCAACACAGTGCCATCTCCTGCGAGTACGGTTTCCTTAGAGAATTCATACAGCATTGTTGCTTTAGATAATTTATGTAGCACAGGGTGGAGATGACGTGAAATTAATTATTGGGAACCCACTATTCTAGGAATCAACCTATATGTTTTTCAGTTTCTGCCTGTCCATAACACAATACATCGATCATGAATCTATGTGCTCGACTTAACCGATTACTTAGGATATGCACAGTCAAAACATATAGTTCTCTGATCAGATAATTTTATATTCATATTCTTGAGCTGTAGTCGCACCAATTCCTCATGCATTTATCTCGTGGTGGTATCTCCATGGTTACATTATTCCAATTGATTCAAATCAGGTTCATTAATATGACATTGATCTAACAAATGAGGGACGCTATCACTTGGGCAGACTTATCTGTGTTTTTTTTTATTTAGCAGACAAACTTGGTAAGACACACTAAGACAAAGACAGTGTTCGAAATCTCCACGCACTTTTGAAACTCCCTTGTATTTCTGCGTTGACTTGAAATTCTACTTGCTGAGTGTCAAAATTCTATAACTCAAGGATGTTACTTTCTTATACACCGATACTCTTAGAAGAAGCATCGAGCTGCTTGCTACGTGTTGGGTTTTTTGAACATTTCTGTTACATCCAATGTTTCCCTACTTTACAACTCTACGTGTTAATTTACATATTGATTGCGAGTTGGTGTCATGTACCATTTCTATCATAAGAATCTAGTCCAAATCCGTACTCTATTTTCATAAACAGTCCTCTCTGCGTTCTCATGTAGATTGTTAATTGTCCCCAATAATATCACAGTAGTGCTCTCTAGATGTTATTCCTTTGACAAGCAGTTAGATGCCTGAAGAAATAGACTTGTCCTCTTTTAGGAAAGCCAGACCCATCAAAGATGGAAGGAAGGGGTGCCAGCCTTACACGCTCCGCTAATTGACTTAGGCTCGACACCTCACAATAGGAACTCCGTAATAAGCCCTACTATGTATAATAAGGTTCTGCTAGACACAAATTAGCAAACGAAAAAGCTTCGCGGATACACAAAGTGAGCTTAAAGAACGTACAATAGACTTCTGCTGAAAAGGAAGAAGAAGTGATGCAAATTGATTAGCAGCTATTCCAGGGTAAGAGTGCAAGAAATTGCCCACCAACCCATTAAAAAAACACATTTTATGCCTTTGCTTGTGCTGAATTCCAGACTCTTTGTTGTTCATCATCTAGTGGAATTGCCATATGTTCGAAGAAATCATAGATTTCATGAGCCATCCTTATGTCCCTATCACCATAAAATTTAATGCTTTGACTACATGTTTTACAAATAGGAGACGGAACCCAGAATTTAATGATTTTCCAGTTGCCATCTACGACGGCACAGGGGCTTCGGGTTAATCCCGGGAGAGACAATTCCAGAATTGGTTTACGGGGCAGAGCCAGAGTCCACTTTCCTTCGCCGCAACGCGACTTCTGCTTCCAAGTTCCACTTCTGGCGGCGGTGGAGGTGTGCCAATTTTCATTTTTAAATCTTTTCATAAAAAAAAAAAAAATTACGTCTCGGTTCTCAGATATTGGGGAAATCTGAATGGCTTCGAAGATGTCATGAACTTCTTGAGATTCAGATTCAGATGATTCACATCCATTTGATGTTTATATGCCTAATGCCCAATTCAATAGGGTAACTCAGCGGGCTCTTCATACACTGAGGGGCAAGAGTGATCTCCTGAACTTTCTTGTTGTTTTTTCCAAAGAGTTGTTTTCGGTTTTGGGCATTCTACAACAACCAGGATATAAGTCACTCAAATTGTTTCTACAGCTGGGCACTCTCCCGACACATTTATTATGTCGCTTCTAGCTAATCGGAGTTCAGGCTATTTGAGTGATTTTGAAATATGGTGCTGCGCAGCTCTTCAAGTGACTTGTTTATGTGGGAAAGCTTCAACTATCCAACCGATACTCTTCTTCCATTCTAGCCTAAATCGCCGGACAAGTAGCATACATTGATATGATGTGTTTTACGCTGTGGATAGATGTGGACATACGACAGGTGGCAGCTCCCCATAAGCCGTCGACAGACGACGAAAGCCCGAGGGGAGCCGGCCCCTTAATATACACCTTCGACGTAACAAAACATTTTAAATTGGAGTTCACCGTGAGGTCATTGATTCTAGTTCGACTAGTCTTTGAGTGAAATTGAGTTTTATTGGATTCCCAAATACTATCATGGTTAGTGGTTGAGTAGTCCTCCATCTTGATATTCCAAGGAAGAAAAGAGTTACTGGAGAGTTCAAGAGGATGCTCTATAGGAAAGACTTTGGTGGTAGAAATTAATATGGAAATTACCAAGGCCAATTAAAACAAAAATCTTACTATGATTGGCATTAGAATTGCTAAGTTGGAACAATGGCTAGAAAAGAAATTGGACAAGCCCAGGTAGATGAATACTATGTAAAAGAAAAATTATGGCTGTAAGTTTGTATTTTACTCATACTCTAGAGAGGTTTGGAAAGTTATTACACAAGGTATTGTGGTCACTACAAAGTGGGACAAAATACATTTGAAGAGTGTATACTGGCTTAGCTTATGGATAAATCAATAGAAAACTACTAGACAGTTCCAAGTTTGTTGTATATGGATTTGCTAGAGTAGAAACCAAATGCTTTTTCAAGAAGAGGTTATTTCAATTGAACAAGTAGCACATAAAATTAGATTCTATATTCGGGAACATAAAAAATCCTCAAAGGTGGCATGTAATAGAGTACTAGTGATGCCAAGTGTTGTTAGGGAAAACTTCCTATAGTGGGGGGAGACTACCAACGTACTGGGGTAAAAGATAGACATACAAAGTTCTGCAAGTACAATTATTAAGCAAAGAGATTGGGGTTTAGGAGGATGTGTACCTTATTTAGAAGGTTGATCCAAGCTTCTCCTCTTGCTCTCCAATGCAACAACCTGCAAATACATTCAACAAAACCTTCCTCAAACCAATTTGACTACAAATAAAAGATTGATATTTATAAGAGAACAAAACATCAAATTGTAATAAGATCTGAAACATACATGAACAAATCTATTTGGAAAGGGAAGAATGTCCAATCTTTATTAATGAATGAAGCAAGTACATCAAATTACCTTCCTTCAAACATGGCACTTCATGAAACTAAGATTCAAGGTCTCCTGCTCCTCTTCTCCAAGGATCCCAACCTCTGATCAGATGTGCTAGGGTTTACAAGCAACTAGGGCACAAGTGAGGGGGATGTGAGTCCAAATTCATCCACCATAACACTATAATGGGCTTGATATATTTTTCATGGTCCCTCTCCCTCTCTTATATAGCAAGTGAAGAAGGTAGGGTAGAGGAAGAAGTAGTTACAACCGGAAGAGGAGGTTCCAAAACCACCCGAACCACCCATTTTTCGAGATTTTATATATATTTTTTGGTATTTCTGAGGCATTCGCGACTTTACAATGGACAACAAGCGGATGGCCCGTGACTTTACCATGTTCAACATGCGAGTTTTTGGAAAAACCGCGGGTGAAGAACCTTCCACCTGCGTTTTTGTGGAAAAATGGTCAAAAACAACCTTTTCCGGGGGCTTTCTGAAGAAGTTTTGGTCTCCAAAATTGTTCCTAAGGTTCCTATCTATCAAATGGGCCATGAATTAGGTAATGCCGTCCTTCTAAAGTCCCAAATATGGATTTTCCATCCACAAATTTCCTTTTGTGTGAATCACAGTAATCTCATGAAGCGTCGTCATGCGACCAAAAGATGTAAGTGTCGTCACGGACAGAGAAGTGCCAATTTTGGATATAACAAATGCCCCCTAATGTATGAGTTCAAAGGGGAATACGATGGTCAAAATACATTATAAATAATAAAGGGTTGGGTTATGGAGTCGGAGAAACCAACTATCATAGGCTCAAACGAAGTACCTGAAAGAAAGGAAATGTCAGACAAACTCATCACTAAGATAAATGTCCATGTTCAAATAGTGGAACATGACCTCCAAGAGGATACAATAATGATCCAATACATAAGTATAACTGATGTATATATCATGGCCACTTGAATACAAGTGTGGATCCACGAGGACAGTATAAATATGAACGTAGACACATAAATACAAAGGTGGATCTATGTCAAAACAGAAGATCATAGCCATAGAGAACAAACTAGATCTATGTCTCATCAAGAGCCAAAAAGAGTGTGGCTCAATCTTGTGCAACTTGGGCTATAACAGAATATGACATATGTTGCCATCAACTCAAGGTATTCAATCAAAACCGTCTCAAGGTACGAATCATAACCATGTGAATAAATGAGTTGATGTCGAACATGGAGGGAACCGTTTGATTACTGGTCATTGATGTGAATCGTTAACAAACGCGAGGGAATCCCACCGATAATGAAAATGGGCCCCAAGGTACCTAGTACATTCTAACGGGTGTGAATAGATGTTATTGAATTCAAACACCTGAAGAATCAATCAAGTACGGGACATTAATGTATTCCCATCACTCAATGACGAGGGAAATTGCCACTGATGACTGCAATCCACAAGGTACTACCGAAAACTCTAGACTTCATTGCCAGAGTAAGATGAGTTGAAGTTGGTGGGAAGAAGTCCATTGGAAGGGATGCCTTAAGGTATCCTCCATCATCCAACATGAGGAACAATCAAAGGTTGATCTGATTTGGAGTAGGACTGAGTACATGATGAAACATACCAACACCAAGGAATGGCCGACACATGAGGTCAAGGAAACTGCAGAATGGCCGACACACTTTGTATCATTGAACTGTGAGCACGACACAAGAGTGACTTAGGCACCTTTGAACACAAAGGGACCATGATATAAATCTGAAATGTAGGAGACATTAACAGATTCTCCATATGATTGGAGGAGTAACCAACCAGAGGAGCAAAAAACTCTGAGATCAGGTTTATCCTAAGGCCAAAACTAGAACCCAACTTGTTTGATATACTCCAAACATGTGCTTTGTTCAAGGACATAGTTGAATTGCTGCCATTATATTGAAAAATATTTAACACTCTTCCCTTCCCTTTTCTCTTTTTAGGTGCCTTTTTCATTTTTTAACGAGCTTGACAAAGAACTAAAGCATGCTCGACAAGGATCCAACCATGTGTAATTTTATGAGTCCATGGAAGGGAAACTCAAGACTTTCTTCTTTGTTTTACGAGTTTGAAGAAAAGATAGACTAATATTCGATAAGATACTGATCCGTGGATTTTAATATCGAGCCTGGATCTGTTCGTGCTCGCAGGTGTTTTCATATTTAAGGAGTATGAAAAAACGTTAACAATAACTCCATATACCCTCTCATGGATTTTACATCGAGCCCAAGTTGGTAGATGCTCATAAGGGTTTTCATATTTAGAGAAACTGAAAATCTTAAAGAAGACTCCAAGGGGTCCTTTTTTGTAAAGTTAGTATCCTCACTCGAAAAAGGGCAAAACAACGCGAGAGAGAACTCTTCTAGTCAAGTATGACTAGAGTATTCATTTTTCGTATGTAGTCTAAACGGTCCGGAAAAGGGTTAAACTTATACCGTAGAGACAACCTTTCAATTACTTTAAAAAGTATGAAAGAGACAAGATAACACGACAATATTTTCCTATTTAAGGAGTCTGAAAATAGCTTAAAGAGGACTCCATAAAAGTCTTTTCCGTAAAGGTTTAACGAGCACGAAAAAGTAAACTCGTGAACTCCTTACTGTTTTTAACGAGCTCGAAGGAGATATGAAAGAATGCTTGTAGCCTCATTACTATTTTTAACGAGCTTGAAGGGAGGGAGGGAAGAATGCTCATAGCCTCCTTACTGTTTTTAACAAGCTCGAAGGGAGGGATGGAAGAATGCTACTAGCCTCCTTATTGTTTTAACGAGCTCGAAGGGAGGGATGGAGGAATTCTTGTAGTGAGAGGAGACGAGTATCAGGGACATGCGAAACTAGTTCCAAGCACATGGAACCAAGCTATGCATAATGCAAGGACCTTAAGAAAGACAAGGACACTTAGGGTGTGTCTCCTCTAGGTAAAGGATGTGAAATCACAAAGGCAAAGTGATACATAGCTTAACAGAAATGAGATTAGAGATGGAGGCTTATATAATGAGCTAAAAGCGTGGAAGTTCGCATCAAGCTCATTAGCAAAAGTGGGATCAAAATAAATGCACATGCAACTTAAACAAAAAAATGGGAGCCTTATAAGGAATGGCCATAAATATACGGGGAAGAAAGACATGAGGCCTCTTCTCAAAGTCATGGTAAATCTAAAAAGGTTCTCGAGCCTATGATAAAAAATCAGCATGGGTACCAAAATGGCATAAGGGTGCTGACTAGGGTGACCCATGTTAGATAGGCTCTGTTGTCGGACTGGTGCACAATGCATATAGATATGGCTAACACACCAAGATCCAATAGGTTTGACCCTATGGCGAATTCGGATAGCAAAAGGTTCACATGCATCATAACAACAGGGAAGCCTAAACCTATATGCAAGCTTCCAAATATACCTGACATGATTGAACAAAGTGTCGAAAAGGACCAGTAAGCAAGTATAAGTCCAACTAAGAATCCTGTCTCCAAGAAACATTAGTACCAAGATCATATCTAAAACCTATGTATAGAAAAATATGATACAAGTCACTATGGTACAAATAGTTTCAACTTCACTATTATCAACAATAGGCATACACCATGTAGAGCTAACTAATGAAGACTCTATATACCAAAGCCTGAGGACTTACAATCAAAAAGATCAACTTCAGGATGAAGATCAAAGTTGAAGAACGTGATGGAATCTGTAGGAACAAATTCATCATCACGGGAGTTGAAAATTCTAGAAGCAGAATCAAACTCAACATGAACACTGATTTGTGAGTCTATGGGAGAGTCCAAAGACTCAATAGTAGGAAGATCAGACTCCAAGGTCAAACCGGGGCTGGACATAACTGCAACTGGATCAACATCCAAATGAATGGCAGACTGCATTATATACTCTAGGAAAACTTCATCAGAAGGAAGTATATCATCCCATATAGAACACATATCCAAACATTCAGATGGAGGTATCACCTGGTCAATTGCCGGGACCAAGTACCGAGAAGGTAAGCATGAATTCAGAGGATTCTTCTTAGTATCAATTGTTTCCAAGGGATATAAAGGTTGTTTGAATTGAGTACACTCAACTTCAGAGGTTGAACACTTCTAAGGGTTCTTAAAGTTCGAAGCCTTAGATTGAAGCTCCTTAATTGCGGAAAGTGTCGCAACAGTGGAAATTGTATGCACATGTGATGCATTAGTGTGCAAATCAGGTGGGGGAAGATTAAAATTTCCCATTAACGAATGATACATCCCCACACCAATGTTTTAACAACTCCTCGCGGAATGGGAAACTAAAGGAATATTGGATCCATGATCTGTATTGAACTCATTATTGTTTAAGGATAGTTGGTCAATTGTTACGATCTTTCTTTCATGTGGAAACTTGATGACACAAAAGATCGAAGAGACTACTGCCATCATAGCATGAGTCCAATTTCTCTCTAGTAACAAATTATAATCAAGTGGGGAATCAAACACTTCCACATACACTTTAACTACTTTACCCCCCAGCTCTATAGGAAAAGCTGGGATAATCCCATGAGGTTTAAAAAGATGGTCATTGAAAGCTTTTAGCATGCTGACCAAAGGAACTACGTCAGGTGATCCTAAAGCCTTCTAGCACGATAATGGCATAACGCATGTGGAGGCACCCTCGTCTACAACTGTCCGATGAATTTTAGTGTTTCCATATCTAACTTGAATCTGAAAATCCGCATGGTAGAGTAAACAAGGCTTCCAATTATCAAAATCAAAATTGACCACTTCACTATCTGCAGGATCGAGAGCCCCTAAAGTTGAAATTAAGGTCTTCCTTTGATTGGGAGAAGTCTGGAGGACCTGAAGCATAGAAATCGCATAAGGATCCTGAGCCAAATCTTCAACTATGATATAATTTTGTGCAGCACTCGCATCAGGATTGAATGCTACTTTCTTAAAAACACCTTTCGGTATTCGAGGCATAGTGTCGTTAAGAGGCTTCTCTATATGCAAAGAATTGTCACTGTCACCATTCATAGGTTCCTTAACTTTGTTCCTAGTTTGGAAATACACATCCCGTTCACACATGAAAACTTCTTCGGAGCCTAAACTGCCCCCTTGAGAGGAAGCTCCCCGGTTGCCCCCTTGGGAGGTTGCAGGGTTTTGATGAGCACCAACCAAGAGATTTTGTGCCATTTCCATCTTAGGGAATTTGTAAGTTAGATGATCCTCCCCACATAACAAGCAAGGGAATTTCGTCTTAGCTTTTTCATTAGCCCCGCCAACATTTTTGTTATTATTGTTTGCATCGTTTGTCCCCTTATTCTATTTCTTAGTTTTATTCTCTCCGGGCTGTTGGTTTCCTTGAGAGTTTTGTACTAATAGAACGTGAGAAGGAGGGTTGGGTTTAAGGTTTTGTGTGTTAATCTGACCAGTTGCCAATGAATTCTGACTTTAAAAGTTAGTACATGGGCTAATTGGATTGTTCTCAACTGCACCGATCACACCATCAACATGAGGTGTCGGGATAGGTTTTGTTGGATCAAAGTTTGACCTCTATGCATCAGGAATAGTTTCATACAATATCCCAGACTGAGAGTAAATCAAGTCTAACTGTTGGGTTCTCAAGATGGCTTCCTCCTCTGAGGTAACCCCTGAAGTCGAAACATCTTTTGAGATGTAAGGTAGGAATGATTTCAAAAACCACTCTAATAAAAACTCTAGGGGAATCTCAACCTTAATCATCCTTTTCCTCCTTCTCCACTACTGAATGTGATCAGATATGTGAGTGGCTTTGTTTTGCCTAAATGTAGAAAGAAGGTCGGTGTCGACATTATACTGGACAAAAAGTTGGAAATGGTTAAGAAATACTATCGCTAAGTCATAAAAACAATGATTAGTAGCAGACGAAAATTCAATATACCACTTGGATGCTACACTAGTTAAGGTTCTCTGAAAGAGTCTCAATCGTATCAAATCATTGTTAAGCGACTTGGAGGAGCACCATAAATTAAAGGTAGTGACGTGGTCCCCGGGATCTTCACCATTCTTACCTTCAAACTTTGGGATGTCTGAAGGTAGTTTGGTTGGAATGGGAGGCCAAGTCGGATCGTGACGGACCAAATTGTTCATCAGTATGGATAGGTATGGAAAATTCAAAGTTGCCAGAAAGGGTAAACGAGGTCTAACTGTTAGGTTCCAGGTTGCGGGAGCATTAACTGCCCATTGGTTGGTGTTGACATGTGGTTGTCCTAGAATATACGGATTTCCATGATTAGTGAAAGGTGGGGTGTAATGTCCAACGTTCTGACCAAAGTGGTGTTGAAATGAAGGGTTAGTTGTTCCAAAAGTACCTCCCATCCCTCTAAAAGGTTGACTACCTTGTGAGATAGTTTCCATAACAAGGTTAGTCATATTAGAACCTCCCACCCCATACAAAGGGATACTTCCTTGGATAGCAGGATGCCTCCATGAACATCCAGTGCTGGTGCCCCCTAGTACAATAGGATTACTTTGTGACACATTGAATCCAAAGGGGTGACCATAACTCATACCTCCAACAAATTGGAAAGGTAAGCTTGATTGGGGTGGAGTGGAATTAGAAACAACTCCAGTGAAGGGTGGGTTAGAAATAAACATTTTTCCACTGAAGGGTGGGATAGTATGGAGAGGGATAGATGGGACACTACCTAAAGCAATGGTAAAAACTGAACTAGGAGGGATAGAGGCAGTCATAGGTTGACAACCTGAAAGAGTGAATCCAAAAGAGAAAGGGTCCAAACTCACTTGAGTTGACGAACTAGTACCAGTAAGTACCATCAAGGTTGGGGGAAACCAATATGATCTTATTGTAGATCCCATATTAAAAGTGACTCCTCCTACGGGGAAAGTCCTAACTGGAGTATAAATGTTTCCTGAAGTAAATACTTGTTCTCTATGTTCCATATTGAATTGCCTAGACAATGGATTAGGAACGCTGACACCAGCTAACTGAGCAAAACTAAGACTTTGTGGCGGGTTCAGAAGTCCAAATGGATCCAAGAGGTCCTTAATTTCAATGGGATTTAAGTTCTCTTCAAGCTGAGGATAATGGACTATAGGAGAGTTATGCAACTACTCCTTAGTATCTCTAAAGTGTCCTTCGTCATAAGGTCTCTCAGACTCACCTACCCTAGAATTGTTTTCTTCTACTGGTTGTTATGTTTGATGTTATTGGTTTTCCTCTTCTGCCCCCTGAGGGGGTGGATCAAGATAATACAGTCTTTGCCTCGATGCAGGGAGTTCTATCCATTAAGGAGATCGTCCTTGAATCCTTTTGGATCTACGTGGAGGTTGATCGACCGCGGTGACTCGCAGAAGACACTAAGAAGAAAATCTACCAAAAATAAAAATCAAACAACACACACTAAAAAGTTTCTAAAATATGTCAAACAAGCCAACAACTAACCTTCCAAAGGAGCGTCTGGGATGTTGAGGGCCCATAACAAACTAGTTAAGGGACTAAGAACAGTTATTCGGGGTCCAAAATACAGACACGATGGGGCCAAGCGTTTGAATTACCAACCGCCTTCCCAAAGAACTGTAAGGGATTTCCTCCTAAATCTGTCCTAAGTGCAATGGAAATATCCTTCCACCATCACCCATGTAGAGCCCTAAAGATAGGATGCTAAGACTACCAGCTTTATAGAGAGGGTTCGACGGGGTAGTTGCAGGTCAAATCGATATGCATGGGCAGGGTAACTAAGCCCGAAACTCAGAAGCACCAAAGGTACCAATGAATCCCCATATGCGCACCGATCTTGGTAGATGCTCAATTGAATATCGGAGGGGTATCTCCTCTGCTCAATCTCGCATGACCTTATGATTGAATTCGGTGTTAGTGGAGCTTCCCGGTTCACCTTCTACAAAGGTGTATTTTCTCCCTAAACGAATGACACCTATGTTTTGACAAATCTGAGTGATCGTGCAGAAGTTAACTCACAAATACCTACCTCCACAATCCTACTTAAGCTATTAGGTGTGTTTCTAAACTAGAAGAAAACCTAAGATCCTATCAAAGTTACTGATTGCCTGCTTTAAAATGTACTTTCAAAACTTTCAGAAGAAGTAAATCAAGTACAACTAAATAAAGATATTCTTTAACTGAAACATGAAGCACTTAATCACCACAAATATGCACTTCTCACTCTCAATTTCTTTCCAATGCAAGTCCTAAAGATATAATCTAGAATGCATATGCAAAAATTTTGTATCTAATGCAATTTTTGTCTCTTCGAATGCAAAAGGTAAAAATTCAAAGTCTAATATGCAAAATTAAGACTAAAACCTAAGCATGCAACTACCAAAACAACTAGTTATGCAAAAGAAATTTCTTGTTTTTTGATGCAAAGCACTCCTGAATCCTTTAAGAAACTTGCAAAGTAATCTACCAACACTAACTTATAAAATGAACCAAATTTTTATGCTTTTTCAAGATGAGAACAAAAGTGAAACTCAAAATAACACACTACCAAAGCAAATGCAAAAACTTTTAGAGCTCCTTATTAAACAATGAAAGCAACCATAAACCGTAAGCTTCTTGTCATATAAGCATGCCAAATTTGGGAAAAGCATACACCAAATACCTTTAGACTCAATCAAATCAAATGACCTACTAATAAATATGGTTTGGTAAAGCTAGGTCCGCACACAAACAATGCAATCAAGGTCCTAAACCACAGAAAATACAATTGAGCTTTCACTACAAAAGAGAGACCAAAAGCATAAGGAAGGACAATAAACCAATATAAAGAGAAATTTTCACTCAAATAGATATAAATAGGGTCAAATAGACTACATAGGTTCCAAATTCAGTCAAATTGGAGCAAGTAGATTCAATTAGACTCAAATTAGTGTAAAAAACACCAAACTATTTCAGAAACCCCTAACTTGGGTCAAGAAGCCCCAAATTTTACCAAACAAGCCCAAATTGCTTCAAAAATGTCCCAAAAATCAAATTAAGATCAATCAAGAGACAAGACACCACTTACAAGGGGTCCTACATAGACTTAGGATCAGCAAGGACTCCAAAAAATGCAATCAAAACCCCCCAAAAAGCTCCAAAATTGAAAAACTCATGTACAGGAGGTACCCGCTAGTGTAAAAGGGTAGAAGTGCAAGGGACCAGCAAGTGGAAATTATTACACCTGCGAGTTTGTCTCAGACCCGCGAATATAAGTACCAGAACTCGCAGGTATGCAAAAAATTCCAAAAAAAAAAGAAAAATACAACTCAAAACAGAGCAAGGAAGAGTCGAACAAAGCTTAATGACTAGTCCTAACATGAAATTAAAATCAGATCTTCAAATATACTGGAAAAATGGCCTTGGATACCCCAAATCATATAGGCTTCTCCCTAGTGGATTCGCTAGTTCTGTTGTTAGGGAAAACATCCTATAACAAGGGTGAGACTACCAACGTACTGGGGTAAAGGATAGACATACAAAGTTCTGCATGTACAATTATTAAGCAATGAGATTAGGGTTTAGGAGGATGTGTACCTTATTCATAAGGTTGATCCAAGCTTCTCCTCTTGCTCTCCAATGCAATGACTTGCAAAAAAATTCAACAAAACCTTCCTCAAACCAATTTGACAACAAATAAAAGATTGATATTTATAAGAGAATAAAACATCAAATTGTAATAAGATTCGAAACATACATGAACAAATCTATTTGGAAATGGAAGAATGTCCAATATTTATTAATGAATGAAGCAAGTACATCAAATTATACCTTCCTTCAAGCATGACACTTCATGAAACCAAGATTCAAGGTCTCGTAATCCTCTTCTCCAAGGATCCCAACCTCTGATCAGATGTGCTAGGGTTTACAAGAAACTAGGGCACAAGTGAGGGGGATGTGAGTCCAAATTCCTCAAGCATAACACTATAATGGGGTTGATATATTTTTTATGTTCCCTCTGCCTCTCTTATATATCAAGTGAAGAAGGTAGGGTCAAGGAATAAGTAGTTACAACTAGAAGAGGAGGTTCCAAAACCACTCGAACCACCCATTTTTCAAGATTATATATATATTTTTTGGTATTTCTAAGGCTATCGCGACTTTAAAATGGACAACAAGCGGGTGGCCTACAACTTTAGCATGTGAAACCTACGGGTTTTTGGAAAACCCGTGGATGCATAACCTTCCACCTGCGCTTTTGTGGAAAAATGGTAAAAAACCACCTTTTCTTAGGGTTTTCTAGAGAAGATTTGGTCTCCAAAATTGTTCCTAAGATTCATATCTATCAAATGGGCCATGAATTAGGTAATTCCATCCTTCTAAAGTCCCAAATAGGGCTCTTTCGTCCATAAATGTCCTTTTGTGTGATTCACAGTAATCTCATGAAGTGTCGTCATGCGACCAAAAGATGTAAGTGTCGTCACGGACGAAGAAGTGCCAATTTTGGCTATAACAGATGTCCCCTAATGTATGAGGTCGGAGGGGAAGACGATGGTCGAAATACATTATAAATAATAAAGGTTCAGGTTATGGAGTCAGAGAAACCAGAGAAACCAAGAATCATAGGCTCAAATGAAGTACCTGAAAGAAAGGAAATGTCAGACAAACTCATCCATGGGATAAATGTCCATGTTCAAATAGTGGAACATGTCCTCCAGGAGGATACAATAATGATTCAATACATAAGTTTAACTAATGTATATATCATGGCCACTAGAATACAAGTGTGGATCCATGAGGACAATATAAATATTGCCATAGCCACATAAATACAAAGGTGGGTCTATGTCAAAACGAGAGATCATATCCATAGAGAACAAACTGGATCTATGTCTCATCAAGAGACAAAAAGAGTGTGGGTCAGTATTGCGCAAATTGGGCTTTAACAAAATATGACAAATGTTTCCACTAGCCCAAGGTTTTCAATCCAAACCGTGTCAAGGTACGAATCCTAACCATGCGAATAAATGAGTTGAAGTCGAACATGGAGGACACCGTTTGATTATTGGTCATTGATGTGAACCGTTAACAAGTGCGAGGGAATCCCACCGATAATGAAAATGGGCCTTAAGGTACCTACTACATTCTAACATGTGTGAATAGATGTTCTTGAAGTCGAACACCTTAAGAATCCATCGAGTAAGGGACATAAATGTATTCCCATAACTCAATGACGAGGGAAATTGCCATTGATGACTGCAATCCCCAAGGTACTACCGAAAACCCTAGACTCCCTTCCTAGAGTAAGATGATTTGAAGTCGATGGGAAGAAGTCCTCTGGAAGGGAGGCCTTAAGGTATCCTCCATCATCCAACACGAGGAACAATCAAAGGTTGATCTGATTTGGAGTAGGACTTAGTACATGATGAAACATACTGACACCAAGGAATGGATGACACATGAGGTCAAGTCAACTGCAGAATGGCTGACACAGGTTGTATCCTTGAATAGTGAACACGACGCAAGAGTGACTTAGGCATCTTTGAACACAAAGGGACCATGTTATAAATATGCAATGTTGGAGACATTAATAGACTCAAAACAATGCAGGTTTATCCTAAGGCCAAAACTAAGACCCAACTTGTTTGATAGACTCAAAATAGGTGCTTTGTTCAAGGACATATTTAACTTGTTGCCATTATATTGAAAGATATTTAACACTCTTCCATTCCCTTTTCTCTTTTTAGGTACCTTTTTCATTTTTTAACGAGCTTAACAAAGAACTAAAGCATTCTCGATAAGGATCCAACCATGTGTAATTTTATGAGTCCATGGAAGGGAAATTCAAGACTTTCTTCATTGTTTTACGAGTTTGAAGAAAAGATAGACTAATACTCGATAAGATACCGATCCCTGGATTTTAAATTCGAGCCCGGATCTGTTCATGCTCTTGGTGTTTTCATATTTAAGGAGTCTAAAAAACTTAAACAATAACTCAATATACCTACTCGTGGATTTTACATCGAGTCTGAGTTGGCAGATGCTCACAAGTGTTTTCATATTTAGAGAGTCTGAAAATCTCAAAGAAGAATCTAAGGGGTCCTTTTTCGTAAAGTTAGTCTACTCACCCAAAAAAGGGTAAAACAATGCGAGAGATAACTCTTCTAGCCAAGTATGACTAGAGTATTCATTTTTTGTATGTAGTCTAAACGGTCCAGAAAAAGGGTTAAACTTATACCGTAGAGACGACCTTTCAAGTACTTCAATGAGTATGAAAGAGTCAAGATAACTCGGAAATATTTTCCTATTTAAGGAGTTTGAAAAGTTCTTAAAGAGGACTCCAAAAAAGTCTTTTCTGTAAAGGTTTAATGAGCCCGAAAAATTAAACTCGTGAACTCCTTACTATTTTTAACGCTCTTGAAGGGAGGGATGGAAGAATGCTCGTAGCCTCCATACTGTTTTTAACGAGCTCGAAGGGAGGGATGGAATAATGCTTGTAGCCTCCTTACTGTTTTTAATGAGCTCGAAGGGAGGGATGGAGGAATGCTCGTAGTGGGAGGAGACGAGTGTCAGGGACATGCGAGACTAGTTCCAAGCGCATAGAACTAAGCTATGCATAATGAAAGGACCATAATAAAGATAAGGACACTTAGGGTGTGCACCCTGAATGGGTTGTTCGATCATAGGGAGAACATTTTCAGGTGCTGCGGGGGCATTAGGATCATAGTATGTTATCTGGTCGATTTTGACTACACGTCCTTTGTGGGGAAACATCATGATGCGGAGGACGGAAGAAGCGACAACTTTCATTTTATACATGTAGCTTCGTCCCAAAAGGAGATTGTAATCAAGTTGGGCATTGATGACCTCTATATCTATGAGAACCAGTTTTCCCCCAAGCTGTATGGGCACGTTAACTAACAGTCCCTGCGGTTGAGCTGCACGACCATCGTAAGCTCGCAATGCGGTAGTGGATGGTTGTAGTGTTGGGGATCCAAGTTTCTACCAGACAAAAGTCGACATAACGCATGTGGAGGCACCTTCATCAATGATGCATCGATGAACGACAAGGTTTCAGATAGACACATAAACTTGAAAATCTAGTGATGAGGAAAGACGAGGTTTGACTTGGTCTAAGTCGAAGGCCATCATATTGGAGTCATTAGGGTCTATGGTACCAATGGCGGACAACAACAATTTTCTCTGTGCAGGATAGGTTTTTAAGACTTCTAGAGCGGACATAGTAGCGGGGGACTGGGCTAAGTCTTCTACAATGTTGTAGTTCGAAGATGCATGAGCGTTAGGATCGTTGTTGATCTGTTTTAAAGGGAAGCGAGGGGCTTTTGGACCCCTGTCCATGTGCATATTAGGTATGCGTAGTGGTTGATCAGTTGGGAGGGTGCTTGATGATGGATCAGTAGGTGTGGTTTCAGGGGCTGAGCCGTATTGGTTGTGGCGAGTTTGAAGGTTGACATCATTTGATGACATCATTAGCAAATGGTGAGTGTTGGACTCTATATGCTGGTAATCGGTTGTCACATAGGTAATTTGCTGTTGTGGTGCAACGGATCCGTGTGGGGGATCCATTGGGTGGGTGTTTAC
Source organism: Larix kaempferi (assembly GCA_027924585.1). Taxonomy (NCBI): domain Eukaryota; kingdom Viridiplantae; phylum Streptophyta; class Pinopsida; order Pinales; family Pinaceae; genus Larix; species Larix kaempferi. The sequence continues at coordinate 4,975,925 of BSBM01000805.1, read as the reverse complement.
TACTCCTTGGTTGGGTAGAGGATTTTGCAATATCATGGGTTGCGGCTGAGGAGGTGGTGCTGGCTGTGCAATGTGTCCTTGTCGTTGGGCATCATCAGTCCAGAGTTGACGTGCTCGGTCCAAATGGGGGCAATTATGCATGTAATGGCCATATACATCGCATATGGAACACAGGTGGTTTGTTCTCAAGTTAGGATTTTTGCCCTGTTTTGGTGGATGATCAGGGTTTTGATTTGCAGGAGCAACGTTATTGTTATTGGGAGGATTAGGTGGCTCTCCTCCTTGGTTTTGTTGTTGGTTATTCTGTGGTTGCATCCTCTTCCGCGATTCTGTTGACCTCCTTGATTACGCTGGTTGTTCTGGTTTTGAGGTTGGTTTTGCTGTGCGTATACATGCCCTTGGGCAGTAGGTGGGTTTTGAGGTCGTGCAGGCGCTGGAGTAGGCTGCAGTGGATAGTAAGCAGGAGGGTTCTGAGGTGGACCTAGTGCTTGTTGCGGTTGTGGGTAACCTTGAGCTATTGGAAGTGTTGGAGCAGGAGGTGCTTCTTGTTGAGGGTAATAAGCCGATTGTGCTTGTGGGTGAGCCAGAGTATGATTGGCCTAATGGTGCTTTCCCATAACATTGCGGTGGACATGAGGGTCCATGGGTGTGGTGGGTGTGTATCACTGTAGCATACAAAGTTGTATCTCCAGAATGAGATGTGGCCCTAGAAAGGTTTGGGGCGTTGTTGGTACTCATCATGGTGAAAGGTTTGTTTTGTGCTGCAATCTGGCCATTGATACCGTCGACGGCATGGGATGCCCCTGGCGCGTCATTCTGGGATGGGTCGCCGCACGGGGCGTCAAGTAATATTGTGTATAAATATCTAGATTGGGCATATATCAGGTCGAACTGCTGAGCTTTTAAAATGGATTCTTCTTCCGACTGGGGTCGTTCAGAAGCTACATCCTTAGCTATGAGAGGAAGGAGTGATTTCAAGAACCAATCCAGGAAGATACGGTCGTCTAGCTTGATCTTGCAGAGACTACGGCGTTTGCGCCACTCATGGATATGATCTGTGATATGGGTGGCCGTATTTTGTCTACAAGACAGTAAGGTTTCTACTCTTGCATCATAGCGTACGGGTAGTTGAAAGAACTGTAGGAAAGTTGAGGCGAGGGATGTAAACGTGGGGTGCATCCCATGTGGCTGCTCAATATATCATTTGGTTGTCGATCCAATGAAATTTCTTTGTAAAAGTCGGAGTCGAATAGAATCATCGGCTATGGAGTTTGAGGAACACCATAGGTGAAACGACATGATATGGTTTTGGGGGTCTTCCCCAGCCTTCCCTTCAAACTTTGGGATGTCTGATGGGAGCTTTGTGGGCATGGGGGGCTAAGTAGGGTAATGTCTAATGGGATCATTTGTTAGCCTTACCAAGTCTGGTAGGTTAAGGCTGGCCATAAATGACAAACTGGCGGAGGGGCATGACATTGTCAAGGGGGCATAAGTGCTAGTAGTAGCGTTATGTATCGGGCCACTGCCCCCTAGGGGGATATTATTTATGGGAGGTATGTTCCCTCCACCCAAAGGTGTGTGGGAGGGGTCCGCGCTGCCAAGTGCAACTTGAGTTACAGATGGGTTGGGAAGATGTCTAATCGATGTTGGGATTTGAGTGGTAGCGGGAATGGTAGGTATAGTTCCTATTGTGGGAATGCCTAATGTAGGTGTGGGTCCCATGTTGGGCATCCCTAAGAGAGGTGTGGTAGTAGTGGCCATTGTGGTGGCGGGGGTGGTGGATGTTCCACCAACAGTCTCTGTGAAGAAGGAGTCAAAATGCGAACCATCCATGGGGCTAGTGGGTGCTGTGTATGTAGGACGTTCAGATTCTTCCTCAGAGTCAGATGTGAAATGAGGTGCGTCAGAATCGGATGACGGGGCTCTACATCGATGAAGTGTAGAGTCGAGTGACAGTGCTTTTCCTCTATGACGAGTGGTGTCAAGTGAACCGTATTGTGGGGGTTCACCCCGAAAATGTCGAGAACGTCTCAAGGACTCAATGGTGACAGTTGTCAATTAAAACTACTAGGTGGTGGTGAGTGGAAAGCTCGAAATCCCTAATGCAACCGTGTGTGCAAGAGGGGAGCGTAAAAAATAATGGCACTCAGGGAAACAACCAACCTCAAAACGCTTACTATAACAGCTGTGCTATAGTAAGTGGAGTAATAAAAAAATGTGGTCAGAAAACCAACATGCAAACGGCTCCTAAAAATAGAAAAAGGTGTACTCACTGACCAAAGGGAGGTAATAGAGCATGCAAACACCTAACTAAAAAGTATTATGACTCAACAAGACATATCCTCTGCAAGGTGATGAAATCCAAGTCATACAATATAAATTGTAGAATCAAAGGCTAGATATCCCCCTACCGGGAGGGATACCGGGTAGTCAATCCTAGAAAATGGGCCACTAAGATACCCCGTTCATGACACGTCCGGTTGGGTGAATCTGCAGCTCTTGTTCTATCACCGTTGTACTCCCACAAGGGTGGTACAACGAGAACATCGAGTAGGTATCCTTCGGTGACTGAATGGATTGCGGTATTCCACTCAGGCCTCTGGAACCAGTCTGGCTACTTCAACCCTCCTAAGGGAGAGGCCTTCTCGACGAATTGGTTTTAAACCATGCCAACAAATAATAAGGGATTTTGGTACCCTAAATGTCAACCACTATGTCTCAACATGTAAGTGAGTGAGGGGTCTTATTTGGATACTTATCCCCTCAGTTCTACCTAACTATAATATTCTTTTTGTGTTCCCCAAATGGGGTTAGAATGTTGGTTGAGTTAAGAGAATTTTAAGGCTCACTTGGATTTATTGTGACAGATTGTGTGATGGTGTGGTTATGTACTTAAAACAAAGATGCCTCGCTTGGGCGAAAAATGTACAAATTAAAATAAGGATTTTAACTTGCAAAATAGACAACAATGTAAATATGGAAAACGATTTAAATGTAAATGCTGTTAAATTTTTTTCAAAAAATATGAGGAATTCTTTTAAAAAATTATGGTAAAGCAAATAGCATAAAAATAAACTCGCTTGGGCGAAATATAAAACAAATTAAAATTATGGTTCTAATTTGTAAAATATGAAATTTGTAACTACAAAATGCTTCACTCTTTTTCTTTCACTAAACCAAAAATTGTTAAAAAATAATGTAGCAAAGCATAAAATAGGAAATAAATATGAGTTTTAAATGTTGCAAAAATAAAACAGTGGGCTGTCCAAAAAATGCAGGAAAGATGGCAGGAAGAAAAACTCAGAAAAATGGGCCGTACGAAACAGACGATATCGCGACTGTCGGCGGCGAAACCGCGATGTGGATCGCGGCTTTTGGGCTAAAAGCCGCGATGTGAAATTGCGATGATGTAGGCAAAACATGTGTGGCAGATCGCGGTTATCAGGCTAAAACGCGCGATGCACCCCGCGGGAACGAGGCTAACAACCGCGATGTGCAGCGCGGAAAACGGGCTGAAAGCCGCGATGTGAATCGTGACTGTCGGGCCGAAAGTCGCGATGCGATGAACGAAAGACGTCGCCGAAAAAATGAACCCCAAAATTGAAATTTTGGGCCGTTTTAAGTTGTAGAACATGCCAATGGCTAGGATAGCAATGAAGAGGCTGACTAGTATGGCAGATCTACAACTTTAAAGGGAAAAACAACTAAAATATAAATCTAAATCAAAGATTCAAAGTTCAAAAACCAACGGAGTCGCCAAAAACTGTTGCTTGGTTTTGGAACCAAGCATGTGCTAATGAGCACCTGCTAACTAGTAGCAGCAGTCTCAATGTAAAAGTAAAAACAAATGTAAATAACTAAATCTGATCTAACATGTGCAAAGAAATAAAAGCTAGATTTAAGAACAATAAACAATTAGATCCATAACAAAACAAGAAATAAAAAATTTAATCTTTTGTATTACCTCAAATGGTGAGGATGGTGAGTTTGAGCAGCTCCAAGGTTGAGGTGCTCCAATGTCCAATGGTCTCTTCTTCTCCAATGCTTCAATGGGGATCTTCAAACTCGAAATGGGAGGCAATGGCTCTCAAAGAAAATGTGGATGAATAGTGAGGAGCCCCTATCACCTTTTTATAGTTTTTTGGTGATGGGCAATACCATTATGGTTTATGGAAACCAATGGTATTGACCAAAATGGTTTAGGTTTCTTTTTTCCTTCTTTTTCCTTTTTTGAATATTATTCCCTTTTAATTGATTTTTGGGAATTTTGGACCATTTTTTAGGGTTTTTTGTGTTTTTTGAGGAAAAATACATATTTTGAGGGGAAAAAGGTGTATTATGGTCTTTTTGGTGACCTTTTGAAGGTTTTAGCGGCTCAAGTGGTGGAAAAAGTGGACAAATGGGTCATGTGAATAGGGAAATAAGCTAGTGAGCACTTTTTGGGTGTTAACAGTAAGGTCTTCCTTTCACTGGGACAAGTCTGGAGGACCTGAAGCGTAGAAATGTACAAGGATCCTGAGCCAAATCTTCAACTATGCTATAATTTTGTGCAGCACTCGCATTAGTATTGAATGCTACTTTCTTAAAAACACCTTCGATATTCAAGGCATAATGTCGTTGGGAGGCTTCCCTATATGCAAAGAATTGTCACTGTCAACATTCATAGGTTCCTTACATTTGTTCCTAGCCTGGAAATACACATTCCGTTCACACATAAAAACTTCTTCAAAGCCTAAACTTCCCCCTTGGGAGGTTGCAGGGTTTTGATGAGCACCATCCAAGAGCTTTTGTGCCATTTCCATCTTAGGGAATTTGTAATTTAGATGATCCTCCCCGCATAACAAGCAAGGGAATTTCGTCTTAGATTTTTCATTATCCCCACTAGCATTATTGTTATTATTGTTTGCATTATTTGTCCCCTTATTCCCATTTTTTTTTCTTAGTTTTCTTCCCTTCGGGATGTTGGTTGCCTTGAGAGTTCTGTACTAACAGAACATTAGAAGGAGGGTTGGGTTTAATGTTTTGTGTCTTAATCTGACCAGTTGCCAATGAATTTTGACTTGAAAATTTAGTACCCAGGCTAACTGGATTGTTCTCAAATGCACCAATCACTCCATCAACATGAGGTGTCGGGATAGGTTTCGTTGGATCAAAGTTTGATCTTGGTGCATCATGAATAATTTCATACAAGATCCCAGACTGGGAGTAAATCAAGTCTAACTGATGGGTTCTCAAGATGGTTTCCTCCTCTGAGGTAACCACTGAAGTCGAAACATATTTTGAGATGTAAGGTAGGAGTGATTTAAAAAACCACTATAATAAAAACTTCAGGGGAATCTCAACCTTAATCATCCTTTCCGTCCTTCTCCACTCCTGAATGTGATCAGATATGTGAGTGGCTTTGTTTTGCCTAAATGTAGACATAAGGTCGGTGTCGGCATCATACCGGACATGAAGTTGTAAATGGTTAAGAAATGCTATCGCTAAGTCATAAAAACAATGATAAGAAGCAGACGACAATTCAATATACCACTTGGATGCTACACAAGTTAAGGTTATCTGAAAGAGTCTCAACCGTATCGAATCATCGTTAAGCAAGTTGGAGGAGAACCATACATGAAAGGTAGTGACGTGGTCCCAAGGATATTCACCATTCTTACCTTCAAACTTTGGGATGTCTGAAGGGAGTTTGGTTAGAACGGGAGGTCAAGTCGGATAGTGACAGACCAAATCATTCATTAGTTTGGATAGGTCTGACAAATTCAAAGTCAACAAAAAGGGTAAATGAGGTCTAGTTGTTGGGTTCCAGGTTTCGGGAGAATTATCTGCCCATTGGTTGGTGTTGGCACGTGGTTGTCCTAGAATATAGGGATTTACAACATTAGTGAAAGGTGGAGTGTAATGTCCAAAGTTTTGACCAAAGTGGTGTTGAAATGAAGGATTGGTTGTTCCAAAAGTCCCTCCCATCCCTCCAAAAGGTTGACTACCTTGTGAGACAATTGTCATAACAGGGTTAGTCGTATTAGAACCTCCCGACCCATGCAAAGGGATACTTCCTTGGGTAGCAGGCTGCCTCCATGAACATCCACTGCTGGTGCCCCCTAGTACAATAAGATTACTTTGCGACACATTGAATCCAAAGGGGTGACCAAAACTCATACCTCCAACAAATTGGAAAGGTAAGCTTGACTAGGGTGGAGTGGAATTAGAAACGAATCCAGTAAAGGGTGGGTTAGAAATAAACATTTGTCCACTGAAGGGTTGGATAGTATGGATAGGGATAGAAGGGACACTACCTAAAGCAACGGTAAAAGTTGAACTATGAGGGATAGTGGCAGTCATAGGTTGACAACTTGAAAGAGGGAATCCAAAAGAGAAAGGGTTCAAACTCACTTGAGTTGATGAACTAGTACCAATAAGTACCATCAATGTTGGGGGAAATCAACATGATCCTATTGTAGATCCCATATTAAAAGTGAATCCTCCTACAGGGAAAGTGCTAACTGGAGTAGATAGGTTTCCTGAAGTAAATACTTGTTCTTTGTTTTCCATATTGAACTTCCTAGACAATTGATTAGGAACGTTGATACCAGCTAACTGAGAAAAAATGGGAATTTGAGGCGGGTTCAGAAGTCCAAATGGATTTGAGAGGTCCTCAATTTCAATGGGACTTAAGTTCTCTTCAAGCTGAGGAGAATGGACTCTAGGAGAGTTATGAAACTGCTCCTCAGTATCTCTAAAGTGTCCTTCGTCAGAAGGTCTCTCAGACTCACCTACCCTATAATTGTTTTCTTCTACTGGTTGTTCTGTTTGATGTTCCTGGTTTTCCTCTTCTACCCCTTGAGGGGGTGGATCAGGATAATCCAGTCTTCACCTCCGTGCAGGTATTTCTCTCTGTTCAGGAGATCATCCTTGAATACTTTTGGATATGCATGGAGGTTGATCGGCCATGGCAGCTCGTAGAAGACACTAAGAAGAAAATCTACAAAAAATAAAAATCAAACAACACACACTAAAAAGTTCCTGAAATATGTCAAACAAGCCAACAACTAACCTTCCAAAGGAGCGTCCGGGATGATGAGGGACCATAAAAAACTAGTGAAGGGACGAAGAACAGTTATTCGGGGTCCATAATACAGACACGATGGGGCCAAGCGTTTGAATCACCAACCGCCTTCCCAAAGAACTGTAATGGATTTCCTCCCTAATCTGTCCTTGGTGCAATGGAAATATCCTTCCACCGTCACCTGTGTAGAGCCCTAAAGACATGATGCTAAGGCTACCAACTTTATATAGAGGGTCCGGGGGGACAATCGCAGGTCAAATAGATACGCATAGATAAGGTAACTAAACTGGAAAATCATAAGCACCAAAGGTACTAATGAATCCCTGTATGCGCACCGATCCTGGTATATGCTCAATTGAATATCAGAGGGGTATCTCCTCTACTCAATATCACACGACCTCATGCTTGACTCCGGTGTTAATGGAGCTTCCCGGTTCACCTTCTACAAAGGTGTATTTTCTCCCTAAATGAATGGCACCTATATTTTGACAAGTCTGAGTGATCATGGATGAGTTAACTCACAACTCCCTACCTCCACAATCCTACTTAAGCTATTATGTGTGTTTCTAAACTAGAAGAAAACCTAAGATCCTATCCAAGTTACTGATTGCTTGCTTTAAAAATGTACTTTCAAAACTTTTAGAAGAAGTAAAACAAGTGCAACTAAAGAAATATATTCTTTAAATTAAACATGAAGCACTTAATCACCACAAATATGCACTTCTCACTCTCAATTTATTTCCAATGCAAGTCCTAAAGATATAATCTGGAATGCATATGCAATTTTTTTGTATCTAATGCAATTTTTGTCTTTTCGAATGGAAAAGGTAAAAATTCAAAGTCTAATATGCAAAATTCAGACTAAAACCTAAGCATGCAACTACTCAAACAACTAGCTATGCAAAAGAAATTTCTTGTTTTTTTTATGTAAAGCACTCCTAAACCCTTTAAGCCACTTGCAAAGTACTCTACCGACACTAACTTATAAAATGAGCCAACTTTTTATGCTTTTTTCAAGATGAGAATAAAACTGAAACTCAAAATAACACACTACCAAAGCAAATGCAAAAGCTTTCAGATCTCCTTATTTAAACAGTGAAAGCAGCCATAAACCCTAAGCTTCTTATCATGTAAGCATGCTAAAGTTGGGAAAAGCATACACCAAATACTTTTAGACTCAATCAAATCAAATGACCTACTAATAAATATGGTTTGGTAAAGCTAGGTCTGCAGACAAATAGTGCAATCAAGGTCCTAAACCACATGAAAGACGCTTGAGCTTTCACTACAAAAGAGAGACCAAAAGCATAAGGAATGACAAGAAACCAATCTAAAGAGAAATTATCACTCAAATAGATATAAATAGGGTCAAATAGACTACATAGGTTCCAAATCCATTCAAATTGGAGCAAGTAGATTCAATTAGACTCAAATTAGGGTAAAAAACACCAAACTATTTCATAAACCCCCAACTTGGGTCAAGAAGCCCCAAATTCTTCCAAACAAGTCCAAATTGCTTCAAAAAGATCCCAAACATAAAATTAATATCAATCAAGAGACAAGACACCACTTCCAAGTGGTCCTACATAGACCTAGTATCAACAGGGACTCCAAAAAATGCAACAAACCCCCCCCAAAAAGCTCCAAAATTGAAAAACTCATGTACAGGAGGTACCCACTAGTGTAAAAGGGTATAAGTGTGAGGGACCAGAAGGTGGAAGGGATTACAATTGCGAATTTGTCTCGGTCCCACGACTATAAGTACCAGAACTCGCGGGTATGCAAAAAATTCCAAAAAAAATGTAAAATCCAACTCAAAACTGAGCAAGAAAGGGTCTAACAAAGCTTAATGGCTGGTCCTAACATGAAATTGAACTCAGATATTCAAATATACTGGAAAAATGGCCTTGGATACCCCAAAGCAGATAAGCTTCTCCATAGTGGAGTTGCCAGTTCTGTTGTTAGGGAAAACTTCCTATAGTAGGGGTGAGACTACCAACGTACTGGGGTAAAAGATAGACCTACAAAGTTCTGCAAGTACAATTATTAAGCAAAGAGATTAGGGTTTAGGAGGATGTGTACCTTATTTAGAAGGTTGATCCAAGATTCTCCTCTTTCCCTCCAATGCAACGACCTGTAAAAACATTCAACAAAACCTTCCTCAAACCAATTTGACTACAAATAAAAGATTGATATTTATACGAGAATAAAACATCAAATTGTAATAAGATCTGAAACATACATGAACGAATCTATTTGGAAAGGGAAGAATTTCCAATATTGATTAATGAATGAATCAAGTACATAAAATTATACCTTCCTTCAAGCACGGGACTTCATGAAACCAAGATTTAAGGTCTCGTGCTCCTCTTCTCCAAGGATCCCATCCTCTGATAAGATGTGCTAGGGTTTACAAGCAACTAGGGCACAAGTGAGGGATATGTGAGTCCATATTCCTCCAACATAACACTATAATGGGATTGATATACTTTTCATGGTCCCTCTCACTCTCTTATAGAGCAAGTGAAGAAGGTAGGGTCGAGGAAGAAGTAGTTACAACCGGAAGAGGAGGTTCCAAATCTACTTGAACCACCCATTTTTTGAGATTATATATATATTTTTTGATATTTCTGAGGCATTCACAACTTTACAATGGATAAAAAGCGGGTGGCCCGCGACTTTACTATGTGCAACCTGCGGGTTTTTGGAAAACCCGTGGGTGAAGAACCTTCCACCTGCGTTTTTGTGAAAAAATGGTCAAAAACAACCTTTTCTAGGGGTTTTCTGGAGAAGTTTTGGTCTCCAAAATTGTTCTTAAGGTTCCTATCTATCAAATGGGCCATGAATTAGGTAATTCCATCCTTATAAATTCCCAAATATGGCTCTTCAATCCACAAATTTCCTTTTGTGCGACTCACAATAATCTTATGAAGTTTCATCATGCAACCAAAATATGTAAGTGTCGTCACTGACGGAGAAGTGCCAATTTTGGCTATAACACCAAGCATAAATTATAGGAAACCATTGGGTTTCTTTTATGGATTATGTCAAGGGGAACCAAGTATACGTGGTGTAGGAGCAATGCTATTTCCATATCATACACAACACATATTGATCAAATATGCTACATGAGAGAGCACAAATAATTGAGCAGAGGTTTATACTCTTTGGTCCCTGTTGAAAGTGGCAAAACAAAAAGGTATGAGATGCCTTCAGGTTTTTGGGGATTCTAAGCTAATAGTGAATTGGTGTATTCAAAAGTTCAAAATATAAAATATGGGTTTGGAACCTATCATTATCGTTATTCAAGAGGTCAAAATGTCTTTCGAGGAACTTTCCTTTACTCATGTCTATAAGGAATTCTACATGTTTGTATAAATTTTTTAAAAGAAGCTTTGGAGTTGCAGGAAGGACTATTTTCAAAACAATTGTTCCAAGGAGAAATCGTATTGTCAGTTTATGACTAATTTGTATGCATGTTTCTTGTAGATTTCATTTTGGGTTTTTTGGGCAAAATTGTGTGGATGAATTATTAGGAAACTTTTAGGAAGAGATGTAATGTATCATAATGTTTTTTAAGTGTTGGGAAAGCCCATGAAGATTGTAATAGTTTTTTTTTTGGTAACTTCTAAACATGTTGATGAAAGGTATAGTGATAGTTTTTGTTTTTTTTAATGGGTCCAGAGAGACAATTACATATGTATTTTTATTTCTTTCTCGAAAATATCAAATATACATTTTTTTTCGTTGAAAAACACACACACACACACACATATATATATATGCATATATAAAGTATCGTGTCAATAAAATAATGCGTGGTGTCGTGATTGGGTTCATTAATATAATAGGGAGGTGCATTATTGTGACTAGCAATTACCCTAAAGTTGCAAATGACATCATTAGAAAATGCAACGTGCTAAAATGTTACATGCATATGATGATTTTAAATTTGGTACTTATGTCCACTGAAGTTCTTATTATTTAGGGCAGTTGTCTTTGGCCGCATAAAGTAGGATTCCACGATTGGAAGAGAAAAGTAGGGAAAACATTCTCACATGGGATAACCTATGAAATAAAGCCACGGAGAGTCCTTCCCTCTAGCCATTTTCCTAGTGAGATGGGCACAATTTTGAAATACATGTTTGATGAGCCATCTTCGTTAATCTTGATCACATTATAAAAAGATTGAAATCCAACCCCAAAGACAAAGACAACACTCTACGAATACTAGTGGATCTCTATTGCAACATGATATTCTACTATGTGTCACACAATGGCTCTTATCTTGTCCATTTTATGTTTTCTAATTGCCTTTGGGCAGTTTATTATGTTCTTGATATACTGCTAAGTGGCTTTTAGAAAGTGAAAAATAATGGAAAAGCTTACAAATAAAACCTCATGCCCAACCATTGAATTGGGTGGGTGGGAATATCATACCTTGATCACATCTCAATGCATGTGGAGGCAGTGGTGGTCATATTTAAAGTTTAAACTGCCATAGTTGGGTCTCAGGAGATTCCAACACATATTACATAATTACAATGTGAACTCATTCCGCAAAACATTATTAGTATGGGCATACTCAAACCACAACTTTTCTATTTCTGAATTTCTCTTCCTTTATCGAGAAAGATCATTTCAACCTACCTCACAAACTTCAAGAACCAGGTTAAAAAAAATCCCAATTATGGCATGTCAAGGCACTACTATTTTTACAACCAAGGAAAATGATGATGTGAAGCATGTGAGAGAGTGGCTTAGTAACAATTTTTCTGGTGGAAAAGGGGGCTAATTTCTGACTATGAAGCTCCATATCCACCATCAATTATCAACACCAAGTCCATTGACAAGATTATCCAAACAAGATGATAACATCAACAATATTGAATGGGTGGACATGCATAACTAGTCACATCATAATGGACAATGGGGTGGACAACAGAGGATGAACAAAGTCATATGGTGGATAGGTGCAATGCAAAGATCAAATCAAGACTTATAAACCACAATTAAATGCCTTAAGAAGTAATAAAATGGGATTGGTTAGGTTGTTGCTTTATTACAGTAATAATGAAAAAGTGATTAGTGGAGATACTATACTATATGATTTAAAGTGATTTATGATGATGCTTGTAATGATTATGATGGGTGGATTTTGTATAAGTATTGTTGATCGGTGGTGTGAATGGTTTGCATGAATTTTAATCAGGGATACCTTTTCAAATTATTATTTTTTTAGTTAGATTGAATTTGGGTCGAGGTGAGTTGGTTTGTAAAAAAGCAAAAACTAAAGAATAATTTTTATTTTTTTTAATACTTTTGAACTATGAAATAAAAAACACATGAACCTTCACCATTCATCCATCTTACGTATTAGAACTATGAGTCCGATGGGTTTGGATAGCACTTCTTGAAATTTGGATCACGCCATCAATATTGGAAATTTACATCCTATTTATCAAATATTATGATGTATAATTAAACTTTAAATCTATCATATTAGTAATTAAATTTAATTAAAATGTAGATTATATATTAAAATTTGACTAGAAAATAAACATATTATTCCTCAATACATAAGCACCCCACCATTCCATTAAACTACTTGAATATATTGAAGCTTAATACTTATTTAATGTTTTAACTTCATTTTACTTAAATATAAATAACAAGAGCCACGAGGTGGCGATGTCCCTGTGGAAGTGATTTGTGATCAGAAACATAAACAATTAATTGTGAAGTTGTGTAAATGGTACTTAGAATCAAATACAATAGTATGCAATACAACTTCTATGCAAACCAAACATTGACAGCTAAACCTAAGCATTGAAACCTCTATACGTGAAAGCTAGAGTCAAGCAAAGGTTTTGGACTTTATAAATGGCTATTGAGAACTAAATATTGCAAAGATCAAATACATTAGCAAATGATGTGAAGGTCAAGTTATTCATCACGTCAACTTATTTTTTTGGCATAACTATGGAGATGAAAGCATCAAGCCAACTTGTGCATCAAATTGATAAAAAAAAAAACATTGTGAAGAAGGGTAGGTATGGACATTGGAGCAAAAACCACTATAGCCAAAGCAAATGTTTAATGACTGGAAGAAACACAATGCGAATTAATAACTATAGGAATATTACAAGCAAAGCAAATTTTTAATAATTGGAAAACAATTAGACAAGAAAGATCTATGTGGTCTTTAACATAGTAAAACTATTGCCATCTGATAAAATTATCTTGGTGTACTAAGTTTGATCCTTGTTTCAATGAAACAATTGGAAATCTGCATTGGATTAAAGGACAATGGGATGTCCTTGGATCCATGGAAAAATGATTTGGACTTTAGACTATAGATATATTCCTGATAACAATTGTATAAGCAGAATGAATTGTAGTCAAATTCGTGTTAGCTATAAAGTAAAAGAAAAATTCAAACAACCAAATATGTAGAGGAAACCATATAATGCAATAAGAAGTTGATTTGGAAAGCAAATCGCAAGCAAGACATTGAGATTTTTGCACTGTTACACCATGGACAAAGGCCCAAACATAGCCATATAGGTAAATATGCATCAAACAATTGTTCATTATCGAGATTATAAAACCATAGGCTTCAAATAATAGCAATAAGGAAGTATGAATATGAATATTGTTATTTTTCCATATTCATTTTTATAATGCATAGAGCTAATCAACTACAAAGCTATAATGTACACTGGTTAAATTAGAAGTAGCCGTTAATTATAAACAAATTGCAAGTATGACTAAAGACTAGATACAGTTGCATTTAGCATAATATTGATTTCAAGATTGTCAAAAATTAAAAAAAAGAACATAGATGTTGAATGTATGATGATTTTTTTCCATTGTAAAAAACAATTGCATTTAGCATAACAATGATTTCAAAATCATCAAAATAAAAAAAATGATGGAAAATAGATTTTGCGACCAAGCTGTTTGTAATTGCCCCCAAAAAACCATAATGCCATTGTTCAAAATTAGCACAACAACAATAGTTTTTCCTAGGAAACGCGTGCATTCATTTTGTTATGGGGATGACTAAAAAACCAACATTCTTTTCCATAGAGCAATATATCTATTGAGCAGTCAAATAAATATGCTCTTGAAGATCAATGTTTTACTTTAGCTAGTTGCAAAAGAACAGCATGTATGTTCCTGATTGATTTAAAAAAATAAATCTTGCAGTAAAAGTACACGAGTCCTAGCAAGAGCTAGGACTTGTTGTTGTTGTTGTTGTTTTGGAAACAACTGATGTTTCTATAGTTGAATTGCAAAGTTTTTTTTCCAGAGAACCAAGGAACTGCCATGAATAAAAACAATGTTAGAAAAACAAAACATGAAATAGTAACTAAATAGAATTTGAAACATGAAACCACAAATGTATATCATATGCTATAGGAAAAGGCAAAAAAAAATGCCAAAAAAGGGAAAAAAAGACACAAACATTAGTTTTTTTTTAAAATTTGTAAGCACCATAGAGAAATTATATTAGTATACAAAAAAATAGTACATGCACATAAGATTCTTGAGGTCTGAGAGCCAACATAGACTTCTCACTGGACCAAAAACCAGACCTAAAACCTTTAACATTCTTCCCATACATGAAATTCCAGAGCCAACATGTAAGGGTGTGTTGCCCTTGACAGAAAAAGCAAGACAATAGCAAAAGATTTGACATCTGAGAGTTTGATACCAAAAGAATGCCTCATAAGGAAGTCGACGAGAACAATTTAAACTAGACGCAGATAAGATAACAGTTTCATGATCCAAGCTCCCATTACCCATTCTAAACAACTAACAAAAAATATTAAAAAGGAAGACCACATAATTACTTAGGGCTGCTGGAAGCTTCTGCATCCTCGGGCATTTCTTCCAGATTAGGGCATCGATAATTCTTTGAGCTTGAGGTGCTGTTCGCGACCATCTTTGCTGGAAACGGCTCAGATTTCCTCTGAAGGGAAGGGTCCACTAAGCTCTTCCGCTCAACATGCTTGCGTTTCTTGCCGCTCGTTGAAGCATTGTTTGCTTTGTTGCTTGGCGTCACAAGCTTCTTACCTTGCTAAGTGTCATGGTGCTCCTCAGGTTTGGAGACCTGAGAGGAGACCAGAGAGGGAGATGTATGAATAAATGGAGCTGGGGATGGAGGGGGGGAGGAATTATTCTCCTGCATGAAATCCTTTGAGAACATACAGATTTGGGTGAGCGAATTCTTCACAAGTTAGTAGTGTATGTGCCTAGTCCTTTCCCGTTGAGTTGTCATTTGCTGAACCACTAGCTACTCCTCCTAGTCATCTAGCATGGTTTGTAGATGCATTGGGAAGGAGCTATCATAACCAAAATCAATAGAACCTATGTGACCCCAATTTCCAGTGTGCCCACGACCTCTTCCACCACGATGAGGGTTGGCTCTAGGTTTCCAGGACATGGTGATTGTCAAACCTTTGTAGACCGTGAACCAAAACCATGGAGGAGCGGGAATTATCCCCAAAACATTAGGATCGTGGAGAAACCAGAGTCCCAAAACAAGAAATCTTAGCCGAGCAATGAGCAACCAACCAACCAGACACAAAGGATATACACTAACTGAGTTTTCGCTGCACCACCTCCAAAAGTGGTAGTAAATCCTATCATAAAACCTGGAAATGACATCCCTGCCTGCCATAAATTCGCACTAGAGTAGAATGATTGCCATTGTACCATGGAAAACTCTGCAACTTGCTTGGGATATTAACCTCATAAAGGTTGAGATCATCGAAATGTGCTAGCCTTAAATTGCATGGCGGGTCAACCGAGAAGGAGACACGTGGTGGGAAGTGGCAGCTTCTCGGTCTGAATCATCGTACTCTTCAGGATAACCCGCATCCCGAGGGGGGGGGGACATTAGTTTCTATATAGAAACAGAGCTAATTTTATTATAGGCTATACACTATTTTATGTTTGAAGATGGGTTGAATTTATAAAATCTGTAGCTAGTTTTTTTCAAAATATATCAATATTAAATACAAATGCATAAGTCCATATGTACTATTACAAAGATCATGACAAAAAGGAATTTTTAACTGTGGATGGAACATGACCAATGTCGAAGTACATAAATACATACATATATACATGTGTGTGTGTGTTTCAATAGCAATATTTGTATAGTATAAAAGTGTTTTTTCCCATGTTTATTTGGACCAAAACTATGAATCTTCTAAATATTTAAGCCAAATTTTGCCTATGCGGCTTTAGTTACATTGGTGTCAACCATTAGCAGTAAAATATCAAAAAAACCATCAAGGACCGTTTGACAGAGACTTGAGAAAGCATATGCATGTAACAACTTTTGGGAATGGAGAAAGCTATTTTAAAAAAAAAGCACAATAGGAAAAAACTTTGATGCAAATTCCAGGACAATGATCATAGCCTTTTGAATTTTATGATGTTGTTATCCACGAGTGTAAAAAGACCTTCTTAGCAAAGTCTTCACAAATGGAACACAAATGATGAGATGCTTATTGAGTAATTTTCAAATGAGATTTTGGCCACTTCTAGGTAGCATTGTTCAAGGCACAATCAAGTGGCCCGTCATTTATTTATAAGATACAACCGACATTATGTGCATATATAATTTTTATTGTTTATTTGCAAACTGTACAATTTGATGAACTATGTACCATTGGTTGATTACATTCGATGCAAATACGCTGAAATGGTGGTGCAAATGCATTTTTTGCTTTCAATAAGCCTTGTATCTGCACACAAGAATCTGCGTCAACAATTTGTTTTTGGTTTTTTTTGTGTTGTGGAGCGTGAAAAAAATGTCTAACAGACATATGAGCTTGTTTTGTGTTGCTGCTGCAAATGGAAAGTGAACATAAATAAGGAACTAAATTTGTAGTGGGAACATAATCTTTTGTATAGCCGATATTGAATATAAAGTCAATTTCATAAAATATTTTTTCCATAGAAATGTGAAAATGTTTGTTTGCCTTATTTTTTTTTTGTCACTACTTGATGTCTTGTTATTTTGTTTTCTAGCTTTTTGATGCTTTTGCAAATTCTAGACACTTTAGTAGCTTATTCTGTTATTTGTAATTACAAGCAACATACAATGTTAGAAACATTAAAAAACTAGCATGTAGCAAAGAAAATCACATGCACAATTGCAATTGAATACTTGCATCGAATGATTGTTGAAAATGGCATTTGGGCATAACCAAAATTTGAATTTCAATGAAAACAAAGAGAATCAATTGCTCTTTTATGAAGATGTTTTAGTATTTTCTGCAAATGAACATTGTAAAGGAAAATCAAGTTGATTGCTTTTTATTACCTAAGAATACAACATATTTCGAATAAAGGCAAAGAACCAATTGGTTCTTTGTCAAGTTGTTTCAATGTGTCTTTCAAGTGGATATTGTGAAGATGTAATAGTTGTTTGTTTTTTATTAAATACAAATCATTAACAATGGTTGCATATGTTGCTTTGGATTGAGTCTTAGGTCTAAATGGTTTTGCTATATGCTTTTGGAACATCTAAAATATAGAAAACAAATAAAAATGTAACAAACAGTTGACATGACAACAGTTGATGCAAGTTGCATATATCATTTAATATCAAGCAATTGATATGGGTTATAGATGTTGTTGCAATATCCTAAACAAAACAATGTGGAAAACAAATGAGGAAAAAACTGGAAATGCAATTGTATCTTGTTTTTCTTGGTGTTTATGATAAAATCTGCATCACATTTGGAAAGTAGAACCATGAGTCTTTGCACTAGAACCATGAGTCCTTGTAATAGGTTTGACTTTGAATATGGCATCATGTAGAAGTTGTATCTAAGAAAAAAACATTTGGAAAGTTCATTCTGGAAACTTCTATCACAAAACATTTGTGTAATGGACATTACAACAAACAATTTTGAATTTGCAACAAAACTAGAAGAATATGTCTAGATGGTGTTTTCCTTGCTTTTGTTCAAGAACAACAATGTTTGTTTACTATACAAGAGCATGCATATGGATATAGTTGCATTACTGGTCATTGGTAATAATTACATCATACCTAGAGACTAGAATGCAATGTTTTCTTAGTTGTATCTTTTCTATTTTAGAATATAAATGGGCAATATGAAATAGCTATATGCTAGTATTCAGGGTTTTTATTGGTCATTGCAATTGCCTTAAATTAATGCAAAGAAATGAAAAGATAAATGGCATGATGATCACTCCAATAAGCTTCAGAAACAATGAAGGAAATACAACTAGTAGGCAATGTGATCATGAAGTGGTCATGTTTCATGCGTTGCTTTTGTCGTGTGCAATGTGAAATTTCTGTTTTTCATAAAGGACATAATTTTTTCATGTAGGTTATTGTTTGCAAGCATATCAATGTTGAAATATCCAACAAATACAATGCTTTTTTTCTTTTGTTTTAGTTGTGATGCTTGCCAAGAAATCGAAAACATGTTCAAGTGGTGCATGTGGCATGATATAGACGTTTGCGATTTTGAAAGAGAATGTTTATGAATGAAAATCAGTAACTATTGATTCAACATATCTTTTTGTGTAGTTGTATGATCTTTCAAGAACAATGCTCTTTTTGCAACATGTGATGATTCCTTGAAGATGCAATATTGATAAGTGATTATATTTTTTTCGTAGCATAGACTCTTGTGGGAGGGTATTTGTGTATGCTTCTTGCAAGCAGAGTATATCAACTTTCATTAGATCATAGTCACTAGTAATTTCGTCAATATGCAATGGCAAGCTACAAGTGTTCAATGAACAAATTAATAGGCAATTGTTTGTTTTGTTTGAGAGCAAGCTATATTTAATTTGGTAATACGATTGTTCTCTTAGCCTTTGCATTTCATCAAATACTTTTTGGCAGATAAGGAAATTTGTCTTTTGCAACTTATTTATGAGGTATAGAGATTTCATGTCTTTGACACGGGACACGGGACAATGTAGTGTAGACAAGCCCATGCTACTTTATTCCACTTGGGTCGAATGCAAGTTTTTGTATTTGAGCCCTTGTAACCTGTGGATAGTTCAAGCACATGCCAATTGCACTAGGAATTGTTTTCTTATCAAATGTGATCCATTTTCGGTTCGTATTTGTCTAAAAACACATGTAATTGGTGTCTTAGTATTTTCTATTCCAGATGTGTAAAATTGGCGCATGTTTGCTTGTTGCAAGAATCCAATTGTTGGATCTGTGGATTAAACCCGTAGTATATATTTTTCTATTGTTGTATGAAGCTTGAATATGCCATCAACACCGTTCACTAGCCCATCGTCTATGGCAAAATCGACTCCAATTAGTTAAATGAGCATTTCTTGTTTGAGCACTATTGTAGAGGGCATATGCATATTCTTGTTTGCATGGTTCTCTATTTCTAGTGCATCTATTTTGCTGTCAATTGAATTCAGTACGATTATATTTGATGGTAGTAGTGATAACATATCTTGGTTATGTTGCTCGACGTCTATGTTACGATGAAATAGATATGGAAATTTTGGATCATTTGGCGAAGATTTGTAGCAGCACTTGTTCAAGTAGCATATATCCTCATTTGTTTGAGTGCATGTTCTAATTTTGTTTAGGATTGGTAAGAAAATATTGTCATCTTGTTGCATGGATTTTTTCAGCTCAAAGCATTTGACATTTGTTTTCCAAAATGTGGATGGAATTGTCTGAGAGTGAAATTTCGGTTGTTCAAAGATCCAAGAATCGCGTGCTGGTTGATCCTGATAGAGATCGCCACAGAATATAGTGTCAATATTTCCAAATGGCGATGTTGGCCTATGCATTATTTCACGTAGGCACTTATCAATGCTATGTAGCATTCAAGAGAAAATCATAGATGCTCCATCTATTTGCAATAGCCTAAGTTGTTCATAGTCTTTAGTCATTGTATTTAGTGTATTGGAAGATAGTGGAAGAATGTATGACAAATATAGTGGAAGATGGAAAGTTGAATGGGCCATGATGCCATTTGCATTGTATGCGTCCCTTCCAGTGGATGCAACTATCAGACCTGTTTTCTTCAAAGGATAGCTAGTAAGATCTGTTCTATAATGATGAAATAGTCCATAGTAAATTGCTTTTGCCGTATTTATTTTTCCTGTTCCTGCATCTCCTATCAAGAATAAATGGAACGGTGTGGATGCATTGTTTTTTTTCCACATTAGGATATCCTTTGTTATACTTTGTTGTTCTTCTTTCTTCTTTTTCCTAAGGTCATAATATTTTTTTGTTTCCAAAAGAAAAGGATGTGAAATTGTTTCAATTGCATGCTTCAGCTTAGTTGAAGCATTGTTTGAGTGCAATTTATGATGCAAATCGTGATTGATTTCATATTCCTTAGTTACACGAGCATCCAATTTGCAATTTGCTAAATCAATGAAATTGAACATTTGTTCATCTCTAGATGCAATTTCCTCGCAATATCAATGTCACCCCAAGTTATTGTTGGAGGGAAGAATTGTTTTTTAATGTTGTCCACAAGCAAGAGTATGCTTCAGCCTATGTCTGGCAATTTGCTTTTAGCAAATTTTCAGTTTCTCTGTATGGAGGAGCAACATCATTTTTTCTCTATAGTAATTTTTAGGGTCCTTTTGTTGATTGTACCGAACACATCGTATGACATTAGCACGTTTCCTTTTTTTGTATTTGGCTGTGAGTGCGAATAGCAAGATGCAAATTATGCCAAACAAATTTGTTCCATATCAAGATATATTTGTCAATCATTGAAGGGCATGAAATATCTTCGGAAACATCTGGTTCCTGTTGCAAAATTCGAGGCCTTTTGAGAATAAACGTTCTTTTCTCAGATGGTGAAGTGTTAATGAACACTACTTTTCTAGAGGATCAGTACAAAGGAAAGGACACGCCAATATGAATAGCTTGGCGATTTGACATTTGTTGCATATTAAGCATTGCATTTCCAAGTTTTCGAATATATTGGACTCTGCTATCATTGTAATGATGGCAATATTCTATGATTCTTTTGAAAGTAGATGTCATTGTGCGATCCATCTTTGTCATACAAGAACTACAATATGTAGCTGCAACATAAGCATCTAATTTGAATTATGCATATGTATTGGCATACCATAGCTCTGGAATATGTTTCACAAATGCATTTATCCAATTATCACATGGATTTATCATTAGCAAAAGGGCAGGGCACAATAGACACGAGCACAAAATAATAATATATTATTCCCTTGAAAACTGGAGCTCTTTTAAGAACATGTCGAAGGAAATATTGGCATCGTAAGTTTTATGTTGCAAAGCATGAGAAAGTTCTTTTGCTTTTTTTGGTAAGCTGTTGTGTTGTTGTCAAGTGGATGCAAAATGCTAGTTTTATGATTTGGAGGAAAGGGGAAATTGAACTTGCAACTAGAATTGTGATTTTTTTTACAACTCCTTTTGTGCTGATGAGTTTGAATCTTGATAAGGTCTTCGGGCAATAGCGTTGAGTCACAAGATATGTACTTGTCAACAAATGTTATGATCTCACTTTCAGAACTTTGTCCGTAGATTGGTGCATTTTGTATCCAGAGTAATCCGTGATCATGTTCATTGCCTTTGCCTTGGAATTCAGTGATAAAGAAGAAGTCTTTCATTTTTTTGAATAACTCACTATTTTTTGAGATTAATGTGCACATTGCCGACATTCTATGCTTATAATACCTACTACAGATTACAAGATGGTTTTTAATGAGTGAATCAATATATTGGTCAATGTAGTTATTGCTATATATAGATGTGACACTGTCCTTTTAACTAACAATGCATTGGTTAGTGTTGTCCAAATATGTTAAGCACTGGTAAACTTAAGAAAGAATGTGTTGATGTTTATCTAGGTGTCGCATCAGGTAGACATTCACTCACAGATAGCCATGCTGAATTGGCTATTAATGAATGATGCATTCACATTCTAGAGGTGAATGGCCTGGATAGGGGTAGTGAATCTCCCATTCATATGGTGTGGATATGGTCCCTAGGGTGCTCTCACATTTCCCACTCCCATAACAGAGTGATCTATTCTATATTAGAGTGTTTGACCTGTTTAGGGGCCTTCAGTCCCTTATGAATTATACAAGTCTAGCTTAATGTTGAAATTGACATCATCACTAAGAAGTGTCCAAGACTTCTTAGTGTGGGTCAAATCAACATTAGGGATCTATGCAGTGAATAGATGAGCATGTGACAGAGAAGTATACCATTATCCTAAATAGGTGGGAAATTCCAATAATAAAGTGGTCAACTTGAAATGCAATATTAAAGTGGAAAAACAAGCAAGTCGGCCCCAACTAAAGAAGACAAGTCGACGCCAAGTGAATTTCAAGTGATTTAATGTGTATAAATAAAGTGCTCCAGCAGTTCATTTGGATAATCAAGTTCTCTCTCTCTCTCTCTCTCTCTCTCTCTCCACAAGTGCGCATCATTAGCTGGATCTAGTGAAGGTTGAAGTAAATATTCATGAAGCAATTATTGAAGACTCCTATCTCTCTTTCTTATCTCTTTCTTGGGTTTGCCAGTCTCTCTCTCTCTTGAATATAGACAATATGGCTATAATTTATATGTGAGTTTGATTTTAATATCAAACATATTGGGGGTAATGACAACAAGGTCATTGATTCACTCATTAGGAGAGTACATGCAATGCATGCTACAACCATTAGAATGCGTAAATTAGATTTAAGAACCAAAATTATTGAGGATTCTATCTTTGATAAACATTATCTTCAGGTAAAAGACATATTACAATGAGAATATGTACAATAAAAATAAGAAGGTTACAGGTTGGAAGAGGATGGAATTCTTATGAATAAAAATATAATTTATGTTCATAATTTTGTTGAATTAAGGAAACTAGTATTGAATGAGATGTATATTGTTCCATGTGTTGGGAACCTTGGATACCAAAAAATAGTTGTAGCAGTAGGAAATCAATACGTTTGGCCAGCAATGAAGAAATACATTATCGGATATATAGCAAGATGAATGGAATATCAGAGGTTAAACGTTGAGCACATACATCCAACAAGATTACTCCAACCATTTCCAATACCAAAATGGAAACAAGATGTGGTGAAAATTGATTTCATCACTAAGTTGGCTAGGACAACAAAGAATCATGATTCAATCATAGAAGTGGTGGAAAATTTGACAAAAGTTGCCCACTTCATTCCAATCAAGTCAACGCATAAGGAAACTAATATAGCAAGAAATTTACATAAAAGAAATTGCCAAGTTGCATGGAATACCTAAGGAAATTATTTCATATAGATATCCAAAGTTTACTTCAAACTTTTGGAAAGGCCTATTCAAAGGATTTGGAACAAATTTTTATTTGAGTACAACATACAATCCACAAATAGATGGGTAGATTGAGAGAGTTATTCAAGTTATTGAAGATATGCTAAGACTGTATGTGATGGACTAGCCATCCAAGTGGGAAGATTATTTGTATTTGGTAGAGTTTGCATATAATAATGGATATCAAGCTTCCCTAAAGATGATCCCATTTGAATTTTTGTATGATAGAAAAATAAATACTCCAATTAGTTGGGACAACCCAACAAACATAGTAGTAATTGGGCTAGAATTACTTAAAGAAATGGAAGAGTAGATGATTAAGATCAAGCAAAATTCGAGAACAACAAAGGACAAGCAAAAGAGTTATGACAATAGAGGTAGAATATGAAAAGAATTCAGAGGGGCATATCACATGTATTGGGATTTGTCTTAATATAGTGACTAGATATTGTGGGGTATTTGATAGTTTAGTTAGGAAAGGTCCTATTGCATACGAGTTTGCATTTCCATCTTGTATAAAAGTGCATAATGTGTTCCATGTGTTATTGTTGATAAATAATATACCTGATCCTAACCATATTATTGATTGGGCTTTGATTCAGGTGGAACGAGAAGAAGATATCTTGGTGCAACCAATATGCATAATAGATAAGAAATTTGTGTTGCTCAGGAACATATAATTCAGGCGGGTAAAGGTGCAATGGACCCAATACAAACCTAAAGAAGCAATGTGGGAGATAGAGGATGTTATGTAGAGGTATACCCACATATATTTTGAAAATTTTGATGTAAAATTTTGTAAATATACATAATACTGATATGCACCAAGGATAATGCAAAAATTAAGGGGGAGGGGAATGTAACACCATGGTTTTGACCCCATAACATAATGGTGTATGTAATAATGAAATGGATAGAAGACAAATATAAATGATATAGGATGACATGGATGATGTAAATATGTATGTTTGATTTTATTTTAAAAATCCTTGATGGTTGCAGATGAAGAAGGACGAAGAAGAGATGGAGGGTTATGGTTCCACAAGAGGGGGAAGTGAAAGGGGGTATAAGGAGAGGATGACCTTGGTGTTTTTTTTTTTTGTAACTAGGGGAATCAGAAACTGGGATGGGGCTGGTACTCACGTGACACGGGGTCCAGGGGTCCAATCCCGTTTGTTACCACTACAGTGCTACACCCCTAGGTGCAACCACCACGCCTGCCACAATGAAGCATGAGTTATCTGGGATTTGAACCAACAACCTCTGTTTCAAGGCTTACACAGGCTTGTCAGTTTGTCTACACCCCGACGGGCGACCTTGGTGACTTATTAACCTAAGTCATTATCCCTAATTAAAAACCTTACATAGTGATTTTATCTTAAGGTCCCTAAAGTCATGTTTATTATAGTTTATTTATTATACCTTGCATATTAATTATCCTACGTTGGGATTAGAAGGGAAAAGTGGGAATTGAATTCAAAGTATCATTCTAACCATCATTTTTCACTATCTTGGATGCTATCATAGGAGAGGAAAACCAAAGCTACCAGAGCTACCATACCTACTCATGACAATTACCCTAGGAAACTGGTATTAATGGGTATGGTGCCCTAGTGAGAAGAAGTTATCCTACAATTGATATCCATAGAGTTCTAGCATGGAGATTCCCTGGATGGCATGTGGTGGAGCACACGAAAGTAATTGAGATATCCAAGGGACTGCATGCATAGAATGGGATCCCATTCTTTATGTTGTGTAGGCTAATGGGGGATGAGTGTTAGTTGATTGGGATAATTGTAGAGAGGGTTCTATCATCGGAGGGTTGTATGAGTTGTGGTTGAGTAGAAGGATTGGGGAGATTCACCCTTGTGGACTGATAGCCTTAAATCAAGGTCGACCGCTTTCATAGAAATAAGTAGTGACAGAATGCCTACAGTTTTGAGGAACGTCCTTTGTTTGTAGCCAATTGCAGGAATATTTGTCTTTAATAAGATAAGTTCCTCAAGTGTGTATGAATGTGATTGCTGAGATTTTCTATATGTATTTGTTTAATTTACTATTTCTTGGAAATGTCTATGTGCATGGATGTAATGGACATGGTATGGATGCATTCATGGTAGGAATGCTTACATATTCTAGAATGGTTATTTTAGTTAATTGATTGCTACAGATTTACTTTTGTTATTAAAATTAACTGTATAGTAAGTTAATGAAAAATATGAAATTTGTATTAGAGGTAAATTTTGTATGTGAAATGGAGTACCACATGGATGGATTGTGTGTCAAGAGGTTGTCGAGTATGTGAAACTAGCGCCTTGACATATCATCCAACTACTTTCCAATATTTTCTCGACCATCTAGACAACTTCTTATTCACCCCAAACACAACACTAGGGATTGTCCTGCTCACTTCCCTTAAGTGTTGGAAAGACATATACACAAGTAGGGAGACCATTGGACACTTGTGTAGAATTATTATCTTTCCATATCCAACAACATTGTAGCCTCATACACGACTATCTTGCATGGAATTCATTCTCACAACATAAGTCCTAACCTGCCTTGGTTATCATCTCATAACTAGCTCAACAAAATACAACACTTTAATGCATATAAATACATTTAAAAGAATTTACCAATCTTATATTTATAAGGTTTTTATCCTTTACCACACCCCACATGGGTATCATTCACACAAGTGCATCCAAACAACACAATCATATCAATCTTACGATATCAAGTCATGGCTAAAGCAATTCTTCCCTAAATTCCCTTCAACACCTATGTAATATAAGCATGACTTAATCCATACTTACATGGTTTCCATAAACATCTGCGATGTTATCAAATCAATGGGTGTTTTATGGATACTTACAAAATCATTTTACCAACCCTTTATCAATTTTTTATTGTCCTTATCCTTTCTTCAAAAATTTGGCTTCCGTATGCAATAGTATCATCAACATATTCAACCATGTGGAAAAGAGAATCCATTTTACAGGTTGAACAGTTATTCAATAGGTTGGAAAGACCTGTTTACGGTTTATTAAACCCGTAAACAAGTCTTTCCAACCTATTGAATATTCAACCATGCTCATGGCATATGTAACAACATACTAATCTTAACCAATTTACAATCACCATATATGCTCAAAGCATATTGATATGTACTCTGTTGGTCCTCTATTTTGACTACTCAATATAATGTTTTCTAGCTTAAAGTCTTAATGGAATCAAATAATAATCAGTTTTGTTGTATCTGATTATGTCTTTTGGAGGTCAACACTGTTAGACTATGGTAAGTGATTTCTAATTGCTTGTTTGTCACTTTGCCCTGTTTTATGCATATGATTGGGTTTTAGGTTTCATTTAATGATAGGTTATTAATAAGTTGTTCTCTTCTATGCAGGGTTTTTGCTACCCAACTCTATACCTGTCTCAGCGTTCAAAGGAGGGTTATGCAGAGATTGGGGATTCGATCTACAATGAGGGCATTTTTCCTGGATTCATATCATCTTTTAGATGCTTGTGAGGATTGCTCAACCGCTATTTTAGGGATGATCTTCGATCGAGGAGCTGTTGTTGTTTTCTCTTTAGCAATATGTGTATATTTGGGAATCTGAGCTCCCATTTTTGGCTCAGATATGCCAAGATATCTGTGGGGTTGTTATCCATGTCGATCCTTGTTTCCAGGACGATCTCACTCTGCATATTTAGTATAAAAACGACTGTGGAAACCCTAAGTAAAGGAGGAGAAGACTGTAAAAAAACTTCATTTTATCAATAAGATTCAGTGCTTGTTTTTATCAAATCTGTGATTTAAGATTGTTAGGCGTTGAGGGCAGGGCCCACCTTCAACACCAAACTGTGATATTTCAGTAGTGTGTAGTTTGCAGTAGCAGAATAGTGTTTTTATCATTTTACATTGCTTTCCAGAATGTTAATGGATTTTCTCATCGATGGATTGAAATAGAATGCGTGACTGCTTATTTTTAGTTAATATCATTTGTAGTTGATTTAGCTTGTTAACAGTTTGTATCTAAGACTCTCTCTGGTTTTTAGCGCAAATTGTTGTTTAAGACTAGGGTATGCATAAATCGTGTGATGGATTTGATGTAGGTTATGGTAGACTCGATTTTATGAAGGGTTACAAGTAGATTGAATTTTACATTTTCCATTTTACCAGCATATAGTGATATAATGATAGCTACAGGATTGGTTTGAACTTTTCTTATTCACAGGACTGTAAAATAAATTAAGGAATGGTATGGGTTTAGATATTTCCTTTGATCTCCAGTGTGTGGCGTAGTATTGGCAACTTGAATCATGAATTCGACTCTAGCTATTAAAAACCTTTGTGTTGCAGCATGAGAGTAATTAATAAATAGCCTATTCTTTTACAGTCAAGTTTGCAAGATTTGAACAACATTTGCAATAGAGTAGAGGGTTTGGAGACCGTAGTCATAGAGCATCTAGGGTTTATTTCTTTTTGAATAAAACATTGAATATAAACTGAAGTTGTACTTGAATGAGTATTGGGAAGGAGTCCTTGTTTATAATATTGATCCCTCGAATCAACAGTTAGTTTCACAATATGTATATGTAAACCAAACCAGTGAATGTTTTTACACAGCCCTAACATCTATTGATGAGCAGAATCTGAATAGTTTTGGTATTCTCTCGTGTGCATTTGTATGCACAAATCATAAAGAGAGTATATTCGGATATCACTAAACAGTCAAGCTCTCCTTTGGGAGGCTGTGGGTGTTGACAATTCAAAGTCACAAGATCATGAGTTTGCTTCAGTTTTAGAAATGTTTGTATGGACTTAAGTATTAGATTTGGGGTTTAGATAGGAAACAAGGTCAATGGAAGTCGATTAAGCATATGCATTTGATAGATAATTTCTTTCCTTAGCAGGTTGATTGTTTTAAACTGTAGTTACTATAGCTTAAGATTTCTGTAGAGATTGTCAATTGCTTTAAGGGATTGCTGTAAGTCAAGGATTTGTTTAGTTACTTAACAGGTTGTTCTACTGTAGTCCAATATCATTGTGAAATATTGCTGTAGTTAGTGTTTCTTTAGAAAATCAGGTTTGCTTCAAAAATTACTGTAGACTAGCATTTCTGTCAGCCAAGCATTAAAACCATATTGCCTGCACATATAGTGTAGCAGCTCAAAGTTCATGTACCCTGGTTGATAATTAAATCAAGGTGAATTAAGTATCATTAATTTTAACCAACATTTTGGCGCCGTTGCCGGGGAGTTGCTCCAAGGTAAGCTGGTATTTTGCTCATTTTTATGAATTGGTTGATTGAGAAGTTCAGGTAGATAGGATCTTTTTACAGTACACAACAAGGTGGAGGGGAAACATTAAGACGCAAAGATGAATTCACTATGGGATTCCCATGGTGTAACAGCCTGCCGCAGCCACTTTAGTGGGTTGCCCCAAATTTTTGTTGTGTCCTTCTGGTAAGTGTGGTTGTTTTTCTTCACAAGTTTGAATTATTTTACTACAAGAAGTGTGTTTATCTTTCCTGTAAAAAGTGTTTATTTTTTAGTTTATTCTCATACAAGTATGGTTATCCTTTTGCAAGTGAGGTGTGTTTAATTCCAGAAATCTAATTTTACAACAGTTTTTAGGTGTGACTAGTTGTGGAAGATTGGAAGAGAAGGATTGGTAAGGAAAACTTTGCGCATTTCATAATAGGTTCCTTCAAACCCAACTGTGGCACAGGTATTTCAATTTATTTTGATTAAAAGTCTTGTTATTTTCAGAAATTGTTTTGATGAGACCTAGAGATAGTAAGGGTAGATTCATTAAGGTTCATTCCGATCTTTTTGTAAACAACAAACCCCCCCCCATTCACTAACCCTAGGGATAGGGATACCGGCAACGAAACTGAAAACAACAACATTCAAAATTCAGTGGAATTTGGGACCAAACCAGCAGGAACTGAGGTTATACTCAGTGAACAGTTACATTCAGAAGAGATCCCACAGATCCAACAAGCTTCACCTTCAAAGGAAGATCCCAATTTGGTTGACACAGTGAACATAGAAAAAGTGAACTTCCTTCTTGGACATAACCAGAATCCGGTGGTTTCTCAAGTAGAATCTACTACAGATTTACCTTTCAATTTTCAAACTTGGCCTAGGCCAGACCATTGGGATTTTATTCTATCCCCAAGAAAAGACAGGTTAGGTGTCAACTGGTTTAGGAACCCTCTTGTCATGAGTGATCAGGAAACTGGACACCAGATGGAAGGAGAAGGAGAACATGAGGGACAAACTGAAACAACTTTTGGCTTCCCCATTCTGGATCTTACACGGGATGTCAGTATGAAAAATATCCCAGCATCTTCATTACCTACCTTCTATGGGAAAAGTACTGAAGATCCGGATACCTTTCTATTTGAGTTTGACATCTTATGTAGGAGTTATAATTATCTACAGGATGCTCAAAAGTTAAAACTATTTCCAGCCACCCTTAAGGATTCTGCACTTAGATGGTTTATGAGCCTGGGGGAATCCACCATCCGAACTTGGGAACAAATGAAGAGTGCTTTCCTCAGAAAATACCGAGACTACTGTGGGCCTAGAGACTCCCAAAATGATATCTTTAAAATGCAACAGCATGAAGAAGAGAGTCTGGAGGACTTCCTAGAACGATTCTGCTTTGTATTACAGAAGTCTAAGTATAATACCTTACAGGAGGATGCAGTCAGAACTCTTTTTCTAAAAGGGATTCTGGATGAATATGTGGAAATCCTCAACTTGATGGCCTCAGGTGATGTATCTCATAAATCCTTTGAGGAGATTACTGAACTATGCAGAAAATATTGGAGGAGTAGAGCCAAGGCAGGAAAAAGCACAAGGGAAGGTCCTTCCCGTATTTCTAGAATAGCATGAACTAGTGGGGTCACAAGACTTGAATTGGGAAACCTGTTAGAAAATTTCAAAACTGACATTTTAGGCACCTTAAGCTCCCAATTTGATGCATTGAAAACAAAGAAATGGCAAGAGGAGGAGGACATAGCAGCATTACACATATTTTGCCCCAAGTGCAGAAAAAGACACCCTTTGAAAGAGTGCCCTCTAAATACCATTTCAGTCTGTGCTCTTTGCTCTCCTCAACACCCAACTGACAATTGCCCTTCTTTACCAGAACTGCAAGCTTTTTACAAGCTTAATGCTGAACCTACCGATGCATCAAGAAGGCCTTGGCAGCCTAGACCTCAAAACATGTACCCAGAGCCTGTTTTCCCGAACCCTGCATATTATTATCCCATGCAGCAATCTCAGCAGTCATGGAGTCCACAAATGTGGCAGAATTGGCCCTCTCAACCTACTCAGACCCAACCTTGGCAGCAAGGTTGGCGGGGACAGTCATATGGGGGACCACAAGGAAAACCCTATGGAGGATCACAATCAACCACCCCTCCTAGGTACTGTCCAATGCCACCAAATATACAGCAGCTATTACCAGGCTTTACACCACCTGCCCTTCCTCCCATACCCCCAGTTCCACAACAATATCAAAATCCAAATCCACCTCGACCCACGTTGTTGCCAGCCCAACCTATCCCAAACCCTAATAACAGACCTTCCCAGCCTCTTCATAATGCTGAAATTCAAATGGCTCCAACTTATGTAATTCATTCAGCTCCTTTACAGGAAATACAGTTAAGGTCTGGGAAAACATTAAATAAAACCCCTCCAGCAGTGATTATTCACGAAGAGACTGGAGAAGAAAATGATGAAAAAGAGATTACAGAGGAAGAAGAAGTGCAGATTGCCTCAGGAAACACTCAAGCACTGGGAACTCATTTTCAATCACCTTCTCACCCACAAGTAAATAACAACCCCCCTTACCCAGAGAGGTTATTAATGGAGAAACCTGCGGTGCGTCCACAGTTTGATTTGGAAAATGAGTTGAGAAATGTTTGTATCAAGATTCCATTACTTCAGGCTATTAGAGATGTCCCTATTTATGCAAAACTGGTAAGGGAACTGTGCTTAAAGAAACCTGGTCGAAAACAGAAAGACCCACCCAAGATAAATGTTTTAGGCGAGTTGTCCAATTATATTTCAGACTGTCCCTTACCCCCAAAATTTGCAAATCCTGGGAACCCAGTGGTGACCATTTACATCAATGAGATTCCAATAGGAAACACTCTAGTTGACCTGGGGGCTGCCATTAATGTCATGTCTATGACCACCATGCAGAGACTTCAGTTGCATAATCTCCTCAGATCTACTCCTACTATTTTGGAGTTGGCTGATAGGAGCACAGTCAAACCTGTTGGGGCCTTAGATGACATTACTGTCACAGTAGCTTCTTGGGAGTATCCAGTGGATTTTCTGGTACTCCAAACCAAACACCCAATGGGGGAACATCCTGTTATATTAGGCAGGCCCTGGTTAGCCACTGCCAATGCCTTTATAGGATGCAGAGAAGGTATTTTAACTATATCAAATGGCACTTCTCTACAAAACCTAATTATTTATCCTCCAGCACAACCTTTATCGGAAAACATGTTATGGTTAGAGAATCCTTACGGGGATGAGGATGTGGGACAACCCTTACTGTCCATCAGTCAAACTAGGGGGCTGGAACACCAGACTGAGGCTGATATCCTAGATCAATTTATTTCAGCCACCACTAGTGTTGAGTTCCCTCAGTCCTTCTCTGACTTAGACAATGTTTTCACAGAAGATTTTCAGGAACACTATTACCCTTTAGCCACCTCATCATCAGTAGTTTTATTCATAGATGAGAAGGTTGGAGCTGCAACTATACCAATGGAGATTAGTCCAGGGAGGTCTTTGTCTATTAATGCAAATCTGTCTCAAAGCCAGCAAATTCAGGTAGTTAATTTACTTAAGGCACAGTCTGGGGCATTTGCTTGGGTTTATACAGACATGAAAGGCATTCACCCTGACACATGCATTCATCACATCTATACGCAGGAAAATATTATACCAGTAAGGCAGCCACAGAGAAGAATGAATCCTGCGCTTAAAGACATTGTGAAAGATGAATTACAAAAATTGTTGGATGCAGATTTCATCTATCCCATTTCTGATAGCAAATGGGTATCTCCGTTGGTGATTGTTCCGAAGAAGGGAGGTAAGTGGAGAATATGTGTCGATTTTCGTGAGTTAAATAAAGCAACTCTCAGAGACTACTTCCCTCTTCCTTTCATAGACCAGGTTTTGGATACATTGTCAGGAAAGAAATACTTTTCTTTTCTGGATGGATACAGTGGATATAACCAGATAAGAATAGCCCCAGAGGATCAAGAAAAAACCACTTTTACCTGCCCATGGGGAACTTATGCTTATAAGGTGCTACCATTTGGACTGTGTAACGCTCCTGCCACTTTCCAGAGGGCAGTGTTAGGTATTTTGGTTGATTTAGTCCATGACTGTGTGGAAATATATATGGATGATTTTACAGTCTACGGTAATGATTTCAAAGAAGCCTTGGATAATCTTGAGAAAGTTTTAATTAGGTGCCAAGAGACAAATCTTGCTTTAAGCCATGAAAAGTGTAAGATGATGTTAACTGAGGGTATTGTTTTAGGGCACCATGTTTCATCAGAAGGTATTAAGGTTGACCTAGAAAAAATTGAAATCATTACTAGTCTATCTTCACCAACTACACAAAAAGAAGTCAGAAGTTTTCTGGGACACACAGGGTACTATCGTAGGTTTATTGCTAATTTTACAAAGATAGTAGCCCCACTGTTCAAATTGTTGGCCAAAGACAGTGGTTTTGATTGGGATCAACACTGTCAGACAGCCTTTGACACATTAAAATCAGAATTGTCTTCAACACCAGTTCTGTGGCGGCCAAATTGGTCTTTGCCCTTCCATATACAAACTGATGCTTCAGACACTGCCTTGGGGGGAGTGCTCGGACAGAAAGAAAATCAGTCCTCCTATGCTATTTATTTCATCAGTAAAAATTTAACACCTGCAGAACTGAACTATACAGTAACCGAAAAAGAGTTTCTAGCAGTGGTTCATGCCATCAATAAATTCCGGCATTATATTACGGGTTATGAGGTATTTGTTCATACCGATCATTCTGCTATTAAATTTTTAATGAATAAACCGATCACTAGTGGCAGAATTACTAGATGGTTACTTTTGCTACAGGAATTTAACATTACCATAGTTGACAAACCAGGGAAGGAAAATCTGGTTGCAGATTTCCTCTCCAGATTGACTCATGCTGATGAAAATGTTCCTGTAGATGATACATTCCTTGATGAACATTTATTTGCTGTTTCTATTAAAACACCCTGGTTTGCAGATATAGCCAACTATTTGGTTACAGGAAAACTACCTGCTCATCTGTCATCTTACGAAAAACGAACAATCATACAGCAAAGTGCTAATTATTCATGGGTAGGTAATGACCTCTTTCGAGCTGGTCCAAATCTAATTATCAGGAGGTGTGTGAGGGAGGATGAGATGTGTGGCATCCTTCAAGCCTGTCATGATGGACCTTGTGGAGGCCATTTTTTAGACAAGCGGACACCATATAAGGTATTACATCAAGGGTATTATTGGCCTACCCTTTTTAAAGATGCTGAAAAGTATGTACAGGGCTGTGACAGCTGTCAAAGAATGGGGAGACCCACTGCTGCTGATCAAATGCCTTTACAAGCCCAGGTACAAATTGAACCTTTTGAAAAATGGGGATTGGACTTTGTTGGCCCAATCTCACCAATGTCAAGAAAAAAGAGATATATTTTAGTCTGCACTGACTATGTGACTAAGTGGGTTGAGGCAAAAGCTCTATTGAGGGCCACTGAGAAATCAGTCATAGAATTTATTTACGAAGAGATTGTTACTCGTTTTGGCATTCCTCGTGAAATTGTGACTGACAATGGAGCACAGTTTGTTTCTAAATCAATGAAAGCACTTACAGAACAATATGGAATTAAGCACTATAAATCTTCTCCTTACCACCCCCAAGCAAATGGTCAGGTGGAATCAACCAATAAGGTGTTAGAATCCATTTTAACTAAGACTGTGCAGCTACATCACAAGGACTGGGCAGACAGGCTACCCGAGGCATTGTGGGCTTACAGAATTACGTGGAGAAATACCACAGGGTATACCCCATATCAGCTTGTTTATGGTAAACAGGTTCTGCTTCCTATAGAATTTCAGGTGAAAACTTTTTCGTACTGCTGCACAATTGAGCCTGAATTTAGATGAAGCCCAGGAGCAGAGGTTGATGCAATTAAATGAGCTTGATGAAATCAGACAAGATGCTGTCCAACGAACTGTGTTGATACAGAATCAGCGGACTAAGTGGCATGATAAATTTTTGAAGAAGAAGACTTTTGAAGAAGGTGATTGGGCTCTGTTGTTTGACTCACGATTCAAACATTTCAAAGGTAAGCTTACCACTAGATGGATGGGGCCATATGAAATTGTGACTGTTTTTGATAATGGTTCTGTCAAAATAAAAACAATAGATGAAGAACAAACTGCCTTTGTGGTGAATGGACATCGGTTAAAGGTATATCATAAACCCCTCTCTAAGCAAGAGTTCATCCATAACATGAGTCAGCAGTCTGAACTAGAGCTGGTAGGTGAGGAAATGACTTCTTCATCTCTTACTCTCTCACAGTAATATTCAATGGAATTTTTTTTTTGTACATATGTACAGGAATTTGTTTTATTAGGTCTCTTTTTGAAAGGGTGCAGATATTCTTTTCAGTAAGGCTCAGAATGTTTTGAAACCTAAGGGAAGTGTTTTGTCACTACTCTATTTCAGCCTTTTGATTATTTTTGCAAAACATTTTTTAAGGACTTTGTAAATTTGGGTCAATTTCTGAGTTTCACTAATTTATTGGAATGTCTGTATTAGGTCAATGTATGTGTGCTGTCAGATTTTTCAAAACTGTTTTGGCTATTCATAAGAGTACCTTCCCACCAGGCATTGCCTACATTAATGCTTTAAGCTTCCCAAATATTTTCTGCTTATGAACCTATGGGCTGCTAGGACCATTTGACTTGGTTTCACACTAGATAGAGAGAGGGAATTGATGTTAGTTACAGCTATGGGCATGAAATTATTTTTAAGACAGGCATCATGTTAAAAAGGTGTCCAGGACCGGGCAGTTTGGGGGTTATTATCTCTTGGCTGTTATAATACTAAACACATATATATATACATTGTCTTTAGCCACTTTATGACTTTCACTTTCTACAGTTGCAAAGGTTAGTTGTTCACATGGGCAAATATTTACAGGCATATACAAAGAATACTCTTCCAATTCTGGTACCATCCCACTCCTAGATGGTTTTCAGAGCAGCTCCCCCACTCATCTATGCTTGAGCAAATCATAAATTTTATCTTTAAGATGAAATTGGGACAAGAGCCTCTGATATAAAAAGGGTGTAAGAGGTTAACCCGCCGGGATACTGAACAGGTCTGCTGGCAGCGGGTACCGACCTGTGGTATGAACAGGCAAACCCATCAGGGTGCTGAACAGGCCTGTTGGCAATGGGGCATCTTCCTGGGGAAGAAGCTTCTTAAGATGTTACAGTTACCCCACCGGAGTACTGAACGGGCTTGCCGGCAGTGGGTTCTGACTCTAATATCTTCTTTAACAGCCTCATCTATACTTGTCTATATGAACAACGTACCTATGTGAAGGTAAAAGAGAGGCCATAAGGATGGTTAATTAAAATTTAATAAATTCATTAAAAAATAAAATGATAGCCGGTTGATAATCATCTCCAACTGTTCTGCATTTTGGGTTACCTGATTCTAGAAAAAAGAAGGTTTATGCCTGATGCCTGAACATAGCTGAGAAATTTAGTACTATTTGTTCCACTACTCAAATTATCCTGTGTGAAGCTGAGTCAAAATGGACCAGTACCCCATTAGCTTCTGTTGGTATTTTCCTTGTCCTGTGGCACATGTCCTGGTGGAAAAAGTTCTGTATGGATGACAAGGATGAAGTCTGAATTTCAGATTGTTTGAGTTACGAGTGATTGATGAAGTCTGAATTTTTGATTGTTTGAGTTACATAGAAGTAAGGGTGATTGATTGAAGTCTGCGTTCCTGATTGTTTATTTGTATTGTCAATAAAAGATGGTTTCATAGCACAACTAAGTTTCCTGTGTGATTAGATGGAGCAACAACCTTACAATAAGGAAATTATGCCACAAAACTGTTGAGGGTCCAACAAATCTTTTAATCCAATTTACTTGCTTATTAACTCATCCAAGTGATGTATATTTGGGAGATTAATGGTTTTACATCACTATTCATAGCATAGCAGCTGCTCCAGATGCTGGTACTTACTACTATGCTGGTAAATTGTTGTGCATCTTTATCAGCCTGAAAGCACTGCTGTATTTGTTGAAGTGCCGGATTGAGTGCCGTAAGGAGTGCTGGAAGACATATTGGAAAATTGGCATGTATATGGTAATGAACGTTGATGGAGGTAAGGAAGGGTGTACGATTGGCTAAGTCTTAATTGTTAATAAGGATTATAATTAAATATTTTTGCCATTATATGAAAGTCGATGAGCTATGAACTAACATAAATAACTTTGACAATATCTCATCCTCTATTATTGTTGGCAACCTTTGATAAAAAGAATTATAACCTTGTTCTATTACAATTGGGGTTCTTACGTGTTATGAGATTAAGATTAGTCCAAACGTGTTACATCATGGTCATCATCTCCTGCGACGTGGGCAGTATGTGCCACCGCTTGTAATGATTTCCTCTTGTCACGATTATTGTCTTCATTACCCTTACTTCCTATCATTACCATTCTTTACCATGTTCATTCGGGTCTTTTTACAGTCTCTATCGTTACCACGGGAAAAACATTGATGAAATTTTGTCATTGCCTGCGAATTGCCTGTTCGAATTCTCTGCTAATTCGCCATTCTTCGTGTCTCCACCATGCTTAACCGGCATGAACCCTCTGCGTATGAGCAGTTATTAGCCATCCTTGAGTTCGTAGCATGCAAGGAGATGTTTACTCGGGCTGGATGGCATGCATTTTTAACCAATTTACAGGGCCACGATGATGCTGTCTCTTTACAATTCGCCTTGAGTTTCGATGGGCATACAGCTAGAGTGGGGGCCCTGGAGTTTGCAGTGACAGAGGAGTCCATTTCATTGGCTACGGGACTTCCACGCACCGGTGATAGATGGTTTAAGAATTTTCGGTTGCCCCGAAAAGAATATGACTGTGTTTTCAAACCTGAATTTTTGGCCGTGAAGGGCGAGAAGGGTTTCTCCAAGCTGTGGGTTAGAGAAGAATTTCATAATTCCTTGATGATCATCACCAAGCTGATTACCTGTGAAGGCCGATTCTCCACTTATAAAGCCTATCATTTTCGCCTTCTAGCTCACTTCGAGTTTGGTAAGCTTCTGAATTTTCCATTTTATTTTTGGAAGAGTTTGAGTAAAATGGCTTCACAAGTGAGGAAGAACCTAGAGCATCCAACTCATAGTCTTTACCATCACGGGCTTATTAAAATGCTCGTTTTAGTTGAATTAAAGAAGCAAGGTCGGGTATGGGAACAGTTTGTGTATGAACTCTCTAACCCTCATCTTCAGTCATCCTTGAGGAATGAATCCGGTGAGCCTTGTATTCCTGATCTAATGGAGAAAGCTTCCTCTACAAACAATTCTGTTCCTTAAAATGATTGCCCTCAGGAACCAGCTGTTAATAGTTGCAAGAAACCCGCCCCATTACATGCTAAGAGGTCCCCAATCTCTAAGAGACAGTGTGTTAGCTCTCGGTCTGGGGGAGATAAGGAGCACGAAAATTTGTTTGTTTTGCCCAATAGACGATTTACTCGCAGCATGGCCGCTAAAGTGGGGAGAAAGGAATCTAAGGGTAAAGAACCCGTCCAAGTTGAATTGTCATCATCCGATGCTTCCTCTACCCATGTTAACTCTGATTCTCCTGGTTCTCCTCATTATTCTACAATGTTGAGTCCTGTCAGTGAACCTTTGCTGCCAGTATCCCCTTCAAAATCAAGTCTGAAATCTACCAAAGGATCCCCTTCAAAGTCAAGTTTGAAATCTGTCAAAGTATCCTCTTCAAAATCGAGTTAAAAATTTGTCAGAGCATCACTTTCCAGATCAGGTTCAAAATCGGAGGCTTCAGCACAGGGGATTGATTATTTTAGGCAAAAAAATTTTAAATTGACAAGGAAGCTGCAAGAGTATGTGAGGTTGGATCCGGTTATCAAGCAGGAAAATGCCATTTTAAAGGCTAGAATAGTGTCTTTACAAACTCTGGTTGATGAGGTTAAAGGGACAAATCACAGTCTTCGAAAACAGTTAAAGAAGAAAGACAAACAGTTTGAACAATTGGTTAGTATACAGCAACAATCTGTCCCGTCTCCTCCTCAGGTTCAAGTCCTGTTTAATACCTCAACTTCAGTTTCTGGAGTTGGGTCCAAGGATTGATAATCTACCAGAAGATTCAAATTTTGTCTATCTGAAGTTTTCTTGCATAGGGACATGCAAGACCTTCAGTCTGGGGGAGATGTTGGTCCTCTATTTTGACTACTCAATATAATGTTTTCTAGCTTAAAGTCTTAATGGAATCAAAAAATAATCAGTTTTGTTGTATCTGATTATGTCTTTTGGAGGTCAACACTGCTAGACTATGGTAAGTGATTTCTAATTGCTTGTTTGTCACTTTGCCCTGTTTTATGCATATGATTGGGTTTTAGGTTTCATTTAATGATAGGTTATTAATAAGTTGTTCTCTTCTATGCAGGGTTTTTGCTACCCAACTCTATACCTGTCTCAGCGTTCAAAGGAGGGTTATGCAGAGATTGGGGATTCGATCTACAATGAGGGCATTTTTCCTGGATTCATATCATCTTTTAGATGCTTGTGAGGATTGCTCAACCGCTATTTTAGGGATGATCTTCTATCGAGGAGCTGTTGTTGTTTTCTCTTTAGCAATATGTGTATATTTGGGAATCTGAGCTCCCATTTTTGGCTCAGATATGCCAAGATATCTGTGGGGTTGTTATCCATGTCGATCCTTGTTTCCAGGACGATCTCACTCTGCATATTTAGTATAAAAACGACTGTGGAAACCCTAAGTAAAGGAGGAGAAGACTGTAAAAAAACTTCATTTTATCAATAAGATTCAGTGCTTGTTTTTATCAAATCTGTGATTTAAGATTGTTAGGCGTTGAGGGCAGGGCCCACCTTCAACACCAAACTGTGATATTTCAGTAGTGTGTAGTTTGCAGTAGCAGAATAGTGTTTTTATCATTTTACATTGCTTTCCAGAATGTTAATGGATTTGCTCATCGATGGATTGAAATAGAATGTGTGACTGCTTATTTTTAGTTAATATCATTTGTAGTTGATTTAGCTTGTTAACAGTTTGTATCTAAGACTCTCTTTGGTTTTTAGCGCAAATTGTTGTTTAAGACTAGGGTATGCATAAATCGTGTGATGGATTTGATGTAGGTTATGGTAGACTCGATTTTATGAAGGGTTACAAGTAGATTGAATTTTACATTTTCCATTTTACCAGCATATAGTGATATAATGATAGCTACAGGATTGGTTTGAACTTTTCTTATTCACAGGACTGTAAAATAAATTAAGGAATGGTATGGGTTTAGATATTTCCTTTGATCTCCAGTGTGTGCCGTAGTATTGGCAACTTGAATCATGAATTCGACTCTAGCTATTAAAAACCTTTGTGTTGCAGCATGAGAGTAATTAATAAATAGCCTATTCTTTTACTGTCAATTTTGCAAGATTTGAACAACATTTGCAATAGAGTAGAGGGTTTGGAGACCGTAGTCATAGAGCATCTAGGGTTTATTTCTTTTTGAATAAAATATTGAATATAAACTGAAGTTGTACTTGAATGAGTATTGGGAAGGAGTCCTTGTTTATAATATTGATCCCTCGAATCAACAGTTAGTTTCACAATATGTATATGTAAACCAAACCAGTGAATGCTTTTACACGGCCCTAACATCTATTGATGAGCAGAATCTGAATAGTTTTGGTATTCTCTCATGTGCATTTGTATGCACAAATCATAAACAGAGTATATTCGGATATCACTAAACAGTCAAGATCTCCTTTGGGAGGCTGTGGGTGTTGACAATTCAAAGTCACAAGATCATGAGTTTGCTTCAGTTTTAGAAATGTTTGTATGGACTTAAGTATTAGATTTGGGGTTTAGATAGGAAACAAGGTCAATGGAAGTCGATTAAGCATATGCCTTTGATAGATAATTTCTTTCCTTAGCAGGTTGATTGTTTTAAACTGTAGTTACTATAGCTTAAGATTTCTGTAGAGATTGTCAATTGCTTTAAGGGATTGCTGTAAGTCAAGGATTTGTTTAGTTACTTAACAGGTTGTTCTACTGTAGTCCAATATCATTGTGAAATATTGTTGTAGTTAGTGTTTCTTTAGAAAATCAGGTTTGCTTCAAAAATTACTGTAGACTAGCATTTCTGTCAGCCAAGCATTAAAACCATATTGCCTGCACATATAGTGTAGCAGTTCAAAGTTCATGTACCCTGGTTGATAATTAAATCAAGGTGAATTAAGTATCATTAATTTTAACCAACATACTCTACATCATTTTATCTATTGATATGCTCACTAGTGCACATGCATTTCCAACTATTTTATTCTCTTACATTTTCCATCATTCTTGTGCTTTAAAACTATCTATATATAACAACATTTTCAATCTAAAGAAGTATAAATAAGGGAGCAAGAGAAGAGTCATCAATTCTCCCTTCTAATTCCTCTGCGTGGCATAGAGATCTACAACATAGTTGATTTGATTTGCGGCCTTTCTATCAATCATAAAATGATCATTAGTTGTGATTTTCTCACCAAGTAGCAATTCATTACATGTCTACACATTTATAATTGCTAATTTTAAAAACATATAGATATACTTTATAAGAAAATAAATTCCAAGGCGAGAATATTTCTCTCTTTCTCATGTTTGTCTTGCTTGAAATATTTACCATTCACTCCTACAACAAATGCATATGCATCTTCTATCCTCATGTAGGATTTTACATCTTCCTTTGTTGCCTTGGTATGTTGTGAAAGCCCATCTAATTATAGCCACAATTTGTGCTCCTTCTTTGAGTTGCCTCTGCATTTTGTATGCTTATATAAATTGTTTCTCGACCACTTTCTTGAGCACTTTCCAACCAAGCCCAACTAGCCCTTTCCTCATCCCCAATTGAAATTGGTATTGCAACCTATTTTTTGCTTCATTTCCTTGGCCATTCTTGCACCAAATTTAAATTTATTTACTATAAATTTTTGCACTCATAGTGCTACAAGTATTATCTCTCCAACTTCAAATAGACTCCTTCAAATTCCATTCCACCGATATCAAACGTAGATAGTTTTTCCACATATTATTTTTTTCTATAAATGTTATCGCCTAAATTTTGTACACCTATGGCATTCCGATGTCTATTACGAAAATACATCATTAACAGACATCATGTAGGTCAGAAATATTCCTTTTCATAAAAAATCAATATGTGGAATGAAGTTATTAATGACCAATTGAACTTTTGTTGACCTAGGCAACTTCACAAAGGAAAAACCCGACCAACATCATGGGAACAATCCTATGATACCTACGTGGTTTTTGAAAAGGGATAGACTCATAAATTGTCATGTCCCAAATTTGGCATTGGGTCACAATGGCCTAATCACATTGGCCCTATTCATTAGAGTATGTCAAATTGATGCTAAAGGTCAAATAATTGCCAAGGAGGAAAATTACTAGTTTCCTAGGTTTGGGGTGGAAGCTTTGGGATTTGGAATAATGGGGATAATAAATGATGTTTGAACATTAGAATGGCATAAATATTTAATAAAGGAGCTAAATAAATATATACAAGTGAAAATCAAAGTGGCATTTGATCATGAAGACACATGGAGGAAGTGGGACCCACATATGGCTAGATTTTCCCACTACACTTGGCATCATTCTCTCACCAATTCGAATTCAAGGTGAATGATAACATACTTGGGGGAGTCCAAAAGGTATTATTCATGGCTTGACTCATCCAAAGTCGAAATATAGAGGAAGAGTAACTCCCATGGAAGAGGAAGAGGCAATTTGGAGCTAGTGAGACACTTGGGCTAGATTCCGTAGCTCTATGACAACAATGATGAAGATGCTATGACACCTATGACACAAATCAGATCTGAAGGTTGACATATGACATATATGGAATGTCAATGCTAAACATAGACTCCAAGAGGGCGCTCAAGGGTGTTAGGGAAGCTAAGATGCTTCCACATGTGATTTGGTGGAAGTGGGAGGCTAGGAATGGTTGTACAAGTGGTGTTCTTTGGAATCTCTTCCCAACTTGAGTTGGCATGAGTCTCTTGGAAGGAATTCGACCCATGGAGGACATTATAAATTTATAAATGTCAATAAAAAATAATTAAAGGAGCTTTTGATCATTTGTAGAACTTGCAATTGCATTTGTGTAGAGGAAGAGCTAGTGGATGACTAGTTTATTTCCTTAGCCAATTTCGAGGGTGAAAGATTCCCATCCAAGTTGGTAATTGGAAAGGCCATTCAGACCTTTTATTTGGAGCTTTAATGGAGTATTTATTTTCAGGTGTAAGATACAGGGCAGCTCATGATTTCTTCTATTGCAGCTCACTCCTTCAACCATTTCCAGTTTTGATGGCATATTCTTGATCCTTGAGGGAGGGCGTTTTTGGTGAGCTATTGTACTCTTTGGGGGAGCTTATAATGCCACATTTGTTTTTTAATATGAATTAAATACCCTTTTCTTCATCTCCATAAAGTTTCAGGTCGAAATTCCAAGTAGAAATGTATAAATCTCATTTTTAATGAAAGAACAGTGCCATTTCCCCATTACCTTGTCGTGAATCAATGTAATGCTGATGATTT
The DNA here is from genome assembly GCA_027924585.1 of Larix kaempferi. Classification (NCBI taxonomy): domain Eukaryota; kingdom Viridiplantae; phylum Streptophyta; class Pinopsida; order Pinales; family Pinaceae; genus Larix; species Larix kaempferi. Next base: position 4,932,537 of record BSBM01000805.1, on the reverse strand, counting down.
TGAATGAATGGGTGATTCTCTGATGAATTTGTGATTAATGGACCGCCATGGATTTATTTTACAAGTTTCATGTACTGTACTTGAGCATTTGAAGTATTTTTACTCAGTTTAATTGCATTGGGAGAAGAAATAGTGCCATTTCCCCAAGGGTCGAATTGGTGATTTTTGCAGCTAAATGGGAGAGGGTTGGAACAGATATAATAATCAATTAATGGTGCACATGATACCTTAATAAAATCCTTAATACATTCCCTATCTCTGTTCAGAAATTTGAGTGGGTTTGGAGGCATTTGGGAAGCCATTTTCAGTACTTACCCCAGGGGGATTTGAACCCCAAATTACTAGTAAAATTACATACTTGGTCCAGAATATTAAGAGAGTTTGCAGAGGTCTTTTGGTGGCCATATATCATCCCTGAACATCATATTCAAGTCCTAATATCATTCATAAACCTTCCTTGAATATTTGAAGGCATTTGGAGTCAATTTGAGACCTAGAGACCAGTACTAGTCAAAGGGAAATTACTAGTAAAGTTCCCTACATTGTCCAGAATTGAAAGAGGATTTGCAGAAGTATTTTAAAGGTCCAAAAGCATCCCTAAAATACGTATTTATGTTCTAACATCATCCATATACATTATCAGAATATTTGGGAGCAATTGGAGCAATTTGGGGACCTAGTGCTCAAAACTAGTCAAAGGTCTAACTAGGGAAAAAAGTGAAAAATTGCCATTTTAATAAAATTCCTAACAAGGGACATTATAGTGGTATCAGAGCATGCTCCTTGCACCTGTGGATTAGGTACATACATTCAAGAATAATTGGCAGCCATGTCTTACTATTATGATGAATCCTATGAGTACAATTCTTATGAGGAATATGCAGATGCTTAGGAGCAATATGAAGCAGAATGTGAATGGTACGAGGAAGAGGTGCCATCATGCAACACTTCTTACAATTTCAAGAGAAATGAAGATTATTCTTATGAATTTAAATCTGATGAATATGAGTGTGTCATACCAACCAAGGATAATTCTATGAGTGAGTTCCAAAGATGGAGAGCAAAATATAAAACCTTGCCCCAACAATATAAAAAATATCAAGAATATCTTGCTTCGAGCAAAAATACACAAAATGCCATGTCTTTTGAGTACTATGCCGAACATGTTTTTGAAAATAGGCCCAAAAATGAAGATGTGGAGTTAGTAAAGAAAGGTTTATGCCCTTCTTGTAAAGAACCTTGGAGTGAGTATCATACATGTGTGCATGAAATTATGTTCCACTTGAGGAGAGCTTTTGGGAATTCTTCAAAAAGAGATTCTAAAGATATTGATCATAAGGAAAACAAGGGGCAAAATGCATCATCTTGCTTGAAGGATAAAAATGAAGAGACATCAAAAGAGCATGAAGAAGATTCTATTGAAAATATGGAAGATCATTTTGAGACACCTTCTAGCTTAGACATGAACCAAAGACCATCTACTGATGGATGCTTAAACTATGAAGGAGTACCTATTGATGGGTGATCGCACCTCTATGTTGGTGACATAGAGATCAGTTTTGAAAGTGTTGCTACAAGCCCAATTTCCATTAAGCATGATAATGAAGACCTTGTAGCAGTTGAAGAAGAAACAAGATCAACTTCCCCATCACCACTTGAGCTTCATGAAGTTGGTCCAAGCAAAAATGAAGAAGATGAGGAGGTTCATTTGCAAGAGCCTCATTTTCTTGAAGGGTCCTTAAAGATGAATGAAAAGAAGATCCAAGAGTCCCTCAACATTCTCCATGACACTCAAGCATTGGTGTCAAATTCTTTTTGGAGAGCTACTTCATTGGAGGAAACATCCTTCCTTGAAGACATGGAGAAGATTCAAAGAGCAATGTGCCACATAAAAGGTAATTTCATGTCTTTGTTTTTTGATAGAAACCATTTGTTTGAGCTTAATGAATTGTTACACGATGCATACTTGAAGAATAATGAGGATAATCATAAGCTTACAATTCAAAATGAGCAACTTCTTGAAAGGTTTCAAGATACTTGTTTTTCCTCCTATGTTTCATATTGTCAAATGGTATATTGTTTTTATTCTATTGCGGCTCACTCCTTCAACCATTTCTAGTTTTGATGGCATATTCTTGATCCTTGAGGGAGGGAATTTTTGGTGAGCTATTGTACTCTTTGGGGGAGCTTCTAATGCCCCATTTCTTTTTTAATATGAATTAAATACTCTTTTATTCATCTCCATAAAGTTTCAGGTCAAAATTCCAAGCAGAATTGTATAAATCTCATTTTTAATGAAAGAACAATGCCATTTCCCCACTACCTTGTTGTGAATCAATGTAATGCCAATGATTTCAAATGAATGGGTGATTCTCTGATGAATTTGTGATTAATGGACTGCCATGGATGTATTTTAAAAGTTTCATGTACTGTACTTGAGCATTTGAAGTATTTTTACTCAGTTTAATTGCATTGGGAGAAGAAATAGTGCCATTTCCCCAAGGGTTGAATTGGTGATTTTTGCAGCTGAATGGGAGAGGGCTGGAACAGATATAATAATCAATTAATGGTGAAAATGAGACCTTAATAACATACTTAATACATTCCCTATCTCTGTTCAGAAATTTGAGTGGTTTTGGAGGCATGTCGGAAGCCATTTTTAGTACTTACCCCAGGGGGATTTGAACCCCAAATTACTAGTAAAATTGCATACTTGGTCTAGAATCTTAAGAGAGTTTGCAGAGGTCTTTTGGTGGCCATATATCATCCCTGAACATCATATTAAAGTCCTAATATAATTCATAAACCTTCCTTGAATATTTGAATGCATTTGGAGTCAATTTGAGACCTAGAGACCAATACTAGTCAAAGGGAAATTACTAGTAAAGTTCCCTACATTCTCCAGAATTGAAAGAGGATTTGCAGAAGTATTATAAAGGTCCAAAAGAATCCTTGAAATACATATTTATGTTCTAACATCATCCATATACCTTATCAGAATATTTGGGAGCAATTGGAGCAATTTGGGGACCTAGTGCTCAAAACTAGTTAAAGGTCTAACTAGGGAAAAAAGTGAAAAATTGCCATTTTAATAAAATTCCTAACAAGGGACATTACATAAATTCTATAGCACATTCAAAGCTTCCCAACTACATTTGAGCACCAAAGAGGTCCTAATTAGCTTCTACCATGTACTTGGGAATTTATTCACCCCTTCCTTGTACTTAGAAGCCACCTTATGAAGAGGAGCATTCACATCTTGAAGCTGTTATTTAAATAATTTAATTTTGGGTATAAAAGTAAGCCATGAGCATGCATTCTATAAAAAAAATTAGAGCAAGGTTATGTTGCAATAATTTAGGTGGAATAGCTCTCTTTCATCCACATTCTTACCATTCATTGGTATTTCAAGCCCCCTTGACATCTTCCTCAAGAAGTAATTGTTTTCCTTCACCATTTCAAGTTAGTTTGAGAGAAATTAAAGAGATCTCAAAGGACCCTTCCTAAAGGGAGTGCTGGTTGCACATTTGGAAGCTACATTCCTTAAGGAGACACCATTATATATAAGCTTTTCCATTGGACATGTGTGTTAAATTTCGAGCATTAATTCAATATACTCTAGGATCTTTACTGAGAGAATAACATGTACAGTATATCAATGCATATCAATCATAGCAAGCATATCAATCATCACAAGATGCAAACATAAGAGACAATAGACACACAGAGTTTCCATGGGGAAAACCCTAAGGTGAAAAGCCCCACAACATCCTCAGAGATAGATAGAGAAATAGTACAACCAAAGTACAACCCAAGTACACAGAGATAGACTCCTCCTAGCAGCTGATCCTCCTCACATGTGCGCCACTTTCCGAGTGATGGATAAGTGAGAAGTGAAGTGATCAAACAGAGAGATCCCGCTCTCTATTTATACTTGTTATGAGCAGCCTAATAAACCTATGGGGCCGACTTGTCTAACTCAGCCTAATAACCCCAGGTTAACTTAATCAGGGCCGACCCCACACATGGTGGTCTAATAACCCATCGACAAGTTACGACACTTGCGACACTTGTCAATACAAATGACGACACTTCCGTATAGAGGAATAATACATCTCTATAAGAGTACAATAAAATACATAGATGAAATACATTTCGAAGTTACATATACATCAACACTCCCTCTTAACTAGGAAGGTATTTCTCGACAAAGATCTGCTAACACAAGTCTTCTTCTCTGGATCATCATCAGCGAATCATCGTCCTTGAATCATCGTCATCGTCACTGCTATTGCTATCTCAATCAATCTATGATCTACTCATCATAGGAAGTTCTACAGAGCCAGTCTTTTTTCATACTGGATGTAGGCCCACCACCTGTAGGTCTTCATCATCACTGGCCATACTGTGGAATACTCAGGACTTATTACATGCCTCAACAAAACCTTGAAAGAGCATCCCAGGACTGATTACGAGCACACTGCTCAACCTATCGGATCTCCCAGGATATTTTACATGTTGACCTTCACAAAACCTACTCAGAGCATCCCAGGATGTTACGAGCAAACTGCTCTACTTGTATGGATCTCGATAGAGCATCCCAGGTTGTTACGAGCACACCGCTCTACCTGTCTGGATTTTAAAGGATATTTTCTATGTGAACTTTTGCAAAACCTACTCAGAGCATCCCAGGATGTTACGAGCAAACCGCTCTACCTGTTTGGATCTCGATAGAGCATCCTAGGATGTTACGAGCACACCGCTCTACCTGTCTGGATTTCAATAGAGCATCCCAAGATGTTACGAGCACACTGCTCTTCTTGTCCGGATTTTAAAGAACCTTTTCTATGCTACTTGCACAACTTGTCCACGGCCATAGAGTATCAAAGCGATACTCACCATACATCATCCTGATGTACATCATCACATGATCAACTTGATCATCATCATAGCATTAACCTGATGCATATCATCTGGAGCAACATCCTGAAGCTCATCATCTGTGATCATCCTGATCAAGCAGTATATCCATTTGATGCATACAAAGTATCTACCTGATACATATCATCATACATGATCTACCTAATCGTACAAATGCATCCATATGATATACATACATAAGTACATGATCTACTTGACAATACAATGCATCCAACTAATACATACACAAAAAATACATGATCTACCTGATCATACAAGTATCCACCTGATACATGATCTACCCGATCATATCCCGCATCCAACATGATGCATATACATATACATGATCCAATTGATCATAACAAGGATCCAACATGATGCATATACAAATATATCAAGCATCCAACATGATGCATATACAAATATATCAAGCATCCAACATGATGCATATACAAATACAGGATCAAACTGATCAAAGCATCCAACTGATGCATATATACAGAGCAGTAACTGGAGCATCATCCTAATGCTCATCATCCAGCACTTACATCCACATCCATGGGAAGGATCCTCCTCTCACCATGCTTGGAATGGCTCCTTCAAATGTGTCCATCACTTCTTCCTCGAAGTGTCGTCAATCTGAAGAACACCAAGCCTCTCTCTGAAGTACTCAAACTTCACTCTGGCTAGTGGTTTCGTCAACACATCTGCAACCTGCTCATCTGTCACAACATATAGGAGCTTTACTGCTCCTCTCTGTACCATATCCCTGATATAGTGATATTTTCTCTCAATGTGATTCGACCTGTCGTGGAACACCGGGTTCTCAGACAGCTTCACACAACTCTGGTTGTCACAAAAGATACCAGTAGCCTCCAATGGGAGATCAAATAACTCAGACAGTAGATTTCGGAGCCATACTGCCTCACAACTAGCCAAACATGCTACAACATACTCTACCTCGGTTGTACTCAGTGCTACGTAGGATTGCTTCCTGCTAAACCAAGAGATCACACCTGATCCCATACTGAAGCAACACCCATAAGTGCTCTTCGTATCTGCAGCACTGCCTGCCCAATCTGAATCAACATAACCCTGCAGGTTAAGCTTTTGATTCGCATCATACTTGAGCCCATAGTCAATTGTACCCTTCAGGTACCTCAAAATATGATTTACAGCAACTAGGTGAACACCTCTGGGATTCGTTAGGAACTGGCTCAATGTGTTCACTGCAAAGCAAATATCTGGTTGCGTGTTTGTCAGGTACATCAAGGATCCAATCATCTGACGATACATCGTGACATCAACCGGATTAGATGAAGAATCACACAGAAGCTTCAGGTTCGATGCCATAGGTGTGGCCATGGCCTTGCAGTCCATCATCCTGAACCTCTTCAGGATCTCTACTGCATACTTCCCTTGTCCAAGGAAGATTCCATCTGCACTTTGCCACTTCTCCATGCCTAGAAAATAGTGCATCATCCCCAAGTCCTTCATCTTGAACTCGGAAGCAAGCTTCCTCTTGATATCCGCAATCAAACTATCTTCTCCTGTAACAAACAAGTCATCCACATACAAAAGTAGTATCACTGGATTGCCTTCCTCAACCTTGTAGTAAAGGTTGGAATCTGCTTTACTCTTGGTAAAGCCTAAACTGGATAGAAAGCTGTCCATCCTACCATACCAAGTCCTAGGAGCTTGCTTCAAGCCATACAAGGCTTTCTTCAGTCTGCACACATATGACTTCCTGTCATGTGTCTCAAAACCAAGTGGATGCTCCACATACACTTCCTCCTTGACTACACCATTCAAGAAAGCTGTCTTGACATCCATCTGGTGTATCTTCCATTTCATCACTGTAGCCAGGGAAAGTAATGATCTGATGGAAGTGTACCTGGCTACAGGAGAAAAAGTCTCTTCATAGTCTATTCCCTCTTTCTGAGAGAAGCCACGAGCTACAAATATTGCCTTGTATTTCTCTATGCTACCATCTGCAGCATGCTTGATCTTGTAGATCCACTTGGAAGTCACAACTGACTTCCCTTCAGGTCTTGGGACTACATCCCAAACATCATTCTTCATGATCGACTGATATTCCTCGACCATGGCATCCTTCCATTCTTTCTTTTTCGCTGCTTCTTCATAACTGGAAGGTTCTTTGTTCATAATGTCACAGAGTAAGGCAACATAACTGGTGTGAGATCCAGTTCTCTTCCTTGCTCTGTGTTCTTCTTTTGGAATGCCATACCTTTCTGCATCTTGAATGAGCTCTCTAGCCCATGCAGGTCTCCTCTTATGAGAATCCTTCTCACGGGGTGGATCTATAGGTTCTTGTGGATCTTCAATTTCTCGATCTATTTCTGGAATTGCTTCAGTCATGGTGGTATCTTGAAATTTGGTTTCCTTTGGTTCTTCATGATCTTCAACAGGTGCCTTTCTTGACTTGATGAAAGCTGAGTTTTCATCAAATGTCACATCCCTGCTGACATCAATCTTCTTGAACCCTGGAAAGTATATTCTGTAAGCCTTCGAGCTTTCACTGTACCCCACAAAGATACCCTTATTTCCTGAAGGATCTAGCTTTGTCCTCTTTTCCTTTGGAACATGTGTATATACTGGACAACCAAATATTCTGAGATGGCTGACTTCAGGCTTCTTACCAGAGAAGACCTCTTCTGGTGTCTTGTTGTCCAATATCTTGTGAGCTGTTCTATTCTGCACATATAAAGCTGTCCTAGCTACTTCTGCCCATAGATGCATAGGAAGATCCTGGTCATGCAGCATTGCCCGTGCTGCTTCCATGATTGTTCTATTCTTCCTTTCTGCAACTCCATTTTGTTGTGGATTGTAGGGAGCAGTCAAATCCCTCTTAATCCCTGAATCACTGCATAGCTTATTGAAGTCGCCTGAAGTGAATTCTCTGCTATTGTTTGATTTGAATGTCTTTATTTTCTTATCAGTTTGATTTTCCATCAAGGCTTTGAATTCCTTGAACTTGTCAAACACTTCATCTTTGTTATTCAAGAAATAAACCCAAGTTTTCCTGGAGAAGTCATCAATGAAAGAGACATAGTAAACATACCCACTCAGAGAACTGGATGACATCGGACCACATACATCGGAGTGGATAATTTCCAAGATTCCTTTTTATTTGCTTTCACTGCTTGGAAATGCCTTCTTTATGTTCTTTCCTTTTGCACAGCCTTTGCAAACACCTTCATGCTTAGTCTTGATTTCAGGAAGACCTTCTACAACTTTGCTTGCAATTGGTAGTGCTCTATAGTGCACATGTGCAAGCCTTCGATGCCAAAGTTCATTTGGCTCCATGGATTCATGTACCATGGCATGTTCAGGTTGTCCCTTCAATTTGTACAATCCTCCCTCTTGCTCTCCAATCACCACTGTATCATCAATAGTTTTACCCTTTGGCCACATTAGGACTTGGCCATCTACAAATGCAACCCTGATGCCTTTTGCATCCAATGCAGAGATGGAGAGTAGGTTCTTCTTGAGCCCAGGTACAAAGAACACATCTTTCATCTTCAAGGACTTTCCAGATTCTAGGTTGTAGGAGGCTTCCCCACTTCCTTTGATAGGGTATTGATAATCATCCCCAAGTTTCACTTTATGGGGTGATTCATGTTCAGACAGATTTACAAAAGATTCTTAAACCCAGTCATGTGTTTAGAAGCCCCATTGTCAATTATCCAATCATTACAACCATGAGAAATAGTACCTGGGATGGCTGAGATTAGAACATATTCATCTTCACTAGATGAGTCATCACTTTCTGCTCTAGCTTTCTTCGTGGGAGGTTCATCATCCTCAGCAGCATGAGCATGATATCTTCTTTTGTTATTCTTCTTCTTCTGGTTGAAGTTGTTTTCTTTCTTCTTCTTGGGACAATTTGAAGCAAAGTGTCTCATTTCATGACATTCATAACATCGAACATGAGATAGATATTTCTTCTTGTGATGAGGGTGAGAATGTTTCTTGTTATGAGATTTCTCCCTCTTAAACTTGCTTCCCTTGGTGTGAGCTGTGAGAGCTTGATCTTCATTCCCCATCTTTTCTTCTCGTGCCACAAGCCTTGCTTCTTCTTGTGAGCATTCTTCCCACAGTCTGCTGAAGGATACCAACTTCTTTCTTGCACAGATTCCTTGGATAAAGGAATCCCATGACCTAGGTAGGCCATTCAATGTGGTCATGACAACTTCACCATTGTCAACAATTTCATCCACAGCTTCGAGTTGTTCCTTGATCTGGGAGACCCTAGAAAAATAAGATTGAATGGATTGTCCATTCTGAAGCTTTACCCCTTTCAATTGATTCCGCAGAGTCATCTTCCGATTTATGTTCTTCCCTTCAAATAGCTTGGATAGGGAATCAAACATCTCTTTGGGTGTCTTCATAGATGACACATGGGGGATGAGATGGTCCTTGATAGAATCAACAATGATTCTCTTTTCCTTGACCATGTTCTTCTTGTGGAGGGCTTTAGCCTCTTCTTCCTCTGGGACAGGGACCTCTTCCCTTATGTAAGTATCCAATTCATTTTCTTCAAGGATTAACCCAATCTTATACTTCCATGCTCGGAAGTTATCAGTCCCTTCAAGCTTATCCTCAAGCTTAGTGTGGTGAGACATCTTAAAGAGTACTTCAAATGGAAATAGAAAAAGTTTAGGTCTTACCACTTGATTTGCTGAAAACTGGATCTGGTCCCGGATTAGGGTTTGTAAGAGAAACCCTAAAAATTCAAAATGTGAATTTCAACTTTTTGAAAAGATAGAAGGATGCGCCTTGATGAGCTGATCAACCTGGTGTATTCAGAATTTGAGATCTGCAAAGCTTCACCCTTCATAAATGCCTTTTAGTCTTCCCGGGTTCACTAGGGAGGACCCTAAATTAGGGTTTGAGTTTCCTGGAGATTTACCCAGCCAAAAATCTCGATCCAAAGCTCTAAACTTTGATTTTTCCAAGGAGCTTCTAGCTATGTCTTCAGATTTCAGAAATTCCTATTTTTGAGGAAACCCTAATTTTTAGGGCCAAAACTGAAAGTGCTCAGAAATGAATTCTGATTGGACAAAAAGATTCACCTTGCTGAGGAGAGTCAATCTATCATATTGCTTTTCCAAAATCCATGGAGAGAAACCCAAAAACAAGAATCCCTAGATTCTGCAACTGCATAGTGTCTTCTTCTCAGGTTAGCTCTGATACCATGTTAATTTTGAGCATTAATTCAATATACTCTAGGATCTTTACTGAGAGAATAACATGTACAGTAAATCAATGCATATCAATCATAACAAGCATATCAATCATCACAAGATGTAAACATAAGAGACAATAGACACACAGAGTTTCCGTGGGGAAAACCCTGAGGTGAAAAACCCCACAACTTCCTCAGAGATAGATAGAGAAATAGTACAACCAAAGTACAACCCAAGTACACAGAGATAGACTCCTCCTAGCAATTGATCCTCCTCCTCACATGTGTGCCACTTTCCGAGTGATGGATAAGTGAGAAGTGAAGTGATCAAATAGAGAGATCCCGCTCTCTATTTATACTTGTTATGAGCAGCCTAATAAACCTATGGGGCTGACTTGTCTAACTCAGCCTAATAACCCTAGGTTAACTTAATCAGGGCCGACCCCACACATGGTGGTCTAATAACCCATCGACAAGTTACGACACTTGCGACACTTGTCAATAAAATGACGACACCTCCGTATAGAGGAATAATGCATATCTATAGGAGTACAATAAAATACATAGATGAAATACATTCCGAATTTACATATACATCAACAACGTGCAATTTGGTTGAATCCCATCTCTTGTGTTTATTTCATATAATTTCAGAAAGTTTAGTTCTTAAAATGCTCCTATGTTTGTATTTATTTCTTTATTTGATTCAACATTTTAGTATTTGTCACACTAACCCACTCATGATATGTTGTCTTGTTTGCAACCTACAAGGAAAAGAGATTTAGCTCACCATTGACCCACTTTTGTTGGGTAAGTGTTATATTCTTTGCATGTGGGTTGTGTCTGTTGGTTGTGGAGCCAGATCTTCTAGTCTCATAGATGATATTGTATCAGCCATGTTTGTAACCCAGTTTTATATGATATGTAGGTGGACTGTATAGTCACCCCAACAGGGGGGTGTGGGGGGGAATCGCCCCCCCACGGGGTTCCAGGGGGGACCATCCCCCTCTGGCTGGCGGGTCCGAGGGCAGCGCCCCCGAAGAAAATTTTTAGGGCTGTTTTCGCCAACTGTTTTGCGGGCCCATGGTTTTGGGTATCCCGTGGTATTTTCCCATTATATTTCCCTTATAAATAAAGACATTGTAATACGGCTAATGAGGATGATGTATTAGGTTTTATGCATTGTAAAGATCTTTGAGATCAGGAGAGAGACTGTGAAACAGAGAAGAGGAAGTGCAGCGGTTGTGCTGCAGGTTGTATCCCTTCACCTTGCTGGACGGTAATAATAATAAGGACTGGCAAATTCAGTGTGGACGTAGCCCAAGTTGGGTGAACCACGATATATCTGTGTCTCTCTTGTAATGTGTATGTGTGATTATATTTGCATTTCTGTTTATTGTTATTGCTCTGCGATCCTGTTTTTCTAATAGTGTCACCCTACAATTTTAGTTAGGGGCATTAGCCCTGAGCTATAGATTTTGGGTAGCACCCCAAAATTTTATTTTGGTAGTTTTTATGCTTTTTGACCAAATGTGTAATTTAACCTACTTTAAGGGATTGGGGTTGTAATCTAATATGGGTTAAAAAAATAGGGTTTTGGAGTCTACATAATACCTAAATATTGTATTATGAATGGTTAAGAAATTACAATGAGAAAGTGAGAGGTGTAGATCTAAGTTTTGTTGGTTTCTTGGTTAAATGTTTCCAAGGTAAATCTCTGTGTATTGTGTGTGTGCCATTGTTTAACCTCTATTTTCATTAAGAATCTTTATGCATTGTTTCACTTCATATGTTTAAAACTTACATGTGGTTTCAAAGTTGTATTAATTATTTCAAGGGGAGGCCATTGTTGTTAAGGGTTCATCTCATTTGATAAAGCAAGTTTATCTTGGGTCGGTGATAAACATGGGTTTAATGGGAGCTTTAAAGTGATTATTCATGTGTTGAAACATAATGGAAAACAATTATTGAATCAAGATTGATAAATTTAATTGTCAAAGATTTGATTTATGGATCTTAAAATGGAATATCTTCTTATAGATCAAGAACAATGGGTTGTTCTAGATCTAAGTACAAAACCTACTACTATGGTGAAAGAAGATTGGGAGAATCTGGAAAGAAAGGTGAGAAGTACAATTCAACTTTTCCTACCAGATTTGGTATTGTTGAATGTCAATGGAGAAAACAATGCAAAGAAGCTATGCGATAAAATAGGGAATTGTATCGATCAAAGTCCCTAGTAAACAAGTTGTTTGTTCGAAAGAAGTTGTGCTACCTTAGGATGGATTATAGTGATTCAATGATAGATCATTTAAATGTATTCAGTACTCCGGTAAGTCAAATTATTTATGTTGACATGAATATGGAGGAAGAAGATAAATGCATTACCTTGTTATGTTCTTTGCTAGACTCGTGGGATAACATGGTTGCTTCAATTGGTAGCGCTTATACTCAAACTAAATTAAAGTTTGAAGATATAGTGACCTCCCTATTATCAAAGGAAATGAGGCAAAAAAACATGGATAGTAAGGTCATGGATACCTTGTTCATGAGAGGTCATCTCCAATACATAAATAAAATTAATTCAATCAACCATACATCACGATTTGAATGGGTACCTATAGGCTAGGTAGACATATCCTCCTTTTGAGGAGGTCTTTGCCTCTACGAAAGTGAATCATTAGTTCCCTTCACTTTATCAACATTTTTAGATCTACAATCCTTATTATAATGACCAACTTGACCACAATTCAATCATTTCCTCAAATATTTTCCAGGAGGTTTAGATCTACCTTTAGATTTAGATCCCCCCCTCCCTGGAGAAAAGACAATGCTATGGCATCAAAGATTGGGACATATTGGAGACAATGGACTTCGAGTATTACATGGTAAAGGTATGGTTGAAGATATGTCTGATTGCACACTAGATTTCGAGTTATGTGAACATTTAATGTACTGAAAATAGAATCAAGTAATATTTTCATTTGGTGCTACAAGAGAAAATGGCATCTTAGAGTTAATACACATTGATGAGTTTGGACCTATGCATGTTCCATCATTATGTTAATATGTCTATTAGGTTTAACTTATAGTTTATTAGGTTTAACTTATAGTTGATTGATCAAGGAAGACATGGATGTATTTCCTCTAAAACAAATATGATGTATTTGATAAATTTAAACAATTTAAGGCACTTGTGGAGAATCATGCGTAGAAGAAAATAAAGACATTGAGGATAGAGAATGGTGGAGAGTTCTACAGAAATGAATTCAAGGAATTCTGTAAGAAATGAAAATTAGCAAGGCAAAAGACTACTTCATGCATGCCTTAACATAATGGAGTTGTAGAAACAATGAACAGGGCATTGATGGAAAAAGAAAGGAGCATGCTTAGTGGTGTCAGGTTAGGACAAGAATTTTGGTCAGAGGTAGTGAATACCGTGTGTTACTTGGTAAATCAATCACTCGCATCAACATTGGTTGAAAAAACTCCGCATGAGGTATGGAATGGTAAAAAACCCTCTCTTAAACATCTTATTTTTTGGGGGTGTGCTGCTTACGTCATGTTTCAAAGGAAGCAAGGAGTAAGTGTTAAATTAATGTAACTTCAAAGAATATTCTACTTGTACTTTATTATTGTAACTCCGTTGGGGATTTTTTACCTCCGTCAGGGATGTCATTATTATATTTGTTCATGTAAAGGTCACGAGGTTAAACCTCCATTGTAAGTTGGGTCGTTAGCACCCAAGTGAATGTAATATAAGTGGTAATTGAGTCTCCCTAGAGAAGTCGGACCAATTAGGATTATTGAGGCTGAAAACTCATAAAAATAACAAGACAACAAATGACTAGCATGCAATAAGAAATCTGAAAAATACAATGGATCTGATATCCTGTAAATAATAAAAGCCAGTATACAACAAGAAGCAGCATGCAATGAAAGATCTGTAAACAAGAGTGCATACCTGGTTAGAAGACCTTGGATTACCTTGATGGCTCCAAAATGTACAACTGAAGGTGGGGGGATGACTCTCCTCCCAACCAACCCTCAACCAAAAAGGCCGAGGCCCCCGAGCCCCCAACGATTAACTCTATGCAAGTGCTATCTTGCTTTCCTCTCCTCCAGAGCTCCTCTTCCCAATGCCAAAAGACAAAAAAAGCCCCTCTCTTCTCTTCTCCTCCTCCTTTTATCTCCTCCTTTCCCCAATTTCTTAATTTCTTATTTAATTTCTTTCTTTATGCCAAATTCTCTTTCCGTTACTTATTTTTCATGTTTCTTTTTATTATCTTATATTATATTTATTATATAAAATATTCCATATATTTGTATATGAGGGTTGTTACATACTTCCCCCCTTCAAGAAACTTCGTCCCGAAGTTATAATCTTCAAGCAATAAATACAATACTTATTCAATCAATCAATCAAGTAAATACTATAGTATATAGGTAGCTAGTACTATTGTGAAGTTTAGAGATTTCTATGTGTGGCCACCACATAGAAATGTCCAAGCCGCACTAATACAATCAAACGCCCTAAGTTACAACATGCTCTTAAGTAATTCCCTATGAGTCTAGTATGCAACCATATAAACAATCATGCAGCATACATACATAAGCATTAGATAGTTAATTAATAATTAATGACTGCATGTTTGTTTACTTCATCTTTCCTTACTCACCCTCTCCCTGAGAATCATACCATCCGATCAACCTCCCTACACCTCCCCTCCAACTCCGGATGGTCCCGCTCGCCATGGCATGGGCCCTCTACTGTAACCTGTCCGCGGATCATACAGTAGGCATCAGAAGTTCCCCGGAAAGTTACCGTGGCATCGCCACCTTCCCAACTTCTGGTAATAATACGGCCTCATCGGATTCTAACGGAATCTGGTCCTCATCGGTACTAGCCGGCATCTGGTTCCCGGTACCCCCGATCCTGATACTCCCGGTACCCTCGATCTTGATATCAGGATAATTATACCCCATGCATCTCGGAAGGCTAGCCTAAACATCCTCCACATCACCCTCAAGGCATTAGCCCCAGGCATCAGAAGTCCTTCTCCATAAACCTCCCTCCCGGTGAGTATATCTCCAACCGTGGACTCTGGTCACATCAGAAGTTCTCCGGGAAGTATCTGTGGCACTGCCACCTTCCCAAATTCTGGTACAAAAGTCAAGCGCTACTGGCATAGAGTTAATTGTTGGGCTTGTCCCCCAACCCATAATTTATTTATAGTAACCATTCTCATTCGTGGTTATGGGCTCCCACGAAATCATAAAATACTTAGCCTCATTAGGCTATCTGAGTGGATCACCTAGAACAACTGGCACTTGCCATAATGAATAATCATTAGTAACCATTTCTCAATATAATAATATCATGGATCAACCTTGAATCCTGTTCTAACAAGAATGTCTAGCCACTAGTTTATATTGCATTGCATTACATCCTAAGCCATTGTCACAATAAGTCATGCCAAGTTTAACATCGAATGCATTTAGGTGCTTTTTGCTACCATTATAACATAACTGGTCGTGGTACTTTCATAATTTCACTAAGCATCTCACAAACATGTCATTATAAGCTACCATTTTTCAACATTAGTACTATCAACATGGAGTAACAACCAACATAATCCATCATCCTGTCGAATATTCATTCTACGGGAGTAATAAGGGTTAGCATGAAACGATAACATACATGATACCAAATATCTGATATATTCTCTTATTCTTCACTAATACATAACATAGCTGTAAAATACCAAAATTAATCACAACATGCTTTCATGCCATTTATGTGCCCAATGTCATTTATCTCTAGATGCAAGGGTAAGCTATAAAATCATTTTATGTTCCACACATCATCTATCTTATAAAGCACCATAACGTCATGAAATAACATCAAGGAGTATCACATGCACAACCCATGGCTATAAATCGCATGGCTAAAAATAACAACTTCAAAATAATGCATGACCATGAATCACATGTTTATAAGGCATCATTCTAAGAACAACATGTAATATCACCATATCATGTACCACATAACTTACATTTCAAGATGCCAAAATAAAACTATAAATTACCAATTGAGTATCAACACTCAACACATCATGTACTTCATGTCCTATGCATCTGGAAACCATATTAAACTGAGTATCATCATAAGATATGCATCATGGAAACTTAATAGCAGCATGAAAAAAAAACTGGGTATCGTCATGAAATATGCAACATATGTCTTCTAACTTCAGAAACCATAAGAACTAAAATACTATTTAAGTATCAATCATGAAATATGTAGCATACGTCTTCTAACTCTAGAACTAAAAAAAAGTGTCTGAATAGAACCAATCCATGTGTCATAAGCTCAAGGCTACTCAAAAAGATAAGGAAACTCGCGATGCATAGTGTATGTGTCCTCCTAAGTGGCTGACTCTGGACTCTATTGATCCCATTTGACCTTAACTTGGTCAAGGATGCAATGTTAGATGATGGTTGGTGGGAGAGGGTAAACCATACCTTTAAGGTCATGGACCCTATAATTTATTTATTGTGGTTTGCAAAAATGAACCAACCCATTTTAGGAGATGTTTTTGAGAGGTGTGAAGACTATTATTTTCCAGAATGAGTACCATTAGTATGGGACATGAGAAAAAAAAAATCACCGTACAATATATTCTTATCAATAGGTGGGATAAGAATTGCACATCTTTGCATCATTTGGATAACTCATTGAATCTCACGTACTACATTCATGATTGGCTCAATGATGGGCCTTCAGAAATATTCCCTCCTCAAAATGGATGAAGAGATTTCACAAGGAAGGATGGAATCATTCAAAATGATATTTCAGGGTAGAGCATCTATTGATGAGGAGCATGAGGGATTACTAGAGTTTTCCACTAGAACTGTGAGATTTGTTGGTCATGATGTACTCAGAATATAGATTGGAAAGTAACCCACAAAATATTGGCCATAAGATATTATAGAACTAAGGTGTAATATCGTCCAAGCTAAGCTACATAGGTAAGGATGTTGGAATTGATATAATTATGACAAAGTTTTAGAGATATACATATAGATAGAGCCTATGCAAATATTTCTTTCTCTAGAACATGTAGATGATAATACATAAGGGAAAACTTGTAGAACTCCCTCTTACATCATATGCATATGGAAGCCTTAAAGTAGATAGAGCCTATGCAAATATTTCTTTCTCCAAAACATGTACATGTAGTAAGTTGAATATCTTTCAACACTATCATCACCATTCAATAATAAACTTGTAACTAAATTGTTATTACCCAATTTTTAAGTGAATGGAAACCCCAAAACCTAGAATCCAATGCATGCAATATGTTCGCATCCATATATGCACATAGAATAATGTCCTTAGATAAAATTCCTCATCCTACACATTTTCAAAAAGGGAAATGTAAATTAAGTTATATACTTTTATAAAAGAATTTAATTTTAATAATTTTAAATAAGTTAAGTAATTTTGCCGACCACTGTCAATTCTTATGATTATTAATAGGTTGGTAAATGTGCACTTGATTCACTTTAAGTCTTTCATAGGTCGAATTCAATTTTGTTCCCTCACAATTCTTTATGGAGTATATGAATGGCGTGCCATTTTCATTAACATATTTATGAAGTTTTAAAAAAAGGAAAAGGTAATGCTATATCAATGAAGTTTTAAAAAGGGGAAAGGTAATGCTATATCAAACCACCGAATTACTTGGATCATGATCACAATGTGGCGGCCACATCCTCCCGAATTGCAATAATCGAACTACGGTTTGAATTAAGAAGAGGTTTTTTTTGTAACATAAATAATTTATTTTTATAATAAGTTTATGGAATACCTTTTAGTTGGAACTAATTTTAAAACTATTAAGCAAGCAGGTCAATTTAAAGTATGTCACGTCGTCGAAAGGAAATTGAAGTGGCAAGATCGCTACGTTTAAAAGATTTTGTGTCACCTTTTTGTTTCAGATATTAGGGCACTTCGCTATAAGTTCTCTTCATCAAGTCATTGTTTAAAGGCCCATCATTGCATGCTACAAGTTCTAGACGCCCTAATGGATTCTTCACATATATATATGTTTAATGCAAAAATATCTTCCCTATACGAAAGGTAACCGGATCTAGGGATATGCCCTCATGGATCTATTCCACGCAAAAGGAGCAAAGTCCTTAAGTATCTGAGCCAAGCAATAACAGAATACCTACTTACATTAAAAATAAAACTAAAAAGTGTATCACTGCAACCTAACTAAAGGTGCTATCTCCTTTTGCAACCTAACTAAAGGTGCTATCTCCTTTTGCATAGCTTAATTTAAATAAACTGGAGCTGTGAGACTATGCTCACTCATTCCTGCTAAGCCACGAATTACAAATATTTACTTTCAATATAAGAAATCTTTCAAAACTAATACAACCATAAAACAATCATTTAGTACATATTTATATCCCTTGGGGCATTTCGGGTAACCCGCTCGAATCAGCTTAAATAATTATAAATATGGAGTTCAAATCCCACAAGGGATTCAAGCCAAATCCTCCCTAAGGGAAAAGGTAAGGTTAAGGGACGACGCATCAATCATTCAAGAAGTAGGCGAGGTTAAGGCACAACGCATCAATCATTCAAGAAGTAGGCCAGCCTATGTCTCTTACAGTTCCTCACCATCTCTACAATTATAAGTAAGAATAAATAATAGAGCAACTAACAAGCTGTCGAAGGGCTGCGCCCTCTTCCTCTTGATGGTATATAGGCAGAAACAGTCAGTACATTTAATAATTAATCCCTGGGATAGAATTTAACCCACACTCCAAAAAGAAATAAATATACAATCAAACGAATTTAAGGAATAGAGCAGGATCGCAATAGCTACGCACCTCTCAAAGGGAATAGATCCCATTGAATGCGTCCTCTTTTTGGGAGTGGGAAGATGGGAACCTACTCCCATTTCAATCCTTTTCCAAAAACTATAATCCATTGCAAAAACAGTTACTAACCTCGGATACCTTCAATACAGTAAGTCCAAGCCGTTTCTTCCTCACTGCCTAGCGCCTTCCCTTTCTTTGATAACTGTTTTTTCAAGAACGTCGAGCTCCAGCTCCCTCAAAGAATAATGTGCAGAATACAAGAAAATGTCTCAATGAAGGTACAGTCGATCTGTAGCACGTGTTTGTGGGAGGACGAATTTGCCCAGGTGATGGAAATTGAAGAGATTAGGGTTTAGAGAGTTGCATGAGTGTTTCAAGGTGGATTAATGCACATGAGTAATCAGGCTTTTATTTTAATCAGGTTTTATTTAAGCATTCAACCTAAAGATACAGATCTGCACATTGATTTCTTTGTCTAATGATATTTTCTTGGAGATCTACCTTACAGGATGATCATCAACATATCATGTGTGTGTAGTGAGAGCCCTTAGGCCCAAGCTTTGGAACATAGCTCTGATACCAAATGTAAGAACAGTAAACTCATAAAAATAACAAGACAACAAATGACCAGCATGCAATAAGAAATCTGAAAAATACAATGGATCTGATATCCTGTAAATAATAAAAACCAGTATACAACAAGAAGCAACATGCAATGAAAGATCTGTAAACAAGAGTGCATACCTGGTTAGAAGACCTTGGATTACCTTGATGGCTCCAAAATGTACAACTGAAGGTGGGGGGATGACTCTCCTCCCAACCAACCCTCAACCAAAAAGGCTGAGGCCCACGAGCCCCCAATGATTAACTCTATGCCAATGCTATCTTGCTTTCCTCTCCTCCAGAGCTTCTCTTCCCAATGCCAAAAGACAAAAAAAACCCCTCTCTTCTCTTCTTCTCCTCCTTTCCCCAATTTCTTAATTTCTTATTTAATTTCTTTCTTTATGCCAAATTCTCTTTCCGTTACTTATTTTTCATGTTTCTTTTTATTATCTTATCTTATATTTATTATATAAAATATTCCATATATTTGTATATGAGGGTTGTTACAGACCTAGCTGAGTTAAAGGTTAAGTGAAAAGTAATGTATAAATATAGAGTGAGTTCCTCTCACTTATTCATTCACTCACTTGTGCAATTCGCATTAGATGAGAGAGAGAGATCTCTGCGAAGGAGAAGGAGGAGTGGTTTGAGTCCAGAGTTTGGTTTTTTTTCTCTCTTATTTGTGAGACATATTTTTTGGAATTGTACTTGATCATATATATTGAGGAAGTTCTTGCTGGGTTTTCTTCTCCTTGAGGGTTTCCCAGGATGAATTGTTTTGTGCTTTGTGATTGTGTATCTTTCAGAGATCCTTATTATGCTACTATTGTGAATAATGTATTGAATGCTAATGAATTTGAAATCTAGTATATCGTAGCATATAATCTTAACATGGAATCAGAGCTTGCCTGAAAAGAGCAACTTTCACAAGGTAAAACACTCCCTCTCTCTTCGGAAGTGAAAAATTAGGGCTTCTCACAAATTTGGAATTTTGGAGTGCAATTAGCATAGGGAAGTGCGCCTCTCCAAGATCGAATTTTTGAGTGGGTGAAACTCCTGGAAAGTCAAACCCTAGTTTGAATTTGGACTAGAAACCGCAGAAAACCAGAAAACTAGAAAAGCTAGAAACTGCATATCCGAAATTCGCAAGTCGATTTTGAAGGGTGAAATTTTGGAATCTTCAGAAGCCAAGTGTACCAACATACTCGCCTCAGTCAAGCATATATTTTTGTGAGTTTAGTTTTTTATTTTGAGAAATTTTGATTTTTGGTTATTCTCTGCTCCCTGAGTTAAGATGGCACTAAGCACCAAGCTTCCTAACAAGTTGGAAGGCATAGAGAACTTCCGTGCTTGGAAGTATATCTTAGTTGTAATCATTTTTCTGCCCCTTGTGATCCTTTCAAAACACTCGTTAACATTCAATGGCCACTATCTTGACTACACAACTCCTTCCCTTCAATACCGCATGGTAACTCCTTGACAACATTTTGTGATATTCTACTCTTTCTATGAAGCCCTTTTGATTATCTAGATCATTGTTCAATGCAAGAGAAGAGCATGCTTATCTT
Source organism: Larix kaempferi (assembly GCA_027924585.1). Classification (NCBI taxonomy): domain Eukaryota; kingdom Viridiplantae; phylum Streptophyta; class Pinopsida; order Pinales; family Pinaceae; genus Larix; species Larix kaempferi. The sequence goes on along the minus strand of BSBM01000805.1, from coordinate 4,911,339 downwards.
TTCAAGAAAAAAGGAAAAAAAATATATTGCCTACACGACTAGTCCTACAATCACACTCTCTCTAATACCATATCAAAAAAGATAAATAGACACATGAGAAATAAATACACAATAACACAATATGGCATTATGAATCACTGATGCAATTATTACATAAGAGTTCACCGCCTTATATTAGACTATCATGGAGCAAATCATTTCCACTTATAGATGTAGAATAGATTTGATTTAAACAAATATATATATATATATAAATAATTAGGTCATAAAATTACTTTTATTGTAGCATGTAAACCTTATATTTAAAAAAATATTTAACTTAAAACAACATTGATTTAGTCATTGTAAAAATATTTGATGCATCCTAAATTGACTTTTAAAAAAATATTAGTTAACAAAATTCTCATATATATCTTTCATATTATGCATCCTATTCAGCTATTTGGGGACTCAAAGATAGTAATAGTTTGGGCAAATGGTAAAATTCGGATCAACGCTCCCCACCTCCAACATCTGCTTCTATCAATTAAAGAGTTCATCACCTCCTTTGAACAAGTTTCTTTTGCTCATGTTTATAGAGAATTAAACATGGAAGCATATTCGCTTTCAAAAATGGCACTTGTTGTACCTCTTGGCATCATTGAGGTAGAAGGATGGCAAAACGACCAGCTAGAGGAAGTATGTATGTAACTTTTGAAGCCCTTGCGGCAGAACATAGTTTTTGGATACAAACTCCATGCAAGTGAATGTTAATATGAGTTTTAATTCCAAAACAAAAATGCTTTTTAAATTTGTAATCGCGTCAAACTTCTTAGTCGTGAGTGAGCAGCTCCCGCTCACTTGGGCACCCAAGGGCCACCCTCACGGCCTGCTCGATGCCCGACATCGAGCAGGCCGTGAGGGCGGCCCTTGGGCACCCAAGTGAGCGCTCTAAAAGAGCACTTACGTAACATTGAGAAAAGGAATTAAGTGTTGGAATTCAATGGAGTTCATAATTTCCATGTAGAAACCTATGCGGTTGTTTTTTTACTATCTCACATTCATGACTTTGACTAGGTTAAAATATGAAATATCACATTCATGACTTTGATTTGGTTAAAATATGAAATATTTGAATAAGTTAAATTTTAGATTATTTTTATTTAAAATTTGATGATTTTTTCCACTAAAATTTGGATGAAATTGTTGAAATAACAATTTTTTCCATTACACACGACATCCATTAAAAAACGCGTTTTTGTATGTAACCAAATGAAAGAGACAAAAAAAAACAATGTATGTGAATGGCTGTCAATTTTTGGGCTCCGTAGTGGAATCTTTGCATGACATCAGAAACCAGTTTCTGCTCGAAAAAATACTATATAAAGCAGCCTCCTTGAGTGTGGAGAACACACGCCTCTCGATTCGATCTACTCACGTTTCTATATGATTTCTCGTTCTCTATATAGTTTCGTGCTCAGTGACTTCGATCTGCTTTGATTTTTGTGTTCTTCGTAAATATTACTATATTTCACTGAACACAGAAGCTAGTTATATATTTATTGGCAGCACCATCTTCCACAGTAGATCTTGTTGTCTGAAATTGCAAGAAATATATATTTACAGAACTTGTCTTATATTAAACTTGCAATATATATCCGTTATCTTTTGCTTTGATCGTTTTCGGTGTTTTCAGTTATCATCCGAATAGAAATCACCATTTCAGTGTCAAATGGCTGCAATCGCCCCCTGCTCATCGCCTTGTCCAGAAGGAATGGATGTAAGCATTTCAATAGTAGAAGGAGCTCATCAGGACACTGGAAGGAAAGAGAAACTGAGAGATGATTCCCACCAAAGAGGGCAATGGCTCCGGGCAATGAGAAATAGTGTTCCTGATTTATAAAGATTGCTCCACCTGCTGCACATAATCCATTTATGTATGGCAGAGAAAGTAACTGGACTTATAAATTGAGAAGTGAACGTGCTCACTTTATGAATATTCGGAGTCAAGCAATTTAGTCAAAGTCATGAATGTTTCATAATAAAATACCATCCACATAGGTTTCTACATGGGCACCCAAGGGCCACCCTCACGGCCTGCTCGATGCCCGTGGAGGGCGGCCCTTGGGCGCCCAAGTGTTAAAAGAAGAAAATCCATCCCCTGTACATTGAAAAAAAAAAGGCCACAAAAATAGAATTACAAGGTGTTATAGCACTCGATTTCGTAGTGAGAGATTCTGGGGTTCAAATATTAAAACATGAGAGATTCAGCGTCCATCACAATTGCCATTAATCCGCGGGTTCAATCCATCAACTGTGGGTCGTGACCATTGGACATGATTGTTGGTTTTTATTGGTATTAATCAATCTAGAAACCATAGGCCCACACCACACCAACGAACGTCATCTCTTCCTCCATTACTACGTGTTTTCCGTTGCAATCACGTCACGCACAACTCCCTCCACCCACACCAGACTATACCTCTCTTTACGCGCTCTCACTTCTCCATGGCATACTCCTCTTGTCCCGCCTCCTGTTGTCCCTATGCAGGTTGAATATCTTGGAGTTATATGTCGTACTTAGCATATAACAATTCTAAAGCTTGGTAATATTTTATGAACTACATGTAAAGATTATAATTATTACGTGGTAGATAATAAAAAAGAAGAAGGTTAAACTTGATTATTTTCATTTCTAAACCTAGTGAATGTTTATGTGTCGTCTAATAACGTGTGATCATTTTATTCTAAATATGATCATTGCCTTAATATATATGGAAATAAAGAAATTTAAACTCGGTTATTTCATTTCTAATCCTAGAAATTACTTCGACGATTATGGCATAAATGTTGTGTATTGTTGATTAGGAATGATTTATTTTAGTTTATTTTAATTTCATTATATACCTAGATTGAATATCTTGGAGATTATATGTCGTCTAATAAGGTATGGATAGTTTATTTTAATATGGTCGTCATATTTTTATATATATATGTAAGAGTTATATGTATATAAAATGTTGAAGGGAATATAAGAAAGTAAAGAGATTATTATTCATGTCATTTCAATAAATAAAATATAGGTTACAAAATTATAGTAAGGGCTCCCGCTCACTTGGGCGCCCAAGGGCCGTCCTCACGGCCTGCTCGATGCCTAAATAAAATATAGGTTACAAAATTATAGTAAGGGATCCCGCTCACTTGGGCGCCCAAGGGCCGCCCTCACGGCCTGCTCGATGCCGGGGCATCGAGCAGGCCGTGAGGGCGGCCCTTGGGCATCCAAGTGAGTGGCCCGGCATCGAGCAGGCCGTGAGGGTGGCCCTTGGGTGCCCAAGTGAGCGGGAGCTGCTCACTCACGGCTAAGAAGTTTGATGCGATTACAAATTTAAAAAGCATTTTAATACTGTAATGATCTAAATGCATTTTAATAATGCAAATTGTTCCAGAGAGCACTTCCAGGATCCGTTTTGCCAGATTTGTTTTGCATTGAATTAGCGAAGCCATCTGAGAATAGATTTGAAAGAAGGGATTGCAAAACGGCATCCAGATTGTTAATAAACGATCTTGCACTCACATACTTGTGGGGGATGCACCCTCTGTCCACGGTTTGATTGTCGACTGCAATCACGACCGCCACCATAATAGCCAGAAGTGGAAAATGATCAAGTTCTGCCATCGGTCCAGCGATTAACAAATATTTGGGCCCCCAGTGGTATGCATATACCTCAATAACTTTCAAAACTACCGGATTCCACTGAAATCAAATTTGTTCTTCTGAAATGCAGACTTTGAATGGGGAGAACTTGAACTTATAACTACATTTAATAAAATCATCAAATATATGTATATATTGACAACAACTATCTTCATTTTAAAGATTTAGATTATTTCCATCATTCCAAAGATAGAAAGATTTAGGTTATTAATGTTTAATAATGATTTTGATTTTTTATAAAAAGTGTAAAAGGTTTTAATTTAGATATAAATATTAGTAAAAATAATATTTATTGTACATAGGTATCTCTTTAGCTCAATGTTATGATATTTTCACAAACATATATACCTCATTTCCACAGTCTTTTACATAGGTTTTCAATAGTTTAAGAATTTTGTTATATATCTTATAATAAAATCAATAAAATTATATTCAAAGAAACAATTGATAAGAGTGGTGGGCAGGCATATAGTGGCAATTAAGATAACCTTCATTGTGAAGTTTGAAGTGTTCTATCTTTCTAGATATATTTTTAAGAATGGTGCAAAGGCATATTTTATATTTCCAATTAATATAACTCTCCTTGTGAAGTTTGTGGTGTTCAACCTTTCTACATAGATATATAGATATATTCCATGTCTAAATTTTTAAGCCACGAACTAGGCTTTGTGTGTTTCTATCAATTATTTGTTTTCTCTAATGTGATTGCGATTATAGTCACTTGCTATAATCATATATTTTCTTTTTAATATTGATAAAATACAAATATTTGGGCTCCTATGGAGTCTTAACACTTAGACATCTGTGTTCCAATTGATTAAATATATTTTCCCTGTTTATAATGTATCATGTTCATAAAAATCAATGGAATAGGGAAGAGATGTTTGATCTAGTTTTTTCATAGAATGAAGGAAGAAAGATAAAATGGAAATATACAAAAGAAGATATTGCAAAGAACATAGTAATATAAAAAAACCCAAATTCTATTAATGGATGAAATAGTAAAAGACTGTAAACCACAAAGTAATACAAAAATCTGTGAAGATAGATGTATGTGTCAGCTATGCTCATTCCAATAAATATTACAAGAGACTAAAAGTGCCTAATAACTTAAAGTGTTGATTAGTTTCATGTCTTGAAGAAAATTTTAAATTTGACAATTTTTTGATAAGATATATTAGTAATGTTTTGACTTTCAAACTTTATTTTAGAAATAAAATTTCTATATATAATATTTTTAATATGTTTTTTACAAATATATGGTATATTTTTTCTTGAATTTATGTGAATCGTCACTTTTCGGAAAATAATATGAAATAGTATCGTTTTTAAAGAAAAAATCTCTAAAAATTCATTGAAAATGGTTTTAAATGTCTTTATTTTCTGAATTTTTTTATAATTTTGTCAATAAAAATGTCTTATTTTGTCCATAAAAATGTCTTATTTTCTAGAAACAATTGAAAAATGTATATTTTATTATAAATTACTTATAAATGTATGTTATTTTGTTAAATTTCTAAAAACACACTTGAAAATAGAAGTTAAATATATTTTACGACAAAGATAATTCAAAGGCCCAAAAAAATGCCTCAAAATGAAAATGTGTGATACTGGCATCAACGCTTTTTGAAACGGAGGTAAAAATAGCTACTAAAATTAGGAGAGAGAAAAACGAGAACTGTGTTGAGTTCTCGTTTCATAGTATAAGTGGTTGGACCTGGTTGATCTTATTATATATATTCTACTGTCCTTACTCAGACTTAGAAGTTCACTATTCATACTAATTGGTTTTACTCTCCCTAGGAAGAATAGAGGCGATCATTCCACCATACCTTGGCTTGCTAGTGTTGGCTCCATTATTCATTGTCTTCATCCATCCATTGCCTACCTTTTAGTTTATCACCTTGACTTACTACTTGACTAGTGGCATGGAGGATCTTTCCCCACTGTAGCCTCTGTATTGGATAAGCTTCCCTGTTTATTGTGTCTCGGCTCTGAGTTGGTGACAAAACTTACCTTTGGTGAGTTGGATTGTAGGCCTAAATCATTTTGGTCAGTTGTCCCGATGTTTGGCATTGGCTCGAACTCCCCCTAGTCACTTGAGATGTTGTTGGCTAAAATTGAAAGCTCATGTACTGCTTATGGAAATTGATAAATTCGCCCATGGAAACTAAAAAGGGAAAGAGCGATGAAATGCTAAAAAATACTCCTCGAAGAGTATAAGAAAGGTCCAAAAAGCAATATTCTTAAAAGCTATATCTAAACAAATTGCTAACCTTATATATGTATAAAAACATGCCCTGGATGCAAGCTGCAACTAGTTGTGCTTATCAGCACACCTGAGATCCGAAGGATTATGTTGGCCAAAAAGGCCATGAAATGAAATTGAATGATCCTAATGAACCTGGATCAACTTGATGTAGACATGATGCCTAAGTTGAATAAGCACTCTCTAAACAACTTATCCATTTGTGAGACACCGCCATTCCCTGTGTTGTTGCTCATTCAGTATATACTATGGTGTGTATTCCCTTTCCCATATCCAAAGTGTCACAATGTTAAGTCAGTCAGTCACCCTTTGGCCTAGCCAGTTTTTTTTTAGCCTTCACCCTTCACTAGCAAATTGATCACAACTATGAAGTGAGTATGGTCTTGAAAGTCTAGTCTGAGTCATATAAATAATTAATGACACTATATATTTGGATTTAGATCGCCAGTAATGATTACTTTGTGTTATAAGTGCTATTTGAATGAGTTGTAGAGCATGCATTAACCTTTGACACTTTGTAGCAGCTTCTGATGGTAGTCTGAGTTATATTTGGTCAATATTGACCTGGTCAAACTTAGTTGGACCAAGATCAGTCACAGGACATGAGATTATTGGACCTTATGATGACACAGATAGATGATATATGGTCTATGTACATGTACATGATGGTTCTATGCATCGGATACAGGTTTATGATGATGATTTATGGTTTTCAGCATTATTGATCATTTACAGATTATTATTATTTCACCTGTTCTGGTATATTGGATATATTATATGATCATGCAGAGATCCATATGGTGTATGAGTACACATCTTGGATAGTTTTGGACCTTCTGAGTCCAATGAGATAGTCTGTTTTCAGTTCCGGGCAGTTACAGTGATGATTGAGCCTCAGTAGGCTGTCCCAGTGCAGTTTTGGTCTGTCGGAGACCCTGTCAGAGCAGAGATGATTTTTATTTGGTTCACCTAGGGCACTGATGATGGAGGGGGTGGTCCAACCACTTGTTTTTACCATATTACCCCCCTTCCGGACACACTGGTGCCCTCACCTTGACAGCACAAGCACTCCAGGAGGCATTTTGGGGCAGGTACATGCTTCCCGAGGTAGTTTTGGATTGGTAGGAATGGCTACAGAGGAATTTGATTTGGGCTACTGAGGCAAAGTTTTGGCATGGGATGATCAGTAATGATGAGTGGGATGTCTTCCACACCTTCTCCAGCAGTTTCAGCTTCATCGGGGCCCACATCCATCACTTATGGCATTTTCTGATGATTTCTGAGGCCTCCTAATGCCCACGATTTGTCCATAGAGGCATGATTTGGTACTTTGATGACTATTCTATTATTATTGTGCTATGGGGATTGACCAAGGGTGGCTAAAATTACCCCTTGGACCCACCATAAGCTTATTGTTATATTTTGTCATCATGATTTGGTGGGATCCCCTCTCCTAGGGCGATTTTGTCCACTTATGGTTATATTTTATGATTGATCCATGTATTTTATTGTTGAGCTCATCTCAACCATTGATTAGATCTTTTGATATTTTAATCTTAGCCACTCATGTAAAAAGTGGTTAGGATTATGGTCTCTCTCCATCCTATTTAAGGAGAGAGCCTTTCATTGTAAAATCATCTAGAGATTTTTGGCTCTTGGCTCTTGGAATAAAATTTCTATCTTTTGGAGTACATGCTTGGGTTGGAGTGGATGTTGGTTGTTTTGATTGTAAATGCTTTTGCCCATTGCACTGGAGGATCTATTGTAGCTATCTTGCATATTTGCCATATCTTTTTACAAGTGGAGAAGACTTCTTCAACAAGTGCGAATTGGTGGGGAGGCTTGCCCTTCAAGCTTGGAGGAGGACGTTTTGGGTTAAATAGGGAGTGGTTTTGTCTTTGCACCAACTATTCTTTGCTTATCTATTTCTTGCTTGTATCTACCTTCAACATGTTAAATTTATTGATGCTTTGCTCCTTGGTTTTGATAGGTTAGAGGGACACATATGTGGCTTGGAAAAATTGATTTTGCAAGAGGGCTTAAAAAATTCTCCATTTGATCTTTGGAAAAAGTAATCCTCATCTCAACTAGCATTCATCTCTTCATCCATGTATGCTCCAAAGGTATGATCTTCTTCTTCTTTGAATCATCCATAATTTCTAGATCATAAAATCCCTAATTAATCAAAACCCTCATTTTGGTTTTTCTTAGATCTACTTAGATCTAGCCTTGCTTTTGAAGAGATATTAAAAACCCACCTCTATAGCATCCACCCCTAGTTGGATCTATAGTTTGGTGGTGATTGGGTTAAATTTGACACACTTTTCAAGGCAATAAAGTCCTCTTGAACCAAATCGCACTTCCTTGGAGAGGCTTGTTTGGTTAGATCTAGCACATGGGTAGGTGAGATCCCACTTGATTTGCAATCTACACACTTGATAACCTACCCCTAGACTTTTACTTGGGTGATTTCTACCATGTGGGCATCATTCCACATTTTAAGGGATTAAAACCCCCTTTTGAATTACTTGGCACCTTAAAACTCAAATCTAGTAAGATCTAACACTTGGATTGGCTTGATTTTCTAGATCCACATAGATCAGTGCCTAAACTACTTGGATCTACAATTTGGTGGCCATTGGACTTGATTTGACACACCTTATCCACCTTTTATCCCTCCTTGAGCAAGGTCGCACTTCCTTGGGTGACTGAGTTTGCCCACTTCTAGGACCTGGGTAGTTGAGATTTCAGTGGATTTGGAACGAGCATACCTTGAAACCTATATCTAGAGTATCATTTTGTGACGATCTGCCTTGGGGGTAGCATTCCTTGTTTTAAGGGATTGTGGTCCACTTGGGTCATTTCATGAAATCCTAGATCTAGTAAGATCCAACCACTCTATCTCAATTAGCCCACTTGTCTTGACTTCTAGGTGTCCCGATCTACACTTTGACATATCTTTTGACTCCATTAACCCATCCAACAAGGCACTAATCCTCCTTAAGCAAGTCGCACTCATTGGGAATTGTGTCAAACCTTGGATCCATTAAGTGGGTACTCCTAATTTCAACTTAGATCCGTAGATCTACTCATTACATATCCTCTAGTGCCAATTGCATCCCTTAATTTCACCTAGTGGGTCCACATTAAGCCATTTCACATATCCCAAGAAAGTAGGACCCACTTGTGTAACACATGGTACTAGATCTTGTCATTATAACTAATCATGTGGCCTAAATCATACATTGGTTGAAACACTAATCATCTCTCAAACCACCTTCAACCATACTTTAATTTCTAGGTCCACTTTACCTTGCATTGGTTTCCGTAACTTACCATTTACTCATCCCTAGGAACCTTTGTTTGGGTCCAATCATCTTTGATTGGTTATAGGGTCTCCCCCTAGGTCTTGACTCATCTAGATCTAAAGTGAAGAGTGCCTCGGTTGATGTGACTCCCACTTTGCACTGGGAACCGTGGCATCTCTTGGATCACCTCTTTAGTTGTCCATCTCCTCTACCATCTTGGATGGGATACCAGTAGGGGCAACTACAAGTTGTGTGATAACAGTTACTAAAGGAAGACATCAAAGAATATGTCTTGTAATAGTGGTGCTTCAAAGCACTCTCTGCAATCCTGAAGAAAAGGATTCCCCTCATAAAGCTTCACTAGGAGAATATGAGAAGTAACATACAAGATTGGTTCAGGAACTCTGATGATGAAGTAGAGCTCACCATCATACATTCCAGTAATCCCTGCAAGGAGACTAGGATCAAAAGAGATCCTACCAAACAAACAAAGATAAGTATTTGAATTGATATTTCTATCAAATTGTTTAAATGATAGTGTCCAGTTGTGTACACATTTATTTAGGATGTGTGTTATGCATGTTTGCATGTGATGGGTAAGTAACCTATGGTGCTATACAACATTCCATTGCTACTTAGCTAGAGTGAAACCTCTTTGCTGACATATTGGGAGTAGTGCACAATCTTAATAATGTCATGGTAGAGATGGAAGGAATCTAGAAAGTTACCATATGAATGTCGGGTATGAATACATGTTGTGTTATTGATAGCATTAAGACAGTGTAACTTATGCTTTATGCATATGTTTTGGAAACTATGAAATATTTCTAACCATGCTATGGAATTTGACTTGTAGGAAGTATCGTACAACGATCACCTACAAATGAAGAATGATGAGACTTGTTCCGTAGAACAAGTGAAAATGGTTGTCCAGTGTTTATTCATATTCCAAAAGAGAAAAGAACCAAATTGGATCCTTCCGAAAAGAAATGAATCTTTGTTGGATACTATGAGGTCTCCAAGGCCTTCAGGATCTATATACCAGGATTTCATCACATGGATATTAGTAGGGATGTGAAATTTGATGAAGATGAATCCCTCAAGAAGTCTAGAAAGTGCCAGCACGAAGAAGTATATGAAGAAGATGTAGCTCCCAGAGTTACAGAAGTGGCACCCTCTCCCGATGATGAAACTACGGAAGATTATGATATGTTGGAGCCCCAAGAACCTCCATCAATGACTATATCTTGCAAGAGAAAACCAACTTGGGCGCGTGAATTTATTCAATATGTTGAGAAGTATGTAGGTCCAGAAGGTTTCACAAGAGAAAGCAAGAGGCCAAAGCCATTTTCCAGTTATGTGGCTTTGATGTGTGATCTTGTAGACAAAGAACCTACTTGCTTCGAAGAGGCCATTCAAAGGAAAGAATTGGTAGAAGTAATGACAGAAGAATGCCAGTCAATAATGAAGAATGATGTGTGGGACATAGTTCCCAAACCAGAAGGTAAAAGTGTGGTATCTTCTAAATGGATATACAAGATAAAACATGAGGCGGATAGAAGTATTGAGAAATACAATGCTAGGTTTGTGGCTCGAGGATTCTCTCAAAAGGAAGGAATCGATTATGAGGAAACATTTGGTCTTGTAGCAAGTTACACTTCAATTAGAACCATCATGGAACTTGCAACCACGATGAAGTGGAAGTTACACCAGATGGGCGTGAAGAAAACTTTCCTAAATGGTGTTATTGAGGAGGAAGTGTACATATAACAACCACAAGGTTTTGAGGTTGAAAACAAAGAGACGCATGTCTGTAAATTGAAGAAGGCTCTATATGGGTTGAAACAAACTGCAAGAGCTTGGTATGGAAGAATTGATAGTTTTCTGATGAGCTTGGGATTTACTAAGAGTAAAGTTGATCCTAACCTTTACTTCAAGGTTATGGATGATGAACCAGTCATATTATTGCTATATGTGGATGACTTGTTCCTGACAGGTAATGAGAAGAGAATATCAGAGTGCAAAGAGAAGCTCGCTGCAGAATTCGAGATGAAAGACCTTGGCTTAATGCATTATTTTCTAGGTCTCGAGGTATGGCAGAGTCTAGAGGGAATCTTCCTTAATTAAGGGAAGTATGCAGTAAGAATATTGAAAAGATTTTATATGTTGGAATGCAAAGCCATGGCCACACCCATGGATACCAACTTGAAGTTATTATCTGATACTTCGTCAGAATTAGTGATGTGACTCTATACAGGAAGATTATTGGGTCGTTGATGTATATGATGAATACAAGGCCAGATATATGCTTTGCTGTGAACACCTTGAGTTAGTATTTGGTTGAGCCCGGACGTGTTCACATTGTACCTGCAAAGCATGTGATGAGGTATCTAAAAGGTACAATAGATTATGGTCTCAATTATTCTAGAGATCATGAGTTCAGACTGTATGGTTATACAGATTCCGATTGGGCAGGAAGTGTCTTATACAGGAAGAGCAATTCAGGTGGATGTTACAATCTAGAGTCAGCCATGATCTCATGGCTAAGCAGGAATCAATCTAGTGTTTCTCTTAGCACTGCAGAGGCAAAGTATATTGCAGCCTGTTCTGCGAGTTGTGAAGCTATATGGATTCAGAATTTGTTATCAGGTCTGTTTGATCTGGAGTTGGATACCACAGTGATTCTATGTGATAACCAGAGTTGTATAAAAATGACAGAGAACCCTGTGTTCCATGAGAGGTCAAAACACATAGAAATACAGTATTTCTAGATCCGTGATATGGTGCAGAAGGGATCTATAAAGCTCCAATATGTGAGCACTGATGAGCAAGTTGTAGATGTGTTGACTAAGCCTATGTCTCGAGTGAAGTTTGAGCACTTTCGTGACAAGCTTGGTGTAGTCCGTAAGGACTTCCCTCGAAAGGGGGAGTAGTGTTGATGATACTGTGGTGCAGTGGGATCGATCGTACCTAAACAAAGATAGTCTTAAATGATTGTGTTGGGATTGATCGTCCCTAGACTGAGATAGTCTTAAATTATTGTGTTGGGATCGATCGTCCCTAGAATGAGATAATATTAAATGATTGCATTGGGATCGATCTGTTAAGATTCAATATGCTAAGATAGATAACATCAGTATTCAATTCAATTTCACAACAATAACATATACATGAGCACTGAAAGAAAAACAATCACAAGATAGACACAGATTTATCCCGGGAAACCCTCTAGGGGAAGAAAACCCAACAAAACTTCCTCAATATAGATGATCAAAAGTACAAAGACAAAACCCCAAACAAGTGCTCCTTCTCCTTGCATATATATATATATATATATATATATATATATGTATATATATCTCCTATGTGAATTACACAAGTGAGTGTGTGTGTCCAAATGAGGACACATCACTCCTATTTATACTTTATCTTCCACTTGAATTTTTCACTAATTAGGTCGGCCCCAACAAACTTAACTGGGACGACTTACTTAGGAAGACTCAAAAAAATATAATATTACTTTCTGGAGGGTTCTATCGACCCGACTTACAAGGGAGGTTTTACCTCATGACTCTATGATGACCAAATACAATAATAACATCCCGACGGAGGAATAAAACATCTCCAAATAAATTACAATAATAAAATACAATATAATATTCTTCAAAGTTACAATATTTCAACACTCCCCCTTAATGAGAAGGGTATTCTACTGACAACATCAACATCAACTGTAGGAGCAAGGAGAGATAGCATAATAAACAACATCAAGGTGATACATCTATAAATCATCAGAAGTTTTCTTCAACAACATCAGCAACTGTAACATCTTCAACATCTTCAGTACTGGAGTATCATCTTCTACAGCACTGAGTCTTCATCTTTGATCTTCATCTTCTACAGTACTCAGTCACTCGATCGTCTACAACAACACTTGATCTCTCGATCAACAACAACATCATCTACAACAACATAACCTGCAACACACATGATCCAATTACGGGATGATCAATCCCTCTCACTTTAGGACATAAGTCCAAGGATGATGCAATCCTAACCACATCATTGAGACAAAATTTTGAGGATCACTTTAGGACTAATGTCCAGGGATGATACAATCCCAACCACATCACGGAGACAAAAGTCTGCAGATCACTTTAGGACTAATGTCCAGGGATGATACAATCCCAACCACATCACAGAGACAAAAGTCTGTGGATCATTTTAGGACTAATGTCCATGGATGATACAATCCCAACCACATAACGGAGACAAAATTCTGCGGATCACTTTAGGACTAATGTCCAGGGATGATACAATCCCAACCACATCATGGAGACAAAAGTTTGCGGATCACTTTAGGACTAATGTCCAGGGATGATGTGGGGATGATGCAATCCCAACCACATCACAGAGACAAAATTCTATGGATCACTTTAGAACTAATGTCCAGGGATGATACAATCCCACTGCAACATCATCAACACTGCTCCCTCTTTCAAGGAAGGTCCTTTCGAACCACACCAAGCTTGTCACGAAAGTACTCAAACTTCACTCGAGATAAAAGCTTAGTCAACACATCAACAACTTGCTCATCAATGCTCACATATTGGAGCTTTATAGCTCCCTTCTATACCATATCCCGTATGTAAAAATATCGGATTTCTATGTGCTTTGACTTGTCATGGAACATTGGGTTCTCCGTCATATTTATACAACTCTGGCTGTCACATAGAATCATCGTGGTATCCAACTCCAGGTCAAACAGACCTGACATCAATTTTCGAAGCCATATGGCTTCACAACTAGCAGAACAAGTTGCTATATACTCTGCTTCAGCTATGCTGAGAGCAACACTGGACTGCATCCTGCTAAACCATGAGATCGTGGCAGATCCCAGACAATAACATCCACCTGAGGTGCTCTTCCTTTCTGAGACACTTCCAGCCCAATTTGCATTTGTATAACCATACAATCTGTAGTCATGATCTCCAACATAGTATATACCAAAGTCTATCGTACCTTTTAGGTACCTCATCACATGCTTTGCAGCTACCAGGTGAACACGTCTAGGCTCAACTAGATACTGACTCAGGGTGTTCACAACAAAGCATATATCTGGCCTAGTATTCGTCAGATACATCAACGACCCAATAATCTATCTGTACTGAGTCACATGCACTAACTCTGACGATTCATCAACTAACAACTTCAGGTTCGTATCCATGGGTGTGGCCATGGCTTTACATTCCAACATATCAAATCTTTATAGGATTTCCACAACATACTTTCCCTGGTTTAGAAAGATTCCTTCTGGGCTCTGCCATACTTCCATACCTAGAAAATAGTGCATCAATCCAAGGAATTTCATCTCAAATTCTTCAGCAAGCTTCTTCTTGCACTCTATAATCTGTTTCTCATTTCCTGTCAGAAATAAATCATCCACATACAACAATAATATGACAGGTTCATCATCCATAACCTTAAAGTAAAGGTTAGGGTCAGATTTACTTTTGGAAAAATCCCAAGCTCGTCAAAAGGCTATCTATCCTTCCTTACCACACTCTAGGAGCTTGCTTCAATCCATACAGAGCCTTATTCAACTTGCATACGTGAGTATGTCTATCTTCAACTTCAAATCCTTGTGGCTGTTCTATGTACACTTCTTCCTCAATCACACCATTCAGGAAAGCTGTCTTGACATCCATCTGGTGTAAACTCCACTTTATCATGGATGCAAGTGCCATGATGGTTCTAATGGAAGTGTACCTTGCTACTGGCGCAAATGTATCTTCATAATCAATTCCCTCTTTCCGAGAGAATCCTCTAGCCACAAACCTTGCCTTTTATTTCTCAATACTTCCATCAGTTGCATGCTTTATCTTGTAGATCCACTTGGAAGATACCACACTTTTGCTTTCTGGTTTGGGAACTATATCCCAGACATCATTCTTCATTATTGATTGGTATTCTTCCGTCACTGCTTCTACCCATTCTTTCTTTTGTATAGCTTCTTCATAACTGGTAGGTTCTTGATCGACAAGATCACACATCAAAGTCACATAACTGGAAAATGGCTTTAGCTTCTTGCTTACTCTTGTGGAGCCTTCTGGAGCTCCATACTTCTCTACTTCTTGTATAATTTCTCTTGCCCAAGCAGGATTTCTCTTTCGTGACATATTCATAGTGGGAGGTTCTTGAGGTTCTATCATATCATGGTCTTCTGGCATTTCATCTTCGGGGGAGGGTGCAACTTCTACATTTCTGGGAGGTACATCTTCTTCATATACTTCTTCATGTTGGCACTTTCTATATCTCTGGAGATGTCACGTCCCCATCTTGACTGTATTGCATTAAAATTATAAATGATGTAATATTGTTATAAAATCATGGTGAGGAGCTCAAGGCCAAGGCCCCACCATTGATTTATTGATGCATATGGTCTGCGTGCTAGCCAGGCACATTGGAATTTCAAACATCACGTAAATATGCATTTTAATAAAATACCCACAACTAGCTATGCAATGCAACAAGAGATGGGGGCATGATTTTACAAGGAATTGGGAGGGAAAACATTCAAACCCTTGAGCCAATCAAGTCAAGCCAAATGTCAATGAGAGAACCCATGAACCCTCAACTACCCATGTTGACTTTTGTACCCAATCATTCATTTCTTCCAAGAGTTGGTTGAGGTAGTTAATGCCTTGGGGAATGGGAGGTATGGTTGTCCAAATTTGGGTATGGGAAAGCCACCTTTCATGGAAAATCGCGTTTTGCTTCTTGGGAAAGAAAAGATCCATGAATTGCTCCCCAAGCCATTATCCATCAACCAGTTTCTCTCCCTCATGAGTTTGGAGCTACCTGGGCATTTTCCAGCCACGTTTTTCTAGCTTTTCTTTGTTTCTCAGTGGGGAGAAGGGCGTTTTTGTGTTATATACCAGTGGGGAAGAAGAGGAATCAAATTGGGGTTCCATTGGGACCGTTTTGGATGTTGAATGCTTATATATCCGTGGGAGAAATCGTTTTCTTCCCTATGGTCGAATTTCCCTCTCCCAATCAATTGTTTTGGCTTGAGCTTGAGTGCAAGCATCCAAGGTTCTGATTTAGCCTGATAAACCCAGTTGTGGACTGGCTTGGCTTAGATGCAATGTTTATTTGGCTATGTATGAGCTTGAATGTCCCCTTTTCCTTATAAGAATCATGCCTAGCTAGGGGGTGGTAGTTGTGTTGAGAGATTGATGAACACAACTGGCCTATGGTTGGGTGGAACGTTGCAGCGACATAGCTAGTTGCTTGAGACAATTGCACAATGAAGATGAGTATATTCTTATGTGTATTTAATTCTGCAATGTATTAATTTGATGACTGTTGATATGATGAAATGCATATGAAAGGTGTGTGTGGATGATGTTTTTATTCCGCTGTGCATGTTTAATTGATTTGCATCTGCACACATTTGATTTAGTTGTATGAATCTAATGAATGGGCTGAGTTTATGTAAAAGCCCAGGGGTTGGCATCATGTTTCCTTCCTCGCATTGGATAGATGGGAGGGGATGTGACAGAATGGTATCAGAGCAAAGGTCGCAACATTGGGCCTAATGGGCCAACTCAGGCAACATGCAGAGGTACGTATGCTTCCTGCTCAACAGTGATCATTAGGAAAAATTTCAAAAAAAATTGAAAATTTGAAATTTTTTCTAAGTGTTTATGAGTTTTCTGCCAAAAACTGTGTCGACGAATCTCGCCAAGTTGCGCCGACGAGATGGCGGCGATGTGTTTCAGTGAATCTCGCCGAGTTGCACCGAAACGGTCGGTGAATCTCGTTGAGTTGCGCCGACGAAGTTTGCGGAAGTGCCTAGGGAAAGGAAGAAAAATTTCAAAATTTTTCTAAGTGTTTTCGGCGACAAAGAGGAAATTTTGGCAGAACTTAGTGAGTTGCTCCAAAACGGTCGGCTTAAGTTTGCGAGGTGCGCCGAAATAGTCGACAGAGAATCAATAAGTTCATCGAAAAAAAAGGAAAATTTCAGCGAAAAAGGAAAAAGTCACCGAAACAGATCGGCGAGAACTGGCGAGCTTGCACTGAAATGGTCGGCGAGAACTGGCGAGTTTGCGCCGAAGTGGTTGGCGAGAACTGGCAAGTTTGCGCTGAAGTGGTTAGCGAGAACTGACGAGTTTGCGCCAAAGCAGTCGGCGGAACTGGGCGAGTTGCTCCGCAACAGATCGAAAGAGATAAACGAGTTCACCGATCAGCAGAACTCGGTGAGTTGCTCTGAAATAGGGAATTTTAGCTGTTTTCTAGGGAGATTTTTCAGGTGCCAAAAGTTGAAAAATGCCATGGAACTTATGTGCCAGATGGAAAGCCTCCTTGACCCCTGTCGTCCCCCAGAGACAGTTGTTGAATGTATGAAAGACATTCTCTATGCTTTGAAGGTGCACTATGAATTGCATAAATGGGTTGCGGAATCCTCAGTAAGAGTAAAAAGTTGTAATATCCATTATGGAGGATTAAAGAGGGAATTTTCTCACCTTAAACTATTTCTGTTTATAGCATAAGAAGTGTATGCTTAGAAAATAGAAAGTAGGAATGTTCTACATATGTATATGTATTGAATTACTGCTGGGTGAGAAATTAGTGCTAATGAAACCTTGCGTGCTTGGTAAGGAATCCAAGAAAAGGATAAGCTAGGATGTGGAGGAGGAACTCCATGTCATGATGGGAAATTGGAAAGGGAGAATTTCTTCACTCCTCTCTTGCTATTGTATTTATATCCCTGAAATTTTATATACTGAAAATTATGGCATAGGGATGCGGGAAATGCAAGAGAATAGTAGATTGGATGCATATGAATTAGTAGGCATGATTAAACCGTCATTGCATAGTGCATCTAAATTGCTTATGCATGAGCATGATGTTGCATATGGGTAAAGGTAGTGAAATCACACATGCAATAGCCCATTAATGGTATTGTATACGACTGATTTCAGTTAGTGTAGTTGATAATGGTTGTATGAATCAGACCATAGAAGCATGAATGAAAATGCAAGAGATTAGATAGATGATATGACTATGCACTAGATGGCATATTAATAAACATTGCATAGTGCATGTGAAAATGTTTGTGTATATATATATATATATATATATATATATGATATTGCATATTGGTAAAATAGTGAGGTTTTACATATTCCATGAGCCACTTAAGATAATTATTGTGGTTGCTAATAATTAGTTGTGTTCGCATTGGTTGTAGGACCAAAGACAACCGAAGCATGGCTAAAGATGTGGATTATGTTGTTGCATATGACCAACAACCTTATGAGGAAATGATGGTGCAACAAGTCTATGATCATGAGGTTGGAAAAAAGACTGTGTAGCCTTGGTAAGAGGCCAACTGATCACATAACATCAAGTGATGTTAATAACAACCATGCAGGTAATGGTTATTTGTGCTTAATTGCATGAATGTTGAAAGAGGATTTGGTGAGATCCCTTCAACTATGTTTAAAACTATGTTGAATTATTTTCATGTGAGACTGAGTGCCTGAATATGAATATAATCCTACCAAGTATGGTATGGGTAAGAAAAGGGAAGGATCCTTACACCCTATAGTTCCTAGAAATCTCAATGCATTCATATGAAATTTTATCATGCCATTTGTGTATGTAGGTTGTGAGTTTAACAACCAAAGCGAGTGATGACTTATGGCCTCGTTGTGGTAGTGCATGCCCTATGAGACAACCATGGTTAGGCCATAATATGTTGGAATGCATAGTATTCATGGATTAATGCAAGGTTGTATTGAGGGGTTATGCATTGAATGAATGCACATTAAAATATTATGTAAATGTTGTGAATGTGCATGCAAATGTGTGGGTGCACATGTTGGGATGCATTGTGTGAATGCATGGTTGTGATATATATATGTTTCAATGCAATTAGATAATAGATGAAATGGTGAACTACTGTTAATCCTGAGACCATTTCATGAGCTGCTATGAACGCAGGAGAATGATTGCATGAAGAAGGTAGTCATGTTGATGGGCTACCAGAGTGCTCTATGGAAGGACAAAGTTGCATGAAATGTGAAGTAATGAGTATTTACAGTTTATTTAAATTGCATGGATAGTGTGCTTGTGTCTTGCAATTTTATTATGATAATGATGCATATATATTTCATTGCATTTCAAATATTAACAACCGAAAGTGTTTGAATTATTGAGCGTTATAATTCTGATATCACTTCAGTGACTGTTGTAGCAATGAAAAGATTATATGCATAGATACTCACAACGTGTTTGGCTGATTGAAGTTCAGATTTCAGGTGGAAAAGTCTTGCGTATGGAATGAGGATAAGTCCATAGCAAAGACCGGGATCTACCATGTGCAGAAGCCAAAGGTTACGGGAAGGTTCTCGTGGTTGTGAAATTTAACTTATGCATGGAACAAATCTGAAAATTTTCTGGTTTAAGTTTACGAGAATAATCTCATGGTTGCAAATCAATTTCTATAGGAAACAGATTTGTAAATTTCAGATTTGAAATTTTGCTAATAATTGCTAATGACTGTTTGGATTATATAAAATTGTGTCAGGAGGACATGTTGTAGGTGGATGTTCATGTATGGTAGCCAGTGCAAAACCATAATGAATAGAGTGATACCACTTACGAGAGCCAAACAACATGAGGATGGCCTCATGGAGACAGAATTGTAAATTCATGATTGAATTTAATTATTAATGCCATTGATTGGTTATGAAACAATAAGATTTGAAGTTTATTGTTGAATGTTGCTGACTGTTTGGCTATTTGATAAGTGTGCTAGGAAGACACCTTGCAGGAAGACCATGTGTGATGGCCTGTAGAAGCCAAACTAGATGGGAAGGATCCCATGCTTTGGAAATGGGTTTCGGGTGAAATGCCATTGTAATTTTCAATAATGTCTCATTCGAACTGCATGTTGATAAATCATGTGAGTGAGATAGTAAAATTATGCCAAGAAGGCATGTGTGGGTTATGGAACGTGAAAAGACTGGGGTGGAAAACCGAAGGACTGTTGACTCAGAGAAGGGAGCCCCCATTCTTCACAAATGAAGAAAAGATACATCTGTTAAACGAATGAGTATTATGTAACTGTAGCTAAAGAATATGCACGTCTGGTTACTAGAGTTAATATGCAGGGCATGTTTTATTATTTCATTATTATTCCAAACTGCTTGAGTGTGACTAAGGCCTACATGGATCACATCAGAATGGGATGCATACCTTTCAGATGCCGGGTTATGTTAGGGTTGTCAATATTGACTACACCCTAAGGAATGAATGCATTCCTAGTGTTTCAATACTTGATAGTGAATGTTATGAAATTTGGTTACAATTTTTGGGCAGCAATACTGATGAGCCTGCTTATCCTTCTTGTGCTATCAGCTTACACAGCTGCAATTTGGTGTTGCACGTTCAGAGGAAAAGTGAAGAAAGGGTGCTTAAGAGGACTGTATGGGCAGTGGTAACCTTTCTACGTTCACACTAAAATACACCAGAAGGGATGGATAGGCCCGAGGAGCTGTGTAGCAGAAAAGGGGTATCATCCTTGTGTAGTGTGAGTCGGTATTATGGGGCCATGCTAGCCTACAGTCAAGGAAGTCACCTATAGAGTTACTAAAGGGAACCGCTGGTTTGCACAAAAGAAGAAGTGCCATCCTTGGGTGGATGAAGAATTGATGTGTGTGTGAAGGGTTGTGGATATTGATGAAGGCATAAACTCTCTATTGGGTCAATAGTAAGGTGGGGTACCGAGACTGACTGAAAACCCTGAGATTCCTATGGCTCCATAGTAGAGCCTTGACCTATAATGGTCGGTGGTGCAGTTTCCTTCCATTGGCTGATGACCCAAACAGATGTGTTGGCTCGGCAATGGAGAGGGCCAACTAGGTATGGGACTGTTTGGGCACCACTAGTGCTTGGTAAATCTAGAGAGTAACTGGTTGAGCACTATGAACACTTGGTAAATCCAGAGAGTAACTGGTTGGGAAATAATTATTTGGATGACGTGGAGTGGCCTCGGGCTAGCCAACATCCAGTTCTGCAGGCGATCCCAAGGCTTGCAAAGCGAAGCAGGACCCTGTGGACCAGAGATTGAAATGCACATTACAGATAAGTATTCATTTTCATTTATTTCTTGTTTGGAATAATGAATATTTCAGGTATAAGTCTTCTAACAGCTAAGTTGATACACTGTTGTTTCTTTGTTGGAAACCTTGGTCATTCCAGGAAGTAAGGACCCTGCAAGAACTACAAATGCTTGGTGAATCCAGAGAGTAACTGGTTGGCCACTACAAATGCTTGGTAAATCTAGAGAGTAACTGGTTGGGCGCTACAAATTCTTTGTAAATCCAGAGAATAACTGGGTGGGCGCTATAAATTCTTGGTAAATCCGGAAAGCAACTGGTTGGGCATCAACTACTTGATGTTGTAGAGCAACATGTGTGTTGGAAAAACGTTCCTTAAATAATTGATAAACCTAGTCGGTGTACTGGCCTAGCATTGCCTATTCGAATGGTTGTGGAGTAGCCTGCGTGGTGGCCCAACATTCATTATTGTATCCACAGGAAATCTAAGGCTTGTAAAGCAAAGAAGGATCCTGTGAAATAAAGTGAAGACATCCAATACAGATAAGTATTTGTTTATCTTGCAGCTTCTTGCTTATGAATATACGTGTGTATATGATTTGTTTATGATTTCTCAAACTCTTGTTTAGAGATAAACCCTATGAAAATAAACTAAACATGTGAATTGATTCAATGTTTGAGTGTAGGTATTGTTGGAAACAAGGACTATGAAGGCATCCTAGGGATGCATGTGAACATGTGACCATCCTAAATAGATCAGTACGATCAGTAATGAAATATGGTGCTAGTGGACATGTGTGGGTCCTAACAACCAAAGGTTCTATAAGCAACAATGGGGAAGGGTTCCCTAGTTGAAAAGCATTAGACAGACCTTAGACACTAAGTGTCATAGCCAAGAAAGGGCAAGTCAAGCATTCACATTGACGTGAAATAGGATAAGGAGCATAGAACCACAAGTGATGGTGTGGCTCTGGATTGGAACAAGACTAAGAGGGGGAAACTCTTACTCTTCTCTTTCCTTTTTGATTGATTCATTTCAGAAACAAAGTATTGTTGAAATGCATGTCATGACTGAAAATAGATTGTGTTTAATTGCTTGAAATAAATTGTGAATGCTGAAACAGTAAATTCCCTGTGAAAGGATGAGCATGAATGGGTTCATGTGTATGTTGGGCAAGTACGAAAAGTTTGGAAGTCTCATGAGTAAAGCATGGACGTTCCATGTCAATTGAGAAAATAATTGATTAATTTTAATTTGTGTTATGCTTGGCATAACAGGAATTCCCATGATGAATTTCACAGGTGATAATTGAAAGCCATTGATTGCAGTTGTTACCATCCAATTGTTGTTAATGAGCAAAGTGAGAGCCAGTTGTGCACATTGGCCATGGCAGCAGACCAAAGCCTACGGGTTTTGGTTGGAAATATTCCTCAATTAGTTGCCAGGATGACAAGAAATATGGTAGCCATGAAATTCTAGACTTGTAGATCAGCTGGAAGGGTAATAAAGGGAAGGGATTGCTGTGGAGCAATGCCCACCTGTAGAGCTAGAATATCAAATCCAACAGGAGCAGCTTCTGGAATCCAAAGTACTTGTTCCTAAAGGTTCAAAGCAAAAAGATGAAATGCAGGACATACCTGCCACATTTTGTGAATTTTGGACATGTGTAAAGTGGGTATTTATTCCTAAGTATTGGAACATCGAGGACAGTGTTATTCTAAGGGGGAGGGTATGTCACGTCCCCAGCTTGACCGTATTTCATTAAAATTATAAATGATGTAATATTGTTATAAAATCATGGTGAGGAGCTCAAGGCCAAGGCCCCACCATCGATTTATTGATTCATATGGTTTGCATGCTAGCCAGACACATTGGAATTTCAAACATCATGTAAATATGCATTTTAATAAAATACCCACAACTAGATATGCAATGCAACAAGAGATGGGGGAATGATTTTACAAGGAATTGGGAGGGAAAACATTCAAACCCTTGAGCCAATCAAGTCAATCCAAATGTCAATGAGAGAACCCATGAACCCTCAACTACCCATGTTGACTTTTGTACCCAATCATTCATTTCTTCCAAGAGTTGGTTGAGGTAGTTAATGCCTTGGGGAATGGGAGGTATGGCTGTCCAAATTCGGGTATGGGCAAGCCACCCTTCATGGAAAATCGTGTTTTGCTTCTTGGGCAAGAAAAGAGCCATGAATTGCTCCCCAAGCCATTATCCATCAACCAGTTTCTCTCCCTCACGAGTTTGGAGCTACCTGGGCGTTTTCCAGCCACGTTTTTCTGGCTTTTCTTTGCTTCTCAGTGGGGAGAAGGGCGTTTTTGTGTTATATACCAGTGGGGAAGAAGGGGAATCGAATTGGGGTTCCATTTAGACCATTTTGGCTGCTGAATGCTTATATATCCGTGGGAGAAATCGTTTTATTCCCTATGGTCGAATTTCCCTCTCCCAATCAATTGTTTTGGCTTGAGCTTGAGTGCAAGCATCCAAGGTTCTGATTTAGCCTGATAAACCCAACTGTGGACTGGCTTGGCTTAGATGCAATGTTTATTTGGCTGTGTATGAGCTTGAATGTCCCCTTTTCCTTGTAAGAATCATGCCCAACTCGGGGGTGGCAGTTGTGTTGAGAGATTGATGAACACAACTGGCCTATGGTTGGGTGGAACGTTGCAACGACATAGCTAGTTGCTTGGGACAATTTCACAATGAAGATGAGTATATTCTTATGTGCATTTAATTATGCAATGTATTAATTTGATGACTGTTGATATGCTGAAATGCATATGAAAGGTGTGTGTGGATGATGTTTTTATTCCGCTGTGCATGTTTAATTGATTTGCATTTGCACACATTTGATTTAGTTGTATGAATCTAATGAATGGGTTGAGTTTATGTAAAAGCCCAGGGGTTGGAATCATGTTCCCTTCCTTGCATTGGATAGATGGGAGGGGACATGACATGATAGTTGCTTCTTCATCAAATGTTACATCTCTACTAATCTCCATGTGATGGAATCCTGGAATGTATATTCTGAAGGATTTGGAGACTTCACAGTATCCAAAAAATATTCCCAAAAAAATTCCCTTCTTTCCGGAAGGGTCCAACTTGGTTCTCTTTTCTTTTGGTATGTGAACATATACTGGGAAACCAAATATCTTGAGGTGCCTCACTTCAGGATTCCTTCCTGTGAACATTTCTTCTGGAGTCTTGAATCCAAGGGCACCATGGGATAATCTATTCTGTACATAAACTTTCGTCCTTGCTGCTTCAGCCCATAAATGCATTGGAAGATCTTGATCACGTATCATTGTCTTCACTGCTTCCATAATGGTCCTATTTGTTGATGTATTTGCAACTTTGGAAGATATTCACTTGTATATTGTATTTGTACTTTATTGTATCCCCAACGAAGATGTATTATTCCTCCGATTAGAAGTGTCGTCATGTGTACTTGCAAGTGTCCCAAGTTATATTGTAAGTGTCGTAACTTACACTTGATGGGTTATTAGACCACCTTGATGGGGTCGGCCTTATATGAGTCATGTGGGTCAAAGGGTTATTAGACCACCCTAGAGGGGTCATCCCAGTCAGCATTATGTTAAGTGGTTAAGTTGGGGCCGACCTAGTTGAGTAAAGGGCAAGTCAAGTTAGTGTATAAATAGAGAGTGTGTCTCTCTTATTTTTACACATTGTCTTATTCACTCACTTCGCATTAGTGAGAGAAGATAAGGGTGCGCACAAGTGGAGGAGGAGCATGCTGCTGAAGTTATATATCTCTTGGGTTTGATGATGGTGATCATTGTATTGATGCTTATTCTATCTCTGAGGAAGTTGCGGGGTTTTTCACCTTCTTGGTTTTCCCCGGTGAAATGTTTTGTGTCTCTTGTCTCTTGTATCTTATGCTTGATATGTTGTACATGTTGTTATTTCAGTTAAGATCCTAGATCTATTGAATAAAATGATGAAAAACTAACATGATATCAGAGCTAGCCTGAAGGAAGGCATGCTATGGCATTTATGAGACTTGTTGCATTTGCGACAAATTGGAAGCTAGGGCTTGATATAGAAAAACCAGTCATCGTATCACTTTCGCTATAATTCCATTTTGGTGAAGGTTCAGGATCTGAAACTTCTACATGTTGTAGATAACATCCCCATGTAGATTATTTCCAAAGAACATCATCTGATTCGTTGTACTTTGTGTTTTATGATCAGTACAATCTAGGGTTTCTACCTCTTCTAGATCTTAGTCATAAACAAGTGACCTAGGAAAAAAGGTCATAACTTGGATAGGAAGCTCCAAATGAAATTCTGTAAAAAATGACAGTAAGAGAACGAACTGTAGTTTCTTAGGTAAGTTTTTCAGAGGATGAAGTTGAACCAGTGACACATGGCACGCCGTACAAGTTCGCTCTCCTGTTTTATCCCATAAACATGCCACGTTGCGACACTTGGCATAACTCTCTCTCAGAGAATCCAATTGAGGTCATAGCTGTGGGGTTGGAAAGATGACAGGTTAGGATACCACAGGCCGAAGTTTCAGACCCTGGGGATTCATAATTTCATAGATGCACCAGAAACAATCAGGTGCATATTTATGTCAAAACAGATTTGGATTATGAGCACCTCCATTCTTAGCTTGTCATTGCTGCGGGAATTTAGGGCTTCAGAGAAAGTTGAAATTTTTGGAATCAGAGACCACGGCTGAATGCTCCTCAGAAAATTTGAAATTTAGAGACTAGGATTGAATTTTTTGGTTGGGCAGAAGGTCGGGCTTGATAAAACCCTAGTTCGGAAGTTTGATAAGAAAGATGGAAAATTAGGGCTTCTGCAAAAGTTGGAATTTTTGAAGTCTGTGACCACGGCTGGAAGCTCCTCAGAAAAATAGAAGCTTAGAGCTTTGGATCAAAATTTTTGGTTGGGCAGAAGGGTGGGCTTTATCAAAACCTAGTTCGGGGTCCTGTCCAGTGACTCCGAAAGTTTCAAAGGGAATTTTGAGGGGTCAAATTTTGCAATTTTCAAAATTGAAGTATACCAGCCTGATAAGCTCAACAAGACACATCTTTCCATCCATTCAGAAGTTTGAAATTCAAAGTTTGAATTTTTAGGGTTTCTCTGACAAACCCTAATCCAACTCCAGATCCAATTTTAACAAATCAAAGTGGATTAGGTTAATCCTAGAAAAGAATGAATTGGACACCTGCATAAGTGAAGAAGTTCCAGGTCCAGAGGGAGATGAGGTTGAGGCTTTACATGAGAAGGATACAAGCAATCCCGTCAGGTATGACTTGAAGAGATACAGGTACGTTTTGAAATTTGTTCATAATTGAGTTTATGATATGTTTGTCTTCATATTATTGAGGTTAGTACAATATTGATTAATCTTAGACTTGTCTCGTCACCCTAGTAAAAGTATGAATGCATGTGAAACCTCTTTGCTGACATGTTGGGAGTTGTGCACACTCTTAACAATGTTCTGGTAGAGATGGAAGGCATCTAGAAAGTTACGGAATATGGATAAATGTTGTATTGAAGCATTGGCTAAGATAATTGCATGACTGTATGACATATGTATTTATGAGTAAGAATTTGTTCTGAAATATATAAGATGTTTCTAATCATGCAATTGAACTTTTCTTGTAGGAAAGACCGTGTACCTACAAAAGGAGGACTACAACATTTGTTCTAGCAACAAAGTTCAAAGAAAACTATCTATTGAAGATACTTCGAGGAAGAAGTGATGGGACACATTTGTAGGAGCCATTCCAAACATGGTGAGAGGAGGATCCTTCCCTTGGTTGTGGATGAAAGCACTGTGTGATGAGCATTAGGATGATGCTCCAGTTACTGCTTTGGATATGCATCAGTTGGATGCTTTGTATGATCAGTTGGATCATGTATATTGATATGCATCAGTTGGATGATTTGTATGATCAGTTGGATCATGGATATGTATATGCATCAGAACGATGTAGTGACGATGATCAGGATGATCATGTGTGATGAGTATCAGGACGATTCTCTAGATGACATGCATTAGGACGATGTAGTGACGATGATCAGGATGATCATGTGTGATGAGTATCAGGATGATACTCTGGATGATATGCATCAGGACAATGCTATGATGATGATCAGGATAATGCGTTACTTTCTAGGCATTGAGGTGTGGCAGAGTGCAGATGGAATCTTCCTTGGACAAGGGAAGTATGCAGTAGAGATCCTGAAGCGGTTCGGGATGATGGACTGCAAGGCCATGGCCACACCTATGGCATCAAACCTGAAGCTTCTATGTGATGCTTCATCTGAGCCGGTTGATGTCACGATGTATCGTCAGATGATTGGGTCCTTGATGTACCTAACGAACACGAGACCAGATATTTTCTTTGCTGTGAACACCTTGAGCCAGTTCTTAACGGATCTGAGACATGTTCACCTGATTGCTGCAAAGCATATTCTGAGGTACCTGAAGGGTACAGTTGACTATGGGCTCAAGTATGATGTGAATCAAAAGTTTAAGCTAGAGGGTTATGTTGATTCAGATTGGGCAGGCAGTTCCATTGATCGGAAGAGCACTTCGGGGTGCTGCTTCAGTATGGGATCAGGTGTGATCTCTTAGTTTAGCAGGAAACAGTCCTGTGTGGCATTGAGTACAGCCGAAGCAAAGTATGTTGCAGCTTGTTCGGCTAGTTGTGAGGCAGTATGGCTTAGGAAGCTACTGTTTGAGTTTTTTGATCTCCTGTTGGATGTTATTGGTATCTTTTGTGATAACCAGAGTTGTGTGAAGCTGTCTGAGAACCCGATGTTTCATGATAGGTCGAAGCACATTGAGATCAAATATCACTATATCAGGGATACGGTGCAGAGAGGAGCAGTGAAGCTCCTGTATGTTGCGACAGACGAGTAGATGGCCGATGTGTTGACCAAGCCACTGGCCAGAGTAAAGTTTGAGTACTTCAGAGAGAGGCTTGGTGTACTTCAGATCGAGATTCCCTCTAAGGGGAAGTGATGAGTCCGGAGACACAGATGCACATGAGCCATTCTCACATGGTGGTAGGTGTGTCCTCCCATGGTGCAGATATAAGGGCTGGGGACATTTCGACATGGTTGAAGTGTGTCTTCCCATGGTCATTGATGTAAGAGCTGTGCCATTCGAGCATGGTTGAAGTGTGTCTTCCCATAGCTGCGATATAAGTGCTGTGCCTTTCCTAGCATGGTTGAAGTGTGTCTTCCCATGGATGCGATATAAGTGCTGTGCCATTCCTAGCATGGTTGAAGTGTGTCTTCCCATGGCTGCGATATAAGTGCTGTGCCATTCCTAGCATGGTTGAAGTGTGTCATCCCATGGCTATGGATATAAGTGCGATGCCAATCTCGCATGGTTGAAGTGTGTCTTCCCATGGCATAGATATAAGTGTTGAGCCTTTCACGGATGGTTGAGGTGTGTCTTCCCATGCCGGTGAGTGTAAGTGCTGTGTGATGTGCATCTGGATTGTGCTCCGTGGAATATGAGGTGATCTGAAGACGATGAGGTGACAGTATGGTACACAGGTTTTGTAGAGGCATGTAAACAGTCTTGAGATGCTCTTGCAGGTTTTGCAGAGGCAGTGTAATCAGTCCTAGGAGATCTTGCAGGTTTTCCAGAGGTAGTGTAATCAGTCCTGAGGTGTACCTACTTGATGGCTTGCTCGCAGAGATGATGAATACCTACATGGAGGCTAGGCCTACATCCAACATGAAAAAGGGTTGGCTCTATAGAACTTCCTATGACGAGTATATTGGAGATTGATTGAGATAGCAGTAGCAATGACGATGCCGATGATGATGCTTTGTGATCCAGTAATGATGATCCAGCTCCAGAATTGAAGACTTGTGCCTATATGTATTGGTGACTTGTGTCAACAGAATACCTTCCTAGTTAAGAGGGAGTGTTGATGTATTTGTAACTTCTGAAGATATTCACTTGTATATTGTATTTGTACTTTATTGCACCGAGTGAAACGAGGTGCTCTATAACCTAGTATGGGGGAGATGCACAGGGGCTTCACTAGAAGGCAATATAATACCACGTTCATTCATATTGCGGTATTAAATATTCATGAAAACCTAAAAATTATATTGCATATATATTAAGGGGCAAAGGGTTTTTTTATTTAATGTAACAATACAAAAATACTTTGGGGTCTTTTTTATATGGGCGGGCTAACAAATATCCGCCAAATGGAGGTGGCGGGATCACGGTCAGATGAGAAATCGGGTTGAGGCAAGGCTCGGGCTTAACATTACGCAAGGAAATCGCATCTTGAGGCATGCTTGAGGCTAGGGGGTTTCATGGTGAAGTGGGTTTCCAGTCAATCTTAGTCAAGAGACAGTGGTCATTGGCAGCTAATTGTTACCAATAGCACTCAACCAGTAGTTACCAATAGCCTTGGGAGGCTCTAAGCCTCCAGGGCCTATTATAGGCCCTCGATGGGCCTTGGGGGATTGAATACCCAACCACTTATGCCTATTACAGGCCTTGAGAGGTTTAGTCATCCTCCTAGAGCTTGTTACAAGCCTTGGGGGCTTGGATACCTAGCCCACAACAGGCTTAGTCAGTGATTGGGGAGCTGCAACATGCAATCTAAATGTTGTACTATGTGCATTGGCTCTAGTAACATACAAGAAGTGATCTCCTATCTATTCATTAGACCATTAGATGTTGCAAATCATAATGATATGTGGTTGAGTAATTGCATTGTGGGTGAAGTAATGTGCATCCACAATATACATCGAAAGAAGCAAGGTGCATTGTATAATGCATGTGGGGTCATAAGAGGGTTATTATATCAATATACTAGGTAGACATATAAAAGGGTATAAAAAATGTCAATGAAAAAATTGATACATACAATATTTAGTTAAAATAGGTTTTTTTTTTAAAATTTCGGAAGGCATATTGGGAGGGGGTTAAAAAAAAGATTTTGGAAGGTATTTTCCAATATTTAGTGAAATTAGGGGTATTGTTTCATATGCCACGAACGAACATGCTATGATAGCGGTTTATTCAGTCAAGCCCCCATGGGGAGATGTTGTAACATGTATGTGTAGCGTCACATGTGTAATGTAGCGTTACATCTAATAGTAAAAAGTAATAAATTATATTATGTTGGCCATTAATAAATTCATGTCGGCTCATAAAATAAAAAATTAATGAAAGTATTTAAAAAAAATCCATGTTAGCTCATAAAATAAAATATTATGAAAAGTATTTAAAAAATCAATGTTCGTTTATAAAATAAAAACTTAAAACTTAAACCAGGGTCTATCAATCAAGAGATATCAAATTTATTGAGTTTAAATTTAAAAAAGAAATACACCTCAAGAAATTGGATCCCTCTCGGTGCTTGATAGATATGGGTTTAAGATGGATCTATGCTGGTTGTATCCCTAACGGAGATGTCTTATTCCTTCGATTGGAAGTGTCATCTTGTGTACTTGTAAGTGTCGCAAGTTATATTGTAAGTGTCGTAACTTATACTTGATGGGTTATTAGACCACCTTGATGGGGTCGGCCTTGTATGAGTCATGTGGGTCAAAGGGTTATTAGACCAACCTAGAGGGGTCGGCCCAGTCAGCATTATGTTACGTGGTTAAGTTGGGGCCGACCTAATTGAGTAAAGGGCAAGTCAAGTTAGTGTATAAATAGAGAGTGTGTCTCTCTCATTTTTACACATTGTCTTATTCACTCACTTCGCATTAGTGAGAGGAGAGAAGGGTGCATACAAGTGGAGGAGGAGCATGCTGCTGAAGTTATCTATCTCTTGGGTTTGATGATGGTGATCATTGTATTGAAGCTTATTCTATCTCTGAGGAAGTTGTGGGGTTTTTCACCTTCTTGGTTTTCCCTGGTGAATGTTTTGTGTCTCTTGTCTCTTGTCTCTTATGCTTGATATGCTGTACATGTTGTTCTTTCAGTTAAGATCCTAGATCTATTGAATTAAATGATGAAAAACTAACACTATTCTTTCTTTCCGCAACACCATTCTTTAGTCTTTGTCTCACTCTCTGGAAATGGATTCTTGATATTATTTCCTTTTGCACATCCTTTGCAAATGCCTTCATGATCGATATTCAAGTCTGGTAATCCTGTCACTACTTTTCTCACATGGGGTAGCGCTTTGTAGTTTATGTGATCAAGCCTCCTATGCCATAATTCACTTGGAATAGTGGTCTCATGAACAAGGGTTGTTTCTGAATGTCCCTTGAGTTTTTATAAGCTTCCTTCTTCTTCACCAATGACAACTGCATCTTCAATTGATTTTCCTTTGGGCCACATAAGTACTTGTCCATCTATGAATGCAACCCTATATCCTTTCTTAGCTAATGCTAAGATATAAAGTAAGTTCTTCTTCAAACCTGGTACATATAAGACTTCCTTCATCTTCATGGGGGGTTCCAGAATCAAGCTTGTAGCTTGCTTCACCAATTCCTTTGATAGGATATTGATAGTCATCTCCTAATGATACATTTTGAGGAGAGTTCTTCTCTTCAAGTTTTGACAGAGTTTTATTTTGTCCTGTCATGTGATTTGAAGCACCACTATCAATAAGCCATGTATCTTCTCCAGGTGTCACAGACCCAGAGAGTGCAGAGAATAATACATACTCTTCTGCATCTTCTTCTTTTGCTTGTTTTCTTCGAGGTCCTTCTTCCTCTTATTCTTCATCTTCATCTTCAGCTAGGTGTGCATGATGTATTTTGTTGTTGTTCCTCTTCTTGTATTCTTCTTTTTTCAATGGACAATTTCTGGCAATGTGTCCTAGCTTGTCACAATTGAAGCATTGAAAGTTGGAGTAGTTTCTTCTTGTATTGTTTCCTCTTGTCCTTTGGAACTTCTTGGGAGGTTGAGACTCCTTGTGGCTTTCCTTCTTGAATTTATATTGACTTCTTCCTCTCTTGGTATGGGTGGCTAGGGATTGATCATCTTCTTTAAGTAGAGCTTCTCTATTGGCTACTCTAGCCTCCTCTTGGATGCAATCTTCCCACACAATGTTGAATTTCATGCTTTCCTTTCTGGCACACATAGTCTGGATGGATGAATCCCAAGGCCTTGGTGAGACCATTGAGAGCAGTCATAACTAGCTCATCTTCATCAAGGGAGTCTCCAATGGCTTCTAGTTTCTCCTTGAACTGGGAGACCCTTGTGAAGTAGTCTTGGATGGATTCTCCTTGGAACATCTTGGTACTCTTCAATTGAGATCTCAAATTCATCTTCCTATTGATGTTCCTTCCTTCATAAATTCTGGCTAGGGCATCATACATCTCCTTCGGGGTCTTCTTGGATGACACTTAAGGAATCAAGTGGTCTTTTATAGAATCAACAATGATCCTCTTTGCCCTAATCAGGTCCTTCTTGTGCTTCTCCTTAGATTCATCCTCTTCAGGTTCTGCAAATTCTTTCTCGATATATTTGGAAAGATCATTCTCTTCAAGAATAAGGCCAATACTATATTTCCATGCTCGGAAATTCTCTATGCCTTCTAGCTTATCCTCAAGCTTAGTGCTTGGGGCCATCTTATCCAAGAGGTAACCAAAAAATGAAATTTCTCAAAATTCAAAACTGACCTTACCAGGAGATGCGCTTGACTGAGGTGAATTGACTGGTACACTTGGTTTCTGAAGATTCCAAATTTTCACCTCTCAAAATTGACTTGCGAAATTCTGATTTGCAGTTTCTGCAGTTTTCTAGTTTTTCTAGTCCAAAGTCAAACTAGGGTTTGACTTTCCCGAAGATCTACCCACTCAAAAATTTTGATCTAGGGCTCAAAATTTTGCTTTTGGAGAGGTGCACCTTTCTATGCAATCAGATTTCCAAAATTCCAAATTTGACAAAAACCTTAGTTTCTTGCCGGAGGGAGAAGAGAGAGAGTTTCACTTTGTGAAAGCTGTCCTATTCAGGTTAGCTCTGATAACATGTTAAGATTCAATATGCTAAGATAGATAACATTAGTATTCAATTCAATTTCACAACAATAGCATATACAGGATCACTGAAAGAAACACAATCACAAGATATACACAGATTTATGCTAGGAAACCTTCTAGGGGAAGAAAACCCAACAAAACTTCCTCAATATTGATGATCAAAAGTACAAAGACAAAACCCCAAACAAGTGCTCCTTCTCCTTGCAGATATATATATCTCTCTCTCTTATGCGAATTACACAAGTGAGTGTGTGTGTCCAAATGAGGAGCACATCACTCCTATTTGTACTTTATCTTCCACTTGAATTTTTTACTAACTAGGTTGGCCCCAACAAACTTAACTGGGACGACTTACTTAGGAAGACTCAAAACAATATAATATTACTTTCTGGAGGGTTCTATTGACCTGAATTACAAGGGAGGTTTTACCTCATGACTCTATGATGACCAAATACAATAATAACATCTCGACGGAGGAATAAAACATCTCCGGATAAATTACAATAATAAAATACAATAGAATATTCTTCTAAGTTACAATATTTCAACACGATCATCCCTAGACTGAGATAGTCTTAAATGATTGTGTTATGATACATCGTCCCTAGACTGAGATAGTCTTAAATGATTGTGTTGGGATCGATCGTACCTAGACTGAGATAGTCTTAAATGATTTTGGTGGGATTGATCATCCCTAGATAGAGATCTCGAGTTCCGAAAGGAAGGATAGTGTTAAATATTGATCTAGTGTTGGAATTAATCCCTGGTTCCGAAAGGAAGGATTTTCCACGATCCCTATTATGAAAGGAAGGATCACTAGAGTTGTTTGGAATGAATCCCGAGTTCCAAAAGGAAGCATTGTCCACGATCCCTAGTTCTGAAAGGAAGGATCATGTGTGCTGCAGGTGATGCTACTGATGATGTCCCAGTACTGTAGATGAGGATGCTCCAGTGCTATAGATGACGAGGTTCCAAGATGCTCCAGTGCTGTAGATGATGATGTTCTAGTGCTGAATATGAGGATGCTCCAGTGCTGTAGATGATGATGCTCCAGTGCTGAAGATGATAATCCAGTACTGGAGATAAGGATGCTCCAGTGCTGCAGATGATGATACTTTAGCTCTGCACTAAATATGTTGTTGATGATGTTACAACAACTGTTCCAATTGCTGATGATGATGTTGAAGAACTTCCAATGATTTATAGATGTATCAAATGATGTTATTGTTGATGCCCTCTTACCTCCGATGTTGTTGTGTAGAGTTACACATGCAGATGTCATTGTTAGTAGAATACCCTTCTTATTAAGGGGGAGTGTTAAATTAATGTAACTTCAAAGAATATTCTACTTGTACTTTATTATTGTAACTCCGTCGGGGATGTTTTACCTCTGTCGGGGATGTCATTATTATATTTGGTCGTGTAAAGGTCATGAGGTTAAACCTCCATTGTAAGTCAGATCGTTTGCACCCAAGTGAATGTAATATAAGTGGTAATTGAGTGTCCCTAGAGAAGTCGGCCCAGTTAGGATTATTGAGGCCGACCTAGCTGAGTTAAAGGTTAAGTGAAAAGTAATATATAAATAGAGAGTGAGTTCCTCTCATTTATTCATTCACTCACTTATGCAATTCGCATTAGAGGAGAGAGATAGATATCTGCGAAGGAGAAGGAGGAGTGGCTTGAGTCCAGAGTTTGGTTTTTTTGTCTCTCTTATTTGTGAGACATATTTTTGGGCATTGTACTTGATCATATATATTGAGGAAGTTCTTACTGAGTTTTCTTCCCCTTGAGGGTTTCCCAGGATAAATTGTTTTGTGCTTTGTGATTGTGTATCTTTCAGATATCCTTATTATGCTGCTACTGTGAATAATGTATTGAATGCTAATGAATTTGCAATCTAGTCTATGGTAGAATATAATCTTAACAGTAAGGTGGATAATAAAGCTAAAAAATGTATCTTTATTGGTTATAAATATTTTGTGAAAGGGTTTAAAATTTGGAACCGGTTACTCAGGAGATTGTTTATAGTCGAGATGTTGTTTTTAGAGAGGTTAAAGATGTTTCCAAATAGGAATTTGTACCATGGGAAAAGGAACTAGAGAAAATAGAGTTTGAGTTGGAGGATGAAAAGTATAACTCAATAGAAGAAGATGAATTAGAAGAAGGAGAACCTCATACTCAAGTTTTGAGGAGATCATCTTGAGAAAGAATGCAACTAGAAAGGTATTCCCCACCTGATTTTCATTCTCATTTTTTTATTATCTATTACTAACAATGATCCTAGAACTATTAAGGAAGTAGTGAATTTAGAGGATAGTAAACTCTGGAAGAAGGACATGGTTGAAGAAATGGATTCCTTGGATAAAAAAGAAGCTTGGGATCTAGTTGAGTTGATAGTTGGAAGAAAAAATGTTGGTAGCAAATGGTCATTTAAGAATAATTTGAATGTAGAATGTAAAGTCGAGAAGTACAAATCATGCTTAGTTGTAAAGGGATATTCTCAAATGGAGGGAATTGATTGTGGTGAAATTTATTCTCCTTTTGCTAAATTAACTTCTATCAAATTTATTTTGTCTACTGCCATTGCTTTTGATCTTGAAGTAGAACCAATGGATGTGAAGAAAAAATTTCTACATCGGGATCTTGAAGAATAAATCTATATGAAACAACCTGGAGGTTTTGCAGTCAAGGGAAGGAAAGAGTTGGTATACAAGTTAAAGAAGTCCCTTTATGGTCTAAAGCAATCTTGTAGGATGTGTTACCAAAAGTTCGACACACACATCCTTGGACTGGGTTTTTTGAGAAGCAAGGATGATCAATGTATATTTCAAACATATTGGTCAGCACTACCTTAATATAGTGTTGTATGTCAATGACATGTTGCTGATAAAAAAAAACATGAATCTCATCAAGGAGGTGAAATTGCAGTTATTCTCCAAAGTTGGCATGAAGGATCTTGGTGTTGTTAACTTCATATTTGGGATGAAGATTAAAAGATATCGTGCAAACAAAAAAATATGGATGAATTAGAGAAATATGTTGAGACAATATTGCAGAGGTTCTGTTATCACATATATAGTAGCCGGGATACTATACATTATTTTTCAGATTCCAGAGCACTTTTTAGCCAGTTCCTTTACATTGAGATGGTGAGATGAGCATCTATCTATGGATCACTATCAGATTTTGGACAGCGTATGTATTCCCCATGCCATGACCGAGTCTCAGGACACTCATAGAGATGACCGATGTAGCCATTATACCATTTATACAGAGCAGTCAGTAGTGCCCAGAGTTACAATAGCAGTTTCAGAGGACAGATGATGGTTCAGAGGATGGGCATTCAGGTATATGACTCAGTAGGTATATCATGGTGTTGTGGTTATATTGCTTTTATATTCATTCTTATGGCATGTCTTAGCATTTAGTGTCATGATCTGGTGATCATATAGATATGTGGACCTGGTTGATCTTATTATATATATTCTACTGTCCTTACTCAGACTTAGAAGTTCACTATTCATACTCATCGGTTTTACCCTCCTTAGGGAGAATAGAGGTGATCATTCCACCATACCTTGGCTTGCTAGTGTTGGCTCCACTATTCATTGTCTTCATCCATCCATTACCTACCTTTTAGTTTATCACCCTGACTTACTACTTGACAAGTGGCATGGAGGATCTTTCCCCACTGTAGCCT
Source organism: Larix kaempferi (assembly GCA_027924585.1). Taxonomy (NCBI): domain Eukaryota; kingdom Viridiplantae; phylum Streptophyta; class Pinopsida; order Pinales; family Pinaceae; genus Larix; species Larix kaempferi. The sequence continues at coordinate 4,874,257 of BSBM01000805.1, read as the reverse complement.
CTGTATTGGATGAGCTTCCCTGTTTATTGTGTCTCAGCTCTGAGTTGGTGACAAAACTTACCTTTGGTGAGTTGGATTGTAGGCCTAAATCATTCTGGTCGGTTGTCCCGATGTTTGGCATTGGCTCGAACTCCCCCTAGTCACTTGAGATGTTGTTGGCTAAAATTGAAAGCTCATGTACTACTTATGGAAACTTATAAATTCGCCCATGGAAACTAAAAAAAGGCAAGAGCGATGAACTGCTAAAAATACTCCTCGAAGAGTATAAGAAAGGTCCAAAAAGCAATGGTTCTTAAAAGCTATATCTAAACAATTGCTGACCTTATATATGTATGAAAACATGCCCTGGATGCAAGCTGCAACTAGTTGTGCTTATCAGCACACATGAGATCCGAAGGGTTATGTAGGCCAAAAAGGCCATGAAATGAAATTGAATGATCCTAATGAACATGGATCAACTTGATGTAGACATGATGCGTAAGTTGAATAAGCACTCTCTAAACAACTAATCCATTTGTGAGACACTGCCATTCCCTGTGTTGTTGCTCATTCAATATATACTATGGTGTGTATTCCCTTTCCCATATCCAAAGTGTCACAATGTTAAGTCAGTCAGTCACCCTTTGGCCTAGCCAGTTTATTTTTAGCCTTCACCCTTCACTAGCAAATTGATCACAACTATGAAGTGAGTATGGTCTTGAAAGTCTAGTCTGAGTAATAATAATAATTAATAACACTATATATTTGTTGGTAGATCGCCAGTAATGATTACTTTTTGTTATAATTGCTATTTGAATGAGTTGTAGAGCATGCATTAACCTTTGACACTTTGCAGCAGCTTCTAATGATAGCCTGAGTTATATTTGGTCAATATTGACCTGGTCAAACTTAGTTTGACCAAGGTCAATCACATGACATGAGATTATTGGACCTTGTGATGATATAGATAGATGATATATGGTCTATGTACATGTACATGATGGTTCTATGCATTAGATACAGGTTTATGATGATGATTTATGGTTTTCAGCATTATTTGATCATTTACAGATTATTATTATTTCACCTGTTCCGTTATATTGGATATATTATATGATCATGCAGAGATCCATATGGTGTATGAGTACACATATTGGATAGTTTTGGACCTTCTGAGTCCAATGAGACAGTCTGTTTTCAGTTTCGGGCAGTTACAGTGATGATTGAGCCTTAGTAGGCTGTCCTAGTGAAGTTTTGGTCTGTCAAAGACCCTGTCAGAGCAGAGTTGGATTTTATTTGGTTCACCTAGGGCACTGATGATGGAGGGGGTGGTCCAGCCACTTGTTTTTACCATATTACCCCCTTCCTAGACACACTGGTGCCCTCACCTTGATAGCGCAGGGACTCCAGGAGGCAGTTTGGGGTAGGTACACGCTTCCTGAGGCAGTTTTGGATTGGTAGAAATGGCTACAAAGGAATTCGATTTGGTCTACTGAGGCAAAGTTTTGGCATGGGATGATCAGTGATGATGAGTGGGATGTCTTCCGCACCTTCTCCAGCAGTTTCAGCTTCATCGGGGCCCACATCCATCACTTATGGCATTTTCTGATGATTTCTGAGGCCTCCTAAGGCCCACGATTTGTCCATAGAGGAATGATTTGGTACTTTGATGACTATTTTATTATTATTGTGCTATGGGGATTGACCAAGGGTGGCTAAAATTACCCCTTGGACCCACCATAAGCTTATTGTTATATTTTTTCATCATGATTTGGTGGGATCCCCTCTCCTAGGGCGATTTTGTCCACTTATGGTTATATTTTATGGTTGATCCATGTATTTTATTGTTGAGCTCATCTCAACCATTAATTAGATCTTTTGTTCTTTTAATCTTAGCCACTCATGTAAAAAGTGGTTAGGATTATGGTCTCTCTCCATCCTATTTAAGGAGAGAGCCTCTCATTGTAAAATCATCTAGAAATTTTTGGCTCTTGGCTCTTGGAATAAAATTTCTATCTTTTGGAGTACATGCTTGGGTTGTAGTGGATGTTGGTTGTTTTGATTGTAAATGCTTTTGTCCATTGCACTGGAGGATCTATTGTAGCTATCTTGCATATTTGCCATATCTTTTTACAGGTGGAGAAGACTTCTTCAACAAGTGCGAATTGGTGGGGAGGCTTTCCCTTCAAGCTTGGAGGAGGATGTTTTGGGTTAAACAGGGAGTTGTTAACACCCAAAAAGTGCTCACTAGCTCATTTCCTTATTCACATGACCCATTTGTCCACTTTTTCACCATTTGAGCCTCTAAAAGCCAACATAAGGTCACCAAAAGACCTTAATACACCCCTTTTTCCACTCAAAATGAGTATTTTTCCTAAAAAAGCATAAAAAACCCTCAAAAAGGGTCCAGAATTCCCAAAAATATTAAAAAGGGAATAAAAATAATAAAAATATTCAAAAAAGGAAAAAGGAGGGAAAAAGTACCTAAACCATGTTGGTCAATACCATTGGTTTCCTCAAAACCACAATGGTATTCCCCACCACTAAAACCTATAAAAAGGTGGTAGGGGCTCTTCACTTCTCATCCATCCATCTTCCTATCCTCATGCTGCCAAAATCTCCCTTGAGCTTTTGGCCATTGTAGCTACCTTGGAGAAAGGACCCTTTGGAGTTTGGAGCTGCTCACCATTGGAGCTTCTCAACTATCTTCATCATTTGGAGGTATTATTATTGCAAGCACTTGCTTGCCCCCATTTTCAATACAAAGTTATTTTTTCTATTTCTTGTTCTTGTTTTTAATTCAAAAGTTTATTATGATATGCACATGCTAGTTTAGTTTTAGATTTAGATTTAGTTTATTGTTTTTGCTTAATATTGAAACTGCTGCTACTAGTTAGCAGGTGCCCATAGCATTAAGCTTGGTTGCAAAACCAAGCCAACAGGAGTGGTTTTGTCTTTGCACCAACTATTCTTTGCTTATCTCTTTCTTGCTTGTATCTACCTTCAACATGTTAAACTGATTGATGCTTTGCTCCTTGGTTTTGACAGGTTAGAGGGACACATATGTGGCTTGGAAAAATCGATTTGGCAAGAGGGATTGAAAAATTCTCCATTTGATCTTTGGCAAAAGTAATCCTCATCTCAACTAGCATTCATCTCTTCATCCAGTTATGCTCCAAAGGTACGATCTTCTTCTTCTTTGAATCATCCATAATTTCTAGATCATAAAAACCCTAATTAATCAAAACCCTCATTTTGGTTTTTCTTAGATCTACTTAGATCTAGCCTTGCTTTTGAAGAGATATTAAAAACCCACCTCTATAGCATCCTCCCCTAGTTGGATCTATAGTTTGGTGGTGATTGAGTTAAAATTGACACACTTTTCAAGGCAATATAGCCCTCTTGAGGCAAATCGCACTTCCTTGGGAGAGGCTTGTTTGGTTAGATCTAGCATATGGGTAGGTGAGATCCCACTTGATTTGCAATCTACATATTTGATAACCTACCCCTAGACTTGTACTTTGGTGATTTCTACCTTGTGGGCATCATTCCACATTTCAAGGGATTAAAACCCCATTTTGGACTACTTGGCACCTTAAAACTCAGATCTAGTAAGATCTAACCCTTAGATTGTCTTGATTTTATAGATCCACATAGATCATTTCCTAAACTACTTGGATCTACAATTTGGTGGCCATTGGACTTGTTTTGACACCCCTTTCCCATCTTTTAGCCCTCCTTGAGCAAGGTCGCACTTCCTTGGGTGATTGAGTTTTCCCACTTTGAGGACGTGGGTAGTTGAGATTTTTGTGGATTTGGAATGGGCATACCTTAAAACCTAGGTCTAGAGTATCATTTTGTTACGATCTTCCTTGGGGGTAGCATTCCTTATTTTAAGGGATTGTGGTCCACTTGGGGCATATCATGAAACCCTAGATCTAGCAAAATCCAACCATCATATCCCAATTAGCCCACTCGATTTGCATGCTAGGTGTCCCGATCTACACTTTGACATATCATTTGACTCCATTAACCCATCCAACAAGGCACTAGTCCTCCTTAGGCAAGTCGCACTCCTTGGGAATTGTGTCAAACCTTAGATCCCATATGTGGGTATTCCTAATCTCAACTTAGATCCATAGATCTACTCATTACATATCCACTAGTACCAATTGCATCCCTTAATTTCACCTTGTGGGTCCCATTTGAACCATTCACATATCTCAAGAAAGTAGGTCCCACTTGTGTAACACATGGTACTAGATCTTGTCATTATAACTAATCATGTGGCCTAAATCATATATTGGTTGAAACACTAATCATATCTCAAACCACCATCCACCATACTCTAACTTCTATGTCCACTTAACCTTGCATTGGTTTCCGTAACTCATTATTTACTTATCCCTACGAACCTTTGTTTGGGTCCAATCATCTTTGATTGGTAATAGTGTCTCCCCCTAGGTCTTGATTCATCTAGATCTAAAGTGAAGAGTGCCTTGGTTGACGTGACTCCCACCTTGCATTGGGAACCGTGGCATCTCTTGGGTCACCTCTTTAGTTGTCCATCTCCTCTACCATCCCTGATGGGATACCACTAGGGGCAACTACAAGTTGTGTGATAACAGGTTCAGTATGCAAGAAAGTAAACTGGTAAAGATCCCTTTCATGTATGTGTAAAATTATCTGTAGATCAATGTTGCAAGACACGAGAAGAGGAACAAGAAATATCACAAGTTCCATATGCTAGTGTTGATGGAAAGTTGATGTATGCAATGATATGTACTAGATCAGACAGTACCCATGCAGTGGGAGCTTTTAGTAGATATATGTCAAAACTAGGTAAGGTGCACTCAATTGTTGTAAAAAGGGGTTTTGGGTATTTGTGTGGCACTGCATATTATGCAATTTTCTACCAAGAGAGACCTATATTAGACTGAGTGATAGATGTACATGTATTTGTTGATGAAAACCTGGCTGGAGATCTTAATTGTATAATATATACAAGTGTTCATGTGTTTAACCTATTTGGAAGATATGTCAATTGGATGAGCAAGATATAGGTTGTAGTTTCACTCTCAACTACATAAGATAAATACATGGAATCCACCGATGCAAGTAAAGATGTTGTTGCGTTCATGCACTAGGTTTGTACATGAAGTTGTGAGGTTAGGTTGCAATAGTCAAAGCACAATATTTCTGGAAAAGAACCATGTTTATCATTTTAAAATGAAGCATATGATGTGCAATACTACTTTGTGAGAGATATTATTGAATACAAGGAGGTGTTGTTGGAGAAGGTTGACACTCTGAAGAATGTTGCAGACTCGTTGAAAAAATTCCATTAGTACTAAGAAATTCAGTTGGTGTAGAGAATCAATGGGCATTGATGCCCTGAACTTGTGACCCTATCAGTATGTTGCCCACTATTGTACAAAGAAAAAGAAATGTGGGAGAATGTTGGTTATGCATTATATTCTTTGGATGTGGGTTGTTTCACACTACGATCCCTACGAGTTCGGTGAGGGGTTTTGACCCCAAGCCAATAGGTTTGAGGCAACACCTCGATTTTTTTTTTTTTTTTTTATGCTTTCTAACCAAATGCGTGATTTAATCATGGTGAAGGGATTTGGGTTGTAATTTAATCATGGTTAACAGATTAGGGCTTTCTAAGTTGCAGAATACCTAAATATTATATTGTGAATTGTTAAGAAAATATAATGACAAAGTAAGAGGTGTGGCTCTAAGTTTTGTCGATTTTCTCAGTTAAAGGTTTTTAGGGTAAATATATGTGTATTGTGTGTATGTCATTGTTTAATCTTTGTTTTTCGTAAGAATATACATGCATTATTGTACTACACAAGTTTAAAACTTACAATCTTTTCCACAACAAAATTGATGACTCCACTTTGTGTTTTTATTTCATTTTCTGATCTATAGGTTATCTACTTGATTTATACTATTTGGGGATTATTACAAGATCATACTCTTGCTATTCATACCCATAACCAGTGAGTTTTTCATTTTGAAAACCATTTTATTTTAATTTTTCAGCTAGGATAGTACCCGACACCTGTTCCAAGAAAAGTTAGATTGATATTCCTTTGATATTTGCATTGTCACTCAAGTCAATATTTCTTTCAATATCACTTATTTAATGTGGGACAAATGTAACTTCAATCCCACACTATTTCTCGGGTTGTATGTTTGGTTAGTTTCACCACTTCCTGCATGGCATCCATAACTCTCAAGTCACACGATCACTCGATTGTGAGCACTGAGACCCATGCAAATATATCATAATTGGGTTTAGATATATTACTTTCTTCACAATTGTAGTCCACGTGCTTGTTCACAATTTCTAAGGAATGGCCAAACAACCACAACCTAAATTTGTTTTGTTATCCATTATAACACTTAGTTTAAGTATACGATTTTTTCCGAGGAAAAGAAACACTTAGTTTAAGTAGGGGGAAAATCATTTATGCAACTTTCTTCTCTAGGATTTGGGATTCAAGGTCACCAACAACCTTTTAGCATACACTAGAGTAGATTATATAATTTCTTCATTGTTTTCACTGGACAAAGGAATTATTATACTAGGCAATTTTGGTAAACTTATATTAGTTTAAAAATTTGTCACTTACACAATAAGGGACCTAAAAGCTCTATTTAAATCCTAATATAATGTTCACCTTACACCCATAAAGATATCTTGGTGAATTAGAAAAAAACTACTTGAGAATTTTATTTGAATGTATTACTTGTAACCATCCAAATCACACCTATGAATTTAAATTAGGAGTAAGAACCCACACATGTTCCCATCCTCTATCTTTATTTTTCGAAGTTCAATTGCAAGTTTATTTTGAAGCATTTTATCACACATGTTTTACCACTTGAAGGACACACAAATGGACCTAAAGTCTCTTCCCAGTTGATCATGCTCTTCATCTTGCACTCATAAAGTGATCTCGATGAATAAAAAAGAATGATAGTTCTGAAATACCTCCCTTTTCATACATTAATTCAAAACTCGGAGACTTAAAAATATATCATCAACTTAATCCTAAATCAACTTAATTCTTCTATCAAGAGGTCAAAAAATAAATTATAGTCTAAGTTAGGCTTGTTGGACTAGGCATCCAAATAATGCCCCTAAATATATTTCACATGAAACCGTAATTGTTGTTGTCAACTAGGGAACTTTAAATCCTACTATACCAAGTGTGACAAAACCCAAATAAGAAGGTCTGGTTCCCATTGGCACTAAATCCAAGGATACATTGTTTTTGTTCACCACATCGAGCCACCCAACCCTTTGTGGAGGTGACACTTGACCATTCAAGGTTGAAACACTTATCCACACTTGAGGCAGGTATCTTAGTGTCCAAAACCTGATATTATCACCAGATGGAATTTGTGGGATGCATTTGCACCTAAGTCATATTTTGTTGGTTGTTGGAAGTGTTTCTAGTCCCTTTGGAACATATCCCCAACACCCCTAATTATAATTTTTTCATTCACATCTTCATTAGTCATATTCAGTGAGTTCACAACCATTTGACAAGAGAAGAATTGGAAGGAATAATTACCACATTCAAAGGAAGGATGTTAAGTCAATAGGATCACATCTTTGTTTCTTTAAATTACAATGAATTACTTCGTGTAATTAAGAAATACATACTCTAATCAAAATTAATGAAACATTGAAAGGCACACACCTACACCATTATTTGCATATGCTATCTTTTCCATCATCATTAAAGCAATTTTGAGGTCTAAAATGGGCCTCCTAAGGAAAATAATAAAATAAGAGTTATTGATGTTTTAATTAAAGGAAAAAAACTATTTTTTTCTATCATATTTTCAACTTATCTTTTTGGAGGTTTACTCAAAGTTTCCTTCCGACAACTTGTTGGATGTGGGATTGCATTCTACATCCAACAAGTACCTACTCAACATACTTTTGATATACTAATGGTAGGAAAAACTCAAAATAAATATTAAAAAAAAAATGTATTTCCTTCAACGAAATACATGTTTTTATATATTTCAAGTTTTTTTTTTATTGGGGGTCTATCAAAAGTATGTTGAGTAGGTACTCAACTCATTATATATGTTGTAGTTATTTTGCATCCAATGAGTGCTCACACTTAAAATTTGAGTATACCTACAAGGAGATAAATTGAAAATACAATAGAAAAAGTTGTTTTTTCCTTTTACCTCTAAAACTATTTACCCTTATGGTTGCCATCAACATTTTGAATTTTATTGGTTCTTATAAAGTTGATTTTGATAGTGCCTTTTTTTGCTTTGAGGTCCATTTTTTACCTCAATATTCCTCTAATGATTTTTAAATTTATTGATTATATTTTTTTCTTGTTGAACATGCCACAAAACATTCTTCCCTTAAAGAAGGAACCATAGTTATCACCTAAACTGTAGTTACCCCTATGGATGTATCCATTAATGGATGGCAATAGGGAAGGGCAACTCAAAAGGTGCAACCATGATCACCTCGACCTCCAATAGATGGTTGTCACGCCAGTCGAGGCAACCTTCGCTTTATGTTATCTAGCCCAGACAACAAAGGGGGAGACCTAATCTACTCCCGACAGGAGAGATCAAACCAAGACACCAAACCAAGTTAAGACTAAGTGAAAGAAGGTGTATGGTTTATCCTAGACCTAAGGATGAAGTCACAAGATAAGTGAGGGGTTCAATGACTTTAGCTTTGGTTCATTGTTGATGTGTGAGTGACTTATAGTATTTGAAAATAAGATCTAGGATTATAGTACTAGTCAATGTGAGAAAATCCACTGCCTTGGGAACCGTGTCCAATGCAGGGTAGTTTAGGGGTTGAATTGGGGCTAACTGGGATAAGTGACAAGCTTGATCATGAAGTATGATGACATAAAAGCATTTAGTCCACCAAACAAGGATCAAACCGCAAGTTAATCCAACAATCTAGGAAAGTCGAATTGACTTGGAGAGAGATCAGTGCCTTGGGAATTGGGATAATGGAGTCAAATGAAATTAACTTGTGGTTGATGACTCCTATTGCATGAGACAAGTGGGCAACTAAAGGTTTGATGGATGAATAGGTCTAGATCTAGAGATTAGAGGTTTGACCTAAGTGGACCACAATCTCTTAAAACAAGGAATGCTATCCCCAAGGCAGGATTTGATGAAGTGACCAACTAGACCTAGGTTTTGAATTATGCTTGTTCCAAATCTACTAAAATCTCATGTACCCACGTCCTAGAAGTGGACCAACTCCAATCTCCAAGGAAGTGCGACTTTGCCCAAGGAGGGTAAAATGTGGGATAAATGGGATCAAGACAAGTCCAATGACATCCAAATTTTAGATCCAAGTAGGTTGATCAAGTGAGAGTGTGGATCTACAATTTCAAGGCAATCCAATGGCTAGATCTTACTAGATTTAAGTTTAAAGATTCCAAGTGGTCCAAAATGGGGATTAAATCCCTTAAAACATGGAATAGGGCCCACAAGGTAGAAATAAAAAAAGTGACAATCTGGAGGTAGGTTATTGGATGTGTAGATTACGAATCAAGTGGAATCTCAACTACCCACGTACTAGATCTAGGGTAACTCACCTTCCTCCAGGAGTGCGACCTCACTTGGAGAGGCTAAGTTGGCCTAGGAAGGGGGTCAAATGGAGGCCAATACTCACCAAACTATAGATCCGGGATGCCTTGGATACTATAGAGGTGGGTTTTCAATATTACACCCAACAACCCACTAGATCTCAGTAGATCTGAAAAAATTTAAAAATGGGGGTTTTGATTAATTAGGGTTTGAAATGTTTTAGACAAGTGGATAGATCATGGAGATAGAACTTACCTTGAGATCATACCTGAGTGATGAAGAGAGATGCTTTGATGTTGAGGAAGATTCCCGCAGAGATGAAATGAGAAATTCTTGATTTTGCTAGCCAAATTGATGCCCTAGCCCACAAGTGCGCCCTCCTCTACCTATCAATCCAAGGAAAATCGATTTCAATCAGAGAGGTCAAGTATGGAGGAAATACAAGTAAAATGCAATGATAAAATAGAATAGAAGGTCCTGAGACAGTAATACTCCATGTTACCAACGAAGATATCCAAAGAAGAAGTAGGAAGAGTCTTCCCCTACCAATACTTCCTCCTCAAAGCAAATCGGCCTCCACCTGTAGATGCAAAAAATGTGGTACAAAAGATATGGCAAATAAGATCTGCAATAACTCAGTGCAAAGGAAGAACCAATGAACGAACACCAAAAACATTCACCACAAGACTGGAGATAGATGCAATAATAATTTTCTATTCCAATAATCCAGAGCCACAAGTCCCCTTTACAATGAGAGGCTCTCTCCTTTAAATAGGAAGGAAAGGCACCAAAACCCTAACCACTTTTTGAATGAGTGGCTAAGATTAAAAGATACAAATGTCTAATCAATGGTTGAGATGAGCTCAACAATAAAATACATGGATCACTAATAAAATATAACATCAGTGGACAAAATTGCCCTAGAAGAGGGGAATCCCACCAAATCATGATGAAAAAATATAATAAGAAGCTCATGGTGGGTCCAAGGGTTAATTTTAGCCACCCTTGGTCAATCCCCATAGCACAACAATAATAAAATAATCATCAATATACCAAATCGTGAATATATGGACAAATCGTGGGCCTTAAGAGGCCTCAGAATTCATCAGAAAATGCCATAAGTGATGGATGTGGGTCCCGATGAAGCTGAAACTGCTGGAGAAGGTGTAGAAGACATCAACCCATCATCATTGACCATCCCATGCCAAGACATTGCCTCAGTATCCCAAATCTAATTCCTCAATAGCCATTTCTACCAATCCTGAAATGCCTCAGGAAGCGTGAAACTACCCCAAACTGCCTCCTGGAGTGCCTGCGCTGTCAAGGTGAGGGCACCAGTGTGTCCGGGAGGGGGGTAATTTGGAAAAAACAAGTGGCTGGACCACCCACTCCAAGCACAGCACCCTAGGTCAACCAAATAAAAACCATCCTTGCTCTGACAGGGTCTCCGATAGACCAAAATTGCACTGGGATAGGCTATTGAGGCTCAATCATCACTGTAAGTGCCCGGAACTGAAAACAGACTGTCTAATTGGACTCAGAAGGTCCAAATCCATCCAATATGTGTACTCATACACCATATGAGTCTCTGCATGATCATATAATACATCCAATATACTGGAATAGGTGAAATAATAATAATTTGTAAATGATCAAATAATGTTGAAAACCATAAATCATCATCATAACCCTGTCTCTGCTGCATAGAATCATCATGTACATGTAAATGGACCATATATCATCTATCCATATCATCACAAGGTCCAACCATCTCATGTCCTATGGTTGACCTTGGTCAAATTAGGTTTGACCAAGTCAACATAACCAAATATAACTCAGACCATCATAAAAAGTTGCTGCAAAGTCTCAAAGGTTAATGCATGCTCTACAACTTATTCAAATAACAATTATAACACAAAGTAATCATTACTGGCGATCTAAATCCAAAGATATAATGTCATTAATTATTATTTAACTCAGACTAGACTTTCAGGATCATACTCACTTCATAGCTGTGATCAATTTGCTAGTGAAGGGTGAAGGATAAAATAAACTGGCTAAGCTAAAGGATGAATTGACTGACTTAACATTGTGACACTTTGGAAAAGGGAAGGGAATACACACCATAGTAAATACTGAATGAGCAACAACACAGGGAATGGCGGTGTCTCACAAATGGATGAGTTGTTCAAGGAAGGTTTATTCACCTTTAACAGATGTGCACAATCCATAATACAAATGAGGCCAGCAATTATTTAGATATATCATTTAAGTTTCATTGCTTTTGGGCCTGAAGTTTCCATAGCCTTGATCTATGTGTGTTTATAAACACATTGCATAGATTTACATTTATTTTAGGCTTTCTGCTGCAGGTGTGTTTTTAAGGCACTTGTTTACCTGAGCACTTCTAGGTGTGTCACAGACAGCTTGTTTACCTAGGTATTTACATTTCCAAAAGATATAACATTTTATTTTCATGGCCATTTTCATTTGGCATGCCTTTCATTCATGTGTGTTGAAAAACACATTGCATGAACGGGCTTTTCATACAAGATATAGCATTTCATTTTTCCAGATTTTGTATTCATGGCAGCACCAAAAGTTTCAGGTTTAGCCAACACATCTTTAGTGACTAGGGGGAATTCACAAGGAACTCAAACTCACCATAGGTAAGTTTTGTCACCAATTCAGAGCCAAGACACAATAAACAGGGAAGCTCATCCAATACAGAGGCTACAGTGGGGAAAAGGTCCTCCATGTCACTAGCCAAGCAGTAAGTCAGGGTGATAAACTAAAAGGTAGGCAATGGATGGAAGAAGACAATGAATAATGTAGCCAACACTAGCAAGCCAAGGTATGGTGGAATGATCACCTCTATTCTCCTTAAAGAGGGTAAAACCAATGAGTATGAATAGTGAACTTCTAAGTCTGAGTAGGGACAATATAATATATATAAGAAGATCAACCAGGTCCACATATCTATATGATCGCTAGATCATGACACTAAGTGCTAAGACATGCTATAAGGATAAGTATAAAATCAATATAACCACAACACTACGATATACCTGCTGAGTCATATACCTGAATGCTCATCATCTGAACCATCATCTGTCCTCTGAAACTGCTGCTGTAACTCTGGGCACTACTGAATGCTCTATACAAATGGTATAATGGCCACATCGGTCATAGTCTCTGAGTGTCCTGAGACTCAGTCATGGAATGGGAAATACAACTGCTGTCCAAAATCTGATAGTGATCCAATATAGATGCTCATCTCAGCATCTCGATGCAAGGGAACTGGATGGATAGTGTAATGGAATCATAAAAATAATGTATGGTAGCCTGGCTACAATATATGTGATAACATCTGGCTCCGGCTGGGACAAGTGCTCTGCTGAAATGAGCGCTTGAGAACCTCAGAATATCTGGAACTCGAACTCTGCTACTCGAATCCTCGATCCAACACTCTAGCATTTTGCTTCCAGCTTTTATTTTGCACCTATTTCTGCATTCACAAACATCAAAATACCTCATGTAGCATGTATGGGAAAAATATAAAATCCAACTGAAATAAAATCTATTCTAAGACAGAAATATAAATGCAGAAAGTAGATTAAATTACTAACATAACTTGCAAAGTTTGACATTTATTGTGCAGGAAAAAAAAATGATAGGTACTCAGTTAAACTAGGAGCTTACAAAGGAGCTTAGGAAAAGAAAAACAAAAAGTGTCAGACTCAATGGCTGAAAAGACTAACTACTGCCCAAGTAGGCTTATTCAGTTTCCAACCTACTCTATTCTAACTGGTCAAACCAAATGTTAGGTAAAATCATAGATCCAGTGCAACCATTCATCGAACAAGTTAATGATTCTTCTTTGATTTTTGCTTAGAAAACGAGTCAGGACTAGATTAAGGATTAATGAAATTGATAGCACAACTTTCCTGACTTGTTCAAAAATTGAGAAAGGAGTTGAACGGTGCAAAATGAAATCATGCCAAAGGAAAGACTGATTACTGCAAACATCCTCCATCCAAGAATTGATAGGATCATAAAATTCATGAAGATGATTGTTTAAAGTTGATGGAGAAAAAATATAAGGCTTGCAACTCAATTCCTTTTCACAAAACATAGCTTCCTCATTTACTTCTCTTACATATTCAATTTGATTCTCCTTGGGACTAATTATCAAAAAACCAAGTGGGGATAATTTAAAACTTAGAAGACGAAAAATTAAGATCAAACCCACTTGATGCTAAAAAATGGAGAAAAGATAAAATTGATCTTTAAATGCCTTTTCTAGCCACGAAGAATGATTGATAACTTGACAACAAGTAGTTTGGTTCCAAAGTGACTGAAAAGGGACATCAAGTGCCTTTTCTCCAAACATGTAATCACACTTATACTTTCTATTAAAAATTTCCAAGGCAAAAGATTGACTTGAGCACCAACCCAAAGATGATTGAAAGAGTTGGGAAAGGAGGGTGGATTGCAAATATGAAAATTCTCCCAAATGGATAAACAAGTTTGACCTTGGATTTTGATAATAGAAAACATTCTTTATTCTAGGAATAATTTCCAACTTTTGATCAAATTTAATATTTACAACCTGAGGACAAGATTGACCGTAACTATCTAACTCTAAGTTATCTTGATTAAAGATGAAAAAAGGAAAATTTAAAGATTCAATGTAAGAAGTGGAACAAAGATTAGAACACTTAGTATGATTTATTAACTCTTCCTCATATTGATATTGATCTTTTATTAATTCATCATTAAAATTATAAGAGGATAAGTGATCATTTTCATTTAATTGATTAGGGGTGAAATTAATAATTTCATTTAACATATCTTGATTATTTGCACAATGATCACGTGAAATCACCACTAGAGGATCTTTATCTATGTCCCTACTTTCTTCTTCTTCAGTAAGTTGATAAGGAATTGAATGATCACTAAAGATAGAATGACTAATGAGTTTCTCTGAGGGAGGAACTTCAGTAGACCTGTTAACTAAAAGCTCATCCTCAGAAATTCCCTCAGGATCAGGACTAGGGCTACCTAAAAAGCAATTTGAAAATTTATGGTTTGTACAATGATTAAAGATTTGACTTTCGATTGACTCAAAAGTAGAAGACTTATCATCAGAAGAAATTGGGCAGGAAAGGTCATCTCCAGATGTTGACAAATCACTTGATATTTGATTGTTAAATGATTCCACAATAAGATCGGAAAGGGGAAGGTTTTGATCTTGGATTTGATTTGAAAGATACATATCATCGAATTCACTTCCCCATTCTTCTAGGAATTTATTTTCAAACATGTCATAACCAAAAATGCTATTGGGTTCCAAATTCGAAAGCCAGAGACCAGCTCCTTCTTTGAAAGATGAAGCCAATAGTCTCATACACACATCCTCATGGGTTATGGATAAATCTTTAGTAATTTCCCTAAAAAATTCAAGGTGCCTTCTAGTAGAGATTTCATAACTTCCATCGAAAATAGGCTACCTTGCACATGCTTGATGAGGAATATGATGAGGATACCCAACAATTTTTGAAAAATCAAAAACTTTTAGACGACCGAAAGTTCTAGGTCGCTCAGAAGCAGCCATGGATAATTCTTTTTATTTTTTATTTTTTATTTTATATATATATATATATATATATTTAATATTTTAATATTTATTTTTAAATTCAAGAGCCTGAAAACAAAATGATGCACCCCATGGGTTCTAGATAATGATAAGATCTGTCTTAATTCTAGTATTGTAAGGATGCAAATGAGCTCGCTCCTCAGCGGAGTCACGATTTGGAGTCGCCAGGTAGATTTTTAAACTCCTCTACCAAGATATGTGTCGTTGTATATGCAGGAGAGAGTGAGTAATGACTACTAGATTTATCCAAGGTAAGCCTATGCCCTCCAACGCCAAAATGATAGGCAAGCAGAACAAGAGTAAGGCTTGAGAAATATATGTCAAACCAGAGTAAGCCTATGCCCTCCCCGGAAATGGCGCCAAAATGTTATCACCTAAACTGTAGTTACCCCTATGGATGTATCCATTAATGGATGGCAATAGGGAAGGGAAACTCAAAAGGTGCAACCACGATCACCTCGACCTCCAATAGATGGTTGTCATGCCAGTCGAGGCAACCTTCGCTTTATGTTATCTAGCCCAGACAACAAAGGGGGAGACCTGATCTACTCCCGACAGGAGAGATCAAACCAAGACACCAAATCAAGTTAAGACTAAGTGAAAGAAGGTGTATGGTTTATCCTAGACCTAAGGATGAAGTCACAAGATAAGTGAGGAGTTCAATGACTTTAGCTTTGGTTCATTGTTGATGTGTGAGTGACTTATAGTATTTGAAAATAAGATCCAGGATTATAGTACTAGTCAATGTGAGAAAATCCACTGCCTTGGGAACCGTGTCCAATGCAGGGTAGTTTAGGGGTTGAATTGGGGCTAACTAGTACAAGTGACAAGCTTGATCATGAAGTATGATGACATCAAAGGGTTTAGTCCACCAAACAATAATCAAACCACAAGTTAATCCAACAAACTAGGAAAGTCGAATTGACTTGGAGAGAGATCAGTGCCTTGGGAATTGTGATAATGGAGTCAAATGAAATTAACTTGTGGTTGATGACTCTTATTGCATGAGACAAGTGGGCAGTTAAAGGTTTGATGGATGAATAGGTCTAGATCTAGAGATTCAAGGTTTGACCTAAGTGGACCACAATCTCTTAAAACAAGGAATGCTATCCCCAAGGCAGGATTTGATGAAGTGACCAACTAGACCTAGGTTTTGAATTATGCTCGTTCCAAATCTACTAAAATATCATGTACCCATGTCCTAGAAGTGGACCAACTCCAATCTCCAAGGAAGTGCGACTTTGCCCAAGGAGGGTAAAATGTGGGATAAATGGATCAAGACAAGTCCAATGACATCCAAATTTTAGATCCAAGTAGGTTGATCAAGTGAGAGTGTGGATCTACAATTTCAAGGCAATCCAATGGCTATATCTTACTATATCTGAGTTTAAAGATTCCAAGTGGTCCAAAATGGGGATTAAATCCCTTAAAACATGGAATAGGGCCCACAAGGTAGAAATCAGAAAAGTGACAATCTGGAGGTAGGTTATTGGATGTGTAGATTACGAATCAAGTGGAATCTCAA
The DNA here is from genome assembly GCA_027924585.1 of Larix kaempferi. Taxonomy (NCBI): domain Eukaryota; kingdom Viridiplantae; phylum Streptophyta; class Pinopsida; order Pinales; family Pinaceae; genus Larix; species Larix kaempferi. Next base: position 4,857,482 of record BSBM01000805.1, on the reverse strand, counting down.
CTACCCACGTACTAGATCTAGGGTAACTCACCTTCCTCAAGGAGTGCGACCTCACTTGGAGAGGCTAAGTTGGCCTGGGAAGGGGGTCAAATGGAGGCCAATACTCACCAAACTATAGATCCGGGATGCCTTGGATACTATAGAGGTGGGTTTTCAATATTACACCCAACAACCCACTAGATCTCAGTAGATCTGAAAAAATTTAAAAATGGGGGTTTTGATTAATTAGGGTTTGAAATGTTTTAGACAAGTGGATAGATCATGGAGATAGAACTTACCTTGAGATCATACCTGAGTGATGAAGAGAGATGCTTTGATGTTGAGGAAGATTCCCGCAGAGATGAAATGAGAAATTCTTGATTTTTCTTGCCAAATTGATGCCCTAGCCCACAAGTGCGCCCTCCTCTACCTGTCAATCCAAGGAAAATCGATTTCAATCAGAGAGGTCAAGTATGGAGGAAATACAAGTAAAATGCAATGATAACATAACATAGAAGGTCCTGGGACAGTAATACTCCCTGTTACCAACGAAGAGATCCAAAGAAGAAGTAGGGAGAGTCTTCCCCTACCAATACTTCCTCCTCAAAGCAAATCGGCCTCCACCTGTAGATGCAAAAAACGTGGTACAAAAGATATGGCAAACAAGATCTCTAATAAATCAGTGCAAAGGAATAACCAACGAACGAACACCAAAAACATTCACCACAAGACTGGAGATAGATGCAATAATAATTTTCTATTCCAATAATCCAGAGCCACAAGTCCCCTTTACAATGAGAGGCTCTCTCCTTTAAATAGGAAGGAGAGGCACCAAAACCCTAACCACTTTTTGAATGAGTGGCTAAGATTAAAAGATACAAATGTCTAATCAATGGTTGAGATGAGCTCAACAATAAAATACATGGATCACTAATAAAATATAACATAAGTGGACAAAATCGCTCTAAGAGAGGGGAATCCCACCAAATCATGATGACAAAATATAATAAGAAGCTCATGGTGGGTCCAATGGGTAATTTTAGCCACCCTTGGTCAATCCCCATAGCACAATAATAATAAAATAGTCATCAATATACCAAATCGTGCCTCTATGGACAAATCGTGGGCCTTAAGAGGCCTCAGAAATCATCAGAAAATGCCATAAGTGATGGATGTGGGTCCCGATGAAGCTGAAACTGCAGGAGAAGGTGTAGAAGACATCAACCCATCATCACTGATCATCCCATCCCAAGACATTGCCTCAGTAGCCCAAATCGAATTCCTCAATAGCCATTTCTACCAATCCTGAAATGCCTCGGGAAGCGTGAAACTGCCCCAAACTGCCTCCTGGAGTGCTTGCGCTGTCAAGGTGAGGGCACCAGTGTGTTCGGGAGGGGGGTAATATGGTAAAAACAAGTGGATGGACCACCCACTCTAAGCACAGCTCCCTAGGCAAACCAAACAAAAATCATCCCTGCTCTGATAGGGTCTCCGATAGACCAAAACTGCACTGGGATAGGCTACTGAGGCTCAATCATCACTGTAAGTGCCCAGAACTGAAAACAGACTATCTCATTGGACTCAGAAGGTCCAAATCCATCCAAGATGTGTACTCATACACCATATGAGTCTCTGCGTGATCATATAATACATCCAATATACCGGAATAGGTGAAATAATAATAATCTATAAATGATCAAATAATGCTGAAAACCATAAATCATCATCATAACCCTGTATCTGCTGCATAGAATCATCATGTACATGTACATGGACCATATATCATCTATCCATATCATCACAAGGTCCAACCATCTCATGTCCTGTGATTGACCTTGGTCAAATTAGGTTTGACCAAGTCAACATAACCAAATATAACTCAGACCATCATCAGAAGCTGCTGCAAAGTGTCAAAGGTTAATGCATGCTCTACAACTTATTCAAATAACAATTATAACACAAAGTAATCATTACTGGCGATCTAAATCCAAAGATATAATGTCATTAATTATTATTTAACTCAGACTAGACTTTCAGGATCATACTCACTTCATAGCTGTGATCAATTTGCTAGTGAAGGGTGAAGGCTAAAATAAACTGGCTAAGCTAAAGGATGACTTGACTGACTTAACATTGTGACACTTTGGAAAAGGGAAGGGAATACACACCATGGTATATACTGAATGAGCAACAACACAGGGAATGGCGGTGTCTCACAAATGGATGAGTTGTTCAAGGAAGGTTTATTCACCTTTAACAGATGCACACAATCCATAATACAAATGAGGCCAGCAATTATTTAGATATAGCATTTAAGTTCCATTGCTTTTGGGCCTGAAGTTTCCATAGCTTTGATCTATGTGTGTTTATAAACACATTGCATAGATTTACATTTATTTTAGGCTTTCTGCTGCAGGTGTGTTTTTAAGGCACTTGTTTACCTGAGCACTTCTAGGTGTGTCACAGACAACTTGTTTACCTAGGTATTTACATTTCCAAAAGATATAACATTTTATTTTCATGGCCATTTTCATTTGGCATGCCTTTCATTCATGTGTGTTGAAAAACACATTGCATGAACGGGCTTTTCATACAAGATATAGCATTTCATTTTTCCGAATTTTGTATTCATGGCAGCACTAAAAGTTTCAGGTTTAGCCAACACATCTTTAGTGACTAGGGGGAATTCACAAGGAAATCCAACTCACCATAGGTAATTTTTGTCACCAACTCAGAGCCGAGACACAATAAACAGGGAAGCTCATCCAATACAGAGGCTACAGTGGGGAAAAGTTCCTCCATGTCACTAGTCAAGTAGTAAGTCAGGGTGATAAACTAAAAGGTAGGCAATGGATGGATGAAGACAATGAATAATGTAGCCAACACTAGCAAGCCAAGGTATGGTGGAATGATCACCTCTCTTCTCCCTAAGGAGGGTAAAACCAATGAGTATGAATAGTGAACTTCTAAGTCTGAGTAGGGACAATATATTATATATAATAAGATCAACTAGGTCCACATATCTATATGATCGCTAGATCATGACACTAAGTGCTAAGACATGCTATAAGGATAAGTGTAAAAGCAATATAACCACAACACTACGATATACCTGCTGAGTCATATACCTGAATGCTCGTCATCTGAACCATCCTCTGAAACTGTTGCTGTAACTCTGGGCATTACTGAATGCTCTATACAAATGGTATAATGGCCATATCGGTCATAGTCTCTGAGTATCCTGAGACTCAGTCATGGCATGGGAAATACAACTGCTGTCCAAAATATGATAGTGATCCAATATAGATGCTCATCTCAGCATCTCGATGCAAAGGAACTGGCTGGATAGTGTACTGGAATCAGAAAAATAATGTATGGTAGCCTGGCTACAATATATGTGATAACATGACCTACCACGACCATCTTGACAGTCCTTAAGAATTCAAATCCTTCCTCATATTAAAGGAGGAGTTCTTACTAACTTGCTCCTCATCCTCGACATGGGTGGTTGATCTAGGTGGATACTGGTTTCCACCCATGTATTCCACTAAGTCGCAATGATTCTCCATCTTCTTAGCATTTCTTTATGGTTTTTCGGGTCCCAAACTTCTGAGCTCGTTTTGAGGCCCTAAACCGTGTTTTTTGACGATTCAGGAGGGAAGCAATTTCCATGGTAGTCCCTAAACTCATCTAAAAGTGGTAGTTCTTAGTTAGTTCTTCCAATGAGCTATCATGCGCTTGAAACGAAGATCATATGTAAAAATTGTGACTCTGGGAAATAAGGTAACCACCTCGGGGCCCACAAATCCTTTTGGCATTTCATATCCTAGGGTTAGGTTTTTGGTTGTTTAGGTTGTTTTTATCTATGCTTATGATAAAAATTCCCTTTCCAATCTCTTTGTAATAAAATCCTATGAATCAGTGTGGTTGGCACATCTCTCTTTAGAGATAAGCTGCCACCATCTTAGCTAGCTTGTATTGCTTTGCAATTTACAGTGTTTTTCCATTCCATTCATTAATAGAATTTGGGTTTTATTGTACTATTGTTCTCTCTGCAAAATATTTGTGTGTGTGTGTTTCCATTTTATATTGTTGCCTTCATTTCGTTCTCTAAACAAGCTAGATCTATGGTATCAGAGCAATCTACTCTTGTTATTTCTAAGTTTATGTCCCCAACAAGATCCGGGTATTGGAAATTGGGTCTCGAACTACTTCAGTTGAGGACAACCACTCTCGTTAGCCCAATCAAAATCACATGGTGGGAGTAGAAAAGAGAGATGAAGGAGCATGATATCCTATTTAGTTGTTGCTCGAGGAATCCCTCGTGTGACAAAGGAATTAGATGATGGCTAATTTCACCCAAATCCTTCACCAACTACCAACGATGGTGGAGACACCTTCAACCCGCAACCGTTTTAGTAGTTTGACACCCTTTAAGATACAAGTTAACTTTGGCATACCTTTATTTGAAGGCTAGATATATGTGTATGCTTTGGATAAATGGTTAACTCTTTTAAAGGGTTTTACTCTATTCAAAAAAATTGACAACAAAAATATCACCTTCACACTCCTTAAGTCTCTCCCTTGTGTAAAAAATCGGCAGGATGGTTACTACGAGAGGAATGTTGAAGATGAGTATACAACATATGTTATAGAACCCACTTGGGAAGGATTTTTTGATTCCCTCAAGGATGAGTTCTACCTCGTTGGAAACTATGATGACTAGTATACAAGATGGACAACTTTTGTCCAAGAGAGAGACTGGGAGGTGCCAAAGTTTACCAATATATTCCATACCTTGCACTCAAAACTGGGTATCGAAGAATTCAGATGGAACTTTCTCTCGAAGTACTATAGTGGCCGACATAGTTACATCCAAAGAGAGATGGATTTCTTGGACATCTCCTCGCTGGGTGAAAATTCAAGCAAAAGAATAAGCGTGAGTTTGGGTTGAGTTTGGGTTTGAAAATCAATCACAACAAAAGCATGGTAAAGGTTTCCATAACTCACAAAACAAAGGACATAGCAAGGATATCCAACCTCATGACAACCAGTCCAAACTAATAGGTGAAGAAGGGTAATGAGAAGTCAAAGGACTCTGGAAAGTGATGTGACTTCCACAAAGACCTTGGTGTTAATTTTTGAACATTAATTCAAAATACTCTAGGATCTTTACTGAGAGAATAACATGTACAGCATATCAAGTATAACAATGCATATCAATCACACCAAGCAATCACATGAGACAATAGACACACAGAGTTTCACTGGGGAAAGCCATAAAGGTGAAAAACCCCACAACTTCCTCAGAGATAGAAAGAGCAATGATACAACCAAAGTACAAGAGATAGTCTTCTCCTAGCATCTGATCCTCCTCCTCACATGTGCGCCACTTTCCGAGTGATGGAAGAGTGAGTAAGTGAATGATCAAATAGAGATCTCCCGATCTCCATTTATACTTGTCCTATCCTGCCCAATAAACCAGTGGGGCCGACTTGTCTAACTTAGCCTAATAACCCATGGTTAACTTAATCAGGGCCGACCCCACACATGGTGGTCTAATAACCCATCGGCAAGTTACGACACTTGCGACACTTGTCAACACAAATGACAACACTTCCGTATAGAGGAATAATAACATCTCTATAGGAGTACAATATACATAGATGAAATACATAGGTGAAATACATTCCGAAGTTACATATACATCAACACTTAGCACAACACTAGCGAATGTTGCTTCAAGTAATCACTATAGGCCAAGATCAAATGCTTAGAACCATACTTTATATCCAACTATGATGCAAATAAAGACAAAGGAAAGAGGATCATTTATGCAAAACCCAATGCCACCATCACAACCACAATGATTCAACCAGGAGAGACAAAGGAACCAGAGGAAGGGGAGCGACTCTTCCACTCACAGATGAGGGTGAAGGGGAATCCACTACATTTCATTGTTGACAGTGATAACTAGAAGAACTTGATCTTGATTGAGGTCATCAAAAGATTGAAGTTGTCGGAAATGCCTCGCCCCCAACGATACACCATCGGTTGATTGATCCAAGGGTGAGACATTCACATCAATCAGTAATGTTGCCTATCCCACGACATCAAGCCCTTCCAAGATGAGGCACTGTTTGATGTCGCCCCACTTGAAGTTTGTGATGTTATTTTAGGACACCCTATATGCAGAAACTTCATGTTGTTTATGAATCTGATCCTCTTAGTGTCATTGTTACTTTGGGATGCCAAATCTATAGGGTACGTGAGGTAGTTCTGACTACTGCAGTTTCCTTGATCTTGGTAAAGAAGTGTCAAAAGGTAATCTATTATACTAGGAAAATTGTCCTCTTGGCTGTCTGATCAGAAGGGTGATGAAAGGTAAATGCAACCACCATAGCCTCAACACAATGCCTCTCTACGTAACATAAGTAGGTGGACAATATTGTGGAAGAATACAGAGATATATTTGTGTCACCTGAAGGGATGCCTATGCACCGCTAGGTCAAACACTCAATTGATTTGATACCTGGTGCTCCCATACCTAATGGCCTAATATATAGACACTCTCTTCTAGATAATGAGGAAATGAAATGTTAGATTCAAGAGATCATTCAAAAGGGCCACATTCGACCAAGCTCCTCACCTTGTGGGAACCCAATTGTGTTGGTATAGAGAAAGGATGGGACATAGAGACTTTGAATTGATTACAGAGCCCTGAAAAACATCAATGCCAAGAATTGAATCCCAATCCCTAGGATTCATGATATTCTTGATCAGCTTAAGGGTGACAAGTACTTTAACTATATTAGTATGTAGTCAAAATACTACCAGGTCCTGATTGAGCAAAGTGATGCATGGAAGACAACCTTCAATTCTAAAGGAGACCTTTTTGAGTGGTTGGTCATGATTTTTGGCTTGACTAATGCTCCAACAACGTTCATGAAGATGATGGATGATATATTGTGGTCGTTCACAAACTCCTTCATGGTCATTTATCTGGATGACATCATCATCTTCAATATAACTTGGATGGTACATTTGCAGTGCATTCAGTAGGTCCTAAGCACTCTATGATAACACAATTTACATGCCAATTTGGAGAAATGTTCATTCGACATGGAAATAATTTAGTACCTAGGATACATCGTGGATGAACATGGCGAGCATGTGATCCCAACCAAGATCCAAGTCATTCATGATTTTCGAGCCACAATGAATCTAATAGAGCTTTGCATCTTATTGGGTCACACCAAATTTTACCAAAGGTTTGTGTTAGGGTTATCTTATATTGCTTGGCCCTTGATCCAAGTGACTAAGGGTGGAGCTAAATCCAAGTTCAATTAGGGTGTGCCACCATACAAAAAGCATTCAAGGATATGAAACGACGCCTGTGCTCAGCTCCAATCCTCACTCTACGAAACCTGCAACAACATTTCGATATTGAGATAGATGCCTCTAGTTATGCTATCGATGCAGTCCTCACTCAACATGGACATCCAATGGCATATCATAGCAACACACTGTTTGATTCTGTTCGTTGTTATCCCACCTATGACAAGGATATGTACTCCATTGTGTAAACCTGTCGACAATGGAAACATTACATCTTAGGGAAGGAGATGATCATCCACACTGATCACAAGTCCCTACAATTCATGGAGATCTAGGGAAAGTTACATAATGGCCGCCATAAGAAGTGGTCCACATACCTACAACGGTTCCACCTGAACATCAAGTACAAGAAGGGTGGCATAAATCAAGTTGTAGACTGCCTCAACCAACCTCATATTTCTGCACTGACTACCGTGATCAACTCTTATGGACACAAGACCTCCAAGTGGCCCCAATTGTACAACAATTACACTAACTTTGTTGTTACTTATCGGACATTGTGTGCAAGAAGATCGTTCTCAAACTTTTGCCTCCAGGATGAACTTTTATTCCATCTTGGCCACCTCTATGTTCCTTTAGAAGAACATTATAAGTTGATATATGTTAAGTTTTTACTTTGTTTAGCATAATAACATTAAACAATAGGATCACTTAAATAAAGCCAAGCACAACAACACAAAGAACAAAAAATTTCTCTTAGGGAAACCACAAGGGAGAAAACCCCGAAAAAACTTCCTCAATATAGAATTCACCAAGACAATATAAAATCCCAAGACAAAACAACTTCTCTCCTTCACCAATGAACTTCTCTCTCTCTTCTATGCGAGTTTGAGTGAGTGAATGAGTGGTACAAATGAGCAACTCGACCTCTCTATTTATATTCTTTAGTTGGGCGAATTTTTCCTCAACAAGGCTGAATTCACCTAACTGACTGGGCCGACTTCACATAGGGATACTAAATAACTTATTTAATATGACTCTTGAGGGTACTATTGACCCGACTTACAAAGGAGGATTTACATTGACTCTTCAAATGAATCTTACCTGACCAATTACATTAATTACATCTCCCGAAGGAGGAATAACAATAATATAATAAACAAATATATTTAGAATATCTTCCGCAGTTACATTTCTTTAACACTCCCTCTTAACTAGGAAGGTATTCTACGGACATCATCATCAACATCAACAATTGTACATCTGACTGGTGAAACTCTGTATGTCATAGGACGTTTTTGGAACATCATCATATATTTAGGGCATCATCAACATCATAATTATCATCAACATCATCTGTTGGAATATCATCATCAACATCATCATCATGGTCGTCATTAACATGGAACTGTTGGAGCATCAACATCATCGTCATCATCAACATCATCGTCAGTAAGGAACTACTGGATCATCAACAATTAACTGCTAGAACATCAATATCATCATCGTCAATAAGGAACTACTAGAACATCAACATCATCATCATCAACAAGGAACTATTGGAACATCAACATCATCATCATCAACAAAGAACTGATGGAACATCAACATCATCATCATCAACAAGGAACTGCTAGAAAATCAACATCATCATCATTAGTATGTAAATTATGCTAGAACATAAACATCATCAGTCATCATTACATGGATACTGAAATCAACAACAACATTGACCACCAGTAATTAAATACTGGAACAACATTAAACAACATCAATCATCAGTAAGTAAATACTAGAACAACAACATCAACCATTAGCAAGTAAATACTGGAACAACAAAATCATCATCATGTAAATGTTGGAACCATTAGTATATAAATACTGGAACAACATCATCATCAACATGTGAATGATGGAACCATCAGTATATAAATACTGGAACAACATCATCATCAACATGTGAATGCTGGAACCATCAGTATATACATATTGGAACAACATCATCATCAGCATGTGAATGCTAGAACCATCAGTATATAAATACTGGAACAACATCATCATCATCACGTGGATGATGGAACCATTAGTATATAAATACTACAACAACATCATCATCAGCATGTGAGTGCTGGAACCATTAGTATATAAATACTAGAACAACATCATCATCTGGAATATGCACTGTGGTGGGCACTCTGGTAGATGATGTTGACTTACTAATCCTTTCATACCAAACAAGCCTTGTCATACATACCAATATACCTAGGGATCAAACAGGCCTTGTATGGATTACTAATCCTTTCAGACCAAACAAGCCTATCCAGACATACCAATCCCCCTAGGTCTAGCCAGGATGACATACAAATCATTTCGGATCAACCAGGCCTTGTCAGGATGACGTACCAATCCTAGACTGAGCTGCCATACCAAGGCTCTAGGAAACTACTCCCTTTTTCGAGGGTGATCCTTTCGGACCCATCATCATCATTCCTTCTTTTGAAGGAGGTCCTTTCAGACTCATCATCATCATTCCTTCTTTCGAAGGAGGTCCTTTCAGACTCATCATCATCATCACTCCTTCTTTCGAAGGAGTGCCTTTCAGACTCATCATCATCATCACTCCTTCTTTCGAAGGAGGTCCTTTCAGACTCATCATCATCATCACTCCTTCTTTCGAAGGAGGTCCTTTGGACCACACCAAGCTTGTCTTGAAAGTATTCAAAATTTACTCAAGACAGAGGCTTGGTCAACACATCAACAACTTGTTCGTGTTGGTTGTGGAGCCAGATCTTCTAGTCTCATAGATGATATTGTATCAGCCGTGTTTGTACTCCAGTTTTATATGATATGTAGGTGGACTGTACACTCACCCCAGCGGGGGGGTGTGGGGGGGCATCGCCCCCCCACGGGGTTCTAGGGGGGACCAACCCCCCTGGCTGGGGGGTCCGGGGGCAGCGCCCCCGAAGAAAATTTTTGGGGCTGTTTTCGCCAGCTGTTTTGCGGGCCCATGGTTTTGGGTATCCCGTGGTATTTTCCCATTGTATTTCCCTTATAAAATAAAGACATTGTAATACGGCTAGGGATGAGGATGTATTAGGTTTTATGCATTGTAAAGATCTTTGAGATCAGGAGAGAGACTGTGAAACAGAGAAGAGGAAGTGCAGCGGTTGTGTTGCAGGTTCTATCCCTTCACCTTGCTAGACGGTAATAATAATAAGGACTGGCAAATTCAGTGTGGACGTAGCCCAAGTTGGGTGAACCACGATATATCTGTGTCTCTCTTGTAATGTGTAGGTGTGATTATATTTGCATTTCTGTTTATTGTTATTGCTCTGCGATCCTGTTTTTCTAACAATTGGTATCAGAGCCAAAGGTCTATTTGGCAGTTAAACCCGCAGGAAGCTAGGGTTTCTGGTTCGAGTGGGAGCAATGGCAGAAGAAGGAAAGTTTAAGGTCGAGAAGTTTAATGGCCAACACTTCGGGTTATGGAAGATGCAAATGGAGGACTATCTGTACCAGAATGATCTATTCCTACCGTTGGGAGGAAAAGCAAAGCAGCCGACGACTATGAAGGACGAAGAATGGGAGGTTCTTGACAGAAAGGATCTGGGAACAATACAGTTGAGCTTGGCTTCGTCGGTGGCTTTCAATATCTCAAAAGAAACGACAACAGAGGGTTTGATGAAAGCATTGGGTAAGCTGTATGAAAAACCCTTGGCCTCCAACAAGGTATTTCTAATGAAGCGTTTATTTAATATGAAGATGTCTGAAGGTGGATCTGTTACTGATCATTTAAATGAGTTTAATACGGTTACAAATCATCTAAGTTCTGTAAGTGTGAACTTTGATGATGAGGTTAGGGCTCTTCTAATCTTATGTTCATTGCCAGAAAGTTGGAATAGCTTGGTCATGGCTGTTAGTAACTCTGTTTCTGGTTCAAACACCTTGAAATTTGATGATGTTATTGGTGTTATTCTTAGCGAGAAAATGCGAAGAAAAAGCACAGGTGAGACATCAGGTAATGCGTTGACCATGGAGAGCAGGGGAAGACAAAAGGAGAGAGGAAAGAGCCAAGGTAATCGTGGAAAGTTTAAAACGGGAAGATCCAAGTCCAGACTCGGAAAGATAGAATGCTGGAACTGTGGAAAGAAAGGACATCTGAAGAAAGACTGCAAATCTCTAAAGAAGAAAGGAGATGCACAGAAGGAAACTACCCAGGAAGCAAATGTAGCAGGTGATGTGTTACAAGATGCTTTGATTCTTGCATTAGATAATACTAGTGATTATTGGGTAATAGATTCAGGAGCTTCATGTCATGCTACACCCCATAGGAAATACTTTCATGAGTATGTTCCTGGCGACTTTGGACATGTTTTATTGGGTGATGATGAGCCATGTAAAATTGTTGGAATGGGTAAGGTATAGATAAAAGTTAAGAATGGAACTGATTGGTTGTTGAAAGAAGTTAGGCATATTCCTGCTATGAAAAGAAATCTGATCTCAATAGGGCAGTTGGGAGATGGCGGCTGTCTATCTACGTTCAGAGAAAAGTGGTGGAAGATCACTAAAGGATCAATGGTGATAGCAAAAGGAGACAGAGTAGGTACGTTGTATTTATGTCCTCATAATACTGACCATTCTATCTCTTTAGCTTCCACAGGAACAGATACAGCATTGTGACATCATAGGCTTGGCCACATGAGTGAGAAGGGGATGCAGATTCTCCACTCAAGGAAGTTGCTGCCGGATTTGAAGCAGGTAAGTTTGGAATTCTGTGAAAATTGTGTTTATGGAAAACAGAAGAGAGTCAGATTTCTCAGAGTTGGGAAACAGAAGAAGAATGAAAAATTAGAGCTTGTGCATACAGATATATGGGGACCAGCTCAGGTACAATCTCTTGGTGGCTCTCATTATTATGTTACATTTATTGATGATGCAACTAGAAAAACTTGGGTTTATTGCATTAGACAGAAATCTGATGTCTTTGCTACTTTTAAGAAGTGGAAAGCTTTGGTTGAGAATGAGACAGGAAAAAGATTGAAGTGTCTCAGATCTGATAATGGAGGTGAGTACTGCAGCAAGGAGTTTGATAGTTACTGTTCATACCATGGGATTCGTAGAGAGAAGACAGTCCCAGGAACACCACAGGAAAATGGTGTGTCAGAAAGGATGAACAGAACGATCATGGAGCGTGCAAGGTGTATGAGACTGCATGCAGGGTTACCCTTACAATTTTGGGCAGATGCTGTAAATACTGCTGTTTATTTAATAAACAAAGGACCTTCAAGTGCTTTGGATGGTGGTATTCCAGAGGAAGCATGGACAGATAAAAAGGTAAACTACTCATTTCTGAGAACGTTTGGTTGTGAAGCATTTGTCCATATTGATAAAGAAAATAGAACAAAGCTTGAAGCTAAATCCAAGAAATGTACCTTTATTGGATATGGGGTTAATGAATTTGGTTATCGTTTATGGGATTATGAAAATAACAAAATCATCAGGAGTAGAGATGTGATATTCAATGAAAAGGTCATGTATAAAGATCAGTTGCAGGGAAAGAAACAGGAAAAGGAAAACACATAGTACATAGTGCTTGATGAAATTAAAGAAAATGAAGTTCCGAAGGTGCCAGAAAATCAAGAGCAGCAACAAGTACCTGAAACTCCTGCAACTGTAAGAAGATCTACCAGGTTAAGTAGACTCCCTGAACGATACTCTCCTTCAATGTATTATTTATTGATGACTGATTCTGGTGAACCAGAATGTTATGAAGACGCAATGCAGGTGGAAACTAGAAAGAAGTGGGAGCAAGGCATGAATGAGGAGATGGACTCATTGGTAGGAAACCAGACTTGGGATCTGGTTCAGTTGCCTGCTGGTAAAAGAGCATTGCAAAACAAATGGATTTACAGATTGAAGGAAGAAGGAGGAGGTAAGAAGCGGTACAAGGCCAGACTTGTTGTAAAGGGGTTTGCACAGAAGAAAGGTATAGATTTTGATGAAATATTTTCTCCTGTTGTTAAGATGACTTCAATTAGGACTATCTTAAGTCTAGTGGCGGTAGAAGATTTGCATCTTGAACAGTTAGATGTAAAAACAACCTTCCTCCATGGGAATTTGGAGGAAGAAATATATATGCAGCAGCCACAAGGGTATGAGGTCAAAGGTAAGGAGGATCTGGTATGCAGGTTGAAAAAGAGCTTGTATGGCTTGAAGAAAGCTCCAAGGAAGTGGTATCTAAAGTTTGACAGGTTTATGACAGAACAAGGTTATAGTAGATGTCATTCTGACCACTGTGTTTATTTCAAGAAGCTAGACAATGGAAGATATATTATCTTGTTATTGTATGTGGATGACATGCTTGTTGCAGGGTCTGACATGCAGGATATAAATGTACTCAAAAGGAAGCTAGCTAATTCATTTGCGATGAAGGATTTGGGTGCTACAAAGCAAATCCTTGGTATGAGAATAATGAGAGACAGGAAAAATCGCAAATTGACATTGTCTCAAAGTGAGTACATACAAAAGGTGTTGGAGAGGTTCAGAATGCAGAATGCAAAACCTGTAAGTACACCTTTGGCTATCCATTTCAGTCTAAGTAAGGAAATGTGTCCCAAGACACAAGAAGAGATAGATTACATGTCCAAGATTCCCTATCAATCAACAGTTGGCAGCTTGATGTATGCCATGGTGTGCACAAGACCAGATATTGCACATGCAGTGGGAGTTGTGAGCAGATATATGAACAATCCAGGTAAAGAACATTGGAAGGCAGTACAGTGGATTCTCAGGTATTTGAGAGGTACTACCACTGAGGCATTATGTTTTGGAGGTTCAGACACTGTTCTACAGGGATATGTTGATGCAGATATGGCAGGTGACAAGGATAGCAGGAGGAGCACCACAGGGTATGTGTTTACTGTAGGTGGAACATCAGTAAGCTGGATTTCGAAACTACAGAAGGTTGTTGCACTTTCAACAACAGAAGTAGAGTATGTTGCCATTACAGAGGCTAGTAAAGAGATGATTTGGTTACAGAGGTTTATGGAGGAAGTGGGTAAGAAGCAGAAGGATAGCAGATTGTATATTGACAGCCAGAGTGCCATTCACCTTGCAAAGAACTCAGCATTCCATTCCAGGACTAAACATATATAGCTCAAGTACCATTTCATACGCTCTGTTCTGGAAGATGAACTGTTGAAGCTGGAAAAGATACATACTAGCCAGAATCCTGCAGACATGTTCACAAAGGTAGTGACCAGAGAGAAACTGAGTTCGTGCTTGGTTTCAGTTGGCCTTCTAGCATGAAGGTGAAGAGGAGAAATTTTCCAAGTCCAAGTCCAGCAAGTGCAGCAGCGGTGGAGTTGCTGTGATCAGTCTCCAAGTGGGAGATTGTTGGTTGTGGAGCCAGATCTTCTAGTCTCATAGATGATATTGTATCAACCGTGTTTGTACCCCAGTTTTATATGATATGTAGGTGGACTGTACACTCACCCCAGCGGGGGGGGGGTGTGGGGGGGCATCGCCCCCCCACGAGGTTCCAGGGGGGACCATCCCCCCTGGCTGGGGGTTCCGGGGGCCAGCGGTCCCCCGGCGGGGGTTTGGGGGCAATGCCCCCGAAGAAAATTTTTGGGGCTGTTTTCGCCAGCTGTTTTGTGGGCCCATGGTTTTGGGTATCCCGTGGTATTTTCCCATTGTATTTCCCTTATAAAATAAAGACATTGTAATACGGCTAGGGATGAGGATGTATTAGGTTTTATGCATTGTAAAGATCTTTGAGATCAGGAGAGAGACTGTGAAACAGAGAAGAGGAAGTGCAGCGGTTGTGCTGCAGGTTGTATCCCTTCACCTTGCTAGACGGTAATAATAATAAGGACTGGAAAATTCAATGTGGACATAGGCCAAGTTGGGTGAACCACGATATATCTGTGTCTCTCTTGTAATGTGTATGTGTGATTATATTTCCATTTCTATTTATTGTTATTGCTCTGCGACCCTGTTTTTCTAACAGTTCCTCTGTAGGAACATACTTGGGATTTACAACTCCTCTCTGCACCATATCCCATATGTAGTGATACTTAATTTCGATATGCTTCGATCTATCATGTAATGTCGGGTTTTCTGACATCTTGTTACAACTTTGATTATCGCAAATAATATCAGTCACATCTATATCTGCATCAAACAATCCTGCCAACATCTTGCGAAGCCAAACTGCTTCACTACAAGATGAACATGCTACGACGTATTCATATTCTGCTGTATTGAGAGAAACACATGGCTGCTTTCTACTGATCCATGAGATCATACCTGATCCCAAACTAAAACAAAATTAAGAAGTGCTCTTTCTGTCTTCAACACTTCTATCCAAATCCGTGTTTGTATATCTGTACAATCTGAACTCACTATCTGATGCATATCTGAGTCCATAATCCAATGTACCCTTTAGGTACCTCATCACATGTTTTGCTGCAACCAGGTGAACATGTCTAGGCTCTGCCATATATTGTCTCAATGTGTTCACATCAAAACATATATCTGGTCTAGTGTTGGTCAAATACATCAATGAACATATAATATGTCTGTACAATGTAATATTTACTATTTCTGATGAAGTACCCTTCAAGAGATTCAATTTTTTCACCATTGGACTAGGCATGGCCTTACAGTCCAACATCCCAAATCGCTTTAGGATCTCAACAACATATTTTCCTTGATTTAGGAAAATCTCATCTGGAAACTGCCACACCTCAAGACCTAAAAAGTAATGCATCATTCCAATGTCTTTCCTCTTGGATTCTGCAACAAGCTTCTTCTTCGTGAGGGGAGACATCCATTATCACTCTAATCATATCCTTGAGATACTGAGGCAGAAAACCTTCTCCATCTATGCTATAGTCACTCCCTTTGAAGCAGATCTTCCCTGCTCCCTTTCTAACTAAGCACTATCCTCCATTTTCATCTTGTACTCTCTGCATCATGATATTCTTCATTGGAGTGACTAGTAGTCTTCTCTTCTATTAATATTTTGGGTATCCATCTATGTCATCTCTCTAGGTCACTGGATACCTAGATATCGAACTCTATTGCAAGTTCTCTCTTGCACCCATCCATGAGCTCCTCATTTTCAACCTTGTAGCAAAGGTTGATATCTCATCACTCTATATGATCATCCTATCCCATGGGTGCCTTCTGATCCCATACAAATTCTTCTGCAATCTGCACACGTGTGGTTCTCTATAGAGAGTCATGAGTCCTCGAGGTTGCTCGATATCTTATTCTACTTCGATTACACCATCTATATAGTGTAATATCCACCACTGAGGAAGTGTGTCTGGCCACTAGAGAAACATCTCATCATAATCGATTCCCTCTTTCTGGGAGAACCCTTGCTTTGTACTTATGTAGTATGCTTGATTTCATAAATCTTGTTGAATGTTATAGTTGAACCATCGCCATTTGTTCTACAGAACAAGTCTCATCATTCTTCGTTTGTAGGTGATCATACACGATGTTTCCTACAAGTCAAATTTAGTTGCATGGTTAGAAACATTTCATGGTTTCCAAAAACATATTAATAATGACAAATTATTATGCATACAAATGTAGGTCACACAGTCATGCAACTGTCTTAGCCAATGCTTCAACACAACATTCATCCATATCCCGTATTCATACGACAACTTTCGAGATGCCTTCCATCTCTACTAGAACAATATTAAGAGCATGCACTAATCCCAATATGTCAGCAAAGAGGTTTCATTCTAGATAAGTAGAAATGGAATGTTGTACAACACCATAGGCCACTTACCCATCTCATGCATATTAGTAGTATTCTATTCATCAATGCAAACATTCTAACATGCATAATACACATCCTAAATCTAGGAACATAAATATGTACACAATTGGACAATACAGTAAATGACAATTCAAATACTTATCTTTGTTTGTTTGGTAGGATCTCTCTTGATCCTAGTCTCCTTGCAGGAGTCTCTAACAGTGTGTTCCACTCCATATTCTGATTCTGAGGACTTGTTCCTTTCTTGCTTATGACCGACAATGCTGAACAAGTATTATATACCACCACTCACAAGAACTCATGGTCCTATCTATTAGGGTTGAGTTTGGATGTCCCTTCAATTTGTAGAATCCTCCTTCTTCAATTCCAATCACAACTGCATCCCTTCTTATCCAATCCTGAGATAGATAAGAGGTTCCTCTATCTTCCTGGTTTGGATTAAAGTACATATTCCTCATCATTGGAGGAATCTTCTTTGGCCTTCCTTTCATCATCATGTCATCTTCTTCAACTGTATGAGCATGAAATATTTTATTCTACTTCTTGAATTGCTTAGCTTTGAGAGGACAATTTCTTGCAATGTGTCCCATCTTGTGACAAGTAAAACATTCAAAGGAGGAGAATTATTTCTTGATCCTTTTGTTCCTTTGAAATATTTGAGATATTCTAGGAGAGTGCTCATGAGAATGTTCATGATTCTTTATTTTGTTCCTTCCTTTGGCATGGGCTGCCAAAGCTTGATGTTCATTATCATTTAACTTCTCTTCTCTTACCGCTATCCTTTCTTCTTCTTGCACACACTCTTCCCATAGTTTTCTGAACTTGATCAATTTCTTCCTAGAGCATATGCCACGAACGAAAGGTTCCCAATCCCTTGGGATACCATTCAAGGTGGTCATCACAACCTATGCTTCTTCTATCATGTACCCAATGGCTTCTAATTGTTCTTTGATCTGAGATACTGACTAGTGAAGTATGACTGCATGGTATCTGAATTTTGAATCTTCACACCCTTGAGTTGATTTCTCAAGGTCATCTTTCTATTGATGTTCTTTCCTTCAAATAGATTAGACAATGCATCAAACATTTCCTTTGGGGTCTTTTTTGAAGACACTCGAGGAATCAAGTGATATTTGATAGAATAAACTATGATCCTCTTAGCCTTGATCATATTCTTCTTGTGTTTTTCTCTGGCCTCATCTCCTTCTGGTTCTACAACTTCTTTCTTTATAAATCCTTCTAGGTTATGCTCTTCAAGAATGAGCATGACTCTATTTCCATGCCCTTAAGTTCTCATATCCTTCAAGATTCTCATCAAGCTTGGTTGTGCTTGTCATTTTGATAATATGAGAACCTAAAATGGAAATAGAATGGAGATAGTACTTACCAGTAAAGTTGTCCTTTTGAAAACTGATTCTTCCTTGTCCTAGGGTTTGATAGAGAAACCCTAATTTTCCAACTTCAGGATCTTTGGAAAATGACTGGAGGAAAATATGCGCCTCCTCAAGGCGAGTTGATCAATGTACTTTTTCTCCCAAATATGTGAGCAGATCTTCCAAAAACTTGTTTCCCTAGTTCTACGGGTTGTAGTGGTGGACCCATAAATGAAAATGATTGGAATTGAATTATGCTTTGACAGAAAGATGTGCCCTAGTGAGGCAAGTTAGATGCACCCTCTTTTTCAGCTGAATTGTGGAGAGAGCTCCCAGAATAAGAAACCCTAGTTTCTACAGTTGCATTGGTTGCACAATGTTTTCTTTCAGGCCTGCTTTGATACCATGTTAAGTTTTTACTTTGTTTAGCATAATAACATTAAACAATAGGATCATTGAAAGAAATACAAGCACAAAAACACAAAGAACACAAAAATTCTCTCGGGGAAACCATAAGGGAAAAAACCATGGAAAAACTTCCTCAATATAGAATTCTGCAAGACAATATAAAATCCTCAAGACAAAACAACTTCTCTCCTTCACCAATGAACTTCTCTCTCTCTTCTATGCAAGTTGGAGTGAATGAATGAGTGGTACAAATGAGAAACTTGACCTCTCTATTTATATTCTTCAGTTGGGTGACTTTTTCCCCAACAAGGCCGACTTCACCTGACTAACTGGGCCGACTTCACATAGGGATACTCAATAAATTATTTAAGATGACTCTTTAGGGTACTATTGACCTGACTTACAAAGGAGGATTTACATTGACTCTTTCAATGACTCTTACCTGACCAATTACATTAATGACATTTCCCGAAGGAGGAATAACAATAATATAATAAACAAATACATTTAGAATATCTTCTGCAATTACATTTATTTAACAATATAGGAGGCACATTACAGTTGAGTGGCAGGGCACTTGATGTAGAGAACATAGTGGTAGCATTTCAAAAGTACTTCTACTGACCAAATATATGACAAGATGTTGGCAAGTACATCAGATCGTGCACCGTCTATGTCATTGTGAAACCTACCATTAAGAAGAATGGGTTATACACTCCATTTCCTACCCTAGATAGACCTCGGGAATCTCTCTCCATGGACTACATGTCTAGGTTTCCTTCAACCAAGCATGGAAATGATTGTATATTTTGGGTTGTTGACCAGTTCTCTAAGATGGAAATTTTAACTCCCTATAAGAAGAGAGTCACAACAGAGGCCACTACTAAACTCTTCTTCAAGTGTGTTTGTGTTCACTTTAGCCTACCATGGACCATTATTTCGGATCGAGAATGTATATTCTTGAGTACTTTTTACTTCAGTCTATAGTTGATGATGGGCACCAAACTAACCAAATCGATTTCCTTACACCCCCAAACTGATGGAAAGACATAGGTGGTTAACATGATGATTGTGCATATCCCGATGATGTACAACTCCAAACATCCATGCACTTGGGATGAGAGCCTTCCTTATGTTCATCATAGCTACAACATAGACCTTCATGGTTCTATTAGCCATAGCACCTTTCAGGTGTTCTTGGGGTTCCAACCATTATCCCCAATCGATGTATTGTTGCTCATTGCTTCTACACAGGATGAATCCTCCCATGCACAAACGGAGGTTGATCGGGATGCCATATTTGTTGAATGGATCCATCACATCCAACAACAAGTTCATGATATTTTGCAGAAATCCAATGATAAGTATAAGCAACGCCACGATCAACATTGGGTTCCACACATGTTCCAGGTGGGAGATAAGGTATGGTTACATTTGTAGATAGAGTGCCTCACAAGACCCCATCATAAATGATGACCACTCTAATATAGGCCTTACAATATCACCAAGGTTTTTGGGTGAGAATGCTTTTGAGTTAAGTATCCCCCCTTTCCTAAGCTTGCACCATGTATTTAATGCAGAGCCAGTTCGACCATATTTTCCACCTCTCTTGGACACCTCAGAGGTAGTCGAGCACTTAAACCCTACATAAATCAATCCTAATTGCATTGAGTAGGCGATGGTTGACTGGATCATGGACACTAATATGAAGAGAACTAGCTGACATAACATATAGTTGTGTTGGGTCATCAAAAGATGGCAACTTCTTCACCGTGGAAAGCGTATCACCAAGAGTTAGATTCAACATAAGTCTCCCCATATGATGGAGAAAATTGACGCAATGGGGACCATTGATTCATAATGGGGGGGCATTGTTCTAGGTGGATATTGGTGTCAACTCACCACTAGTACAAAATGAGAGATTGGTGACTAAAAAAGTTAGTCACCACAAAATTTTCAAGTGAAATACTACCAAATTTAAGCAATTTTTAGTGAAGCAACTAAAACCGACTAACATAAATGACTAATTTACTCACGGGTTAAAAAAATGACTAGATAATAAGTGACACATTTAAAATGACTAATGTAAACGACTAGTTTAGTCTAGGAATAAAAATATGGCTAGCTAAAAACTACACAAATATGAAATAGTCGTTTAGGTTAGTCATTTTTAATCATGTCACTTGGCAATGGCAAATTGCAATTTTGACAATGAATTTTTACATTTTGCTAAATTTTAACATTGCAAATGGATTCATAGACCCTCTTCTATTTAACACTGTAGATGGATTCAAAGACCCCCTTAGAAGGGGGTCTCCCAATCCATCTGTAGTGTTAAAATTAGTAGATTGTATCATCGTAGATGGATCCAGAGACCTAAGTGACGTTAATTGTGTCACTCGAAATGGAAAATTTTGCAATTTTCACAATGAATTTTACATTTTACTAAATTTTAACAATGCACATGGATTCAGACACCCCCTTATATTTAAAATTGCATATGGATTCAAAGAACCCCTTAGAAGGGGGTCTCCCAATCTAGAATGTACCAACTTATATCAGTGATACAAAAACTCTTCTCTTCTCAAATTTAATTAAAACAATGACTATGAAAGCTAGAAATACCGGGGATGGGAAGAATCAGAGGCTATGGAAGGGTGGAAGGTTCTGATGTGGCCTGATACCTATGCACAAATTACTGAGCCCATTGATGTTTCAAAATCATCAAGCTGCAATTTACTCCAACGCTCCTGGGCTACTCAACATATACAGATTAATATGGGAGAGATATTTAACTGGATACTGGGGGTGGGTGTTTCCGAGCTTAAAGAGGTTAAGTATCAATTAATACTAGTAAATCAATAGTAAAATAACATTCCAGAAATTTTCAAATATATCTGAGCAGGTCTCACAAAAACACACATAAAATTGCCTTTTAGGATAGCTCATCTAGTGCGAATTCAGGATTTCCAAATAGGATTTAAAGGGTCACAAATTTATGAACTGAAGCATGGGATGTGATTTTTTGCATCTTATTGATCTCTAGGAACAAGAATTACTTCATTTGGATACGTTCTCATGCATTTATTACTTGCAAACTGGAAACTAGTCAAATTCTAGCTAAATCTAGAGAGGGTGGAGAAATATGAGAATAAATCTGAGTTCTGCAATTTTATTCAAGATAAATGATATCAAAGGATTAAATTCAATGTTAATACATCATATATGGGCCAAGAGGCTCCTCATATAATTACAAATAATTCTCTCCATTCCTACTGAACATTACAACACTAGAAATTAATGAAAAGCTTTGAGATTCAAACCACAGACTTGTTGGAGATTTCTGAAATTCGACCATTGATATCAGAGGATTAAATTAAATTTAATTACATTATAAATAGGCCAAAATACCTCTAAAAAAATTATGGAAAAATCTCTCTTCTTCTACACCAGAAATTAGCTCTAGAAATCCATAGGAAGCTTGGAGATTCGAACTCTGGACTAGATGATGCTTTTTCTGAACTTCAAATTTGACTTAATCAGCTACAAGACCTACAAATAAAATAAATGAAAATGGTTGAATTCCATAATACTCTCACAAAAAGCTGGGGCACATCTCCCAAACTTGACCAGGGGCACATCTCCCAAGTCTCTGAGGCATAATTGCTCTCATACCAATTCACAAACTATCAAGAACATTAATGTGGTGCACACTGGATTATTTATGGAGAGTGGGTGAATTGATGAACAAGTAAACCAAGCTAATGCGCCCTCCTTCAGTGGAAGAGGAAAGCTATATTTCCTTCTTTTTCCTTTTTTGCCTTGCTTTCATTCTTTTCTGCTTTTGTTTGCTTTTCCTTGCTTTTCCACTTTCTGCCTTTGCTTTTTCTTCCTTTTCTGGCTTTTCTGGACTTTCCCGCTTTTCTGAACTTTCCTGCTTTTCTGATTTTTCCTGCTTTCTGCTTTATCCTACTTTTGCTCCACTTTTTTCCCTTTCTCTGATTTTCCTAGCTTTGGAATCTTTCTCTTTGCTTCTTCCTCAAGCTAACTCCAAGTCAACCTTATCCTCTCATGCACCCTAGTGGATAATCATCCTAATTTATTCTACATAAAAATATTAAATGCATGTAAAATAAATAGTCCAAGTGCATAATAAACTTTGGATACAAATTAATTCAAACTTCTAATTAATTAAATGCCTCAACTTAACCCCTCATTAATTAATTAATTCAATCTGTCACTAGGATCCATGGGGTTTGATTTGCTTCATGGTGTTGACAAAATAGGAACATGACAGTCCTCCCCTCCCAATATTTATTTTCCTCAAGCAAGAAACCAACTCCAACCACCTATGAAGCCAACCAGTGACCTCACTCCTCAAAATATGCTGCTGGCTGTCTAGAATCAAAATCCTCAATTCCAAGCAAAATACCAAAAGTCCATCATGTTTCTGCTGCACCACTCTGATTATATATGGATCTTCAAGATTGATCCCAGGGTCCCATTTCTTATGTTGCATTCCTCCCAAACATTAGTATCAACAAAAAGAATATCTCCTCATGGGGGATGTCTAAAACACTGCACCAAACTGGAAGTTCATCACTCCTAAAGGAATATTGAATCTCCTCAAGCCATGTGCAAACTAGCACTGCAATCCCCATTCCTAAGACATAGATGGAAATCCCATGTCCAACCAAATATACTAAAGACAACACATAGCAGCCATAAATTCCTAAACAACTGATCACAAAATATGGATGATGTGTCCATAAACTTTCCACTAATGCAATCAACAAACTTACCTCTTGGGGCACTCAACTCCCTTATGTAACTATCCACCCAATCAGTGGATGAATGCATATTCCCTCTTAGTGATCTCAATGGAGAATGGTGAATCAACTCTCTATAATAGTCATCCATCATGGTTGGCTCAACCGAAGGGAGATCATGTGCCTCCTTGAACTCAAAATTCCCAAGCACATGCAAATCAGATTGTACTTCATATGCCCAATGCACACAAGTACCAAAAATTAAAACATTGTTGTTCCAATGACAAGGGTGAAAGTCCCATGTCCAATCACAAAGAGGATATGCATCATCACAAGTCCATGGAGGCCCTTGCTGCTCACAAAAAGTGTAAAATGTATCCAATATGTCTCCATAGATGCAAGCAAGAATATCACTCATGTGCCTTTTCTCCCAAATAGGGAAATAAGAGACACTCCAATCCAATGCTCCGACCGGAAAGCAAGATGCTTCCCTATGTGAGTGCTTCCAATGGCTCAAATCTCTACCATTGGTCCAAATATGAACCAAATTTATGCAACAAGTAGCCACAAAATATGTGGATGCATCAAATCCATCAAAGGCTAGTCCATCAACCATGAGCTCATTTGACTCCTCATTGGAGGAATGACCCACTCCAGGAAGAAACTCAGTTTGGATCTGGAAGGTAGTATGTGCTTGGAGAATATCATATGTATCTTTAAATTCCTCATGCACATGCATTTCATCATGAATATCATGAGGTTCCTCCATAGAACTCTGAATGTCATCAACCGAAAGAGGATGAATGATTTGAATGTAGGAGGGAGCATGTGATTTCTGCAATTCTTGGAGAAATTGTTCTATCTCCATATTGGATTCCAAGAGGGCACTTTGAGAGATTCTCAAAGAATCTTGGGTTGCCATCAAATAATCATTGGGCCTACAAATATATTAATCATCCTTCAAGTATGATTCCTGCAACATATGAAGAATATCATACAAGTAATATCTGTCAGAAAGCATATGTAAAAATTTACCTTGGGTTGTAGTCTTTGCTTTTTGAGTTCTCTCCTTGTTAAGGACTTTGTTCCTTAGGCACATGTACTATATTATGAACTTCATCTTCACTAAGCCCATAAGAAATGCAAGAGGAATTGGTTTTATGTGTCTCCCGTCAAAAAACCCTTGAGGTCCCTTTCATCTCCTTTCTTGAACCTTTTCAACTGCTTGTAATGAAAGATATTGATGGATGGCACATCCATCATCAATTCAGCCTCATGCTTCTTCACCGTGTCAGGTGGTCTACCTGGTGGGTGGTATTCAAGAATCTTATTATGTTGTTGTGATGACTTCCATATGAACTCAGTCTGATGGAATTAATCCAACTTGTGCCTTGAATGGTGGAAAGGTCCTCAGTATCCCCCACAATGTCACCAAGCTTTACTATGGATATCATGCCATGGGATAACTCTTCATCTGCTATGTAATATTTCCTCCCAGGTATGAATCGACATGTATGGTAAGCATCATGTTGCATCCACATATGCCTTGCATGCTGCTCATTGGTCATAATAGATTTGAATGCAACAATAGATCCATTACTAATGCAAAAATAACTCTTACCCGTGTGAGCCAGTCTTGCACAATCTGTAGTCTCCATCTTAGTGATGTAGTTATCCATCCAATTCAATGATGAATAGGACTATTTTCTTGCTGGTCCCAATGGAATGTAATGAGCCGTATTCATCAAGGATAATCCTTCCTTACATGGAAGAGGCTCATAATCTCTCCAGAGTGAAACAAGTGCCTAGCAATCATCCCGCAAGTCAATGCTTCCTTGAAGCACTTGTAAATATGAGGACTCCTTATGTCTTCCTTGGAAATGTTTCTGCTCCATAATGTCATGTGTACTATTAGACACATACTTCTGATCATATGTGTGCTTCTGCAACTCTTGAAAATCATGCAAACTCTCTTTCAAAAAATCATCCTTCTCACAATTTTGGATCTCATCACTATAAGGATATTTTCTACCAACCTTATCATCATAAATGGCTGCCATATCAAGATGAAACAAAGGAATTCGTTGAATGCAAAAATCAGAATGGTTGTCATATCTTTGTGACATATATATCTCTTCATGCTGTGGAGTGGTGATGGCATGCTCCCCCTCTAAATCTCCCAGTTCACTCTCAACTAGAGTGTGGTTGTATATCTCTCCATCATGATGTTCTGAGAATGCTTGAAGGGTCGATCCTTTCTCTTTTGTGATTAAATTAGTGGGACATTCTTCAGATTGATGCAAAAAAGAATTGATGTTACCAAGATCAGATTTACCTTCATTCCTTAGCTTGAACTCTTCTTGCTCTTGCTCAATGCATTCTTTTGATGTATATGTAACTTCAGAATGTATTTCACCTATGTATTTCATCTATTTATATTGTACTCCTATAGAGATGTTATTATTCCTCTATACGAAAGTGTCGTCATTTGTATTGACAAGTGTCGCAAGTGTCGTAACTTGTCGATGGGTTATTAGACCACTATGTGTGGGGTCGGCCCTAATTAAGTTAACCATGGGTTATTAGGCTAAGCTAGACAAGTCGGCCCCACTGGTTTATTGGGCAGGACAAGACATGTATAAATAGAGATCGGGAGATCTCTATTTGATCATTCACTCACTCACTCTTCCATCACTCGGAAAGTGGCACACATGTGAGGAGGAGGATCAACTGCTAGGAGAAGACTATCTCTTGTACTTTGGTTGTATCATTGCTCTCTCTATCTCTGAGGAAGTTGTGGGGTTTTTCACCTTTATGGTTTTCCCCAGTGAAACTCTGTGTGTCTATTGTCTCATGTGATTGCTTGGTGTGATTGATATGCATTGTTATACTTAATATGCTGTACATGTTATTCTCTCAGTAAAGATCCTATAGTATATTGAATTAATGCTCAAAAATTAACATGGTATCAGAGCTTCCCTGAGAAGAAGACATTATGCAGTGGTAGAAACTAGGGTTTCTTGTTTATTGGGTTTCTCTCCACAGATTTGGGAAAGGAAGCAAGGTAGATTGACTCTACTCATCAAGGAGAATCTTTCTATCCAATCAGAATTCAATTCTGAGCACTTTCAGTTTTGGCCCTAAAAATTAGGGTTTCCACAAAAATAGGAATTTCTGAATTCTGAGGACATAGCTGGAAGCTCCTTGGAAAAATCGAAGTTTAGAGCTTTGGATTGAGATTTTTGGTTGGGTGAAGCTCCAGGAAACTCAAACCCTAATTTAGGGTCCTCCTTAGTGAATCCGGGAAGACTAAAAGGAATTTCTAAAGGGTGAAACTTTGTAGATCTCAAATTATGAATATACCAGGCCGATCAACTCATCCTGGCACATCTTTCTATCCTTTCAGAAAGTTGAAATTCACATTTTGAATTTTTAGGGTTTCTCTGACAAACCCTAATCCTGGACCACATCCAGTTTTTAGCAAATCAAGTGGTAAGACCTAAATCTATTCCATTTCCATTTGAAGTACTCTTTAAGATGTCTCACCACACCAAGCTTGAGGATAAGCTTGAAGGGGCTGATAACTTTTGAGCATGGAAGTATAGGATTGGGTTAATCCTAGAAGAAAATGAGTTGGAAGTGAAGAGGTCCCTGTCCTAGAAGAAGAAGAGGCTAAGGCTCTTCACAAGAAGAACTTGGTCAAGGCAAAGAGGATCATTGTTGATTCTATCAAGGATCATCTCATTCCACATGTGTCATCTCTAAACACACCCAAGGAAATGTTTGACTCTTTGACCAAGTTGTTTGAAGGAAAGAACATAAATCGGAAGATGACTCTGCGGAATCAATTGAAAGGGGTAAAGCTTCAGAATGGAGAGACCATTCAATCTTATTTCTCTAAGGTCTCTCAGATCAAGGAACAACTTGAAGCTGTGGATGAAGTAGTGGACAATGGTGAAGTTGTCATGACCACAATGGCCTACCTAGGTCACGGGACTCCTTCATCCAAGGAATCTGTGCAAGGAGGAAGTTGATCTCATTCAGTAGACTTTGGGAGGAATGCTCACAAGAAGAAGCAAGGCTTGTGGCCCGAGAAGAAAAGATAGGGAATGAAGATCAAGCTCTCACAGCACACACCAAGGGAGCAAGTTTAAGAGGGAGAGATCTCATAACAAGAATCATTCTCACTCTCATCACAAGAAGAAAGATCTATCTCATGTTTGATGTTTTTATTGCAATGAGGTAGGAAACTTTGCTCCAAATTGTCCCAAGAAGAAGAAAGATAACAACAACAAATTCAACAAGAAGAGGTTTCATGCTCATGCTGCTGAGGATGATGAACCTCCCAAGAAGAAGGCTAGGGAAGAAAGTGATACTTCATCAAGTGAAGATGAATATGTTCTAATCTCTGCTCTCATAGGTACTATATCCCATGGTTTTAATGATTGGCTTATTGACAGTGGGGCTTCCAAACACATGATTGGGTTTAAAGAATCTTTTGCAAATCTATCTAAACATGAGTCACCCCATAAGGTGAAACTTGGGGATGACTATCAATATCCTATCAAAGGAAGTGGTGAAGCCTCCTACAACCTAGACTTTGGGAAGAATTTGAAGATGAAAGATGTTCTATATGTACCTGGGCTCAAGAAGAACCTACTCTCCATATCTGCATTGGATGCAAAAGGCATGAGGGTTGCATTTGTAGATCTCCAAGTCCTAATGTGGCCAAAGGGTAAAACTATAGATGATGCAGTAGTGATTGGAGAGCAAGAGGGAGGATTGTACAAATTGAAAGGACAACCTAAACATGCCATGGTACATGAATCCATGGAGCCAAGTGAACTTTGGCATAGAAGGCTTGCACATGTGAACTATAGAGCACTACTAATTGCAAGCAAAGCTGTAGAAGGTCTTCCTGAAATAAAGACAAAGCATGAAGGTGTTTGCAAAGGATGTGCAAAAGGAAAGAACATTAAGAAGGCATTTCCAAGTAGTGAAAGCAAAGCTAAAGGAATCTTGGAGATTATCCACTCTGATGTATGCGGTCCGATGTCATCCAGTTCTCTGAGTGGGTATGTATACTATGTTTCTTTCATTGATGATTTCTCTAGGAAGACTTGGGTTTATTTCTTGAAGAACAAAGATGAAGTATTTGATAAGTTCAAGGAATTCAAAGCCTTGATGGAAAATCAAACTGATAAGAAGATTAAGACATTCAGATCCGACAATGGTGGAGAATTCATTACAGGTGATTTCAAGAAGTTATGCAGTGATTTAGGGATTAAGAGGGAGTTGACTGCTCCCTACAATCCACAACAGAATGGAGTTGCAGAAAGGAAAAATAGAACTATCATGGAAGCAGCACGAGCAATGCTGCATGACCAGGATCTACCTATGCATCTTTGGGCAGAAGCAGCTAGGACAACTGTATATGTGCAGAACAGAACACCTCACAAGATATTGGACAACAAGACACCAAAAGAGGTCTTCTCTAGTAAGAAACTTGAAGTCAGCCATCTCAGAATATTTGGTTGTCCGGTATATACACATGTTCCAAACGAAAAGAGGACAAAGCTAGATCCTTCAGGAAAGAAGGGTATCTTTGTGGGGTACAGTGAAAGCTCGAAGGCTTACAGAATATACTTTTCAGGGTTCAAGAAGATTGATGTCAGTAGGGATGTAACATTTGATGAAAACTAATCTTTCATCAAGTCAAGGAAGACACCTGTTGAAGATCATGAAGAACCAAAGGAAAACAGATTCCAAGACACCACCATGAATGAAGCAATTCCAGAAGCAGATCATGAAGTTGAAGATCCACAAATACCTGTAGATCCACCTCGTGAGGAGAACTCTCACAAGAGGAAACCTGCATGGGTTAGAGAGCTCATTCAAGATGCAGAAAGGTATGGCATTCCAGAAGAAGAACACAGAGTAAGGAAGAGAACTAGATCTCATACCAGTTATGTTGCCTTACTTTGTGATATTATGAACAAAGAACCTTCCAGTTATGAAGAAGCAACATAAAAGAAATAATGGAAGGATGCCATGGTAGAGGAATACCAGTCGATCATGAAGAATGATGTTTGGGATGTAGTCCCAATACCTGAAGGGAAGTCTGTAGTGACTTCCAAGAGGATCTACAAGATCAAGCATGCTGCAGATGGTAGCATAGAGAAATACAAAGCGATATTTGTAGCTCATGGCTTCTCCTAGAAAGAAGGGATTGATTATGAAGAGACTTTTTCTCCTATGGCCAGACACACTTCCATTAGATCAGTACTTGCTCTGGCTACAATGATGAAATGGAAGATACACCAGATGGATGTCAAGACAGCTTTCTTGAATGGTGTAGTCGAGGAGGAAGTGTATGTGGAGCAACCACTTGGTTTGATACACATGACCGGGAGTCATATGTATGTAAGTTGAAGAAATCCTTGTATGGATTGAAGCAAGCTCCTAGGATGTGGTATGGTAGGATAGACAGCTTTCTATCTAGTTTGGGCTTTACTAAGAGTAAAGCAGATTCCAACCTTTACTACAAGGTTGAGAAAGGCAATCCTGTGATACTACTTTTGTATGTGGATGACCTGTTTGTAACAGGTGAGGATATGCCGATACCAAGAGGAAGCTTTCTTCCAAGTTCAAGATGAAGGACTTGGGGATGATGCACTATTTCCTAGGCATGGAGGTGTGGCAGAGTGCAGATGGAATCTTCCTTGGGCAAGGGAAGTATGCAGTAGAGATCTTGAAGAGGTTCGGGATGATGGACTGCAAGGCCATGGCCACACCTATGGCATCGAACCTGAAGCTTCTGTGTGATGCTTCATCTGATCCGGTTGATGTCACTGTGTATCGTCAGATGATTGGGTCCTTGATGTACCTGATGAACACTAGACCAGATATTTGCTTTGCAATGAACACATTGAGCCATGTTGTAGTCCCAAGGTTCGTGTGGTTATCATGGATACATTACATAATATAAGCAAGCATACACAATGATACATATACAAGAGACGAGAGAGAGAGAGAGATACAAGCCTTTATATTAACCAGTAAGAGCAGAATACAGTCATAGAACCAATCTCTCCTAATATATCGGCTCACCAGCCTATATATATATATATATATATATGCAAATACAGTTACATAACCTTCTATTGGTTTATCCAACCGACCTGACCTATACTAGTCGACGTGACCTGTCGACATGTGCTGCAGAGTGGTCGGGTGGAGGGCCTAGTCGACAGGCCGACCTAGGCCCATCCAACATCTCCCCCACCTCAAAATCTTTCTTCGTCCCGAAGAAATGGAGAGATAAAAATTTCAAAAAGAGCTAAACAGATGGTTATAACAAAGGAACGCTGGAATCAATAGTGTCAGGTATCTGGAGATAGGCTTTGATGATAACTTCAGTAGAGATAGAGAGGTGGTGCTGGAATTCTTCCCAAGTGCATAGCAGATTCTGGATGTCTACGGTCAGAGTTGTGAGTTTCGACAGGTTTTCCATCTTGTTGTGAGTAGATGTAGCCTGCAAGTGGATCATGTCGAGACCAAATGTGTTGATTGTATTGTCGGCAGTAGCAAGTAACTGATGGAATCGAGGATGAATTTCTCCAAGTTTGTTGAGGCCTCCTCGGGCTTGTGACATCCACTGAAATTCTTTTTTCTCTAACTTATCCAATTTCTTGTTTTCCA
Source organism: Larix kaempferi (assembly GCA_027924585.1). NCBI lineage: Eukaryota > Viridiplantae > Streptophyta > Pinopsida > Pinales > Pinaceae > Larix > Larix kaempferi. The sequence continues at coordinate 4,826,112 of BSBM01000805.1, read as the reverse complement.
TGATGATCTGGCTATCAAGTTTTTCGATAAGGGTTTCATCTGCAGTCAAGTGCTGGTGCTGAAGCTTGCTTAGCAATGATTTTGTTTTCTGAAGATTTTTGTAGACGTCGCCATAATAAACATACCAATTGTTCAGAACTGTGGTAAGTTTTTTTTGCTTGATTATCGTACTGCTTGAGTACTTTGAAGGCTTCTAAAAAGGCTATAAACTGATTTGTCACGAGGGAAGCTACCTCAATAGCTTGATCTTGCTGTTTCTTGAGAAGCTCAGATTTTAGCATCGACACGACATATTCCAGTAACTGATATGCTTTATCTAGAGGTGGTGTCGTGTCAGAACTAGCTAGGAGCGGAACAACTTGCTGAGCTAAGTGTTCGCATTTGGTGAGAAATGTAATCTTTTCTTTTGGAGATGTATTATTTGTTCTTGTGATTCCTGTCGGTGACATCTTTGGACTCTGAAGACTGTCTTCAAGCAAATCAAGCTCATCTTGGGGCGCCAAGTGTGGCTGATAACTTGTAGTAGCTCCCAATTGGTCTAAATATACATATGGAGTATTTTCCTGTATTTGCTGCATTTCCAATTGTTGCTGCAATTCTCTTTCTTTGCGTTTCTTTTCTTTGTGCTTCTTGCGGCTATTCTTTTTTTTTTATTTGTTTACAATTTGTTGTTCTGGGTCCTTATCTTTTCCTTCTATTGCTGGGTGCCTGTCGATGACTGCTTGATTACTGACAACGGCCTGTTCTGCCTGACTTTGTGTATTGGGTACTACTGTTGTGATGCTGGAGTTTCATGTTCTGATACTTTGGCCCTTGGTGAATTTGCTGCTGGTGTGCTAGAGATTTCTACATTGCTTGTATTGATATCTGGAGTATTTGTGTGCTCTGATGGTCTTGTCACGTCGGCTGCAGTTTCTTGAGTTGCGACTGCTTCCTTGGTTATAGTAGAAGTGGCTTTATCTGCTTCTGTCGTAGTCGCTTCTTTGTTGTGCTACTGTGTAAGTGGACTAGACTTGGATCCGTCGATAGGGGAACTCGACTGGTTTACCGGGAGTGATGGTAGGTCGACGGATGTCGGAATTGGACTTGATGAAATGGTACTGTCGAGCGGATCCGAACTAACTAGACTAGACTCGACCTGGGAACTGACAACTTGGGGATTTTCCTTTCTAATGGTATTCGCTTGAGATGGATTCATTTGTTGTGGAGGTGAATTGACTAGAAGAGGAGTATAGACACCTGTTTGTTGTGCATATACTAGATTTGATGGGTCAAGATTTCTGATATGATGGGTTGTCAAGTGACCAACAATTTCTAGAATGGATGATTGTAAAGGTAAACTTCCAGTTTGAATGGTGTCGGAGGGAGCTAAATTAACCGGGTCAGTAGACGAAGAGGCAAAAATTGGTTGTTGGATGACCATCTCGCGCCAGTTTGGACAAAATATCAGAATGTTTGCAATGAATGTATTCAAAGCAGTGTCTTTTGTGACAAAAGGAGCAGGTAATGCTAATAGACTGCTTTCTTCTTCTACTGTAGTTGGGGAATGGGGAGGGGACTGGATAGTTAGGTCAATATCAAGTTCGACTGAAATTTTGGGTTTTTTAACAATAATTTGGGAAGATGGATACTTATCTATTTCTAAGAATTTTCTGAACTGATCTTCGACTGGTAGTTTGTTCTTGGCTGCATCTTCAAGGATTTGGGTAGCGGTGTCATATAGCTCGATCTCATCTGCTACCGTCGGTTCTTGAAATGTTACTTGTCTTTTCCCTTTTCCCTTGGTCGATACTACTCGATTATGTTGGGATTTGAAAATTTCAGCTGCTACCTTCTAGATATTATCGTCTGTCAGAAGATGTTCTGGGTTGTCGTACTCTGTGTCGCTGTTTGACTGCTCTCCAGCCTCTGCTGATTCTGTGTGCGGAGTTTGGGTAAGTGCTAACACCTTAGGGCTAGGTGTCGGCTCGGGCTGGTAGCTGAAAGTGTTCATGTACAACCAAATTTCATATGCTTCTTCTTGTTCCATGTCAGATAGAGGTTCAACATATTTGAAGTTGGTTTTCCTTGCTTGTGCCGGGATGGGTAACACTTCGTTATATTGGCGGCTTAACTCTGTGAATATTTCGCTTACTGAAGGGTAGTAGTCGAGCCATTTTGCTGGACCTGCTACTCCTTCCATGTACCATACTGTTGTGTCATCCAAAGATAGTTGGATGTGCGCTGTCGGGGGCAGGCTTCGATGGACGTTCTGTGGTACCCTCCATCTTGTTGCTATTTCTTTAAGATCAATAAACCATGGTTCAAGCCAAAGTTTGACTGTTGTAGGTCCATATTGGCTTGCTCCAGGTGCTAAGCAGCGGAAATTTTCCATAAGGATGAGTCGGTCTTCGGAAAATCCTTGTTCCCTTTCGATCGAAGGTGGGTCATAGAAATCCAAATGAGTACAGATGGGTAGCGGATGCTAGATCTTTCCTCCTAGCACTTACGGCATGTATATTTGAGAATGTCGGCCAGGTAATCTGCCCAGTTGTATACCTTGCCCTTCATAGCCATATTCTTGACAACTTCTAGCATTTCCATCTTCAAGTCTGACCCTCTGCCTGTCCGTGAAAGTGCATGTGATACAATCTTGGCGACAGTTTTGTAATTGCCAAAAACAATCTGGATTACGACTATACCTCGTGAATTCTTTCTAGTAGGAGAATCGAAAACTCATCAATAAAGTTTGCACCTGAACTTGTTGGTACAACATCTCCTTTATGTGAAAGGCCAGTTATTTTGTGGATGATTTCACCATTGATTTGGACCAAAACATCAAAGTAAAGCTTGTCGTTGTGATATCTGCTAATGATGAATTGTGGAATGAATTCTTTCAATCCTCCAAAATTATCCAATAAGGGTGCCTTCAGGTATTGCAGAATTGTGGTTGCCTGCAACCGTCGTGCTTCCTCTCTCCAGTGACCATTTGACTCCTTCCCCCAATCTTCAACGCTCCTCCATGCTTTCTTCCAGGTGGGTTCTGATGCCTTTGAATTCCGAATCAATTGGAGTCTAGTTTCCAGTGGTGTTTTTTCTTTCTCCAGTTCTCTGACTGACGTTGCGGCGACTTTGCTAGCTGTTAAATTTTTTCTGGGAGCCATGGCGGATTCAGGGTTCAAGATTTTGAAATTGGCTTCAGCGGAGTCAGGGAATTCTGTTTCTTGGAGTTCAAGTTCTCGGCAAAAGAGTAACCAAGAATCCTCGAGCTCTGGATTTATGGTGGAGTTAATCGGCATGGGTGAACGAGACGTAGAGGCTTGTATTAATGGTTGATTTGATAGGGCTATTAAATTAGACTGGCCGAATATCGGTGCTTTGTCAGATGCATTACTTCTGGCATCACGGGTATCTTTAGCCTTTATTGCTTTGTCATCATGGTGCTGCGACAGCTCGTTCATTGTGTTATGTCGACAAGCTTCTCTAGTTATGTTTGGTCGGTCCAGGCTCCAATGCTTCTGCCATGCCAGATTTTCTTCTGCAAACCATCGATGTTCTTGTCGGTGCCTGTAATATCAACGGTTGTGCGTTGGACTTCTTTCTTTGATTTTTCCCTCCTTCTTCTACCATTCTCTCGTCATTTCTGCTTTTTCCATGCTCTGCTGTATTTGCTTGATTGCTTATAGTACTCTCATTCATTTTTTTTTTCGAATATTCATGATTTATACCTTTTAAGTCGGGCGCCGTTTACTACTTTCTTGAAAATATTTCCTTGTAACGTTTTTAGTCGGACTGAGCGATTAGGATTTAACGTTTCGATGATATAGGGTCCCATCCATTCTGTATGCAACTTCTTTGGCTTCCCTTTTACTCGGCTATTATAGAGGAGTGCTAAATCTCCAACTGACAGATTCTTTTGTTTGATATTTCTATCATGCCATGCTTTTTGTTGCTGTTTTTGCACTCTCTGATGTTCTATTGCCAACTGTCGACTTTCATCCAGCTTCGACAGCTGTAATAGCCATTCATGTCGAGTATCTTCGATGTTGATATGTAGAGCTGTTGCAATGGTCGGCGCTTGTCGTCGAAAATCTAACAGAATGACAGCCTCTTTCCCATAGACAAGTGAGAATGGTGTCTGTCCTGTCGTTCTCTTATATGCTGTTCTATATGCCCAAAGGATAGCAGGCACTTTATCGTCCCAGTCATCTTTCTCTATGTTGTAAATTTTCGTTAGTCCTTTTGTAAGTGTTTTATTGAACGATTCTACTGCGCCGTTCGACTGAGGATGATATGTTGTGCTTATTCTATGATCAACTGCAAATTCCTTAGTCAGTGCTTTAATGGTTTTACATACAAAGTGCGTACCTTGGTCACTTATCAATGTTATGGGGCATCCAAAACGCGTTATGATGTTTTCATAATAAATTTAGCGGCAACTTCACGTGAACATGTTTCAACTGGTTCTGCTTCTGCCCACTTGGTAACGTATTCGACAATAGTGATAATATACCGCGCACCTATTCGTCTTCCCACTACTAGAAATGGTCCAATAAAATTGATAGCCCAAATTTCAAATGTTTGGCTAGGGTTAATTGGGATCAATGGTATTTCTGTTCTTGGTAGTGGTTGGCCCATGCGCTGACATTTATCACACTTAGATACAAACTCTCGACAGTCTTTATGAACTGTCGGCCACCAAAGTCCTGCCTGCAGGATTTTTCTAGCTGTTATGTCTACATGATAATGTCCTCCCGCTGGTCCAGCATGGGCTTCTGTAAGTATATCCTGTCGTTCATGCTCAAGTGCACATCGGCGTAATATATCATCCAGGCCAAGTTTATAGAGGAATCCATTGATCAAAGTGTAGGGGGCTGCTTTCATTGCTAATATCTTCCTCTTTTTCTCATTCATTCCCTCAGGAGCTTGCCCATTTTCAAAATATTGTGCAATTTTCGTAAGTTCTGAAGGTACTGCTTCAATGCGAAACAAGTGTGCGTCCGGTAAGTCATCTTCAATTCCTATCGGTTCTTCTCCTGTGTCGACTCTTGGCACATGGTCTAGTCCGACATTAGCTTTTCCAGGTCGAATGATTACTTCAAATTCAAAATATTGAAACAGTAATAACCAATGACATAGTCTCCCGTGATGCAATGGTTTATTGAATAAGTATTTTAAAGCTTGGTGATCTGTATAAAATATAAAGGGATTAGCCAATAATTAATGACGGTATTTTTGAAGGGAAAATACCATACCTAATGCTTCTCTTTCGGTCGTAGAATAATTTCTTTCATCTTTATTCAATTTCCAACTGCTGAATGCATTAGGATAATCCATGTCATCGTCTCTGGGTTGTGTTAGAATGGTTCCCACTGCTATTCCAGATGCATCAATATGTACATGAAATTTCTTTGACCAATCCGGAAATTGGAGAATCGGTGCTTCGACCATTTTTCTTTTCAATGTGTTGAATGAAATGTCGCATTCCTCCATCCATCTATGATCTCGAACATATTTTAGCAATTCTTCGAGAGGATAGGTCATATCGGAATAGTGTCTGATAAACTTCCTGTAATATCCGGTATGACCCAACAGGATTCGTACTTGTTTCGAATTAATTGGAGGCTTTAGGTCGAGGATAATTTTGATCTTCGCGTAATCGACCTTGATTCTTTCTTTGCAAACTACATGGCTAAGTAATATGCCAATAGGTGTCGCGAAGATGCACTTTTTAATGTTCAGGGATAGTTGTATCTGTCGACGTCTTTCCAACATTAGTCGAAGCCACTTGCAATGATCTTTCAGCATTGTATAAATTGTTTAATCATCAGAGTATACAGCCATGGTTTTGTAAATATATTCTTGAAATGCTTTGACGACAATTCTTGAGAAGACCGCATGTGCGTTCTTCAAACCAAAAGGCATAACTTTATACGCGAATGACCCAAATTTGCACATGAATGTTGTCTTTTTTGATCTTCTTTTTCTATAGGTACTTGGTTGTACCCCGAGAATCCATCCGTGAAAGAGTAACACTCATGCCCTGCAACTTCATTAATAATTTCATCTGCAAAAGGGGTAGGGAAGGGATCTGTTAGTGTTACCTTGTTCAACTCTCGAAAGTCGACATAGATTCTTAGTCATGTCGGATCTTGTTTCTTTGGCTGAACGACCATTGGACTTTCCCACTCTGACTAGTCGATAGGATATATGATTCCTGCAGCAAGCATGCTATCGATCTCCTTTTTGACAATATCCTTATATTTGTGAGCAAGTTTGTAGGGTCTTTTCTTTACGAGCCTGGCGTCAGGTTTAATATCAATTTTCATCTCACCCATTTCCTTTACAAGTCCTTTCAAGTCTTTGCAGTCCCGAGCAAAAACGTCTTGAAATTCTTTGAGAATACTGGAGATTTCTGTTGTTTGTTCCTCATTCCAGTAATCACCAATCTTTGCCATTTTCGGTCGGTCATCATTTGAAATATCTACTTCCTTTGTTTTAATCTTCGCGTCCATCCATTCTGGTGCATGACTGTTACTTATTTGTCTTTCACCTTCTTTGATTTGTGTGAAAGTTGGTGGAATGTCTTTTTCTGATAACCTTTCGGGTTCATCTTTTTCTACAATTTCTGTGCTTAAGATTGTTCTTACAGGCTTTGACACACTGGGATGATCCTTTCTCCATTGAAAACTTTTTCCTACTGACATCTCTATTTCTAGACTCAGTCTTGTCGAGTGCTGTTTTTCTGTCATCTTTATATTGTAGTAGGTGTTAGGTGGGTGCATACTCTTATGTTTGTCTCCAAGTGTTAAAGTTTCTGTTGGATGCAGAAATTCTTTGATGCTTTTGCTTGCTTCGACCATTCTCTCATCCTGCGGAGAAAACTGGAAATCCTTAATAAAATTTTCTTTTAGGTCTTTCCAAAAGAAAGTTTCTCCTCTTGCTTCTTCCATCTTGTACCATTTGTTAGGTAGATCATCGAGTGTTTTGGGGAAGAGGTGAGGCCATTTTCTTTCATCTTTATAGCCTAATTTTCTCCATTCTTTTTCACAATAGTCAATGTGAGCTTCAGGGTTTTGTCCTTTGTAAACAAGGGAATGTTAGCTTGAGTTGTCAATTTTATTCCTCCAAACCTTTCTATGAAAGATGTTGATGTGGTATTCCAATTTTGGAGTTTCGACTGATGAGTGTCCCACCATCTCACAGCTTGACCAGTGAATGTCTCTACCAAACTTTGTAGTCGGCCTTGCTCTCCGACATGTTTTGATACTTGTTCGACATGAACATCAGGTGAATCACGTTCTTTATATCTTAATGTCGAGCTACCGTATTGTACATTTTTATCTGGAACAAGTGTTGGATATGCTCGCATTTTTCGTTCGAAAATCTTCGGTGTGTAAGATACTAAGAGACACTTCTTTATTTGCTTCCTTGAGATGGCTTCGACAGTCCAACATTCTTTTGTATGCAAATCATAATTCTCTATTTTCCAGTCATAAAGTTCTGCATCGGAATTGTATCCTAACGAGATAGGATGTCCGAGATGAAGTTCTCCTTAGGTGTTTGGCTCAATGTGATATTCATTATTGTCTATCAGGTAAAGCTGTCGGACATCATTATCGACTTCTGTAGGTTCTGACCAAGGTTCTCCCTGAGATGGGAAGATTGGTACAATAACCTTCTGACCGTTGCCTTTCAACTTGATACGGATTTTATCTAAGGAAATTGAGGCCTTCATCTTTCGTCCCCATGGTCGACCGAACAATGTAGGGAATGAGCTTGCATCATATTTTGGGATGATGATTTTGAAATCTACTATCGTCGTGATACCTTTAATGGAAGTTTCGACTCCTTTCCATAATCCAATCGGCTCAATTAATCCTTGATCTGCGAGCTTTAAGTAGATGCTTGATTCCTGTAGTTGAGGTCGACTGAGTTGGTCCCAGGTATCACGAGTCATGATATTCACTTGGGATCCAAAATCTAGTACGACTTGTCGTACATGATATCCATTTATGTCGAGATCGACTAATGGGTCGGCATCATTTTTCTGTTTTTGTTTTAGTCGGCAAATGTTTTTAGTTTGTCTTTGCTTGACATGTTTTAATTTATGTAATAGGTCAATCATTTTTCCTACAGATTCTTCATTTGAAATTAATTTGAGCAATTCATTGAGAACATCTTCATGTGTTGCTAAGTCATGAAATATGTCGGATGCATCTTTGTACACAGATTTTTGTTTTATAGGATTTGGATAATCCTCCTTCTCGACAATTCTAGTTATCTGAGGTTTATCTTGACCAATGTGAGTGCCTTGCCTTGTTACAATTTGCAAGTTTTTTGTACGAAGCACATCATTTTTTTGAATACAAGATAAAACATGAACATTCTTTTTATTATTTATTTTCTCGATCATGGTAGGGCAATCCTCTAAATAGTGATCGCCTACCCCACACTTTGTACACAATTTAAGATCAGTTCTTTCCTTATAAGGGCATTCTGCATGCCGGTGATTCTCGCCGAAACATGTAAAACATGCACCGGGTCAACCAGATTGAATGCCTCGACCTCTACTGCCACGACCGTGACTCTGGTATCCATCGCGTCTATTGTAGCCATCATATCGCCGATCGTACCGTTGATCATTATACCTTGGGTATCTGTCATTCCTATTTTGATTGTACTGGTTATTTCTTCCATCATTTCTCTCGAATCTGTCGTTTGTTGGATTTCTATCTTGGTTCTGTTCGATAGAATTTGTCTGGTACACTGCATGATAATTTTGTCAATTTTTTAGGTTCAGATGACATTCTTCAATTGTATGTGTATTCACTTCACAAATTTGACACCATCTTGCTTTCTTATTTTTCAGATTGTATGGACAATCATTTGTGGTATGTGAATCATACTCTTTGCATAGATCGCAGAAACATCTGGATTGAATGAGTTTTACTTCTTGTCGTCGATCCTCAATTCGACAAGAATCTTTGGTATGTCCTGAAGTTCGACAAGTTGTACACCATAGTTTTTGTCCTTTTAACATCATATTTATGATAGCTTGTTCCATACTTTCAAGGCATTTGTCGACGTGTCTATCCATGGATACTAAAGGGTATTCGCCATCCATTTCGATTTCTAGTGCTACTCTTAGTGCATCTGCATATGTATTAACATTTTGTTGACGGACATGTATTCTGATTTTATTGATTAAACCAGCCATAAACCATTTTATTAATAGTTTTTCTTCGATTTCATAGTCTAATTTGCTGAGGAGGTCTTTAAACCTCTTGTCATACTCCTTAACAGTTTTTGTCGGCTTTTGTACTGTCGTCTTCAGTCGTTCTGCCGCCAGGTATGTCGCATCTTCAATCATAAAGAAGGCTAAAAAGATTTGTTTGATTTGTGCTTTTGTTGCATTTGGTGATTTTGCTATGTACCCCATGTACCATGTTAGTGCTCTTTTTCTTAACGAACCAACAAATTGAGCAATCTGTCTTTCTTCATTGGTAATTTGATTGGCTGTCCATATTGCTTCGCACACAAACCAATGTCTTCTTGGGTCTTCGTCTCCTTCGTAGAATGGAAGGTGTGCTGCAGGGTATTTTTTAATGATTCTAATATTTTAGTTAAGTATAGTATCATAGGCGATTATTTTGGAATGAAAAAAACATGTCTATAAATAGGTAGGTGAATATTAAATATGAAAGATGCAAATTACTACTGAAATGTGTAAATTTTGGCGAATATTACGACAAAAAAACATATTTTATGTAAATATAGGCGATATTAGAGACTAAAAATGACTAAACAGCGAATTTATTTTTTGAAAAAAAACCCAAAAAATAGCCAATTGGCGAAATTTCGCCCCTAAAAATTACTCTGGTGTGCTGTTGTGTGTGCCATATCTACTGGTGTATTATTCTGATAATTTGATGGAGGTGTGGGTGGGTTATTTCCACAATCAACACTTGGTGCTTTGTTACTTTGGATTAGCTGTCTTTTTGGACTTGGTTCTCTGTCTTCAAAATCAGTAACTATATCTTCTTTGGTACCGCTAGATCTTCCTTCTTTGACCACTTCTGTCGAAATCCAGTTAAAGTTTTGCTCGAACGGTATTTCACTAAATCTCGGGTTTTCCGACGTGCTTATCGAGTCGCTCAAACTTAGTATTGGTAGGGGGAGCGCTTCCTCATGCTCTAAGTACACTATATGAAAACTTGTATTTGAAAATTCGGGTTGAAAAGATACCCAATTTCGTTCCTCCGGTTGATGAATCAATAGTCTATTAATATCATCGCCTTCTATGCTTCGACGACTCCAAATCCCTGACTGACCAGCATGGAGACCAAGATTTTCTTCAACAATTTCTTCCACCCGAACGCTTTGTGTTAAATGAAATGGAGATGGAGGTGCTACCGTTTCAGCTATTTGAACTTGGATAGCTCTACCATGCTCTATCCACAAGTCTTCATCCATCGACGACAATTCTTCTTCGACACCCCGATCATCGTGGGCTCAGCTTGATTTTGGTAGATTCTCTTCTGCATCTGTCGTGACATTTGATCTTCGCGTCCTCCGGAGCACAATTGCTTGCTCCCGCAGCTCTTCGCATCGCTGCCTTCTCTTTTCTCTTTCAATTTTCTGAATATCTGGGGTGCTTTTGTGACTCAAGAGTCTGTCTTTGTCGAATTTGCTTCCACTGCTGGTCATGTCGTTTGTCATATGTTGAGTTTCACCAAACTAGGTACATTAGAGAATGCTTCATCACCCCCCCAATGCCGGCCCGAAGGTTTCTATAATATCGGGGAAGTGCAGACCATCATTTGTTCAAGAAAAATTCCCATTCGCGTTCCTTTACAAATTTTTCCCACTTACGTTCTTTTTCCTCCTAGTTAGAGTTTGGAAGGGGCGGGAGTAGCAACAGTCTTGTTTCGACAATATGTGCGACCCCTTTGTCAATAAAAAATTTAAACAATAATGTCGACAGAGAACACAGAAATTGATCAGCTAATTCGATGAAGAACTTTCTTCTTATTTCGTCTACCGAGAATCGATTTTCGATCGCCTGTTCTTCATAGAAATCTTCTGCAAACTTTTTGCACCACTCCGACAGATTTGTACGTCCTCCATTGATCAACTTCGACAATAGCTTCCACTCTGCTTCATCAATTGGTTTGTTCATCCAGAATTTTCTTCCAGGCGGTCGGCACGGACTCTACAAATCGCTCATGGGTCTCTCACTTGGCTAATCGTTAGCTTGTTACGTCGCGCATAGTTCTATAGGTTATTCGCGATTTTCTTCTCCCACCATTCTCTAATCTCTTGTTCTGAAATCATAGGTCATGTTGATAGTAATTTTTCATGTATCAACCGGCAATGGAACCAGATGTTGTAGTCCCAAGGTTCACGTGGTTATCATGGATACATTACATAATATAAGCAAGCATACACAATGATACAGATACAAGAGACGAGAGAGAGAGAGAGAGAGAGAGAGAGAGAGAGAGAGAGAGAGAAGCCTTTATATTAACCAGCAAGAGCAGAATACAGTCATAGAACCAATCTCTCCTAGTACATCAGCTCACCAACCTAGATATATATATATGCAAATACAGTTACATAACCGTCTATCGGTTTATCCAACCGACCCGACCTATACTAGTCGACACGAACAGTCGACATGTGCTGCAGAGTGGTCGGGCGGAGGGCCTAGTTGACAAGATGACCTAGGCCCCTCCAACAAGCCAGTTCCTGACGGATCTTAGAGGTGTTCACCTAGTTGCTGTAAAGAATATTCTGAGGTACTTGAAGGGTACAATTGATTATGGGCTCAAGTATGATGCGAATCAAAAGTTTAACCTGCAGGGTTATGTTGATTCAGATTGGGCAGGTAGTGCTGCAGATAGGAAGAGCACATTTGGGTGTTGCTTCAACATGGGATCAGGTGTGATCTCTTGGTTTAGTAGGAAGAAATATTGCGTAGCACTGAGTACAGCCGAGGTAGAGTATGTTGCAGCATGTTCGGCTAGTTGTGAGGCAGTATGGCTCCGGAAGCTATTGTCCGAGTTATTTGATCTCCCGCTGGAGGCTACTGGTATCTTTTGTGACAACCAGAGTTGTGTGAAGCTGTCTGATAACCCGGTGTTCCACAACAGGTCGAAGCACATTGAGATCAAATATCACTATATCAGGGATATGGTGCAGAGAGGAGCAGTGAAGCTCCTGTATGTTGCGATGGATGAGCAGATTGCAGATGTGTTGACGAAACCACTAGCTAGAGTGAAGTTTGAGTACTTCAGAGAGAGGCTTGGTGTTCTTCAGATTGATGACACTTCGAAGAAGAAGTGATGGACACATTTGCAGGAGCCATTCCAAGCATGGTGAGAGGAGGATCCTTCCCATGGCTGTGGATGTAAGTGTTGGATGATGAGCATCAGGATGATGCTCCAGTTACTGCTCTGTATATGCATCAGTTGGATGCTTTGATCAGTTTGATCATGTATTTGTATATGCATCATGTTGGATGCTTGATATGATCAGGTAGATCATGTATTTATGTACCAGGTGGATACATTGTATGATCAGGTGGATCATGTATTTTTTGTATATGTATCAGGTGGATGCATTGTATGATCAGGTAGATCATGTACTTATGTATGTATCAGGTGGATGCATTGTATGATCAGGTAGATCATGTACTTATGTATGTATCAGGTGGATGCATTATGTATATCAGATGGATGCATTTGTATGATCAGGTAGATCATGTATGATGATATGTATCAGGTAGATACTTTGTATGCATCAGGTGGATATACTGTCTGATCAGGATGATAACAGATGACGAGCTTCAAGATGTTGCTCCAGATGATACGCATCAGTCTGATGCTATGATGATGATCAGGTTGATCATGTGATGATGTACATCAGGATGATGTACATCAAGATGATGTATGGTGAGTATTGGGTTGATACTCTGTGGCTGTGGACAGGTTGTGCAGGTAGCATAGAAAAGGTCCTTTAAAATCCAGACAGGTAGAGCGGTGTGCTCGTAACATCCTGGGATGCTCTATCGAGATATAGAAAGGTAGAGCGGTGTGCTCGTAACATCCTGGGATGCTCTGAGTAGGTTTTGATACAGTTTCGCATAGAAAAGATCCTTTAAAATCCAGACAGGTAGAGCAGTGTGCTTGTAACATCCTAGGATGCTCTATCGAGATCCAAATAGGTAGAGTGGTGTGCTCGTAACATCCTGGGATGCTATGAGTAGGTTTTGTGAGAGTTCACATAGAAAAGATCCTTTAAAACCTGGACAGGTAGAGCGGTGTGCTCGTAACATCTTGGGATTCTCTGAGTAGGTTTTGTGAAGGTCAACATGTAAAAGATCCTGGGAGATCCAATAGGTTGAGCAGTAAGCTCGTAATCAGTCCTGGGATGCTCTTTCGAGGTTTTGTTGATGCATGTAATCAGTCTTGAGAATTCTACAGTATGGCCAGTGATGATGAATACCTACAGGTGGTGGGCCTACATCCAATATGAAAAAGGACTGGCTCTATAGAACTTCCTATGACGAGTAGATTGATTGAGATAGCAGCAGCAGTGACGATGACGATGATTTGAGGACGATGATTCACTGATGATGATCTAGAGAAGAAGACTTGTGCTAGCAGATCTGTGTCGAGAAATACCTTCCTAGTTAAGAGGGAGTGTTTATGTATATGTAACTTCGGAATGTATTTCACCTATGTATTTCATCTATTTATATTGTACTCCTATAGAGATGTTATTATTCCTCTATACGGAAGTGTCGTCATTTGTATTGATAAGTGTCGCAAGTGTCGTAACTTGTCGATGGGTTATTAGACCACCATGTGTGGGGTCGGCCCTGATTAAGTTAACCATGGGTTATTAGGCTAAGCTAAACAAGTCGGCCCCATTGGTTTATTGGGCAGGACAGGACATGTATAAATAGAGATCAGGAGATCTCTATTTGATCATTCACTCACTCACTCTTCCATCACTCGGAAAGTGGCGCACATGTGAGGAGGAGGATCAGCTGTTAGGAGAAGACTATCTCTTGTACTTTGATTGTATCATTGCTCTCTCTATCTCTGAGGAAGTTGTGGGGTTTTTCACCTTTATGGTTTTCCCCAGTGAAACTCTGTGTGTCTATTGTCTCATGTGATTGCTTGGTGTGATTGATATGCATTGTTATTCTTAATATGTTGTACATGTTATTCTCTCAGTAAAGATCCTAGAGTATATTGAATTAATGCTAAAAAATTAACACATTCATTGGAGGAAACACATGGTTCTTCTCTTGGGAGATTGCTGCTCCTCTCCTTTGATGACTGTCTGTTACTATGCTTTTGATCCTTCAATCTAGTTGTTGCATCTTTCTCCTTGGTAACCTTAGAATCAGTATCATTAGAAACTTTGTTTGAAGAGAATTTGAAAAGTCTCTTCATGCTAGAAACAATGGCATCCATTGAGGCTTCAATTTTGATTCCTCTTTCTTCTTCTTTGCTCACATAGGTGGAACAACTTGTTTCCTGTATGGGTGGTTTTCTGCTCTCTGTTAATTTCAAGGCTTTATCTTGGATCTCAAATCCAAATATGCAATAATCTTTGAAAGAAATGGCTTTTCGAATCTCTTCTCTTAAAGCCAGATACTCTTGGTAGTGGCAGGACAAATTTGTACATGCTGATATCCTCCTTGCTAACTCCTTCTTAGGATTAACCATCGGTGGTTCATCCATTTTATATATGTACATATGGTCACAAATGTAACCATCATCATCTCTTGGTAGGCCTCCATCATTGTAACGGATTCCTGCTTCCTCATATGGCTCAAACTCTTCATCTTCAATGACTCGAACTAGTCTCATAGTTGCACATTTGAGTTATGATCTGCAATATTATTCAATAGTGAGATTATTTATTTCCATAGGGGTGGAGGAAAGTGGCCTGATACTACTGTAATGTACCAACTTATATCGATGATACAAAAACCCTTCTCTTCTCAAATTTAATTAAAACAATGACTAGGAAAGATAGAAATACTGGGGATGGGCAGGATCAGAGGCTCTGGAAGGGTGGAAGGTTTTGTTGTGATATGATACCTATGCAAAAATGACTGAGACCATTTATGTTTCAAAATCGGAAAGCTTCAATTTACTCCAACGCTCCTGGGCTACTCAACATATACAGACTAGTATGGGTGAGATATTTAAATGGAGACTGGGTGTGTGTGTTTATGAGCTTACATAGGTCAAATATCAATTAATAACAGTAATTCAAAATTAGAACAGCATTCTAGAAATTTCCAAAGAGATCTGAGAAAGTCTCACAAAGACACACATAAAATTGCCTTTTAGGACAACTCAACTAGTGCGAATTCAAGATTTCCAAACATTATATAAAGGGCCACAAATTTCTGAACTAAAGCATGGGATTTGATTTTTGGCATATTATTGATCTCCAAGAACAATAATTACTTCATTTCGATACGTTCTCATGCATTTATTACTTGCAAACTGGAAACTAGTCAAATTCTAGCTAAATCTAGAGAGGGTGGAGAAATATGAGTTCTGCAATTTTATTCAAGATGAATGATATCATAGGATTAATTTCACTGTTAATACATCATATATGGTCCAAGAGGCTCCTCATATCATTACAAAACATTATCTCCATTCCTACTGAAAATTACAACACTAGAAATTAATGAAAGGCTCTGAGATTCGAACCACAGACTTGTTGGAGCTTCCTAAAATTATAACACTGATATCAGAGGATTACATTCACTTTAATTTCATCATAAATAGGCCGAAATACCTCTCAAAACATTATGGAAAAATCTCTCTTCTTCTACACCAGAAACTAGCTCTAGAAATCCATAGGAAGCTTGGAGATTCGAACTCTGGATTGAATGATGCTTTTTCTGAACTTCAAATTTGACTTGATCAGCTACAGGACCTACAAATACAATCAATGCAAATGGCTGCATGCCATCATCCTCTCACAGAAAGCTGGGGCACATCTCCCAAACTTGACCAGGGGCATGTCTCCCAAGTCTCTGAGGCATAATTGCTCTCATACCAATTCAAAAACTATCAAGAACATTAATGTGGTGTGCATTGGATTATTTATGGAGAGTGGGTGACTTGATGAACAAGTAAACCAAGCTAATGCACCCTTCTTGAGTGGATGAGGAAAGCTAGCTTTCCTTCTTTTTCCTTTTTTTCTTTGCTTTCCTTCTTTTATGCTTTTGTTTGCTTTTCCTTGCTTTTCCACTTTCTGCCTTTGCTTTTTCTGGATTTTCTGGACTTTCTTGCTTTTCTAAACATTCCTGCTTTTCTGAACTTTCCTGCTTTTCTTATTTTGCCTGCCTTTTGTTTTATGCTGCTTTTGCTGCTTTTCTGATTTGCTCCACTTTCTTTCCTTTTCTCTGATTTTCCTAGCTTTGGAATCTTTCTCTTTGCTTCTTCCTCAAGCTAACTCCAAGTCAGCCTTATCCTCTCATGCACCCTAGTGGAGAATTATCCTCATTTATTCCACATAAAAATATTAAATTCATGTAAAATAAATATTCCAAGTGCATAATAAACTTTGGATACAAATTAATTCAAACTCCTAATTAATTAAATGCCTCAACTTAACCCCTCAATAATTAATTAATTGAATCTGTCACTAGGATCAATGGGGTTTGATCTGCTTCATGGTGCTGAAAAATAGGAACATGACACAATCCATCTGTAGTGTTAAAATTGAGTAGATTGTATCATTTTAGATGGATTTAGAGACCTAAGTGATGTTAATTGTGTCACTCGAAAATGGAAAATTTAGTAAATTGTAACACTTTAGATGGATTCATAGACCCGACCTGTTGATCATGACGATGGTGAAATATGCAATAATAAAATATATTTCTTGAAATTTGCTATAAGTTAGTTTCCATGTAAAACAATGAAATATAGTTCTCCCACATTTTCTTGTGCAATCAATGACATGATAGCTATGGCTTTTATAATGCATGTCACCATGAGAAATGAATTTTACAGCTTGTCTATGTGTTTAGGTACTATCAACACCTAGGTTTTTTTAATGAATTAAAGGTTGGTGGCATATATATTGTGATTGTTTTACTTCAATTTTTATTATCATTTGCAAAATATATAATATTAAGGTCTTGATTTTCCCATTACATTACCTCTTAATAAACTTTTGATATGTTGGAAGCCTGGACTAACCATGACGTGGCTTACCATTCTTGTTTATTCTTCTATCTATATCATTTCCTCTGAATAAAATAATCATTTTTGCAAAATCACTAATTTTTATGGTCCTCCATGATCCCCATAAAGGCCCAAAGGAAGAGTACGTATTGTTTTTTGTTGAGATGAATATTCATAATGTTAAAAGTAGTGCTATATCCTTTAGTTTTCATGTTCTTTTGGTTTTCTAGGTAATGATTTCCAAGTAATTTTGGATTTCTCCTCTTCTATGCAAAACAATCCATGCATCTTAAACAATTTGAAATTCAATTGATATTTTCTACCACTCTTCTAATGGGTGGTGTTTTTCTAGATTGTTTTGGAATTTCACTCAATGCAAAAAATCCCACACATCTCATACAATTTCCAAATTCACTTGATATCTCTAATTTTTTGGTAATGAACAATGCTCCCCAAGTTCTTGAGTGTGTATGCACCACTAGGACCATTCAATTAGGGGATCGAAAACAAAAAATTGAAACTCCTCATCCTCAAAATCCAACCTAAATGACAAAACCACCACTTGATTGCATACATTGACATTAAATAGCTCATTTCATAACATGATTGAGTAGTGACTCGTCATGACTAGTAGGAAGTATAGAGTGGTCATTATGGCCCATAACCTCCACAAGCTCTCTTGTGATGTCCAAATGTTGAAACTCCTCCATAGATAACCTCCCATTTCGTTGCACATGTGCCTAGATAAGAATGTCTTATCCTGCATACTGACTCCTTCAATTGGTGGCCCACATGGATTTTGGATTTGACGCCACCCACCTAAATACCAATGTGCTAAAACTCTTCTCCCTCCTCGATATGAGAGAATCTCAATCTCTCTCTCTCTCTCTCTCTCTCTCTCTATATATATATATATATATATATATATATATATACTAACTTACTATTATATATATGCCCGCATGGGTGTGGCTCATTGGCGGTTCACTTGATATGAAGTCATATGTTGTAAATTGGAGGTCATGAGTTCAAATCACACCCGGATTTACCCGTGTCCCATGCTTGTGGGGTGTGTGGGGAACCTAGGGGTATAGTGGTAGCGGGATTGGATCCCTGGACCCCGTGTCACGTGAGTACCAACCCAGTCTCCAGTTGCCGATTCCCCTAGCAAAAAAACAAAACAAAAAAAAACTTACTATTATATATATTATTTTTATATTATAATATAGCTATATATCAATAGATATAAAATAAATAATAAAAACATATAAAAAACACAAAAACACAAAATAAAATAATAAAAATATTAAAAAAAAACACAAAACAAAACACAACAAAGGTATTCATTTTCATTTTGAGTTAACTGTGAAACCAAATTTGTCATGAAATTTGAACCTTGAATTTGGAGTTGCCCGCAAAACCATGAATTGGTGATGAAACCTAAATCCCGAACTTGTGAAATAGTGGTTTAATTTTGATTTCAAATTTTCACCCTGTACTTCCTTCTCCTCCCTTTCTGGTTGGGACTCCTAGGATCAAACCCTTGTGTTGTAGGGACGTCGAAGCCGAAGTTGAATATGTTCCAAATTGAGAGGGGTGGAGCCCCCACCCCCTGCTGAAGCCATCGAAAAAGGGGACTCGAGCAAATCGGTGCCTTTTGGGTCCAAGTTCTCCCACATTTTCTTATGCATTCAATGACATGCTACTTGCTATGGATTTTATAATGCATGTCACCATGAGAAATGACTTTTATAGCTTGTCTATGTGTTTAGGTACTATATGCTCGAGTCCCATTTTTCGATGGCTTCAACAGGGGGGTGGTACAAAGCATGTTCCTGTGGGCCAGACAGGCACGCCCTAGATCACAACTATCTAAGGGGAAAGTGTGCTCTAGAGCGCACTTGTTAGGCCCAAATCTGTGCTTTGGTGCGTGCTTTTAGGCCAGACATGTGCGCTTTGGTCCCTGGGGGAATTTTTGATGCCCAGTACTGACTAAGGGTCTGATGTGGGATGGCATGATGACGTAGGTTAATTGGCGAGAGCGGGAACTTGGACCACTACTAGGAGAGATCAATGGTGACCAGGAAGTGCATGATAGTTTGTCCTGATGCGAGCTGTTGAAGTTTGTGAGAGTTCCCTTCATGCGTGCAACCAAGCTACTACTGAAGAAGTTGGTTGAGTTTTGGGATGGCGACATGGGGGCATTCGTGATATAGGGTGAGTGGATAGAGCTGACCCTGACCGATGTGTACTTCCTAACATGGATCCCATAGTTGGGAGTCATCGCATACATGCAATCTAGATGATTGACAGATGTCTCGATGGAGGACATACTGGCATGACATTGTTATGCGACATTTGGTGTGCATGACAACGCCATCTTTATCTATTACATAGAGAGTTTGGAGACGTGGGCAATAGCGGCTGTGGTGGTGCAGGTGTTGGGTTTGAAGGAGACACACAGGGTGTTGGGAAACTAGCTGATGCTAGTGGAGCAGGTACTGGCGGGGACTTACTTCGGATGGGGGGTAGATGCTTTCTGACAAAAATTATCTGCATGAGCTTGTACATATTTTACATGGAGCATCCTTGAAGGATGATGAAGAGATCTGCAATCTCACTGATGAACTGATGGCCACCCAAGATTCTTTGAGAAGTAATCAAAGTGACCTCTTAGAATCCAAGATCCAGATAGAGCAACTTCATCAAAAGTTGCAAATATCACTCATACTAGTTAGCCAATCTCTTATGGTTGGTTGTATTCATAGTTCTATGGAGGAAACTCATGAGATGGTGGTTCATGAGGTACATGATGACATACATATGGATTGAGGAAATTTTAGATGTGGATGAAGAGTTCCAAGCACATACAGTTTTCCCAGAATGAAACTGAGCTTCTTCCTGGAGTGAGCCATTCTTCCATTGAGGAATTAGAAGGGCTCATGCTTGATGGGCCAACCCATGAGGGAGTTGATGCATCCATTTAGTTGGGTGGATGAGGTTTGCGTGAGGATATTTTGGTCCATGATCCCACACCAGACCCTTCTACTTCTTCCATGACATTTGAGGATGAATTTTGGGTCAAGAATTTCTTTTTTGATGGTGCCTGAAAATGAGCAGAAGGCTCCCACATTCACTTCAGCTGATTTAATGGCAGTACCATTCCCTACCCAGACAGCTGCAGAGGGCATCTCATGCCTATATTTGATGCCACATCACATAGATATGCATATGGTTCCCATTTGAATTCATTAAGTGGGACACAATATGGTTGCATGCATCCTTTGACCAGTGGCAGAGAGTTGAGTCATTGTAAATTTTCACATGGGGAAGCATCTTGCTTTCCATTTGGACCATTGGGTTGAAGTGTCTCTTCTTTTTCTATTGGGGAGAAAATAAACATGAGTAATATTCCTTCTTGCATCAATGGAGAGTTCTTTGATACATTTTATACCTTCGGTGGAGCAGCATGGGAAACCATGGAATGTTGGTGATGCCTACCCTTTTGGTGATTGGACATGGGGAACCTTCCCCCCTTGTCATTTAGATAACAATGTTTTGATATTTGGTACTTGTGTGCATTGGTCACATGGATTAAAATCTGATTTGTGTGTGCTTGAATATTTTGGAGTTAAGCAAGATGAAGGCCAAGCACTTGTACATTTCCAAAAAGATGATAAGTTTCCTCATGGAGGAAGCTGCATATTTTTGGAGGAGGCACATGATATCATCTCGGTTCAGCCAACCGCAAGATTGATGGATGATTTTTCCCAAGAGTTGGTTCACTTTACTTATCCCCACATACATATGGAAGCCAACACACATAGGATGAAGTTTGGGTAAGAGGATTTTTCCTATGGGTTCTGTTATCACATATATAGTAGCCGGGCTACCATACATTATTTTTCTCATTCCAGTACACTATTCAGCCAGTTCCCTTGCATTGGAGATGCCGAGATGAGCATCTATATTGGATCACTATCAGATTGTGGACAGCAGTTGTATTCCCCATGCCATGACTGAGTTTCAGGACACTCAGAGAGATGGACCGATGTAGCCATTATATCATTTGTACAGAGCAGACAGTAGTGCCCAGAGTTACAGCAGCAGTCTCAAGAGGACAGAGGATGGTACAGGTTGACTGTGCTTTCAGGTATATGAGTCAGCAGATATATCATGGTGTTATGGTTAGATTGCTTTTATACTTATTCTTATAGCATGTCTTAGCACTCAGTGGTCATGATCTGGCGATCATATAGATACATGGACCTGGTTGATCTATTATATATATTATATTGTCCCTACTCAGACTTAGAAGTTCACTATTCATACTCATTGGTACATACCCTCCTTAGGGAGATATAGAGGTGATCATTACACCATACTTTGGATTGCTAGTGTTCGCTCCATCATTTCATTGTCTTCATCCATCCATGGCCTACCTTTTAGATTATCACCCTGACTTACTACTTGACTAGTGACATGGAGGACCTTTCCCCACTGTAGCCTCTGTATTGGATGAGCTTCCCCGTTTATTGTGTCTCGGCTCTGAGTTGGTGACAAAACTTACCTAGGGTGAGTTGGAGTTCCTTGTGAATTCCCCCTAGTCACTAAAGTTGTGTTGGCTAAACCTGAAACTTTTAGTGCTGCCATCAATACAAAATCTGGAAAATGAAATGCTATATCTTGTATGAAAAGCCCATTCATGCAATGTGTTTCTAAACACACATGAATGAAAGGCGTGCCAAATGAAAGTGGCCATAAAAAATGAAAATGTTATATCTTGTGGAAAATAAATACCTAGGTAAACAAGTTGTCCATGACACACCTAGAAGTGCTCAGGTAAACAAGTGCCTTAAAAACACACCTGCAGCAGAAAAGCCTAAAGAAAAAATGTAAATCTATGCAATGTGTTTTGTAAACACACATAGATCAAGGCTATGGAAACTTCAGGCCCAAAAAGCAATGGAACTTAAATGCTATATCTAAACAATTGCTGGCCTTATTTGTATTATGGATTGTGCGCATCTGTTGAAGGTGAATAAAACCCTCTTTTAAACAACTCATCCATTTGTGAGACACCGCCATTCCCTGTGTTATTGCTCATTCAGTATATACTATGGTGTATTCCCTTTCCCTTGCCAAAGTGTCACAAAGTCAAGACAGTTAAGTCATCCCTTAGCCTAGCCAAGTTAATTTAGCCTTCACCCTTCACTAGCAAATTGATCACAACTATGAAGTGAGTATGATCCTGAAAGTCTAATCTGAGTAATAATAATAATTAACGACACTATATATTTGGATTTAGATCGCCAGTCATGATTACTCTGTGTTATAATTGCTATTTGAATAAATTGTAAAGCATGTATTAACCTTGATACTTTTCAGCAGCCTTGGATGATGGACTGAGTTATATTTGGTCATGGTTGGACCTAGTTTGACCATGGAGGACCATGGGACATGAGATGTTAGACCTTATGAGGATATGGATAGATGATATATGGTCTATATACACATACATGATGATTCTATGCAGCAGCTACAGGGTTATGATGATGATTCTTGGGATACAGCAGTGTTTTGATCATTTACAGAGCATTATTATTGTGCCTTGTTCCGGTATATTGGATATTTATTTTGATCATGCAGAGACTCATATGGTGTATGAGTACACATCTTGGATAGATTTGGACTTCTGAGTCCAATGGGACAGTTTGTTTTCAGTTCCGGGCACTTACAGTGATGATTGAGCCTCAGTAGGCTATCCCAGTGAAGTTTTGGTCTGTTGGAGGCCCTGTCGGAGCAGAGATGACTTTTATCCGGTTGACCTAGGGCGCTGATGATGGAGGGGGTGGTCCAGCCACTTGTTTTTTACCATATTACCCCCCTTCCGGACACATTGGTGCCCTCACCTTGACAGCGCCAGCACTCCAGGAGGCTGTTTGGGGCAGTTTCACGCTTCCCGAGGCATTTCAGGATTGGTAGAAATGGCTATTGAGGAAATCGATTTGGGGCTACTGAGGAAAAGTTATGGCATGGGATGATCAGTGATGATAGATCGGGACCTTCCACACCTTCTCCAGCAGGTTCAGCTCATCGGGGCCCGCATCCATCATTTATGGCACTTTCTGTGGATTTTTTGAGGTCTTTTGAGGACCACGACTTCACTATGGAGGCACGATTTGGTACATTCATGATTATTTATTGGTTATTGTGCTATGGGGATTGACCAAGGAGGGATAAAAGTACCCCTTGGACCCACCATAAGCCTCTTATGATATTTCATCATCATGATTTGGTGGGATTCCCCTCTTCTAGGGCGATTTTGTCCACTTATGTTATATTTTATGTGTGATCCATGTATTATATTGTTGAGCTCATCTCAACCATTGATTAGACTTTTGTATCTTATAATCTTAGCCACTCATTCAAAAAGTGGTTAGGGTTTTGGTGCCTCTCCTTCCTATTTAAAGGAGAGAGCCTCTCATTGTAAAGGGTCTTTGGCTCTTGGATTATTGGTATAGAAAAATATTCTTGTGGAAATTCTTGTGGTCTCCTTTGCATCTGGTGTTCTTAGATGGTGATTGGAAAGTCTATTGCAACCTAGCATTTGGAAATTGTGGCAAGATCTTTTTTTTTTTTGGAAATCATTGTTTGTCTACAGGAGGGCGACTTCAACAAGGGCGATTTTGCAAGGCTTCTTCAAATCGACTTTCTTGGCATTCGCTTGTATCAGGGGGTTATCATTAGCATCATTGTGATCTATGCTATCTTTCTGTTACTTCTTTTGTGGCATTAGTCTTATCTCTTGATGCATCAAATCTGATATTGTTGACGTTTGTTGTGCAGGAGAGAGGGCGCATTGGCTTCTTGGACCAAATCGACTTGCATAGATGATCGGGTTTGCATAGATCATCATCATCAAGGCATCTACAAGGTTACCCAGGTAAGATCCACAGGTTTGTTTCTCTTTCCTTTATCCAATCCATTGACATAACTCATAAATTGTTAAAACCCTAAATATCTTAAAACCCCCATTTTACATTTTCTCAGATCTACTTAGATCTAGTGGGTTGTTGGGTATAATACTGAAAACCCACCTCTATAGCATCCAAGGCATCCCGGATCTATAGTTTGGTGAGGATTGGCCTCCATTTGATCCCCTTCCCAGGCCAACTTAGCCTCTCCCAAGCAAGGCGCACTTCTCTAGTTGGGCAAGTTGACCTAGATCTAGGTGGTGGGTGTTTGAGATTCCACTTGATTTGACATCTACACATCAAATAACATACACCCAGGTTGTCACTTTTCTGAAATTCACCTTGTGGGCCCCATTCCACATTTTAAGGGATTTAATCCCCATTTTGGACCACTTGGAACACTTAAACTCAGATCTACTAAGATCTAACCGGTGGATTGCCACGAAATTACAGATCCATACTCCTACCTGACTGATCTACCTGGATCTAAAATTTGGGTGCCATCCGACTTGTCTTGACCCACCTAAACCCCAATTTAAGCCTCCTTGGGTAAAGTCGCACCACCTTGGAGAAGTGAGTTCACTCACTTCTAGGAACTGGGTACTTGAGATTATTGCAGATCTGAAACCGGAATAATTCAAAACCTAGGTCTAGACTATCACTTTGTCAAATCTTGCCTTGGGGATAGCATTCCTTGTTTTAAGGGATTGTGGTCCACTTGGGTCAAACCTAGATCTAGACACATTCAACCATCAAGACCTCTATTGCCCACTTGTCCCAAGTACTAGGAGTCCTAAACCACAAGTCAACCATACTTTGACTCCACTTCCCAATTCCCAAGGCACTGGTTTTTCTCCAAGTTAATTCAACTTTCCTAGATTGTTGGATTGACTTGTGGTTTGACTTATGCATGGTGAACTAAACCCTTGAAGCTGCCATGTATCATGGTCAAGCTTGTCACTTGTACTAGTTAGCCCCAATACAACCCTTAACTATCCTGTATTGGACACAGTTCCCAAGGCAGTGAATCTTCCAACATTGAACTAGTACGCTCATCCTAGATCTCACTTCAAACATTATAAGTCACTCTCACATCAACTATGAACCAAAGCTATACCTTTTGAACCCCCTACTTGGCTTGTGACTTCATCTTTAGGTCTAGGATAAACCATACACCTAACTTCACTTGGAAATATCTTGATTTGGTGTCTTGGTTTTGATCTCTCCTGTCGGGAGTAGATCGGGTCTCCCCCTTTGTTGTCTGGGCTAGATAACATAAAGCGAAGGTTGCCTCGACTGGCGTGACAACCATATATATATTGGAGGTCGAGGTGATCGTGGTTGCACCTTTTGAGTTGCCCTTCCCTATTGCCATCCATGACTGGATTCATCCATAGGGGTAACTACAGATTAGGTGATAACAGGTTCCACATGAGGAGCAGGAGGATCCCACATATTCCATTGATGACTTCAAGGTCAAGCCATGTGGCTTGACAATTGCACCATTCCCTTTACAGTTTGATCAGCAGCAGCAGAGACATCCATCTAATGTCTCCATCATGCATAATATTGCATGCAGTTGGAGTGTTTGTTCATCCATTGATTGGGTGAATGGATACATATTGGGGCTAAGCACCCCCAAGGGTGAGTTTTCTTTACAACAATGGAGAGTCGAATGACACATCACACATTTTTTTTTAGAAGTTGCATGGGAATCTATGGTTTCTGGATGATGCTTTGAAGACATGGGATTGTCACCTATGTCAATTTTCTAGCATAGATACGAGTCTATGTGATAGTTTGCACATGGAGCATAAGGAGTTACATACTTGGTCGGATGGAATAATTGAGGTTGGTTTTGCATGGGAAGAGATAAACTTCCAGTGGTGGAGTGATCCAGACATCCTCCATGATGATATATTCTTCACCCTGATCTTGATGTTTGGAAGGATGCAGCTGAGATAGTGGGACCCTGGATTTATTTGGAATGATAGTTTTCCACAAGTAACCATGCCACCGGGATACATGCATCACAAACAGTGGGATCCAGGAATTCTTCTCAAATGTCTTAGTTGGGTTGAAAATTTGGTTGAAAAGGAGTTAGTCATTGGTAGAATGACTATAATCAGAGTGGTGCAGCAGAAACATGGTGGAATTTTGGTTAGAGTTGGAGTTGGTTTCTTGCTTTAGGACAAGCAAGCTTGGGAGGGGAGGACTGTCATGTCCCCATTTTTCCAGTACCAAGGGCAGAAAAGAATCCACCAAACCCCCATGGATCATAGTGAAGACCAATGAATTAAATTAATGAAAGGGGGGATAACATTAGCCTAGGCAATTATTAACTAGGAAAAAATTATCCTATAGTTGTTTATTTAATTAAAATTATAAGTGAAGTAATGATTATTTTTATATTTAATTATTAATCATTAATTTTGATGAGTTGGGTGATGATGAGTACCCCATGAGGGCGCATGGAGAGGTAAGGTTAGCATGATGATTTGTCACACCAAAGGAGAAAGTGGAGACAAGTAGCACAAAGCAAGGTGTCAAACAAAAAATAAAGAAACTGACAAAAGCAGGCAGGTTAGGAAAATAGAAACTTCCAGAAAGAAAAGGAGTGCAAAATTTCCTAAAAGGATAAAAGCTAAGTTAGTGTGAAAAGTAGGAAACCTCATGAAAAGTAGGGAGGACGCAGTTTCCAAAGAGGGACAAAAATCATTCAGTGTCAAAAGAAGGAAACATTTGGAAAATCCAAGAAGGCACAGTTTCCAAAAAGGAGAAAGCAAGCAAGTTTGGAAAAGCAGGAAGTTGCCTTACTCAGTAAAGGAGGGTGCATTAGGTGAGTCCAAGGAGGTTGAATTTCTCAACAAG
Organism: Larix kaempferi; assembly: GCA_027924585.1. NCBI lineage: Eukaryota > Viridiplantae > Streptophyta > Pinopsida > Pinales > Pinaceae > Larix > Larix kaempferi. Next base: position 4,799,048 of record BSBM01000805.1, on the reverse strand, counting down.
TCACCCATTCTATAACATGAGGAGGGAGCACCACATTCACATATTTTGCTAGTTTGTTGATTGCATGTGATAAAGCTTAAGCTTCTTTAGGATTTGGTGATGCACCCTTAGCCACCTATGGGAGATGTGCCCCAAAGTTCCAGTTCCGCTCTTCTGTACATGATACAATGAAACCATTGATACCAAATTGCTGATCTGATCCATCCATTTCATGTGAAGATCCATCCTTCAGAAGTTGATGCAAAGATTGAGATGTCTTGAGGTGGCTTTGTAGAGTTTCACAAAGAAAGAACAATCAATCGGAGAGCTTGCAAGAAGATACAGAAGGACAATGCGCATCCCATGAGAATCCAACAGCTCATATTCATACTACAGATCTGATACAGTGACCTCACCTTGTCTTCTTGCTTCTTTATGTATTCTCCTTCTTCTGCCATTGTAAAAATTCAAGAATAAGAGAATATCTATGATGTTTGAGGCCATGCGATGTAATGATTATCTTAATGAACTAATGTATTACTTGATTCTAATGTGAAATAAATATAAGATCCACATTGAATATCAGAAGAGGAATTAGAGAGCCCCCCTTGGCATTTTGGGCCCTATCTTTCAATACTAGTTCAATATACACTTTTAATTGACTAGTTTTCCAGTTTAAGCATTATACAGGGCTCCGAGTAACTAATTCTCTTTATGAATGTTTATGTAGTTTTTAAAATTCCTATACAATCCACCTCAATAAAAAAAAATAGATTCATGACCCTATCTGGCTGTTTGAGACCCCAAATATCAAGACTAGCTCATTAGACACCCAAATTTGAGTAGTTTTGCAGTTTGATCCATTAATAAGTATATGTATGCCCAAATTCGATTCTGTCATTTGTGTTAGCTTCCTGAGACCTTAATGAATCATCCCCAACCATTTACCTGAATATTTGAAGGCATCTCATCTTGTGTGGGAGAACTTGGAAAACTACTAGTTGAGCAGTCCAACATAGCGCCCTTGCCTCCTTTGCTCCCAAATTCCACCAGAACCTCCCAAATTCTCAGAAGAACTTGTAAAAAACCTAATTAGGGAATTAATACCTAATATATTCCACTTGGTTTCATTCAAGTGTAAACACTGAGCCTAGTATGCATATGCTGGAGTGCCCAGGAAGCCTCAAAGTAGACATCAACTCCAGCTGTTGTTGAAATGTAAATGGCCCCTGTAATTTGTGCATAGGAATCATAGGTTGGCCCTGTTTCTGATATATTTTTTTCTTTACATTCACCCATACATTTGGAAGATCGTAAATATTCCAAATTCATAACCCAGGAGGAATCTTCTTGTGCTCAAAACTAGCCCTTTTCCACTAGTTCTGTTAACTAGTCTTTGCTGGTGAAAACGTTGTATTGTAATTTTTAAAATTTGAGATAATATCAGCTGATCTTAGGTCAGGGATATTACATGATGAGATGGTGGGGAGAGATGATGACTTGTGGGGGTGGAAGGTTATTAGGTCGGTTATTCACCCTGTAGCTTTTTACGCAGTGGCAGTAGTTACCGATAGTCATAGAGGACTACCCCTACGTGGGCATGGACTTCAGGGGAGATCCAGAGCCACCACATCCTCTTGTGAAATCTCGGGGACCTGACAGTATGTATGCATTTACTTTTACAGTACCATGTTTTGTAGTACATAACATATATGGTAGCTAGAGCTTTAGATATAGTGATGGTACTAATGAATTGACCATGTGTGTGCAGATGTGGGACCAGTTCCCCTAGTGGGCTATCGAAGACACATGGGAAGAGTAGAGGGTATTAAACCTCCTGGTTGCGGAGAGCGACACCAACAGAGTTCCTCAGAGACTTTGGAGTCGCTGCGAGTGGGGATTGACCAGCCACTAGATGGGGTCATTGATGACGGTTGGCAGCGTCTGGATGAGGACTTGATTGCCATACGATTCCAGGCTCTGCGGGAGTGGAGACCGATTATGCGGTGGATCGAGGTGATAGCCGAGACTATGAGGGCCATGGCACAAGGTGAAATGCCCTTTTATGATGAGGAGGATGACACTGAGGAGGGAATTGACAAGGAGGATGAGGACTACGAGGCAGAGGACACGAATAAATAGTAGGAAACTTATGGAGTTTCCCCCCAATGCTATGAGCATGGGGAATTTTGTTGTACTTGGATTTTATTTATGATGAGGAAGCTGTTGGGGATCCTCTATGCAGATATGCCTATGTGATGATGTATACATTATGACATTATATATATATATATGCACGTGGATGCACTTTTATGTATTTTTTTATTTTGTTTGGCGAGCCTTTTATTTAATGGTGATGCCTATATGATGTGTATTTACATGTGAATGCAAAATGATATGATGATACATGTTGACGATTTATTTCCTATATGTTTTGATTGATATGCCATTCTAGAATGTCATTATCCATATGGTCTGCAACGCTATTTTGATTTCATGGGACATGTGTGAATGTGATGAACTCAAAATTCCTAATCAATTGTTTGGTGCACAGGAACTTTCTAAAAAGGAAAGGATCGTGTACCTGGTAATGGTTGTATAGTTGGGTGACAAGGATCTGGGAGTCTCAAAACACATGAAGGTGACTAATTCCCACATGGAGGGAAGCAGTCAAGAGACCGTTCACAACATTGTACTCAACCTGGTTATTGGTGGTAACACCAATACACACTCCGTCAAGCTGGATCAACTCGTTTGAGGGGGAATATAACACCCAAGATGCCGAGGCGAGATTAGGAGACCATCTACTTGTGCCGTCGGTGAAACCGACATAAACCAGGGGAGGGGGATCTATATGGTACCAATCATGGAAGCAAACTGTAAGGCTCAAAAGGAAAGAAAAGTGGAAAAAAAAAACTGTACAACTCGAATCGATGTGTTCAGTGGGGTTAGGGGTAGAATATCTTGAGGTACAACCTGTTATGAGGGTTAGTCAAGAGGCGGCCTTTGGAATCGGCGAGGATGTATGCCCCCTTACCGATCCAGGTTTTGATGACGTATGGGCCTTTCCACATAGAATCGAACTTGCCTTTTCCGTGATTGCCATGGGCTTGGTCATAAACTAGCACAAGATCTCCTTCCTTGAAGGTGGGAGGATTGATGCGAGTATGATAGTGAGCTTTAGATCAATTTTTGGAATCCTCGATGATTTGGAGGGAAGCCTGGTGATCTTTTTCCATCTGTTCCAACAAGAGTAAGTGTTGCTCGAACGATGAGATATCTAGGAGGAGTTCGACAACAATGTGTAAGGATAGGATCTGACACTTGACAGGGAAGATGGACTCCACGCCATGGACCAAGTGGAATGGGGTAAAAATAGTCCCAATCTTGGTAGATGTGTGGTAGGCCCATTGGAATGGAAATAGAATATGATGCCAATTGAATTTATGTTTGTCATCGTACTTTGCAGCATGGTTTTAAGGATCTTATTGACAACCTCGACTTGGATGTTTCCCTGAGGGTACGAAGAGGAGGCATAATGATGTTCGAATTTCAAGAAGGTGTACAATTATTTCTTGACGACGTCTTCAAAATGTTTGATGTGGTCCGATACGAGTTGCTTAGGGATCCTGAAACACGTAAGGATGTGATTAAAGAAAAACGTGCCATGATTGTCTCGGCCTGGCAGTTAATCATGGGCATGGCCTCGACCCACTTGGTGAAGTAGTCGACGACCACGATGATGTACTTATGGCCACCGAATGAGGCTAGATTACACTCCATGCAATTGATGGCCCATTTACAGAAAGGAACGACAATGATAACAGGATGTAACAGTGCAGGAGGGGTACTTTCTTTGGGGGTGAAGAGTTGGCAATTGCGACAGTGTTTAACTGCCTTGATACAATCAATAAAAGGGGTCAGCCATAAATAACTGACGTGGATAACCTTTTGGGTGGTGGCCATACCGAAAAAATGGCCGCCGCAAGATCCACTATGATAGTCATTCAAAACCTACTAATCCTCGTCGTGTGTGAGGCATCGACATAAAATGGTGTCGACACCACATCGATAAAGGACATCGTCGATAAGGAGATATCAAGAAATTTGGTGGTGGATGCGACGTCAATTATTGTGATTGAGATGATATCCAAATTTCTACATGCATAGATACACTAGAATGTCTCCATACCACGGGTCATCCGAAGAGATGGTGAACAAGTGTTCATCCGTCAGGTTAATCATGATTGTAGATGACGCCGACGGAGAGGGTAGGTCGGTCATGAGTTGTGCCACGGCGAGTGCCTTGGTACTTTTGGGGGTAATGAATTTGAGGCCATACTCTTGAAGGATGATGATCCACTTGGCCAGTTGGCCCTGAATGAGGCGACAACTCAAGAGATATACCATCGGGTTAGAGTATGCCACTACTGTAGTTCATCTCATAAGAATGTAATGGCATAATTTATGAACCAAGAAGATGATGGAAATGGCCATTTTTTCCTCATGGGGGTAACGCAGTGGTGGGCCGGATAATGTTTGACTTAGGTAGTATATGACGTGCTCTTTGTTAACACCCATAATAAAACTCCCACAGGGGAAGGATTGTGGATTGAGGAAGTCGGAAGGGTCATTTTTTTGATGTTGTGCATCGGCGTTATGACTTTTTGAATCCCGAATTGCGGATTGCGGATGTCGGAGGTGAAATTTGATGAAGTCCGTTTGGAAGTTACGACTTCCGGCTCCCGCATTGCGGCTTGCAGATGTCGGAGGTGAAATTTGGTAAGGTCCGCTCGACAATTCCGATTTCTGACTCCCGCACTGCGGCCTTGCAGCTTGTGGATTGCGGACTGAAGTTGGTTTTTGAGAAAACATTGCGGCTGCATAAAATACATAATTTGGTGGGAAAAAGACTCGATTTGTTCTGCAACTTGGAGTCATTCTGAAGGAAAAAGAAAGGAAAAATACGTCAACCTTGCTGATCAGCCAGAAAGGGCTCGATTCGAAGGACAACAAGTAATTTTGACAGTCCGAGTTTGCACTAGCAGCGCACTGAAGTTTCCCATCGACGCATCTCTAGTTCAAGAAGCAGTTAGTTGGAGCAGCTTGACATGAGGAAAGAAGATGGCCTCGTCACTTCCGGTTTATTATTATTTTGAATAAATATTCTATAGGAATAATAGTTAGGTCTGATGTTTAACAAACAATTGTAGTTGTGAATTTAATAAACAACCACATACGACTCAAATAGTCGAGAAGGTTTTTGTTAGAAAAACAAGATCGTAGAGCAATAACAATAAACACAATGCAAATATAAATTACACAAACACATTACAAGAGAGACGCCAATATAATGTGTTTCGCCCAAGATGGGCTACGTCCACACATAAATTTCTAGTCCTTATTATTATACCATCCAGCAAAATGAAGGGATACAACCCACATCACATTCGCTGCAACTTCCTCTTCACTTTCTCTCAGTCTCTCTTACACGATCTCATAGATATTTACAATGCTACAATATAATACACAGCCATATTACAATGTCTTCCTTTTAAAGGGGAAATACCATGAGAAAATACCACAGGCTACCCAAAACCATGGGCCCGTAATCTGTTGTCTCAAAAAAACCCATAACAGGACCCCCCGTTGTGCGTGTCGGGATCATAACCAAACCTGGGGTACAAACACGACTAAAACACCATCATCTATGAGACTGGAAGATCAGGCTCCACAACCAACAGTTTTGATTTTTTGCATGCCTATAAAGGTAGGTTTTGAATAAGATCCAAGGGTTGGGATTTTGATATAAGAAAACTTTGAGTATGTAATGAAACCCATACTTTTTATTAATGAAAAGACTTAATCTTGGAGCAGATATTCTTGAAGTGAGTGTTTTGATGTCTGTAATTCCTGTGCATGTTTTTGCTGCTATTATTTCTCATTAACTGTCTTCTTCTAAGTGTCTAAATCAAGACTACATGGTCTGAAATTCATCATTTGATGCTTCAAATTCATATGATTAGATTAATCTACCCTTTCTTTATGAAATTGCAAGTTAGAATTCATTTTTAATGCTCTAATTCTGTGATGGATCTTGTTTCCCTTTCTGCTATCATCTGCTACATATCTCTTTGACTTGAAAAAACCTCATTTATCTTGCTTCTTCCCTTAATATTATAGTTCTATCCGTCATCTGTGACAACAACCCCATTGAAAAGTTTGACTCCATGCCCTATGATATACTTATCCTCAACCCAACCAATTTAAATCCCTAATACCCTTTAGTTGAAGGTCTATCCACCACCATTTAATACACAACCAGCCAATTCAAATAATATTTTGCATGATGAAAGAGTTGTGAGAGAGAGATCCCTCTCTGTGTTTGGAAAGGCTAGTTTCCATCCACAAGAGTGTAGTTGAAATAGTTACCTCAGTGATCCCTTCAGCCACAACCTGGAAGAATCCTGAGTGATAACATCTGGATACCATATTGGGGAATGAAGAACTTCTTTGCCCCAGAAAAAGAATTACAAGGAATCAGATCAGATCTCTGAGGGAAAACAAAAGATCAGATACATAAAGGTTGTGATATTTTCCCTAGCGACTCCAATATTCAATTTTTCAGCCCCACAAGAGAGACTCGGTGAGTTTCTTGAAAGAATTACGGCTTCTCGAAGGATATCTACTAGAATTCAGGTGGATCCTGAACCAACACAGTTCGTAACAGATCTAGAAAAGATCATCCGGAAATCGAAGAAATAAAAAACATGTATTCCTCCATTGACCAGATCTTTTTCTTTACCTAAAGAAGAAGCCCAGACTATATATACCATATCTTTTGATTTAAATTTTGAGAATTCCTTATTTAGGTCTAAATCTGAGACAGATCTGAAAGAAACCTTATTTGATCGGAAAAAGTTCCAAACCCATTGTTTGAGTGCTTTGTGGGAGAGTTTAGAGGCCAAAGAAGAAAGTAGTGACTTGTTCATCTTCACTAAAGCAGCCAACAAGCAGACCAATATCCTGATCACCCCTCCTAATCTAGGTCACACTGTTGTAATACCTAGCCCTACTTCTAAACCTATTTCAAATCCTCCTCCTAGTTCCAAGCAAACCCTAAGAGCAATGGATGCCAGGTTTTCTCCCTTAACCCTCCCTGCAAACCTCCATGATCTACCTGTGGGTTATGCCCAATGCCTCATGAGATATGATGGGGAAGGGGGTGGTACTGCACAACAACATGTGGACCGTTTTACTGACTTCATAGATCTTGAAGAGATAGATGAAGATGATGTCAATATTAGGTTATTTTCCCAAAGTTTTTCAGGGGAAGTAAAGAAATGGTTCAAAACCGTTCCAAATGGAGGTATTGCCACCTATGAGAGGTTGGAACAAGATTTCCTGAACATATGGTAGGAAAAAAAAAACCCTCTCCAAATTCTCACTCAATATGAAAACACAAAGAAAACTAATGTTGAGACAGTCCAAGAATTTTCAGCCAGGTTTATGAAAATGTACAATTCTATCCCCGTGGAAATCACACCCCTTGTGGGTGCAACAAACTTCATTATGCTAACTATTTTGATAATGAATTTTCTCTCATGTTGAGAGAAAGGAGAAATGATACCCTTCCTGATATGTTGAAAGATGTTGTTGAAGTATAAGCTAATCTGATGGCCTCAGGTAAAATAAGGCACAGAACTGAAACTGAGAAAAATAGATTCAATGAAATAGGCCACCCTTCCACCTCCCAATCTATGGACACCAAGTTTGAACAGATGATGAAAACGATGGAAAGGATGGTGGATAGGATGTACCTAGATAACAAACCCCCTAGTAGAGAAACTCCTGAGCCTCAAGCTCGGAACATTAACTACAAAAGACCTCTTGCCCCACAGGGGAGGCCAAGAGAGCCAAGGGACCCTAGAAATGCAGAAAATCAACCCACTAGACCACCTTTTGCTAAAAACATGATAGTAGATGAATATTAAGATGGACAGCTTCAACATCAGATCCACCTCTTTGATGAGATGCAGGCCCAATTTTATTTGAATAAAGAAGAACATGACCAATAATCCCTACAGTTTGTAGCAGCCTAGAAGAGTCAGATTCTAAACAATATCAAAGAGGTTTCCAAAATGCAATTTTTGAATTTCAGAGACAACATAATTTGAGGAATAGAAAGGTAACAATAGACCAAGGAAAGGCTACTGCTGATCCATCTACTTCTCAGCAATAGAAAAAAGAAACCCCTAGGAAGGGTGATCCAAATCCTCTTACCTCTGATAAAAAAACTAAAAATAATGTTGAAGCTCCTAAAAAGGCCCCAGAAAGGAAGGATGAGAGTAATGTGAAAACAATAGAGAAGACTCATTTTGTATTCAACTTAGAAAATGAAATCTCTAAGATAAAGATCTCAATCCCCTTCAATGAGTTGTTAAAAAAAACAGAGTATAAGAATAATATTCTGGATATAGTGAAGGGAGAGGAAGGAAAGCAGCCAAATACTCTGAATTTACATGATGATAAGCCCACCCTCCTGTTTGGCCCCCATGTTGAAAGATCTCAAGAAGATGATGTCCCCTCCTTTTATGCTAGTCTTAATATACATGATCATATACTACATAATGCTATGTTAGATTCTGGAGCCTCACATAACTTCATGCCAAAATCAGTGGTAGAAAAGATAGGACTAGAAATCACCACACCTTATAAAGATTTATTCTCATTTGATTCTAGAAAGGTACAGTTCCTAGGGCTGATCAAAGACATGGTTGTATCACTAACACATATCCTTCAGAAGAATGTGGTAATGGATGTAGTAGTGGCAGACATTCCACCCAAATTTGGGATATTGTTATCAAGATCTTGGGCATCTAAACTCAAAGGAACACTGCAGATGGATATGTGTTATGCCACTATCCCTATTTTTGGAGAAAACAAAAGACTATATAGAAAACATAGATTGTCCTATGTAGTAAGTAGTAAAAGTAAGCCTGGAAATCATCCAATATTTGTTGTAGATACTGATATAGGATCTTCGGTCTTCTGTTATGACCTTGGTTTAGGAGAAAAAGATACGAAAATTGTTGACCTTCCTGAAACAAATGATGGGTTTAATACCAAGAAAGGCATACAATGCATTGGCATCTTTGGAAGCGAACAAGATAGCGGTCAACGGGTAGAAAATGGTAGCGATGAGGAGTCAGAAATGGAACCTGAAGCTATAGCCGCAACCCAAAAAGAAGGCCTCTTGACTATGAGATTTGATGGGGCCATGAACAAGGAAGGAGAATGGGTGGGAGTATGGATCACGCCCCTAGATGAAGGAAATAAATGCTCCAGGTTGCAGTCCTTTAAACTGATGTTTGAATGCTCAAACAATGTAGCAGAATATGAAGCTTTGCTACTAGGGTTGAATGTGCTTAGGGAGATGAAAGCTAAAAAAATAAAATTCTATGGATATGCGGAATTGATAATCCAAAAAGTCAATGGGATATATGAAATCAAACATCCTAAAATAAGAGCCTATAGGAATGTTTTTTGGGACATGTTTGACAACTTATTCATAGAACACAATATTTCCTTCATCCCTAGAGAGCAAAACACAACAATAGATACCTTGGCCAGCTCTGCTAGCATATTCCAACTCCCTGTTTATCCCACCAGAACCTATATGATCAATATAAAGCATAGGCCTTTTGTCCATGACAATACTAGACATTGGAAAATCTTTGAGGATGATGAGCAGATAAAGAAGTTCCTAGAGATTGCATAGGAGTTTTCCAATACCCATATTGATCAAGAAAATTGTGCAAATGAAGAATGGGAACCTAATCCAATAGAGTTCCTCACAACGTTAGGGGAGAAAGAGATCCTTCAGTTTAAACGAAACTATATCCCCAAAGGGTTGGTGCCATTAGAAAAGCTCTTTGATGAAAATGATGGGGCCAAAAACCCTAAAGTTGTTCCAAACCACAATGAAGTAGAAGACTACAACATTGGGGATGATGAGGAACCCAAGATTATCAAGCTATATAAATCCCTAACCCCAGGTACCAAAGATGATTATGTTGAATTAATGAGAAATTTTTCTGATGTTTTTGCATGGTGTTATGAAGACTTAAAGGAATATGGTACATCTATCATACAACACACCATACCAGTAAAGACAGGTGAAAAACCATTCAAGTAGAAGCTAAGAAGGATGAACCCTATGCTACTCCCTCTCGTAGAAAAGGAAGTGAAGAGACTATATGAAGCCAAAATCATAGTCTCATTAAGATTCTCAAAGTGGGTAGCCAACATAGTCCCAGTAAGAAAGAAAAATGGAGAAATCAAACTATGTATATATTTCAGAAATCTAAACAAAGTGTCCCTAAAAGACAACTATCCCCTTCCAAAAATGGATCATAGTTTGCAGAAAGTTGTAGGGGCAACAAGAATTTCCATGTTGGATGGATTTTCAGGGTACAATAAGGTAAAAGTGTTACTAGAAGATCAATAAAAAACATCATTTACCACGCCTTGGGGAACTTTCATGTATGCTAAAATTCCCTTTGGTCTACTAAATGTAAGAGCCACATTTCAGAGAGCTATGGATATAGCTTTTGCAAAAGAAAGAGATAAGTTTGTGGTTATATATATGGATGATATTACTGTGTATTCCAAGTCTGATGCAGAACATTTGAAACATCTACACCAAGTATTTTTAAAATGTAGAAAGTTTGGGATTTATCTGAATCCCAAGAAGTCAAACTTTGCCATGCAAGAAGGTAAGTTATTGGGTGATATAATATCTAAATATGGAATTAAAATGGACCCAGACAGAGCTGACACCATACAAAAAATTGGGCTCCCTAGGAGTAAAAATGAGGTCCAGTCTTTCCTTGGCAGAGGAAACTTATCAAGAAGATTCATCCCCAACTTTGCAGAAATCATGAAATCAATTACAAACATGCTTAAAAAGGATAATCAGATTAGGTGGACTGTTGAATCCAAGCAAGCATTTGGAGATATAAAGAAGGCAATAGTTGAAGCACCAGTCCTAATCAGTCCTGATTTTGAAAAATAATTTCTTGTGTTTTATTTTGCCTTAAAGCATTCCATAGCAGGAGTTCTTCTACAGAAAAATCAGGAAGGAGATGAGCAACCGATAGCTTTCTTCAGTAGGGCTCTCAGAGATGCTGAGCTCAAATATAATATTATGGAAAAACATGCCTATGCCATTATCAAAACCCTGAAGGATTTCAAAGTTTATGTCTTACATTCTCATGTTTTTGCTTTTGTCCCTAATGATGCTGTAAAAGGCATATTGACACAACCTGATCTAGAAGGTCGAAGGGAAAAATGAATAGCTATACTATTGGAGTGTGACTTAGAAATCAAGCCTAGAAAGCTTGTCAAAGGGCAGGATCTGGACAAACTTATGGCTGAAGCAAATTGGGATTCACTAAGTGTGAACTTGATCTCACACATGTTGGAGAATACTGCTCAAGACCCACTGTTGCATGTATTAGACAAATTATTATCATCTCCTTGGTACTCTAACATTATATATGTTTTGCAGAACTTACAACCACCCCCTGAGATGGATAAGAGAAAATCCAGATAAATAAAAATGAAGGCTGCAAAATTTTGCATACTAGATGGATGCCTCTATTGGAAAGATCCTGGACATATTTTATTGAACTGTATGTTGGAATATGAAGCTAGAATGACCATAAGAGAGTTTCACAAAGGTGTCTGCGGAGGACACCATTACTGGAAGTCTAGTGTCAACAAGATTCTTAGGACATGATTTTAGTGTCCCACTATGTTCAATGATGCATATAAAGAGGTGACTACTTGCCATGAATGCCAAAACTTTTAAGGAAAAAAGAAGCTCCTGCCCATGCCTTTAAAACCAATCTCTGTAGAAGCCCCTTTCTAGTAGTGGGGGCTAGATTTCATTGGTGAAATCATTCCCAACTCTTCTAGACAACATAGATGGATATTGACTACCACAAATTACTTCACCAAATGGATTGCAGTAGTACCAACCATACAGGCCACTGACACATTCATCATAAAATTTTCGGAGGAAAATATCATGTCCAAGTTTGGTTGTCCTATTAAAATAATCACTGATAATTCCCAAGCTTTCAAATCTAAGAAAATGGTAAAGTTCTACAGTGATTTTCATATAAAATTGGGTCCTTCTACTGCATACTACCCCCAGGGAAATGGACTAGCTGAGTCATCTAACAAGATCTTGGTTAGGATTATTAAAAAGCTGCTGTAGGAAAATAAGAGGGATTGACATACCAAATTAAATTTTTCCCTATGAGATGATAGGATTACCACCAAGAGGTCCATTGTGAATTCCCCTTTCAAACTGGTGTATGAAACATAGGTGATATTCCCTGATTCCCTTAGAGGGCCTTGTTATCACATATATAGTAGCCGGGCTACCATACATTTTTGTCAGATGCCAGTACACTATTCAGCCAGTTCCCTTACATTTGAGATGCTGAGATGAGCATCTATATTGGATCACTATCAGATTGTGGACAACAATATATATTCCCCATGCCATGACTGAGTCTTAGGACACTCAGAGAGATGACCGATATAGCCATTATACCATTTGTACAGAGCAGTCAGTAGTGGCTAGAGTTGCAGCAGCAGTTTCAGAGGATAGATGATGGTTCAGATTGATGAGCATTCAGGTATATGACTCAGCAGGTATATCATTGTGTTATGGTTATATTGCTTTTATACTTATTCTTATAGCATGTCTTAGCACTTAGTGTCATGATCTGGAGATCATATAGATATGTGGACCTGGTTGATCTTATTATATATATTATATTGTCCCTACTCAGACTTAGAAGTTCACTATTCATACTCATTGGTTTTACCCTCCTTAGGGAGAATAGAGGTGATCATTCCACCATACCTTGGCTTGCTAGTGTTGGCTCCATTATTCATTGTCTTCATCCATCCATTGTCTACCTTTTAGTTTATCACCCTAACTTACTACTTGATTAGTGGCATGGAGGACTTTTCCCCACTGTAGCCTCTGTATTGGATGAGCTTCCCTGTTTACTGTGTCTCGGCTCTGATTTGGTGATAAAAATTACCTTTGGTGAGTTGGATTGTAGGCCTAAATCATTCTGGTCGGTTGTCCCGATGTTTGGCATTGGATCGAACTCCCCCTAGTCACTTGAGATGTTGTTGGCTAAAACTGAAAGCTCATGTACTACTTATGGAAACTGATAAATTCTCCCATGGAAACTGTAAAGGGCAAGAGTGATGAACTGCTGAAAAATACTCCTCGAAGAGTATAAGAAAGGTCCAAAAAGCAATGATTCTTAAAAGCTATATCTAAACAATTGTTGACCTTATATATGTATGAAAAACATGCCCTGGATGCAAGCTGCAACTAGTTGTGCTTATCAGCACACCTGATATCCGAAGGGTTATGTAGGCCAAAAAGGCCATGAAATGAAATTGAATGATCCTAATGAACCTGGATCAACTTGATGTAGACATGATGCCTAAGTTGAATAAGCACTCTCTAAACAACTTATCCATTTGTGAGACACCGCCATTCCCTGTGTTGTTGCTCATTCAGTATATACTATGGTGTGTATTCCCTTTCCCTTTTCCAAAGTGTCTCAAAGTTAAGTCAGTCAAGTCATCCCTTAGCCTAGCCAGTTATTTTAGCCTTCACCCTTCACTAGCAAATTGATCACAGCTATGAAGTGAGTATGATCTTGAAAGTCTAGTCTGAGTAATAATAATAATTAATGACATTATATATTTGGATTTAGATTTCCAGTAATGATTACTTTGTGTTATAATTGTTATTTGAATAAGTTGTAGAGCATGCATTAACCTTTGACACTTTGCAGCAGCTTCTTATGATGATCTGAGTTATATTTGGTCATGTTGACTTGGTCAAACCTAGTTTGACCAAGGTCAACCATAGGACATGAGATGGTTGGACCTTGTGATGATATGGATTGATGATATATGGTCTATGTACATATACATGACGATTCTATGCAGCAGCTATAGGGTTATGATGATGATTCATGGTTTACAACAGTATTTGATCATTTACAGATTATTATTATTTGACCTATTCCGGTATATTAGATATATATATTGATCATGTAGAGACTCATATGGTGTATGAGTACACATATTGGATGGATTTGGACCTTCTGAGTCCAATGAGACAGTTTGTTTTCAGTTCCGGGCACTTACAGTGATGATTGAGCCTCAGTAGGCTATCCCAGTGCAGTTTTGGTTTGTCGGAGACCCTGTTAGAGCAGATGTGATTTTTATCCAGTTGAACTAGGGCGCTGTGCTTAAAGGGGGTGGTCCAGCCACTTGTTTTTACCATATTACCCCCCTCCCGGACACACTAGTGCCCTCACCTTGACAGCGCAGGCACTCCAGGAGGCAGTTTGGGGCAGTTTCATGCTTCCTGAGGCATTTTAGGATTGGTAGAAATGGCTATTGAGGAAATTGATTTGGGCTACTGAGGCAATTTCTTGGCATGGGATGATCAGTGATGATGGATTGTCTTCCACACCTCATCCAGCAGTTTCATCTTCATCGGGGCCCGCATCCATCACTTATGGCACTTTTTGATGATTTCTGAGGTCTTTTGAGGCCTACGATTTGACCATAGAGGCATGATTTGGTATATTGATGACTATTTTATTATTATTGTGCTATGGGGATTAACCAAGGGTGGCTAACATTACCCCTTGTACCCACCATAAGCTTCCTATTATATTTTGTCATCATGACTTGGTGGGATTCCCCTCTTCTAGGGCGATTTTGTCCACTTATATTATATTTTATTAGTGCTCCATGTATTTTATTGTTGAGCTCATCTCAACCATTGATTAGACATTTGTATCTTTTAATCTTAGCCACTCATTCAAAAATTGGTTAGGATTTTGATGCCTCTCCTTCCTATTTAAAGGAGAGAGCTTCTCATTGTAAGGGGTCTTTGGCTCTTGGATTATTGGTAGAGAAAAACTTTCTTGTGGTCTCCTTTGCATCTGGTGTTCTTAGATGGTGATTGGAAAGTCTATTGAAACCTAGCATTTGGAATTTGTGGTAAGATCTATCTATTTTGGAAATCATTGTCTTGTCTATAGGAGGGCGACTTCAACAAGGGCGATTTTTCAAGGCTTCTTCAAATCGACTTTCTTGGCATTTGCTTGTATCAGGGGGTTATCATTAGTATCATTGTGATCTATGCTATCTTTCTGTTACTTCTCTTGTGGCATTAGTCTTATCTCTTGATTACATCAAATCTGATATTGTTGACGTTTGTTGTGCAGGAGAGAGGGCGCATTGGCTTCTTGGACTAAATCGATTGCATAGAAAACTACCTCAAAGCTTCTCAAATTGATCAGGTTTGCATAGATCATCATCATCAAGGCACCTACAAGGTTACCCAGGTAAGATCCACAGGTTTGTTTATCTTATCTTGATCCAATCCATTGACATAGCTCATAAATTGATAAAACCCTTATTTCTTCAAACCCTCATTTTTACATTTTTTCAGATCTACTAAGATCTAGTGGCTTCTTGGGTAAGATATTGAAAACCCACCTCTAAAGTATCCATGGCATCCCGGATCTATAGTTTGGTGAGGATTGGCCTCCATTTGACCCTCTTCCCAAGGCATTTAGCCTCCCCGACAACGGCGCCAAAATGTTATCACCTAAACTGTAGTTACCCCTATGGATGTATCCACTCATGGATGGCAATAGGGAAGGGAAACTCAAAAGGTGCAACCATGATCACCTTGACCTCCAATATATGGTTGTCACACCAATCGAGGCAACCTTCACTTTATGTTATCTAGCCCAGACAATAAAGGGGGAGACCCGATCTACTCCCGACAGGAGAGATACAAACCAAGACACCAAATCAAGTTATTTCTAAGTGAAGTAAGGTGTATGGTTTATCCTAGACCTTAGGATGAAGTCACAAGACAAGGGAGGGGTTCAATGAGTATAGCTTTAGTTCATTATTGATGTGAAAGTGACTTATGATTTGTGAAATAGGATCCAGGATTAAAGTACTAGTTCAATGTGAGAAAATCCACTGCCTTGGGAACCATGTCCAATGTAGGGTAGTTTAGGGGTTGAATTGGGGCTAACTAGTATAAGTGACAAGCTTGATCATGAAGTATGATGGCATCAAAGGGTTTAGTTCACCAATCAAGGGTCAAACCACAAGTTAATCCAACAATCTAGGAAAGTCGAATTGACTTGGAGAGAGACCAGTGCCTTGGGAATTGGGATAATGGAGTCAAAGCAAAGTTGGCTTGTGGTTAAAGACTCCTATTGCATGAGACAAGTGGGCAATTAAAGTCTTGATGGATGAATAGGTCTAGATCTAGGTTTGACCTAAGTGGACCACAATCCCTTAAAACAAGGAATGCTATCCCCAAGGCAATATTTGACAAGGTGACCTACTAGACCTAGGTTTTGAATTATTCCCGTTCCAAATCCACTGAAATCTCAAGTACCCACATCCTAGAAGTGGGATAACTTACTTCTCCAAGGTGGTGCGACTTTACCCAAGGAGGCTAAAATGTGGGATAAATGGGTCAAGGCAAGTCCAATGGCATCCAAACTTTAGATCCAAGTAGGTTGATCAAGTAGGAGTGTGGATCTACAATTTCAAGGCAATCCAATGGCTAGATCTTACTAGATCTGAGTTTGAAGATACCAAGTGGTCCAAAATGGGGATTAAATCCCTTGAAATGTGGAATAGGGCCCACAAGGTAGAAATCAGAAAAGTGACAATCTAGGGGTAGGTTATTGGATGTGTAGATCATGAATCAAGTGGGATCTCAACTACCCATATACTAGATCTAGGTCAACCCACCAAACTAGGAAGTGCGCCCTTGCTTGGAGAGGCTAAATGCCTTGGGAAGAGGGTCAAATGGAGGCCAATCCTCACCAAACTATAGATACGGGATGCCATGGATACTATAGAGGTGGGTTTTCAATATATTACCCAAGAAGCCACTAGATCTTAGTAGATCTGAAAAAATGTAAAAATGAGGGTTTGAAGAAATAAGGGTTTTATCAATTTATGAGCTATGTCAATGGATTGGATCAAGATAAGAGAAACAAACCTGTGGATCTTACCTGGGTAACCTTGTAGGTGCCTTGATGATGATGATCTATGCAAACCCGATCAATTTGAGAAGCTTTGAGGTAGTTTTCTATGTAATTGATTTAGTCCAAGAAGCCAATGTGCCCTCTCTCCTACACAACAAACATCAACAATATCAGATTTGATGTAATCAAGATATAAGAATAATGCCACAAGAGAAGTAACAGAAAGATAGCATAGATCACAATGATACTAATGATAACCCCCTGATACAAGCAAATGCCAAGAAAGTCGATTTGAAGAAGCCTTGCAAAATCGCCCTTGTTGAAGTCGCCCTCCTGTAGACAAGACAATGATTTCCAAAATAGATAGATATTACCACAAATTCCAAATGCTAGGTTGCAATAGACTTTCCAATCACCATCTAAGAACACCATATGCAAAGGAGACCACAAGAATTTCCACAAGAAAGTTTTTCTATACCAATAATCCAAGAGCTAAAGACCCCTTACAATGAGAAGCTCTCTCCTTTAAATAGGAAGGAGAGGCATCAAAATCCTAACCACTTTTTGAATGAGTGGCTAAGATTAAAAGATACAAATTTCTAATCAATGGTTGATATGAGCTCAACAATAAAATACATGGATCACTAATAAAATATAATATAAGTGGACAAAATCACCCTAGAAGAGGGGAATCCCACCAAATCATGATGAAAAAATATAATAGGAAGCTTATGGTGGGTCCAAGGAGTAATTTTAGCCACCCTTGGTCAATCCACATAGCACATGGTCAATCCACAATAAAATAAAATAGTCATCAATATACCAAATCGTGCCTCTATGGTCAAATCGTAGGCCTCCAAAGACCTCAGAAATCATCAGAAAGTGCCATAAGTGATGGATGCGGGCCCCGATGAAGCTGAAACTGCTGGAGGAGGTGTGGAAGACATCAATCCATCATCATTGATCATCCCATTCCAAGACATTGCCTCAGTAGCCCAAATCAATTTCCTCAATAACCATTTTTACCAATCTTGAAATGCCTCGGGAAGCATGAAACTGCCCCAAATTGCCTCCTAGAGTGACTGCGCTGTCAAGGTGAGGGAACCAGTGTGTCCGGGAGGGGGGTAATATGGTAAAAACAAGTCGCTGGACCACCCCCTCTAAGCACAGCGCCCTAGTTCAATCGAATAAAAATCACATCTGCTTTGACAGGGTCTCCGACAGACCAAAACTGCACTGGGATAGCCTACTGAGGCTCAATCATCACTGCAAGTGCCCGGAACTGAAAAAAAAACTGTCTCATTGGACTCAGAAGGTCCAAATCCATCCAAGATGTGTACTCATACACCATATGAGTCTTTGCATGATCAATATATATATCCAATATACCGGAACAAGTCAAATAATAATAATCTGTAAATAATCAAATACTGCTGTAAACCATGAATCACCATCATAACCTTGTAGCTGCTGCATAGAATCATCATGTATATGTACATAGACCATATATCATCAATCCATATCATCACAAGGTCCAACCATCTCATGTCCTATGGTTGACCTTGGTCAAACTAGGTTTGACCAAGTCAACATGACCAAATATAACTCAGATCATCATAAGAAGCTGCTGCAAAGTGTCAAAGGTTAATGCATGCCCTACAACTTATTCAAATAACAATTATAAAACAAAGTAATCATTACTGGCAATCTAAATCCAAATATATAATGTCATGAATTATTATTATTACTCAAACTAGACTTTCAAGATCATACTCACTTCATAGCTGTGATCAATTTGCTAGTGAAGGGTGAAGGCTAAAATAACTGGCTAGGCTAAGGGATGACTTGACTGACTTAACTTTGTGACACTTTGGCAAAGGGAAAGGGAATACACACCATAGTATATACTGAACGAGCAACAACATAGGGAATGGCGGTGTCTCACAAATAGATAAGTTGTTTAGAGAGTGCTTATTCAACTTAGGCATCATGTCTACATCAAGTTGATCCAGGTTCATTAGGATCATTCAATTTCATTTCATGGCCTTTTTGGCCTACATAACCCTTCATATCTTAGGTGTGCTGATAAGCACAACTAGTTGCAGCTTGCATCCAGGGCATGTTTTCCATACATATATAAGGTCAACAATTGTTTAGATATAGCTTTTAAGAATCATTGCTTTTTGGACCTTTCTTATACTCTTCGAGGAGTATTTTTCAGCAGTTCATCGCTCTTGCCCTTTACAGTTTCCATGGGTGAATTTATCAGTTTCCATAAGTAATACATGAGCTTTCAGTTTTAGCCAACAACATCTCAAGTGACTAGGGGGAGTTCGAGCCAATGCCAAACATCGGGACAACCGACCAGAATGATTTAGGCCTACAATCCAACTCACCAAAGGTAAGTTTTGTCACCAACTTAAAGCCGAGACACAGTAAACAGGGAAGCTCATCCAATACAGAGGCTACAGTGGGGAAAAGTCTTCCATGCCACTAGTCAATTAGTAAGTTAGGGTGATAAACTAAAAGGTAGGCAATGGATGGATGAAGACAATGAATAATGGAGACAACACTAGCAAGCCAAGGTATGGTGGAATGATCACCTCTATTCTCCCTAAGGAGGGTAAAACCAATGAGTATGAATAGTGAACTTCTAAGTTTGAGTAGGGACAATATAATATATATAATAAGATCAACTAGGTTCACATATCTATATGATCGCTAGATCATGACACTAAGTGCTAAGTCATGCTATAAGAATAAGTATAAAAGCAATATAACCATAACACAATGATATACCTGCTAAGTCATATACATGAATGCTCATCAATCTGAACCATCATCTGTCCTCTGAAACTTCTGCTGCAACTCTGGGCACTATTGACTGCTCTGTACAAATGGTATAATGGCTATATCGGTCATCTCTCTGAGTGTCCCGAGACTCAGTCATGGCATGGGGAATATATATTGCTGTCCACAATTTGATAGTGATCCAATATAGATGCTCATCTCAACATCTCAAATGTAAGGGAACTGGCTGAATAGTGTACTGGCATCTGACAAAAATGTATGGTAGCCCGGCTACTATATATGTGATAACATCTGGCTCCGGCTGGGACAAGTGCTCTGCTGAAATGAGCGCTTGAGAACCTCAGAATCTCTGGTCTTCGAACTCTGCTACTCGAATCCTCGATCCAGCACTCTACCATTTTGCTTCCAGCTTTTATTTTGCACCTATTTCTGCATTCACAAACATCAAAATACCTCATGCAGCATGTATGGGAAAAATATAAAATCGAACTGAAATAAAATATATTCTATGACAGAAATATAAATGCAGAAAGTAAATCTAAACTACTAACATAATTTGCAAACTTTGAAATTTAATGTGTAGGAAAAAGAAAATGATAGGTACTCAGTTAAACTAGGAGCTTACAAAGGAGCTTAGGAAAAGAAAAACAAAAAGGTGCCAGACTCAATGGCTGAAAAGACTAATTATTGCCCAAGTAGGCTTATTTGGTTTCCTACCTACTCTAATCTAACCAGTCATCACAAATGCTAGGTAAAATCATAAATCCAGTGCAACCATTCATCCAACATATTAGTGATTCTTCTTTAATTTTTGGTAATGAAACAAGTCATGATTGGATTAAAGATCAGAGAATTTGATAATGCAATCTTCCAGGTTTGTTAAAAAATTGAATAAATGTTTGAATGGTGCAAAATGAAATCATGCCAAGGAAAAGATTGACTAATGCAAACATCCTCCATCCAAGAATTGATAGGATCATAAAATTCATGCAAGTTATTGCTTAAGATTGATGGAGGAAAAATATAAGGCTTGTAACTCAATTCTTTTTCACAGAACATAACTTCCTCATTTACTTCTCTTACATATTCAATTTGGTTCTCCTTGGGATTAATGATCAAATAGAAACCAAGTGGGGATAACTTAAAGTTTAAAGGATGGAAAAACAAAGTCAAACCCACTTGATGCTCAAAAATGGAGAAAAAACGGAATTGATCTTTAAACACCTTTCCTAGCCACCAAGAGTGATTGATAACTTGACAACAAACATTATGGTTCCAAAGTGACCGAAAAGGGGAATGAAGTGTTTTTTCTCCAAACATGTAATCATGCATATACTTCCTTCTAAAAATTCCAAAGGCAAAAAATCGACTATAGCAACCCAAAGATGATTGAAAGAGTTGGGACGGGAGGGTGGATTGTAAATATGAAAATTCTCCCAAATAGATAGACAAGTTCGACCTTAGATTTTGACAAAAGAAAACACTCTTTACTCTAGGAATTATTTCAAGCTTTTGATCAAGTTTAATATTTACAATCCGAGGACAAGATTGACCATAGCTATCTAACTCTAAGCTATCTTGACTAAGGATAAAAAAGGAAAATTTGAAGATTCATTATAAGAAGTGGAGCAAAGATTAGAATATCTAGTATGATTCACTAATTCATCCTCACCTTGAGATTGACTTATTAATTCATCATTAAATTCGTACGAGGATAAATGATCATTTTTATTCAATTTGTCAGGGATAAAATTAACAGGCTCATCTAAAACATCCTGATTATTTGCACAATGATCATGTGAAAGCATTACTAAATGATCTTGGTTAATGTCTCCACTTTCTTCTTCTTCAGTAAGTTGATAAGGAATTGAATGATCACTAAAGACAGAATGACTAATGAGTCTCTCTAAGGGAGGAACTTCAGTAGACCTATTAACTAAAAACTCATCCTCATAAATTCCCTCAGGATCAGGACTAGGGCTACCTAAAAAGCAATTTGAAAACTTATGGTTTGTACAATGATTAAAGATTTGACTTTCGATTGACTCAAAAGTAGAAGACTTATCATCAGAAGAAATTGGGCAGGAAAGGTCATCTCTGGATGTTGACAAATCACTTGATATTTGGTTGTTAAATGATTCCACAATAGGAGCGGAAAGGGGAAGGTTTTGATCTTGGATTTGATTTGAAAGATACATATCATCGAATTCACTTCCCCATTCTTCTAGGAATTTATTTTCAAACATGTCATAACCAGAAATGCTATTAAGTTTCAAATTCGAAAGCCAGAGTCCAGCTCTTTCTTTGAAAGATGAAGCCAATAGTCTCATACACATATCCTCATGGGTTATGGATAATTCTTTAATAATTTCCCTAAAAAGTTCAAGGTGTCTTTTAGCAGAGATTTCATAACTTCCATCGAAAATAGGCAACCTTGCACATGCTTGATGAGGAATATGATGAGGATACCCAACAATTTTTGAAAAGTAAAAAACTTTTAAACGACCAAAAGTTCTAGGTTTCTCAGAGGAAGCCATGGATAATTTTTATTTTTATTTTTTTATTTTTTATATTTTATATTTTTAATATTTTAATATTTATTTTTAAATTCAAGAGCCTGAAAACAAAATGATGCACCCCATGGGTTCTAGATAATGATAGGATCTGTCTTAATTCTAGTATTGTAAGGATGCAAATGAGCTCGCTCCTCAGCGGAGTCACGGTTGGGAGTCGCCAGGTAGATTTCTTAAACTCTTCTACCAAGATATGTGTCGTTGTATATGCAGGAGAGAGTGAATAATGAATACTAGTTTGTCCAAGGCAAGCCCTATGCCTTTCAATACCAAAATGTTAGGCAAAGAGAATGGAAGGGATTTAAGAAAAGTATGTCGAACCAGGGTAAGCTATTGCCTCCCCGACAACGGCGCCAAAAAGTTATCACCTAAACTGTAGTTACCCCTATGGATGTATCCACTCATGGATGGCAATAGGGAAGGGCAACTCAAAAGTTGCAACCACGATCACCTCGACCTCCAATATATGGTTGTCACGCCAATCGAGGCAACCTTCACTTTATGTTATCTAGCCCAGAGAATAAAGGGGGAGACCCGATCTACTCCCGACAGGAGAGATCAAAACCAAGACACCAAATCAAGTTATTTCTAAGTGAAGTAAGGTGTATGGTTTATCCTAGACCTTAGGATGAAGTCACAAGACAAGGGAGGGGTTCAATGAGTATAGCTTTAGTTCATTATTGATGTGAAAGTGACTTATGATTTGTGAAATAGGATCCAGGATTAAAGTACTAGTTCAATGTGAGAAAATCCACTGCCTTGGGAACCGTGTCCAATGCAGGGTAGTTTAGGGGTTGAATTGGGGCTAACTAGTACAAGTGACAAGATTGATCATGATGTATGATGGCATCAAAGGGTTTAGTTCACCAATCAAGGGTCAAACTACAAGTTAATCCAACAATCTAGGAAAGTCGAATTGACTTGGAGAGAGACCAGTGCCTTGGGAATTGGGATAATGGAGTCAAAGCAAAGTTGGCTTGTGGTTAAGGACTCCTATTGCATGAGACAAGTGGGCAATTAAAGTCTTAATGGATGAATAGGTCTAGATCTAGGTTTGACCTAAGTGGACCACAATCCCTTAAAACAAGGAATGCTATCCCCGAGGCAATATTTGACAAGGTGACCTACTAGACCTAGGTTTTGAATTATTCCCATTCCAAATCCACTGAAATCTCAAGTACCCACTTCCTAGAACTGGGATAGCTTACTTCTCCAAGGTGGTGCAACTTTACCCAAGGAGGCTAAAATGTGGGATAAATGGGTCAAGGCAAGTCCAATGGCATCCAAACTTTAGATCCAAGTAGGTTGATCAAGTAGGAGTGTGGATCTACAATTTCAAGGCAATCCAATGGCTAGATCTTACTAGATCTGAGTTTGAAGATACCAAGTGGTCCAAAATGGGAATTAAATCCCTTGAAATGTGGAATAGGGCCCACAAGGTAGAAATCAGAAAAGTGACAATCTGGGGGTAGGTTATTGGATGTATAGATCATGAATCAAGCGGGATCTCAACTACCCACATACTAGATCTAGGTCAACCCACCAAACTAGGAAGTGCGCCCTTGCTTGGAGAGGCTAAATGCCTTGGGAAGAGGGTCAAATGGAGGCCAATCCTCACCAAACTATAGATTCGGGATGCCGTGGATACTATAGAGGTGGGTTTTCAATATCTTACCCAAGAAGCCACTAGATCTTAGTAGATCTGAAAAAATGTAAAAATGAGGATTTGAAGAAATAAGGGTTTTATCAATTTATGAGCTATGTCAATGGATTGGATCAAGATAAGAGAAACAAACTTGTGGATCTTACCTGGGTAACCTTGTAGGTGCCTTGATGATGATGATCTATGCAAACCTGATCAATTTGAGAAGCTTTGAGGTAGTTTTCTATGCAATCGATTTAGTCCAAGAAGTCAATGCGCCCTCTCTCCTGCACAACAAACGTCAACAATATCAGATTTGATGTAATCAAGAGATAAGACTAATGCCACAAGAGAAGTAACAGAAAGATAGCATAGGTCACAATGATACTAATGATAACCCCCTGATACAAGCAAATGCCAAGAAAATCGATTTGAAGAAGCCTTGCAAAATCGCCCTTGTTGAGGGTGCCCTCCTGTAGACAAGACAATGATTTCCAAAATAGATAGATCTTACCACAAATTCCAAATGCTAGGTTGCAATAGACTTTCCAATCACCATCTAAGAACACCAGATGCAAAGGAGAGCACAAGAATTTTCACAAGAAATTTTTTCTATACCAATAATCTAAGAGCCAAAGACCCCTTACAATGAGAAGCTCTCTCCTTTAAATAGGAAGGAGAGGCATCAAAATCCCAACCACTTTTTGAATGAGTGGCTAAGATTAAAAGATACAAATGTCTAATCAATGGTTGAGATGAGCTCAACAATAAAATACATGGATCACTAATAAAATATAATAGAAGTGGACAAAATCGCCCTAGAAGAGGGGAATCCCACCAAATCATGATGACAAAATATAATAGGAAGCTTATGGTTTGTCCAAGGGGTAATTTTAGCCACCCTTGGTCAATCCCCATAGCACAATAATAATAAAATAGTCATCAATATACCAAATCGTGCCTCTATGGTCAAATCGTAGGCCTCAAAAGACCTCAGAAATCATCAGAAAGTGCCATAACTGATGGATGCGGGCCCCGATGATAACAGGCCTACAATGAAATTACTTCAAGAAACAAAAGAAGAACCAAACCCTAAGAAAAGGAGAGCCAATCAGTTGATTGAGATAGAGGAAACCATGGACATGGCACTTACTGACTCTATGATATCTCAGGAGAAGGTCAATAATACTTTTGACAAAAGAACCAAGGTTGATAATTTCCAAGTGGGAGATTTGGTGTTGAAATGGGACGCTAGAAGAGAAGAACAAGCCCAGAAATTTGATAATCTCTGGCAGGGACCTCATAGAGTCGCTGCTTACCATGGAAACAATGCCTTCATTTTGCAAGAGAAGGATGGTGAACCAGTGGGAAAAGGACCCGTTAATGGACGATTCTTAAAACACTATCTCCAGTGAAAAAATGAGTCTATCCTCACTGTACATTACCATTTTTTGAGTTTCAGTAAGCTATTTTTCAGTTCTATTTGCATTTAAAAAAAGGAGAAAATAAAGAAAGAAAAAAAATAAGAAGGACACTAGTCTACTGTTCTTGCTACCTCACAGGGAGGATATCATCCTCAGTTGGATCTGCTATTAACAACCCTAATAAAACTCCCACAGGGGAAGGAAAGGGTACCCCCCCACCGAAATATCAATCCTTCCCACTAAGTTTTACTCCAAAAGAAGAGGCAAAACCTCGCAAAAATGGCTAAGTATTAACCCTTTCGGACCAAATGAGCAAGCCCCAATGAAAAAATGGTAAAAGAGAATTCTTCCACTCTTAAAAGATTGAATGGTAGAGATCGGAGAAAGAGTTATATTGACGACCATAAAGTGATTCTGCAGAAGTTCCGACTTTCCAAACCCACATTGTGGATTACAGAAATCAGAGGCATGAATTTTTCAAAGTTGTGCGTTGGGATCCCAACTTTCCGACTCCCGCATTTCAGATTGCAGATTGCGGAGGAGAAATTTTTTCAAAGTTGTGCGTTGGGATTCCAACTTTCCGACTCCCACATTCGGGATTACGGATTGTAGAGGTGCAAATTCTTCAAAACTGTCAATTTGAGGTTCCGACTTTCCGAATCCGCAATGTCGATTTGCAGAAGTCGGATGAGTAATTTTTTCAGAGCAGTGGATTTGTGGTTCTGATTTCTGACTCCCGCATTACGGATTGTGGATTGCGGAGATGTGATTTCTCCAAAGGCGTGAATTTTTGTTTCCAATTTCCGAGTCCTGCATTGCAGAATGTGGATTGCGGAGGTGTGATTTCTCCAGGGTTGAGAATTTGAGTTTCTGATTTCCGAGTCCCGCATTGCAGACTGTAGATTGCAGAGGTGTGATTTCTTCAGGGTTGAGAATTTGAGTTCCCGACTTCTGAGTCCCGCATTGCAGACTGCGGATTATGGAGGTGTGATTTCTCTGAAGGCGTGAATTTGAGTTTTCGATTTCCGACTCCCGCATTGTAGACTGCGGATTACGTAGGTGTGATTTTGCCGAGGGCGTGAATTTGAGTTACCGATTTCCGAGTCCTACATTGCGGACTACAAATTGTGGAAGTGTGTTTTCTTTAAAACTGTGCTATTGGTATTCTGACTTTCTGACACTCGCATTTTGGATTGTGGATTGCGGATTGCAGAAGTCGAAAGGGTAATTTTTTTAAGTTGTGCATCAGCGTTCTGACTTTCCGAATCCCGCATTGCAGATTGTGGATGTCAGAGGTGAAATTTGATGAAGTCCGTTTGCAAGTTTTGACTTCCGACTCCCACTTTGGGACTTGCGGATTGCGGATGTCAAAGGTGAAATTTGGTAAGGTATGCTTGGCAGTTTCGATTTCCGACTCCCGCACTGCGGCCTTGTGGATTGCGGACTGAAGTTGGTTTATCAGAAAAAATTGCGGCTGTGTAAAATGCAGAATTTGGTGGGAAAAAGACTTGATTTTTTCTGCAACCGGGAGTCATTCTGAAGGAAAAAGAAAGGCACAATACGTCAACCCTGCAGATCAGCTGGAAATTCCTCGATCTGAAGGACAACAAGTAGTTTTGACAATCCAAGTTTGCACTAGCAGTGCACTAAAGTTTCCCATCGGTGCATCTCCAAATCAAGAAGCAGTTAGTTCGAGCAGATCGGTGTGAGGAAAGAAGACGACCTCATCACTTCCAGTTTATTATTACTTTGAATAAATATTCTATAAGACAGATAGTTAGGTCCGATGTTTTACAAACAGTTGTAGTTACGAATTTAATAAACATCCACATACGACTGAAATAGTCGAGAAGGTTTTGATTTTTTGCAAGCCTATAAAGGAAGGTTTTCAATAAGACCAAAGGGTTGGGATTTTGATATAAGAAAAATATAAGTATGTAATGAAACCCATCCTTTTTATTTATGAAAAGACTTGATCTTGGAGCATATATTCTTGAAGTAAGTGTTTTGATGTATGTAATTCCTATGCATGTTTTTCCTGCTAGTATTTCTCATTAGATGTCTTCTTCTAAGTGTCTAAATCAAGACTACATGGTCTGAAATTCATCATTTGATGCTTTAGATTCATATGATTAGATTACTCTACCCTTTCTTTTTCTGAAATTGCAAGTTAGAATTAATTTTTAATGCTCTAGTTTTGTGATGGATCTTGTTTCCCTTTCTGCTATCATCTGCTACATATCTCTTTGACTTGAAAAAACCTCATTTATCTTGCCTATGCCCTTAATATTATAGTTCTATTGGTCATCTGTGACAAAATCCCTATTGAAAAGTTTGACTCCATGCCTTATGATATACTTATCCTCAACCCAACCAATTGAAATCCCTAATACCCTTTAGCTGAAGGTCTAGCCACCACCATTTTATACACAACCAACCAATTCAAATAATATTTTGCATGCTGAAAGAGTTGTGAGAGAGAGCCCTCTCTGTGTTTGGAAAGGCTAGTTTCCATCCACAAGAGTGTAGTTGAAATAGTTACCTTAGTGATCCATTCTGCCACAACCTGGAAGAATATTGAGTGATACACTCTTGATGAGCACTATCTACCTGGACTAAAACTCCTGAAATGACATGCTTGGATGTCGAAACATAAAGGATAAAATCCTTCAAGAAATTAGGTGGTGAAATCAATGGAGCGGAAGTCAGGGCTTGTTTCAATGCATCGAAAGTATCTTATGCATTTTCATCCCAAACGAAAGGGATGTTGGTCTGGAGCAAGCACAAGAATCCAAGGAATTTTGTAGCGTAGTCTAGAAATAACCGATGGAGAAAATTGACCTTACCTTGAAGGCTTTGCAATTGGCGCAAGGTGAGAGGTGATGGAAATTCAAGAATGGCTTGAACCTTCAAAGGGTAAACGATGATCCCTTTCTAGGAAACGATGAAACCCAATAATCGGCCGACAGGAATGCAAAAAAAAAACTTGAGAGGGTTCAAGTGAATGTTATACTTGGGATATTGCAGGAAGACTTGCCAGAGGTATTCCAGGTGTTGTGACCGATTCTTGGATCAAGCAGTGAGATCATCCAAGTAGACAAGGATGATTTGAACCAAGTCATGGAAATAGAAGGTCATGGCCCATTGGAAAGTGGATCCGACATTTTTAAGGACAAATGCCATAGCACAATAGGAAAAGGTGCCCCATGGGGTGGTGAACGTAGTCTTGTATTGATCCTATTTGCGGATATGAATCTGATTGTATCCCGAGAAATCATCCATGAAGGAAAGAACCTTGTGACCTGCGCATGCATCAATGAGTTGATCGATAAAAGGCATAGGAAAGTTATCTTTGAGGCATGCCAAATTCAAATATGGGAAGTCTATGCATATGCGAATAGTGCCTTGCTTTTTATTGACAGGCACAGGGCTGGACACCCACGTTGTATAAGCAATGGGGTAGATGAAACCAAATTGACGCAATTTTTCAATTTCAACCTTAACCGCCGGAATTTTGGATGGGTGGATCGACTGTTGGTTTTGGTGGCCAGGTGCGACGTCGAGATAAGTATCAATGCAATGTTCAATGATGGAAGGGTAAATCCTAGGAATCTCACTGTATGACCAATTAAAAACGTTGCAGAACTCTTGAAAGAGCTTTTTGTAGGAATTGATTTCGTCAGGAGTGCAAGATGTGCATAACGTGATGTTCTCCATGACACTGGGTTTAACAGGAATATCCACTTGGATGGTGGGCGAGATGTTGGCCATTTTACTTTCCTCGAAAGCGTTGGGGGATGGGATGGGGTTCTTGAACCAATCCACGTAACCGTGGATACAATATTTTGACCCAACTAGGAACTGATCGACCGAAGCTGTGGTAGACTCCTCAAGAATAATGTAAGCACAATGATGCATGTCAACCCAAGAAAATTTCGGCTTGGTTAGTGCATTGAGTATTTCTTCGTCACTTCAAAAGCATCAAGTGGAGATATTGAATGGGTCGGAAGAAGGGTATGACGGGACGGAGGGGTCACCGACTGAAATAACATAAATGGTGTTTACCTCGGCCGACGAGGGTTCCATGGGGTGGATTTACTCAACAACGGTGACAGAGGACTCCAAGGATAACTGATGAAACTCAGCCAGCATCGACCGATACTTCGATAGATTAGGGAAATGGTGAGGGTAATGGCCATAAAGGACAAAAACCATAAAGGACTGATTGGTCCATAATGATTTATTATGTGGCTGCAGAGGGGATGGAACTTGAATGACTGTGATGTTCTCATCATCATCCAACATCTGCATGTGAGTACAAAGTATGGGAAATTGCAGATAATTTTGGGTAGCGTGACCCAAGACATCGCACAAAGTGCAAGGCGTAGGGAATCGAGCTGATTCAAGGGAAAGGGGATTCATGGTTTTGTTCGCAGTTGTCGTGGTGTTAGCCTTCATGGATTTTCCCCCATCCTTCTTGGGAGGAGGGGGAGCCAAGTTGGATGAAGTTACCGTCGACACACCAAGAGGTGGATGATCGGTGGTGGTGATTGGTTGGACGAGTTGGAGCATGACCTGAGGGGTCGGGGTGGGATTTGGTGCAGGTAAGTACCAGACGAGAAACCCCGATGTTAGTCCCAGGAGGTTCAACATTGCCATTACAGGCATAATTACAACTCCTGATGGTGGGAACAAGAAGGGGATCGTGTGGATCGGGGTGGCTCCTGCATGGATGGGTACCGATGGAGGTTGGGGTTGGGGTATTGTTGAGGCCTCGGTCGTGCAGGTTAGATGCAAAGGTGCTGGAATGGTTCCAAGGCTCCCAACAGAGGAAGAAAACCCAAGTTGAAAGGCTTCGAAAGACCCTGCGCAAGGGCAGTTCTATCCCCAACCTGTTTGGTATGGTAATCCCCCACGGATATTCGCCCTCCGCTGGCACTCTAAGAGTTGGTGATTTGACCAATTAGTTTAGTTTTCCAATCAAGGAAAACAAGGGTGTGAAAATGGTAAAACTAAGCTAACCTAACCTATTTCAGAAGAGGAAACTAATTTAAGTTAGTCCTATTCTAAAAAGAAAGCTTGATATTGTGCAGATCAGTCTTGGGGTGTGATAAACAAGTAATTAAACACCTTTAACATAAATGTCTTTGGTTGTATTACTTGTTAACTTAAATTATTACCAGTTAATGAAAATTAAATGACAATCTTTCAAGTATTTGAGCTTGTCCAAGATCCAATCTGTAATCACTCTGCTAATTTAAAAATTAACATTGATTATATGGGTATGCAATGAATCATTTGAAGAAATAGAAAATGAAAGTATTTGAATTGAAGAAACTCAATGAAATACTTAGGTACATAGAACAATCATATAGAGAACCCAATATAAGAGATTTGTGCATTAATAAATGTTTGGAAAAAGATCAGATACATAACAGATGACAATTTGAAGCATGAATAAGAAATTCTCAAAGAAACTTGAGGAATAATAGAAGATAGATCGAAAGATAACTTTACTGTATTAAAAGAGGTCTTGTACATAAATTACAAAAGGCTCTGCTAAACAGAGTATCTCCAGTCCTGTCTCCTGCTGACTTGCAACTCCAAAATTACCAACACTTAACTACGAGAGGTTCTCCTCTTTAAATAGGGAATTACAACATAATAGAAAGATAGAGATTTCCCAAAACAGGGATTACAAAATCGGATCAAACTATCGATCCAAGAAATATTGCCATTTCTCGTTTTACATGATTCCCGTCACCTCTCAAAATGATTTTCTAAAGATTCGTCCTTTAATCAAAGAGATCTTCACGGCACAACAAAAATTCAATCCCAAATTGCTGACTATCGGCAACAGGTGGTTTGGCTTGCGGAGAATCTACCGTGGGAACTTCTAGATCAGGAACTATATTCTCAAAAACGAAAAAATCCATTAAAGGATCTACTTGAGAAGAAGTCGGCGGGACATCAGGTTCTTGTTTGATTATAAAATCTTGTATAAAATCATTGTCACGGTCAGCTAGTTCCTCGGGAAATTTCTTCTCTTTCTCATATGGGAATTGCATGCAAACAGACAGAGCCTCAAAATCTTCTTCACCGCTATCGCTACTTAAATCAGGAACACCTGCATCAAAAGGTGGTGACATAGGTTCTTGATATAGTAAGGGATAGAGTTCTTCATATTTAAAACGGGCATTGGGAGATTCATTACCTGTCTGCATATTGCTTATATTAGATACGCTCAAAAGGAGGCTTACAAGATCATCACACATAATTTTTCCCCTTAAAGAATGCAAGGGATGAGCTAAAGATTTCATGTTTGTTGCCAATTTAAGGCCAATCGATAAAATGACTGTAATTGGGCAGGACGAGTGGTAATGATTCAAATTATACGACCAATTCATTGAAATTATCCAAATTGTAATGAAACAAGCGAAGACATGCATCAGTTGGATCTAAACCTGTGTGAAAATACAAAACCAACCGAAACTCGCACGACTTAAACTGCTTTCAAAAGCTCATTATTACAAGTATTTTCACATTAGCAATCATGACTTCAGATTTGTGACTAAAATGTAAATTATGGCTAGAAAGCTGACTGCGAAATGACTCAAACAGGAGCTTCAGTACATAGACTAGCAACCCTTTTGCACGTATCAAATTGGATCCGGATGACTTGATTTAAAAGAATAACCGGAACAACCTTTCAGACCGAACAGGTCTAATGATATGGAATCTTAAGGAGTAGAAACAAATGGAAAAAGGATGTCAAATACAAAACCAGAACTAACAAACACAGGGCGCAGTAATGGCAACAATCCAACCTAGAGTAACTGAAAACTAGTAATAACATCTTTTGACAGGAATTCCTGCAACGAAATAATAGCGCGATGGAACAATCTTTCAACGGTAAAAAAAAATAAAAAACCCTTATTTATTGGATTTACCAAATTAAAAGATGAATGTGCGATCAAAACAAATAGACGACCGAGACGAACCAGAGCGGGATGCGGGATCGGGTTCATATTTTATTCTGAAAGTTTATTTAAGAATCCCGAAAGCCGAAACCCAAAAGTGTCAGGTTGCGGGTTTCGGGATTGCAAGAAAACAAAAGCGTAAAAGAATTCCTGAAAGTCGAAACCCGAAAGTGTCGGGTTGCGGGTTTCAGGAATGGAGAAAAAAAAGACAATCGAAAAACTTTTCCTGAAAGCCGCAACCCGACATTGTCGGGTTGCGGGTTTCGGGAACACGCAACAAAATAAAACTTAAAAGAAATTCCCGAAAGCCGCAATTGCGGGTTTCGGGATAAAATCTCCCGAACTTATTTACAAAGAAAACTGCAACCTGCAACTGTCGGGTTGTGGGTTTCGAGATGACGAAAAAAAAAAGTTGAAAAATAAAATCCCGCAACCCGCAACCGTCGGGTTGCGGGTTTCCTAAACTCCTCGACAAACAAACAAATCCCACAACCCGCAACTGTCGGGTTGTGGGGTTCGGGTTTCCTAAATGTCGGGTTTCGGGTTGATGGAAGCAAATGATAAAATACTCAAAAATTGAAGCTTCCTGCAAGCCCAAAACACTAAGAAATTTAAGATGAAAAAGAAAACACACAGGACAAAAGTATGGGTAAGGAATCTCAGGGATAAAAAACCAAAATCTCATATTTACAAGAAAACTCACCCAGCTACCTTTGTGTTTATTAGGAATGGGGCTCCCGTGCTTCAACTAAGCATGGGATCTGTTGTGGCCACAACAAATGGCAACTAGCTGGGATGAACCAGTTATCTCTGCAACAAATTCGGCTAAAGAGAATATGTCAGCCGACCAATATTTTCAACCTGACTTTTAGAAAATGCTCAACAGAAGGACAGTTAACGAGCAAGAAACATAGAATTAATATATCCCCAGACATGACCATTTTAAGGATAATGCCAATATGATAAGGAGGCACAGGAAACAACCAGGGTTCTTTACCTTGATGTAGTCATGAAAAACCAACTTATGTTGAACCTTGAAATAGACTTAGAACGGCACATGGATATTCCAATTACACATCACCTTGGTTTGTTAAAATTTTATGAGTGTACAACCATTATTCAGCTATATACAACAATTTTTTTTTTTTTTTAATCATGCAAAAAATAGAATAGATCTTGCATATATAAGACCACTGCCCTGACTTGGCGATCAGATATCAGCAGTGCCATTCACAGACCTAATCCAGAACCTGATCAAGCCAGCTCGGTAAGGAGTCTTCTTGTCTTCCAGTTGCAATACTGAAAGCAACTACCGTGACTTGGTGACCACACTGTGGTAGTTTCAGTCCAAATCAAGCCCATGATCATGGCAGGGATGGCTTGTAATAAGACCTCCCTGTTCTTATATACAACATGGATCTTACTAAAAAGATTTTATTGAATTGTAAATTACAAAGGCACTACCATGGCTTGGTAACCATATATTAGTAGTGTTACTCACCAGTGCTTTGCAGATCATGAATGGACCGACCTGTGATAGGATCTTCCAACTCCCAGTAAAACTGAAAGTCATCTTCCAAGTGTGGTGGCTTGATGTGAAGATGTCATTCCACTAAGCACCTATGAACCTAATGGGCTGGCTTGATAGAAAGACCCCCCCACCTTGCAATTTACATTTATTAAGGGATTTATTACCAAGGTGATTGTAAAAGGATCCAGAGCAGAACAAGCTATGCAGGCTATTATAATATGCTGTTTGAACCATGAAACATGAGATCAGAAAACTTGGTCATCACCCATACCTCAATTAAACAAATGAGACATGTATAAGATAATGATCATCATGGAAAAGTATCAATCCAGGTCCTGCAATCATTGGCTGTGTACCCTTTATTGAAGAAATTCTGACACAGGTCGAGGAAATTGTGGTTGGCAGAGACTTCTAAAACCTGAGCTGAAATCATCTATGAGAAAAACTGATTATTAGTTATTACCAAATGTGCAGAATTTTAACAACAAAATGAAGAAAAAAAAACAATTTAAATCATGAAAACTAAGAAAAACATAAATAAAGAAACCAAAACTGTATACAAATGCATCAGCCTGATCAGACGAAATACTTTTTGAGTGAAACATTCACTAGATAAGTGTCTACAACTCCTTCCAGTGTCTGTAATCGAATAGTACCAGGACCCATCTTTTCTGTAATAATGAAAGGTCCCAGCCAGAGGCACTGAAAATTGGTATGCTGGTTCTTATCTTTGTGTTGTTTGTCCCATCTTAAAACCAAGTCTCCAACAGAAAATTCCATGTCAGATGAAGATTTTTCATCAAACCACCTTTTCACGATCTGCTGATGATGATATAACTTTTTCTATCCGTTTCCCTATCTTCCTCCATTTTAAGTAGAGTGTCAATCCTCTGCTGGAGGGGAGAATAATCATCTTCTTGGATAGATTGGGCTAACTGTAGTGAAGGGATGGTAAGATTAGAAGGAATAATGGCTTCTTTGCCATACACTAGACAGTAGGGAGAATTTCCAATTGTTGCCTTTGGAGTAATTCGATGTGCCCAAAGAGCATTATTGAGCTATGTATGCCAATCTCTATGGTGAGAGGCTACAATCTTCTTTAGAATGTTGATCAAATTTTTGTTTGAAGACTCTACCAACCCAGTGGGTAGTAATTGGCAGAAAATTTGAGTTTCATCCCCTTTTCAAAAGCATACTCAGTTATGTCAATTGAGGAAAAATAGGATGCATTATCAAAGACTAGGTACTCTGGAGTTCCAAACCGTGAGAGTATCTGACTCTCTAAGAAAGAAATCACTTGGATGGAATTACATTGTTTATGTGGGACTGCCTCCACCCATCTGGTGAAGTAGTCAGTCACTGTGAGAATGTATTTGTGTTGGAGGGATGAGGTAGGATTTATAGGTCCAACAAAATCCAGTCCCCATTGCTGAAATGGAAACTGAACAGTGTGACTGGTTGCAAAGGGAAAGCAGGTTTCTTGAACTTTCCTGTGCATTTATGGCATGGTTCACACCTCCTTACATAGGCATAAGCATCTTTAAACAATGTAGGCCAGTAATACCTAGCTCTGAGAATCTTATGAGCTGTTGTCTCACCCGAAAAATGACCTACAGCTGGTCCTGCATGAAATTGAAAAATATTGTCATCAGTCTGGTCCTTTTCAAGACATCTAAGGAAAACACCATCATAATTTTTTCTAAACAGAACTTCATTTATAAACTGATAAGGAGTAGCCTTTAATCTTAAAGCCCTGCGTTTATTAAAGTCCGAGGTTTCAGGGGCAAACCCATGGTTCAGAAAAAAATTGATATGGTCATACCATTCCGATGTCGGGGTATCAATAGCATGGACAGAACCTGTTGGAGGATCTTCCTCTTGCTCCCATTCAGTTTGCTGCTGTGCAGGATCATTGGATTGAGCAGTAAGAAGACAAAGGCCTTGTCCTTTGACAATTTTGGCAGGTCTTATTTCCAAATCATATTCCTGCAGCGCAGTCATCCAATGGGCCCTTTTTTCGCCCAACTCCTTCTGGATCAGCACATTTCTAATAGCAGAATATGGGACAATGACCTTTGTTCGAGATTTTAACAAATAAGGCCTGTAATGTTTGACAGACTTGTAAACTACATAGGCTTGTTTGTCAATTTGCAAATAATTGAGCTCTGCACCCTTGAAGGTTGATCTCATAAAAGAGAATGGAATCTCTATATCACTGTCCTGTTTCTGTGTCAACAAAGTTGCATAAGAAAAATCAGTGGCAAAAGTGTAGAGAATAAAATCTTTATCAAAATCTGGGGACATAAGAGCAGGAGCTTCAGCAATGGCCTTACGAATTTCAACGAATGCATCCTTTTGTCCTTGTGACCAAGTGAACTGTACATCTTTCTTAACTAGATGCTGTAAAGGTTTAACTATCTGAGCAAAATTAG
This sequence comes from Larix kaempferi, assembly GCA_027924585.1. Classification (NCBI taxonomy): domain Eukaryota; kingdom Viridiplantae; phylum Streptophyta; class Pinopsida; order Pinales; family Pinaceae; genus Larix; species Larix kaempferi. The sequence goes on along the minus strand of BSBM01000805.1, from coordinate 4,762,523 downwards.
GTACAAACCTACGTACAAAGTTGATCTTACCCAAGAAGGACTGCATTGCTTTATGCGAACCCGGTAAGCGAATTTTTGAAATAGCGTCTGTGCATTCGGGGTCGATGATCATACCTTATTTTGAAACAATGAAGCCCAAAAGCTTCCCTTCTGTAACTACAAAAATGTATTTCTTGGGGTTCAGGGAAATGCCAAATTTCCTGCAACGTTCGAAAACCTATTTAAGAGCAAATGAATGTTCATGTCGCCTCTTTGAATATATCGTAATATCATCTAAATAGACCACGATAGAATTATGCATCAAACCTCAGAAAGCTATATCTATAGCTCTCTGAAAAGTGGCTCCTGCATTGATCAAACCAAATGGAATTCGCCTGTAGGCGAAGATGCCCCAAGGGGTTCTGAAAGCTGTTTTTAATTGGTCATCCGAGGTGACCATAACCTGGTTGTACCCTGAAAAACCGTCCAGGAGAGAGAACATTTCTGACCCTGCTACTCTTTGGAGAATCTATTCCATAGGTGGAACAGGGTAGTTATCTTTTTCAGAAGCTCGATTCAGATTCCTGAAATCGATACACAATCAGATTTCACCACTTTTCTTGCTCACAAGCACCAAATTGGCTATCCATTGTGTATGACTCACCGGAAAAATAATTCGGGCAGTGAGTAGCTTTTCCAATTCTTTTTTCATAGAAGGCTCTAAACTGGGATGCCTTTTCTGCAGTTTCTGTTGCAAAGGTTTCACTTCCGGCTTCATGGGTATGTTATGGTAGATGACGCTTGTGTCAAACATTTTCAATTCATCATAGGTCCATGAAAAGACATCTTTATATTCTTTACACAGTTTAATGATAGCTCACCTTTCTTTCGGAGTACAATCAATTCCTAAATTGATAAAACGGGGTTCTTGCTCAATCCCTAAATTGACTTGCTCGTAATTCAGAGAAGAGCTCTGTGTTTTACAATTGGTTTTGGGTCTGAATTTGTCTTGCAAATCATAGAACTTCTCCAAATTGATCACAGACTTTGGGATGACGTTCAAGGAATCAGAGAGAGAATTTTCATGTTCCTCCTCATCTATAGCCATATCCTGGAATGTATCCTGGGCTGTCAGAAAATCAAGTATCTGCTGATCATCATCGAACACTTTCCAGTTTGTCACATTATCTGGTATGGACGGCCTATACATCGGTTCTATTGAAAATGTTTGAGGAGATATGCCCTCTGGTGGAATCAATCTGGAAGTTGTATTCGCCAACAAGTCAACATCAAAATTCTGAGATGTAGGGACTGAATTAATGTTAAATGTAGTAAAGGAGATGGTAAGGTCTCTTACCAATTTTTGATAATTCAACAGGCGGGCGGACAAGGAGTGTATTTTATTCCTTACCTATTTCACAATAATTTATGAATCTCCAAAGCAATGGATGATCTGTACTTTCAAGTCAACAGCTTTCTTAAGTCCTTGTATCAGGGCCTCATACTCAGCCACATTGTTAGTACAATCAAACTCTAATTTGCATGCAATCATAGTTTTTGTCCCTTTTGGATCTATGAGAACACATCCTGCACCAGCTCCATCCTTATATTTAGAGCCGTCAAAAAACAATGTCCAAGCAATAGGGTCTAATCTAAAATTTGTATTTACATTAAAAACATTATGTACAATGTCTCTTGAGAATGGCATAGAAGTGAGATGAGTTACTTGAGATTCGTTCTGTGCATTCTCTTGTGGTGAAATGTCAGCTAGTAAATTCTTGAAGAAGGTGTCGAAGGTAAAATGCTCAATATGTGTGTTGAAATAACCCACAGGCTCACTTGAGTCATTTAAGTCTGTGACTGTCTATTTCATGTAGGGCTCCCTACTGATCTTGATCTTGTTTGGTTGACCATTGTAGGGTAGCCACAAATGGGACCAATCAGTAGCAAAATAACCTTTTAGCTTTTCTGACCAGTCTCTACTGAGCCACATACCATATGCTTCTGGGATGTCAGCAATGACTATATCAATTGTTTGATGGATTCGAGGATCAGCTGATAATGTAACTAAGGCATTTCTAAGTCTTCCTACTACTCTGACTTTTGATCTGTCAAGTTGTAATATCTGAGTTGGGCAAGGTTCCCATGTGGCATTCAACTTTCTACAAACAGACATAGGCATCACATTTGATGAGGCACCAGAGTCTATCATGCAGTTATGTACGTTTCGGTTGAAAATCTCAAAAGTAAGCAAAAAAGGAGGTGTCCTTCTGCTACCAGACTTTTGATCATCTGGTTTAGTGAGAGATTCAAGATTATTATTGTGCAACTTTCTTTTCTGTTTGACCACCATACTTTTGGGTAAAGTATCCCTCATGGAAAGGATTTTCAACAATTCAAAAAAAGAAATATTTGCCTTAACTCTTTTAAGATCTTCAACTAAATTGTACTCCATTTCAGGGATGACTGTATCCTTGTGGGGAACAATCCTGCCTTTATTAGGAATTGGTGTGGAGGATGAAGGTTCCTGAGGGGGTTGAGGTTTAGACCTTGTGTTATAAGGATGTTGAACATTAAACACAGTCCCGGGCTCTTATTCTTCTTCACACATAGGAAGCTCTGAAAAGTAACTTACAGTGTTGATTTGTGGATCCTCATGTTCATCTTCTTCTTCTTCAGGTAATTGTGGGTCTGGATCAGTTTGATCATTGGGAACTTCAGGGTTGTTTTGAGATTCTGATGTTAAGGATCTAAAAATTGAACAAATTTCTTCATTCGTGAGGCCTTCTGTTGGATTAGGAGGCGGTGGATTCGGTGGAGGTTGATAAGGTCTCCTAAAAGGTGGCCTCATGAAACCTCTATTCTGGTTTTGATTTTCATTGTTAGTACTTTTAAATCCACCATCTTGTTTGACATTTTCTGGATGAACTTTTTCATGTCAGTCATGTCAAATGGATCCTTGTTTTGAGAAGTGGGTTTGGGAACACTGTCATTCCTTTTCCTAGAAGTGGAAGGCTGTTCTTATGAGGTTTCCAGACTGTCCTTCAAACAGTAAACATCTTTTTCAACTTGTATTGCTTCAGCAAATACTTCCAACAAAGTCTCTTTGCATGCTCGTTTCACCCACATCGAAATATAAGCAGGTAGGCCCTTTTCATATTAGGCTACCAACAATTCTTCAGCAGGAAGAAGGTTGATGTGAATTCTATTCTTTAAATATGAGAACCTTTGATTGAAATCTTTAACCATTTCTTTCCCTTTGATTTTCATGGAGGATAATTCCAAAACAAGATCCTGTGGTGTTTTGTTATCTCCAAACTTCTGGATGAATAATTTCTCAAACTCATCCCAAGAAACGATAGACCTTGGTGGTAAGGCAAAATACCATGCAGCTGCCTTTCCTTCAAAAGTATAAGGAAAGAGTCTGCAGACCACATCCTCATGAATAACACTTCTAAGTCTAATAGCTTGCATGAAGGTTTTAACATGATCTAGTGCAGGTGACTTGTCATCTGGGTTAAACTTGGGTAACCATTTCTCAGGGTTCTTGGGTGGTCTATGTTGGTCTCCAAGCACCCATACTGCATCTTGGTCTAGCCATGGTCTGTTTTGGCCTGCTCCAGCCATCGGTGGTTCTTCTTCTTCTTCTTCTGACAAAGAGCTTGAAGAATGTTGACTGTCTGAGGAAGACGATGAGGATGAAGGAGGAGATGGTGGTGGTCCACTAGCTCTAAGTTTTGGTTGATCTAGGGCTTCCTGAAAACGTTGATTGAGGTTGTATTCAGGCGAACCTGAATGATCAACTGACTCTTGGTGTGGTATGTTTTGATCATCTGTCTGTTGATGTTCATTGTTGGGATCAACTGAGTGTTGGGTTGGTTGATCACTGGTCTGTGTAATCGTGTTTAATTGACCCTCTTGATTACTGGTCTGCAAAGCGTTATCTAAATTGATAGCTGCCAAACCACGACTTCGCTCAATAGCGATTCTTTGTTCCAATCTAGTTACACTGTCACGGGACTGATTCAAAATGTCTTCAAGGAGAATTGATCCTCTTATGGGGGATATGATTACAACATCCCTTCCAACTTGTTGTGTTGTAGGTGCAGCGACAATAGTATCGACTTGAGCAGGTGTAATAGGAACAACAATGGATTGTGACTCAGTGGGTTGTTCAGATGTTGAAGCCCTTGATTGGCTTCAAGTTTGAACCATTGAAGTACTTGCTGGAGGAGGTTTCTTAGTGGCTTGTTTAGGCATGTTGTACTAGTGGCCCTCCTTCTAGCACCATTTTTTGAGGCCTCGATCGTGCAGGTTAGATGCAAAGGTGCTGGAATGGTTCCAAGGCTCCCAACAGAGGAAGAAAACCCAAGTTGAAAGGCTTTGAAAGACCCTGCGCAAGGGCAGTTCTATCCCCAACCTATTTGGTATGGTAATCCCCCACAGATATTCAGCCTCCGCTGGCACTCTAAGAGTTGGTGATTTGACCAATTAGGTCATTTTTCCAATCAAGGAAAACAAGGGTGTGAAAATAGTAAAACTAAGCTAACCTAACCTATTTCAAAAGAGGAAACTAATTTAAGTTAGTCCTATTCTAAAAAAAAAGCTTGATATTGTGCAGATCAGTCTTGGGGTGTGATAAACAAGTAATTAAACACCTTAACAGAAATGTCTTTGGTTGTATTACTTGCTAACTTAAATTATTACCAGTTAATGAAAATTAAATGACAATCTTTCAAGTATTTGAGCTTGTCCAAGATCCAATCTGTAATCACTCTGCTAATTTAAAAATTAACATTGATTATATGGGTATGCAACGAATCATTTGCAGAAATAGAAAATGAAAGTATTTGAATTGAAGAAACTCAATGAAATACTTAAGTACATAGACCAATCATACAAAGAAACCAATATAACAGATCTTTGCATTAATAAATATTTGGCAAAAGATCAGATACATAATAGATGACAATTTGAAGCATGAATTAGAAATTCTCAAAGAAACTTGAGGAATAACAGAAGATAGATCGAAAGATAACTTTATTGTATTAAAAGAGGTCTTGTACAGAAATTACAAAAGGCTCTGCTAAACATAGTATCTCCAGTCCTGTCTTCTGCTGACTTGCAACTCCAAAATTACGAACCCTTAACTATGAGAGGTTCTCCTCTTTAAATAGGGAATTATAGCAAAGAAAGATAGATATTTCCCAAAACAGGGATTACAAAATCAGATCAAACTATCGATCCAAGAAATATTGCCATTTCTCGTTTTACATGATTCCTGTCACCTCTCAAAATGATTTTCTAAAGATTCGTCCTTTAATCAAAGAGATCTTCACGGCACAACAAAAATTCAATCCCAAATTGCTGACTATCGACAACAGGTGATTTGGCTTGCGGAGAATCTGCCGTGGGAACTTCTAGATCAGGAACTATATTCTCAAAAACGGAAAAATCCATTAAAGGATATACTTGAGAAGAAGTCGGCAGGACATCAGTTTCTTGGTTGATTATAAAATCTCGTATAACATCGTAGTCACGGTCAGCCAGTTCCTCGGGAACTTTCTTCTCTTTCTCATCTGTGAATTGCATGCAGACAGACAGAGCCTCAGAATCTTTTTCACCGCTATCGCTACTTAAATCAGGAAGACCTGCATCAAAAGGTGGTGACATAGGTTCTTGATATAGTAAGGGATATAGTTCTTCATCTTTAAACCGAGCATTGGGAGATTCATTACCTGTCTGCATATTGCTTATATTAGATACGCTCAGAAGGAGGCTTACAAGACCATCACATAGAATTTTTCCCCTTAAAGAATGCAAGGGACGAGCTAAAGATTTCATGTTTGTTGCAAATTTAAGGCCAACCGATAAAATGACAGTAATTGGGCAGGATGAGTGGTAATGATTCAAATTATACGACCAATTAATTGCAATTACCCAAACTGTAATGAAACGAGCGAAGACATGCATCAGTTGGATCTAAACCCGTGTGAAAATACACAACCAACCGAAACTCGCACGACTTAAACTGCTTTCAAAAGCTCATTATTACAAGTATTTTCACATCAGCAATCATGACTTCAGATTTGTGACTAAAATGGAAATTATGGCTAGAAAGTTGACTGCTAAATGACTCAAACAGGAGCTTCAGTACACAGACTAGCAACCATTTTGCATGTATCAAATCGGATCCGGGTGACCTGATTTAACAGAATAACCGGAACAACCTTTCAGATTGAACAGGTCTAATGATATGGAATCTTAAGGAGTCGAAACAAACGGCAAAAGGATGCCAAATACAAAACCAAAACTAACAAACACAGGGCGCAATAATGGCAACAATCCAACCTAGAGTAACTGAAAACCAGTAATAACATCTTTTGACAGGAATTCCTGCAACGAAATAATAACGCAACGGAACAATCTTTCAATAGTAAAAATAAATAAAAAACCCTTATTTATTGGATTTACCAGATTAAAAGATGAACGTGCGATCAAAAGAAATAGATGGCCGAGACATACCGGAGCGGGATGCGAGATCGGGTTCATACTTTATTCTGAAACTTTATTTAAGAATAACGAAAGCTAAAACCTAAAAGTGTCGGGTTGCGGGTTTTGGGATTGCAAGAAAAAAAAACTGTAAAAGAATTCCCGAAAGCCGAAACCTGAAAGTGTCGGGTTGTGGATTTCGAGAATGAAGAAAAAAAAGACAATAAAAAACTTTTCCCGAAAGCCGCAACCCGACACTATCGGGTTGCGGGTTTTGGGAACACGCAACAAAATCAAACTTAAAAGAAATTCCTGAAAGCTAAAAGCTGCAATTGCAGGTTTTGAGTTTCAGAATAAAATATCCTGAACTTATTTACAAAGAAAACCGCAACCCATAACTGTCGGGTTGCGGGTTTCGGGATGACGAAAAACAAAAGTCGAAAAATAAAATCCCGCAACTCGCAACCGTCGGGTTGCAGGTTTCGGGTTTCCTAAACTCCTCGACAAATAAACAAATCCCACAACCCATAATTGTTGGGTTGCGGGTTTCGAGTTGATGGAAGCAAATGATAAAATACTCAAAAATTGAAGCTTCCTGCAAGCCCAAAACACTAAGAAATTTAAGATGAAAAAGAAAACACACAAGACAAAAGTATGGGTAAGGAATCTCAGGGATAAAAAACCAAAATCTCATATTTATAAGAAAACTCACCCAGCTACCTTTGTGTTTATTAGGAATGGGGATCCCATGCTTCAACTAAGCATGGGATCTGTTGTGGCTAGAACATTTATCCTCTAAGGTTGCGGTTGGGCTACCGATTGAGCGGCAGGTTGTGATTCAGGGACTGATTTTTCTATTGAAATGGTGCATAAGTCCGATATTTCGATAGATGACGAAAGCAGCGGAAAGGCTATAAACATGGAGGCCATTGGGGCCTTAGAATAAAGACCCGACCCCATAATGGAAATCAAAGGGGTAGACACACCAAGCGCAGGTTTTTCGACCATGGGGAGGACATTTTCTGGAGTAGCGGGCGCATTGGGGTCATAGTAGGTGAGTTGGTTGAGTTTGATGACCCCTCCCTCATGGGGAAACATCATAAGTCAGAATACAGATGAGGCAACAAACTTCATCGCATAGATGTAGTTGTGTCCTAAAAGAAGGTTGTATACGAGTTGTGAGTTAATGACTTCAATGTTGATCAGGACGGTTTTACCAGCTCATTGAACATGGACATTTGCGAGAAGGCCATGCAGTTGCGCTGCACATCCATCATAATCCTGTAGGGATGTTGTGGATGGTTGCAATGGAGGGGATCCAAGTTTTTGCCACACGAATGTGGACATGACGCATGTAGAGGTGCCTTCATCGACTATGCATCGATGTATGACTAGGTTTCTTATTGAAATTGAGATCTGAAATGCGATAGGCGAAGACATGCGGGGTTCAGACTAATCTAAGTCGAATGCCATCAATCGTGAGTCAGAAGGGTCAATCCCACCTAAGGTAGACAACAATGCTTTTAGTTTCCCTGGGAAGTTCTTTAGAACTTCCAAGGCTGACATGGAAGTGGGGAATTGGGCCAAGTCATCCATGATATTATAATTGGGTGCAACACAAGCATTGGCATTATTAGTGATGCAATGCAACATAAATTTGGGGGCTTTAGGGGATCCTTCATTCGGTGGTGGTGGGAGGAGTAAATAATGGTCGACAAGGGTTGATGTGGTAGCCTTATCTGCTGTTATGGTTTCGGTAGCTGAACCATATTGATTATGGCGAGTCTAGAGGTTGACGTCAGAAGAAGACATCATTAGGAGGTGGTGAACTCCTGACTCAGAGTTATGACTTGAAGAAGCAACGTAGGTGATTGGTGGTTGTGTGGTGATGATCCCTTGCGTGGGTAAGGGGTTTTGTACTACCATGGGTTGTGCGATGATGACTCCTTGTGTGGGTAAGGGGTTTTGTAACACCATGGGTTGTGTGGTGGGATGCAATGGGTTTGGTGGTGCCAAGGGTGCAACAGTCTCTTGAGATTGGTTATATCTGTTCCAAACTTGTTTGACTCTAGCCAAGTGGGGGAAATGGTGCGTAATGGCCATAAACCCCACAGAAAGAACATGGGTGATTTGTGCATAGTTGAGGGTTCTTCCCTTTCCTTGGTTGTTGATTTTGGTTCTGATTGGACGGCGTGATGCCATTGTTATCCAGAGGATTAGCAAGTTTTCTTTAATACCCCCATTTTGACCCTTATGATATTTTGGGCTATAATGTAAATATTGTTGATGTATTTGTAACTTCGGAAGATATTCACTTGTATATTGTATTTGTACTTTATTGTATCCCCAATGAAGATGTATTATTCCTCCGATTGGAAGTGTCGTCAGTTGTACTTGCAAGTGTCACAAGTTATATTGTAAGTGTCGTAACTTATACTTGATGGGTTATTAGACCACCTTGATGGGGTCGGCCCTGTATGAGTCGTGTGGGTTAAAGGGTTATTAGACCAGCCTAGTGGGGGTCGGCCCAGTCAACATTATGTTAAGTGGTTAAGTTGGGGCCGACTTAGCTAAAGTTAAAAGACAAGTGAAGTAGTGTATAAATAAAGAGTGTGTCTCTCTCATTTTACACATTCTCTCATTCACTCACTTCGCATTAGTGAGAGAGAGGAGGAGTGCGAAAAAGTGGAGGAGGAGAATGCTACTGAAGATATCTATCTCTTGGGTTTGATCATGGTGATCCTTGTATTGATGCTTATTCTATCTCTGAGGAAGTTGCGGGGTTTTTCACCTTCTTGGTTTTCCCCGGTGAAATGTTTTGTGTCTCTTGTCTCTTGTCTCTTATGCTTGATATGCTATACATGTTGTTCTTTCAGTTAATATCCTAGATCTATTGAATTAAATTATGAAAAACTAATGTGGTATTAGAGCTAGCCTGAAGGAATGCATGGTATGGCATTTATGAGACTTGTTGCACTTGGGACAAATTGGAAGCTAGGGCTTGATATAGCAAAAACCAATCATCGCGGCTCTTTCGGTAGAAATCCATTTTGGCGAAGGTTCAAGTTCTGAAACATTCACAGGTCATAGATAACATCCCCATGTACCTTGTATCCGAAGCACAAAAAATAATTGGTTGTACTTTCTATTTTATGATCAGTACAATCTAGGGTTTCTGCCTCTTCCAGATCTCAGTCATAAACAAGTGACCTAGGAAAAAATGTCACAACTTGGGCTAGGAAGCTCGAAATGAAATTTCATAAAAAGTGACAGGTAGGTCATGGAATGTACTTTCACAGGTTTGCTTTTTTAAAGGTTGAAGTTGAAATAGTGACATGCAGAACTCTGTACAAGTTCGCTCTCCTGTTTTATACCATAAACAGGTCACGTTGCGACACTCGGCATAACTTTCTCTCAGAGAATCCAATTGAGGTCAGACCTATGGGTTTGGAAATATGACAGTTCAGGCTACCACAGGACACAGATTCAGACCCTGTGGATTCGTAACTTCGGAGATGTACTAGAAACAATAAGGCACATTTTTCTGTGAAATGGAATTGAATTCTCAACATTCTCATTTTTGGCTTATCACTGCTGCGCGAATTTAAGGCTCCAGAGAAGGTTGGAATTTTTGGAATCGAAGACCACGGCTGAATGATCCTCATCAAAATAAAAATTTAGAGACCAAGATCGAATTTTTTGGTTGGGAAGAAGGTCGGGCTTGATCAAACCCTAGTTTGGGAATTTGATCGGAAAGGTGGAAAATTAGGGCTTCTGCAAAAGTTGGAAATTTTGAAATGTGTGACCACGGCTGGAAGATCCTCATAAAAATCGAAGTTTAGAACACAAGATCGAACCTTTTGGATGGGCAGAAGACCGAGCTTTATCAAACCCTAGTTCAGGATCATGTCAAGAAGATCCGAAAGTTTCAAAGGCAATTTTGAGGGGTCAAATTTTGGAGATTTCAAAATTGAAGTATACCAGCTTGATCAGCTCAGCAAGGCACATCTTTTCATCCAATCAGAAGTTTGAAATTCAAAGTTTGACTTTTTAGGGTTTCTCTGTCAAACCCTAATCCAGTTTCAACAAATCAAAGTGGATTGGGTTAATCCTAGAAGAGAATGAATTGGACACCTACATAAGTGAAGAAGTTCCAGTTTCAGAGGGAGATGAGGCTAAGGCCTTACATAAGGAGACTACAAGAAATCTCGACAAGTATGACTTGAGGAGATATAGGTATGTGTTGAAATCTGTTCATGATTAAGTTTATGATATGTTTGTCTTCATATTATTGAGGTTAGTACAATCTTGATTGATCTTAGAATTGTCTTATCACCCTAGTAAAAGTATGAATGCATGTGAATGATAGAAGATATTCATTGATTAGGGTTATATGATTGTACTAATGCACTGTGGTATTGTATGAGAATGATGTTGTCTGCTAACATGAAAGGTACAAATCAAGTTCTAGATCAAGAACATATGACCATGGTGACATGAAGACAAAGACTCATGGATCACATAGAAGCTCTACTTACGAGGTATGTATAATTTGGTTCTACAATGGTTAACTTATGAGATATGCAGGTTACTAAGCACAAGTCATTGAAGAGAACAAGAAGACATTGTTTGGGTATGTTAGACATAACTAGCAAACATGATAACTAGGTATGTTTTTTCCTATATCAAGTTAGAATCCTACCTTGTGTTAGGATCTTATATTTTTGGATGATTATTCTTGAAGTTAGAAGTTTAAGTAATCAAGGGTTTATGCATATTATGTTTCTTATTTTGATTGATGATATGACTAACCAGAAGAGTACTATGGTCAAATAAGAATATGCATGAGTAAAATAAGTTTTCCTTGAAACCTTGAATACTAACGCTTATTACCTATGTGTGAAATGATCATGACCATACATGATAAGATTATTTAGAATCATAATGTTTTGATAGTATTGAGATTATACTAAAGTATGTATGGTTATGTATGAGATCTTGAGGATAACACAATGATGACACTAGTGCACACTTAAGCATGCATAGTGGTCCAGGATGGATATAAGTTCATGGACAGGTAATCCAGGAATCAAAGATCAAGAGGGAGCACACTCCAGTAGTTCTTGCAAGGAAGCAAATATTGAGAGGGAGTCCACCCAACAACTAAACAAAGATAAGTATTTGAATTATCATTTCTTATTACTTAAATGATGTTGTTCATTCATGTATATACTTATGTTCCTAGATTTAGGATGTACACTTTGCATTTTAGAAAAGTTGCATTAATGAACAAGATACTACTAATATGAAAGTAATGGGTAAGTGGCTTATGGTAGTGTACAACATTCCATTGCTACTTATATAGAATGAAACATCTTTGCTAACATGTTGGGAGTTGCGCACACTCTTAACAAATGTTTTGGTAGAGATGGAAAGCACCTAGAAAGTTATGGGACATGGATAAATGTTGTATTGAAGCATTGGCTAAGATAATTGCATGATTGTATGACATATATCTTTATGCATAAGAAAGTGTTTTTGAAAAACTATGAGAAGTTTCTAATCATGCAATTGAATTCGACTTGTAGGAAAGATCATGTACTATCACCTACAAAAGAAGGAAAACAACATTTGTTCCAACAATGAAGTTCAAGAAAATTATCTATTGAAGATATTGAAGAATCCGAAGTTCCCAAGATCCGGGATGCAGTAATAGAAGGATTCCATGATCGAGGAATACCAGTTGATCATGAAGAATGATGTTTGGGATGTGGTCCCTAGACTAGAAGGGAAGTCCGTTGTGACTTCCAAGTGAATCTATAAGACCAAGCATGCTGCAGATGGAAGATCAAGCATGCTGCAGATGGCAGCATAGAAAAATACAAGGCGAGGTTTGTAGCTCGTGGCTTCTCCTAGAAAGAGGGGATACCTTATGTAGAGACTTTTTCTCCTATAGCTAGATACACTTCCATCAGATCAGTACTTTCCTGGCTGCAGTGATGAAGTGGAAGATACACCAGATGGATGTCAAGACAACTTTCTTGAATGGTATAGTCGAAGAGGAAGTGTATGTGGAGTAGCCACTTGATTTTGAGACACATGACAGGGAGTCATATGTGTGCAGGTTGAAGAAATCCTTGTGTGGCTTGAAGCAAGCTCTTAGGACTTGGAATGGTAGGATAGACAACTTTCTATCCAGTTTGGGATTACCAAGAGTAAAGCGGATTCCAACCTTTACTACAAGGTTGAGGAAGGCAATCCATTGATACTACTATTGTATGTGGATGACCTATTTGTTACAGGTGAGGATAGGTTGATTTCCGATACGAAGAGGAAGCTTGCTTCCGAGTTCGAGATGAAGGAATTGGTCATGATGCATTACTTTCTAGGCATGGAGGTGTGGCAGAGTGCAGATGGAATCTTCCTTGGACAAGGGAAGTATGCAGTAGAGATCCTGAAGCAGTTCGGGATGATGGACTACAAGGCCATGGCCATACCTATGGAATCGAACCTGAAGCTATTGAGTGATGCTTCATCAGATTTGGTTGATGCCACGATGTATCGTCAGATTATTGGGTCCTTGATGTACCTGATGAACATGAGATCAGATATTTGCTTTGTGGTGAACACCTTGAGCCAGTTCCTGACGGATCCTAGACATGTTCACCTGATTGCTGTAAAGCATATTCTAAGGTACCTGAAGGGTATGGTTTATTATGGGCTCAAGTATGATGCGAATCAAAAGTTTAACCTAGAGGGTTATGTTGATTCAAATTGGGCAGGCAGTGCTGCAGATAGGAAGAGCACTTCAGGGTGTTGCTTCAGTATGGGATCAGGTGTGATTTTCTTGGTTTAGCAAGAAGCAGTCCTGCGTAGCACTGAGTACAGCCGAAGAAGAGTATGTCACAGCTTGTTCGGCCAGTTGTGAGGCAGTATGGCTTAGGAAGCTACTGTCTGAGTTATTTGATCTCCCATTGGATGCTACTTGTATCTTCTGTGACAACTAGAGTTCTGTGAAGTTGTCTGAGAACCCGGTGTTCCATGATAGGTCGAAGCACATCGAAATCAAATATATGGTGCAAAGAGGAGCAATGAAGCTCCTGTATGTTGTGACGGATGAGCAGGTTGCATATGTGTTGAATAAACCACTAGCCAGAGTGAAGTTTGAGTACTTCAGAGAGAGGCTTGGTGTTCTTCAGATAGAAGATACTTCGAGGAAGAAGTGATGGGACACAGTTACTAGAGCCATTCCAAGCATGGTGGTAGGAGGATCCTTTCCATGGCTGTGGATGTAAGCGCTGTGTGATGAACATCAGGACGATGCTTCGGATGATGTTTTGTATAACTATGATCAGTTGGATCATGTATGATGATATGTATCAGGTGGATGCATTGTATGATCAGTTTGATCATGTGTGATGAGCATCATGTCAATGCTACAGATGATGTACATCAGGATGATGTACTATATGATGATCAGGACGATCATGTGTGATGAGCATCAGGTCGATGCTCCAGATGATATGCATCAGGACGATGCTGTAATAATGATCAGGATGATCATGCGATGATGATATGCATCAGGATGATGCTATGACGATTATCAGGTTGATCATGTGATGATGTACATCAGGATGATGTATGATGAGTATCAGGATGATACTCCATGGCCGTGGACAGGTTGTGCAATAAGCATATAATAGCGCACTGGGAGGTTTGCAGATACTCTTTCGAGGTTTTTCCTATGGCATATAATAGTGCCCTGGGATATCTGGAAAATGCTCTTTCGAGGTTTTGCTTGGGAGGACATATAATAGCGCCCTGGGAGGTTTGCAGATACTCTTTCGAGGTTTTACCTATGGCATATAATAGCACCCTAGGATATCTAGAAAATGCTCTTTCGAAGTTTTGTCCTATGGCATATAATAGCGCCCTGGGAGATCCGATAGGTTGAGCTGTGTGCTCGTAATCAGTCCTGGGATGCTCTTTCAAGTTTTTTCCATGACCACATGTAATAGCGCCCTAGGAGATCCAATAGGTTGAGCTGTGTGCTCGTAATCAGTCCTGGGATGCTCTTTCGAGGTTTTGTGGTGACCACATGTAATATCACCCTGGGAGATCTGATAGGTTGAGCTATGTGCTTGTAATCAGTCCTGGGATGCTCTTTTGAGGTTTTGTGGTGGTCACATATAATATCTCCCTGGGAGATCCGATAGGTTGAGCAGCAAGCTCGTAATCAGTCCTGGGATACTCTTTCGAGGTTTTGTGAGGCACGTAATAAGTCCTAAGGATTCCACAGTATGGACAGTGATGATGAAGACCTACAGGAGGCTAGGCCTACAACCAGCATGAAAAAGGGTTGGCTTTGTAGAACTTCCTATGACGAGAAGAATTGAGAGATAGCCCAGTGATCGAGATGTCAGGTACAACAGCAATGATGATGATGATGCTTTGTGATCCAATGACGATGATCCAGCTCCAGAATCGAAGACTTGTGCCGTATGTATTGATGACTTGTGTCAAGAGAATACCTTCCTAGTTAAGAGGGAGTGTTGATGTATTTGTAACTTCAGAAGATATTCACTTGTATATTGTATTTGTACTTTATTGTGTCCCTAATGGAGATGTATTATTCCTCTGATTGGAAGTGTCGTCAGTTGTACTTGCAAGTGTCACAAGTTATATTGTAAGTGTCGTAACTTATACTTGATGGGTTATTAGAACACCTTGATGGGGTCGGCCCTGTATGAGTCATGTGGGTTAAAGGGTTATTAGACCAGCCTAGTGGGGGTCGGCCCAGTCAACATTATGTTAAGTGGTTAAGTTGGGGCCGACCTAGCTAAAGTTAAAAGACAAGTGAAGTAGTGTATAAATAGAGAGTGTGTCTCTCTCATTTTACACATTCTCTCATTCACTCACTTCGCATTAGTGAAAGAGAGGAGGAGTGCGCACAAGTGGAGGTGGAGCATGCTGCGGAAGATATATATCTCTTGGGTTTGATGATGGTGATCCTTGTATTGATGCTTTTTCTATCTCTAAGGAAGTTGCGGGGTTTTCACCTTCTTGGTTTTCCCCGGTGAAATGTTTTGTGTCTCTTCTCTCTTGTCTCTTATGCTTGATATGCTATACATGTTGTTCTTTCAGTTAAGATCCTAGATCTATTGAATTAAATGATGAAAAACTAACAAATATTGTATGCATATTATGTATGATTCCTAGCGTGGAGCTCAAGGCCAAGGACCCGCTAGTGAATGCTCAATCTTGAAGAGGCAAGTATTTGGTATCATGTTACCCATGTGCTAGTGAGCCATGGAAATTGTAAATATGCATTTTAATAGAAATGCCCATAACTAGCTATTCAATGCAACAAGAGATGGGGGCATGATATTTACAAGGAATTGGGAGGGAAATATTCAAAACCTTGATCCAATCAAGTCAATCCAAGTGTCAATGAGAGAACCCATAAAATATCAACTACCCATGTTGACTTTGGTACCCAATCATTCATTTCTCCCAAGAGTTGGTTGAGGTAGTTAATGCCTTGGGAATGGGGAGGTATGGCTGTCCAAATTTGGGTATGGACAAGCCACCCTTCATGGAAAATCGTGTTTGACTCCTTGGGAAAGAAAAGAGCCACAAAATTGCTCCCCAAGCCATTCTTCACCCATCAGTTTTGCTCTCTCATGAGTTGGGAGATTCCTGGGCATTTTCCTCCATGGCTTTGCTGTGTTTTCCTTCATTTTTCTAGCTAGGAAGGGCGTTTTTGTCTTGGTTAATAGTGGGGAAGAGAATAAATTGATTTGGGGGTTTTATAGAGGCTGTTTTGGCCCACTGAATGCTCATACATTTGTGGGAGAAATCGGTTTTCTTCCCTGGGGTGTATTCCCTCTTCCCACAATCCATTTTTGGGTGTGCCACGATTTGGGGAAAACCAATGGACCCTAATTTGTAAATCCATTGTTAAAAATTTGTATCCATGCCCAGTTTTTTAAGTTTGTTGTGTGTAAGAGAACGTTGGGGTTGAGATGGGTATCCATTGCTTTGGCTGTGCTAAGCTTGAGAGTCCCATTTTCCTTGTAGATATCATGCTCAACTCGGGGGTGGTCTCTGAGTGTTGAAAGAATATAGGCTGGGAAGAGACCTATGGTTGGGTGGAACGTTATAGCGACATAGCTAGTTTCTTGGGACAACTTCATAATCAAGATAAGCATTCTCTTATGTGCATTTACTTTTGCAATGTTTTTAATTGACGATTGTTTTGGTATGCTGAATGCATATGAAATGTGTGTGGATAATTTAATATCGTTGCACATGTTTAATTGGGTATGCATTTGCACACATGATTTTATTCATATGGATTGTTAATGATGAATGGGTGTGACCGGTGGTGGACTAGGGCACAGGTAGTAAGTAGGAGGCGCTGGTGTAGGGGAGTATCCTTGCAAATTTTTACTGAATCTTGGTGCCGCATAGGTGGGACCATGGGAATGAGGAATCAAAACTGGAGGAATGTATGAGGGTGTCGCTCTGGAGTGAGCCATTGTGCATGAAATATCGGGGACACATCTCATGGTAGATTGCGAAGGATTAGGTGTGGGGTTATACATGGGATTTAGTGCAGGAGGAATAGGCACATAGGGTCTATTGATGGATGAAATGTGACCAATTAAGTCATCGGCAGCATGAGATGCCCCCGACGCATATTTCTGAGAGGAATCGCCATGAGGGGCATCGGGTAAGATCGTGTAAAGGTAACCAGACTGGGCGTAAATGAGGTAGAACTACTGGGCTTTTAGTATATCCTCTTCCTTTATCTGGGGACATTCAGATGCCACATCCTTGGAAATGGCTAGGATTAGAGACTTCAGACACCAATCTAAAAATATGCGTTCGTCCAGTTTGATCTTGCATAAACTTTGACGTCTATGCCACTCATGGATGTGGTCTGTGATATGGGTGGCCATATTCCATTTGCAAGAAAGGAGAATCTCAACACTAGCGTCATAACAAACTGGTAACTGGAAGAACTGCAAGAAATTCAAGGCGAGGGATGCAAAGGTGGAATGTGTCCCATGGGACTGCTCAATATACCACTTGGTTGTAGTGCCAGTAAAGGTTCATTGTAATAGGCGTAGTCTAATAGAGTCATCCACTATGGAGTTAGAGGAACACCACAAGTGTAAGAACATGATATGGTTTTGGGGGTCCTCACCACCTTTCCCCTTGAACTTAGGGATGTATGAAGGGAGATTGGTGGGAATGGGAGGCCACGTAGGATCATGTCGGATCGGGTTGTTGGTCAATCTCACCAGGTTAGGGAGGTTGAGACTAGCCATGAATGGAAAACTTGCAGGAGGATGTGACATCGAATGGTCGACCTACGTGTTATCCATTGCAATGATCATGGGGGAACCGCCATCGAATAGTGGAGGGGTAGTGGTCGTCATAAGGGGGATTTTCGGACCACCCGTAGGGGGCGGAGGGACATGTGCTCCCATGGATACCTTCTGTAATCGGAGGGACTATGGTCGTCGGCATGGGCCCGCTACTTGTGGGTATGGAATCAGTGTATGGATGCACTGTACTGATGGGGGTAGGTTCGGTGTCAGCAGGGATGGTGGTTCCCATGGATCCCATGATTGGAATGGAGGTTGAAGTGGAAACAAGTCCACTTGCATGTCCACGACCAACAATCCCTCTGTAGAACGGGTTAGGGTTCATGCCGACCATGGGGCTATGTGGGGGTGAATGGATGGGTGAATCTGACTGGGAGGAGTTGGACATGAAGTAAGGGGCCTTAGGAAAAAGTTTCGAAGATGAATATGTGCACCTCAAGGGTGCACGATGAGCGGGGTCCAATGGACCGTGCTATGGGGACTGCTCCTATAGTGTACCTGAGTATCTCAGGGGATCAATTATGACAAGTGTGTAAGTGAGAAATGGTTGTGTTTTGTAAACACACTACAAAATTTTAATGCAACTATGCATGCAAGAGGAGAGCTCTTAATAAAAATGGCGCTCATGATAGAAACAAGATCAAAACACCTGCTGCAATAGTGTACTACAATAGGGGGAATCAACAAAATGCTTAGAATAACAACAAGTATCACTCCTAAAAATAAAAAGACTCACTAACCTATGGGGTATAGTAGCATGAAAACGCCTAACTAGAAGCTGGAAGCTCACGCAAATTGTATCCCCTGTAAGGTGATGAAATGCACAGTCAGGAAATACAAAATGGAGAACCAAACTGGCTAAGGGATATCCCCCTACCGAGAGGGATACCAGGTAAAAGAGGCATAGAAGAATGAATATTAGGCTACCTCGTTCAAGGTACGTCTGGAAAGGTTTCCTACAACTTCAGTTCTTTGGCCATCACAAACCCAGTATGGTGGCCATAATGTGCGACAAGAACAACAAGTTGGTGTCCTTCAGTATAGAGTGGAGAGTGGCATTCCACTCAGACTTCCTTAACCAATATTGCCACTTTCCCTCCTAAGGGAGAGGGCATCTGAAAAATCACTTTGAACTGTACCAATAACTACTAGAGGATTTTGGCTCACTAATGGACAACAACTATGTTTCGAATGTATATGACAAAGGGGTGTTGTTTGGATACCTAACCTCGGTGTCCTACCTATCTAATAAGTTGTTTTTGGTCCCCCAAGTGGGGTTAAATTTTTGTTCAATTAAATAAGTTTTAGTCTCACTTTGATCTTAGGGAGTGAGTGGGTGCACGAGTGGCGTGTATGTCTATGCTAAGTGAGCAATAAATAAAAATACTAATAACTGAAAATGGTAGCACTAGAAACTGAAATTTACTTGAAAAACTGAAAGATGAATTTTTTTTCTTTTAATTTTCAAATAGGAATACAATGACTAACTTCTGATATATGTAAGTAAACTTGTAGCTAATTGACTTGTTGAAATGCAGATGCACAAGATGAGTATGGCTATTCATAACAATGAAACAACTAAACTAGAACAAAGAGCTAGAAAGTAGGCATGTAGAAAAAATTATATCGAGTGCTACAACAAGCAAAAAGAAAAACAAAAGTTCGTGAACAGAAAACTGAAAGTGAAAGGGTTGGATGCAATGGGAAGAGGCTAAATTGAAATGATAAATAATACTAAATAAACATTTGGATCAATTTATATGAAAAAATTCCTAAATATAACTGCATATTTGGATTCCTTATTCAAAAACACCCAAATAAAAAAAAATCGTCCCAAACTAAGTTCAGGAGAGGGAGATATGGGTGTTTAAAGGTTGAGTTGCGCTTATCGGGAAACTGGGGAGTGCTTTTTGAGGCTAAAGCTGGAATCTGGAGCATACTTTTGGGAAGAAAAGGTGTGCTTTGTCCTATAGTGGATGAGAGCGCTTCTTGGGTAGATAAGCACGTTCTGGGGTGCGCTTTTCGGGGTAAAGCTGCGCTTTTGGGGCGCGCTTATGGGAAAGAAAGTTGCACTTTAGCTCAGAGTGACCAAGCGCACGATGCAAAGAAAAACATGTGCTCTGGGGTGTGGAACAAGGTCCGACAGTCAGGGCCCAGGCTGAAAAAACAAAAATTAAAAAAGTATTGCGTTGGCAGGGGCCAAACTTGCAAGTACTAGCTGCTATCCTATGCCAGAACTGACAGAAAGAGTCAAGAGGCTCTAAAAGTATAAATAAAATGCCATGCAAGTAGAAGAAAGAAATGCAAAAAAATTGAAAGAGATTCCTATCTAACCAAACCATAGATCGATGGATATCGACCCAGTTGGAGTTGCCAAAACTGTAGCTAGGTTATTCACACTAGCTAGTGCAAAACTGCACTTACTAAGAGTTGTGGAATTCTTAGTAACAATTCAAAATGGGATGCATGCATGCAAATGGAAAACAATAAATAAAATGAAAAATAACAGTAGTTACCGCTGTAAGGAACAATAAATCAACAACTAAGCTAAACAACAAGCATATTTCAATTAAACATTCAGCACACAATCTACATGAATCAAAGAATGCTTTCATTTTGTATTAAGTAAAAACAAATTTACAACGAGAATTTTTTACCTCAAAGAGAAGAATGCATGGGACCTTGCAGCCGTAGAAATGGGGGTGCTCCAGATCTCTGAGGTCTTTTTCTCTCCACTGAATGCTCACTAGTTGCCAAGCCTCAACTATGGAAGGGAGCTCAATCTCAAATGGAGGCTTAGGGTTTATGTAGGAATTTTGGCAGAGTTTCAATAAGGGAGAGTGACGTGTGTCAAATGGGGGACTCCACAACCTTTTTTATAAAAAAATTGGGTGATGGTATTTTTCCCTTGGTTTTGGGAAACCACTAGTATTGGTAAGTGGTTTTTGATATTTTCCCTCCTTTTTCTTGATTTTGAATATTTTTCCTCGTTTTTCTTTTTCTTTTATTTTATTTTGGTGATTTTGCCTATTTTGAAGGAATTTGCTTAATTTCTTGAGGGAAATAATGATTTTTTGCCCATATGGTCATAAACTTAGGGATTTTGGTTGATGGAGGCCAAATGTTAGGAAAAAGGGGTGAATAGGTTATGTGACTAGGGGGATAAGCTAGGTGATCAAATTTTTGGTGTTAACAATCGGTGCATTCATTTAGTCAAATCTCTATTTTTGTAGATCTATCATCTATGTACTATTGGATTGATCTAACTTCTTGATGTGTGGTGTCTTCACTTTTGAATCTTCCTCGCACTGTTTTGGTTTATACATATATGAAGTTTTGATAGATCTTCCAAATTTTTTTAGATTTAACTGTAGGATTTAAATTCTATGAGTGCAGATATGCTCTCATGATTTTAAATTTTAACACAAAATACATAATTTTACCATAACAAATACACTTTCACCTTGATGAAACCTAGTTATAATATTATTAATTTTGTTGTGTGAGAATAGATGAATGGATTGTTATTGTGTTTAGTTTGTGTTTTTGTACCATTGTTGTGTGCAAACTCTCATCTAATCATAGTCGACTGTTGGGGATTTAGTGTTTTCCCTGGTGACTATACACTTCCGCATGATAGAATTCTTCATTGCCCATGCTGCCAGTGCTAGTCACATATCTCAAGAGTCAACAATAATCAACATTCTCAAATTTTTTGTTGAGAGTGGAGGATAATGGAGTATATTGCGTGGAAATGGAGTATGTTTTTAATCTTGGATTCCATGCTCATTGGATTGGCATAGCACTTAATCATCTAAAGAAACAGAACAACGATTTCATAAAATTAGACAAAGATAACAATTCAAATGCAAGCTTTGCTGGAAGAATTTTCTCCATTGCACTAAATGATCTGGAGGTGTTTCGATCTAATCTTAGATGCGAAAGTGGATAGATCTATCATGTATTTACTATTGGCTTGATCTAACTTGTTGATGTGTGGTGTCTACACTTTTGAATATTCCTCATAGTGTTTTGGTTTATACATATTTGAATTTTTAATAGGTGTTTAACTGTAGGATTTAAATTCTATGAGTGCAGATGTGCTCTCATGAATTGAAATTTTAACACAAACTGCATAATTTTACCATACCAACTACATTTTCACCTTGACGAATCCTAGTTATAATATTATTAAGAATCCACAAACATATTCACATTAAAATTCAGAACCTCACCTAAACAAACCCATGGCCAGTAAATATTTCAGAATCCAGAGTGACATGAACCACATGTCATAATGGCCATAATTTTAAAAGTAAAAATTGCAATATATCCTTAGTGAAATTATAGCAATAAGCCACATGAATTCCAAATATTCCATGGTAGTTTCGCATTCAACCCTACAACTTCCCACAAAAGAATCAATCCTATATAATGGCTCCATATATAATCTCAGTAAAAATGTTTCAATTCTCAATGGTCATTGCTAATTGCTTTCTTTTCTACACATTATCTCAACTGAGTCTCAACTTCAGAATCTTCGTATACATTTTGTTTCCCTTGCAACAAAATAAATCTGATGTCACCTGGATTTCAAGTGTCTAAATGGTTATACCCATGCCATAAATTGCTTATATTATTCATGCATCTAAAAATCAATTAGTGTAGATGCACTTTAGTTCGAAATGAGCATATAAGATAAACAAGTATTGAGATAAACACATTGGTATAACAATGCACATACCTCTTCTCCAAGCTCCTCTCTCATTTCTAAAAATATTTTGACTGGCCATTGAATAATAGGATAGCTTGGTAATCTAGAGCCTGAATATGATGTGCTTGATTTTATGGAGATTTCCCTCCTGCGGATACATGAGACCTCCCTTGGATCTCTTTCCTTTGATCCAAGATAAGATGAGGGGGTAGACCACTATTCTTTCAACAACTATACCTCACACACATTTACATACAAGATATGAAGAAGAGAGAAGAAAGACGAACATATGTGAAGTATTTTGGTGTTGATAGCTCCGAATTGATTTAGATCCAGTATACTTTGCTCTAGCTCCACTTGGATATAAATCTACACACATATAGACAACACAACTTATTCAAATCCTTCCAACATATATAAAAACTTGCATGTAAATGGCATATAACATTAGATATAAGATAAACCAATGAAGATCTAATCTAGATCCAACAATATCTAATCTAATATATTAAAGGGAGATCAGATCCACCTCCAAACATCATCATTAACATATAGGTATAAACAATTACATCCGTAGAAAGACACATGATGTGGTAGGGGATAAATCCATATATCTATATAATAAAAATCAAGAAGAAGTACATCACATTATACCTTGAATCATGATGCAAGCCTCTTCCAAGCTCCTTGCTCCAATCCTTCCTTGATATCTTAATCAATGACTATTGATCTCACGATGGATTTCAACAGCATAACAATACTCTCCCCAGATTCCCCTTCTCCATTGAAATGCCTCCATTATATAGATGAATCAAGGAAGATAATGAAATAAATCTAGACTCCTAGGACCTCTCACATTTAGATATGATTGAGAGTTCCTAGATTAACACATGTGGATCCAACTCATTTCCCAAACTTCCTCAACAATTAAGGCAATAATGAGGCTTCTAGAGGATATATTTACACATATTAGAATAATAAGTGACGTTATCCCTCCCTAAAGTTGTGTAAGGAGTGATAAACTTAGATTATTACCTCTTGTTAATGTTAAAGGAGTGACGAGGCTCATTTTTATTAGGAAAATCAATTTCAAGGGTTAGAAAGGTAGTGTTTGACCATGATAAATAAGACAAGTCTCCTCTAATATCTAAGGATGGAAAATAAGGATATATCAGATGACCACTAAAGTGTGAGGTCAAAATAGAAATTGATGGCCAAAACACTTTACAAATAATAATATGAAAAGGTAAGGAATTGGAAGCATGAAGTTGGAGAGTACTTGCAATCAATCATCAACCAAGTATATATATATATCATCCCTGAGGTAGGAATACCTATGTTTAACAAAAGGAATAAAAAACATGGAAGCCAAAAAAGTACACTATGGATTTAAGTAATAATATGCAAGATCATGGCCATGAAAAAATACACGGTGGATCCATGTCATAAAAAGGACCATAGCCACGAAAAAATACAATGTGGATCTATGTCGCAATATACAATCAGGAGGATGGATATCACCACTAATAGTGCTCATATGGTACTCATACACAATCATAACTGGTAATATCAACTCCAATGCAGCTTGGGAGGGGAAACAAGGCTGGGTGATGCAACCCCTGAACCCAAGGTATTCATCTCAAACCCTGATGGTGTGATTCTACGACATGTGAATAGATGTGCTAATGTCAAACATTGAGAATCCGTTTGATTACCGGTCAATGCTATTTACCGTTAACAAGTGTGAGGGAGTCCACTGCTGATGATAATGGATCCCAAGACAACTAGTACACTCTAGTGAGTGTGAATAGATGATCTGAGGTTGAACACTCGTAGAATTGCTCAAATATGATTCAATGATGTTTACCCCTTCTCAAATGTAAGGAACACCTACCGCTGATGACTACAAGCTCCACGGTACTATGGTTTATAGATTCGCTTCCTAGATAGGGAGTTGTCGTCGATAGGAAGGAACCCATTGAAGCAGGGACTTAATGTATCCCAATCAATCAATGCAAAACATACATCGAGAGACTTGATACAGATATAGAAGGTCACCAAGTATAATATAATGGCACAAGGATGGACGACATACAAATTGAATGGGGCTGAAGAATGGCCAACTTAGGATGACATTCCATTGAACATATCGCACGACAACTGTGTGACTAGGAATCATAGACTCAAGAACACCATATAGACCATAATGCAACTATAGAGGAGGCATCAAAGCACACCCATAGTGTTTAGAAGAGTAACCAATCGAAGAAGTATTGTGAATCATGAAAATGGTAAGGATGTGAGGCAAGTAGATAACCCAACTCTAAGACAAAGATGCAAATATGTTCCATGTTCAAGGGTGATGTACTATACTAATGCCACTTCTTGAGATAGACAATGTAACTCAGCCCCCCCTTTTTTCCTCTTTTTTAAGTACCTTTTTTTTAATGAGATCAAAAAAGAGATAGAAGTGTGCTTGATAAGATCTTTTTCATAATAGTTTAATGAGCCCCAAAAAAGTAAACTCAGAGTCTTTTTCATTTTTTAACGAGTTCGGAGAAATGACAGAAGAGTGCTTGGTATAGTGTCTTTCCTGTTAAATTTTAATGATTCTAGAAAAATAAACTCAAGTCCATATTCATTTTTTTAATGATCTCGAAGAAGAGAAAGAAGATTGCTCGATATAGGTCCACTTTTGTAGAATTTTAATAAGCCCAGAAAGGTAAACTTGATATTTCCTTATGTTTTTAATGAGCTAAAAGGAGAGATGGAAAAATGCTAATAATGGTACCTTTTATGTAGAATTTTAGCTAGTCCGGAAAAGTAAACTTGAGGCCTCCTATTTTTAATGAGCTTGAAGGAGGGAGGAAATAATGCTCGTAAGGGTACCTTTTTCATAAAAGTTTAACAATCCTAGAAAAGTCAACTCGAGGTCTCCTTTTGTTTTTAACAAGCTCAAAGGAGGGAGGAAATAATGCTCGTAAGGGTACCTTTCCCCTATAAATTTAACTAGTCTAGAAAAGTGAACTCGAGGCCTCCTTCTATTTTTAACGAGCTCGAAGGAGAGAGGGAAGAATGCTTGTAAATGTACCTTGTCCATGGAATTTTAACGAGCCTTGACAAGTCAACATGGGTATATCTTTATTTTTTAAGGAGCTTAAAGAAAAGAGAGAAAATTGCTACATAAGCTGTTGTTTTCGTTCAGTTTCAATGATCCTAAAAAGGGATAAAAGGATACTCAGCAATAGCGGGTTTCACTAGGTTCCTTTGCACGTGGAACCAACTGGGTGATAGGTGGTGCAAGTGTGGAATCATGAGAAAAAGGGGACCACTCATAAGAGAATTTATCTCCTTGGGTAGGATATCACAATAGGAAGTGAAGCGAGGTATTAGGCTAGTAGTCGATGGTGACTACGATAGCATAAGGATAGTGAGTGAAGCAAGAAACAAGCAACAAGACATAAGGAACCAATAATGCATGATCATATAAACAATAAAAACTTGGGAACCCCTAGGGAAGAACAAAATAATGATGATAAGAGAGGAAGATGAGGATCAATCATGTGGGATTCATGGACCAAAGAGGCTCCTGATCCTACCATAACAACAACATGGGAACCAAATATAAATCTAGGTGCTACTCTAAGGTACCCATGTGGGAAAGGCACTACTGCACGAGTTACAATGCATGTGCAAACGGAGTGGCTAATATCGCATCTCGGTGGGATCGACCCTATGGCACAATAATGGGAATAATGGTGGATTGGTAAAATATAAAATGCAAGGGAATAAATCCTGTCCCTAAATGCCATGGGTAGAAATTATGTACCATAAGTGGATGTCGCCAAAAAAATCCTATGTCTCATTCGTCAAATCCTAAAAAAATAGCCATAACTATCTCCAAAACACATGTCAATATCCCAAAAAGATAAAAATAGGAACAAAGACACCTATGCAATGTTTTTGTGTTTTAAAGTTTTTTAATGTTTTTGGGCTTTTAATGTTTTGTAACAAACCAAGACATAACATGCACTCACAATAGGGAATGCACACCACACCACATTGTGTTACATAAAATACAAAGCACTTCGAGGTGGTGTGGCTTATGCAAAGTATTGGCACAAGAAAGGCCCACTATGGGGCTCTAATAAAGGATCTCCATCGCAATCAACTAACTCATATGCCCCCTGATGTAGCAAGTGTTTAACTTTGTAGGGATGGTTCCATAAGGGTTTGGTAGCCGACACAAGGGCATGCATAATGTTCCTCACCTTTTCCTAATCGAGAAGAAGTGATATACTATGGTACTCCTCTTCGCAAGGGTTTTCATGAGCATCCATGACTTCTATAAGGGCCTCATCCAAAGGTAAGACATTGTCATACAATTCATGTGAAATAGGTGAATAATCGTCCCAAGAGGGAAAGGGATTAGGATAAAAAACTGGGCGAGGATTCGACAACTAAGTGAGGATCAAGATCAATAACTGAGCAAGGATCATGATCAAGTTC
Source organism: Larix kaempferi (assembly GCA_027924585.1). Classification (NCBI taxonomy): domain Eukaryota; kingdom Viridiplantae; phylum Streptophyta; class Pinopsida; order Pinales; family Pinaceae; genus Larix; species Larix kaempferi. The sequence continues at coordinate 4,735,433 of BSBM01000805.1, read as the reverse complement.
GGTAGGATTTGATTGGATTTTTTGAGAGGCAATCTCTATCGCAGTGAGAAGCATGGTATCTCCATATGAATCAAATTCACTAGGTTCAGGTTTTACCCAAGGATCAAATGAACCAAAGGACCTGTTAATCATGGAAGTGATCATGCAAATAGGAGCTTCCATTTTGGAGGGAGTAGGTTTTGGGAAGGGAAATGACCCCATCAATGATGAATTCTTAACTGAATCGACACCCACACTGTTAGAGGATTTCATGGAATCGCCATCAAAAGGAACATTACTATTGGGAATGAGGCTCATATCTGGCGTGCAGTAAGAAAGTTGGTTTATAGTGACTATTTTCCCTTGGTGGGGGAATAAAAGTAGTTGAAATACTGACAAGAATACCTCCTTCATGGGATAAAACCAACTACATCCCAACAATAGATTATAATCTAAGGCAACATCGACTACCTCGACGTCAACATTAACAATCCCCCACCCCTAGTTCGATTGGTAAGAAGGCGAGGATTCCATGAGGTGTAGAAGTTCGACTGTCAAATGCTTTTAACACCATGGAAGACTGGACAAGCTCTTATTGCACTCCAACATGAAATAGACATAACACAAGTAGAAGCTCCTTCATCAATAACAATATAAAATATATTCTTCCCACGCAAGACTGCTTGAATTTGAGAAGCAATATGGTTGGTTTGAATTGGATAGAGTAAATTAGCTTGGAATCCGGGAAATGGGAAAGACATCAAACTTGGAGTGGACCCAATTGTGGGGTTATATTAGACAAACTTTCTATCGAGAGAGTTGGATTCTTATATGGCCTTATTGAATCTAAAGGTAATGTAAGACACTTATTTGGAACATAGTAGGAATGAATGCGGGGGTTAGTGTTCTACGGTTGATATTGGTCTTGAAGGGGAACAAAGAGAAAAGTGGGAAAACTATACGTCAAAGCTCAACTATGTTGCAATAAATCTAAAGGACCGGCTAGACTCCCTCATGTGGATTAAAAACCAAGATGGTGGCATGTATCATGCAAAAAAGGGATATACAGTTCTAGATATCCAACTGAATAATGTGAATTAGGAGTGGGGGAGATTTATATGTAAACTCTTAGTGCCACCAAAACCTATTTTTTCTAGATGGATTTCACTAAACAAAAAAATCCAAGCATGGGACAACCTCTAGAGAAAAGGGAAAATAGAGCCAAATATATGCCTCCTATGAAAATGCTAGTCTATATGTCAATCACTTATTTGTACATTGCAGAATCATTAAGGAAGTGTGGGATGCGGTGGATTCCCTTGGATAAAGACCAGATTGGAAAGGAGCTACCCTCATGGAATATTGGGAAAACTTGTTTGAAAGCTCCATTGTATCAGTGCATCCAGATCTTCCCCTCAATATGATGTGGGTGCTATGGATATCCAAAAATGAGGCTATATTTAAAGACAAAGCCCCTCTACCTATTACAACTCTACATAGGTTAAAATATTTGATGAAGGATCCACATTGTGGGAAATATAGGAAATGTCGAAACGCTTTACTCCCTTGCCTTGACCCAAATTGTCCATATTGTTTCTATGAAGGGAATCCAATGGAAATTCGGGTTTGAGTGGATCAGAGGGTTACATATCTGTTGGGAGCACGAGTTATACTTTGCAATAGGATTTGGGCATATAGACAAACAATTTTGTAGACACAAAGAGTATCTACATAGCTCTCTACCTAGCTCAGATAAATAATATACACAACTTGGCGATCTTCTCAAACTAAAAAATGATTGTTTCATGGGAAAACAAAGAGGCTACTTGCTCCAATATATACCTACAACCCCTCCTAGAGAAGATCAACGGCCTACAAACCTATGTAGATGATGTCAGCATAGCTCATACCTACAGAGAATTCAATCAAAAGGAAAACACTCTCAGAAAGACATCATGTCATATGGAATTGAATCAAGAAGGATAAAAACAAAGGACCTTGATGGGCATCAATCTACTAGGGAAATGCATATAATGTGATCACACTAATTGATATTTTGAAAGCAACAACCATTAGAAGTTGGGGTTTTAAATAGAGTGGGTTGAGGAATACATCCCCCCAAAATTCACTATTATACTTTGTTTTTTTAATGAGAACATAGAAATGCAATCTGGGTTGAGATTACTCCCCTGTATATTTTCGTTTTCATCTTTTCTGGGTAGGGATTGCTCCCCTATATTTTTTTTGTTTTCATCTTTTTTGGGTGGAGATTACTCCTATGTATATTTATTTTATTTTATCTGGAAACAAGTCCTATTATGGGCTACTTATATGTCGTCATCATCATCATCATCATTTGTCATACATACAAGGTGTGCCTCTCATGTTGCATCAAAGCATGGCCGTATGGGAGTACAACAAAAATTGTCTCCCATAGGATATAACTAAAATACACGTACCAAATTGTGGGAACCATGCCCAATTTACATCACCATATCCTTCACCCTTGTGGAGGAGGGGAAAGATGAATCAATGCAAGAGGCACCACTTCATAGGTTAGTGATGTGCCACTACTTCGTAGGTTGGTGGTGTTGTTCTTGCTGCTGCATGGAAAGGTGTTGTTGTTGTCACTATTTCCTGAGTTGGTGGTATGGAAACAGTTTTTGCTAGTGTCAACTGTTCAAAATCCCTCTCCTCTGCAAGTTATCCTTCCATGAATATCTATCAAAAGGTGGCACCACCCAAGACTAACATCCTTGTGTACTAGGAGGAAAGATTCCACTACTTGGCCATCTATATCGAATCACCCACTCTCATCCAAATACTCCAATAGAAAACCAAACCATGTCATAAAATCTACATAACCTACGAGAGTATAAATCCCCATCGGGGTAGCACCACCTGTTGCACCTCTCACATATCCCACAGCACTAGTTATATCGACCTCATCTCAATGAATTCATTGTCGTTTCCCTTCTTCTTGGGTCTTTGGTGAAGGAACTACAACAACTATCTACAGTAGAGGTCCAATATATATGTCCAACAAAACACAAGTCAACTATTAGTATCTTACATACATAGTATCTTAAGCATGCACATAATCCAAAATATTAAACAAGAAGGAAATATAAGTTATAGGTAGTTACCCATGGGTCCCCAACCATCAACAGGACGTTGTCAGGGAGATATGGACCCCCCTCAAATCCATCTCCTACCAGGGATACCTCTCCATCGGGCCTAGTCGTTGATGTCATACTTCTAGGAAGTGGGGAATAAAGACATGGCCCACCTAACCCCTTCTAGTATGGGGCATCACAATACTCCAAAACACCATACAAATATCCCTCAGGTCTCACATCGATACTACCACAGACGACCTCAAAGATGGAAACCACTCAAAAAAGTATGAAAATAGGATGGACCCATAGGTGAACATCTTGTGGTACTCCAAACATTCTTTGATATCTAGGGACACATGTTGAAAAGCCAAATATGATCCTAGGCTACCTCAGCACTAGCTAAAACCTTCTCCACTAGAATAAGTTGGAAACCAAAAATATGATGACTCGTCACCGCCCCCAATACCCAAACCACCATGATTTTCATGCCATGGATTGTCAGGGTATCTATCATGGAAATTATAATTTCCCCATCCTTCTCCTCTACATGGTTTCCCTTGCGGTATTGATTAATAAGTTGATTCAACGTCATTCCCCCCCACAGGGATGGGTGGGTCTCCTCTCGGATCCTTTGGATTGACAATCCCATCATAAAGTATATGTCAAAGCGTTCAAGAGACACCCTCTCACCACCCACCACAAAGCAGTCCAACCGATGACTCCAATATCATATGAAATCATGTATTAGGTGGCCACTCGACCTCATCATTGAACAAATCCAAAATTTAAATAGCCCTACATCACCTAGGCATTGTCAAACCTTTAGGCGATTCACTACCTCCTACCACAAGGTATTGAAATGGCACTCACACCATTCAATGGCCATCTTAATTGTGTAATTTTCAAAATCAAAAAATAAAAGGATGTGTTAGTCCATCAACATAATCTATACAATTCAAAAATTGAGTAAATACACATTCATGTGGTGGTGCAACCCTTAAGGCATCAGACCCGCACATAATTCCTGTGTTGTCACTTTACAAGAAAGGAACACCACCATAGATGATTAATTGGTAGTCATACATGTATTTTATTTGCATGTCCACCATATCAATCATTTTGTGCCATAGTGAAACCATTCCCATGAACAATCACGTTGGTTATACATGCAGGAATCAACCCTCCTTTGTCCTAATGCCACATGACCATTCAAACAAGTAGTCACACAGTTTAACTTTGCATACACCATATCAATCATTATGTGCCACCGTGTGACTGTTCCCATAAATGGTCATTTTAGTTATACATGCAGGAGATAGACCCCATGGGATGCATTGCCACATGATTGTTCACATGGATAGTCTCATGGTTTAACCACTTGAAAGATAGAAATTAACTCTTGTGTTGTCCATGACTATCGAAAAGATAGACACACCATTATGCATGGTTGTTTCTTTGATACTTTTGTGACCCTACGGAAAACCTTATGGGTGGTTGTATGACTCACTGGGGCCCCTAAGGTAAAAATTAATCCAATAGAAATAACAAGGAGGTTCTAAGGACTAACCCAGAGCTTGCAAAGCTAAAATCCACGGATGAATAGTGACAATGAATATCAAAATGTGGGCCTCACCCCTATTTATAGGCCCAATGCCCAATTTTCAAATACCTTGTTTGGGAGTTATGTATCTCCCTTCGACTCACCGTTAGTACATGTTATCACACCATAGTAGTTGGGCTACTATTCTTGCTGAGCAGATATCTGCACATTTCAGAGCTTTGCTTTTACAAAGATCAACTATGATGAGCTTGTTATTTGAGATCACTCATGGATCAGAGCAGTATATTGTATTAGACTTTTATTAGACCTTGTGCCAAGGCTCAGCCTTGAGAGCTTAGATTTAATGACTGATGTGACCCTTTGTTCCATACAGTTTCGATTCAGTGCCTAGTGATTATATTGCAGCAGTGTTTCAGATGTTTATTGATAATTATTATGATATGATGTGACCTATGGACTTCTGATTATTGGCTTTGGATTATTATCTTTTTGTTTTAGTCATATTCATAGCATTGACTTGGTATATGATTCATGATGTGGCAGTACTATTAAAATAAAATGAACTATCTTGGATGATGTTATGAATATAAAATGGATGTATTACTTGCACACTTAGGTTTTCTAACAAAAATCATCGGTTTTATTACCCTCCTATGAGCATAGATATGGTCTTCCCTGACATCCTTTTCTGCTAGCTTAGGCACCATTTTCACTTGACTCCATCCATCCATGACCTTCCTTATTTGGCTTTCACCCTTGACTTTCCTTCTTGACTTCTTGATACTGAGGACTTCCCCATTTCTACCTTTGTGTTGGACCGCATCCATGTTTGTTTTGTGTCTCGGCTCTGAGTTGGTGACAGAACTTGCCTTTGGTAAGTTGGATTGTATGCCTAAATCATTCTGGTCAGTTGTCCCGATGTTTGGCACTATGCAGAAGTCCCCCTAGTCACTTGAGATGTTGTTGGCTAAAACTGAAAGCTCATGTACTACTTATATTGGAAATATATTATAAAATCCTGTGAACTTAAAATTCTAGAATGTGTTTCTTAACACACGTGAATAAAGGCTATAGCAATGAACTGCTAAAATACCCCTCGAAGGGTATAGAAAAAGTCCAAAAAGCAAATGTTACTCAAAATTTATATCTATTTTTGCTGACCTTGTATATGTGAATATGCCCCGGATGCAAGCTGCGATTAGTTGTGCTCCTTAGCACATGTGAAATCCCAAAGGGGTCATATAGGCCAAAAAGGCCATGGAAATGAAATGAATGATCCTAATGAACCTGGATCAACTTGATGTAGACATGATGCCTAAGTTGAATAAGCACTCTCTAAACAACTTATCCATTTGTGAGGCACAACCCTTCCCTTTGTTATTTTTTCCAGAACATAGTGTAGCTTCCCCTTTCCTCGTCCAAACTATCTCTTAGTTGAGTTTGGTCAAGTTACCCCCTTTACCTAGCCTTGTTCTTAGCCTTCATCCTTAGCTAGCAGTTAGGCCATGTCCAATGGGTGAGTCCGTCATTAAAGCTAAGCTTTTGTGCAAATAAAATATAAATAACATTGAAATATATATATGTATTAACTGCCATGATGTTTATACTTTAAGTTAAGCTGTGAATATGATCTAAAGGAACATGTCTTAGTCTTTGTCATAATCTTGTCCTTGGTTATATTTTGACCTAGTCAAACATAGTTTGACCATGGTCATTCTTGGGATCCGTGATGATGTGGACCATGTATGCTTATGGATGATGATTGATGGTCCCACATACTCTTGTTGATGACTCCATATGGTGGACATATGCTTCAGATGATGGTTGATGCAGTTCAATAGTTTTATTATTATTTCCAGATCATCAGATTTTATACTGTCTGGATATGGTGGACCCTACTGTTGACCCCTCAGGTCAACCCATGGTGTATGAGTACACATTTTTAGTAGATTTGTGTCTTTTGGATCCATTGAGACACTTGTCCTTCAGTTCCAGACACTTTTGACAGTGATATATGCAGTTTTCCACCTGTTGACCAGTTTCGGGCATGCTGACCCCGCCTGTCCAATAGAGGCTTGGAGGCCATTCATTGCCTAGGGAGCTGTGTCTAAAGGGGATGGTCCAGACACTTGATCTAACCATTATAACCCCCTTCCAGACACCCTGGTGCCCTCAGTTTGATAGAGCAGGCACCCTGAGTGGCAGTTTGAGCAGTTTCAAGGTTTTTCAGGAGGATTACAAATGGAATAAAAGGGTCACTGAGGAATTCGATTTGGGAAATTGAGGCAAGGTTTTGTCACTTGGTCTTCACAAAGGTCTTCCAGGGTGTATGAGTACACATTTTTAGTAGATTTGGGTCTTTTGGATCCATTGAGACACTTGTCCTTCAGTTCCGGACACTTCTGACAGTGATATATGCAGTTTTCCACCTGTTGACCAGTTTTGGGCATGCTGACCCTGCCTGTCCAATAGAGGCTTGGAGGCCATTCGTTGCCTAGGGAGATGTGTCTAAAGGGGGTGGTCTAGACACTTGATCTTACCATTATACCCCCCTTCCAGACACCCCGGTGCCCTTAGTTTGACAGCGCAGGCACCCTGAGTGGCAGTTTGAGCAGTTTCAGGGTTTTTCAAGAGGATTAAAAATGGAATAAAAGGGTCACTGAGGAATTTGATTTGGGAAATTGAGGCAAGTTTTTGTCACTTGGTCTTCAAAGAGGTATTCCAGGGTGAACCCCCCATCTTCTAGTCAGTTGGCATTAGTTAGTAGGGTCCACAGTGGCCATAGGAGGCCTTTTACTACATGTCTCTCACAGATTTTGAGGACATGATTTGATCATTTGTATTATTTGGACATGTCATGGTCCTATTATTTTCTATTATTGTGCCATGGGGATGAGATAGTGAAGGATTGATACCTCCTAGCCCCACCATTTGTGTCTTGAGCCATGTCCATGTCATATTTGGTGGGCCCGTGTATCTTAGCCCCTTTTGGAGGATGACGTCACCCTCACTTAGTCACTTTTAGCTATGACGTCATCCCTTTTTTGAGTGATCTATGTGATATTATGTATTGGCTCATCTTAGCCATTGATTAGATTTTGAGATCTTTTAATCTCAACCACTCATTTCAAATAGTGGTTTTTGAGGTTTAGGGTTTTGGTCTTTATTATCCTATATAAGGAGGAGACCCCCCTATTGTAAAAGCACCTTTGGAGCTCTTGAAGATTGGAATAGAATACTTATTTGTGGATCTACTTCTCTTGTCTTGATGGATTCTTTTGCACTTTGAATATACAGTATCTCTTCTATGTATCATTGTGGATTTTGGGCTACACGTTGTTTTTCTGTAGGGAGGCCGAATTGGTGGAGAGGAGGACGATTTGAAGGAGGCTATTGTTGAGGGGACTCACATATCTTCTCTTGGGTTGATCTTTGTGACAGGGAGTATCATTATTGTATCTTTGTGACATAGTAAATGCTTTCTATTACATCTCTTCATCATTTTCATAATTTTCTTACTTGGCTTGTTTCACTTGATCTTGTCTTGTAGGAGGAGGACGATTTGGCCATGTTTGGAGGAGGACGTTTTGGTTGGAGCACTAGATATCACTCTTGAATATACACATAGGGGAATGCTATCAATTTGCAAAGTGGTCACAAGCATTTGAGGTATGTTTTACAAGGTATGTACCTAGATCTACTCTTCTTCTTCATTAGTCATCAAACCCTTAAAATCAAAACCCTTGTTTTTCATATTTTTCTAGATCTACTTGAATATAGCTTGGATTTGGGGATAATAAAAAGAACCCACCTCCATAGCATCCATGACAATTCGGATCTATAGTTTGGTGGCAATTGGCCTTCATTTGACACACTTTCCAAGGCACCTAGCCCTCCTTGAGGCAATTCGCACTCCTTGGGGAAGGCTAGTTGGGATAGATCCTTGACATGGGTAGGTGAGATCCCACTTGATTTGCATTGGTCTACTTTGATAATGTACCCCTAGAGCTTCACCTTGTTGATTTTCACCTTGTGGGCCCCATTCCTCAATTTGAGGGATTGAGCCCCACTTGGGTCACTTGGTGATGCATTTTGCATCTTAGATCTATGGAGATCTAGCTCATATTGGGGCATGCCATCCTAAACCCACCTTGATAATTTCCTAAACTACCCCAATCTATATTTTGGCATAACTTGGACTCCATTTTCCCCCTCATCTCAAGGCACTAGTCTCCCTTGGGCAATTCGCACTCCTTGGGTTAGTGGCTTTTTCCTAGATCCCATATGTGGGTGTTTTCTATCTCATATTATATCCGTAGATCTACCTCATCTCATCCACTTAGTGCCATATCACCCCTAATCCAACCAAGTGGGCCCTATTTGGACCATTTTCCACTTTTTAAGGAGTGGGCCCCACTTGTGTATTTTCATGGTGCTAGATCTATCCATTTGGTCTTCATAAGTGGCCTTAGTCATTCATTGGTTGAAACACTTGTCACCTCTTAAGCCTCTTCAACCACATATTAAACTCTTTGGTCCACTTAATCCTCATGCATTGGTTTCCGTAACCTACTTACACATTTCCCTAGGAACCTTTGTGTTAGCTAATCTTCATTTATTGGCTAGGGTCTCCCCCTTGGTATTGATTCTTCTTGATATAAAGTGAAGAGTGCCTCGGTTATCGTGACACCTAGCTTGCATTGGGAATCGTTGCACTTCTTGGGTCACCTCTTTAGTTGTCCATCTCCTCTACCATCCCAGATGGGATACCTTTAGGGACAACTACAAGTTGTGTGATAACAATACCATCATTATCAGGATCATGAACTCTACAACATGGTACCATTTTTTTCACTCCTTCTAGAATTTCATCTAGACCCCATTTTTCATCCATTTCCCAAAGTACGATCACCCACTTTTTATATAGTTTGCAGCATTAGAATTATTTTCATGAGAACTATTACATTGTGGTATTGGTTTCATGTGTGCATTATTTTGGCTGAACAACTCCATTTTCACCCAAGACCCATTGCCTCCTTTATAGGTATATCCACTTAACACTACATATATGTTCTTTCAATCCGTTTGTATACATTGCATGTATCTAGTGATCACTCCAATATCCCTAAGGTTCTTATACCCTGACAATTCACATCACACCCTCAACTACATCGTGCCTTTGTTGGGTAGTATCATTCTACCACCATGGTTGTACACACAATTACAACCCCTTATATCATGGCACCCATGCCACTTCACCCTCAAATCAGGTATTTGGTAGTACACCATCTCACCAAGAAATCCACATATTTCTCTCTTGATGCATATTTCTAGCCACACCCTTTGGAATCCCAACCAATTTCTAGACACAATTCACTAATGGCCTCTCATCCCCACCACAATCAATAGATAATTTGTGTTCATCGCCATCTCATCAACCTCCAAGAAGAGCCATGATGTGGCTCATCCCCCTTATTACAATGCCATCATTGAATTACCATCCCTGTAGAGACACTCTATATGGTATTTACTCACAGGGCACTCGTCTTCTCACCTGTAAAAAAATCCCTTATTCTTTTATTCATTTGTAAAAAAATACTCCCCAACACACAAAAAATGTGGGAATTTTTAGTACTATTATTATTTTGGCAGCAACATCCCTTGTCACCCTTGATCAAATAATTTGTAACATATCACCCTATGGTCAACCTATTAGGCCCCTCATCAATATCACTATCACCTAGGAACATGAACCTACTCCTCATCTCAATTTGACATCACCACATGATAACTAGTTTACAATTTGTTCACACCATTGGCCCCTTCAACCCACGTGGTTTCTCCCTACACATTTGTTTGAATATTGTTGCCTAGTGTCAACCATCCATTTCACTTTGATCAAGGGAATTCATGAGCCTCACGCTTACCAGCTTGTCTTGTCCCATTTTCTAAACATATCAAGTTTGTTGCAATATGTTCTTGGTTCTCATCCATAGAGTGCTCACCCTGTAATTCACATTGCCTCTCATCAACTTCAACATACTTTATTCTTAGAGTCACAACAACAGTGATTGTACCTTACCTTCCATTCCCCCAGTAAATGGTTCACCTCAAACTAAGAAGAGAGATTCATCATTTCTCTTTGTCTTAGTAGTCTCCCCTATGCTCAACACCAACTCATTCATCACATCAAGAGGGGCCATACCTTCTAGTGGTTGCAGCATTCACAATTATGATTGTATAGTTCCATATCTCAAATTACAATTTTCCCTCTCGGCACCTTCATCAACTTTTCCATATGTGCACTTTTTCCAAGCTTGTAAATTTTCACGAAAATTGTTATCTTTCAAATTAAGATAAAATAGAAAAACATCAACACTACAAAGTTGTCCAAAATGTTGAGGAGATCAAATGTTGACACGGATTTTTTTTATAGATTTTTCATCTTGTATCCCTTTTCCTCCATTTAGAGTTTCAAAAAATATTATAATGTCTCCTCAAATAATGGATTTATGTAATACCCCCATTTTGACCCTTAGAACATATTTGGAGTTCAATGTAAATATTGTATACATGTGATGTATGTTTTACTAGCATGGAGCTCAAGGCCAAGGCCCCGCTAGTGGATGCTAGGTTTTTATGTAAAGGCAAGTAGTTTATATTATGTTATCCATGTGCTATTAAGCCATGGGACATTGTAAATGATGTAAATGATAATATTGCAATAAAATACCAAGAAAACTGCCTATGGAGGAAACTAATGAGAGGGGGACATGTGTATACACTAGGGAGAGGTGAGGGGGTTGTGGGATTAAACCTTGGATTGCCAAATGTCATCCTTAGAACCCATTTGACCTCCCATGCTGACATTTAATTCTATTGACCTCACGCTTACCAGCTTGTCTTGTCCCATTTTCTAAACATATCAAGTTTGTTGCAATATGTTCTTAGTTTTCATCCATAGAGTGCTCACCTTGTAATTCACATTGCCTCTCATCAACTTCAACATACTTTATTCTTAGAGTCACAACAACAGTGATTGTACCTTACCTTCCATTCCCCCAGTAAATGGTTCACCTCAAACTAAGAAGAGAGATTCATCATTTCTCTTTGTCTTAGTAGTCTCCCCTATGCTCAACACCAACTCATTCATCACATCAAGAGGGGCCATACCTTCTAGTGGTTGCAGTGTTCACAATTATGATTGTACAGTTCCATATCTCAAATTACAATTTTCCCTCTCGGCACCTTCATCAATATTCATGTCCCCACTCTAGTGGGTTGTTTGACATCATCAATAGTTCACCCTCTCAAGAATCATTGTCATCATCACAGGTTACGAGGCACATATACTTTGATTTTTCAGAGTTGATCCCTTGATCTCCTCTTATTGTAATTTAATCTGACAAAATTACACAAGCATAGGGATGCATGTCTCATTTATATAAAATCTTTCTTTATATATCACTTATCATTTTTTTTCTTTATAGGTAATCGTCGTCACTCCCCCATGGGTTATCCTTTACTCTAAGCAATTGCTCTCCCACTCTCACAACCATATAATATATACATGAGGGAAAGAAACGAAGATGTATTTTAGTTATATGGTCCCCTCCTAGCCTCACACATCATGAGGCATCTGTTATCGCCTAATTTGACACGCCATCAACATTTTGGCATTTGTTATGAAAATACATCATCAACATAAATCATGTATCTCACAAATATTCCTTCTCATAAAAAATCAATATGTGCAATGAATTTCCTAATGCACAATCAAACTTTTGTTGATCCGCACAACTTCACAAAGGAAAAACCCAAGCGACATCACGCAAAAATCCTTCAATACCCATGCGGTTGTGCAAAAATATGACTCATAAATTCTGCGATTCATTCAAATATTCCCAATTACATTTTAGCACCAAATAGGTTCGAAGTAGATTCTACTTTGTTCTTGGGCATTTATTCTCCCCATCCTTGTACTTAGAATCCAAGTCATGAAGAGGATCATTCACATCTTGAAGCACTTTATTGAAGATCTCCATTTTGGCTATAAAAGGAACCCATGGGCATGCATTCTATAAGAAAATTTTAGATCAAATTTATGCTACAAGAAATTGTTTGGAAGATATCTCTTTCATCTGGCTTATTACCACTCACTTATTAGCATTTCAAGCTCCCTTGACTTCTTCCTCAAAAAGTGAGTTTTTTCCTTCATCATTCCAAGTTAGTTTGAGGGAAATTAGAGAGAGATCAAAGGAACCTTCCCAAAGGGAGTGTTGGTTGTCCCTTTGAAGTTGTATTCCTCAAGGTGACACCATTTTATACATGTTTTTCCCTTGGACATTCACAATTTGGTGTAATTCCATCTCTTGTGTGTGTTTTCATATCATTTTGGCAAGTTTGCAACCTACAAGGAAAGGAGATTTAGCTCACCATTGAGCCATTTTTCTCAAAACAATATATTCTTTTATTTTGGAAGTGATTGCAATATCCTTTGTTCTTCGTTGATTTTATACCCATTTGTATCTTTGTAATGAACCTAGCATTCTTTATCTTCACATCTAATTCTCGTTTACTACTAGAATCATTTTCTCGATACTGTAATATCATCCAATAACTTGGGAATTCATTATATGCCATCTCTTTCTGATCTCTTGTTGTCTTTAAGATTCATTGAAATTTGAGTTTATTTTCCATGGAAAATTATTCACCACAATTTTGAACAACAAGATAAATCCATACACTTGAATGCTTTATTCCTCCATTAGCAACTTCTAAGTGTGTAAGTTCATTTTTTTCTTTGCATCTTGTACACATAAGTTGTTTTTTCTGTTAGAATTTTAAATGTAGTAACAATAAGGATCACTGAAAGATAAAAAATCACATCATATACAATAGTACACAATAATTTATCATGGGAAAACCCTCGTGGGGAAGAAAAACCAAGCAAACTTCTTCTATATAGATTCGTCAAAATGCACAATAGTATTCCTCCTGCAATAACCCAAAACAAGAAGACTCCATAAGCAGCTACTCTTTATGACTCTATCTCTCTACTCATGCGAACTTGATGAGTGGGTGTGGTGACCAAATGAGGAGGGAGAGCTCCTCATTTATACTAATCAGTGACATGACCTTTTTCCCCAACCGGGCCGACTTGACTCTCCTAACAAGGCTGACTTGTCAAGTTAACAATAAAATACTCATTTCTGGATCTTTCTAGGCCGACATAACATTTAGGGTTTGCATTGACTCTTTCAATGAATTTTATATGATCAATTACATCAATAATAATTCCCAAACGAAGTACAATACAAATAATACAAATGATACAAACAAGAATCTCTTCTGAAGTTACATTCTTCAACACTCCCTCTTAACAAGGAAGGTATTCTTCTGTCATCGTCACCATCGTCTTCCAGCTGCTGCACTTCTATACTTTGACTATTGACATATGACATATCTCAAATCTATATATCATAAGAAATTTCACAGAGCCAACCCTTTTCCATGATGGATGTATCTAACATTACAGTGCCAACCCTTTTTCATGCTGGATGTAACTCTCCACAAAGCCAACCCTTTTTCATGTTGGATGTGTCTATCTTGTAGAGCTAGCCCTCTTTCATGCTAGATGCAACCATATTGCAGAGCTATCTCTCTTTCATGCTAGATGCAACCATCTTGCGGAGCTATCCCTCTTTCATGCTAGATGCAACCCCTAAAGAGCCAGTCCTCTTTCATATTGGATGTAGCTATCCTCCATAGCCAATCCTTTTCATACTAGATGCACACCTCTACAGATCCATTCCTCTTTCATACTGGATGTAGTTATCCTACATATCCAATCCTCTTTCATACTAGAAGCACACCTTTATAGATCCAATCCTCTTTCATAATGGATGTAGCAATCGTGTAGAGCCAATCCTCTTTCATACTAGATGCACACCTCTACAGAGCCAGTCCTCTTTCATAATGGATGTAGCTATCCTGTAGAGCTAGTCCTTTTTCATACTGGATGCAACTGTCCTACAGAGCTAGTCCTTTTTCATACTATATGCAACTGCCCTGCAGAGCTAGTCTTTCTTCATACTAGATGCAATTGTCTTGCAGAGCTAGTCCTTATTCATACTAGATGCAACTATCCTGTAGAGCTAGTCCTTTTTCATATTAGATGCAACTGTCCTCTTCCATGGCTCGAGCAATCCATCTGGTGGGTTCATCCCAAGAGGTCCTGTTATCACACAACTTGTAGTTTCCCATAGTGGTATCCCATTCGGGACGGTAGAGGAGATGGACAACTAAAGAGGTGACCCAAGAGATGCCACGATTCCCAATGCAAGGTGGGAGTCACGTCAACCGAGGCACTCTTCACTTTAGATCTAGATGAGTCAAGACCTACGGGGAGACCCTATTACCAATCAAAGATGATTGGACCCAAACAAAGGTTCCTAGGGATAAGTAGACAATGAGTTACGGAAACCAATGCAAGGTTAAGTGGACCTAGAAGTTAAAGTATGGTTGAAGGTGGTTTGAGAAATGATTAGTGTTTCAACCAATGTATGATTTAGGCCACATGATTAGTTATAATGACAAGGTATAGTACCATGTGTTACGCAAGTGGGACCCACTTTCTTGGGATATGTGAAAAGGCCTAATGTGGACCCACAAGGTGAAATTAAGGGATGCAATTAGCACTAGAGGATATGTAATGAGTAGATCTATGGATCTAACTTGAAATTAGAAGTACCCACTTACTGGATCTAAGGTTTGACACAATTCCCAAGGAGTGCGACTTGCTTAAGGAGGACTAGTGCCTTGTTGGATGGGTTAATGGAGTCAAAAGATATGTCAAAGTGTAGATCGGGACACCTAGAGGTCAAGTCAAGTGGGCTAATTGAGATAGAATGGTTGGATCTTGCTAGATCTAGGATTTCATGAAATGACCCAAGTGGACCACAATCCCTTAAAACAAGGAATTCTACCCCCAAGGTAGATCGTCACAAAATGACACTCTAGATATAGGTTTCAAGGTATGCCCATTCCAAATCCACTGCAATCTCAACTACCCAGGTCCTAGAAGTGGGCAAACTCAATCACCCAAGGAAGTGCGACCTTGCTCAAGGAGGGCTAAAAGGTGGATAAGGTGTGTCAAATCAAGTCCAATAGCCACCAAAATGTAGATCCAAGTAGTTTAGGCACTGATCTATGTGGATCTAGAAAATCAAGCCAATCCAAGGGTTAGATCTTACTAGATCTGAGTTTTAAGGTGCCAAGTAATTCAAAAGGGGGTTTTAATCCTTTAAAATGTGGAATGATGCCCACAAGGTAGAAATCACTCAAGTAAAAATCTAGGGGTAGGTTATCAAGTGTGTAGATTGCAAATCAAGAGGGATCTCACCTACCCACATGCTAGATCTAACCAAACAAGCCTCTCCAAGGAAGTGCGATTTGGTTCAAGAGGGCTATATTGCCTTGAAAAGTGTGTTAATTTTAACCCAATCACCACCAAACTATAGATCCAACTAGGGGTGGATGCTATAGAGGTGGGTTCCTAAGATCGTTTCAAAAGCAATCCTAGATCTAAGTAGATCTAAGAAAAACCAAAATTGGGGTTTTGATTAATTAGGGTTTGTGACCAATAAAGAGAGAATGGATGGAAAGAGGCACATACCTTGTAGATCTTACGTCAATTGCTTGTGGCCACCTTTCAAATTGATAGCATTCTCCTATGTGTATATTCAAGAGTGACATCCAAGAGCTCCAACCAAAACATCCTCCTCCAAGATAGCCAAATCGTCCTCCTCCTACAAGACACGATCAAAGAAACAAGTCAAGTAAGACGATTATGAAAATGATAGAAAGATGTAATAGAAAGCATCAACTATGTCACGAAGATACAATAATGATACTCCCTATCACAAGATCAACCCAAGAGAGAATATGTGGATCCCTCCAACAATAACGCTCAAGAAATCGCCCTCCTCTCCATCAATTTGACTTTCCTGCAAGAAAACTAGTAGAAGCACCAAAATCCACAATGATACATAGAAGAGATACTGTATACTCAATATGCAAGAGAATCCACAAGACAAGAGAGATATGCTCCACAAAGAAGTGTTCTATTCCAATATTCCAGAGCTCCAAAGTTGAGCTATACAATAGGGGGTCTCCTCCTTATATAGGATAATAAAGACCAAAACCCTATACCACTCTACAATACTACATCAAATGAGTGTTTGAGATTAAAAGATCTCAATATACAATCAATGGCTAAGATGAACCATAATAACATAACACATGGATCACTCATAAAGTGATGACGTCATAGTCTAAAATAGTCATGGAGGTTGACGTCATCCACTAGAGGGGGTAAAAGTACCAAATCCCACCTCATAATGACTAGGACATGACATAAGAAGCACATGGTGGGGCTAGGAGGCATCAATCCTTACTAGCTCATCCCCAAGACACAATAAAATAATAAAATATGTCCAATATAATATAAATGATCAAATCTATCCTCAAAATCTGTGACAGACAAGCAGTTAAAGACCTCCTGTGATCGCTGTGGGCCTATCCACATGGTGAAAACTGGTTGGAAGATAGTGGGATCACCCTGGAAGACCTCTATGAAAACCAAATGCCAAAACCTTGCCTCAATTGCCCAAATCGAATTCCTTAGTGACCACTTTATCCCATTTTTTAACTACCTCGGTAACTGTGAAAGTGCCAAAACTGCCTCCCAGGGTTTCTGCGCTGTCCAACTGAGCCCACTAGGCTCTCCAGAAGGGGGGGTAAATGGTAAAAACAAGTGGCTGGACCACCCCCTCATCATACATTTCCCTAGGTGAACTGGCCTCCTCCTAGCCCCTGCTGCTCAGGCTGGGAAATCAGCCCCAAATCTGGTCAACAAGGGTAAAACTGCATCAATCACTGTCAGAAGTGCTCGGAACTGAAAGATAAGTGTCTCATTGGATCCATAAGACCCAAATCCACTAGGAATGTGTACTCATACACCATGGGTTTCCCTAATGGGCTAGCTGTAGGGTCCACCATATATGGACAGTGCATAATCTGATGATCTGAAGTAATAATAAAACCTATTGAACTGCATCAATCATCATCTGAACCATATGTCCATCATATGATATCATCATCAAGTATGTGGGACCATCAATCATCATCAATAGGTATATATATATGGCCCACATCATCACGGATCCCAATAATATACAACCAAGGATAAATCACATCAGTAGACTAAAACATGCTTCTCTAATCATTCTCACAGCCAAGCTCAAAGTATAACATCCATTCAGTGGCATTAATCAAGTCAGCATATTCCTTTGTTATAAAATTACTTGCACAATAGTTCAAATGACAAACTCACCCATTGGACATGGTCAAACTGCTAGTAAAGGATGAAGGCTAGGAACAAGGTTGGGCCAAGGGGTTGACTTGTCTTACTCAACTCAAAAATACGTTGGACTGGGAGAAGGGGGAAGCTACAAACTATGTGCTGGAAAAAATAACACGAGGGATGGTTGTGCCTCACAAATGGATAAGTTGTTTAGAGAGTGCTTATTCAACTTAGGCATCATGTCTACATCAAGTTGATCCAGGTTCATTAGGATCATTCAATTTCATTTCATGGCCTTTTTGGCTTACATAACCCTTCAGATCTCAGGTGTGTTGAAAAGCACAACTAGTTGCAGCTTGCATCCAGGGCATGTTTTCATATACATATAAGGTCATCAATTGTTTAGATATAACTTTTAAGAACAATTTCTTTTTGGACCTTTCTTATACTCTTCGAGGAGTATTTTGAGTTGTTCATCGGTCTTGCCCTTTTTAGTTTCCATGGGCGAATTTATAAGTTTCCGTAAGTAGAACATGAGCTTTCAGTTTTAGCCAACAACATCTCAAGTGACTAGGGGGAGTTCGAGCCAATGCCAAACATCGGGACAACCGACTAGAATGATTTAGGCCTACAATCCAACTCACCAAAGGCAAGTTTTGTCACCAACTTAGAGCCGAGACACTGAACATACAGGGATGCGGTCCAAACACAAAGGTAGAAAAATGAGGAAGTCTTCAGTATCAGAAATTCAAATGAGACAGGTCAAGGTTTAAAGTCAAATAGGAAAGTCATGTATGGATGGAGTCAAGTGAATATGGAGCCTACACTAGCAGACAACTGGTGTCAGGAAAGACCATATCTATGTAAGGTGGAAAACCAGTGGGTTTTGTTAAATGACCTAAATGTGCAAGTAATTGTTCATTTTATGATTTATAGTTCATTTTAAATAGTTTGCCACATCAGGAATAATATACCAAGCAGATGCTATGAACATGACTAAATCAACAAGATAATAATCCACAGTCAATGATAAAATATCCATAGATCATATAACATCATCATAGTAATAAACATCATATACCATCTGAAACACTGCTACAATACACCTCTAAGCACTGAATTGAAACTGTATGGGATAAAGGGACACATCGGTCATCAAATCTGAAGTCTCAAGGCTCGGCCTTGACACAAGGTCTAACATAAGTCTGAATAATACACTGCTCTGATCATGAGTGATCACAAAATATACAATCATCATAGCCATGCTCTGAATAATGGAAGCTCTGGAATGTGCATATATCTGCTAAACAAGAATAGTAGCCCTGCTACTATGTTGTGATAACCTCTGGCTCCAGCTGGGACAAGTGCTCTAAGGGAGAGAGCACTTGAGAACCTCAGAATCTCTGGTCTCGATCTGCTCTACATCAATCTTCAATCCAGGACTACACCATCCTTACTTTCAGCTTTTATTTTGCACCTGTTCCTGCGCTCACAAACACTAGAATACCTCATGGATCATGTATGGGACAAATATAAAATAAAACTGAAAATGAAATCTATTCTAAAACAGAAACTGAAATGTGTAAAAGAAAAATTTAAACTAACATGGCATATATCATTTATTCATCATTCATTATTTTTGTTACTGTGCAGGGGAAAAAGAGAACTTTTTCAAACAGGCAATCTCAACTTGCACAGGCAGCCAGAAATATAATAGGAAATTAAAATTCTTAAATGCATGTAGGAGAAAAGACAAGCTTAGGAAGGAGCAAGGCTCAACTCAATAAAAAATACAAACAAGCAGACAATCCAAGTAGAAAAGAAAAGGGGCAATACTCATCACACAGAAAAAGAAAAAGCAAACAAATCCTATTGCTCAAGTGAGCTTATTCAGAAGCTACCTACTCTAAACAGGCAAGGCAAGGCAAGCAAGGAAGATCAGGGATGATAATCCCTTAACTCCCTCTGGTTGATTGGGAGTAAAATACGTTGGCCAGTCCCAGTGGTGAGAAAACACATCGCACCCATGCAGCGCTCAATAGTGAGCGGTCCAACCCAAAAGTCACCTGATCCCCTAGATCGTATATAGAATAAATCATTAGGCATTACTACCTTATCACCAATTTCGAACCTTTAGTGATTTATAGATTGAGGGATGGCTTCAATAACACGTTCATGAATAGGTTGGATATCAGAACTGCATCGAGGTTGAGGTGTTACTATGCTTGAATTCCTATTAGGAGGAATTGCATCAAATCTGGGAGGTCCACGGTCTAAAGGTACAGCTACCCTACCAATCAAGACTTCTCTTACTATTCTCCTAGGAGGAATTTCTATTCTTGTTCCTTCAACTTGTGGGTGAATGATATACTTTGGAGCTTCGGCCACAGTCCAAAAGTCTCTATCAACATCCTCATCTCCTTCAGCATGGGCTATGGGTGGTAGGTTTTGATTTTCAATACTTCTGCTGCTACCCTCTCTAGATGGGATAGGAATGGTCATATTTTCTAAAGCTGCCAGATGGTCAGTAGGAAGGGACATATGACTAGGAACCGTGAAGGCATCTGATTTCTTGAATTCCTATTAGGAGGAATTGCATCAAATCTTATATCCAGAGATGTTGGTGAAGAAACAAGAGTATGAAATGAATCTGTGGAGTCCATATTCTCTTCACCAGTAGGTAATTCACTGGGCAAAAAGAAACTAGGGTAAGGTGGAAGCAAACTTGGCTCAACGGGTTCTTCCTGAAAAATGGCTAGATTGTTCAAAGAAGAATCCTCCCCAGGGGCATCATGGATTAAGGCACGTTCTTGCCAACTCATGGAGTTGTCATTCACTTGCCTCAAAACCCCATCCTCCAAGGACAAATGGGACAAATGATCAGGGACATCAGAAAAGTGATAATCAATTGGTTCTTCATCATTCCCCTCAGATGAGGGGAGATGTGTTCCTTCATTGTTATTTTCCCAAGGAGTGATGTGAGGTAAGCCTTGTCTTCCTATTTATGTGTTAAGGTCAACTAGGAAAAACCACTCATGTACCGTCCTAGGTATATACTCACCCCTTCTAATTCGATCAAAGTTAACTTCAGAAGTATTTAGTTGAGAAGTGGGCTCAGGTTGTTCAATATGTGGCCCTATACTACTAGGTTGGTTCAAAGTCCTAGGTTCTTCCAACATTTCACCCCGAAGTGACTCAAGGTTTGCTTCTCTAACAACAATAGCTCTTTCCCCTTCTTCCTTAGAAAAACTATCATCTCCAAATGATCTCCAAATACTTTCCCTTTCTGGACTAGGATCATCATCTTGGCCACCCATGACCATGAAGATACCTTCAGGTAATAACTCACCCTCACCGAAAGTGTTCCTCACACCATCCTCATAATTCTCAAGATATCTATCATAAAATGGCTCCTGGTACACCCTAACCAAAGACCCATTAGAGTTGGGGATAGTAGCATATGATAAATCCATCTGAAGATGTCCCCCTAGCCCAGCGGACCACTTCCTACAAAGGAGCATACCATAGGTTGGAGGGAGATCTATAACTACTATATCCATTAGAATGGATATGTCGGGGCATGAAAACAGGTCAGCTCTCAAGTTTTTAATCAAACCAAAGACTTTAACTGGTTTAGAGCCAATCCCACAAATGTTCCCATAAGGCCTAGTTATTTTTAATCCCATGGCTTCCATGACTTGCAAAGGCATCACATTCATGAAGGCACCAGAATCCAACATACAATTATGGAGAAGGGTATCACCCATGCAAAGTGTAAGATAAAATGGTTGGTGACCACCATTCTTTCTCTCATGTAAGGTAATTTGGATGTTAATGGGAGGGTCATCCTCTTCATCAACCATAGCACTAGGTGTTGAGTTTTGAGAAGATGAACCTTCACCACTACTTGTGGCAGTCTCAGGGATACTCTCGAAAAACTCTACCACTTGCTCCTTTATTGATGGGATTTTCATTAACTCAGTGAGTGGAATGTTATGCATAACTTTGTCCAATTCTCTCTTGATGTTGATATCCAAGTCATACTCAGGAAGAGGGATTGGCTCACTCACTGGACTAGGCAGCTCATTGCTTCTCTTTTCACTAAAAGGTATGGGCTTTTGGCCATCCTTTCTTCGTTGATAGGTTTTAGGGGGAACTTGACTACTACTACTAACTTGCTCAGTAGCATAGATGGGACAACTAGGGTTGGGTTCTTCTATGGACTCTTCTTCATGATCAATCAAAATCCTTCCGAAGTCCTTGTCAAGTTTTAAGTCATCAACCCAATTAATGTTCTTTGGAGAATCAGGAGTATCATCACCATGGGTGGTATACTCAGGATCTTCCAACTTGTGCTCTTTAGACTAGTTTATGATAGGAGGTTCAGGTGAAGCTTGGCTTATAGGGTTTCTTATATCACCCTCATTAGGCTTCTTTTGTTGATTCCAATAAGGTTTAGGGCCATAGGGCTGCCTATATCTATCCACCTCTTTGCTCCTAGCTGGATCCCTAGTCAGGAGAGTTAAATTCTTCATCATTTCATGCATGCTATCCATCATGTCATTGGGATCTTTGCTAGGTTCCTTATTCTTCTTAAACTTAGGTTTAGCTATGGAAGAAGATCCACTTATTAGGTCAAAGAAATTTTGTTTTCCCATGGAAGCAGCATTTGCTTCGGCCTTCCTAGCATTATCTTGTGCTATCTTCAAACTACCAGGGTCTTTGTCTCTCAGATGGTAACCCAGGTAACCTTCATATGCATTGAGGTAATGAATCAAGATAGCTTGATCAAGGGGCCTTATGTTACTTGGGATGTTGGCCACAGTCTTATCAAAGCACTGGTTAAACTCATGGATAGACTCATTCTCGTTCTTTTTTATGTCAAAAAGTTGGTGTAAAAGGAAGCGCCCATCTAACTTGACTGACCACTCTTGATTGAGTTTATCGGTGAATACATCATATCTATTGATTGATGATGCAGGCAAGCGGTCAAACCATTTACGAGCATCACCCTCCAAGGATGCAAAGAGACCCCTTAAAAACACATCTTCTTCCTCGGCCCCATAAGCTTCCATGTGAGCCCAGACATTTTCTATGTGGTCCTCAATGGAGGTGGCACAATTCCCATTAAACTTTGGGATCTTTTCAAAGTACTTGTCTGGCATGTTATGGGTAGCGCCCAAGATCTGAGAAAATTCTAAGGGAGAGGCCCTAGCCTTGTTTCCAAAAGCACGAGCAACAGGAGGATTGTTTTGGTTATTGTTCCCAGAGTTAGATTGACTTTGTCCAGCCATTGGATTGATTAGAGCTGAAATAGGGTTAGGATTAGGAGATGAAGGAGGAACCGAATTGAACAAAGGGGATCCCAAGATACGGTTTGGAGAATCTGAGTTAACAAGTTTCCAAAAAAAGTTAGATGATTGGGCTTTAGGATCTATTTTGTGATAGGTTAGTGGGGTTCCTTCTAATTGATTTGAATTTGATTTAGTTCGAGTGTTGTAAGGATGACTATGAGCTCGCTCCTCAGCGGAGTCACGATTAGGAGTCTCCAGGTGGATTTTTAAACTCTACTACCAAGATGTATGTCGTTTGAAATGCAGGGAGAGAAGGTATGTTGAACCAAGGTAGGCCTCTACCTCCCCGGCAACGGCGCCAAAAATGTTATCACACAACTTGTAGTTTCCCCTAGTGGTATCCCATCTAGGATGGTAGAGGAGATGGACAACTAAAGAGGTGACCCAAGAGTTGCCACAGTTCCAATTGCAAGGTGGGAGTCACGTCAACCGAGGCACTCTTCACTTTAGATCTAGATGAGTCAAGACCTACGGGGAGACCCTATTACCAATCAAAGATGATTGGACCCAAACAAAGGTTCCTAGGGATAAGTAGACAATGAGTTACGGAAACTAGTGTAAGGTTAAGTGGACCTAGAAGTTAAAGTATGGTTGAAGGTGGTTTGAGAAATGATTAGTGTTTCAGCCAATGTATGATTTAGGCCACATGATTAGTTATAATGACAAGGTATAGTACCATGTGTTACACAAGTGGGACCCACTTTCTTGGGATATGTGAAAAGGCCTAATGTGGACCCACAAGGTGAAATTAAGGGATGCAATTGGCACTAGAGGATATGTAATGAGTAGATCTATGGATCTAACTTGAAATTAGAAGTACCCACTTACTAGATATAAGGTTTGACACAATTCCCAAGGAGTGCGACTTGCTTAAGGAGGACTAGTGCCTTGTTGGATGGGTTAATGGAGTCAAAAGATATGTCAAAGTGTAGATCGAGACACCTAGAGGTCAAGTCAAGTGGGCTAATTGAGATAGAATGGTTGGATCTTGCTAGATCTAGGATTTCATGAAATGACCCAAGTGGACCACAATCCCTTAAAACAAGGAATGCTACCCCCAAGGCAGATCGTCACAAAATGACACTCTAGATATAGGTTTCAAGGTATGCCCGTTCCAAATCCACTGCAATCTCAACTACCCAAGTCCTAGAAGTGGGCAAACTCAGTCACCCAAGGAAGTGCGACCTTGCTCAAGGAGGGCTAAAAGGTGGATAAGGTGTGTCAAATAAAGTCCAATAGCCACCAAAATGTAGATCCAAGTAGTTTAGGCACTGATCTATGTGGATCTAGAAAATCAAGCCAATCCAAGGGTTAGATCTTGCTAGATCTAAGTTTTAAGGTGCCAAGTAATTCAAAAGGGGGTTTTAATCCCTTAAAATGTGGAATGATGCCCACAAGGTAGAAATCACCCAAGTAAAAGTCTAGGGGTAGGTTATCAAGTGTGTAGATTGCAAATCAAGCGGGATCTCACCTACCCACATGCTAGATCTAACCAAACAAGCCTCTCCAAGGAAGTGCGATTTGGTTCAAGAGGGCTATATTGCCTTGAAAAGTGTGTTAATTTTAACCCAATCACCACCAAACTATAGATCCAACTAGGGGTGGATGCTATAGAGGTGGGTTCTTAAGATCTTTTCAAAAGCAAGCCTAGATCTAAGAAAAAACAAAATTCGGGTTTTGATTAATTAGGGTTTGTGACCAATGAAGAGAGAATGGATGGAAAGAGGCACATACCTTGTCGATCTTACCTCAATTGCTTGTGGACACCTTGCAAATTGATAGCATTCTCCTATGTGTATATTCAAGAGTGAGATCCAAGAGCTCCAACCAAAACGTCCTCCTCCAAGATAGCCAAATTGTCCTCCTCCTACAAGACAAGATCAAAGAAACAAGTCAAGTAAGATGATTATCAAAATGATAGAAAGATGTAATAGAAAGCATCAACTATGTCACGAAGATACAATAATGATACTCCTTGTCACAAGATCAACCCAAGAGAGAATATGTGGATCCCTCCAACAATAACCCTCAAGAAATCGCCCTCCTCTCCACTAATTCGACTTTCCTGCAAGAAAACTAGTAGAAGCACCAAAATCCACAATGATACATAGAAGAGATACTATATACTCAATATGCAAGAGAATACACAAGAAAAGAGAGATATGCTCCACAAAGAAGTGTTCTATTCCAATATTCCAGAGCTCCAAAGGTGAGCTATACAATAGGGGGTCTCCTCCTTATATAGGATAATAACGACCAAAACCCTATACCACTCTACAATACTACATCAAATGAGTGGTTGAGATTAAAAGATCTCAATATACAATCAATGTCTAAGATGAACCTGTTATCACACAACTTGTAGTTGCCCCTAGTGGTATCCCATCCGGGATGGTAGAGGAGATGGGCAACTAAAGTGGGGACCCAAGAGATGCCACGGTTCCCAATGCAAGGTGGGAGTCACGTCAACCGAGACACTCTTCGCTTCAGATCTGGATGAGTCAAGACCTAGGGGGAGACCCTATAACCAATCAAAGATGATTGGACCGAAACAAAGGTTCCTAGGGATGAGTAAATGGTAAGTTACGGAAACCAATGCAAGGTAAAGTGGACCTAGAAATTAAAGTATGGTTGAAGGTGGTTTGAGAAATGATTAGTGTTTCAACCAATGTATGATTTAGGCCACATGACTAGTTATAATGACAAGGTATAGTACCATGTGTTACACAAGTGGGTCCTACTTTCTTGGGATATGTGAAATGGCTTGATGTGGACCCACAAGGTGGACTTTATGGATGCAATTGGCACTAGAGGATGTGCAATGAGTACATCTATGGATCTAAGTTGAAATTAGGAGTACCCACTTACTGGATCTAAGGTTTGACACAATTTCGAAGGAGTACGACTTGCTTTGAGGGTTATTGTTGGAGGGATCCACATATTCTCTCTTGGGTTGATCTTGTGATAGGGAGTATCATTATTGTATCTTTGTGACATAGTTGATGCTTTCTATTACATCTTTCTATCATTTTCATAATCATCTTACTTGACTTGTTTCTTTGATCTTGTCTTGTAGGAGGAGGACGATTTGGCTATCTTGGAGGAGGACGTTTTGGGTTGGAGCTCTTGGATCTCACTCTTGAATATACACATAGGAGAATGCTATTAATTTGCAAGGTGGCCACAAGCAATATAGGTAAGATCTACAAGGTATGTGCCTCTTTCATCCATTCTATCTTCATTGGTCACAAACCCTAATTAATTAAAACCCTCATTTTTTGTTTTTCTTAGATCTACTTAGATCTAGCCTTGCTTTTGAAAAGATCTTAAGAACCCACCTCTATAACATCCACCCCTAGTTGGATCTATAGTTTGGTGGTGATTGGGTTAAAATTCACACACTTTTCAAGGCAACCTAGCCCTCTTGAACCAAATCACACTTCCTTGGAGAGGCTTGTTGGGTTAGATCTAGCATATGGGTAGGTGAGATCCCACTTGATTTGTAATCTACACAGTTGATAACCTACCCCTAGACTTTTACTTGGGTGATTTCTACCTTGTGCGCATCATTCCACGTTTTAAGGGATTAAAACCCCCTTTTGAACTACTTGGCATCTTAAAACTCAGATCTAGTAACATCTAACCCTTGGATTCACTTGATTTTCTAGATCCACATAGGTCGGTGCCTAAGCTACTTGGATCTACAATTTGGTGGCCATTGGACTTGATTTGACACACCTTACCCACCTTTTAGCCCTCCTTGAGCAAGTTCGCACTTCCTTGGGTGACTGAGTTTGCCCACTTCTAGGACCTGGGTAGTTGAGATTGCAGTGGATTTGGAACGGGCATACCTTGATACCTATATCTAGAGTGTCATTTTGTGACGATCTGCCTTGGGGATAGCATTCCTTGTTTTAAGGGATTGTGGTCCACTTGGGTCATTTCATGAAATCCTAGATCTAGCAAGATCCAACCATTCTATCTCAATTAACCCGCTTGACTTGACCTCTAGGTGTCCCGATCTACACTTTGACATATCTTTTGACTCCATTAACCCATCCAACAAGGCACTAGTCCTCCTTAAGCAAGTCGCACTCCTTGGGAATTGTGTCAAATCTTAGATCTAGTACATGGGTACTCCTAAATTCAACTTAGATCCATAGATCTACTCATTACACATCCTCTAGTGCCAATCGCATCCCTTAATTTCACCTTGTGGGTCCACTTTAAGCCATTTCACATATCTCAAGAAGGTAAGACCCACTTGTGTACCATATGGTACTATATCTTGTCATCATAACTAATCATGTGGCCTAAATCATACATTGGTTGAAATACTAATCATTTCTCAAACCACCTTCAACCATACTTTAATTTCTAGGTCCACTTTACCTTGCATTGGTTTCCGCAACTTACCATTTACTCATCCCTAGGAACCTTTGTTTGGGTCCAATCATCTTTGATTGGTTATAGGGTCTCCCCCTAGGTCTTGATCTATCTAGATCTAAAGTGAAGAGTGCCTCGGTTAACGTGACTCCCACTTTGCATTGGGAACCGTGGCACCTCTTGGGTCACCTCTTTAATTGCCCATCTCCTCTACTGTCCTGGATGGGATACCACTAGGGGCAACTACAAGTTGTGTGATAACATTTTTGGCGCCGTTGCCGGGGAAGGTAGAGGCCTACCCTGGTTCGACATATATTTTCAAGCCCTACTCCTGTTCTCTTTGCCAACATTTTTGGCGCCGGTTCCAGTGAAGGTAGAGGCCTACCCTGGTTCGACATATATTTTCAAGCCCTACTCCCGTTCTCTTTGCCAACATTTTTGGCGCCGTTGCCGGGGAGGTAGAGGCCTACCTTGGTTCAACATACCTGTTTTGTCTCACTCTCTCCCTGCACTTTAAACGACATACATCTTGGTAGAAGAGTTTAAAAATCTACCTGGCGACTCCAATTCGTGACTCCACTGAGGATCGGCCCCATTCCGATCTTTCAATTTTGTAATTTGTAAATCATAAATGAATTCAGACGTTTTCTTCCAAATGACAAGGTGTATGAATGAAATATATGAGAATCTATCTCGCTGTAGAGGGCAGTTGGAAGAAAGTAATGAAAGTTGGAAGAAAGTAATGAAAGTCAGTCAACATATCAATATGGGAGTGATTATGCGCATAATTCTTATGACTCTCATCATTCTTTTCATTCTTCGAGTAAAAATACTAACCCAATTAATTCAAACAAAAGTCAATCTCAACCAAGGCCTTGCAACCAAAGCATTCGGTCAAATGACTCTAGCATTCTAGTTAGACATCCAAAACTAACCCCTAGTAGAATGGCCAAAGTTATTAAAAATCCAGCTAAGCCATCTCCTTTTGACTTCTCTGAAATCCATGGGGCACCTCATCTTATGCCAAATAATTACTCTGAAAGGCTGCCTCGTTTCTATGGAAATTATTTTGAGTCAATTGAAAATCACTTACAAATATTTTGGGATTATATGGAAATTAGGGGTGCTGATGATGAAGATGTTTATATGCGGGCCCTGGGTGAGACATTAGGTGGAAATGTCGGATTATGGTTTGATAATTTAGCCCCAGGATCCATCACTTGATATGATATGTTTGCTGGGTTATTAAAGAATAAATGGGGTAGTAATATTGAAGAATCCTTAACAGAGACATCAAGCAATAACTGTGCTGTTGAGGATCGGTTTGATAAGGACCATGATAATAATAATGACACTTCAAATCAGTCCTTGAGTAGCCCTACTTTTGATCTTGAAGAAATTTCCTATTTTGTGTTTGTTGAGGATCCTTCAGAAAAAGAATTCCTTAATAATTCTATCATTAACAATCATTCAATGCCTTATCACCTTATTGAAGAAGAAGAAAGTGGGAACATTGACCAAGATCCTTTAGTAGTGCATTCACATGATCATTGTGAAAACAATCAGGATGATTTAAATGAACTTGTTAATTTTATCCCTGATCAATTAAATGAAAATGATCATTTATCCTCATATGAATTTAATGATGAATCAATAGATGAGTATGAATTAGTGGATCACACTAGATGCTCTCATCCTTGTTCTACTTCTTATAGTGAGTCTTTCAATTTTTCTTTTTTCATCCTTAATCAAGATAGCTTAGGGTTAGATAGTTATGGTCAATCTTGTCCTCAGATTATAAATATTAGACTTCATAAAAATCTTGGAATCGTTCCTAGAACAAAGAATAGTGTTTTAAAAGGCCTTTCCTTTTGTCAAATTCCAAGGCCAAACTTGTTTATCCATTTGGGAGAATTTTCATATTTGCAATCCACCCTCCCTTCCCAACTCTTTCAATCATCTTTGGGTTGGTGCTCTAGTCGATCTTTTGCCTCGGAAATTTTCAAGAAGTATAAGCATGATTACATGTTTGGAGAAAAAGCAATTCATTTCCCTTTTCAGTCACTTTGGCACCATGATGCTTGTTGTCAAATTATCAATCATTCTTGGTGGCTAGAAAAGGTGTTTAAAGATCAATTTCATCTTTTCTCCATTTTTGAGCATCAAGTGGGTCTAGTTTTGATTTTTCGTCTTTTAAACCTTGATTTGTCCCCACTTGGTTTTTATTTGATAATCAGTCCCAAGGGGAAACAAATTGAATATGCAAGTGAAGTGAATGAGGAAAGTAGTTTATTAAATCAAATACCATGTATTTTCCCTCCATCAATTTTAAACAATCATTTTCATAAATTTTATGATCCTATCAGTTATTTGATGGAGGATGTCGGCCTCAATCAATCTTTCCCTTGGCATGATTTCATTTTGCACCATTCAAACCCTTCTTCAATTTTTGAACAAGCCAGAAAGATTGTGTTATCAAATTCTCTAATCTTTAATCCAGTCATGACTTGTTTCATTAATAAAAATCAAAGAAGAATCACTAATATGT
Organism: Larix kaempferi; assembly: GCA_027924585.1. NCBI lineage: Eukaryota > Viridiplantae > Streptophyta > Pinopsida > Pinales > Pinaceae > Larix > Larix kaempferi. The sequence continues at coordinate 4,705,120 of BSBM01000805.1, read as the reverse complement.
TTGATGAATGGTTGCACTGGATTTATGATTTTACCTAGCATTTGTATGATTGTTAGAGTAGGGTAGGTAGGATTTGAATAAGCTCACTAGAGCAATAGGATTTGTGTGTTTTTTTTTTCTTCTGTGTGATGAGTTGCCAATTTTTCTTCTCTGCTTGGAATGTCTGCTTGTCTGTATTTTTTATTGAGTTGAGCCTTACTCCTTCCTAAGCTTGTCTCTTCTCCTGCATGCATTTAAGAATTTTAATTTCCTGTTATATTTCTGGCTGCCTGTGCAAGTTGAGATTGCCTGTTTGAAAAGGTTCTCTCTTCCTCCTACACAGTAACAAAAATAATGAATGATGAATAAATGATATATGCCATGTTAGTTTAAATTTTTCTTTTACGCATTTCAGTTTCTGTTTTAGAATAGATTTCATTTTCAGTTTTATTTTACATTTGTCCCATACATGCTCCATGAGGCATTCTAGTGTTTATGAGCGCAGGAACAGGTGCAAAACAAAAGCTGAAAGCAAGGATGGTGCAATGATGGATTGAACATTGATGCGGAGCAGATCGAGACTAGAGATTCTAAGGTTCTCAAGCACTCTCTCCCTTAGAGCACTTGTCCCAGTTGGAGCCAGATGTTATCACACCATAGTAGCAGGGCTACTATTCTTGTTTAGCAGATATCTACACATTCCAGAGCTTCCATTATTTAGAGCATGGCTATGATGATTGTATATTTTGTGATCACTCATGATCAGAGCAGTGTATTATTCAGACTTATGTTAGACCTTGTGTCAAGGCTAAGCCTTGAGAGTTCAGATTTGATGACCGATGTGACCCTTTATCCCATACAGTTTCAGTTCAGTGCCTAGAGATGTATTGCAGTAGTGTTTCAGATGGTATATGATGTTTATTACTATCATGATGTTGTATGATCTATGGATATTTTATCATTGACTGTGGATTATTATCTTGTTGATTTAGTCATGATCACAGCATCTGCTTGGTATATTATTCCTAATTTGGCAAACTGTTTAAAATGAACTATAAATCATAAAATGGAAAATTGCTCACACATTTAGGTCATTTAACAAAATCCACTGGTTTTCCACATTACATAGATATGGTCTTTCCTGACACCAGTTGTCTGCTAGTGTAGGCTCCATATTCACTTGACTCCATCCATACATGACTTTCCTATTTGACTTTAAACCTTGACCTGTCTCATTTGACTTTCTGATACTGAGGACTTCCCCATTTTTCTACCTCTGTGTTTGGACCGCATCCCTCTATGTTCAGTGTCTCGGCTCTAAGTTGGTGACAAAACTTGCCTTTGGTGAGTTGGATTGTAGGCCTAAATCATTCTGGTCGGTTGTCCCGATGTTTGGCATTGGCTCGAACTCCCCCTAGTCACTTGAGATGTTGTTGGCTAAAACTGAAAGCTCATGTTCTACTTATGGAAACTTATGAATTCGCCCATGGAAACTAAAAAGGGCAAGAGCGATGAACAGCTAAAAATACTCCTCGAAGAGTATAAGAAAGGTCCCAAAAAAGCAATGGTTCTTAAAAGCTATATCTAAACAATTGTTGACCTTATATGTATTTGAAAACATGCCCTGGATGCAAGCTGCAACTAGTTGTGCTTATCAGCACACCTGAGATTCGAAAGGTTATGTAGGCCAAAAAGGCCATGAAATGAAATTGAATGATCCTAATGAACCTGGATCAACTTGATGTAGACATGATGCCTAAGTTGAATAAGCACTCTCTGAACAACTTATCCATTTGTGAGGCACAGCCATCCCCCGTGTTATTTTTTCCAGCACAGAGTTTGTAGCTTTTCCCCTTCTCCCAGTCCAAAGTATTTTTGAGTTAAGTTAGACAAGTCAACCCCTTGGCCCAACCTTGTTCCTAGCCTTCATCCTTCACTAGCAGTTTGACCATGTCCAATGGGTCAGTTTGTCATTTGAACTATTGTACAAGTAATTTTATATAACAAAGGAATATGCTAACTTGATTAATGCCACTGAATGGATGTTATACTTTGAGCTTGGCTGTGAGAATGATTAGAGAAGCATGTCTTAGTCTACTGATGTGATTTATCCTTGGTTGTATATTATTGGGATCCGTGATGATGTGGGCCATGTATATATACCTATTGATGATGATTGATGGTCCCACATACTTGATGATGATATCATATGATGGACATATGATGCAGATGATGATTGATGCAGTTCAGTAGATTTATTTATTACTTCAGATCAGCAGATTATGCATTGTCCATATATGGTGGACCCTACAACTGGCCCAATAGGGCAACCCATGGTGTATGAGTACACATTTCTAGTGGATTTGGGTCTTCTAGATCCAATGAGACACTTATCTTTCAGTTCTGGGCACTTCTGACAGTGATTGATGCAATTTTACACTTGTTGACCAGATTTGGGGCTGATTTCCCAGCCTGAGCAGCAGGGGCCAGGAGAGGCCAGTTCACCTAGGGTGCTGTATGAGGAGGGGGTGGTCCAGCCACTCGATTTTACCATTTACCCCCCCTTCTGGAGAGCCTGGTGGGCTCAGTTGGACAGTGCAGATGCCCTGGGAGGCAGTTTTGGCACTTTCACAGTTACCGGGGTAGTTAAAAAATGGGATAAAGTGGTCACTGAGGAATTCGATTTGGGAAATTGAGGCAAGGTTTTGGAATTTGGTTTTCACAGAGGTCTTCCAGGGTGATCCCACTATCTTCTAGCCAATTTTCACCATGTGGGTAGGCCCACAGCGATCACAGGAGGTCTTTTACTGCTTGTCTGTGACAGATTTTGAGGACAGATTTGATCATTTATATTATCTTGGACATATTTTATTATTTTATTGTGCCTTGGGGATGAGCTAGTAAAGATTGATGCCTCCTAGCCCCACCATGTGCTTATTATTTCATGTCCTAGTCATCATGAGGTGGATTTTTGGTACTTTTACCCCCTCTAGTGGATGACGTCACCCTCCATGATTATTTTATACTATGACATCATCCTTATATTGGGTGATCCATGTGTTATGTTATTATGGCTCATCTTAGCCATTGATTGTATTTTGAGATCTTTTAATCTCAACCACTCATTTGATGTAGTATTGTAGAGTGGTATAGGGTTTTGGTCTTTATTATCCTATATAAGGAGGAGACCCCCTATTGTATAGCTCACCTTTTGGAGCTCTGGAATATTGGAATAGAACACTTCTTTGTGGAGCATATCTCTCTTGTCTTGTGGATTCTCTTGCATATTGAGTATACAGTATCTCTTCTATGTATCATTGTGGATTTTCGCGCTTCTACTAGTTTTCTTGCAGGAAAGTCGAATTGATGGAGAGGAGGGCGATTTCTTGAAGGTTATTGTTGGAGGGATCCACATATTCTCTCTTGGGTTGATCTTGTGATAGGGAGTATCATTATTGTATCTTTGTGACATAGTTGATGCTTTCTATTACATCTTTCTATCATTTTCATAATCATCTTACTTGACTTGTTTCTTTGATCTTGTCTTGTAGGAGGAGGACGATTTGGCTATCTTGTGAAATGGCTTGATGTGGACCCACAACGTAGACTTTAGGGATGCAATTGGCACTAGAGGATGTGCAATGAGTAGATCTATGGATCTATGTTGAAATTAGGAGTACCCACTTACTGGATCTAAGGTTTGACACAATTCCGAAGGAGTACGACTTGCTTTGAGGGTTATTGTTGGAGGGATCCACATATTCTCTCTCGGGTTGATCTTGTTATAGGGAGTATCATTATTGTATCTTTGTGACATAGTTGATGCTTTCTATTACATCTTTCTATCATTTTCATAATCATCTTACTTGACTTGTTTCTTTGATCTTGTCTTGTAGGAGGAGGACGATTTGGCTATTTTGGAGGAGGACGTTTTGGGTTGGAGCTCTTGGATCTCACTCTTGAATATACAAATAGGAGAATGCTATCAATTTGCAAGGTGGCCACAAGAAATTGAGGTAATATCTACAAGGTATGTGCCTCTTTCATCCATTCTATCAGCATTGGTCACAAACCCTAATTAATTAAAACCCTCATTTTTGGTTTTTCTTAGATCTACTTAGATCTAGCCTTGCTTTTGAAAAGATCTTAAGAACCCACCTCTATAACATCCACCCCTAGTTGGATCTATAGTTTGGTGGTGATTGGGTTAAAATTGACAAACTTTTCAAGGCAACCTAGCCCTCTTGAACCAAATCGCACTTCCTTGGAGAGGCTTGTTGGGTTAGATCTAGCATATGGGTAGGTGAGATCCCGCTTGATTTGTAATCTACACACTTGATAACCTACCCCCAGACTTTTACTTGGGTGATTTCTACCTCGTGGGCATCATTCCACGTTTTAAGGGATTAAAACCCCCTTTTGAACTACTTGGCATCTTAAAACTCAGATCTAGTAAGATCTAAACCTTGGATTGAATTGATTTTCTAGATCCACATAGATCGGTGCCTAAGCTACTTTGATCTACAATTTGGTGGCCATTGGACTTGATTTGACACACCTTACCCACCTTTTAGCCCTCCTTGAGCAAGTTCGCACTTCCTTGGGTGACTGAGTTTGCCCACTTCTAGGACCTGGGTAGTTGAGATTGCAGTGGATTTGGAACGGGCGTACCTTGATACCTATATCTAGAGTGTAATTTTGTGATGATCTGCCTTGGGGATAGCATTCCTTGTTTTAAGGGATTGTGGTCCACTTGGGTCATTTCATGAAATCCTAGATCTAGCAAGATCCAACCATTCTATCTCAATTAACCCGCTTGACTTGACCTCTAGGTGTCCGGATCTACACTTTGACATATCTTTTGACTCCATTAACCCATCCAACAAGGCACTAGTCCTCCTTAAGCAAGCCGCACTCCTTGAGAATTGTGTCAAATCTTAGATCTAGTACATGGGTACTCCTAAATTCAACTTAGATCCATAGATCTACTCATTACATATCCTCTAGTGCCAATCACATCCCTTAATTTCACCTTGTGGGTCCACTTTAAGCCATTTCACATATCTCAAGAAGGTAAGACCCACTTGTGTACCATATGGTACTATATCTTGTCATCATAACTAATCATGTGGCCTAAATCATACATTGGTTGAAATACTAATCATTTCTCAAACCACCTTCAACCATACTTTAATTTCTAGGTCCACTTTACCTCGCATTGGTTTCCGCAGCTTACCATTTACTCATCCCTAGGAACCTTTGTTTGGGTCCAATCATCTTTGATTGGTTATAGGGTCTCCCCCTAGGTCTTGATCTATCTAGATCTAAAGTGAAGAGTGCCTCGGTTGACGTGACTCCCACTTTGTATTGGGAACCGTGGCACCTCTTGGGTCACCTCTTTAGTTGCCCATCTCCTCTACCGTCCCGGATGGGATACCACTAGGGGCAACTACAAGTTGTGTGATAACATTTTTGGCGCCGTTGCCGGGGAAGGTAGAGGCCTACCCTGGTTCGACATATATTTTCAAGCCCTACTCCCATTCTCTTTGGCAACATTTTTGGCGCCGTTGCCGGGGAGGTAGAGGCCTACCTTGTTTCAACATACCTGTTTTGTCTCACTCTCTCCCTGCACTTCAAACGACATACATCTTGGTAGAAGAGTTTAAAAATCTACCTGGCGACTCCAATTCGTGACTCCGCTGAGGATCGGCCCCATTCCCATCTTTCAATTTTGTAATTTGTAAATCATAAATGAATTCAGACATTTTCTTCCAAATGACAAGGTGTATGAATGAAATATATGAGAATCTATCTCGCTATAGAGGGTAGTTGGAAGAAAGTAATGAAAGTCAGTCAACATATCAATATGGGAGTGATTATGCGCATAATTCTTATGACTCTCATCATTCTTTTCATTCTTCAAGTAAAAATATTAACCCAATTAATTCAAACAAAAGTCAATCTCAACCAAGGCCTTGCAACCAAAGCATTCGGTCAAATGACTCTATCATTCTAGTTAGACATCCAAAACTAACCCCTAGTAGAATGGCCAAAGTTATTAAAAATCCAGCTAAGCCATCTCCTTTTGACTTCTCTGAAATCCATGGGGCACCTCATCTTATGCCAAATAATTACTCTGAAAGGCTGCCTCGTTTCTATGGAAATTATTTTGAGTCAATTGAAAATCACTTACAAATATTTTTGGATTATATGGAAATTAGGGGTGCTGATGATGAAGATGTTTATATGCGGGCCCTGGGTGAGACATTAGGTGGAAATGTCGGATTATGGTTTGATAATTTAGCCCCAGGATCCATCACTTGATATGATATGTTTGCTGGGTTATTAAAGAATAAATGGGGTAGTAATATTGAAGAATCCTTAACAGAGACATCAAGCAATAACTGTGCTGTTGAGGATCGGTTTGATAAGGACCATGAAAATAATAATGACACTTCAATCAGTCCTTGAGTAGCCCTACTTTTGATCTTGAAGAAATTTCTGATTTTGTGTTTGTTGAGGATCCTTCAGAAAAAGAATTCCTTAATCATTCTATCATTAACAATCATTCAATGCCTTATCACCTTATTGAAGAAGAAGAAAGTGGGAACATTGACCAAGATCCTTTAGTAGTGCATTCACATGATCATTGTGAAAACAATCAGGATGATTTAAATGAACTTGTTAATTTTATCCCTGATCAATTAAATGAAAATGATCATTTATCCTCATATGAATTTAATGATGAATCAATAGATGAATATGAATTAGTGGATCACACTAGATGCTCTCATCCTTGTCCTACTTCTTATAGTGAGTCTTTCAATTTTTCTTTTTTCATCCTTAATCAAGATAGCTTAGGGTTAGATAGTTATGGTCAATCTTGTCCTCAGATTATAAATATTAGACTTCATAAAAATCTTGGAATCGTTCCTAAAACAAAGAATAGTGTTTTGAAAGGCCTTTCCTTTTGTCAAATTCCAAGGCCAAACTTGTTTATCCATTTGAAAGAATATTCATATTTGCAATCCACCCTCCCTTCCCAACTCTTTCAATCATCTTTGGGTTGGTGCTCTAGTCGATATTTTGCCTCGAAAATTTTCAATAAGAAGTATAAGCATGATTACATGTTTGGAGAAAAAGCAATTCATTTCCCTTTTCAGTCACTTTGGAACCATGATGTTTGTTGTCAAATTATCAATCATTCTTGGTGGCTAGAAAAGGTGTTTAAAGATCAATTTCATCTTTTCTCCATTTTGAGCATCAAGTGGGTTTAGTTTTGATTTTTCGTCTTTTAAACCTTGATTTGTCCCCACTTGGTTTTTATTTGATAATCAGTCCCAAGGGGAAACAAATTGAATATGCAAGTGAAGTGAATGAGGAAAGTAGTTTATTAAATCAAATACCATGTATTTTCCCTCCATCAATTTTAAACAATCATTTGCATAAATTTTATGATCCTATCAGTTATTTGATGGAGGATGTCGGCCTCAATCAATATTTCCCTTGGCATGATTTCATTTTGCATCATTCAAACCCTTCTTCAATTTTTGAACAAGCCAGAAAGATTGTGTTACCAAATTCTCTAATCTTTAATCCAATCATGACTTGTTTCATTAATAAAAATCAAAGAAGAATCACTAATATGTTTGATGAATGGTTGCACTGGATTTATGATTTTACCTAGCATTTGTATGATTGTTAGAGTAGGGTAGGTAGGATTTGAATAAGCTCACTTGAGCAATAGGATTTGTGTGCTTTTTTCTTTTTTTTTCTTCTGTGTGATGAGTCGCCAATTTTTCTTCTATGCTTGGAATGTCTGCTTGTCTGTATTTTTTATTGAGTTGAGCCTTACTCCTTCCTAAGCTTGTCTCTTCTCCTGCATGCATTTAAGAATTTTAATTTCCTGTTATATTTCTGGCTGCCTGTGCAAGTTGAGATTGCCTGTTTGAAAAGGTTCTCTTTTCCTCCTACACAGTAACAAAAATAATGAATGATGAATAAATGATATATGCCATGTTAGTTTAAATTTTTCTTTTACGCATTTCAGTTTCTGTTTTAGAATAGATTTCTTTTTTCAGTTTTATTTTACATTTGTCCCATACATGCTCCATGAGGTATTCTAGTGTTTATGAGCGTAGGAACAGGTGCAAAACAAAAGCTGAAAGCAAGTATGGTGCAATGATGGATTGAACATTGATGCGGAGTAGATCGAGACTAGAGATTCTAAGGTTCTCAAGCACTCTCTCCCTTAGAGCACTTGTCCCAGCTGGAGCCAGATGTTATCACACCATAGTAGCAGGGCTACTATTCTTGTTTAGCAGATATCTACACATTCCAGAGCTTCCATTATTTAGAGCATGGCTATGATGATTGTATATTTTGTGATCACTCATGATCAGAGCAGTGTATTATTCAGACTTATGTTAGACCTTGTGTCAAGGCTGAGCCTTGAGAGTTCAGATTTGATGACCGATGTGACCCTTTATCCCATACAGTTTCAGTTCAGTGCTTAGAGATGTATTGCAGCAGTGTTTCAGATGGTATATGATGTTTATTACTATCATGATGTTGTATGATCTATGGATATTTTATCATTGACTGTGGATTATTATCTTGTTGATTTAGTCATGATCACAGCATCTGCTTGGTATATTATTCCTGATTTGGCAAACTGTTTAAAATGAACTATAAATCATAAAATGGACAATTGCTCACACATTTAGGTCATTTAACAAAACCCACTGGTTTCCCACATTACATAGATATGGTCTTTCCTGACACTAGTTGTCTGCTAGTGTAGGCTCCATAATCACTTGACTCCATCCATACATGACTTTCCTATTTGACTTTAAACCTTGACCTCTCTCATTTGACTTTCTGATACTGAGGACTTCCCCATTTTTCTACCTCTGTGTTTGGACCGCATCCCTCTATGTTCAGTGTCTCGGCTCTAAGTTGGTGACAAAACTTGCCTTTGGTGAGTTGGATTGTAGGCCTAAATCATTCTGGTCGGTTGTCCCGATGTTTGGCATTGGCTCGAACTCCCCCTAGTCACTTGAGATGTTGTTGGCTAAAACTGAAAGCTCATGTTCTACTTATGGAAACTTATAAATTCGCCCATGGAAACTAAAAAGGGCAAGAGCGATGAACAGCTAAAAATACTCCTCGAAGAGTATAAGAAAGGTCCCAAAAAAGCAATGGTTCTTAAAAGCTATATCTAAACAATTGTTGACCTTATATGTATTTGAAAACATGCCCTGGATGCAAGCTGCAACTAGTTGTGCTTATCAGCACACCTGAGATCCGAAGGGTTATGTAGGCCAAAAAGGCCATGAAATGAAATTGAATGATCCTAATGAACCTGGATCAACTTGATGTAGACATGACGCCTAAGTTGAATAAGCACTCTCTGAACAACTTATCCATTTGTGAGGCACAGCCATCCCCCGTGTTATTTTTTCCAGCACAGAGTTTGTAGCTTTTTCCCTTCTCCCAGTCCAAAGTATTTTTGAGTTAAGTTAGACAAGTCAACCCCTTGGCCCAACCTTGTTCCTAGCCTTCATCCTTCACTAGCAGTTTGACCATGTCCAATGGGTCAGTTTGTCAGTTGAACTATTGTGCAAGTAATTTTATATAACAAAGGAATATGCTAACTTGATTAATGCCACTGAATGGATGTTATACTTTGAGCTTGGCTGTGAGAATGATTAGAGAAGCATGTCTTAGTCTACTGATGTGATTTATCCTTGGTTGTATATTATTGGGATCCGTGATGATGTGGGCCATGTATATATACCTATTGATGATGATTGATGGTCCCACATACTTTATGATGATATCATATGATGGACATATGATGCAGATGATGATTGATGCAGTTCAGTAGATTTATTTATTACTTCAGATCAGCAGATTATGCATTGTCCATATATGGTGGACCCTACAACTGGCCCAATAGGGCAACCCATGGTGTATGAGTACACATTTCTAGTGGATTTGGGTCTTCTAGATCCAATGAGACACTTATCTTTCAGTTCTGGGCACTTCTGACAGTGATTGATGCAATTTTACACTTGTTGACCAGATTTGGGGCTGATTTCCCAGCCTGAGCAGCAGGGGCCAGGAGAGGCCAGTTCACCTAGGGCGCTGTATGAGGAGGGGGTGGTCCAGCCACTCGATTTTACCATTTACCCCCCCCTTCTGGAGAGCCTGGTGGGCTCAGTTGGACAGCGCAGATGCCCTGGGAGGCAGTTTTGGCACTTTCACAGTTACCGGGGCAGTTAAAAAATGGGATAAAGTGGTCACTGAGGAATTCGATTTGGGCAATTGAGGCAAGGTTTTGGCATTTGGTTTTCACAGAGGTCTTCTAGGGTGGTCCCACTATCTTCCAGCCAGTTTTCACCATGTGGGTAGGCCCACAGCGATCACAGGAGGTCTTTTACTGCTTGTTTGTGACAGATTTTGAGGACAGATTTGATCATTTATATTATCTTGGACATATTTTATTATTTTATTGTGCCTTGGGGATGAGATAGTAAGGATTGATGTCTCCTAGCCCCACCATGTGCTTATTATGTCATGTCCTAGTCATCATGAGGTGGATTTTTGGTACTTTTACCCCCTCTAGTGGATGACGTCACCCTCCATGATTATTTTATACTATGACGTCATCATTATATTAGGTGATCCATGTGTTATGTTATTATAGCTCATCTTATCCATTGATTGTATTTTGAGATGTTTTAATCTCAACCACTCATTTGATGTAGTATTGTAGAGTGGTATAGGGTTTTGGTCTTTATTATCCTATATAAGGAGGAGACCCCCTATTGTATAGCTCACCTTTTGGAGCTCTGGAATATTTGAATAGAACACTTCTTTGTTGAGCTTATCTCTCTTGTCTTGTGGATTCTCTTGCATATTGAGTATACAGTCTCTCTTCTATGTATCATTGTGGATTTTGGTGCTTCTACTAGTTTTCTTGCAGGAAAGTCGAATTGATGGAGAGGAGGGCGATTTCTTGAGTGTTATTGTTGGAGGGATCCACATATTCTCTCTTGGTTTGATCTTGTGATAGGGAGTATCATTATTGTATCTTTGTGACATGTTGATGGTTTCTATTACATCTTTCTATCATTTTCATAATCATCTTACTTGACTTGTTTCTTTGATCTTGTCTTGTAGGAGGAGGACAATTTGGCTATCTTGGAGGAGGACGTTTTGGGTTGGAGCTCTTGGATCTCACTCTTGAATATACACATAGGAGAATACTATCAATTTTCAAGGTGGCCACAAGCAATTGAGGTAAGATCTACAAGGTATGTGCCTCTTTCATCCATTCTATCTTCATTGGTCACAAACCCTAATTAATTAAAACCCTCATTTTTTGTTTTTCTTAGATCCACTTAGATCTAGCCTTGCTTTTGAAAATATCTTAAGAACACACCTCTATAACATCCACCCCTAGTTGGATCTATAGTTTGGTGGTGATTGGGTTAAAATTGACACACTTTTCAAGGCAACCTAGCCCTCTTGAACCAAATCACACTTCCTTGGAGAGGCTTGTTTGGTTAGATCTAGCATATGGGTAGGTGAGATCCCGCTTGATTTGTAATATACACACTTGATAACCTACCCCCAGACTTTTACTTGGGTGATTTCTACCTTGTGGGCATCATTCCACGTTTTAAGGGATTAAAACCCCCTTTTGAACTACTTGGCATCTTAAAACTCAGATCTAGTAAGATCTAACCCTTGGATTGACTTGATTTTCTAGATCCACATAGATCGGTGCCTAAGCTACTTGGATCTACAATTTGGTGGCCATTGGACTTGATTTGACCCAACTTAACCACCTTCTAGCCCTCCTTGAGCAAGGTCGCACTTCCTCGGGTGACTGAGTTTTCCCACTTCTAGGACCTGGGTAGTTGAGATTGCAGTGGATTTGGAATGGGCATACCTTGATACCTATATCTAGAGTGTCTTTTTGTGACGATCTGCCTTGGGGATAGCATTCCTTGTTGTAAGGGATTGTGGTCCACTTGGGTCATTTCATGAAATCCTAGATCTAGCAAGATCCAACCATTCTATCTCAATTAACCCGCTTGACTTGACCTCTAGGTGTCCCGATCTACACTTTGACATATCTTTTGACTCCATTAACCCATCCAACAAGGCACTAGTCCTCCTTAAGCAAGTCGCACTCCTTGGGAATTGTGTCAAATCTTAGATCTAGTACATGGGTACTCCTAAATTCAACTTAGATCCATAGATCTACTCATTACATATCCTCTAGTGCCAATCGCATCCCTTAATTTCACCTTGTGGGTCCACTTTAAGCCATTTCAAATATCTCAAGAAGATAAGACCCACTTGTGTACCATATGGTACTATGTATTGTCATCATAACTAATCATGTGGCCTAAATCATACGTTGGTTGAAATACTAATCATTTCTCAAACCTCCTTCAACCATACTTTAATTTCTAGGTCCACTTTACCTTCCATTGGTTTCCGCAACTTACCATTTACTCATCCCTAGGAACCTTTGTTTGGGTCCAATCATCTTTGATTGGTTATAGGGTCTCCCCCTAGGTCTTGATCTATCTAGATCTAAAGTGAAGAGTGCCTCGGTTAACGTGACTCCCACTTTGCATTGGGAACCGTGGCACCTCTTGGGTTACCTCTTTAGTTTCCCATCTCCTCTACCGTCCCGGATGGGATACCACTAAGGGAAACTACAAGTTGTGTGATAACAGAACCATAATAACATAACACATGGATCACTCATAAATTGATGATGTCATAGTCTAAAATAGTCATGGAGGGTGACATCATCCACTAGAGGTGGTAAAAGTACAAAAGCCCACCTCATAATGACTAGGACATGACATAAGAAGCACATGGTGGGGCTAGGAGGCATCAATCCTTACTAGCTCATCCCTAAGGCACAATAAAATAATAAAATATGTCCAATATAATATAAATGGTCAAATCTGTCCTCAAAATATGTGACAGACAAGCAGTAAAAGACCTCCTGTGATCGCTGTGGGCCTACCCACATGGTGAAAACTGGCTGGAAGATAGTGCGATCACCTTGGAAGACCTCTGTGAAAACCAAATGCCAAAACCTTTCCTCAATTTCCCAAATCGAATTCCTTAGTGACCACTTTATCCCATTTTTTAACTACCTCAGTAACTGTGAAAGTGCCAAAACTGCCTCCCAGGGTATCTGCACTGTCCAACTGAGCCCACCAAGCTCTCCAAAAGGGGGGGTAAATGGTAAACATAAGTGGCTGGACCACCCCCTCCTCATACAGCGCCCTAAGTGAACTAGCCTCTCCTGGCCCCTGTTGCTCAGGCTGGGAAATCAGCCCCAAATCTGGTCAACAAGGGTAAAACTGCATCAATCACTGTCAGAAGTGTTTGGAACTGAAAGATAAGTGTCTCATTGGATCCAGAAGACCCAAATCCACTAGGAATGTGTACTCATACACCATGGGTTTCCCTAATGGGCCAGCTGTAGGGTCCACCATATATGGACAGTGCATAATCTGATGATCTGAAGTAATAATAAAACCTACTGAAGTGCATCAATGATCATCTGAACCATATGTCCATCATATGATATCATCATCAAGTATGTGGGACCATCAATCCTCATCAATAGGTATATATATATGGCCCACATCATCACGGATCCCAATAATATACAACCAAGGATAAATCACATCAGTAGACTAAAACATGCTTCTCTAATCATTCTCACAGCTAAGCTCAAAGTATAACATCCATTCAGTGGCATTAATCAAGTTAGCATATTCCTTTTTTATAAAATTACTTGCACAATAGTTCAAATGACAAACTCACCCATTGGACATGGTCAAACTGCTAGTAAAGGATGAAGGCTAGGAACAAGGTTGGGCCAAGGGGTTGACTTGTCATACTCAACTCAAAAATACTTTGGACTGGGAGAAGGGGGAAGCTACAAACTCTGTGTTGGACAAAATAACACAGGGGATGGCTGTGCCTCACAAATGGATAAGTTGTTTAGAGAGTGCTTATTCAACTTAGGCATCATGTCTACATCAAGTTGATCCAGGTTCATTAGGATCATTCAATTTCATTTCATGGCCTTTTTGGACTACATAACCCTTCGGATCTCAGGTGTGCTGAAAAGCACAACTAGTTGCAGCTTGCATCCAGGGCATGTTTTCATATACATATAAGGTCAGCAATTGTTTAGATATAACTTTTAAGAACCATTGCTTTTTGGACCTTTCTTATACTCTTCGAAGAGTATTTTTAGTTGTTCATCGCTCTTGCCCTTTTTAGTTTCCATGGGCGAATTTATAAGTTTCCATAAGTAGAACATGAGCTTTTAGTTTTAGCCAACAACATCTCAAGTGACTAGGGGGAGTTCGAGCCAATGCCAAACATCGGGACAACCGACCAGAATGATTTAGGCCTACAATCCAACTCACCAAAGGCAAGTTTTGTCACCAACTTAGAGCCGAGACACTGAACATAGAGGGATGCGGTCCAAACACAGAGGTAGAAAAATGGGGAAGTCCTCAGTATCAGAAAGTCAAATGAGAGAGGTCAAGGTTTAAAGTCAAATAGGAAAGTCATGTATGGATGGAGTCAAGTGAATATGGAGCCTACACTAGTAGACAACTGGTGTCAGGAAAGACCATATCTATGTAAGGTGGAAAACCAATGGGTTTTGTTAAATGACCTAAATGTGCAAGTAATTGTCCATTTTATGATTTATAGTTCATTTTAAATAGTTTGCCACATCAGGAATAATATACCAAGCAGATGTTGTGAACATGACTAAATCAACAAGATAATAATCCACAGTCAATGATAAAATATCCATAGATCATATAACATCATCATAGTAATAAACATCATATACCACCTGAAACACTGCTGCAATACATCTCTAAGCACTGAACTGAAACTATATGGGATAAAGGGTCACATCGGTCATGAAATTTGAACTCCCAAGGCTCAGCCTTGACACAAGGTCTAACATAAGTCTGAATAATACACTGCTCTAATCATGAGTGATCACAAAATATACAATCATCATAGCCATGCTATGAATAATGGAAGCTCTGGAATGTGTAGATATCTGCTAAACAAGAATAGTAGCCCTGCTACTATGGTGTGATAACAGGTCCACCTGCATTACCTCACTGCACATCTAGATCCTTTTGTATCCTAGGAGACTCAATTAAGTCACATAACCCGTGACTACTTGCTACCTCATCTGAGCTCATCACTCCCTCTTGATATTGACCACTCCAAGCTTGTGCCTAAAGTACTCAAAATTCACTCTCGACAGAGCCTTGGTCAACACATCAGCTATCTACTCCTCTATTTCTATATACTGGAGCCTCATTACGCCCTTCTACACCATATCCCGAATATAGTGATACATTATCTCTATGTGCTTCGCCTTGTCATGAAACACAGTGTTCTCAAACAACTTCACACAACTCTGGTTGTCACAAAAGACACAATTCGCCTCTAAATCGATATCAAATAACCCTATTAGCAACTTCCGAAGCCACACTTCCTCGCAACTTGCTGAACAACCTGCCATATACTCGGATTCGACAGTACTGAGTGCCACACTCGTCTGCTTCCTGCTGAACCATGAGATCATACCCGATCCCAAACTGAAGCAACACCCTATTGTGCTATTTCTATCCGTGACACTCCCGGCCCAATCCGCATCAACATAACGTTGCAGTTTAATCCTTTGATATCATGCATATCTAAGGCCATAATCAACCGTACCCCTTAGGTACCTCAACACATGATTTTCCGCAACCAGGTGAACTCATCTTGGCTATACCATGTACTAACTTAGAGTGTTCACTACAAATCATAAATCGGGCCTCGTGTTCGTTAAGTACATCAACGAACCAATCATATGCCTATATACCATGGAAACTTCAAATTCGATGCCATAGGTGTGGTCATGTCCTTACAATCCATCATCCCGAATCTATTCAGGATCTCTACTGCATATTTTCCTTGGCTCGATAAAATTTCATCTGGATTCTGCCACACCTCAAGATCTAAGAAATAGTGCATCATACCCAAGTGTTTAATCTCAAACTCCGTGGCAAGTTTACTCTTCATTTCTACTATGAGCTTCTCATCACTTGTAAAAAACAAGTCATCTACATATAACAGTAGGATCAAAATATTTCTCTCTTTAACCTTGTGGTAAAGGTTGGAATCTGCTTTACACTTGGTAAATCCCAAGCTCGTTAGAAACTCATCAATCTTGTCGTACCATGTCCTAGGTGCCTGTTTCAAACCATACACGGCCTTCTTTAATATGCACACATGAGTCTTCCTGTCATGTGTCTCAAAACCTAGTGGCTTCTCCACATACACTTCCTCTTCTACTACGCCATTCATGAAGGAAGTATGCACATCCATCCAATGTACCTTCCACTTCATCACTTTGGCTATAGCAAGTATAAATATGATTGAACTGTATCTATCCACGGGAGAAAATGTCTCCTCATAATCTATGACTTCTTTTTAGGAGAAACCTCGAGCCACAAACCTTGCCTTGTATTTCTCAACACTTCCGTCTGTTGCATGCTTGATCTTGTAGATCCATTTGGAAGGGTACACTACTTACTTCCTGCTACCGTTCAAACTAGAAGGATAGGCTTGTAAGTGAAAGGCAATCACATAAGATACTTGGATTGCTATCACCTTTGTCCAATCTCCTAACTTCTTCGGGATTCAATGTTGTCCCAAGGGGAGAGCCCTTTAATGTGCCTTCCAAGTAGATTCCAAATTCCTTCCAAACACCTTAAATCATAGATCAATGCCTCTAATGGAGTCAAACACAGAGTAATAGAGAGAGTTAGGATGGTTCTTGTATAGTAGTTTTGGCAGTTTTGCAGGTTTGTTTAGGGTTTAAAAAGATAGGTCGAGGATTTCATGCCCGAAATTTTAGGGCCATGAGAATTTAGGGCCAAAATTTTCGGGTCACGGGAATTTAGGGCCGTGAAAATTTAGGTCCAAAATTTTCGGGTCGCGAGAATTTAGGGCGACGATAATTTAGAGCCGAGATTTTAGGGCCGAAATTTTGGGTCATCCGAATTTAGGGCCGCGAGAATTTAAGGGGAAGATTTTAGGGTCACAGGAATTTAGGGCCGAAATTTTGGGGTTGCGAGAATTTAGGGGCGAGATTTTAGGGCCGAAATTTTAGGGAGGCCAAAAAATGAAGTAAATTAATTTTTTGATTTTTAGGGTTTTTTTATAAGATTACAGACCTAATTCTAACCCTAATTCTACCACAAAAATGCAAAATTACACATGAAAATGCAAGTTTAACCTAGCAATAATATTTACAAAAATTCAAACTAGGGTTTGATGTAGAGAAAATGGACAAACTTAGGGTTTTAATGGATGCTACCCCTAACCTTAACCTTAGAGGAAGGTGACAAGCCTTCCCCTTGGAGGTAATTCTCCTTGCTACTAGATTAGGGCTTTTTGAAACAACCTCTAGGGTTGGTTTCAAGAGTCTAAACTGGGGAAAAGTTGGATCTCGAAGGCTAAACTTTGTAAAACACTCCTCTTGGGAGCGTTTTTAGTATGCAATGAGGATAGAATAGCAGGAAAAATCCTTATTCAAAGATAATGTAGCCCTAGAGATGCCATTCAATCATTCAAGATGCAAAATTGACCTACCATTCATCAAACAAACATTAAAAATGTAAAAGACTTACTTAACCATGAGTTATTCCAACCATTCTAGCATCCACAAAGCATTAGCAAGACAAAGAAAGCATCCAACTTCATACAATAGAAAGAAGAATCATCCCTCCAAGAGGTGCACATCACTTCATAAGGCCTTCTAGGGTAAAATAGTAGCATAATGAATTTTATCCCATAAGTTGTGTGTAAAAATGAAGTGAGGAGATTATATTTATATGATCTCACACTCACTTTTTACAAAATCACCAAGCCTACATGCTTTAAAATGTCAATTTAAAATTAAAACATGTGGGTATATAAAATAATCAAATATGTGGGTAACTTGGGGCATTTTCCCCAAAGTTTACCCAAAAATGACTAAAATAGCTCAAATTGAGCAAATCACTCTGAAATGAAGGCTGGAGTAGCGAGAGGGGAGCGTCATGCCCCATCTAACCCCAATAGTGGTGAAAATCCCTCAACGACCCCCCCCCCCCAATATCAAGCAATGTATGCCTGGTACAAGGATGGGGTCATCATGACTAGGAGCCCAAGGAGAGAGGGCATTGCAGTGCAGAGGGTCTAGGAGGGTGTGCACGGTGACCTGGAAGAGAGACATAAGCCTCAGTACTAAGAGAAACGCCTCCAAAATGATAAAATAGGTGGGGGGTCATGTGACCCAGTGACCCACCTTTGGAATCCCTGGACACCAACCTCAGGGCTTCAAACCCTTTCATGAGGTAACCAACAATGCCGCTAAGGCATAGTACTCCTAGGAGAGGAACCAAAAGGTCCTGGCCATAACCTCCACTCAAAAAATGTTGGAAGACACCCTTCCTGGTAAAAAAAATGACCCTCTCTCCCTGGGGCACAACGGAAGGTGCGTTGATACTGGTACCATGTAACACTTCCCTTAAGGTCTCAGAACCACCTCCCAGACATGATTGTTCATGATCGACTTATATTCCTCGATCATAGCATCCTTCCATACTTTCTTTTTTCAGATACCTCTCCATAATTGGAAGGTTCGGCATCAATGGTGTCACACAGTAATGCCACATAACCAGAGTATGGTCAAGGTCTCTTTCTTTCTCTAGAATTCCCTTCTGAAGCACCATACTTCTCTGCATCCTGAATAATATCGCGTACCCAGGATGGTTTTCTCTTATGTGTGTTCATCTATTTCGGTGGATCTACAGTTCTTTGTGGCTTAGTCATATCATGTTATTTAGGTTCTTATGGAATCTGCTCTTCCATCATAATATCTCTAACTCTGGGAGTCTCAAGTTCTTCTTCATGTACTTCGTCAGAGTGAATCTTCATAGATCTATTGAATGTTGTATATTCATCAAAGGTTACATCTCTACTAGTCTTGATCTTCTTGAAGCCTGGTATATATATTTTGTATGCCTTTGATGAATCACTATAACCAACGAAGATGCCCTTCTTTCCTGAAGGCTCCAACTTGGTCTTTTTCTCTTTTGGAACATGTGTGTATACATGGAAACCATATATTCTGAAATCATTGACCGTTGGCTTATCTCCTGTAAACATATATTCAGGTGTCTTGTTCTCAAGTACACGGTGGGGAGTTCTGTTTTGAACATATACTATTGTTCTTGCTGCTTCTGCCCATAAGTGCATTGGAAGGTCCTGATCATGGATCATGGCCTTCACTGCTTCCATTATTGTTCTATTCTTTCTTTCTACAATCCCATTCTGTTGTGGATTATAAGGAGTGCTCATCTCCCTCTTAATCCATGATTCTTTACATAGTGTTTTGAAGTCTCCTGAGGTAAATTCACCTCCATTATCTAATCTTAATGTGTTTATTTTCTTTTCGGTATGATTTTCTACAAGGGATTTGAATTCCTTGAACTTGCTAAATACTTCACCTTTTGATTTCAAGAAATAAATCTCGGTCTTACGAGAATAATCATCAATAAAAGAAACATAGTAGGCATACCCGCTTAATGAGTTGGAAGACACAAGTCCGCAAACATATGAATGTATAAGCTCCAAAATATCCTTGGATTTGTTGTCACTGCTTGGAAATTGCTTCTTCACATTCTTCCCTTTCACACATCCTTTACATATGCCTTCATGCATAGTCTGGATCTCGGGTAGACCATTCACCATCTTGCTCAAGATTGGTAATTCCTTGTAGTTGATGTGAGAAAACCTTATGTGCCATAATTCACTTGGTTCCATAGTTTCATGACCCAAGACTTGTTCTGGTTGTCTCTTAATCTTATATAACCCTTCCTCTTGTAGCCCAATCACTACTGCATCATCAAAGGTTTTACCTTTGGGCCACATAAGTACTTGACCATCGACAAATGCTACTCAAAATCCTTTCTCATCTAATGGTGAGATGGAAAGTAGGTTCTTCTTCAGTCCAGGTACATATAGGACATCATCTTAATAGGATTCCCTGATTCAAGCTTGTAAGCAACTTCTCCTACCCCTTTTATGGGATACTGATAATCATCTCCTAATTTCACCTTGTGAGGTGAGTCCTTTTCTGTGAGGTTGTTGAGAGAATCCTTGAATCCTGTCATGTGCTTAGAAGCACCACTATCAAAAATCCAATCATTATTACCGCATGAGACTATACCATGTGAGTGTTGAGATCAGAACATATTCTTCATCACTTGAAGAATCCTCTTTTGCTATCTTCTTAGTTGTTTCATCATCCTCTGCAGCATGAACATCATGTCTTTTCTTGTTTCCTTTCTTGTTGCCTTTATTCTTGGGACAATGTCTTGCAATGTGTCCCATCTCATTGCAATTGTAGCATTTGATACTTGGATAGTCTGTAGGAGGTCTTCGACCCTTGTGGGATCTATTAGACTTGTGATGATGATGATCTTCTTTCTTGCCTCTTTTGGCATGAGCTTCCAGAGTTTGATTATATTCATCTCCTAACTTTTCTTCTCTAGCTTCAATACTTGATTCCTCTTGGGTGCATGATTCTAAAAGTGCATTGAACATAATGAGCTTATTCCTTGAATGTATGATTCCCATGATCTCGTAAGACCATTCAAGGTAGTCATCACTAATTCCGCATTCTCAACATGGTCTCCAATGGAACTTAATTGATCTCTGACGTGGGAGACCAGGCTTGTAAAGTAATATTGGATGCTTTCATTGCTTTTCATACTCACAACCTTGAGTTGAGTCCTCAAGGTCATCTTTCTATTGATGTTGGTTCCTTCAAATAGTCCCTTGAGAGCATCAAACATCTCTTTCGGATTTTTCAAATATGAGATTTGTGGGATCAAGTGATCCTTGATGGATTCAACTATGATCCTCTTAGAATTTATCAGGTTCTTATTTTTTGCTTTGTCCTCATCTCCCTTTGGCTCCACAACTACTTATGTGACAATATACTTGTCCAATTCAGTGCTCTTCTAGAATGAGCATCACCCTATACTCCCAGGATCGAAATTTCTCTACCCCTTCAAGCTTATCCTCAATATGGGTAAGATTTGTCATCTTGATAAACTTGGTAAATGAGAACCTCAAATGGAAAAAAGAGAGTATAAATTACCAAATGAGATGCTAATAAAGAGTTTATTTATGAGATCTGGATGCAGGGTTACCTAGGGTTTGTCAGAGAAACCCTAATTTATCAACTTCAAGATCTTGTGAAACTGAGAGGAGGAAAATATGTGCCTCCCCAGGGCAATTTGAGCAAAGGTAATTTTTCTCTGATTCTGTGGACAAATCCTCCAAAAACTTGAATCCCTAGTTCTTCGAGTTGTAGTGTTGGGCCCAAAAATGAAAATTCTTCGATTGGAATTCTTCTTCGACAGAAAGATGTGCCCTAGTGAGGAAATTTGCTTGGACCCTCTTTTTCATTTGATCTGTGGAGAAAGGCTTCCAGAAAATGAAACCCTAGTTCCGACAGTTGCAGTAGATGCACAATGTTTTCTTTCAATCCAGCTCTGATACCATGTTAGAATTTTAAATGTAGTAACAATAAGGATCACAGAAAGATAAACAAACAAAACATAGACAATTGTACACAATAATTTATTCTGGGAAAACCCTCGTGGGGCAAAAAAACCTAGCAAACTTCTTCTATATAGATTCGTCAAAATGAACAATAGTATTCCTCGTGCAATAACCCAAAACAAGAAGACTCCAAAAGAAACTACTCTTTATGATTCTATCTCTCTACCCATGTGAACTTGATGAGTGAGTGTGGTGACCAAATGAGGAGGACAAGATCCTCATTTATACTAATAAGTGACATGACCGTTTTCCCCAACAGTGCCTACTTGACTCTCCTAACAGGGCCGACTTGTCCAATTAACAATAAAATACTCTTTTCTGGATCTTTCTAGGCCAACATAATAGTTAGGGTTTACATTGACTCTTTCAATGACTTTTACATGATCAATTACATCAATAATAATTCCCGAAGGAAGTACAATACAAATAATACAAATGATACAAATAACAATATATTCCAAAGTTACATTCTTCAACAGGTTCATATTCTGCAACTCTTCCAAATAAACATATAACTTTCCCACTAGATGGTTCATTTATCACATACAAAAAGTGCATGCTCTTTTTCCATTTGGTAGATTTCATCTACCATACTAATCCTCCATAACTTCCTCCTTTGCAATCATGCTTCGTAACCTCTATTAATAGTTGTTTTTTCCTTATCTTCTAGGGTTTAAGGACTTGCATCCTCCATTTATGCATAATAATTCCATTAATTATATGTTGGTTTGATCCATGTTCCTATACCTATCACCATATTTTTGTTGTATATAATAACCAACTGCAATGATCATGAAACTTACAACACTTCTCTACATATTGGTATATTCTATACTCTTCCTAAGTATTTTCCCGTGGCATACAATAACCAACTCCAATAACTAAAATCTTACATGGATCTTATTTGCAGTTCAAACTACATATATTAATCACAATCAAAACCATCCATGCATTCTTGCTTAAGACACCAACAACCATTCTTGGTCCAATCATTCTTGTTACTATGCACCTTGAACTACCATGTTTTTCTCATTCAATTTGTGATCCACACTGCTATAAAGTACCATTATGAATTACTTACATTCACCCTAAGTCATATTCAAATTCGATATGCTCCTATATCCTTCTATACTCCTTTCCCAAAGTTTGAAATACTTTCGGGGTTATCCACATTAGTAGTTCTCTTCTCCAATCAAACCATAAGGCTCTATTCTTTTAACTCTCTAAAGAAACCATAAACATATTTTGAAAATCATATTGTAATACATTTCAAATGACTATACCCATTCTCCATTCTATATTTTGAGTTAAAATTTAGAAGCCTCGAAAGTTACCACTCCTACTCAATTTATGTATTTTTCTCACGATTGCAATCAAGGTCGGAGGCCAACATATACCACCTATAGCAGAAAATATGTTAAGAACCAAGAAAACTTTTGTACTAGGCACAAATAGTAATTTTGATTATGTATTTTTAATCCTTCATCTTGGTGATTTGACACTCTAATCAATTTCTACATAATTCGGAATTGTCAACCTTTCCATATGTGCACTTTTTCCAAGCTTGTAAATTTTCACAAAAATTGTTATCTTTCAAATTAAGATAAAATAGAAAAACATCAACACTACAAAGTTGTCCAAAATGTTGAGGAGATCAAATGTTGACACAGATTTTTTTTATAGATTTTTCATCTTGTATCCCTTTTCCTCCATTTAGAGTTTCAAAAAATATTATAATGTCTCCTCAAATAATGGATTTATGTAATACCCCCATTTTGACCCTTAGAACATATTTGGATTTCAATGTAAATATTGTATACATGCGATGTATGTTTTACTAGCATGGAGCTCAAGGCCAAGGCCCCACTAGTGGATGATAGGTTTTTATGTAAAGGCAAGTAGTTTATATTCTGTTATCCATGTGCTATTAAGCCATGGGACATTGTAAATGATGTAAATGATAATATTGCAATAAAATACCAAGAAAACTACCTATGGAGTCAACTAATGAGAGGGGGACATGTGTATCCACTAGGGATAGGTGAGGGGGTTGTGGGATTAAACCTTGGATTTCCAAATGTCATCCTTAGAACCCATTTGACCTCCCATGCTGACATTTAATTCTGTTGCAGGAGGTGGTTGAGAAATTTGTTCATGAAATCGATAGAGTGTGGGAAAACCATGAATTTTCGGATGGCAGGGTATGGAGCTTTATTTTCCTTGACCTGCATGCCACTCTATCCTGGAAATTCATATTCCCTGATCCTCATTCCATTAGGCAGAAGCAACGAGAGTTTGAATGCAGAGAACAGAGAGACGAGCAACGTGGAGAAGAGGGGAAATCATGATTTTTGAGAAACCTAATTTTTGAGTGTCGAACCTGCCCAGAATCCGTGTAGGGAACCCAATCCAACAGGGGATCCGTTGGTCTGAACCCTAGGGAAATTTGCAATGTGTGAAATGCTTAGAAAACCGTGAATAAAACCCTGTGTTGGTGGACGAGAACCCAGCTGTGGGATAGAGTTGTTTGGCCATAGAAAGTGAGAAAATCCAAGTGAAAATGACAGAGAAAGGATAGAACATGAGGTAGGGTTGCTTGATAAGCCCTGTGAAGGATAGAGTCTCAACAAACCAGCAGCTTGGACCTTTCTATGCCCACCCTAAAGAGCATTGGAGGGAAGGTATGGCCTGAGGGACTGTGTAGCAGTGAAAGGAATACTTCCTTGTGTTGGGTGTGGTAGGTATTGTGGGTGCCAAGATTGTCTGAGTGTGAATTCAAAGGCCTGCAGCTCTGAGGTTGAGCTCACTGTCTTATCATCCTCCTCCGTTGATTCTTCAATGCTTGATAAACCCAACTATATGTTGGATTAGCATGTGTGCTTGTGAGAAGCCATGGCTGTGAGTGACCATGTTTAGCCCTACTTAGTGGATACACAACCCAGCTCAGGGGTGGTCTCTCAGCTAAAAGAGTATAGGATGGACAAATACCTATGGTTGGGTGGAATGTTGCTCTCACATAGCCAGTTGCTTGGACTGTTCATCTTATAAGATAAGTGTTCTCTATGGTGTTAACTGATATTAATTTTCTATGTTGTGTTCCTTTGTTATTTCAAGTTAATTGAATGGAATGAGCCTATGTAACTAACCAATAGGAATTCTGTGTATAAGCCTGAGCATGAGGCCGATGTATTGGTTGCTTGTTTCATCATTTTACTTATGTTAAATATGTTGTTAACCCCTATGTTGTAGATGCATTCATTAGACCTAGTTCCACTATGTATGTCTATTATGAATGGCACACATCCTTAGCAGGTTTGCACTTCATTATATGAGCTTGGGGAATGAATTAGACATCCCCTTGATGTGTTCATGTCCCCTCTGTGGTCAGCTAAGGGTAGGGGCCTTGGCAGGATGATTCCAGGGATTTTGGCAGTGGTGTAAAGAGGATTTGATGGATTTTGGACAAATTTTCAGTTGGAAAAGAGGCAAGGTCAGAGTCCTCAGGTGTGGCACGGGTCCACAACATTGTATAGAGCTCGTCGAGAGCTTTCCAATGGTACCGAGTTTTCCAAAATTGGTCTAAGGATGAAGAATATATCGTGTTGGGAAGTAGGCAGAACAGGGGTATGGCCAGCTCCTGATTTTCCGCATCCATTGTGCAAAATGTAGAAGTCGAGGGTGCATTATCTTCAACGTTGGGAACTTTGGCGTTCCAACCTCCCGACTCCCGCATTGCAGAATGCGGAAGTCAGGAGTGCATTTTCTCGATGCAGTTTGTTTGGAGTCCTGACCCTCCAACTCCCGCATCGCGGATGCAAAGTGTGGAAGTCGGAGGCATAAATCTACGAGATGGTATATTTTGGTGCTCCTCATTTCTGACTCCCACACTCCAGAATGCGGAAGTCGAGATCACATTTCTTTAGTGTCGGTCATTTTTGCGCTCTGCATTTCCGACTCCCGCACTGCGGAATGCAGAAGTCAGGATCGTATTTCTTCGGTGTCGGTCATTTTGACTCTCCACATTTTCGACTCTCGCACTGCGGAATGCGGAAGTCGGGATCGTATTTCTTGGGTGTCGGGCATTTTGGTACTCCACATTTATGACTCCCGCACTGCGGAATGAAGAAGTTGGGATCGTATTTCTTCGACGCCGGGCATATTAGCACTCTACATTTCTGACTCTAGCATTACGGAATGTGGAAGTCAGATTCGTATTTTGTTCGACGTCGTGATTTAAGCGTTCTACCCTTTTTACTTGTGGTTGCGGATTCCTGATTGTGGATTGCGGAGTTGCGGACCAAAGATAATTACAGCTGTGTAAAAAGATCAAAGTTGCAGATAAGTTTTGAAAAAAAAATTATCAGGCTTGTTCCCCCATCACTCAAAGGGCACTGAGGGGATATGGGACATGACAGAATGGCATCAGAGCCCAAGGTTGTAGCATTGGGGCTGCTTGGGACAAAGTAGAAGGCACAATAGCTTTATAAATTACTCCATGAATTTATTTCTGTTAAAAATGCATGTTCTATGTTTTATATGTGTTCTTATGATGTCTAATAAATGCCTCTATGATGCATAGTGCCTGCAGCTGATAGCATTTGATTAGTGTAGTATAGAGCCGCAAGTAGGGGAAAGAAATATCCAAGGAAAATGGTGACCATAAATGACACCCATGATTTGTTCAAGCATGATGAAGTCGTTCTAGGAGGAAATGTACAAGAATATCATGCTGAAACTGAATCCAATGGAATAAGGGAGCAAATAACCCCTCAGAACTTGGTTGAAACCATGATAAGCTTCAATGAAAGGTTAATGAAGGCTCAGGAAGAACAAAATAAAATCAATGCTTCCATTTTGCAGAGCCTCACTGATATGCAGCAGAGAGTAAACCTTGGGTCCAACCCAAGCAATGTAGGTAAAGAAGCAAGGGGTGTCGAAAGTCGCTCTAGGGGCCATTCTAGGAATAGGACTCCAAGCCCAAGGAAGAGTTCGGTGAGAAAAAAGCACAACAAACCCTCTCCAATATATTCCTCTAGCCGGTCGTGTGACTCAAGAGGCCCTTGAAGAATCCTCTGACATACTTCTAGCAGGTTTGAAAGAAGAATTAGATCCAAAGGAATGCCACGGGGAGAATTCAGGAAGGCAAGGACTCCCACACTTGATGGAGAAAGTAAGTCTGGCCAAGAGGCAGAGGCATGGCTTCTTGGGATGAAGAATTTTTTTAGGATCCATGACTACTCAGGAAGTTAAAAGGCCAGAATTGCCATTTACAATCTAAGTGGCAGATCTTCAATTTGGTGGGATCACCTCTTGCAAGTGAAAAGGATTAGTGAAAGAAGGATCACCTAGGAGAGATTCGACAGATATTTCAAGGAAAAATACCTATCAGCTAGGTATTATGACAACAAGAGGAAATATTTCAATGAACTCAAGTTGGAACATAAATCTATGGATGAGCATGTCCACAAATTTTTGGAATTGTTGAGGTATGTGGACTATATCAAGGATGAGAGGGTTAAGGTCCAGTGTTTCCTTGGAATCCTACCTCAGAATTTCAGATATAGGATTGAGTTTGTTAATCCACCAAGTTTTGATGAAACCATTAGGATGGTGGTACATTTCTATGAGCAGAGCAAAGGAAAAACAAAGGTCCACCCAACATGGAAGGGAAAGCCAAATGGGAGGTTTGAAAAAAAGAAAAGTGGATTTAATCCACCATTCAAAATTCAGCCAAGAAATTTTCTACAGGGCCATCAAGCAAGAAGTGGGATCAAACCAGCAGTAACAACAAAAAGAACACCAAAAGGACCACTTTAGTGTTGGTTATGTGGAGGAAACCATGTGCTTAGAGAATGTCCACATAGTAGGGAGAATCTCAGAAGTTTGCACAACTTAGAGGGAGCATCTACAGTGGAGGATATGGAAAGGGCAGTTCCTCGAATCTATGCAGCATTGAATAATCATCAAGCAGACCATCAATCAGCAGTGGTGGAAGTTGAAAGTAAGATTGATAAGCAAACCATTTCTATTTTGATTGACCCAGGATCTACTCATAGTTATGTTTCTCCAAAGGTGGTTGAAGGATATTCTCTTAAAAAAGTGAAGCACGATGAGTCTTGGATAGTTCAGTTAGCCACAGGGACCAAGAGAAAAGTGAGTGAAGTAGTGATGGAGTTCCCCATGGAGTTGAATGGAATCCTCACACAAGTAAATTTGAATGTCCTACCATTAGGATATTATGATGATCTAATTGGTATGGATTGGTTAGAAAGGCATAGAGCCAAGATAGATTGCTATGAAAAGGAACTTGAAAGCATTGATGAAGAGGTAAGACCCAGATTGGTAAAGGGAATTCCCAAGCAAGTTTAAGTAAGACAGATTTCAGCCCTACAGTTGAATTTTTTTTATAAGAAGGGTTTCCAATTATATGCAGTTCACATATCATATTCATCAAAGGCAAAATGGACCGAGGTTAGAAGACTTCCAGTTGTTGCAAGAGTTCCAAGCTGTTTTTCTAGATGAAGTTCCCGGGCTTCCACCAAAGAGAGATATTGATTTTACCATTGATATTGTTCTAGGGGTAGCACCAATTTCCAAAGCTCCTTATAGAATGAGCACACCACAATTGATAGAGTTAAAGATGCAGCTACAAGAATTAATGGACAAGAAGTATATCAAACCTAGTGTATCTTCTTGGGGAGCACCAGTGTTATTTGTTAAGAAAAAGGATGGGACTTTAAGGATGTGTATGGATTACATACAGCTCAATAAAGTGACAATCAAGAATAAGTATCAATTGCCAAGAATTGATTATTTGTTTGATCAAATAAAGGAAGCTAGAGTGTTTTCAAAGATTGACTTAAGGTCTGGCTATCATTAGGTGAGGATAAAGGAATAAGACATTCACAAGAAAAATTTCAGGACAAGATATGGTCATTATGAGTTCACAGTGGTTCCATTTTGTCTTACCAATGCACATACTACATTCATGTGTCTCGTGAATAGTGTCTTCAACAACTATTTGGATAAGTTTGTGATAGTGTTCTTGGATAACATTCTTGTTTATTCCAGGAATGAAGATGAGCATGATGAACATCTAAGGATGGTGTTGCAAATTCTTAGAGAACACCAATTGTATGCAAAGTTGAGAAAGTGTGACTTCTACCAAAGGAAGGTACAATATTCGGGTCATGTCATCTCACAAGAGGGAATTGCAGTGGATCCAGAAAATATTGAATCCATAATGGATTGGCCTACTCCAAAGAATGCTTTAGATGTTAGATATTTTATGGGCCTTGCAGGCTATTATAGAAGGTCCATTGAAGGATTCTCCAATATAACTCATCCAATTACATCATTGCAAAGGAAGAATATTAAGTTTGTATGGTTTGAAAAATGTGAAGGAAGCTTTCAGTAGTTAAAGAAGTTGCTTACCAGCGCTCCTGTTTTTAAGATTGCATATCTAATAAAGGATTTTGTACTGTGCACAGATTCTTGCATTGAAGGGCTAGGTGGAGTGCTCACGCAAGAAGGATTTGTGATTTTATATGAATCAAAGAAATTGAAAGAGCTTGAAAAGAATTATGCCACACATGATTTAGAGCTGGCAGCCATAGTACATGCTATCAAGATGTGGAGAAAGTATTTGTTGGGAAGAATTTTTGAGCTTAGGACATACCACATGAGGTTGAAGTATTTATTTGACCAACCAAACTTGAATGCTAGGAAAGCAAGGTAGATGGAATTTCTCTGTGAATTTGATTTTGAGATTAAGCATGTGAAAGGGAAGGAGAATAAGGTTGCAGATGCTCTCTATAGAAAGTTTCATGTTGCAGCAGTAAGTATGTGCAAATCAGATTTGAAGACAAGAGTTCTTAAATCCCAATCCAATGATGGAACTTACCTTCAAATTAAAGAGAATTTGCAGCAGGGAAATGAAGATGAAAGGTGTGCAGGATATCATCTTGGTGAAGATGGTATTCTCTTTTATCAAGGTACTAGACTGGATATTCCAAATTGTGCATATTTGAAGAAGCTAGTGATGGATGAGATACATCAAATTCCATACTCTTGACATCCAGGATATCAAAAGACAATAACAACAGCAAGAAAGCAATACTTTTGGCATGGGATGAAGAAGGACATAGCATAATACATTTCTAGGTGTCAAAAATGCCAACAAGTCAAAGCAGAACATAAACATCCAACATGATTATTGCATCCTTTTCCCATTCCATAATGGAAGTGGGAAGTGATTTCTATGGATTTTATAACAGGTTTTCCAATGAAAGTAAGGAAGCATGACTCAATTATGGTAGTGGTGGACAAGTTATAAAAGGTAGCTCACTTTATTCTAGTCAAGTCCACTCATAAGGAAAGTGACATAGCAAACATTTTCATGAAGGAGATATTCAGATTGCATGGATTTCCCAAAGCAATAGTTTCAGACCGAGATGTAAAGTTCATATCCAATTTTTGGAAGGGATTATTTCAGGAATTGGAAACTCATCTAAACTTTAGTACAACATATCATCCTCAAACAAATTTTCAAACTGAGAGGGTGAATCAGGTTCTTGAAGACATGCTGAGAATGTATGTGATGGACAAACCATCCAAGTGGGAGGACTACCTACACTTGGTAAAATTTGCATACAACAATGGACATCATGTATCATTGGGGATGAGTCCTTTTGAAGTATTGTATGGAAAATGATGCAGGACTCCAGTGAATTGGGATAACTATTATGCCCTAAATATGGGCACATTTCCCCCTATATTGTGGTTCATTACATTAGTTTTGATGTCGTCTTTGGTCCATTAGTGGTAATTTTCATTAGTATGGTTATATTAGTTATGTCGTCTTGGGTCAGTTAGTTGGAATTGTACCCCTTAGTCTCCTATATATAGGAAGGAGACCTTTCATTTGGAGTATATTGTCTTGTCTTGTCTTGTGTACTTAGTACATTGTGTAAGGAGGTTTTCGTTGGTATAATTTATGTCTATTAAATTTCCAATATTAATTATCAACCAGGGTTTGTACACTTAGAGTTGTCAAAAAATATATGCTGAGGTAGAAGGGAACCTAAGATGTTTGCTATGCAGATCCTAGAGATGTTTAATAATGAAATGATTTAAATATCTTTCAAAATGAAAAACCGAGTTAATAAAGAAATAACTTTCAAAATGAAAAACTGAGTCAAACTAAGAACTAAGATTATCAAACTATGAACTATCAAACATACCATACCTAACCTGACAACTTGAACAGATTGCAATGATTTCAAATTTATAACTAACCTAATTATCAATTCAAATCTATGCTATCCTAATCTACGGACAAGAACTGAGCTTGCAAAATACAAGGAAATTACTAGTCTAGGAAATAATGCTTGACTGAAAACAAACTATTCTATGGAAGTAAAAACTATTAAAAAATCATTCAAACCCTATTCTAGGAATGGAAAAGGATATTCTACTATGCGATATCAAAATTTTAACTATGAAACAAATTCAGAAACCTAACTACAGAACAATTTCAAATTGCAACTAACTATTTAAAAACAAGAAACTATACTACCTTGAGAAAGATGATGAACTAATTCACCTAAGAAATTCAATCGACAATTAATCTACAAATCTAATAAGACAAAATGAAATGTTATCCTAGAAATAAAACATGCATTGACAACTAATATTTCAAACAGTAAATGATTCATAAGCAAACCTATATAATTCCAATCTTCTTGAAGAATTGTATCAAAGTGACTTACAAATGCTACAGAGATGCAAAATGGAAATAAATCTAACTTAACTTCTATAAAAATATGGAAACTGAAAATGGACCAATTACAAGAGAATTTGAACATTGTAACTATCACTTATCCATCAAACAAATGACATTTGAAAACCTAGCTACACTACTCAAAATGAAATACTACTTATCAATCCTACTCTACTAAAAAGCATAAACTCTGAGCTAGTCTATTTCTAATATCTATTTCATATTTAAAACATGTAGTACCTCTAAAACTTCTAACTCTTCTCTACCAAGACTTAAAACTATTTTATAAAACATCAAATACCAAAAGCAACCTGAACTTGAAGTTTGTGAGCATACCTAAAGCTAAGCACAAAACAATAATTCAAATGGCTAGAAACAAATTCAACTTGTAAGCAAACCTACAATAGAAAACAAAGTGTTGCTATTCTAATTCTACAGTAAATCAAACCATTCTAATTAACCATAAAAAGATGATGCAAACTGATCTAAAGTTAAGAGACAAATCTTTGCTAAACTAGTTAAAACTGATTCAATTGAAAAGCATAAAAATTGGCTTGGAACTACTGAGATTATTCTAGTTTGAGTATTGATTACAAATCTATTTTATTTCAAAAAGAAATCCTAAGGTAAGCAAATTCATACTATTCTATGTTTCAAGCATGAAATCAAATGAGAGTAAATGATAAGCTACTTAAACCATAAACCAAAAGGCAACTACACTACTTTGCGTTCAAATAAGAAACTATTTCCTATTGCTCAGTAAAATGGAGTTGAAATATAAATGGATTTAACCGAAGCTATAGCATAAATGAATGATCTATGTCTTAATGTGAATTAAACATGAAATACTGAAGATGAATTCAAATCCTAGTTAGTTACAAAACACAATGAAATACCGAAAACTAGTTCAAACCCTAGCTAACTACACAAATGAAATACTGAAAATGATGGAAATGAATTTAAATTCTGGCTAATGACGAATGAGATGTTGAAAGACAGTCTGAAAGCAAGTGCGAATGACCGGTCGTATGAACAACAAATATGCAAATTGCATATAAACAGAATGAGATTATATTTTATGAACAACTGAACAATACTTACAGGCAAACAATTTTAAATACATACACATTGAAAACTAAAATTACTTATCTGCAAAAACGAAGAGAAATCACGATATATGGATAGATGGAACCACTATTGTTGAGGGGCCCTTCTCAATTAACAGAGGTCATTCCTACTCTACTTAGTCACCAGCCATGAAACAAAAGATAAAACCAACAGCTGAAACAAAGCTTTTGTATTAAGATTGGAAGCAAAGTTTACAAAACGTTTTTCATGTCCTTCTTCATAACCCAGGGCATCTTTTTATAATGTTTTACAATGGAGAGCAAGTCGACCCTTTTAGTGGTCGACCTCTCTAAAAATAGAGTGCCTTCAATGCTAGAAAAACGATTCCATTAATGCACAGGTCGTTTTTCCCCAATTCGTGCATGGTGGTTTCCTTGACATGGGCAGTGGAAGCACTGGATGCTTGGGCTAGTTATGAGCCGAATCTTCACAGGCAGAGGCTCACGAACCATATGTGCCAGGTGGGAAACAAAACCCACGTCTCTGTTAGTGTCTTCAATGCGCCCAAGTATGCTAACAAATGAGTTTTGAGGTGTGAACGAAGGGTTGAATGGTCGTCCGAATGCGAATGAGCTTCCGAATGAATGTCCGCATGAAAACCACAGCCTGTAGAACAAAAAATATATGCCCAACAGGTTTAGAAATGTTAAATTGATATGAATGTACCATATGAGATGATAATCAATGGAAAAATATGAGAGAATTAAACGTAATCCAAAAATAGGTACCTGAGTCAATATCAATGTCTGAATGATGAGCAGTGTGAGCTTGATGCATTAAAAATGAAAAAAAATAGTACCTGCATAGCACGATTATAGATCCAAAATGATGACAAAATTGGGCATCAACACTCCCCCAAACCAGGGATATTCTAGGTCCCACTGAGCAAAGAGAAAAAGAAATCAAGAAGAAGGTTGAGTTGCAATAGCAACTGCCTTCGACTTTGAAGAGAAAGAAGTGCCTTTGGGTATAGATTTCCTGAATTGGGCCTTCAAGGTATCATGCCTCTTCTGGAGAGTGTCATGAGAAGACGTGATAGCTTTATTGAGATCTTCGACACTTTTCACCTGAAGACGCAATTCCATATTCTCTCGACGAAGCTCAGTAATCATATCAACATATTTTTTATTTTGATTTGTTAATCGTGCCACATCTTGTGTTAATTTATCCACTGTCTGGTGGCTTGGAGTGGACGGTTCTGCAGGGTACTCAAAATTCTTGTGAGGGCTCAACCCACTTGGAAGTGTTTCAGGGTCAACAGAGGTGGTTGGTTTTTCACAATCCTTTCCTGGATTGAGAGCAGGAGAAAGTTCAGGGACGGGAGCTTCAGGAAAGTCAGCAGAGACATCATACAATGCAAGAGCGGACGCATCAGGAATGGGTTCATTTGGCTGAGTGTTGGGACTGTCTGAATGAGCTATCTGAATGACGGGCTGAACACGGTTTGTCCCTCTTCATTTAGTGGGTATCTGCGAGAAGAGTAGGGGTTTAATTGTCACGTCCTTGTGGACAGGATCATAAGAGGAAGAAGAGCGGCTAAGCTGCCTTGCTCCTGAGATGGCCTCATCAAATTGCACGGCATTAGTATCTCTCTTCACTCGGGCAGAGGTCTGGCTAGGTTCACCATCACGATTCTGAGACCGAAAGCGTTTTCGAGAAGCAGAGGCAGAGGATTTAGAAATGGGCTTCTTGGCCAAATGTGGATTCAAGACTTCAAACACGAAACTTTCCCAGGTTTGCCCTGTTTCCCTCAATTGATGAATAATCATAATTTTGATGAGGCAGTGGTGGTATAGGCTACTAGGGGGGTTAGTTGTGTTCTTCCTCACCTAGTTTGACATCTTTTCAAGACTCCGCAGGAAATAGAATGGAAAATTAAGAGTTTGATTGTTGACAAAATGTGCTAACAACCTGAGATGGCAAGCTTTAAAAATTGTAAACTTACCCTCGCAGGTTATAAGGTGGACAATGATGGCTAAGGGGTCTAGGTACTCCGACCTGATCCACTCCCAATGGAACCCCTTTGTGCCCACAATGTGCTAATAATTGGCCTTAAGAGCGAATTCATGAGCCGAACACGGGAGAAAGAGGTGTTTGTGCCATCGAGCACCCGTCCGTGGGAGCTTCATAGCCACCGCTATGGATTCCTCGGTCACTGGGAATATGAGGTGGCCAACCCTAGCCACCTTGCCATCGAATCACTTGGCAAACAACAATGAAATTTCATCGTCGTGGCCCTGGAGGAGATGAATAAATGGGCCCCAACCTACTTGAAGGAAGAGCTTACGGCATGCCTGGAACTCGGGTATCTGGAGCAAGTCTTGGTAGATCGCGGGCTCATGGCGGGTAGGCATTGCTAAACAGAGGTAAGTGGATGGAGGATGCGGCTGGATGAACTTGGGATGGACGAGATCGAGTAGAGGAATGAGGGTGAATATCAAGCCGGCGTCGGTTTAAAACAAGGTCCAATTGAACGTTTGAACGATCATAAGGTAGAAATCGACACATTTGAATGATCATGCCATCATTTAAAATTTGAATCGTGCGCCATGATGAGAAGAGGTGTATTGATGAGATCGTAAACCATATCAACTCTTCAACCAATGTCCAAAGTTGTAAACTTTGGACAGGTTGAAGATGCACAAAAAAATTCGCCATCATGGAGTCATAACATAAGGCTCATTTAAAAAAAAATCATGATGGCCCTTAATTGATAAAAATAAAATGATGACTTGCATGATGATCCTTGCATACAAATTGATGAGGAATGAAATTGTATGTCGAAGAGTAATATAGTCAGACAAAAATTCTGGAGATTGTGTTTATGCAAGATTATTTGGGTTAACCAATTAGTTTTGTGAAGTCGAAATGAGTCAAAGAATGATAATCGTATAAGGATTGTAGTGTCTTCATATGTGTAGAGATGATACTTGATAGTTCTCGATATGGTTAATAATTGAATTCCTTATTTTATAATCAAAATTAAAAAATTGGATACCTTGGCATACTCAGTCGTGTTGTTACAGAGCTATAGTTTCATTTAGATCGCCATTCGACACTTCATTCGACACTTCATGCGACACTTCATTGGACACTTCATTCGAAACTTCATTCAACCCTTGATACAGACCATTTGAATGAACAGGATGTGCTTGTTGTATCTGACTAACTTATGATTATGCAGAGAATTTCTAAAGCTGCTAGCAAATCTTCAAGAATGAAACTGTTGCTTTTGTGGCTGCTTCAAAAATGACAATGTAAAACTGCTTTCTCTGAAAACATCCTAGCTTATGAACTACTTCAGTCACTCTTTCTTTGTTCAACATGGATTAGAACATCCTTCTCTTCTGTTACTTGCATCATTCCTGAGATAACAAATCATTTCATAAGAGGTAAATGAACTTTTAATTGTTTTACAAGTAAACAAAAAATAGAAACAATTATGAATCCTCCCCCAAACCAAAAATATGGCGTGTCCTCAAGCCATCAAATAGAAACTAATTGGTATTCAAACACTTCCAATTAACAGTCAACAGATAACTCTAAAAAGCTGTTATTATTGTACGAAAAAGAAATATTAACTAACTTTAAAAATGATCCATACATGCATTTTCATCAATAAGCAATTTCATCAATAATCCATACATGAAGACCATATAAGCGATGACATATAGTCATCCAATATACTTCGGTTTATAAAATAAATATGCCTCTCTTCGTCAAATACTTTCAGATAAAATTACAGTGATCCTTGTATAGGTAATAAGAGAATATCAAAATTAATCAGATTTTCTCGTCAAAGCTGCTCATAGGAACTCAGTGAAACTTCCCTAGAGTCCAAGAATCACAGTACATAGAGAAATCCTACCGAATTTCACATTCAAGTCCCTGGAAATCTTAAGTATATGGCCCCACCTGGCAAGATATGAAATATTTAATTCCATGAAGGTTAGGTAACCGGTCTTAAGACAATCTTGAGGCTATTCTCTCTTGGCCAATTGATGAAGTTAATTTCCTTAAACTCAACCATACATACTTCTCTTCGATTATACCTTCAACAACATATAACATCACCATTAAATATTTTTTTCTGTACACAATTTTTAATAAACAAGATGTCCTCCCTATGCAGATTCCCCTCTATCAGTCAGGCCTGTTCAGTGCCCCGTTGAGTTTACCTGGTCATACCACAGGCCGGTACCCGCTGCCAGCAAGCCTGTTCAGTACTCCGGCGGGTTAGCCTCTTGAACCCTTTTTGAATCAGAGGCTTGTGTCCCATTGCTTCCACCCTCTATATATATTTGACAATAAATTGCCTATGAGTGAGTGGATGGGGGAGCAGCTATGAAAACCATGCTACAAGATGGGATGATATATGGGTTGGAGTACAAATGTCTTTATATAAACCAAGTGAATAATGAGTCTGTCGAATCAAAGATAAATATGGTTGATTGCATTAGTGTGTAGTGGATGGAGCCAAAAGATAATAGTAAGAAGATCTCTCTAGTCCAAGTTTCCTTCTCCAAAACATTACAGCGGTGTTTCTCAAAAAATAACATCCCCAAAGTTCCCCCT
Organism: Larix kaempferi; assembly: GCA_027924585.1. Taxonomy (NCBI): domain Eukaryota; kingdom Viridiplantae; phylum Streptophyta; class Pinopsida; order Pinales; family Pinaceae; genus Larix; species Larix kaempferi. The sequence goes on along the minus strand of BSBM01000805.1, from coordinate 4,667,895 downwards.
TATTGCCATTCAGGAAAGATTGCTCTACTTACTAACTTAACAACAAGGTCAAAATGAACTGAGAGCCTGTGGGCTTTAGATGGAGAAAAACTTTTGGCTATCAACCTCTCTAAAAGATAGGATCACTGATATAAAATATCTGGAAGGCTTATTAGAAGAGTTGCAAGAATCACATCTAAAAACCTTTTTCTACGATCATTCAAAGAGAGAGAATTAAATCCCATCCAGGAAAAAGGCAGAGCTAAATGTGGTCCAAGCTTTAGATCCTGGAACATTACAGGTTCAGATATATTCGCTCTAGAATCTAGGAATTTTGACAAGTCCAAAAACTAGTCTAAAACAAGTGTTCTGAGAAAAAATGTCATATATGGGGCATGCATTATCCAAATTGAGTGAGACCTGTTTCATATGAAATAAGGACCATAGTATCTTTGGTAGGGTTTTCAACCTCAGATACATAAAATTGGATACATGGCATACAGTGCAATTTCACTATTATGGAAAGACCCAAAATAAGAGGTGTTGGGATATTCACAATAAAGTCTTATTGGTAAATCCCAATTAGATCAAACTTGTGTAATTGGAAAGAGGAAACATCAGGCTACAAAAATGCGAAGTTTCAAATCCACAAGAGTAGAAAGTTAAAATTTACATCAGGTTCAAGTCGGCCTTAAAATTGTCTTCCAACCATGGTTTGAAAAGGTACGCCATTTTTAATTTTGATTAAATTTGAGTAGAAGGATCTAATTGTGGTGACACCTAAGGTGTGATATCTATTTATATTTTTCAAAATGCCACCAAAAGGAAGTGTAAATACCTACACTCCATCCAAACCCCCAGAGGATCCATCCTCGACGCATGATGAAAGGGAAGACCTCTCTTTTAGAGTGTCCCAGTTGGAAGATATGATTAAAGAGTCTGTGAAAAAAGTTGATTTGGATAATTTAGATGAGAAGTTGAATAAAATGGAGGAAAATATGAAAGGTTCAGTGAGAACAGTTGATTTACTCAATCTAGAGGAGAATTTGACAGGGAATATGGCAAATATTGTTAATCTCATACAAAATTCAAGAGATACTCTTCCTACACGTAATGATGCGTTCCGGGATAATCAGGAGGATAAAGATAATTATCATGTTGAGAAACCTTCCATGAATAATAATATTCCAAGAGGAAATGATTTTGGTAATGGAATTCATCAGGGATGGTCACCAAGGGGTACCCAACTTCTCAAGATTGACATGAGAAAGTTTAATGGCAATGATCCAATAACATGGATATTCCAAATGGAGCAATTCTTTGATCTACACCAGGTTCCAACTTTGCAAAAGGTAACTATTGCATCATTATATTTAGAGCCTGGTCAATTTGTATGGTACCAATGGCTTTTTGACCGTAAAAAGGACTCTATTATATCTTGGTTTATATTCACCGAAGAATTGATTGCACATTATGGGGATATTAATAGCAATACCTTCTTTAGACAGTTAATAAATATCAAGCAAAAAGGTCCAGTTGCAGAGCACATCAAATCACGGGGGATTCACTAGCAAGGCAATATCATATCACGTCCATTCATATTGGGGGTTTGAATACTCTTAAAAACATCAAAAATATATTGCCCCGTATTAGGGGTCAAGGGGGGGCTTTTAATTTGACATAGTAATATAAATATTGGGGGTTATTTTATTTGGGTGGGATGAAGAACAACCTCCAAATCATGGGATGAATTCATACCTCCAACTCATGGTCTCAATTCATACCCACCTAAAACATAAAGACCCTCCATTTTTATTTGATATTACTTATGATCCTAAGTTTTGCATAAATATGATAATAGTGTACCAATGATAATATCGATGGAAGTCTCTTTGGATTACTAGCCTTGATAAATACTCATTTAATAGATTATTTAAGCTTGGTTTGAATTGATGTTATATTTTTTTTCATCTTTAAGTTAAGACTGTAGCTAATTGGGATTTCCGGAGTTGAACAAGTGTACTATATTTTTTGTAGGAATTCGAGTAAAAGATCTAACTTTTCATTTTTTAGGTGGGAGATTCGATCAAACCTTGCTCCATGACAACCAAGAAAAGTGAGATCAATCTTCTTGGCTCATTGGAACCAAGAAAATTTAGATCAATCTTTCTTGACTAATTATTTCTTTCAACTTTTTGTATTCTTCTTTAACATTTTCACATTGCTAGTTAGGAATAGTTGTTAGATTGAGTTATATTTGGCATATTCATAATTGTAATTTCAATTATTTTATGCAAGGTATCCATCTTAATATTGTATTGGAATTGACATGAACATAGGTGAAAATGTAAATCCTTATTTACATACCCTATGTGTTATCATTACCATGAAATTGTATCATATAAGTCTCACCATTTGTGTATCTTTATAACTATTGCATGCTTGAAACCTAATAATCGAGATTTTACCCTCATAAAAAAAAAACTAGATATAACCCAAGAAAAGGTAACTAAATGTTGTTAATTCCCTTGATTGCAAGAATAAATTTAGAGGAAATGTAGGAAATTCATTGCATCTTGTGAATGACCCAAATCCAAGCTATGCACATGATCATATGGTGTTATTGGAAAGTAAGGGGAATTTTGTTGTGTTAATTTGGGTTCAAACATCAACTATGTTTGTTTTGATAGGAAGGTAGGGGAGTCCATCCAAGAAAGGGTTTCAATTATGAATTTTTATGGAGTTTAATTTATTAAGATTATAGAAAACATGAGCTCTTTATGGATATACTTATATTTACATGACATAAAATTGGTAGACTGACAGACTGTGGTGTGAAACATATGCAATTCTCATATTTTCTAAGCATTACACTAACTATTGGACTATCAGCCTTTTATATTCTTTGTTATGTTGATCTCTTGACCGGGTTTCCTTTTACACTTTTTCCCTTCCCAATATTATTTCATTGGGTCTTCCACTATCCAACGCTACAAATTGATCAATCACCGCTGCAATCTTGGTGGGATCATTCTTAGCATTATACTATTATTTTATTTAGCATCATGATTGCTTACACTAAGACATGTTAGGGATCCTGTTTGTTACAACTTGATAATATGATATAATGGGGATATTAAAAAGGGGTTGATACAAATGGATACATACAATATCTGGTGAAACTAGGGGTTTTCTTAATTGGAAAGGCATATTGGGAGGGGGGTTCAACAATAAAATTTTAGGAGGAATTTTCCAATATTTAGTAAAATTAGAGATATTCTTTAATATCATGCAAATGATTGTGCTATGTAACAAGTTTACTGAGTGAACCCTCCGTGCATCAAATAGTTTCAGAAGCTAAGTCTTAGAGTGAAGAACATTCCATAAGATAATTTGTTGGATCTCTTCATTGTCACCTTGAAGGATAACATTCAACATGAGGTGCATCTCTTTGAACCACCATCCTTGGAGAAGGCCTTCATGATGGAAATGAAGGTTGAAAGTAAAAATATGACGATGGCTACTAGAAAGAGAACCTACAACACATACCGAGAGAATACCGTTACTTCTTCTAACCCACCTCAAAGGTTGACACCTCAAAAAATAGAGGAAAGAAGAGCAAAAGGCCTATGTTTTAATTGTGATAGCAAATATAGTAAGGGACATAAGTGTGGTTAGAAGAAATTATTTTACATAGAATGTGAAGAGGAAGAACCAAAAGAACAAGAACCATCTCCAGATGAAGAAATAGAAGATACTACTTCAGAAGAGATTACTCCCACCATATCATGTCATGCATTGGATGGAATTAGCACTCCTCAAACTCTCAAGATTCTGGTAGTACTCATAATTTCATTTATTGTAAATTAGCAAAATCTCTCAACTGCTTTGTATTTCCAGCACCAAAGTTTCAAGTAATGATTGCAGATGGAGGAACTATCAACTGCTCAAGGAAATGCCATAATATAAATCTTACTATGGAAGAATATGTATTGAATAGTCCAATGATTGTTATTCCAATGGGTGGTGCTGATGTTGTCTTAGGAGTTCAATGGTTACAATCTTTGGGAACCGTGGATTTTAATTTTCAGAAACTTTTCATGAAATTTTTATGGGAAGGAAAGGAATATGAATTACATGGTATCACAGGGAAACCAAGCAAGGCGATAAGCTCTAATGGTATGAAAAAATTGATGAAAAAGGGACATCAAGGTGTAATTGCACAATTATGCTCATTAGCTGTTCAAACATCTAAGCCTCTTATTTCCCCAGATCTCCAAAGGGTCATTAATAAGCAGTCTAAAGTATTTGAAGATATTCCAAAAGGTCTTCCACCTGTCCGAGATTTCAATCATGCTATTCACTTAATCCCAGGAAGTGTTCCTCCAAACATCAAACCTTACAGATACCCCTATGGACAAAAGAGTGAAATTGAGCGTATGGTTGAAGAAATGTTAGAGGTTGGCATAATCAGGCCTAGTTAAATTTCTTACTCTGCACCAGTGGTAATGGTACACAAGACGGATGGATCATGGCGTATGTGTCCAGATTATAGAGAGCTCAACAAGATCACCATTAAAGATAAGTTTCCCATTCCTATAATTGATGAATTGCTAGATGAATTACATGAGCAATTGTATTCACAAAGTTTGATCTTCGTTATGGGTATCATCAAATTAGAATGAAAGATAAAGACATCCCAAAAACAACATTCAGAACTCATGAAGATCATTATGAATTTCTAGTCATGCCGCTTGGTCTCACTAATGCACCTTCCACATTCCAGGGCTTGATGAATTCCATTTTCAATCATTTTCTTAGAAAAATTGTGCTAGTACTCTTTGATAATATATTAATCTATAGCAAGTCTTGGGAAGAACATGTTCAACATGTTGACACGATACTACAACTATTACATGAGCAACAACTATATGCAAAACCTTCCAAATGTTTCTTTGGGGTGAAGGATGTAGAGTATTTGGTTCATATTGTATCTCATGAAGGTGTCAAGGTATACCCTAACAAAATTAAAGACATGATAGACTGGCCGATTCCCAAAAACTTGAGGAATATTCAAGGATTCTTAGTTTTGATAGGGTACTACCGCAAGTTTGTCCAAAATTATGGAAGAATAGCAGCACCTCTAACAACATTATTGAAGAAAGATGCATTTTCTTGGACTCTAGAGGCAACTCAAGCTTTTGAACAACTTAAAAAGGCAATGTCCACAACTCCTATATTGGCCACACCATACTTCACAAAAACCTTTATTGTGGAATGTGATGCTTCAGGAAATGGCATTGGCATTGTTCTAATGCAAGAAGGACACCCACTTTCTTTTACAAGTCATCCAATCAAGGGAAATAACTTACAAAAGCCCATTTATTAGAAGGAAATGTTTGCAATACTACATGCTCTTAAGAAATGGCGTCCTTATCTAATAGGTAGGCTCTTCAAGGTCAAAACAGATCATGATAGTCTTAAATACTTCTTGGAATAGAGACTATCTTCAGAAGAGAAACAAAAGTGGGTAACCAAGGTGTTGGGATATGACTTTGAAATCATCTATAGAAAAGGGAAACATAATGTGGTGGCAGATGCACTCTCCAGAAAATATGAAGATGTTGGGGCATTACTTTGTTCCATTTCCATTCTACAACCAGATTGGATAGTAGCAGCAAGGGAAGAATGGAAAAAAGACCTATTTGTGTGGACGATCATTCAAAAGCTACAGAATGATCCCAGTGTGTCAGATACTTTTGTGTGGAAAAATGATTCACTATGGTATAAGGATCGCTTATATTTATGCAAAAACTCCCAACTCAAGCAGAAGGTCCTTTCTGAATTACACGCCTCTCCTATAGGTGGGCACTCAGGATTCCTAAAAACTTACAACATGGTCAAGAAGGAATTTTTCTAGGAAGGCCTTAAATCTGATGTTCAAAGGTTCGTGGCTGAATGGTTGATTTTCCAGTAGAATAAGGGTGAAACAGTTAAGACCCCAAGACTTCTACAACCCTTAGACATACCTTGTCAGCACTGGGAAGAAGTCTCCATGGATTTTATCACCGGTATACCCAAGTTAGAAGGAAAGAATGTTATTATGGTGGTTGTTGATAGACTCACAAAGTATGCACACTTTTGTGCACTCGCTCATCCTTTTAATGCAAGCACAGTAGCTACAGCCTTTATGGAAACTGTTCAGAAGTTACATGGAAATCCATAATTATTGTAAGTGATAGAGATCCAATTTTCACTGGAAAATTTTGGACTAAATTATTTTCTTGTTTGGGTACTCAATTGGCTCACAATTCATCTTATCACCCTCAATCTGATGGGAAAACTGATATCGTGAACAAGTGTTTGGAAGGCTATCTTTGTTGCTTTGCATCTGATAAACAAACACAGTGGGTGAAATGGTTGTCTTTGGCCGAATGGTGGTACAATACTTCCTTCCATACATCATCAAAAATGTCTCCATTTATGGCACTTTATGGGTACCAACCTCCATCTATCACATCTCCCTTAAAAGGAAAATCTAAAGTTCAAGCTGTGGAATATCACATAGATCACCAACAAGAAGTTCTCCAGATACTTAAGGACAACCTGACTATGTCAAAAAACAGGATGAAACAACAAGCCGATCAACATCACAGTGAAAGGAGTTTTGAAGAAGGGGATTGGGTATTTCTCAGACTACAACCTTATAAGCAGATGTCTCTCAAGCTTTTAAAGAAGGAAAATAAATTAGCACCCAAGTATTATGGTCCTTATAAAGTGTTGTAGAAGATTGGTAGTATGGCCTACAAATTGGAGCTTCCTTCATCTTCAAGAGTACATCTAGTTTTCCATGTTTCTTGCTTAAAGAAGGTAATAGGAGACAATGTAACAACCCTCATATAATATAATGAAATGAAAGGGGTAAAATAATAAAAATGGAATATATAATGAAATGTAAAATAATAAAATAAAAGGGGTAAATAATATAATGGGGAATATGAAAGAAAAATAAGGGAAAAGAAATTGCATTAAAAGAAATTAAGAAAAATGGGAAGAGGGGGAGATAAAAGGAGGAGGAGAAGAAGAGATGAGAGTCTTTTTTTTTGTCCTTTGGCATTTTGCAAGAGGAGCTTTGTAGGAGAGGAGAGCAAGATAGCACTGGCATAGGGTTAATTGTTGGGGGCTCGAGGGCCTCAACCATTGGTTGGGGGTTTGTTGGGTAGAGAGTCATCCCCCCACCTTCAGTTGCACACATGGGAGCTGTCAAGGTAATGATAGCTGCTAGGTCATCTAAAATCAAGTATGGATCCTTAATTTTCATAGCATATTTTCTGTTATTATTGATTAGATCCACTTTCTTTTGTCAAATCTTCTATGCATGTTGTTCTTGTTTGTTACTGGATTTGATATGATTTTACATGTTATGAGATTCTTGTGTTGGTTAATATTATTTTGTTATTTAGTGGGTTTTATGAGTTTTACGGTTCTTACATTTGGTATCAGAGTAGGGTTCAAACCCTCAAGACCTATGGGATTTTCCTAGTTAATCTAAATGTTATATTTGCTCAAACTAGTAAAATCTATGGATGTACCTTTAGATCTAATGCTTATGTCAAAACTAGAATGGTCACTAGTATCTGGAGGTGGAGGTCTGCATGTTAAATCTGCTAGCTTGTACAAAGAAAAAAAAACTCGAGTTAAGACCTAGAAATGGGTAATTTAAAAAAAAAACCCTAAATCTTTGTAAAATTTAAGGACTCTGAGTAAAATGAGGTTAAAATGGGTGTTGGGATTTGAACCCAGATCTCTGTCACAACAGTAGCCTTACTTAGGCTACACCCATGGATCTCTGCCTTCTAGGATCGATTCCCTATGTAAATGAATACAAATAAATTTTACAAATAAAAAACATAATACAGAGATCGATTCGTTGTATTTTTCATTACAAGGATTCAGATCTTGTTGAACACAGGGGAATGATAGACCGAGCTACTATTGACATATAAGGAGCATAGGGAAGCTACTGTTGACATATAAGGATCATAGGGCAGATGCTACAACTTTACGTTAATAACAGATATAATATAAACTTGTCAAAGTAGTCTAGATAGAATAAACTGTGGGTGTTGTCAAACGATACAAATCGTGACCTCCTTGAGGAATCCAGTTTATATTATGTTGATAGATCATTAAAATTTTATCTGGAATTTTAGTTTAATCAACCCTATTGATTTTCGATGACAAATCTAAGTTTTATTTATGCATAGGATTCGCGTAAATAACTATAGTCTGATTGAAGCGAAGTTATCATTATAACCTGTTGTGAAAAGTAAATAACTTGTTTTACTCATTGTTCGACTAGAGAATTCTGAAGATTTCTGAAAGCAGAGATTTCTATCTGTATTTTTTTCCCTTTTACTTTTCCTCCGCATATGATTTCAAGTTTTATCTATTTAAGAAGAAAGGATGCAAGCGTCAGCCCTCCATCGCTGGTTTCACTTCTATTGATTTTGTAGAAGGTCTTTTTTTTCAGTAGATCTGTATCAATTTTTAGGGGACATGTACCTTTGAAATCAAAACCTGACCCTACGCCTGCCATATCTATGAATCCAAACGCTGTTTTTTTTTAAATTTTGAGAAATTTGCATTTTTTTTACAATTTTATATTTGTGAGATGTATATTTCCATACCTGCCCACTATTTCATTTTTCATATATATATTCTTGTTGTATGGTATCATATCCAGATTGATCCGCATTCACGTTATTCCTTTTTGCACAAGCTTTCTTTTTTCTTAATGTACAGCTCGCCATAATCTCAGACAAAGAAATGTAATTGTCTGGGCAACGATTAAGTTTCTCCACTCCTTTTCTGTTTTGTTTCCGCTCTTCGAGAGTAAGCCCTCATCGTTTCGATTAGTTATATGCATTACAACATTATGAGCGTTATATGCATTACAGATTACAACATTATGAGCGTTATATGCATTGTATATTATGAGCGTTATATGAGCATTATGAGTGTTATATGCAAGCCTTGTTAGCCAGGAATCAAGCCGGGCAATAAGAGAATAAAGCCAGGAAGAAAGCGCACCCTTGTAGAATAATCCGACTGGATAAGCCCAATAATATCCAGGAAAATAAAACGTGAATGCATTACAGATTTATCAACTACATGGTGGTAGAAATTGCAAATGGAGTTTTAGGTAAACTTGTGTGGGAAATTACATATAAAATTGTGTTGAACGGTTAAGAATTGCGTTGTTGAACGGCCGAGGCAACTCAACCCTGAGCTCAAGTGCATCAAGAGTTGGCAACAATAGGTAGAAGCTGTAGTTCCCGATCATTCTCATATACTTGACAACGTTGGTATGATGTCATTCTTCTCTCTCTGAATCCGAATTCGTATCAGTTTTTTTTAAAGAGTTTGTTTCTTTTCAAGAAGGCTCCGTCAATTAAATTCAGACTCAAGTTGTTCCCTGTCATATCCATAATCCCGATCATCTCTGGATCTGTTGTTGGCTTCAGTATTTCAAAAAAAAAAAAATTTGAATTGAACCCGCGGCTCTAGGATCCATTCTAATCCGTGGCATCTTGAGTGATGTTGTTTATAACTTGGAGCCCGATTTCACACGATTTTTTATCTATTACCACTTGTTTTCTTGGGAAAGTTGTGATCATTAACAGATCTAGTCTGCATATTTTCAAATAAATCATTTTTCAAATTGAAGATCTTGACGTAAGCAGTAATAAGTGCAAATCATTTCATTTTTCTCCAAAGCCGGATCATTTAGGGATTTTGAAATGAAAGTCTTTATGATCGTAACTTGCCTTCAAAAGATAAGAATTGATCAAGGATTGAATCGGGTATCATCACCTAATGACCGTGTTATCCAGAAGCAAAGTCGTTGTGTAATTTCAGTTGTTAATGGTTTCATTCATTATTTATTTTATGGTTTAAATAAGCTCGATTCACCATAAATTATGGAGAAATATCTTTTTCTGAGTATGAGTGGGTGAGGAATATAGAGCTTCATTCGGCAGTACATCTCTCTCTTTTTTTCTTTTTTACCCATGCTCTCTATTAGTTTCTTTTTTTCAATCAGTTATTTTTAATAAGCCAGCGACTCTAGTTTACTATGGAGGAGGACGTGGGTTACCTGTTAGTACCATGTCTTCTTACTTAATATTTTTCATCTCTATATTATCCCTTTCAAGTTAAGCTCGATTATGAGGTTTTCATCTACTAGCAGTTGATTAAAGATTGTATTCATATGCATTGTATGTTCTCCTTGAAACGGTTGGTGACTTCTCTGTCCATCCTATGACTAGCTCGAGAGATGTTTTTAGTAAAAATTTTGATGAGAATTATACCCTACTTTTATATGTAAGTTATGCATTTTCTGTATCTTTATTGTTAGACGATGTTCTGGAAAATAGCTCGTGCCCAGCTAGCTGATACTCATCTGAAAATGCTTAAGTTTTGACAGGGATGCCGGTGATGGTTGGATTTATGGAACATAACCGGTATAGCCCTTTCAGTATTACTTGATGTATTATTCATTAGGGTTTTGAGTTTGAATATAGGCTTTCATAAAACAAACAATGAGTTTTTGTTAAAAACGTTTAATACTTAACTAACTTTAATTATGTCAGCATCTTATATTCAGGTTAATGGGTATGTCGTTCCAACCCCTTTTACATATGAGTGTTTCGGGAAGAATTTAATCTACCAGTTGAAAATAATTTGTTATATAGCTCAACAGCTAGGGTAACTCATGTAGCTGGCCACTTGTTTTTATTTTATAATGTTTTTTATTATCTTTTATCTCTGTTATTATCTTTTTTTTATTATCTTATCTTTGTTACATATCTTTTATCTCAGTTGCAAACTACGATTCAATCCAATACCTCTGTTACATATCTTTTATCTCTGTTGCAAACTGCGATTCAATCCAATACAACCATCATTTGAAAATCTGATGTGATGTGTAGTCGTCCGGTATTACTTGTGTGTTCAATATTTAAAGTTAGTATTTGATCATGTGTCAGATTTATCATTTCCATACTGATTTGAAAGGGTGCTTGACTGGTATATATTCATTTCCTTGTTTACCAATATATGTTTCCTACTCACTTGGGCAAACAAATTTCAGCGCATGTGTCCCAGAAACGTTGGGCGCACATCTCGTAGCCAGAAAAGATGGTTGTATGACAAGGATTCTCCTCTCATTGGTCCTAGATATCTTAAATGAATGATAGTTATGTCACATTTTCCTCAAAAATCGATATAGTAGGAGTATGATTGCCCTTGTCCCATTTGATAAAAGCGATAGTATGAATTCATTGGTTTTATTCGAGATTCCGAACTAACCAATTAGCATAGATTCATATGCCACATGATCATATAACAATACCACCAATTCCCAAAGTTATTATTGGATCAAGAAAATATTTGTTGTAATCTTTTTACTGCGTAGGAGTATCACGAGCTTGTTCTCTAGAAGCATGTGATCATTGAGTGAAAACCCTAATCTGTTGCAAGTTCCGAGAGATAATTATTTCAGGGAGAACAAATCATGTTGAGATTGATATCAATCGGATCATAGAAATTAATTGCATTAAATATTCAAGTCAGATCAGTGGGTTGTAGCCTTTGCAAAATTTAAAAAAAAAAAAACAAACAAACAAAAAACTTAGTGAATTATTGTATTGTTTATTTCAAGTGACGTAGTCAATTTTTAATCATTTGATCATAGTTGAATACTATGCCATTCCCTGTACTTGTTTTCACTACAAGTGATTGATCCATATTACTAGTCTTAAACTGTAGCAGTGCACTTAACAGTGACCTGGCATGTTGCCTTTGAATTTACTACATATGCATTGAATCGAATTCGAGCCTCATGAGCTTTGATTCCTCTTCTCTTGATTGAAATGATATTGTTGGCTATGGAAACTACAATTGATGATTCATACATGATATGTTTGACTTTGTGCTTTTAAAAAAAATGGGAACTTGAGCTACAATGAAACCCATGTCTCCATGCGTGTTCCCTTTTTAATTCCTTTTTATCCCGAGCTTTTATGCTAATAAATTAAATTTTAAAAAAATGATTGTTATTGAATTATAAGTGGCAAGAAAGTCATGCTATATCATGGTTGTGTAATCCATAGTTAAGAAATATTGGTGAGTCTTTTGATGTCAAAGGTTGGGTCAAGTCAAAGGTCAAGTAAGTTATATAAGATAGTGACATTGGTGTCCCAATTAGGTTTTTCAAACCAATATATCACCCTAGCAAAACAACATTTATTTATGCAAGGACTCGTAGATGGCAATACAAGGAATATTATGATGAATATCTTATGTCGGCACAATACATAGACTTGAAGAAGTACAATGTGAGGCAATGTTTGATAGAGATGATATGAAAAAACCCAGATGAAATCAAAAAGAAGAAAGAATATAGATTCCTACGCATGAACAAAAGATGTAGTGACAAATGTAAATCGAGAAAAATGAAGCAACACAAGAAGCAAGGTAACAATAAGAAGCTAAAATTCATATCGTGTGCCAAAAATTGAGATGTAAAAACCACTAAAATGAATCCATGAAAAATGATATCCCTGAAGTTTGATGACCTCTTTTGATCAATTTTCTTTATGATAGAAAATAAAATGGTAATGGTAATGGTCTTATTCCCCATGACTCTTTATTATTTACATGGCAAATTTTAGATTACAAAAGGATCGACTAGAGGTTCTACCCCTATGCAAAAAACAAACAAAAAAAACTCAATGAAAACAGGGTTGAATACTTGATTTGTTTGGAAATAGTATACTCCGCAACCAATCTATTGTGAGTGTTGTCCTTCTCAAATATATCACTCTCTACAATTCTTCATTACGACTTTTGAGCACTTGAATTGACTTGTGGGCACTACCTCTCCCATGATAGAGAACCTTCAACAACTCCCAATCAAGATACCAAGAATCCTTAAGAAGACATGTGATTATTAGCATATGGCTCCATTCCACCTAGGATATATGGTTATTAGGTTATGCATGTGATACTTCTTGATGTTATTTATGACGTTATGGTGTTTTATAAGATAGATGACGTGTGGAACATAAAATGATATTATTTCATGATGGTATTAATTTAGCATTTTAATAGCTTATCATTGCATCTAGATATAAATGACATTTGTCAGATAAATGGTATAAAATCATGTTGTGGTTTAATATGGTATTTTTACAGCTCTGTCATGTATTAGTGGGGAATAAGAGATTATATCAGATATTTGGCATGACATGTTATCGTTTCATGCTAACCCTTATTACTCCCCGTAGAATGCATATTTGATATGATGATGGATTATGTTAGTTGTTACTCCATGTTGATAGTATTAATGTTGCAATATGGTAGCTTATCATGGCATATTAATGATATGCTTAGTGAAATTATGAAAGTATCATGACCAGTTATGTTATAATGGTATCACAGAGCACCTAAATGCATTAGATGTTAAACTTGGCATGACTTATCGTGACAATGGCTTATGATGCAATGTAATGCAATATGAATTGGTGGCTAGACATTCTTGTTAGCACATGATTCAAGGTTTATCCATGATATTATTATATTATTATATTGAGAAATGGTTACTACTGATTATTCATTACGGAAAGTGCCATTTGTTCCAGGTGATCCACTCAAAATAGCCTGATGAGGCTAAGTATTCTATGATTTCGTGGATCCCATAACCACAAATGAGAATGACTACTATAAATATATTATGGGATGGGGGACAAGCCCAACAATTAGATCTATGCCAGCAGTGCTTGACTTTTGTACCAGAAGTTGGGAAGGTGGCAATGCCACGGATACTTTCTAGAGAACTTCTGATGTGACCAGAGTCCACGGTTGGAGACATACTCACCGAGAGGGAGGCTTATGTAGAAGGAGTTCTTATGCCTAGGGCTAGTGCCTTGAGGGTGATGTGGAGGATGTTTAGGCTAGCCTTCCAAGATGCATGGGGTATAATGATCCTGATATCAGGATTAGGGTACCGGGAGTATCAAGATCGGGGTATCGGGAACTAGATGCCGGCTAGTATCGATGAGGCCCAGATTCCGGTTAGAATCTGATGAGGTTGTATTATTACCAGAAGTTGGGAAGGTGGCAATGCCGCGGTAACTTCCCGGGGAACTTCTGATGCCTACTGTATGATCCACAGACAGGTTACAATAAAGGGCCCATGCCATGGCGAGCAGGACCATCCGGAGTTGGAGGGGAGGTTTATGGAGGTGGATCAGATGGTATGATTCTCAGGGAGAGGGTGAGTAAGGAAAGAGGAAGTAAACAAACACACAGCTATTAATTATTAATTAATTATCTAATGCGTATCTATGTATGATGCATGATTGTTGATATGGTTGCATACTAGACTCATAGGGAATTACTTAAGAGCATGTTGTAACTTAGGGAGTTTTATTGTATTAATGTGGTTTGGAGACTTCTATGTGGTGGCCACACATATAAATCTCTAAAATTCACAATAGTACTAGCTACCTATATACTAAGTCACATGACACGAGGACACGGGACACGAGTGTCCCCAAAATACGAGTGTCCCCACGGGACACGGTGACCCCCGGAATCAGGACACGTAGGACACGTTTTATATACATATATATATATTTTTAAATATATTACAATTTAAAAATACAGACATATAGATCCAATAAAATTTAGAAACTAGAACATTTACAAATATTCAATAGAAATTAGAATCAAAACACATTAATGATTACACGTTTGTCATTCACAATTCACAACACATTTGTCATTCACAAATCACAATGAGACACATAGATGCATGTCGAAACCATATTTCTCATTAAGTCATCAAAATCAAAATGTATTACATAGATGTTGGAATGCCACTGGGCACTGGCAAATGCCAAATAGACTAATAGATTGCCTTGAAGCTTTATTTTTCAATTCCCATATGAATTTGGGAGATTATTTTTTCATTCAAAAGATGAATAAACTCCTAAAAGTTAAAACCATTAAGAATGGTATGGACTGTCATAATGTTTTATTTCACAGTTACCAATATAAATTGGCCAAGCAATGCAAGTTTTGCACTCAGTAGTGAAGAAGACAATAGTGTTTTATGGAACTGATGAACTCTCGAGGCTATGGAAGTTAAATGTTAGACTTTGTGGCTGTTATCATGTTAGTGTGCGTTTTAGGAAGGCTTAAGAAGATAAAAAAATGAGGTGGAACTTATGAGAAACCTTTTAGCATCAATAAAATATAGGACCATCACAAATTACAAAAGCTTGAACAATAATTTCAAAGTTAATTTTAGTGTTCACGTGTCCTGGAGTGTCCTGGAATTGGGACACGATGTGCAGAGGCAGGACACGAGTGTCCCGAAATCAGGACACGAAAAAAGTCGTGTCCCCCACGTGGGGCAGTCGTGTCCGTGCCCAAACGTGGCATAAGTATTGATTGCATAAGTATTGTATTTACTGCTTGAAGATTATAACTTCGGGACGAAGTTTCCTGAAGGGGGAAAGTATGTAACAACCCTCATATAATATAATGAAATGAAAGGGATAAAATAATAAAAATGGAATATATAATCAAATGTAAAATAATAAATAAAAGGGGTAAATAATATAATGGAGAATATGAAAGAAAAATAAGGGAAAAGAAATTGCATTAAAAGAAATTAAGAAAAATGGGAAGAGGGGGAGATAAAAGGAGGAGAAGAATAAGAAATGAGGGTCTTTTTTTTGTCTTTTGGAATTTTGGAAGAGGAGCTCTCGAGGAGAGGAGAACAAGATAACAGTGGCATAGGGTTAATTGTTGGGGGCTCGGGGGCCTCAACCATTGGCTGGGGCTTGGTTGGTTGGAGAGTCATCCCCCCACCTTTAGTTGCACCCATGGGAGATGCCAAGGTAATGATAGCTGCTAGGTCATATAAAATCAGGTATGGATCCTTAATTTTCATAGCATATTTTATGTTATTATTGATTATATCCACTTTCGTTTGTCAAATCTTCTATGTATGTTGTTCTTGTTTGTTACTAGATTTTATATGATTTTACATGTTATCAGATTCTTGTGTTAGTTAATATTATTTTGTTATTTAGTGGGTTTTATGAGTTTTACGGTTCTTACAAACAAGATCCCAATTCAAACAATATTTACGGAGCTTGATGAAGAAGGAAAAGTCATATTGTAACCTGAACAAAACACTGAAACAAGGACTAAGCATCTACGAAATCGGGCTATTACTGAGTACCTCATAAAATGGAAGAACTTACTAGTTGAAGATTCGACATGGGAATATGAGTCCTTCATACAGAGGCATCCGCAACTAACCAAGCGTTGAGGACAACACTTGTCTGAAGGGGAAGGGCATGTTATGCCCTAAATATGGCACATTTACCCCTATATTGTGGCTCATTACATTAGTTTTGATGTCGGCTTTGGTCCATTAGTGGTAATTGTCATTAGTATGGTTATATTAGTTATGTCGGTTTGGATCGGTTAGTTGGGATTGTACTCCTTAGTCTCCTATATATAGGAAGGAGACCTTTCATTTGGAGTATCGTGTCTTGTCTTGTCTTGTGTACTTAGTACACTGTGTAAGGAGGTTGCCCCCTCGAAGAGGCTTGTTATTCAACTATTTTATTCAATCAAGTCATGGAGTACTCTTTCTGATCTATTTATGCTCTTTTCATACTATTTTGGGAAATTTGTTGCATAGCAATAATCCAGTGAACAAGGTAGTGCTTGGGCCAAAGATGGTCAAGGAAATGGAACATGAAATTGTTAAAATCGGGAAGAATTTAAAGGCAGCTCGGGACAGGAAGAAGAGTTATGCATATTTGAAAAGAGTGCATAACGAATTTAAGATTGAGGATCATGTTCACTTGAGAGTGAAGCCAAGAAAAAGTTCCATAAAGTTTGGGAGTTGTGCCAAGTTGGCACCAAGATATTGTGGGCCATTTGAAGTCCTTGATAAGATAGGACCAGTTGCATATAGAATTTCATTTCCTGCTAACATGAGAGTTCATAATGTTTTCCATGTTTCTTTTCTTAAGAAATATGTACACGATCCTAATCACATAATTGATTGGAATGTGATACAGGTGGAACCAAAGTGAGAGTTCCAAGTGGATCCTATGCGCAACCTTGACAAGAAGGTCACATTGCTTCGGAATCGAGCTATTGGACATGTGAAGGTGCAATGGAAGCATATTAGTCCTGATGAGGCTACATGGGAGATGGAGGATTCCATGAGAGAGGCATTCCCATTTTTGTTCAGTTTTGAGAACACCGAGGACAGTGTTGTTCTAAGGGGGAGGGAGCTTTAAGTGGGAGGGAAATGTAATACCCCCATTTTGACCCTTAGAACATATTTGGATTTCAATGTAAATATTGTATACATGAGATATATGTTTTCCTAGAGTGGAGATCAAGGCCAAGGCCCTGCTAGTGGATGCTAGGTTTTTATGTAAAGGCAAGTAGTCTATATTATGTTATCCATGTGCTATTAAACCATGTGACATTGTAAATGATGTAAATGATAATATTGCAATAAATACCAAGAAAACTGCCTATGGAGGAAACTAATGAGAGGGGGCCATGTGTATCCTCTAGGAAGAGGTGAGGGGGTTGTGGGATTAAATCTTGGACTGCCAAATGTCATCCTTAGAACCCATTTGACCTCCCATGTTGACATTTAATTTTGTTGTAGGAGGTGTTTGAGAACAATGTTCATGAAATCGATAAAGTGTGGGAAAACCCCGAATTTTCCGATGGCGGGGTATAGGGCTCTATTTTCCTTGACCCGCACGCCACTCTACCCTGGGAATTTGTATTCCCTGATACCCATTCCATTAGATAGAATCAACGGGAGTTTGAACACAGAGAACAGAGAGCCGAGCAATGAGGAGAAGAGGGGAATCACAATTTCTAAGAAACCTGATTTTTGAGTGTCAGACTTTCCCAAAATTCGTGTAGGGAACCCAATCCAGCAGGGGATCCATCGATATGAACCCTGGGGAAATATGTAGCGTGTGAAATGCTCAAAAAACAATGAATAAAACCCTGTGTTCGTGGCCGAGAACCCAGTTGCGGAATATAGTTGTTTAGACATAGAAAGTGAGAAAATCCAAGTGAAAATGACAGAGAAAGGATATGACAGAAGGTAGGGTTGCTTGATAAACCCAGTGAAGGCTAGAGTCTCAACAAACCAACAGCTTGGACCTTTCTATGCCCACCCTGAAGAGCACTTCCTTTTGTTGGGTGTGGTAGGTATTGTGGGTGCCAAGACTGTCTGAGTGTGAATTGAGAGGCCTGCAACTCTAAGTTTGAGCTCACTGGCTTAGCATCCTCCTCTACTGATCCTTGAATTCTTGATAAACCCAATTGTATGTTGGCTTAGCATGTGTGCTTGTGAGAAGCCATGGCTGTGAGTGAGCATGTTTATCCCTCCTTAGTGGATATACAACCTAGCTCGGGGGTGGTCTCTTAGCTGAAAGAGTATAGGGTGGAAAGATACCTATGGTTGGGTGGAACGTTTCTCTCACATAGCCAATTGCTTAGACTGTTCATCTTATAAGATAAGTGTTCTCTACGGTGTTAAATGATATTAATTTCCTATGTTGTGTTCCTTTTTTATTTCAAGTTAATTGAATGGAATGAGCCTATGTAACTAACCAATAGGAAGTCTTTGTATAAGCCTAAGCATGAGTCTGGTGTATTGGTTGCTTGTTTCATCATTTTACTTATGTTAAATATGTTATTAACATGTATGTTGTAGATGCATTCATTAGACCTAGTTCCACTATGTATGTCTATTATGCATGGAACACATCCTTGGCAGGTTTGCACTTCATTATATGAGCTTGGGGAATGAATTAGACACCCCCCTGATGTGTTCATGCCCCCTTTGTGGTCAGATGAGGGCAGGGGCCTTGGAAGGATGATTCTAGGGCTTTTTCCAATGGTGTAAGGAGGCTTTGATGGATTTCAAGACAACTTTTTAGTTGGAAAAGAGGAAAGGCCATAGTCCTCAGGTGTGGCAAGGGTCCACACCAATGTATAGATCTCGCTGAGAGCTTTCTAATGGTACCATGTTTTTCTCAATGCGGTGTGTTTGGCGTCTCAACCTTCTGACTCCCGCATCGCGGATGTGGAGAGCGGAAGTCAAAGGCGTAAATTGAAGAGATGGTATATTTTTGCGCTCTGCATTTCCGACTCCCGCATCGCAGATGCGGAGAGGGGAAGTCAGAGGTGTAAACTAATGAGATGGTATATTTTGTCGCTCTGCATTTCCAACTCCCGCACTGTGGAATGCAGAAGTCGGGATCATATTTCTTCAGTGTCAGGAATTTTGGCGCTCCGCATTTCCGACTCCTGCACTGCGGAATGCAGAAGTCGAAATCGTATTTCTTCGGTGCCAATAATTTTGGCACTCCACATTTCCGACTCCCGCACTGCGGCATGCGGAAGTCGGGATCATATTTTTTTGACGTCGGGCATATTGGCACTCTACATTTCCGACTCCCACATTATGGAATGTGGAAGTCGGAGTCCTATTTCATTCAACGCCGTGATTTTAGCGTTCCACCCTTCCATCTTGCAACTGCGGATTACTACTTGCAGATTGCGGAGTTGCGGACCAAATATAATTGCGATTGTGTAAAAAGATCAAATTTGCGGATAAGTTTTGAAAAAAAAATTATTAGGCTTGTTCCCCCATCACTCAAAGGGAACTGAGGGGATATGGGACATGGCAATTTAGATGCTATGTTTCAAATTCCAGTTCAAATCCCTCATAATCTAACCAAGTGCCCAATTGTTGGTTTCTTCATGCTTGTTCATATTCCTAATTGTCCATATTCACCATCAATAAAGTTGTTAGCGATGTGTACCATCATGTTCCTTAAAAATTGTGACTTGCCCCTTTTAAAAAGTTTGGAGTTAAATCTACTAGCCATCCTCATTGACACTTGTATAGTCCTCTTCATTGTGGATTTCAACCTGAAATTTCTTTCCCTCGTGGCATTATATGCCCCTATTATGGCCAAAATAAATAAATAAAATGGTTTCAAACCTTTTTTTTGACAAAATGTTTATTTTGTTGATGTGGCCTAATGTATGCCATGGATACATGGAAGTAGACCCCGCGTTTTAGCTTCTAATATGCACATGTTATCATGCATAACCTCCACATCACCTCCTTTATATAATCATGCCCCCCTCCTTTTCTCTTTTTTATTTCTACTCCTCCATGCTATTTTATATATATGTATATAACTTTATGTGTGTGTGTGCGTGTGTGTGTGTGCATGCACACACGCACACACACATTATTAACTTATATGTGTGCCACAATCATTTTGTAACCATATATTTTATCCATTTAGTGCTTATATTCTTGATTTATGTGATGAGTGGTCTCCCTTTTTGTTCTTTCTGATGCCCATGTTCACATGATGGCAATTCTGCCTAGAATGTGGTAGTCATTTGTAAATGATGGGCATTGAACTTGTAGATCTTTAATGATACCATCCCCCTCCGCAATTTTAAAACCACCTACCTACATTTCTTTCCTTCATCAATTGCATACCTTGGATTTTGGTTTCCAATACCACTTTACACACCTCCACACACTACTTATGACTCTTCCTGAAACCACTTTTCCTCTTATTTCATCACGGTTCCATCGAACACGTGGAACTCATTTGTTAATTGCAAAGGTATAACCTCGCCAAAATTTAACACCACCGCTTGCCTACACAATTTCAAACTTGTTAGGACACATGGTGTTATCACTCCATGTGTCTTTCTAGATTGCAATCGAAAGAGCCTGGTAACTTAACCAATATCTCAATAATATAAAAGGTGGATCAAGTTGGACAACTCAATCAATCCTCGTTCACTCAAAACATATCTAAATGCGCTCAGATGGATAAGGCTTTCAACCACTAATGCTCAAAGGGTTTGTAAATAAATGAATGTGTGGAGAAGTAACTATCATACCAGCAAAATCATACATAAAGGTATATATGAATGGCAAATTACAATAATCACAGAATACTTGCAAAGTTTAGTTTATGAATGCAATGATAAGATGACAGTCATCAGGCGTAAATAAACATAACAACATGAATATAGTATTCAAATGCAAGTACAGAATAGATAGAAGATGGAAATATGAACAACTAATGGCGAAAGAAGCTTGTTTTACTAATATAACATAAGAAGTTTGAGCTTACAACATGTGAAAAAGTCTCCCAAATCCCCCCCCCACTTGTTCTACATAAGTCACGGGCTTTATAGCCTTTACAAAAACGTTCAAGATCCTGAAAAATTGGATCGAATCTGCTAAAAATAGCTTTCTGGAAAGTATGAAAGAGTCCCACATTCAAAAAGTAACCGCCATCTTGCCAGTCCTCCTATCTTCGACAATTGTAATGGGCCTTCGGAGGCTGGTGAGTGAGGTTGAAACTGCTGCCTGGAGAATCTGCATGTCGTTTTTCCCAAAATAGACAAGAAGATTCCTCTTCTCACCTTGCTGGAGCCCTTCAGTCTGGAACAGAAATTTGATCATGATGCTCTTAAACGTTTATCCATCATTAGAAAATGCCCTCGAGGTGTTTGGATCAGCAAAAGTCGGGTTTGGTGCAAAAAACAGCCTTCTGCGTTATTCTATATTTTCGGTAGCTAGAAAGGATGGGTTTAAATTTTATTAGCTACGGAAATCCCTGCTTTCAGTGGCTAATGAACAATTTAGTGTGTTCTCCTAAGCCACCGAGACCTTCTCGGAAAACTGTTTCTAGCAGTTGTATCATTATTTGATAGATATTGAAACTACACTTGATTTTCACTATGAACAATTTCCTCAGTGACCTGCACCATATGCCAGGCTTTCACAACATCATTCTAATGACCAGCTGCATACCAAACTACCTTAATCTAATTAGCTGCTACATATCTGTGCCATTCTTATAACTCCCCTCACAAACCAACTTCATTTGTGCATTAAAATACAAGATACTCTATGTTTTATCTTGAGAAGAAAACTATGCAAAGTATCAATGATCCTGCATAGAGTGTTAGATTCTTCAGCAGTTGCATAATAAAGTGTTGTCGACATTTGATGTTTGAACCTCAGGTGACCTGCAATGCTTGATTCAAGAATCAATGTGCTAAGTAAGCCAGGAAAAATTAGAGATACTGAAATAATTTAAGCAATGATACCACAGCTACAGAGCATACAAAATAAATCCAAATACACAACTACTGTTATCTATGGCTGAAATTTGATAGCAGTGCAAGAAGGATCTTCTTGCTAGGGCATATGGGTATTCCCATCATTATCTTGATCAACTTCTTTGATCATTTCCTCAAGCTCAATAATACCAAATTCCTGGCAGATTCCCTGAAGCTCATCTAGAGTAATTTTCCTGCTTCCATCTTTGTCAAATAAGAAAAAGCAAAAAGAGATGCTCCTTGCGTTCCATCTTGTTTAAATGCAATGTAGCTGTAATGAACCTCCATAAGTCTTCAAATTTCTAACTCCATAAGATTATCTCCCACTCTGTAGTTCTTTGAAATCATCATCACGAATGTGCTTCAACATAATCATGTCCATTTCTTCTATCAAGTGAAAGTTATAGATCTGCAAATACTATCCTTGACCTTCATAGAAGATTATCTGCAGATCAAATGACAAGGTCGCTAGTATTTTATTGTCATCATTTCCTCCTAATGTAACAGAGGCAAAGAGAAACCTGATTTTGTAGTTATCAATACGCTTCAAAATCTGCGAATACTGAAACAGCAACTCATGTATTGATAATACATGATTCTCCATATCTGCAAATGTATTGTATGATAATCTAAATCATATAAACATTGCGAACTGAGAAAGCCATCGAAACAGGGCCATACTGGTACACGGGTTTGGATAAATCATTCGATGACAGAAATGAAGTGGAACTCCAGTGTTTGCGCTTGATGAACGTATCGACATGTAACCGAGTTGAGATTTGACTCATGGCCTGCCTGTGACTTGAGACTGTGGGTGAATCCATGGCTTGGACCTGTGCGTTATGTGGTATGACTCATAGCTAGAAAACCTTAAGGCTTGACTCATGGCCTAGCTTCGACTTAGTTAACTACGTGATTAACATGTAGAATGGTGTGACATATGGACATGACACGAGAGTTTTGGCAGGTTGATAGCTTGATTCATGGGATGGCTTATGAGTTATCTTGTGGCTTGGGCCTGTGGTTTCCCCAAAATTTTGGTCAAATCTTCAAAGCCTGGAAGGCCTTATTTAGCTTTAAAAACTCCATATGCACATTTTGTAGACCTTGGCATAGATTTATACTTAGGATGATGACTAGATTTGGGCTTAGAACTTTAGATTTAGTCTAGGATAAAGCCATTTAAAAGCATGCTCCTCTTTTAATAAAAATCTTAAATAAAAGAAACTAGGAATACATCAAACTCAAGAATAGATTGTGCAGAGTTCGAATGATATTTCTAACCATTTATTCGCAAGTTAAGAGGATGAAGCCAAAGGATTTTTGGGAAAAAGTAATCAATCGGGAGCTTGATGAAAAAAATGGAGGTTAAGACACTGGCCTAAAGACTGAAGAAAACGATAAATCAAGTGAAGAGTGATGAAAACACTCATCAAAATACCAATGCATTTTGATCGCTAACACATGGCACATTTCCAAAACCAGCTTTGGAGCTACACAGACCACCAAATCACTTTCCAAAACATTTTTTCTACATAAGCCTTTGTTCTTCTATGTAACTTCCAATTGCACTTCCAACTCCACCTGAAACGCCATGACACCTTCACATCATCTTACAGGGTCGACGTCATATTTCATGTCATATTTTTGGGGTCCACATCAAATTTTCAAGGTTTTCCGCAAGAAATCAAAATATATATGTATTTATATATTTTTCTCCCAATAGACACACTATCACCATGAATTTTTAGCCTTAAAATTTGGGCATTTTTTCCAATTTCATGATTTTTCCCCAATTCTCCACAGGATTGAACTCTATGTTTTAAGAACTTTGTGAACAAAACTTCCATGCCCTCCCATATTCGTTGTCAAAAACACCAATTGTGTATTTCAAATCCCTAAAGTTTTCAATTGCAGGCTCTATACACCTCTTCATTGGCATTTAATCAAATACATAAATTACAAGTCACGTGTTTTTACAAATTTCACAAAGCCAAACTTTATAATTTAAAAAATTACTTCAATTACACCTCCATAACCGACTCCACTACTCTAATAGTATCCCAATCTAAGAAGTGGAGTCTCTAATCCATCAATTGCAAGCTTCAAACATTGTTTTCCCAAATTATTCTCATGGAGAAATTTTGTCACTTGTCACAAAAATTATAATTTATTCATGTACAAGTTGATGACTTTTGGCCCATACTTGATCCCATTGTTGTAACTAATAGTTATAATACCATTCTATAGCGTACCTAGTCATCTAATACTTGGATCTGATACCATTATGTAACATACCTAGGCATCTAATTATGCTCTAATCAATGTTATTACATAGAGTTCATAGGCAAATAGAAAATTGTAGTGGAAAAGGGATTGTGACTAATTTATCCATTACCCATTAATGCATTCAACCATTAAGTAAATAATCCATATTTATGTTTATTCATGGAATACTAATAAATATAAGAAAACTAAATAGCATACATTTCCAATGTTTCCCATAAATATTAAATTACATTTCCTCCATGAATCTAGTATCTCGTTAGATGTTGACGAGTCCATTTACAACAAATTGAAATAGTTGGAAATTAATTTAAATAATAGAGGAAGAATGATACCTTGTACTGTACAAATAATGATTGTAAAAGCCTCAAAATATGCATATAAATCATTACCAAATAATCCAGAAGGAATTCATCAACCCATTGCTAATTATCAACATTTTATCTTCATGAAATAAGCACATAATTCTCATATATAGCATCAACAATGACACTAATCATCAAAATACAACAACAAAGATCAAATCACTTGTCTATTATAGGTTTACACTTTGGGTAAATAGCTCCATGGGACCGTGTTTCGTCTCAGTCGTAGACACCAACTCGAGTAGGTTTCACCCCCATGTCAAGCAATGGGATATCGAGGATGAAATTATTGGCTATGGCTTTGGTTTTTCTCACTCAACCCAAGTCTCAATTCTTACAACCAAATATTTACATATCAACCATATTTATTACAATGACCCCATTCACTAGCCTCTCTTTCCCCTTAGTCCCACATAACACAAGGAGATGGAATTCCCTTCAATTCTAAATAGTCCCCTGCGCTATCCTACTTTCTTATAATGCTCCAATTCACGTTGGAAAAAAATCTCTACTATTGAAAAAAGGAATCTCAGTGGCACATTATTTCCTATGTATCTCAACAATTGTCTATGGGCACAATCATTGATTCCACATAACATCATTGCTACAAACTATGGCATCATTTCACTCTTGATAGCAACACATATGAATGTTGGAATGAATGAATTGGTTTTGTAATACCCCAATTTTGACCCTTATGAAATATTGGTTTTTAATGTAAATATTGTGTTCATGTGATGTATGTTTCCTAGCGTGGAGCTCAAGGCCAAGGCCCCACAAGTGTGTGCTCGGATTTTATTTAGAAAGGCAAGTATTTGATATTTTACTACCCATGTGCTATTAAGCCATGAAATATTGTAATTTGATGTAAATATTAATATTTCAATAAAATACCAAAACTGGCTATGGAAGCAACTATCGAGAAGGGGCCATGTGTATTCCACTAGGGAGTGGTGAGGGGGTTGTGGGATTGAACCATAGGCTGTCAAATGTTATTTTGAGAACCCATTTGACTTTCCTTGCTGAAATTTAATTCAGTTGTAAGAAAGTTGTTGAGAAATCAGTCCATGGCTTCAATGGAGCATGGGCAGCCCAGAAATTCACATGGCAGGTATGGGCTCTGTTTTTCTTGTACCACAAGTCACCCTACCTCATGGGAGTTGGTTCTTCCTCATTCCCATTCCATTGTTGAACATCCCAGCATTAGTTTTCATCCATTACACATGCCCAACAGTGAAAAAAAACCAGAAATCGCAACTGTGAATTAACCCCCGTTTTGAAGTGCCATAAATGCCCAAAATTTGGTATTGATAGTGAAATCCAATGGGGGATCCATAGATATCAACCTTGGGGTGAAATTGAGAGTATTAGATACCCCGAAATCCATGGGAAAACCCAGTTTTTATAGCCCAGAAATCCAATTACGGGATTGAGTTATTTGGTCACCGAATTGTGAAAATTCAAATGTGAATGTTTGAACAGAGGATTGGATTGCTTGATAAACCCAGTGAAGATTATAATCTCAAGAAAATTAGTCGTTGGAGCTTTCTATGCCCACCCTGAAGAGCACTGGAGAGAAGGGACACTTGAGGGACTATGCAACAGAGAAGGGGACCTTCCTTGTATTGGGTGTGGTAGGTATTGTGGGTGCCATGATTGTTTGCGTTTAGTTGAGATGTTTGTAGCTCTATGGTTGAACTCACTGTCTTAGCATTCTCCTCATTTGTCTCTTGCATGCTTGATAAACCCAACCATGTGTTGGCTTAGCATGACTGTGTGTGTGAGATCATGGCTGTGAGTGAGCTTGTCTTGTTCCTCCTTAGTGGATACACATCCTAGCTCGGGGGTAGTCTCTCAGCTGAAAGAATACAAGCTGGACAGAGACTTGTGGTTGGGTGGAACGTTGCTCTTACATAGCCAGTTGTTGGACAGTTTCATCTTAAAGATAAGTATCTATGTGGTTTGAATTATGGTAATTTTGTGCTCTGCAATGTTTAATTTGATGACTGTTATTGGTATGATGAATGCATGATATAGTTGTGTGTGGATAATGTTTATTTCTATTGTGTTTATACTGAGTATGAATCTACACGCATAAGTTTTTATTTATTATGAATTTGTGAGTAATGTATCGAGCTGAATTTACCAAATAAGCCCTAGAATGTTAGTCATGTTTCCTCCCTTGCATTGGATCAACGGGAGGGGATGTGACAAAGTGTTATCAGAGCCCATGTTGTAGCACTGGGGTTGCTTGGGTCAAACTGTGAGTTATATGCAGGTATTAGAACATTTTAATGCGGTATTGATCAAGTTTTGGGTGACATTTTGATTTGGAAAATGGTAGAAGCGGAGTTCTCAGGTGTGGAAGGGGATCACATCATTGCATAGATCTCTCCAAGAGCTTTCCAACGGTACCAGACTCGCCTTATTTGGTTAAGGGACAAGGGAGATATGAGTCCCACAAGTTGCCGGAACAGAGGTGTTTCCGAAATTGCGGATTGCAGAAACAAGGATTTCCAAATTTTGCGTTTTGTATTTCCGCACCCACAATTGTGGATTGCAGGATTGCGGAAACATTAAAGTTTCGGATTTTCGAGTTGGCATTTCCGCACCCGTAGTATGGATTGCAGATTGCGGGATTGTGGGATTGCGGAAATGTTAAGATTTCGAACTTGCATTCTGGCTTTCTGCACCAGCAATTGCGGATTGCGGGATGCAAGTTGTGGGATTGCATAAATGTTAAATTTTTGTATTTGCGACTTGGCTTTCCGCACCCGCAGTATGGATTGCGGATTGCGGGACAAAAAAAAAGTAGAGCCCAAAATTTGATTCTTGGATAGCAGGAGCATGCAGAATCAGAATCAGATGAGTTCAGTGGCATTTTGAGGCCATTAACGAATGTCATGAAAGGTCTAGTGAAGATTCCAAGCTCATTATGCTCCAATTTGGCATAAAATTGGGATTAATGACTTTTACAAATCGGTGTCCCGACGCTTGACAGAAGGTCGGATCAAGCTGAAACTGATATGGAGCAGCCATGCTGCAAGCATAGTGTTAAGTTTGTAATTTTGGAGCCAAAATCCAAAGGATGTGGAGTCGGGGTGAGTGAGAAGGCCAAAAAGCACTATTCCACGCCACTTTTTAGAGATTTTGAAAAGCTTGCAGTGGATGAAAGAGACCTTAGATGAATGATTCAAGAAATTTACTGCACTCAACATTTCTTATTCTCATTAAAACAAACAATTCACGTTCGAAAGAGATTTTCCAGAAATGCACCTGTTATCACACAACTTGTAGTTGCCCCTAGAGGTATCCCATCCGGGACGGTAGAGGAGACAGGCAACTAAAGAGGTGACCCAAGAGATGCCACGGTTCCCAATGCAATGTGGGAGTCACGTCAACCGAGGCACTCTTCGCTTTAGGTCAAGGTATAACTAGACCAAGGGGGAGACCCTATACCCCAATCACAGTTGATTGGATCCAAACAAAGGTTTCTAAGGGTAGATAAGTAATGAGTTACGGAAACCAATGCAAGGCTAAGTGGACCTAAGGGTTAAGGTATGGTTGAGGGTGATGTAAGAGATTGTTAGTGTTTCAACCTATGTATGGTTTAGGCCACTTTATGGGGTATGATTACTAGGTATAGTACCATGTGATGACACAAGTGGATCTAGTTTCTTGGGAAACGTGAAATGATTCTAGATAGGCCCACAAGGTGAAGTTAGGTGTGAGATTGGTACTATAGGTTAAATCTAGGCTAGATCTAGAAGTTGGAGTTGGTTCTAGGATTACCCATGTATTAGATCTAGGGTTTGACACTAATCCCAAGGAGTGCGCCTTGCTTGGAGAAGGACTAGTGCCTTGTTGGATGGGCTAATGGAGTCAAGAAGGATGTCAAAGTGTAGATCGGGACACCTAGAAGCCAAGTCAAGTGGATTGGATGAGATCCAATGGTTGGATCTTACTAGATCTAGGTTTTTAAAAGATGACCAAAAGTGGACCACAATCCCTTAAAACAAGGAATGCAATCCCCAAGGCGGATCTTGACAAAAGGACAGTATAGACCTAGGTTTCAAGGCATGGGCATTCCAAATCCACAAAAATCTCCAACACCCACTTCCTAGAAGTGGACCAACTCAAAAAATCAAGGGGGTGCGACTTGCTCAAGGAGGGTCCAAAAATGGGTTTTGATGGACCAAATCAAGTCCAATTGCCACCAAAATGTAGATCCGGGATGTTAGTACCCCGATCTATGTTCCTTCAAAGTTTCAAGTGAATCAAGTGGCTAGATCTTAGTAGATCTAGGTTTTAAGGTACCAAGAAGATCAAAAGGGGGTTTCAACCCCTTAAAACATGGAGAGATGTCCACAAGGTAGTTTTCACCAAAGTAAGGATATGGGTTTAGGTTATCAAGTGTCTAGATTCCAAATCAAGTGAGATCTCACCTACCCATGTGCTAGATCTAGCCCAACAATCCTCTCTCTAGGAAGTGCGATTTGGGTCAAGGAGGGCTTTTTGCCTTGAAAAATGGGTCAATTCTTAGCCAATCACCACCAAACTATAGATCCAACTAGGGGTGGATGCTATAGAGGTGGGTTTTCAATATCTTTTCAAAAGGAGGGCTAGATCTAAGTAGATCTAAAAAAATACCAAAAAACAAGGGTTTTAATTTGATTAGGGTTTTTGTGATCTAGAAATTATGGAAGATTCAAGGAAGAGAAGATCATACCTCTTGGAACATACCTGGATGAAGAGATGAATGCTAGTTGAGACGAGGATTACTTTGCCAAAGATCAAATGGAGAATTGTTGAAGCCCTCTTGCCAAATCGATTTTTCCAAGCCACATGAGATTCCTTCTAACCTGTCAAGCCAAGGAGCAAAGCATCAATTAGTTTAACAAATTGAAGGTAGATGCAAGCAAGAGAGAGAGAGAAACATAGAATAGTTGACACAAAGGCAAAACTACTCCCTGTCAAACCAAAACGACTTCTTCCAAGATTGAAGGGCAAGCCTCCCCACCAATTCGCCCTTGTCCAAAATCGCCCTCTTAACCTGCAAATAAAATATGGCAAATATGCAAGATAGCTACAATAGATCCTCCAGTGCAATGGACAATAGCATTTACAATCGAAACAACCAACATCCACTCCAATCCAAGCATGTACTCCAAAAGATAGAAATTTTATTCCAAGAGCCAAGAGCCAAAAATCTCTAGATGACTTTTACAATGAGAGGCTCCCTCCTTAAATAGGATGGGGAGAGAGTACAATCATAACCACTTTTTACATGAGTGGCTAAGATTAAAAGATCTCAGGATCTAATCAATGGCTAACAATAAATCATAACCATATATCACATGGATCACCCATATAATGATAGCGCCCCCACTAAAAAGTACAATAAGGGGGTGACGTCATCCACAAGAGAAAATATAAGCATCAAAATCCACCTCATGGTGACTAGGACATGAAAATATAAGCTCATGGTGGGGCTAGGAGGTTTTAATCCTTACTAGCTCATCCCCAAGGAACAATAAAAATAATAAAATATGTCCAATATAATAAAAATGACCAAGACTGTCCTCAGAATCCATGACAGTCAAGCAGTAAATGTCCTCCTGTGATCAATCCGGGCATACCCACATGGTGAAAACTGGCTGGAAGGTAGTGATGCCACCCTGGAAGACCTCTGTGAAAACCAAATGCCAAAACCTTGCCTCAATTGCCCAAATCGATTTCCTCAGTGACCACTTTATCCCATTTTTTAACTGCCTCGGGAACTGTGAAAGTGCCAAAACTGCCCCCTAGGGTGCTAGCGCTGTCCATCTGAGCCCACCAGGCTCTCCGGGAGGGGGTATAAATGGTAATAACAAGTGGCTGGACCAACCCCTCCATCATCAGCGCCCTAGGTGAACTGGCCTCTCGGGGCCCCTGCTGCTCAGGCTGGGAAATCAGCCCCAAATCTGGTCAACAAGTGTAAAACTGCATCAATCACTGTCAGAAGTGCCCGAAACTGAAAGATAAGTGTCTCAATGGATCCAGAAGACCCAAATCCACTAGGAATGAGTACTCATACATCATGGGTTGCCCTAATGGGCCAGCTGTAGGGTCCACCATATATGGACAATGTATAATCTGCTGATCTGAAATAATAATAAACCTGCTGAACTGGATCAAACATCATCTGCATCATATGTCCATCATATGATATCATCATCAAACACGTGGGACCATAAATCATCATCAATAATCATCCATACATGGCCCACATCATCACGGATCCCAAGAATGTATAATCAAGGATAAATCACATCAGTAGAATAAGACAATGTTTCTCTAATCATTGCCACAGCTAAGCTCAAAATATAAATTCCATTCAGTGGCATTAATCAAGTTAACATATTCCGTGGTTATATAAAATTACTTGCACAATAGTTCAAATGACAAACTCACCCATTGGACATGGTCAAACTGCTAGTGAAGGATGAAGGCTAGGAGCAAGGTTGGGCCAAGGGTTTGACTTGTCTAACTTAACTCAAAAATACTTTGGACTGGGAAAAAGGGGGAAGCTACAAACTCTGTGCTGGACAAAAGAACACGGGGAATGGCTGTGCCTCACAAATGGATAAGTTGTTTAGAGAGTGCTTATTCAACTTAGGCATCATGTCTACATCAAGTTGATCCAGGTTCATTAGGATCATTCAATTTTATTTCCATGGCCTTTTTGGCCTACATAACCCTTCGGATTTCAGATGTGCTGAGAAGCACAACTAGTTGCAGCTTGCATCCAGGGCATGTTTTTCATATATTTATACAAGGTCAGCAATTGTTTAGATATAGCTTTTAAGAACCATTGCTTTTTGGACCTTTCTTATACTCTTCGAGGAGTATTTTTAGATTTTCATTGCTCTTACCCTTTTTTTTTTTGTTTCCATGGGCGAATTTATTAAGTTTCCACAGGTAGAACATGAGCTTTCAGTTTTAGCCAACAACATCTCAAGTGACTAGGGGGAGTTCGAGCCAATGCCAAACATCGGGACAACCGACCAGAATGATTTAGGCCTACAATCCAACTCACCAAAGGCAAGTTCTGTCACCAACTTAGAGCCGAGACACTGAATATACAGGGATGCGGTCCAAACACAGAGGTAGAAAAATGGGGAAGTCCTCAGTATCAGAAAGTCAAATGAGACAAGTCAGGGTTTAAAGTCAAACAGGAAAGTCATGTATGGATGGAGACAAGTGAATATGGAGCCTACACTAGCAGACAACTGGTGTCGGGGGAAAGACCATGTCTATGTAAGGTGAAAAACCAGTAAGTTTTGTTAACTGACCTAAAAGTGCAAGCAATTGTCCATTTTATGATTCACAGTTCATTTTAAATAGTTTGCCACATCAGGAATAATATACCAAGCACATGCTATGATCATGACTAAATCAACAAGATAATAATCCACAGTCAGTGAGAACATATCCATAGATCATACAACATCATCATAATAATCATCATCATGCATCATCTGAAACACTGCTGAAATACATCTCTAGGCACTGAACTGAAACTGTAATGGGATAAGTGGTCACATCAGTCATCAAATCTAAACTCTCAAGGCTCAGCCTTGACACAAGGTCATAAAATCTGAATAATGTACTGCTCTGATCATGAGTGATCCAAAATATATAGCCATGCTCTGGAATAAAGGAAGCTCTGGAATGTGCAGATATCTGCTGTACAACAATAGTAGCCCTGCTACTATGGTGTGATAACAGCACCGTTTGGGAAATAGCCATTTTGGCCCAAAATTTGAAATTTTGGAAAATGTTAAAAGTGAAAAGTAGTCAAACCCATAATTTTCTAGAAGATGAATGGTGCATCAGAACAGAGATCCGCAAGTTGCTGAGTGTTCCTTGTTGTATGGACTAACTTCATCGATAGAAAAATTTTTCCTGAATCTTTCTAGATTTGCTTCTACAGGTGGCTGAAGTTGGCAATTCATGATATTTTGCAATTGTGTAAATATATGCAGAATTGTGGTGAAAATTGTCATTTTTGGAGTAATGCAATTTCCACACCCGATGTCGGAATGAAGCACATGAATAGGAATTGAAAAGCTTGTCCAACAAGGAATAATGGTGCATAACCAGAATTTGAATGAGGTTATCATACATCATAGATGTGTAGAGCATAAAAGCGCAAGTGACTGTTTTGACAAAATGATGACAATATGGGCAATTTCCATAATTGCACGAATGGGCAATAGGAATGAAGGAATACTATCTTTGAGAATAATTCCATGAGATAATTCTATTAAAATATTGATGTTTTATGTTTCTATATGCATTCCTAAGATGTCTAACAAATATTTTCATAATGCACAGTGCTTGCAACTCATAAGATTTAAATAGTTGTAGTAGAGAGCAGCATACAGGGAAAGAGTCTCCAAAGGAAAATGGTGACCATAAATGATGCTCAGGATCCTTATGAGCATGAAGAGGATGTGCTACGAGAAAATGTGCAAGAAGGGAATGCTGAGACTGAATCCAATGGGAGAAGGGAGCAAATAACTCCTCAGAATTTGGTTGAAACCATGGTAAGCTTCAATGAAAGGCTCGGGAGGAATAGAACCAACTCAATGCTGCTATTTTGCAAAACCTCACTGATATGCAGCAGAAGATAAACCTTGGGTCCAACCCAAGCAATGTAAGTGAAGAAGGAAGAGATGCAGAGAGTCGCTCTAGAGGTCGTTCAAAGAAGAGGACTCCAAGCCCAAAGAAGAGTTCTGTGAGCAAAAATCATAGAACACCTTCCTCTAGATCTTCTTCTAGCAAATCATGTGACTCCAAAGGCTCTCAAAGAGTTCCAAGGCATACTTCTAGCAGGTTTGAAGGAAGAAATAAATTCAAAGGAATTCCACAAGGAGAATTCAGGAAGGCCAAGCCTCCCACATTTGATGGAGAATACAAGACTAGCCAAGAGGCAGAGGAATGGCTTCTTGGAATGAAGAAATATTTCAAAATTTAGGACTTCTCAGGAAATGAAAAGGCCAGAATTTCCATTTACAATCTAAATGGTAGAGCTTCAGTTTGGTGGGAGCACCTCTTGCAAGTGAAAGGGATCAGTGAAAGGAAGATCAACTAGGAGAGATTTAAGAAGTACTTCAAAGAAAAATACATTTCTGCTAAGTATTATGACAGTAAGAGAAAAGAGTTCAATGAGCTCAAATTGGGACATAAATCTATGGAAGAACATGTCCACAAATTTTTGGAATTGTTGAGGTATGTGGACTATATCAAATATGACAGGATAAAGATCCAATGTTTCATTGGAAGTCTACCCCAAAGTTTCAAAGATAGAATTGAGTTTGTTAACCCGCCAAGTCTTAATGAAGCCATTAGGATGGCAATGCATTGCTATGAGCAGAATAAAGGAAAACCAGAGGTTCACCCAACATGGAAAAGGAATCCAAGAGGACGGTTTGATCAAAAGAAAAGTGGATTCAAGCCACCATTCAAAGATCAACCAAGAACCTTTCACAGGGGCAGCAAGCAAGGAGCGGATTTAAGCCAACAGTAATAGCAGAAAAGACATCAAAAGGGCCACTTCAGTGTTGTGAATGTGGAGAAAACCACATGCTTAAGGATTGTCCACATCGGAAGGGGAATCCCTAGAGCTTGCACAACTTAAAGGGAGCAGCTACAGTGGAGGATATGGCAAGGGCAACGCCTCGAATTTATGCAGCGTTGGATAATCATCAGGCAGACCATCAATCATCAATGGTGGAAGTTGAAGGTAAGATTGCTAAGCAATCTATTTATGTTTTGATTGATCCAAGATCTACTCATAGTTATGTTTCTCCAAAAGTAGTTGAGGGTTGTTCTCTTAGAAAAGTGAAGCATAATAAGTCTTGGCTAGTTCAATTAGCCACAGGGACCAAGAGAAAAGTAAGTGAAGTAGTGGTGGGGTGCCCCATAGAATTGAATGGAATCCACACACATGCAGAATTAAATGTACTACCATTAGGATCTTATGATGCCTTAATTGGCATGGATTGGTTGGAAAGGCATAGAGCCAAGTTGGATCGTTATGAGAAAGTTCTTGAATGCATTAATGAAGAGGGAAGGCCAAAATCGGTAAGAGGAATTCCCAAGCAAGTTTCAGTAAGACAGATTTCAGCCTTATAGTTGAAAAGGTTTTATAAGAAAGGTTGTCAATTATATGCATTTCATATGTCAGATTCATCAGAGAACAAAGAACCGAGGATAGAAGACTTCCCATTGTTGCAAGAGTTCAAAGATGTGTTTCCAGATGTGTCGGGA
The DNA here is from genome assembly GCA_027924585.1 of Larix kaempferi. Lineage (NCBI taxonomy): Eukaryota > Viridiplantae > Streptophyta > Pinopsida > Pinales > Pinaceae > Larix > Larix kaempferi. The sequence goes on along the minus strand of BSBM01000805.1, from coordinate 4,632,640 downwards.
CTACCACCAAAGAGAGATATTGATTTTACCATCCATCTTGTTCCAGGGGCAGCACCAAATTCCAAAGCTCCTTATAGAATGAGCACACTGGAATTGGTAGAGTTAAAGATGCAGCTACAAGAGTTAATGGACAAGAGTTATATCAGGCCAAGTGTATCTCCTTGGGGAGCACCGATATTATTTGTCAAGAAGAAGGATGGGACTTTAAGGTTGTGTATTGATTACAGGCATCTTAATAAAGTGACAGTCAAGAACAAATATCAATTTCCAAGGATTGATGACTTATTTGATCAAATGAAGGAAGCTAAAGCGTTTTCCAAGATTGACTTGAGGTCTGGGTACCATCAAGTGAGGATTAAGGAATAAGACATTCACAAGACATGCACCTGCCACATTTATGTGTCTCATGAATAGTGTCTTCAACAAATATTTGGATAAGTTTGTGATTGTGTTCTTGGATGACATTCTTGTCTATTCAAGGAATGAAGAAGAGCATGTGGAACATCTAAAAATGGTGTTGCAAGTCTTTAGAGAACATTAGTTGTATGCCAAGTTAAGCAAATGTGAGTTTTACCAAAAGAATGTGCAATATTTTGGTCATGTCATTTCAGAAGAAGGTATTGCAGTGGATCCAGAAAAGATTGAAGCCATAATGGATTGGCTTACTCCCAAGAATGTTTCAGATGTTAGATCTTTTATGGGCCTTGCTGGTTACTATAGAAGGTTTATTGAAGGCTTCTCCAAGATAGCTCATCCAATCACTTCATTGCAAAGGAACAATATCAAGTTTGCATGGTCTAAAAAATGTGAGCAAAGTTTTCAGCAGCTGAAGGAGTTACTTACCAACGCTCGTGTTTTGAAGATAGCAGATCTAAGGAAGGATTTCGTAGTGTGCACATATGCATGCATTGAAGGGCTAGGTGGAGTTCTCATGCAACAAGGATTTGTGATTTGCTATGAGTCAAGAAAATTAAAAGAGCATGAAAAGAATTATGCCATGCATGATTTAGAATTAGCAGCCATAGTACATGCTATCAAGATGTGGAGACATTATTTGTTGGGAAGAAGATTCGAGCTTAGAACAAACCACATGAGCTTGAAGTATTTGTTTGACCAACCAAACTTGAATGCTAGGAAAGCTAGATGGATGGAGTTTCTTTGTGAATTTGATTTTGAAATTAAGCATGTAAAAGGGAAAGAGAATAAGGTTGCAGATGCTCTTAGCAGAAAATTTCATGTTGCAACATTAAGTGTGTGTAAATCAAATTTGAAGGCATGGATTCTAGAAGCTCAAATTAGTGATGAAACTTACCTTCAAATTAAGAAAAGTTGCAGCAGGGTAATATAGATGAAAAGTGTGTAGGATATCAGCTTGGTGGAGATGATATTCTCATCTACAAAGATAGACTGTACATTCCAAATAATGCAGATTTGAAGAAGCTAGTGATGGATGAAATACATCAAATGTCATACTCTGAACATCCAGGATATCAAAAGACTATAACAGCAGCAAGAAAGCAATACTTTTGGCATGGTATGAAGAAGTACATAGCTGAGTACACTGCTAGGTGTCAAAATTTCCAACAAGTCAAAGCAGAGCACCAACATACAACAAGATTGTTGCAGCCCTTACCCATTCCAGAGTGGAAGTGGGAAGTGATCTCTATGGATTTATAACAGATCTTCCCATGACAATGAAGAAGCATGATTCAATCATGGTTGTGGTGGACAAGCTATCAAAGGTAGCTCACTTTATTCCAATCAATTCCACTCACAAGGCTGATGACATTGTAAATATCTTCATGAGAGAGATATTTAGATTGCATGGATTGCCCGAGGCAATAATTTCTTATTGTGATACAAAGTTCACTTCCAATTTCTAGAAATGACTATTTCAGGAATTGAGAACTAAATTGAATTTCAATACAGCATATCATCCTCAAACAGATGGCCAAACTGAGAGGGTGAATCAGGCTCTTGAAGACATGCTGAGAATGTATGTGATGGATAAACCATCCAAGTGGGAAGATTACCTACACTTGATAGAATTTGCATACAATGGACATCATGCATCATTGGGGATGAGTCCATTTGATGCATTTTATGGCAAGGGATGTAAGACTCCAATGAACTAGGATTGCCCGGTGAACAGGGTAGTACTTGGACTAGAGATGATCAAGGAAATGGAACAGGAAGTTGCTAAGATCAGGCAAAATTTAAAGGCATCTCAGGACAGGCAAAAAAGTTATGTAGATTTGAAAAGAGTGCATAAGGAATTTCAGACTGGGGATCATGTTTATTTGAGAGTGAAACCAAGGAAGAGTTCTCTCAAGCCGAGGAGTTGTTCCAAGTTGGCACCAAGATATTGTGGTCCATTTGAAGTCCTAGATAAGATAGGACCAGTTGCATATAGAGTTGCATTGCCTGCAAACATAAGAGCTCATAATATTTTCCATGTATCTTTGCTTAAGAAGTATGTACATGATCCTAATCATATGATTGATTGGAATGCAATACAGGTAGAACCCAAGGGAGAGTTCCAAGTAGAACCTATGCGCATTCTCGACAAGAAGGTCATATTGCTCAGCAACAGAGCCATCAGGCAGGTAAAGGTCCAATGGGAGCACCTTAGTCCCGATGAGGCTACATGGGAGTTGGAGGATGCCATGAGAGAGGCATTCCCATTTTTGTTCAGTTTTGAGAACACCGAGGACGATGTTGTTCTAAGGGGGAGGGGAATGTAATACCCCAATTTTGACCCTTATGAAATGTTGGCTTTTAATGTAAATATTGTGTTCATGTAATGTATGTTTCCTAGCGTGGAGATCAAGGCCAAGGCCCTCTAGTGTATGCTCGGATTTTATTTAGAAATGAAAGTATTTGATATTTTACTACCCATATGCTATTAAGCCATGAAATATTGTAATTTAATGTAAATATTAAAATTTCAATAAAATACCAAAACTAGCTATGAAAGCAACTAATGAGAAGGGGCCATGTGTATTCCACTAGGGAGTGGTGAGAGGGTTGTGGGATTGAACCATAGGCTACCAAATTTCATTTTGATAACCCATTTAACTTTTCTTGCTGACATTTAATTCAGTTGTAAGAAAGTTGTGGAGAAATCAATCCATGAATTCAATGGAGCATGAGCAGCCCATAAATTTGTATGGCAGGTATGGGCTCTGTTTTTCTTGTACCACAAGTAACCCTACCTCATGAGAGTTGGTTCTTCCTCATTTCCATTCCATTGTTGAACATCCTAGCATTAGTTTTTATCCATTACACATGCTCAGCAGTGAAAAAAACAGAAATCGCAACTGTGAATTAACCCACGTTTTGAAGTGTCATAAACGCATAGAATTTGGTACTGACAGTGAAATCCAATGGAGGATTCATAGATATGAACCTTGGGGCGAAATTGAGAGTATTAGATACCCCGAAATCCATGAGAAAACCCAGCTTTTATAGCCCAAAAATCCAATTACGGGATTGAGTTATTTGGTCACCAAATTGTGAAAATCCAAGTGTGAATGTTTGAACAGAGGATTGGATTGCTTGATAAACCCAGTGAAGATCATAATCTCAAGAAAATTAGCAGCTGGACCTTTCTATGCCCACCCTGAAGAGCACTGGAGGGAAGGGACGCCTGAGGGATTGCGCAGCAAAGAAGGGGGCCTTTCTTGTGTTGGGTGTGGTAGGTATTATGGGTGCCATGACTGTTTGAGTTTAGTTGAGATGTCTGTAGCTCTGTGGTTTAGCTCACTGGCTTAGCATCCTCCTCATTTGTCTCTTGCATGCTTGATAAACTCAACCGTGTGTTGGCTTAGCATGACTGTGTGTGTGAGATCATGGCTGTGAGTGAGCCTGTCTAGTTCCTCCTTAGTGGATACACATTCCAACTCGGGAGTGGTCTCTCAGCTGAAAGAATACAGGCTGGATAGAGACCTATGGTTGGGTGGAATGTTGCTCTCACATAGCCAGTTGTTGGACAGTTTCATCTTAAAGATAAGTATTCTCTGTGGTTTGAATTATGTTAATTTTGTGCTCTGCAATGTTTAATTTGATAATTTTTATTGGTATGCTGAATGCATGATGTAGTTGTGTGTGGATAATATTTATTTCTGCTATGTTTATATTGAGTATGAATCTGCACGTAGAAGTTTTTATTTATTATGAATTTGTGAGTAATGTATCGGGTTGAGTTTACCAAATAAGCCCTGGAATGTTAGTCATGTTTCCTCCCTTGCATCGGATCAATAGGAGGGGACGTGACAAGTTTCCCTAGAGGTAAAGAAATTCATCTTCCAAGGCTTCTATTCACATAAGACTTGCATGGAGACCACATGCCCCTTGATAAACCTTGGGAAATAAACATAAGACATAATAAAAATTAAAAAGAGGCGTTGGGAACTAGACATGTGTCAACTCAAATAGAATATTGATTTATTGACCAACCCTATTTTCCTCGTGTTGGTTCATTGCCCCCATGGTGCTCCTAGGAAGAATATAATCTCAAAGTGCACATTTATAAATATAATAAAATGGTAATTTAATTACCCAACATACCATATACCTACACATTGTGGCTGCTACTCGTAGGGGATAATATAATAAAATGGTAATTTAATTACCCAACATACCATATACCTACACATTGTGGCTGCTACTCATAGGGGATACTACAACTTTGCATACTTTTGTTGACTAGGATCTATCTTTCGAAATTGTAGAACCAAAGGTATCTGTGTAACAATTACCACATTCCAAATATAAGCACTAAGATTAACCCAAACCAAAAATCTACTGCCATTTTTTAATTCTAATCAACACAATAAAGAGAACATTTTCTTTTACCCGGGCCTTAAAATAAAAAATCCCTTCCAACATTGCTCTCAAGATCCAAAGATTTCCTGAGCTCTACCTCAAATCAAAATAGTAATAAAAAACATTAAATTTACCATGTTCAACTTCCAACAAAGTGTAATTACAAGAAAGAAAAATAAATTCATAATTATTCATCCTTAAATTTCAACACATAATGCACTTTAGTTCTCAAAAAGTGTGATTCTTAGATTTCCCTTATCAATTCAATTCTTGTCTTACCTAGCCTATCAATTTTCCTATTACAAACAAGAGTTAGTGCCCCTAGTTAAAAATTGCACTCAACAGTCAATTTCTTTAATGTGTATGAATTTATGATATTCACGCTATAATCTAGCATTTTACATTGTTTTCACATTATAGGTATTTTTATGGTTGTGAGATGCATAGTTGTTAAATTGTTTCACCTTCTAATGGCTTCAATGTCCCACCAACACCAATGCAGTTTTTCATACAAAACAACTTCAAATATCCAATTAAAACTGTAACTTTACTTCATACAAAATGACTTTAAAGCCAAATTAACCCTAACAAATCGATTGAAGATGAGTGGCTTTCATGCCAAGTTAAGCTAACACCGACAATTCGATTTTATTTCATTAAGAATGGTTTTTATTATAAATCTATATCAAGAAGTTGCTTTCGGAAGAGATATCTTAAATGCTCAAATTAACATTAACCATTCAATTTAAATAAATATATGTTCAAATTAAAACAATGAAATAATTTCCCATAAATAACTTCAAGCATAAATCCACATAAAAGTAGTGTTTCTATTTAACTGAATACAATATTCATGGTTTCAATCCACATGCAAAACCATCAACATTTTTCTCATCCAAATAGCAAGTTTAGCTACTTTTTAACCTTGTATAGTAAAAATCTTATTATTAATAAATTTTTAAAATTATTTATTTTGAATAACAATAGTAAGCATTAAATATATATAATCAACTAACAATCCTCAACTCCTAGTGATATTAATGTGTTATGAAAATAATAATAATAATAATAATAAACATCAATATATATATATATATATATATATATATATATATATATATATATAATAAAATCATTTACATTAAAAGACATAACATTTAGATGAAAAGGTATTAGTAGGCCTATATAAAGGCCAAAACATCCAAAGCGAAGTTACGAGGGTTTTTAACCATTATATTAGGGTTTCCCTAAAAATATGATCTTGTCTTAAAAAAAAAACTAGGTGGGGAAGATAACAATCATTCCTCCCAACCACCCAATCTACACCATTTTACAAAAATTAAGGGGAAAATAAAATTAGAAGAGCATCAAAACAAGATTTTTTACAAGAAGAATCGTATTGAATATTGTTTATTATAAAAAAGAAAAGATATTGAATAAATTTCAAAGAAAACTCAAAAATATGGATTTTAATGTTGAAAAGAAGGGAAAGTTTCATAGCACCTCAAAGATGAATGTCTCAATACTATTTATAGTTAAAGGAACACTTGCAGGGAAGGATGTCACCATTTCTATTACCCCTACTGAAAGAAACAATTATATTAGTGTTGAATTTGCTAACCATTTAGTGATTCCCGAATCAAATATAGGTGAAAGGATAATCCTTTAGAACAAGAAGCAATTTCAAATAAGTGAATTAGAATTGAATGTTGGAGATTATATGGTCATATCTCAATTCATTGTTAGTTCCTTATGGAGCTTTGATGGTGACATAGTTTTAGGGTTACCTTGGATTAAAACATCAGGGACCTTCATCTTAAACGTTGAAAAGAAGTTTCTAACATTTTCCTATAAGCAGAAGAGAATCACATTTCAAGATACTACAATGAAGTCAGATTTAGAAACTCCAACATCTGAAGTTTTCAAGAATATATCAAAGATGATTTCACAAGGTAATCAGAAGTCAAAACAAAAGAAGCAGAAAGAAGTTGAAAAGATTTTCGCCAATAAGGATGAAGAAATTACTCGTTTGAAGAATCATAGTCAGGACTTGATCGCACAGATTAAGAAATTAAAAAGGGAAAAAATATCGCAAGAATAAATCCAAGAGAAATTACACCAAAAGGAAGTGGATCTCCAAAAAGAATTCAATAAGAATCTATTAAAAAAAAATGAAAAAAATTCTCGCTTAAAAAACTTGAATCAAGGGTTGATTGAACAAATACAAAAATTAAAAAAATGAGAAGTTAGAAAAATCCTCAGAGTTATTATCAACCAGTAAATCGCGTGAATCACAAACAATTGAAGTTTCTACAAGGGTTCCACAAACGACTCGAATGCCTTATCGTCACCCAAATCACAAAAGTCGATACAACTAACATCAAAGTAAAGCAGAAAATAAACATTGTACTTCTTATAGGCAAACCAACTACAACATTGAGAAGTTCTGTACGAGCAATCGATCATCAAACAATTCCAATGAAGGTAGATTTGGATAGATCACTTCCCAAAAAATGCAACACATTAGTTCATCAATCCGAATATTATACCGCCTGGTTTCATCAAACATCATAGTTCCAAGCTCTCAACATCATGAAAAGTCATTACGAGCAAGAGAACAAAGTCATATAATAAACTATGCTTTGAGGACAAAACATGTTTAAGGGGAAGGCAATGTTATGAATAAAATAATAATAAAATCATGTACATTAAAAGACATAACCTTTCAATGAAAAGCGATGAAAAGGTATTAGTAGGCCTATATAAAGGCCAAAGCATTGTAATTTTCAATCATCAATTATATATCATCTTATATCTATCAAAATGTGGGTTATTTCAAAAATTGTGGGTTTATTCCAAGTTAATTGAAAATATTCGAATATGGATATTACATAACAATACTACCTTCCCCATGCATCATGAATAAAGAGTGGACAACAGGGAACAAAGGGTGCTAAGTGTCATGCCCTCGATCACCATAGAAAGCATCAAAGAGGTAAGCATCAACTGGATGCTTTACTTGATCAAGCTTGCAAAATGTTCTAGACAAGAGTCGAACAAGAGAAATACTATGCAAAAGCACACTTTCATTCCTTCACCAATGGTGAATCCATGCACATTTACGCTAGGCAGATCCCCTCTAAGAAGCGAACTTGGTTTGCAATCTTGGAAATATGACAACATGGTCAACATTGACAAAAAGATGGATATTGTACCAATCCAAACAATTTTGCTTGGACTTGGTCGAAGCAAAATCTTAGTTGGGACTTTATATGGAATTCTATGCATAACAACAATGCTATGGTTGTTAGCAGTTGCATGAATCTAAAACACTCGAAGCCACTTTTAGTGTACTTCAAAACAAAAATATTGTGGTTTGTTTTTAGATAGGTCTCACCAGGCTCAAGGACATCATGGCTCCTCGCCAATGTACCAAACATTGTTGTGGGGTAAGTCATCATGCTCAACCAAGAGAAAAGCAAGAGAATCCATGGCACTCCCTCCACAACAATGTTCTTTCCATATCAAAAAAGCAATTGAGAACATGGAGGCCCTATTGATTAACAAGCATGAACAAGTGCAGGGCAAGCAAGGTGTTATAAGTCCTTATTGGACTATCAAAAACATTCTAGCTAGTGTCCTAATGGAGAAAGAATGCTTTCATAATGAAACCCTTCGAGTTATTAACCAAATCAAGGACAACCTCAATAACATTCATGCACAACTAGACAATCTAGTGAAGTGAGTAACACTTTTTATTGGATGGCAATTGGAGATAAGAAAGACTCAAAAGCAGCTCACATTGTGGTTTCCTCAACCAAGATGGCTCCACCAACTTAATTATGGTAGCTCATGTTAAAATGTTTTTGCTCCAATTTATTCATCTATTAGTTGTGGATATAAACAATGCCAATCTTTTGATATTTTGGCAAAACCTAGTTTCCTTTTTCAAAGGCAGGTCCTATTTGCCTTGTGTTGATTTTATGTTATGTATACATGCTCATGAACTATGTTTCACTCTAGTTTTTCACATGGGCAAGCCTAATGTTGCTCATTTTGCCTAGCTTAGTACTTAAATAGATTAATCTTTCAGGATTAGCCTAATTTTAAGATCAACAACCTTATCTTTTTTCTTAATTTTATATTATTAATATATTATGTTACTTATTTTGCCTAGCTTAGTACTCAAATAGATTAATCTTTTTAGATTAGCCTAATTTTAAGATCAACAAACCTATCTTTCCATTTAATTTTATATTATTAATATATTCTAGTTAATAAAAAGTTTTAAAAAAATTAACCAACTAAAAATGGTTTTATTTATTTTAAATAATAATATATGTATGAAATATATTTGAACACCTCATTAAAACATACTTATAAACTTTACCATAATTAACCAACTAAAACTAATTTTGATCTAGAAAAAGGTGACATCAACCTTTAACTATATGGAGTTATATTCAATGCTCTACAATCAAGTTGACATGTGTGACACTTCTAAAAATATCTTTAAATCTATTCCACTTGAAATTTATTCAAGTACTTTGGAACTGTTGTTTCTTTATAAGAAAAATATGTAAATTCCAATTTATTAATGTACTTTGGAACTGTTGTTTCTTTTTCCAATTTATTCATGTACTTTGGAACTGTTGTTTCTTTATAAAAAAGAATATGTAAATTTTAATATACATGATCTTTATGTATTTTGGAATTGTTTTTAATATAAATATTTCTTTATAAAAAAAAATGTAAATTCCAATATACATGATCTTTATGACTAAATATGCTTGTTGAATAGTGTTCTATTTTTATAAACTAAAATGTCTATTTTCAATAATTGTTTGACGTATATCCATTAATCAAAATTCTTAGAATATGAATTTCTCCATATTCCTAAAAAAAATGAAAAACTTTCATATAAACAAAAAACCTTGAAAAAAATTCTTATATATGTTCTAAAGATATTTTACTTTAAAAATTTTACGCTACAATAAACAATTTCCAAACAGTTTTATATAAATTATATAACTAAACCCTTATGTTTGCTCATCTTATCAAAAAAAAATTACAGAAAAATACATTGTCCATAATTTAAATCACACAATTCCAATACAATAGAAAAATTAACAAGGATAACTATTATCTTTCTCACCTAAACACTATATATTGATAGTGGCAAGATGTCGATAAAACTTGGTATGCCATTCCAACTTAAAACTTGATAAAACTTGATCTGACATTCCACCTTTTCGTCCAAAAAGTGGTACAGGAAGCTACGAACATTACTTCCATCAACCTGCAATAGTGAAAGCTTAAAATAGTTAAAAGGAAAATGGTGCTTACATCGCGATCTGCGAACACCTAAACAAAACAAAGGGAATATTTTTTTCTGACAGAGGCCCGCAAGAAACTTCAATGTCAGGAAAGCACTTATCCAATCATTTCATAAATCTATTTCCTCGGATCATGTTTCCTTGATTCCACGCACCTCATCCAAAGTATATAGTTAGTGTAGTGTTCGGTATAGTCTTATATGTTAAAGTTTCACAGCATAGAATTTCGATGTACCCATGCATTAAAGTTCTTTGAATTTTCTTCCATGTTCCCATATCTTAAAAGGTCTTTGAAAGCAACCCTGAAAGTGACCCAAAATCTTAAAAAACTTTAAAACAATTTGAAATCAAATACCCCAAAGCATCCAACTAACAGTGGAGCCCGATAACCAAAATACCAAACGATGTTGCTTTCACAACAACATTCCTTCCAATCTTCATCAATCACAACAGTGTTTCTAACAATCTAAAATAAAAATCGATTCCCACAGAAAAGATCTCAAACGTAATGAACTTCAAATCTGTTTTCTGACAATCTGAAATAAATCATTCCAATAAAAAAAATCGATTCCCACAGAAGAACTCTCAAACGTCATGAATTTCAAAAGAATAAACTCAAAATTACAGCCAATGGAAGCATAAACCATTCCCATACACAAAACCAATTCCCACAGAAGTAATCCCTAACGTCATGAACTTCAAATTTGTTTTCTAACAATCTGAAATAAATCAATTCCCACAGAAGAAATCCCAAACGTCATGAACTTTAAATTTTAAAACAAAACGTTCATAATCACAAACGTCATGAACTTCAAAAGAATAAATTCAAAGTTACAGCCAATGGAAGCATAAATCATTCCCAATTTCCCATACACAAAATCGATTCCCACAGAAGAAATCCCAAAAGTTATGAACTTCAAATTTGTTGTCTAACAATCTGAAATAAATCACAAAAATCAATTCCCACAGAAGAAATCCCAAACGTCATGAACTTTAAATTTTAAAACAAAACGTTCATAATCACAAACGTCATGAACTTCAAAAGAATAAATTCAAAATTACAGCCAATGGAAGCATAAATCATTCCCAATTTCTCATACACAAAATCGATTCCCACATAAGAAATCCCAAACGTCATGAACTTCAAATTTGTTTTCTAACAATATGAAATAAATCATTCCCATACACAAAATCAATTCCCACATAAGAAATCTCAAACGTCATGATCTACTTCAAATTTTAAAACAAAACGTTCATAATCACAAACGTCATGAACTTCAAAAGAATAAATTCAGAATTACAGCCAATGGAAGCATAAATCATTCCCAATTTCTCATACACAAAATCGATTCCCACATAAGAAATCCCAAACGTCATGAACTTCAAATTTGTTTTCTAACAATCTGAAATAAATCATTCCCATATACAAAATCAATTCCCGCAGAAGAAATCCCAAACGTCATGAACTTCAAAAGAATAAATTCAAAATTACAGCCAATGCAAGCAAACTTAAGATATATTAGCTGAAAAAACGGAAGATATATAAGCCAAAGACACAGATCTCATAGAGAATTTAAGAATAAGAATAAAAACAGATTATTAAAATTGTAGGGAAAGGACACAAATTTAACAGATATTAGCCAATACAGAGACAAATCATGGAGAATTGCAATGAAATTAAAGCCAGCCTAATTAATAAGACATCTTTAGCAAATTTAACAGATCAACATATACGTACAAACCTCGGAGAATTGTAAAGAAATTAAAGCAGGTTTAATTATAAGTATAATTTACAACGAACAGAGCGTACAAATGTCGAAGACAGCATACCAGAACCTTATAGCATTAATCACCTCGATAAAACAGATAGCAATACAAGGACAGCTTATCAGCACAGCCGAGCAAAATTAAGACCGTGAAGGTCTCCAAGAACATTTCTGACCGAGCCGTTTCTGTTCTAGGCGCTTGTGAATTTTGTGACGGCCTTGGTGCCCTCAGAAACCGCGTGCTTGGCAAGTTCTCCGGGCAGAACAAGGCGCACGGCCGTCTGAATCTCTCGAGACGTAATTGTAGGTTTCTTGGTGTAACGAGAGAGCCTGGAAGCCTCCTGAGCAAGCTTTTCAAAGATATCGTTAATGAAGGAATTCATGATGCCCATGGCCTTGCTGGATATACCGATATCGGGGTGAACCTGCTTGAGCACCTTGAAAATGTAGATTTTGTACGTCTCAACGTGGCGCTTTGCCCGCTTTTTCTTTTTCTCGCCTACGGGCACGTCCTTGCGAAGGCGCTTCTGGGCCCTGGACCTCTCCGCCGGGGCTTTCTCTGCAACGGCGATTTTTTTCTCTTCGGCAGCAGTCTTCTCCTTTTCTTTTTCCTTCTCGGCTGGTTTCTTCTCCGCAGGCTTCTTCTCGGCTCTGGGCGCCATTGTTTCTGCTCGGCCCTTTGGCTTTAACGGCTGTGCCCGGGAAACGTTTGGTTATGACATAAAAAAAAGAGAGCTATATATATATGCAGTTTCCGGCATTGTCATTGCTGGAGACATAGAAACGTGGATTGCCAAGTGTGCGGAATCTTGGCGGAAAAATCACCTTTCTTCTATTCCGAAGGAATTAATGAAAGCTACTTAATATATGGTGGCTCAATAAGAGCATCATGTCACTTACATTAAACCTAAGTGGAGAGGGTAACAATCATTCCTCCCAACTATCCAAGCTATATTCAATGGCCAAGAACCTCATCTTTAAATCAATGAAATTGCAATAAAATATTAAACCAAATAAAAACTCATTAAAAAAATAACACCTCAAGAAATTGGATGCCTATCAAAGATCTATGTTTTGATACATTGCTTGTTGCTTGATTTTTTTTATTTTTTTTTATTTTATGGATTTTTTTTAATTGTTTTTCATAATTTTTTATTTTATGAGTATATATGAATTTTTTAATTACTTTTTATTTTTGGTAATGAGCGTTACGTTACGTTACCTTACGTGACAACATCTCCTATACTTTACCTTATGTTATCTTAATTGACAACATCTCCTAAACTTTACTGTAAACCACCTAACTCCTCTGGTTACAATTATTTGTACAAATTACCTACAATTATAAGACATAGTCTAAAAATGAAACTGTTTGCACCTTTCTCGGCTATCGAGAACGGACGACGTGACCCATCCGACAACGACACGATGACCCCTCCAGTGACAGCAACCACCTCCCCTCTCGGTAGTGACTCTTCCAGCGACGAACTGATGGCCACCTCCATGCACGTAGAGAATTGAATTCTTCCACCAACACCCCAACAACCCTGTGATTAAGAAGGTAGTTGCCTAATTCCACCCATTTTTTTCCCGCGAAGATTCAAACATGTCCAAGTCTTGTTCATTTCTCCTTCCATATTCCAGGGACTCTAACTTCGTCCTATACTTCAATGGCAGTGAGACATGGTTAAAGATTGGTTCTAACCTTGCGTGGATAGCCCAGTATGCATGCTATAATATTAGCTCGGCGTCAAGAGGTTTCAACTACTTTCACCTTCTTGCAGAACTTCTAATGCTATTCAAGATAACCTGACTAGGTTTTTCCTTAGAGAATGACAGATCACAGTAGAAATGGGTATTTGAATGTGAGTCATGCACAAGAGTAGAGTAAAAATGGATTATGAGCACCAAAATAGTAATTATTAGTATTGAGTAATAGCTATCCATTCAACTTTCATTCTTCTCCCCAAATTTTTGTTAAAATATGAAGACATAAAAGAACAGAACACAAATGAGCATATTGATTGCCTTATGATTATTAACCACAAGCTTATATAGAATTACATCACATCAATACTATTGTCCAATACTATGGAACATAAAATACTGTGTGACAACCGAGTGTCCTAGTCAAACTATAATCAACTAACAACTCAACTAATTAATGCACTTATGACCATTGAGATTACAATTCTTAACACACCCCCTTAATCTCAACTAGGACAGTATTCTCAGCACTATCAATGCCTAAGTGCTTCCTCTGAAACTCAAATGCAAATGTTCCCAAATGTTTGGTAAACATATCAGCCAATTGCTCCTTAGAGCCACAAAATAACAAAGTGATCCCTCCACTATTGGCTAACTCGCGAATAAAGTGGCAACGAGTGTCAATGTGTTTACTCTTTCTATGAAACACATTATGTTTGGACAATTGTATGGCAGAACTATTGTCACAATAAATAGGTGTCGGTTCTTTTTCTGTGTGTCCCATATACTTCAAAAGTCTTCTTAGCCAAACTACGTGGCATGTTGTTGTAGTTGTTGCTACATATTCTGCTTCTTCATAAGACATACTAACAATGAGTTGTTTCTGAGAGGCCCATGAAATCAAATTGGTACCAAAATGGAAAACGTAACCAGATGTGTTTTTCCTATCATCAATACTGCCTGCAAAATCACTGTCAGTGTACCCTGTAAGAGTATTGTCTGGTGAATGAGAGTACCAAAGTCCATAACCAACTGTTCCTGCAACATATCTCAGAATTCTTTTACCAACTTTCCAATGAGAGTCTTTGGGAGACTCCATAAATCTAGAGATCGGGCTGACAACATTGATCAAATCAAATCTAGTTGCAGTCAAATACATTAAACTGCCTACCAATCTTTTGTAAATTGTAGATTTCACTGTTGGTCCTTCATCATTCTTGCTTAACTTGGTTCTTGTAGCAATGGGAGTTTCTGCTCGTTTGCATTTATCCATTCTGAATCTCTACAGAATATCAGTAGCATACTTGTGCTGACAGATGAAAATGCCATTTTCACTTTGATCAACTTCCAAACTAAGGAAGTTCTTCGTGAGACCAAGATCAATAATTTCAAACTTGTTTTTCATGACTATCTTAAATTCTTCTAGCATCAGATTTCCAGTATAAATCATATCATCAACATAAAGATCATAAGGTTACCTTGTTGATTTGTTTTGACATACATAGTGGGTTCATTGTTGCTCCTGTTGAACCCATTGTTGATGAGGTAAGAATCAATTTTGTTGTACCAATCTCGTGGAGCTTGTTTTAGACCATACAAGGCCTTTTTCAGCTTACATACCTTGTGTTGTTAACCTTTGACAGCATAACCAGGTGGTTGGTTTACATGGACTTCTTCTTCAAGTATTCCATTGAGAAAGGCAGATTTCACATCCATTTGATAAACAGGCCACTAGTTTTGAGTTGTTATTGCAAGTACAACTCTAATGGCATCCATCGTTCTCTGTTGAAGGAAGCCTAAGTGTTGAATGCATTTGACATAGACTCTTCTTCTTGACGGAATCGAGCTTCGTGGGACAGAAGGGACCCTGTTAACTCTTCTAAGGTAAATTTGGACAGATCTTTAGATTCTTTTATAATAGTAAAAACCATAGCAAACTTCTTAGTGAGGCATCGAAGAATCTTTTGGACAACAACCTTTTGTTCCAAGGCCTCACCATAGATTTGGAATTGAGTCACAATACCTGAAACCCTAGTCATGAACTGATCTACTGTTTCAGTTTCCTTCATTTTAAGACTTTCAAACTAAAGTCAAAGGGTTTGGAGTCTTACCGTTTTGACTATGTCTGTACCTTTGTATGCAAATGCAAGGAGATTCCATGCTTGATACGCGGTGGTAGCTCCTGAGATCCGCGGGAAGATGGACTCCTCAATGCAGCTCTGGATCAACCATTTTGCAGTGAAATTTCAATCTCGGCTTTCTTCAAGGGCTTTCTTGTGAGCATTAGACATAGTAGTCATAGCGGTTGTCGTTGGTCCCGTGAACTCATTTTCAACCATATCCCAACATTTGTTGAGTTGGAGAAACGTCTACATCTTAATGGACCAAAAATCGTAGTTGGTACCGGTCAACATTGGTCCGGAGATATGCTTCATACTAGTACTTGCCATCCTTTATGACTGTCTTTTAAACAGAGTGACGCTTCTTGTATAACTAACACATTGCGTCAGACAAAATCCGTGCAAGTGAACAATGTTCACCGCACTTTCCCTTAACAACAAGTGCGTCAACGACGCGCTTCTTCCGTGCAGAGAGTGCGTCAGCGACGCACTTCTTCTGTGCAACAGGTGTGTAGGTCAGAGAGTGTCGCAGTTCTCGATAGGGACGGGTGCGTTGGCGCTTCCAAAGAAATTGAGAAACTAACCAATCACACAGACAGAATTTGAGAAACTAACCAATCACACAGACGGATTCACTGATGAATTCTACAGGAGTTGTTTTATCAATGGTCTTAAGGATGAAATCCGCTCAGAGGTTAAAATGTTCTGTCCCAACACAATGATGGAAGTCCTGGGGTTGGCTAAGTTGGCAGAAGACAAGGTTGCATCCCAACAGCGCTCCAAACCCACTTTTGTTCCCTTCCGAAATATGGGTTCTCAATGACCTCCCATCCTTCCAGCTCCTCGACCAACTCCTATCAAGTATTTGTCTGAAACAGAGATGTAGGCACGCAGAGAAAAGGGGCTTTGTTATAATTGTGATGAGAAATTCACTCGGCGACATAGATGTGTTCAAAAAAAGCTCTATCTCTTGGATGTGGATTCTCCGCCTACCTCTGAAATTGGTGAAGAAGCTCCAAATACAATGGATGATCAGGTCAACATTCAGGAGCCACCTATTGACCCTTTGTCTCAGGAAGCCCACCCCGAGATATCTCTCCATGCTTTAGCCAGAATCATCACCCCCCAAACAATGCGGGTCATGGGATACTTCAAGAATCTTCCTCTTACAATAATCATTGATTCTGGTAGCACTCATAACTTCATTGACCCTCAGATCATCGAACAGGCTGATTGTTTTGTCCATCCTTGCTCCAACTTTGAAGTCATCGTTGCTAATGGGGGCACCCACCTTGCAAGGGGAAGTGTCACAATGTGCGTATCTCTCTAGAATTTTATAACCTACGCTCTGACATGTTTGCCTTGTCCTTAGGCGGATGTGATGTGGTTTTGGGTGTTCAATGGTTACACACTCTTGGCCCCATCTTATGGGATTTTGCTGAACTTTGGATGCAGTTTTCAGTCAATGGGAAACAACACAAATTTATGGGCTTACAACCAGGGTCTCTCTTCATCATCAGTTCACATCGCCTGGAAAATATCCTTAAGAATAATTCACATGGTTTCATCGCCCAGCTCCACTCCATTCAGATGCACCCATCAACGATCTCCACTACTTCCTTGGATAGATATGCAGGTGTTTTTTCTGAACCAGTGGGCTTGTCGCCTTCAAGAGACATTTTCGGTAATAATTTAGCCGCATCTACATCTCAGAAGGAAATGATGGTTGTTTTGCATGCAGTACAGAAGTGGCAGCCATACCTCTTAGGGAATTATTTCTACATCAAGACTAATCTCCAGAGTTTGGAAAATTTCCTGGAACAACGGGTCTCCTCCCCAACACACCTGAAATGGGTTATCCAACTCCTGGGTTATGCCTATGCGATCACTTACAAGAAGGGTAAGGACAATCTGGTGGCAGATTCTCCTTCTCGCACATTAGATGACTCAGTTTCTCTTACAGCTATTTCTCTGCTTGTTCCAAATTGGTTGCAATCTGTTCAACAGGGCTATCTCTTCTATGAACTCCATGCTTCTCCATCGGCAAGGCACTCTGGGTTCCTCAAAACGTATGTCCATGAACAATGTAACTTCTTTTGGCAAGGACTGAAAATGACAATTCAACAGATGGTGGCTGACTGTCATATTTTCCAGGCCAACAAGGGTGAACCGACACTACTTTTGGGACTGCTCGAACCCTTGCCTATCCCTACATAGATTTGGACAACTATTTCTATGGATTTCCTTGAAGCGCTCTGGTGGTACAATAAGACATCTAAAATTCCACCATATGAAGCAGTCTATGGACAGGAAGCACCAGTTCTTCTTCCATACACCCTCAACAGTTCCCCACGTCAAGCAATTGACTCGGTTCTTCGAAACCGTGATCATATTCTTCTCATTCTGCAAGACAATCTTCACATGGCATGAATTCAACTGAAACAACAAGCCAATCAACACCATTCTAAGCGCACTTTTCACGCATTTGATATCGTTCTTCTTCATATACAGCCTTACACGCAAACCTCCCTAAAACTCAGAAGGCGTCATCTTCTCTCTCAATCTATCACAGAGGTATTCATTCAGTGGCACGGAATGCAACCCGAGGATGCTCCAAGGGAACCACTTTTACAGATTCCGCATCAATTTCCACATATAATGCTTTGAGGACAAATCTTTCTCTAAGGGAGAGGGGATGTTAGGAACCCGTGTCAACCCTTCTCTTTACTTTGTTAGTATATTGTTGTTGGACGCATATGCTTTGTAAGTCGTCCCGTAGTATTTGTTGATCCATAGTTTGTATTAGCCCATGGTATTGACCCATAGTATTGGACGCATATGCTTTGTAAGTTGTCCCATAGTATTATATGTCCCATGGTATTGACCCATAGTATTGGGAATAGACTTAGTATATAAGTGTGTGTTGAGGCCAATGAAGGTACCGTGAAGTTATTTGTATTGAGCTTGCTCAAAGGAGGTTGCCCCCTCGAAGTGGCCTGGGATCAATAAAGAGATTCTAAGTTCTGTTATTTCTTCTATCTCGTGTGTTTTCATTAATTAATTGTTGCAGGTTCTTCACAATTACCAAGTTTGCACTCCTCGTAGTGCCAATTTTCATTTTGATGTACATTTTGACATGGATCCACTGTGTAATTTTTGTGGCCATGTGTTTACTCATGAGCATTGGTATACATGTCTTGAGGAAGATTTTTTATATCTGAGATATTGGTTTTTGTGTGTAGTTACTTTCTAGATCCCTAAACTGTACTTCTCCTCCTTATCCCATCAACTATAGTTCTAAATGATTTGACTTAATGTATTTCGGCCATCAGTTCCACATTTGAAAATACACATTAGGGGGGATTTTTTATAATGATATTTAACACACTTGATGAAGAATGCCTAAGGGGACATTAAGACACATTCTCAACAAGAAATTGACTTCAAAACAATGAAATTCACAGAGAATTTGAATCTGGTCACTATTGTCCCTAGGAAAAGGAGAGATCGATTGCTACACTCAGCCATAAAAGCGTAACCACATTAATTTGGTCACTACATTGGGCCTATAAAGTGTGTCCAAGACTTCAAATTGGGAAAAATCAACACTAATTGTGCACACTCAAGTAAAAAAAGGTTCAATTTTGCATGGAGAAGACTTGTAATGAATCGATAACATGCACTTCATAATCATCACCCACTTTAAACCTAATTCAAATATTAAAATAGATCTATTGGGTGAAGATGGAGGATATTAGACAGAGTTCGAAGAGAATTATCATATAACAAAGCATGACACTTCTATTGTTTGAATATTTTTCATTGAGTCTAAGGGAAAAGGAGGAGACTTAGACTTTGGAGAAAGGAGTACAACAAGCAAGACCGAGGATAGTAAGTACTATGTTTCTCCTCAATGATTAATACAAGTCAATTCGCTCCCCCCCAAAAAAAATGTGTTATGTGTTTTGGATTGGTGATGTATAAGTTAGTTTCTTTATACATGTTTATCATTATTTACTTATTGGAAGAATGAGGAAGGTGTGGTATTTTCTTATGTGCAGGATTGTTCTCACAGCTTAGGAGTAGGGATCAAAATTAAAGAACTTATATGGGAAACGTTTTGGAAAAATTATGATAATACGGTACACATACCTCTTTCTTCTTTTGAAAAGTTTGCTTCACCTCCATGTTGAATATAGGGAATAGTAGAGTAATTTTTTTTTTATCTGTTAGTGAACCTAACTCGCTCACCGGAGAAAGCACTTAGATCGTTAGATTTGTGATGTTTTCCCTCATAAAAGAATTGGCAACCATACTAGGGAAATTTATTCGAACTTTCTTTAGATTGGGTTTTTTTTCTCTATTATATTCTCTTTAGAAACCAGAGCATAGTTTGTCTTACCTTTGTGATCAGTTTAGGAAATTTTGAGACAAATATATGTAGCTTCGGTCAGCATTTGGATCAGTTTTTTCTCTCTCATATTTTCATGTCCAAAATTTTGCATTGGGTCACAATGGCCTAAGACCATTGGCCATATTCATGAGAGTTTGTCAAATTGATGCTAAGTGTCAAATAATTGCCAAGGAGGAAAATTACTAGTTTCGTAGGTTGGGGGTGGAAGCTTTGGGATTTGGAATAAGGGGGATAATAAATGGTGCATGGACATTAGAATAGCATAAATATTTAATAAATGAGCTAAATAAATATATACAATGGAAAATCAAAGTGGCATTTGATCATGAAGACACATGGAGGAAGTGGGACCCACACAAGCTAGATTTTCTATGCCACATGGCATCCTCCTCTTGTCAATTCGAATCCATGAGACGTACAATGTTATTGGGATGATTTGGAAGTGAATAATACTTGGCATGAGTCAATGAGGTCGAAATGTAGAGGAAGAGGAAGAGGAAATTTGGAGCTAGTGGGACACTTGGGCTAGATTCCCTAGCTCTATGACAACAATGATGAAGATGTTATGACACCTATGACACAAACACGGGGGCTTCACTCAATAAACCGCTATCATAGCACGTTCGTTCGTGGCATATGAAACAATACCCCTAATTTAACTAAATATTGGAAAATACCTTCCAAAATCATTTCTTTTTTACCCCCTCCCAATATGCCTTCCCAATTTTAAAAAACCCTTATTTTCACAAGATATTGTATGTATCAATTTTTTCATTAACATTTTTTATATCCCTTTATATATCTACCTAGTATATTGATATGATACCCCTCTTATGACCCCACATGCATTCTACAATGCACCTTGCTTCTTTCGATGTATATTGTGGATGCACATTACTTCACCCACAATGCAATTACTCAACCATATATCATGATGATTTGCAACATCTAATGGTCTAATGAAGAGATAGGAGATCACTTCTTGTATGTTACTAGAGCCAATGCAGATAGTACAACATTTAGATTGCATGTTGCAGTTCCCCAATCGCTGACTAGGCCTGTTGTGGACTAGGTATCCAAGCCCCCAGGGCCTGTAACAAGCTATAGGAGGCTGACTAAACCTCCCAAGCCTTGTAATAGGCACAAGTGGTTGGGTATTCAAGCCCCCAAGGCCTATCGAGGGCCTATAACAGGCCGTGGAGGCTTAGAGCCTCCCAAGGCTATTGGTAACAACTGGTTGAGTGTTATTGGTAACAATTGGCTGTCAATGACCATTGTCTCTCGACTATGATTGACTGGAAACCCACTTCACCACGAAACCCCTGGCCTCAAGCATGCCTCAAGACGTGATTTCCCTGTGTACTGGTAAGCCCGAGCCTTGCCTCAACCTGATTTCTCATCCGGCCGTGATCCCGCCATCTCCATTTGGAGGATATTTGTTAGCCCACCCATATAAAAAAGACCCCAAAGTATTTTTGTATTGTTACATTAAATAAAAAACCCTTTGCCCCTTAATATATAAGCAATATAATTTTTAGGTTTTCATGAATATTTAATACCGCAATATGAATGAACGTGATATTATATTTCCTTCTAGTGAAGCCCCCGTGGACACAAATCAGACCTGAAGGCTGACATCTGACATATATGACATGTCAGGGATAAAACTAGCCTCCAAAAGGGCACTCAAGTGAGTTAGGGCAGCCAAAGAGACACCAAGTCAAATTTGGAGAAAGAGGGAGCTACAATTGGAAGGACAAGTGGCATACTTGGGAATCTCTTCCCAACTTGAGTTGGCATGAAGCTCTTGGAAGGAATTCGACCCATGGAGGAAATTAGAATTTTATAAAATTCATGAATAAAGAATAATAGGAGATTTTGATCATTTTTAGAATTTGCAATTGCATTTGTGAGAGAGGAGCTAGTGGATGACTAGTTTCTTGCTTTAGCCAATTTAGAGGGTGAAAGATTCCCATCCAAGTTGGTGTTTGGAGAGGCCATCCAGGTCTTTCATGGAGATTTAATGGAGCATTTATTTGCAGGTGTAAGCTACAGGTAATCTCATGGTTTCTTCTATTGCAGTTCACTCACTCAACCATTTCCAGTTTTCATTGCATATTCTTGCTCCTTGAGCGAGGGCGTTTTTGGTGAGCTATTGTACTCTTTGGGGGAGATTCTAATGCCACATTTATTTTTTCATATGAATTAAATACTCTTTTCTTCATCTTTAGAAAGTTTCAGGTCAAAATTCCAAGTGGAAATGTATAAATCTGATTGTTAATGAAAGAATGGTGTCATTTCCCCACTACCTTGATGTATAGCAATGATGTATTGATGTATTCGAATGAAAGATAATTCCTCTGATTTATTTATAATTCATGGAATGTAATTTATGAACTGCACAAGTTTCATGTTCATTACTTAAGCATTTGGAGTCATTTTGATCAGTTTAATACCATTTGAATAAGATTTAATGCCATTTCCCCCAAGGTTGAAACTAGTCTTTTTGCATTTGATTTAAGGGAGTTATAACAGACATTAAAAGTTGAATGGTGATTCATATGAGTTCATGTTGATTTCGTTTATATTTCCCCTGCTTCCATTCAGAAATTCGAGTTGGATTGAGTGCATTTGGAAAGTCATTTTCATCATTTACCCCTAGGGGATTTGAACCACAATTTACTAGTAAAAATCCCTATCTTGACCAGATTTGAAAGAGGAGTTGCAGAAGTCATATGAAAAATCAATAGAATCCATAAAAATTATAAATATGTCTTAATATCATTTAAGTACCTTCTGTATCCATTTGGGAGAACTTGGAGTCATTTAGAGACCAAGGGACCAATACTAGTCAAAGAGAAATTGCTAGTCAAACTCCCTACTTTGGCCATAATCTTAAAGGGGTTTGTAGAAGTCTTTTGTTGGTCTTATATCATACCTGAACATCATAATCAAGTCCTAATATCAGTAATATTCCTTCTCAGAAGCTTTGGGAGCATTTGGAGCAAATTGGAGACCTAGACATCAAAACTAGTCAAAGGTCGAACTAGGGGAAAAAGTGAAAATTTTGCCATTTTATTAAATTCATAAAAAGGGACATTACAGTGGTATCAGAGCATGATCTTGGCACCTGATGTGGTATAATATTCATGAGAACAAGAAGTCATGGGCCACCATTAGATATTGAAACCAAAAGTGCTTTTGTTGAAGAGGTAAAAGTAGGAAAAGAATAGCAATTTTTGAGGAAACTATGACTAAGGATGAAAGGGGAACCTCAGATTATATTGAGGAGCATATAAAAATCATGAAAACCACCTTTGAAGACATGACCAACCATATTATTAAAGGATTCGAATTGTTGTCTATCCAACTTGGGAGGAAATATATTGAGCTTAAGGAAACCAAGGGGCAAAAAGCATCAGCTTGCTTGAAGGAGCAAAAAGAGGAGACCCTTGAACCACCTAGCTCTGAAATAGGTGAAGTAGAAGAAGTACATGAAGAGGATCGAAATTCGCTCCCAAGTGACTTTGAAAAAAAAGAAGAGACATCACATGAGCATGAAGAAGGTTCTATTGAAAGTCTTGAAGATCATTTCGAGACACATACTACCTTGGAACCAACTTATGAGGAAATTGTTGCACATTTGAAAGAGGTGCATGATCCTACCCTTATGGAGCATTCACATGAGGACACTTCTACACTTTCTTATCATTTGGTTGAGTTGGTTCATTCTCCTACAACCTACAATTCTATGTTTTGCAGCATTAGTCTCAAGGAAGTATGGGTGAAAGGGTTCTTTTTGATGGTGCCACATGAGGAGTATGGAACTCCTAGATTTACCTTTTATGATGACATGGTTGGAGCACATTCTTATTCACATTTGCAGTAGCACGCTTTTTTACTTTACGATGATGCACTTCTACATGGATGCACCTATGATATGCATTTGAGTCACTTGAAGACTCGTGGTTTTTCTTGCTCAACACTTGGTTCATTTGATGTTGGAGGAACTTCATCCGACACTGGGGTGAATAAATTTATGATTGGAGAACATTTTTTTTGGAAGACACATATTTGTTATATCTTTATGATTCTCACATTCATGAATGTATGGGTGAGACTTCTTTGAGTCATATGAAGTCTCCTTGTTTTTTTTGCTCATTATTTGGTTCAGATTATAGTGGAGATTCTTCATTCACTTCTTGGATGAAAGAATACATGGCTGAATATTTTGATGCATATCACATCCTTTTGCAGCAGCATTATAGGACATGGGATCCTCACCTATTTCATTGGAGCATATTTTATTGGTCACTTGATGCTTGTATACACTTGGAAAATGGTGGTCTACTTGCTTGGAGGTATAAGCACTTTCACTATTCTTTGATAAAGCATCTTCTTGATGTTCATTTTCATTATGTTGTTATGTACTTTGAT
This sequence comes from Larix kaempferi, assembly GCA_027924585.1. Lineage (NCBI taxonomy): Eukaryota > Viridiplantae > Streptophyta > Pinopsida > Pinales > Pinaceae > Larix > Larix kaempferi. The sequence continues at coordinate 4,608,033 of BSBM01000805.1, read as the reverse complement.
GATATATATTTTGTACTCATGATGTTGGGAATAATTCATACAATAAAATGGGTTCCAGGAACTATGAATTGGAGAGCACTTCAAATTGTTGGAGTGCAATACAAGCAATGGGACCCTGGGATAATTCTTAGTCTCATTGGTTTCAATTTTTTGGGGGAAACTAGTATGGGGAATGGATTCCCCACTTAATAAAGTGAGTTTAATCAAAGTAGTGCAGTAGCAAGCATAGTGGTTCCTCTCTAAAATCTTCATGGAATCTCAAAGACTCAAGGTTGGGCAATTCAATGGCAACTTCAAAGAATTATACAGAAAGCAGGTTCTTCAACACCCATGTTTGAAATTGCTTAAGGACAAGAAATATTGGGAAGGGAGGATTTGTCATGTCCAAAATTTTTCATTGGGTCACAATGGCCTAAGCCCATTGGCCATATTCATGAGAGTTTGTCAAATTGATGCTAAGGGTCAAATAATTGCCAAGGAGGAAAATTACTAGTTTTGTAGGTTGGGGGTGAAAGCTTTGGGATTTGGAATAAGGGGGATAATAAATGATGTGTGGACATTAGAATAGCATAAATATTTAATAAAGGAGATAAATAAATATATACAATGGAAAATCAAAGTGGCATTTGATCATGAAGACACATGGAGGAAGTGGGACCCACACAAGCTAGATTTTCTATGCCACATGGCATCCTCCTCTTGTCAATTTGAATCCATGAGAAGTCCAATGTTATTGGGATGATTTGGAAGTGAATAATACTTGGCATGAGTCAATGAGGTCGAAATGTAGAGGAATATTAATTCCCATGGAAGAGGAAGAGGCAATTTGGAGCTAGTGGGACACTTGGGCTAGATTCGCTAGCTTTATGACAACAATTATGAAGATGCTATGACACCTATGACACAAATCAGACCTGAAGGCTGACATCTGACATATATGACAAGTCAGGTCTAAAAATATCCTCCAAGAGGGTGCTCAAGTGAGTTAGGGTATCCAAAGAGACACCAAGTCGAATTTGGAGAAGGAGGGAGATAGAATTGGAAGGACAAGTGGCATACTTGGGAATATCTTCCCAACTTGAGTTGGCATGAAGCTCTTGGAAGGAATTCGACCAATGAAGGACATTAGAATTTTATAAAAGTCATGAAAAAATAAGAATAGGAGCTTTTTATCATTTTTAGAATTTGCAATTGCATTTGTGAGAGAGGAGCTAGTGGATGACTAGTTTCTTTCCTTAGCCAATTTCGAGGGTGAAAGATTCCCATCCAAGTTGGTGTTTGGAGAGGCCATTCAGGTATTTCATGGAGCTTTAATGGAGTATTTATTTTCAGGTGTAAGCTACAGTGAAGCGCATGGTTTCTTCTATTGCAGCTCACTCGACGCTCAACCATTTCCAGTTTTCATTGCATATTCTTGCTCCTTGAGGGAGGGCGTTTTTGGTGAGCTATTGTACTCTTTGGGGGAGCTTATAATGCCCCATTTATTTTTTAATATGAATTAAATGCCCTGTTCTTCATATTCAGAAAGTTCCAGGTCGAAATTCCAAATGGAAATGTATAAATCTGATTGTTAATGAAAGAATGGTGCCATTTCCCCACTACCTTGATGTATAGCAATGATGTATTGATGTATTCGAATGAAAGATAATTCCTTTGATGTATTTATAATCCATGGACTATAATTTATGATATGCATAAGTTTCATGTTCATTAATTAAGCATTTGGAGTCATTTTGATCAGTTTAATACCATTTGAAGAAGATTTAATGCCATTTCCCCCAAGGTTGAAACTAGTCTTTTTGCATCTGATTTAAGGGAGTTATAGAAGAAATTAAAAGTTTAAGGGTGATGCATATGAGTTCATGTTGATTTCATTTATATGTTCCCTGCTTTCATTCAGAAATTCGAGTTGGATTGAGTGCATTTGGAAAGTCATTTTCATCATTTACCCCTAGGGGATTTGAACCACAATTTACTGGTAAAAATCCCTATCTTGACCAGATTTGAAAGAGGAGTTGCAGAAGTCATATGAACACTCAAGAGAATCCATAAAAATTATAAATATGTATTAATATCATCCAAGTACCTTCTGTATCCATTTGGGAGAATTTGGAGTCATTTGTAGACCAAGGGACCAATACTAGTCAAAGAGAAATTGCTAGTCAAACTCCCTACTTTGGCCAGAATATTAAAGGGGTTTGAAGAAGTCTTTTTTTGGTCTTATATCATAATCATAATCAATTCCTAATATAAGTAATATACCTTCTCATAATATTTGGGAGCATTTGGAGCAAATTGGAGACCTAGACATCAAAACTAGTCAAAGGTCAAACAAGGGAAAAAAAATAAAATTTTGCCATTTTATTAAATTCATAAAAAGGGACATTACACATATCATTTGGTCACACTTTTGTTTGACCAACAATATATACCAGTTTCCCATATAATCCCACAAGTAGTGACCATCTTGTAAAAAGGAAATTTTTAGCCTACTTTCTAGGTTTGTTCTTTTCGTACCGATGTTGCACTCATGGGTAATACTTAGGAGTAGTTAATTAATCTATTTTATGGCTTCCATGTTGCATTAATTAAATAAAAATTCAATTATTGTTTATTGTCTTAAGAAGAAAAATGAATTACTAGTCAAAACGTTTTTAGGTGAATGCATCAAATAGGTTGTTTTTATAACATGATCTGTTGTTGTTTAAAACAAAACACATGCACAAATTACACCATTAATTTTTGAATCACATGTTTTAAAGAAACTTAGATTTTGCTTGAAATCAACACACATTTTTGTGCTTTTGATTAGTAGTTTAAGAAAAAAATGTTACTTCTTTTGTCTCAATATCTTTGTTGTTATTACCAAAATAAAACATCAACATTGCAGTAATTGCATTGTTTGTTGTAAATTGTTATATTAACCATAAATATTTTGTTGGATTTAAAAAGTATCACTTTTTTTTTGCATTTTAACAAGATTTCAAAGACAAAATGTTCTTGTTGTGTGTACCCAACTTAATGCTATTTTCACCAAAAGAAACTCAAAGTTGTAGTGATTACATGTTAAAAAGTAATCTTTATTAACCATTAGAGTTTGTTTGCTTTGATTATTTCGTCGTTTTTCTGCTATTGCATTGGATTGAATTAAAAAAGAACCTATTTTCTCTCTTTTAGATAAACAATTATTCATCGAAAGGAATGAATTTGATATTGGCATCTGACATTCTCTGGTTCGCCACTTTGAGTCAACAACATCACCAACAAGTTCCCCACCATACCTTTGAGTTAAACAAAATATTAAATTAAAATAAATCAAAATTCATTTTATAGGAAACTCATTATAGATTAAGTAGTAGGGCCTTAGTTTAGGGTTGGAGGGTAAACAAATCCAAGGCCACCAAACAAAAACCTAGGAAATTGATTAACAAGATAAAATTCATTAGTAGCAAAAAGCGTTTACCGAAAAAGAACAACTAGCACATGTGTCAAACACTACAGTCAAGCTAGGAAAGTGGGATAGACATCCCCTCCTCACTTTTTTACTGGGATTAACATGGTGTATGGGGGATCTAGATTGAAGTGGAAATTCCTCGGGGTGAAACAACTCTTCTCTAGAGCTTTGGGTTGAGGAATTCAGTCTTACATTCCCTACCCATATGCCTAATATTGACTCATGACTATTCCCATGGTTGTTGATTGCAAAGTGGTAGCCTTAGTTTTTATTCCTAGGATATCACATAGGTTACTATGAGTGATAAATCCTTGCAGCACCTGAGACAGATGTCTAAAATCCACCTCATCTCCTTCAAAGGGTATTCGTTGAAGGAAATTACTTGCACCTTGGCTTATTGTTGCATGAGGGTTATCGTAACTATTTCATTCACACCTAAGTTGGTTGATTATTGGGACTTCATATCCCCCGGGTGGTATTTTTCATAATCCCCTCTTTACTATGCTCTTCACTAATTGGATAACAACATTACCCAACCTACTAAAGTTTTCATAATAGTTTGCTTGTTGTGACTTAGAGTTTTTTTTGTGATGCATTATGTCTAGTTTGCATCATGATCGATTGTTTGAGTTTTTTATTTCATTTTTTCATTTGAAACCTTAATTTCACAGTGGTTGACCAACCAATCCATCTTTCAAGGTGGTAGAGAGAAGAGTCACCATAAATCAAAGGTCCCACTACTTCGAGGATACGCTTACACTCACCTGACACTATTCATAGTGATTGAGAAGATGAAACATTTACAGCTCTTGGTAGTCTTGTTGGAGAAAGTACTTATTTCTTAGCCTCTGATCAATTCCCTCACATCTATACCTTGTTCAGGATCCTTTAAACATAATTGAATAATTTTATCCACTAGAAATCGATACTATTGATAATCACCAACATTAATCATACTTTAACAATTCTTTACGGTCTAATTGTACCGATAGTGGGTAACTCACCAACTATTGTTTTTTTTTTCCTTTGTTTATTATTTGCATCACAACATGTCTAGTCCTAGTGCATCATCAGATGACCAGGGATCTAGTTCCACCACTCCTCATGTAGCTATAGGGGTCACTATTGCTTCCTCCATAAGGAATTTTAGTGGAGATCCCCCTACTACTAGTGTGCTTCACAATCAGCGTATCTGTCCTTATGGAATGCCAACAATAAGTGCACCAGTTCCACCACACGGTATCCCTATCACTAATGCAACCACTGCGAGAAATTATATGCCTATTACTAACTTCTCAGGTCTTAATCTTAGAATTGGATCAACATCAACATAAGGTATTTATATTGGGGTTAACTTTACTAAACATGGATTTTCCCTATGGTTGGGTTTTTCCATCCAACGCTAGAATTATCTCAGGGGGTTTTAATCCTCCTCAAGGCATTCCTAAATTTTGGCCTAGTCTTGTTTTTGGGGGCTAATCTACATTGTGGAACGTTAATGTTCTCAATGGAAACTCTTCACCTTGTAGCGGAAATGTTCCATGGAATAATCCTCCACCATGGAATGGTAATGTTTGAAGGGGTAATCCTACACCATCAAGTGAAAATATGCCTAGGGGAAACCCTCCTCCTACAAGTGGTAATGTGCAAGGGGGCACCAATCCACCTGTCAATACCACTCCTCCATCGAGCGGATTTTTTCCCAAGAGAAACCATCCTCCTTGGGGTGGCACTCCACCGTGGGGGGGAAATTTTCACAGGGGCAACACTATTTATTGGAATGCCAATCAATTCTAGGGACATAATTCCGCCACTTGAGGGAATCGAGATCCAACCGTCAGAAGTACTACTTCATCGCCTCCAATGTGATCACCTTTTTAGGACACTTTGAACTTACCATGAGAATTTAGCTCAAGCACCTTGTGCTGTGTCCGTATTGAAAGTCCTTCAAAGCTACCCAACGCAACAAAAAACATTAATGTTCGCTATCAGTGCAATTAATCCATCATATGTTCCTTTAATTGCATTTGATCTTGACCAGGATAAGCCTCAACTTCCTAATCAAATTGTGTTCCAAATAAAAAATTCAGCCCATGGAAATAATATTATTCAAACCATAGTGAATTAAGGGCCATCAACATGTGTGATGTCATTTTCATGTTGTAAATATATAGGGTCTCCTGGGTTAGTCCCATCAAGCACCATGTTGTAATATTTTGATGGTCATCCTTTCCAGCCTCGTGGATTGATGAATTCCTACCCAATTGAGTTGGGGGGAAATATAGTCACAGTCAAAGTTGAGCTTGTGAACGCTCCTTTATATTACAATCTTCTATTGGGACAAAGTTGGATATATGCTATGACGACAGTAATATCTTTAGTTTTCCTAGTCACTTGATTACCTTATCAGAGGAAAATTGTCACAATTGACCAGTTATATTATTGCATGCCTTATAGAAGTGCCAACATCCAATTGGACGGTTTCTTCCATAAAAATTATTGTGGGAGATATTGAAGTTGAAGATACCCCTACAAAAGTTACTCATGTCAAATATTTCTTTTTAATTTTTTAGATATGATCATGGTATTGTTATTTCTTGGATACAAGAGATTGAGTTGGATTCCTCATTGCTTATAGATCATGCTTTGCACATTCTTCAATCTAGTAAGGCATATTTGAAACATTTCATATAGTTTTAGGTTTTTCCTCAATTATGATGCATTGAAACCTTTTTCCACTTGAATTTTCCTTAGGGTCTAACCTATTGGATGTTGGTGCCTCGGCCTTTTCTATCTGTATTTTGCACAAATGGGACAAAAAATCCTACCTAACATGGGACACTATAGTTAGCACCCTCTTTCCATTTTGGTGCCCATGCTAAGTTTTTCTCATAGGATTAGGAGCCCTATTAGTACCATTATGACTTGGAGTTTGAGACCACATGATTCTCTCTCACATTTTTCTATCCATTTCCTGATGGGCTCTCAATTTTTTGTTTGTTTACATCCACATTTGTTAAAATACCTTCTTGCGCATATATGCCTACTGCTTCACTGTTTATTTCTTATTTTTCCTCTTTTCCTTTGCAATCACTTTTTTTTGTTTGTTGCTTATAGACTTTTTCTCTTGTTCATTGACCTTTATCTCTGAACAAAACATCCTTATGAAACACAACTAACCCAATATATTTTTTGCAACTTGTTTTTGCATAGGACTGTCTCGTGCCCTTGGAATTTAGGTGTACACCCTTGAGACACTCAGTTCCTCTATTGTACACTAGCATTATTTATTCTTTTTCGATCTTTCATAGAATGGAAAAAAGATAAAAACATCAAAAATGAAAAAAAAATCAAAAGGGGGAAAATGAGGAAAATTTGTATTATATCAAAAAATTGAAATGGCTAGAGTCAGTCTTTGTCTCCCTTGAACACAACACATGTTTGCACCAGTCACATTCAGTTGGGTTTATAACATTTGCCTTACAAAATTGTACCATGATTATGAGTTTTAATGGACCTATGATTACTTATTCTTCTAGTCGTTGTGGAGTATTCATCAAAGCATATGGGGTTGGTGTATTTCATTAGTCTCTTATTTTTTGAGTCATTTGTTTCCAAATTAAGCTACGTGTCATGTTGCATGTTCAGGAGAATTCTATTACAAAAAAAAAATTCCATCCACTCCTCAAATATTCTTGACCAATCATGTCAGCTTTCCCCGTGTCATAAAACAATATTAAGTGGTTGTTATTCTTAGCTCTAGTCCCAAAAAATTGAATCAGAATCTTGATGTTTGTTTCATGTCGATTGATGTGGGATGCTTCAATGCCATCCTTTTGATGAATCCCTTCCTATCGACTCCAAAACATTTTCTAGGAAGATTGTATAACAACCCTAACAATACATTAGAACTTACAGTCATTAGTGGCAGGTTTCCTCGCAATTGATAGTGGGTATACATCAATGACCTGTGTTTGATTGATTCTACAAGTGTTCGACATAATATATTTCATTCACACTTGTTAGATAGTACTTTGTACCTTGGGGCCCATTTACATTCTCGATGGGTTTCCTCATGTCTGTCAACAGTATACATCAATGACCAGTGATCAAATGTTCTACCATGCTCGACTTCAAATCATTTATTTTCATTATGTAGACCCATACTATCGTAGAGTTTTTTGGATTGAATACATTAAGAACAATCGTAGCGTCACTCTTCAATGCCAACGACCTAAGTTGCACAAGATAATACTTTCATGTTCTGGGTACTTTGAATGTTGATAGGTTTTCACTCATAGTGCTAGTTTTCATTATGACGTACGATTTGACATGCATCCACTTATGTATTTTTTGTGGTCATGCTTATTTACTGATAAGCATGGTATACCCAAATTAGGGAATATTTTTTATATCTTATATCTTGGTTTTTTCATGCAAGTACTTTCTAGATACCTAGTCTGCACTTCTCCTCCTTAGCCCATTGGCCAAAGTCCTGATTTATTTGACTTAATGTATTTTGAAAATCAATTCCACTTTTAACCTCACACGTTAGGGTGCATCCGTTATAATTATATTAACACCCTTGATGAAGGGTACCTAAGTGGACATCAACACACTTCTACACAAGAAATTGTCCTCAAAACAATGAAATTCACAGAGAATTTGGGTATGGTCACAATTTTCTCTAGGGAAAGACTAGTCACTACATTCAGCCATAAAAGCATGACGACATCAATATTTTTGCTACATTGGACCTATAAAGCATGACCAAGGCTTCATATTGGGAAAAAGCACCACAAAAAGTGCACACTCATGTAAACCTAGGTTCAATTTCAAATGGGGGAGACTTGTAATGCATGCATAGCATGCACTTTTTAATCATCAACCAATTTAAAATTAATTCAAAGCTATAAAAGAGGCCTATTGGGTGAAGATGGAGGAGTTGAAACAGAGATCAAATAATATTATCCTATTATAGAGCGGGATGCTTCTGTTGTTCAAATATTTTCATTGAGGCTAAGGGAAAAGGAGGGGACTCACACTCCGCAGAAGGAATTACATCAAGCAAGATCAAGGATTATAAGTATTACATTTCTCTTCAATGATTAATACAAATCAATTCTCTCCCACCCCACCCCCTCCCCCCCAAAAAAAAAATGTGTTATTTGTTTTGGATTGGTGATGTATAAGTTAGTTCCATTATGCATGTTTATCATTATTTACTTGTTGGAAGAACGAGGAAGGTGTGATGTCTTTTTGTGTGAAGAATTGTTCTGGCAGCTTAGGAGCAAGGATCGGAATTCAAGAACTCAGATCGACAAATTTTGGACAAACTACTATAATAACGTACACATCCCTCTTCCTTCTTTTGAAAAGTTTGCTTCACATGCATGTTGAATCTAGGGAATAATTAAGTAGTTATTTTGTTTATATGTCGGTGAGACTAACCCACTCACTAGGGAAAGCACATATCCTGTTAGCTTTATGCCGCTTTCCCTAAAAAATGAATTGGTGACCATACTGGGGGATTTCTCATTCGAGGAAATTTGATTTCTAAAATGGGCCTCCTAAGGAAAATAATAAAATAATATTATAAAATTTTTGAAGGAAAAGACACAAAAACTACTTTTTGTATTTTGTATTTTCAACTTATCTCCTTGTGGTTTTACTCAAAATTTCGAGCAGGAGCACTCATTGGATGCGTAATTCAATTATGCATCCAACGAGTGCTCCCACTCAAAATTTGAGTAAAACCACAGGGAGATAAGTTGAAAATACAAAAAAAGTAGTTTTTTTATAACAAATATGCCAAGTCAACCATTATGAAATTCTATTGGTTCTTGAATTCAAATACATCAATGGCTCATTTTCTTATAAGCCCATTTTAGACCCCAAATTTCCTCTAATTTGAACTTTACTTAGGTTGGTTTTTTTTCTCTAATATTTTCTCTTTAGAAACCATATCATATTTTGTCTTACCTTGGTGATCAGTATAGGAAAGTTTGAGATGAATCTAAGTAGTTTTGCTCAGCATTTGGGTCATTTTTCTCTGCCTGTGATTGCAATATCGCACCTGTTTGACCAACAGTAGTGATTGATTTCCCTTATAATCCCAAATTTTATGACCATACAATATGGTTTCCTCTTTTAGTCCAACGGTAGTGACCATCCTAGAAAAAATCAGTTTTCGGCCTACTTTCTCGATTCTTTTGGTGTTTTTTCTAGGTTTTTCTTTTCCTATTAATGTTGCATTCAAGATTGATACTCGGGAGTAGTTAATTAGTGTCTTAAGAAGACGGTTGAACTCCTCTTCAAACCTTTTTCGAGTGAAAGCATCAAGTAGGTTCTTTTTATTACAAGATCTTTTGATGTTTAAAACAAAAAATTGCATGAATTTTTTTTCCATGAAAAAAAGAGCGTTTCTTCTTTATATTAAGTAGAGACATTTTACATAACCATGAAGGTCTCTCGATATTGATATAGCATCACATATCATACCAAAAATCAAATAGACAGATGTAACATATACATCCATGAGTAGCGATCAAAAGATCATAAAAAAAGAGATCGTGCATCCATATACAACCATATACATCAACAGATCCAGAGATCAAAAAAAAATAGGCCTGGGGCCATATTGTGCAGCATGGTCATGGTCATTGGTCCAAGTATGCCATAATCCCACATCAAGTAGCAGACCGCTCTTTCATAATCCATATGCCTCATGATTCCGATCACGGTAAATATGGAAGAAAGAGATATTCTCAAAGGAAGATGCAAGCCGAGATACTTCCTAAAAAATGGGAATCAACAAATGGTTTTGTGGCCTCCAATGAGAGTTCATCCACTGGATGATGAGGAAAAGATCCCCAAAATCTGGATGCAACGGACCTCCATAGCAATAGCCGCATGTAGAAGATATTTCAGAGCCAATAGCTCAGCACGATTGTTGGTGCTAATACCTGTAGATGCAACAAATTTGAACCAGTGTGCGTGGTTGAGATAAATAAATCCACCGGATCCTCCACGAGTTGGTGTTTCTTGCGCAACACCATCAAAATAGCCCCATGGGATGTTCCTGTTGATATATTCCTCTAATATAGTACGAGTGTGATGAGGACCAGGATCATGGAAATGTGCTTGTGCCACCACCAAACTGCGCATACCATAGATCTCAAGAGGAATGAAAGAGTCCTGAAAGATAGGTAGGTTCCTTGCTTTCCAGGTGTGCCAAATCATAATATAGGGAAGAGCAGGAAAAGAGTGTGTGTAAGGGAAAAGTTTCCATCCCTCAAGAGCCTCTAAAACAATTTGACCACCCCATTGATGTTGAATGCTCGAAAGCCTATGAATGTGTTTCCATAAACACTGAACATAGTCACATGTAATAAGTAGATGGACGTTGTCTTCTGAATGTATCTTGCATAGAGGACGATGCCCTGGACCTTCAAGAAAAAACCGCTGAAGACGATCCTAAACAGGTATTCGAACAATAAGTGCCTCCCAAGCAAAGAAATTGATCTTAAGTGGGCATGTTAAAACCCACAGAGAGTCATACCACCAACATTGGTCTGGGATATGCCGATTGGTACAAAAAAGCATATATCCAATCTTCGGAGAGTATGTCGCACCAACCTGATTCCGATACCATCACAGAATGACTGGGGCCTGGGTAAGGCATATGGATCTGTCCCTTAAGACCTGTATATATTGGTCCCATAAAATCCTTTCATGTCCTTGAAAATGAAGAAAATCAACATCATGCCAACCCTGTAGATACACAGTCAAGGCAGTCGGATTATCAATATGTGACAAGAAAAAAATACCATGTTGTTGTAGCTTCATAACCATAGGTTCCGGCAGTCGGTAAATACCCTCGCAACCAATCTATGGATCGATGCCAATGCGCAAACTTCTTCCATCACCGATCAACCACTATAGACCTTCAACAATAAGATGAAATGTGTGCAATGCATCCCTCCACATCATAGAGGAAGGTCATGAGCATAAGCCCCCACTTATGAACCAATCCTCCACTATTAAAGGCATAATATATTTAGTTTTAATGATCAAAGTCCATAGGTTGTCGACTGTGAGTAGCCTCCATAGATTCTTAGCCACTAAAGCCTTCCCGAAAGTCCCAAGTTTTTTAATGCCCAAACCACCCCATGCCTTGGGTAGGGTGACCCTATCCCAAGAAATCTAGTGGAATGATTTTGAATTCATCCCTTTCCATAAGAAATTGTAGCAAATCTTTTGTATAGTATTAAGTGTACTAGTTCCAATGATAGCCAACGATAACCAATAATAATGTATTGTTTCCAAAACCGCCTTGATGAGAATAAGGTGACCCCCTTTGGATAGTCAATGATTGATCCAGAGGTGTAGCTTCTTCTCAATACGTTCTATCAACCAAACCCAATCCTTGATGCCATATGAATTAGATCGAATGATATAGCCTAGATATGGGAGGCCCCCATCGGCTTCAACAATAGTAAATGGAATCTGTCTATTGATCCAATCCATCATCCCAGCCTCCAAGTTGAAAAAGGAAATGGTAGATTTTATGTTATTAACAGTCATTCCAGTGGTCGCCATGAAAAGATAGAGGATATCAATGTAACACCCCCTAGCCCAGGTTAGAGCTATTATTGTAATTTGAACATTGAGGCTATGAGTACGTACATAGCATGATAATATTTTAATAAAAATACCAGCTGGTTGCATGAGGAGCAATACGTTGAAGAGGAGATCCTGATATTAACCGAGGGTTGTGAGGGGGGTAAGTTTGACTTATGTACCTTGTTCCCTAAACCCTTGTTTTATAAACCTTATGATAAACCCAAAAACCCATACCCATAAGCCATATTCTTAGTGGGGGATTAATTATTAATTAATCATTATTAATTATTAATTAATATAGAGACTTAGTGGATAATAGTGATTATGGATGGGAGGATGTGTTCCTTTGGGATAGCCACGTGGGATCCTAGAGGGGACACAGGGTAGCCTCGATGATCCAGGTGTTAGTGGGGCAAGCTGATGTTTCACACAGCCGGGTGTGGGTGGACAGGAGGAGGGAATGCATGCAGAGCATGGGGGAGTGTCTGCTAAGTGCAAGAGAAGTGCGACAATCCAGAGGGAATTGAGACACGGACAATGAAGAGCATCACTGTGTGTTTTGAATTCTGGAGAGAGTGAAGAAAACTCGGGAATAATTCCATGTGATGAACCTGAACCCGAATTGTTGATATTGACTAGTTTGGCGATGATTTCCTTGGTTGCATACACCAGTAAATTGGCAATGAAGCATGAGACCCAGAGGGATTCCCAACGTTTGCAATGAAGTGTGTCGTTGTGCGTTTTGTGAAGGAACTCAACTGGGTCAATTGTGGAATTGACAAGGAATTGGTTACCAAACTATTGTTTGTTGAACCCTGTGTATATCTTTTATCTCTGTTAATTCCACCGTAGACTCTGAGAGTGAGTTGGGGAAAATTGGTGAGATATCTCTGGTTAATGTTTGGATCTCGGCTTGGGGGTGAACTTGGGAGATGAAATAGTACAGACTGGACAAGTTCTAAGGATGGGTGGAGCGTGGCTTACATGCATCCAGTTGCCACATTCATGTGAAATTCAGATAAGTGTATCTATGTTTGAATTATAATGTTCATGTGTTTAATTATGCTTGAAATGTTCAATCTGTGGAATGAATGTGTAAATAAATGTAAGCCATGAATATGCTATATTAATCCTGTTAGAAGGTTGGATTCATGAATGAAGTTGCTTTCAATTGCATAAGCTATATACTGTATTAATTATGTATGTTCTTAGAATGATAGGCATAAGCCTGGTTATGAAGTTTGAATGCCTGATTGAGAGTCTTTTGTATGAATTATGCTTATGGGAAAATAATGAGAATAATGAAGTTGATAATTGCATGCGTATGGGGTTACACTGTATTTATGTGTATGTGTAAAGAAAATATTTTTTTATAGTCTTATGCATCGTAGATATGTATATGTGTAATGAGGGTACGTTACAGTTTGGTATCAGAGCGTCAGTTGCCTCTCTCGGGCCTCTGGGATTGAAATTATTTTCCTAAAGAGATATTCGAATATATGTTGTAATTAATTTTTAGATTGATAATCCTTGTGAAATTCAGATTGCTAGCATTATACGGGAATATCCAGTCATTGGAATTGCAAACTGTCAGTAAATACATGCAATCAGAATTGAAGAAATGGCAGAGGATCTCGAACTCTCTAATTTTGATTAAGGAATCGGCAGTGAAGAACAACGTAACGAATCCAATGGTCACCAAACTGGGTCAGGGACCATGGATGCTGTGCAAACTTTGAGGGGTTTGCAGTTTGGAAACGAAATAATTTTGCGAAGTTTGGAACAACAGAACCAAATTAACCAACAATTACTATAGAATTTGGCTCAATTGCAAAATTGGATGCAGCAGATCACTTCCAATGTGGAAAGAGGTGAAGAATCCATGAACATGTATCACTTCTCTCAGGAAAGAGAAGACAACAGAATGAAATCACATTCACATCGTCTAACCGATGAAAGTTCTCATGGGTATAAAAATAATCAGCGGATTAAATATCCTGGAAGGCAGAGGAAGAGAAAGCATGACGTAATGCTAGAAGGCGAACTCATAAAACTAAAACCTCCGACCTTTGATGGAGAGAATCTTGGTGATGATGCAGAACTATGGCTTATGGAAATGAACAAGTATTTGCATTTACATGACTACTCAGAAAACTAAGAAGCACGAATTGCAATATATAATTTGCAAGGAAGGCTTATAAATGGTGGAAACAACTCAAACAAGTGGAAGAATTGGATGAGAAGCATATTTCTTGGAGGAAATTCCAAAAATTCTTCAAGAAAGAATATCTATCACAATAGTACTCTGATAAAAAGACACAAGAATTATTTGAGCATAAATTGGGAAATATGTCCATGGAGGACTATGAAAAGAAATTCTTGGAGCTGCTGGGTTATGTGAAGTTTATCAAGGATGAAAAGGTGAAGGTACAATGTTTTATCGGTGGCTTGCCTGCGTATTATAAGGATAGATTGACTTATGGTTAACCTCACACCTTGAAGGATTGCTTCTGAAAGGCTAGATGCTTATATGAGCAAGGCCATCATAGGAAGGAAGTGAAAAATGTTTGGAGAGGTAAGCTGGAAGAGAAGCAAGATCAGAGAAGAAAGGGGTTTAAGCCTCTGGATACAAAGAAGGACACCTACTCTTCTTTTAAACCACTGATACCGAAAGAAGAATCCAAGATGGGTAATTCTTCAGGACAAAAGAAACCAACCCAAGGTAAATGTTGGGGATGTGGTGGTGACCATTTATTAAGCAAATGTATTGAAAGAAGAAATAAGGGAACCGGTGTAAATAGTATGCAAGAAGCTTCCATTGTTGTCGATGTTGCAAGAAGTGTTCCTCGCATCCATGTAGCATTGGATAATCGCCAAGTTGATCATCATTCTTCTATGATCAAGATTGAAGGTAAACTAAGTGATGTGCCTATTTCAATTTTAATTGATTATGGAGCTTCTTATAGCTATATTTATACTAACTTGGTTGAAAGGTGTAAATTGATGACTCATAAGTTTTCTAAGTCCAGAATGCTTCAATTGGAAACTGGTATGAAGAGGAAAATCACAGTTATGGTCAAAAGTTGTTGTTTTGAACGAATGGAAACCAAACCTGTACCGATTGAACATCCTTCCTCTTGGATCATATGATTGGATGATTGGTATGGATTGGCTCGAGAAACACTTTGTTGTGTTGGAATGCCACAGTAAATTTATTACATGCCTAAATGATGAGGGAAACCCTAATGTACGGATAAGAGGTATTCAGAGACCTATATCCTTAAGGCATATTTCAGTTTTGCAACTGAAGAAGTGTATTAGAAAAAGGTGCCAGTTGTATGCTATTCAGGTAGAAGAATTGTCTACTGAAAAAGAATCAAGTTTGGAAGAATATCCAGTGTTGAATGAATTTGTTGATGTATTTCAGGAAGTTCCTGGGTAACCACCCAAGAGGAATATCGATTTCACAATCGATTTGGTGCCTGGAACTGTGCCAGCTTCAAAAGCACCATACAGAATGGGTACTCCGCAGTTTAAAGAATTGCAAATGAAAATTGAGGAGTTGCTGAAGAAAGGGTATATACGGTCTAGTATATCACCTTGGGGTGCTCCAGTTATTTTTGTAAGAAATAAGGATGGCACACTTAGATTATGTGTGGACTACAGGAAGTTAAACAAAGCCACAATTAAGAACAAGTATCCTCTACCTAGAATTGATGATCTTTTTTATCAGTTAAGAGGTGCAAGAATATTTTCTAAGATAGAGTTGAGATCTGGATATCACCAAATACGTATTAAAGATGAAGACATCTGTAAATCAGCATTCAGAACCAGATATGGCCATTGTGAATTTACAGTGCTTCTTTTTGGTTTAACAAATGCTCCTACTACATTCAAGTGTTTGATGAATGGTGTATTTACAGAGTTTCTGTATAAGTTTATAATTTTATTTTTGGATGATATACTTACATATTCCAAAACAAAGGAGGAGCATGAAGAGCATCTCAGTATTACTTTGCAAATCTTAAGAGAAAATCAACTGCATGCCAATCTTAGCAAATGCATGTTCTATCAGAGACAATTGTTATATTTGGGCTAGATCATCTGTGAGGAAGGTGTGGCTATGGAACCAGTTAAAATTAAGGCTATTTTGGAATGGCCTACTCCTCGCAATGTCTTTGAGGTAAGATCATTCATGGGATTGGCTGGTTATTTTACCGAAAGTTTATAAAATATTTTTCGAGAATAACCAATTCAACTACATCTTTGCAAAAGAAAGGTGTACCTTTCATCTGGAGTCCGAAATGCGAAGATAGTTTCATAAACTTAAAGGAATTGCTTACATGTGCACCTGTATTGAATATTTTTTATCCTGATAAAGAATTTATGGTATGTACTAATGCATCACTTGAAGGGTTGGGTGGAGTTCTAATGCGGGAAGGACATGTGATTTTCTATGAATCACGGAAGTTGAAGGAGCATGAGAAGAACTACACTACTCATGACTTGGAACTAGCAGCCATTGTTCATGCCCTTCGCATGTGGAGACACTATCTTTTGGGAAATAAGTTTGAGTTAAGAACTGATCATAACAATTTAAAGTATTTTTTTTATCAACCTCAACTTAATGCCTGGCAAGCTAGGTGGGTTGAATTCTTAAGTGAGTTCAATTTTGATATCAAGTACTTGAAAGGAAAAGACAATCGAGTAGCTAATGCACTCATCAGAAGTGGACAACTGATGCATGTTTCAGCCATCAACACTTGGAATTCGGAATTACAAATCAGATTGCTTGAAGCTTTGAAAAGTGATAAGAATTATTTACAAGTAACAACAACATTGAAAGAAGGGAGTAAAGCATTAAAGTTCTACAATATTGTAGTAGCTATGAATGGAATCCTTCATTTTAAGGATAGGATCTATGTACCTGATCATAAAGAGTTGAAAAGAATAATATTGAGGGAAATGCATAATGTACCTTATGTAGGTCATCCCAGATATCATAAAACTCTTACAGCTGTAAAGAAGAATTTTTATTGGCAAAACATGAAAAAGGAGGTGGCTAATTACATTGCCCGTTGTTTAGAATGTCAAAGGGTCAAAGCAGAGCATCAATACCCAAGTGGTTTACTTCAGCCATTGCCTATTCTTGAATGGAAATGGGACACTGTAACTGTTGATTTTATTACAGGTTTGCCGAGAACCACGAGGAAGCATGATTCAATCATGGTAGTGGTTGATAAGTTAACCAAATCATCTCATTTCATTCTTGTTCAATCATCTTTCAAGGAAGCTAAAATTGTTGAGGTCTATATGAAAGAAATTGCTAGGTTGCATGGTATTCCAAAAGCCATTGTGTCGGATAGAGATCTGAAATTCACCTCTAATTTTTGAAAAGGTTTGTTTAATGAGTTTGGGACTAAGCTTAATTCAAGCACAACTTATCATCCCCAAACTGATGGGAAAACTGATCGTGTACATCAAGTCATTGAAGACATGCTCAGGATGTATGTCATGGACAAACCAAGCAAATGGGAAGAGTACTTGTACTTGGTGGAATTCGCTTATAATAATGGTTATCAAGAATCTTTGAAAATGAGTCCATTTGAAGCCTTATACAGTAGAAAGTGTAATGTTCCAATCAACTTGGATAAACCAGTAGACAAGTTAATCATTGGGCATGATATGCTTCAAGATATTGAAAATAAAGTGGTAAAGATAAAACATAATTTGAAAATGGCACAAGATCGTCAAAAGAGCTATGCAGATAAAATAAGGACACACTGAGAATTCCAGGTTGGGGACATGGTGTTCTTGAAGGTCATAGGCAAGAAAAATTCCTTGCGGTTGGGCAAATGCAAGAAATTGGCCGCTAGATTTTGTGGACCATTCGAAATCTTAAGCAGAGTGGGATTAATAGCTTACGATCTAGCACTACCGCCCACTATCAGAATACATAATGTGTTTCATATTTCATTTCAGAAAAAGTATGTTTATGATATTAATCATGTGCTTGATTGGTCTGTTCTTCAGGTGGAACCAGAAGGGGAAATGCAGGTTCAACCAATCTGCATATTGGATCACAAAAGAAGGATACTCAGGAATAGAGTCATCGGACAGGTAAAGGTCCAATGGAGCCATTACAATCCTGAGGAATCCACTTGGGAACTGGAAGATACAATGCGGGAAGAGTATCCGCATTTATTTTGAAAATGTGTATATAATAAAATATTACGACAACGAAATTTTGTATATGTTTTGATACAATGTTAATCATCGAGGACGATGAAGACTCTAAGGGGAGGGGAATTGTAACACCCCCTGGCCCAAGTTAGAGCTGTTATTGTAATTTGAACATTGAGGCTATGAGTATGTACATAGCATGATAATATTTTAATAAAAATACCAGTTGGTTGCATGAGGAGAAATACGTTGAAGAGGAGATCCATATATTAACCGAGGGTTGTGAGGGGGGTAAGGTTGACTTATGTACCTTGTTCCCTAAACCATTTTTTTATAAACCTTATGATAAACCCAAAAACCCATACCCCTAAGCCATATTCTTAGTGGCAGATTAATTATTAATTAATCATTATTATTTATTAATTAATCTAGAGACTTAGTGGATAATCGTGATTATGGATGGGAGGAAGTGTTCCTTTGGGATAGCCACGTGGGATCCCATAGGGGACACGGGGCAGCCTCGGTGATTCAGCCGTTAGTGGGGCAAGCTGATGTTTCGCACAGCCGGGTGTGGGTGGACAGGAGGAGGGAAAGCACGCAGAGCACGGGGGAGTGTCTGCTGAGTGCAAGAGAAGTGCGAAAATACAAAGGGAATTGAGACACGGACAGTGAAGAGCATCACTATGTGTTTTGAATTCTAGAGAGAGTGAAAAAATCTCAGGAAGAATTCCATGTGATGAACCTGAACCCGAATTGTTGATATTGACTAGTTTGGCCATGATTTCCTTGGTTGCATACACCAGTAAAATGGAAATGAAGCATGAGACCCAAAGGGATTCCCGACGTTTGCAATGAAGTGTGTCGTTGTGCGTTTTGGGAAGGAACTCAAGTGGGTCAATTGCGAAATTGTCAAGGAATTGGTTACTAAACTATTGTTTGTTGAACCCTGTGTATATCTTTTATCTATGTTAATTCCACCGTAGACTCTGAGAGTGAGTTGGGGGAAAATTGGTGAGATATCTCTGGTTAATGTTTGGATCTCGGCTTGGGGGTGAACTTGGGAGATGAAATAGTACATACTGGACAAGTTATAAGGTTGGATGGAGCGTGGCTTACATGCATCCAGTTGCCACATTCATGTGAAATTCAGATAAGTGTATCTATGTTTGAATTATAATGTTCATGTGTTTAATTATGCTTGAAATGTTCAATCTGTGGAATGAATGTGTAAATAAATGTAAGCCATGAATATGCTATATTAATCATGTTAGAAGGTTGGATTCATGAATGAGGTTACTTTCAATTGCATAAGCTATATGTTGTATTAATTTTGTATGTTCTTAGAATGATAGGCATAATCCTCGTTATGAAGTTTGAATGCCTGATTGAGAGTCTTTTGTATGAATTATGCTTATGGGAAAATAATGAGAATAATGGAGCCGATAATTGCATGCATATGGGTTTACACTGTATTTATGTGTATGTGTAAAGAAAATCTCTTTTTTTAATAGTCTTATGCATCGTAGATATGTATATGTGTAACAAGGGTACGTTCAATCAATAATGCAGAGAATATCCCCACACGAGCCATCAGTAAATATCATGATGTCATCGACGAACAAGAGATGGGAGATGGAGAGGCTATTAGATAGTCGGATCCCCTTAAAAGTGCACCGCTCCGTAGCTTTATGCAGGGCACGTCCAAGGACTTCAATGATCAGTAGGAATAATAAAGGGGTGAGTGGGAAACCCTGGAGAAGACCCCGCTCAAGTCGAAAAAAAGTGGATGCAGAAGCATTAACCAGTACCACAAAGAAAACAGACTGAACAGTGGCCATAATCCAGTTGACCATAATCAATGGAAAACCAACCTGAAAGAGAGACAAATGGAGGAAGGTCCAATTCACCTGATCATATGCCTTGCGGAGATCAATCTTAAGAATTACAGTAGGTATCTTCTTGATTTTGGCCGAGTGAAGTATCTCTTGAGTGGAGCCGATATCATCTTGGATCAAGAGGCCTTTTAAGAAAGCATGTTGTTCCATTGAGATGCCCGCTGATAAGATACCCTTAATTCGATTGGCCACCACCTTCGCAGTGATCTTGTAAAAAGAGTTGCAGAGAGAAATGCCTCGGTAATCATCAAATGTCAGTCCCTTGTATTTTTTAGGAATCAATGCGATGAAGGTAGCATTGGTGGCAGCCAGAATCCTCCCCTTGGCCCGAGATTCTTCCACAACTGCGAGAATGTCTAAAGCAAACAATTCCATGAAGGCCTCAAAGAACTCAATGACCCATCTATTGGGCCCGGGGCTCTTATCATGTTGCATCTATCCAATATCTTCCTTCACCTCCATCAGGGTGACAGGCATATTAAGGGTTGTGCCATCCTCAACAAAGACCATCGAGGGATAGTTCTCCAATAAACTCATCATATGTGCAATCGAAGCTCCCTGTGGCTAGGCGTAGACCTCTTTGAAATGTATAGTTCCCAATGCACTAATATTATGAAAACCTAACCGTAAAAACATGCATGAATTACACCTTTCATCTATTAATTGCATGTCTTGAAGAAGCTTAAGAGATCTTGCTTGAAATCAACACACCTTTTTGGGCTTTGCATTTTAGTAGTTTAAGAAAGAAAATGTTACTTCTTTTGTCTGAAGATCTTTGATGTCATTACCAAAAGAAAACATCAACATTATAGTGATTGAATTGTTAGTTGTAAATTGTAATTGATCAACAATAAATATTTTGTTGGATTAAAAAATTATCACAAATTATGTTTGCATTTTAACAAGCCTTCAAAGAAAAACTTTCCTCGTTTTACCCAACTCTATTTTGTTTCCGTACAAATAAACTCAAAGTTGCAGTGGTTGCATCTTAAAATTTCTTCTTTATCAACCATTAGAGTTTGTTTGCATCGAGTATTTCATAGTTTTTCTGCTATTGCATTAGATTGAACAAAGAAAGGAACCTATTTTCTCTCTTTCATATTAAAATTTATGCATCGAAAGGAAAGAAGTTGATATTGGCATCTAGCATTCTTTGGTTCGTCACTTTGAGTCAATAACATCCTTAACAAGTTTCGCACCATACCTTTGAGTTAAAAAACAAGCATTGAAACAAATGGTTAAATTAAAATCAATCATAATTCATTTTAGAGAAAATTTATCGTAAATCAAGTAGGAGGGCCTTGGTTTAGGGTTGGAGAGTAAACATCTTCAAGGCCACCAAACAAAAAACTAGTAGATTGATTAACAAGAGAAAATGTATTATTAGCAAAAAGTGTTTGATAAGAAAGTACATATAACATGTGTAAGACACTATGGTCAAGCTAGCCAACCGAGGAAGATATCATGTCCTCACATGTTTAGTGGGATTAACATGTGTATAGGGGTTCTAAATTGAAGTGGAAAGTCCTCAAGGTGACACCACATTTCTCTAGAGCTTTGGGTCGAGGACTTCAATCATGTACTCCCTACCCATACATGTAATCTCAACTCACAATTGTTTCCTCGGACATTGGTTATGAAGTGGTAACCTTACTTGTTATTCCTAGGAAAACACACAGGTGAATGCAAGTGGGAAATCATTATGGCACCTGAGACAAACATGTAACATTCGCCTCATATCCTTCAGCAAGTACTTGCACTTTGGGTGATTGATTTTTTTTAAGTAAGTACTCACGAGGGTTTGAACTTGTGACCTTCCATTTACAACTTCTCATCTCAATTACTCATTACCAATTGCTCTAACCCCCCATGGACTAACACATTGGGTGATTGTTATGTGAGGCTTATCGTAACTATTTCATTCACGCCTTCGTTGGTTGATTACCAGGACTTCATATACCATAAGAATCATTTTTCAGAAGGCTCGCTTTACTCATCTCTTCACTAATTTCATAAGAGCATTAACCACCCTTCTCAAGTTTTTCGAATAGTAGTTTGCTTGTTGTGACTTAAAGTTGTTTTTGAAGTCATGTGCTTTGTGATATATTGTGTATAGTTGGCCTCAAAATTGATTGAGTTTTTTCTTTCATTTTTATTAAAAGCCTTAGAACATTCCAAAGTGGTTGAGAAACCAATCCGTCACTCAACGGGGTAGAGAGGAGAGTCACCAAAAATCAAAGGTCTTGCTACTTCGGGGAGAAGCTGACACTCACCTGATGTTATTCACAACAATTCAAAGATGAAACATGTACAACTCTTGGAAGTCTTGTTGGAAAAAAGTACTTATTCCTCAAGCTCCGATCAATCCCCTTCACACAAAGACTTTGTTCGGGATCCTTTAAACATAATTGAATAATTTGATCCATTAGAAATCGAGACTATTGATGATCAAACACTTGCCAACATTAATTCTCCTTTAACAAATCCTCACAATACAGTGCTTCCTCCATACCACAATTTAGTGGAGCTCCCCCTGCTACCAACACGCTTCACAATACAGGTACACATCCTTGTGGAATGTCGACGATAAGCATTTCAGTTCTACCACATGGTTTCCCTATCACTAATCCAACAACCACGAATAGTTGTGTGCCTATTGCTGCCTTTTTAGGTCCTAATCCTGAAGGTGGGTCAGCATCATAATCAAGTATCCCTACCGATGGGTCAACGTTACCAAAAATGGTTTTTTCCTATGGTTGGGTTATTCCATCCAACACTAGTAATATCTTAGGTGGTTTTAATCCTCCTCAAGGAATTCTTAATTTTTGGCTTAGTCTTGTTTCTAAGGGAAACTCTACAACGTGGAACAATAATGTTCGCAGCAAAAACTTTTCACCTTGGAGCGGAAATGTTCCATGGAATTATCCTCCGCCATGGGGTGGTAATTTTCCATGGAATTATCCTCCACCATAGGCTGGTAATGTTATAGGGGGTAATCCTACACCATTAAGTGGAAATATTCCTACGAGAAACCCTCCTCCTATGAGTGGTAATGTACCAGGGGACACCAATGCACCTATTAATGCTACTCTGTCATGGAGTGGATTTTTTCATGAAAGAAACCATCCTCATTGGGGAACACCTCCCACTTGGGGAAACAATCCACCTTAGGGGGGCGATTTTCTTGGGAGAAACACTTCTTTGAATACAAATCAATTCCATGGATAGAACCCTTCCTCTGGAGGGAATCAGACTCCACCCGTCAAAAATACTACTGCATCGATTCCAATATGATCACCATTTTAGGCCACATTGAACTTATTGTTGAATATTTAGCTCAAGCACCTTGTGATATGTCTACATTAAAGGTCCTTCATAGCTGCCCAACGTAGCAAAAGGCCTTGTTTCTCCCCATCGATGCAATTGATTCATCAGATGCTCATTTAATTATATTTGATCTTGACCAAGCTAAGCCTCAACTTCCTCTTCAAATCATGTTCCAAATAAAAGTGTCACCCCATGGAAATAATGTTTTTTGAACCATAGTGGATGAAGGGTCATCAACATGTGTCATGGCATTGTCCTATTGGAAATCTATAAGGTCTCCTAGGTTAGTCCCATCAAGCATGAAGTTGAAATTTTTTGATGGTCGTTCTTTCCAGCCTCATAGACTAATGAATGCCTACCCTGCTGAGTTGGGTGGCAAGACAGTCACAATCAAATTTAAGGTTTTGGATACTCCTTTATATTACAATCTTCTATTGGGACGAAGTTAAATACATTCTATGACATCGGTTGTATATTCGGTATTCTGTGGCATTCGGGAAAAATTGTTACAATTGACCAATTAGACTATTGCACACCTAATACAAGTACCAACATCCACTCGAATGTTCCTCTCATATGGGATGCTCGAAAAGTTGTTCAAGGAATTGACATTGGGATGTTTAAAGGTACATCTATCATGGCTACTTTCACCCTCCCTTCACTAGTTTCTTCTGTAAAAGATATTGTGGAATATATCTTTTAAGATAACCCTATCAAAGTGACTTGCATCAAAGCTTTTCTTTTTCGGTTTTTTTAATATGATTATGTTATTGTTGTTTTGGATACAATATTTTGAGTTGGATTCCTAGTTGCTTAGAGATCATGTTGTGTACATTCTTCGATCTAGTTAGGTATATTTGAAAGCTTTTATATAGGTTTAGGTTTTCCCTCAGTTATGATGCATTTAAACATTTTTCCACCCGAATTTGTCATAGGGTCGAATGTATTGGATGTTAGTGAGACTTTTTTATTTGCATTTTGCACCAGTACGATAGAAGAGACTACCTAATATGGGATACTATAGTCAACACCCTCTTTCCATTTTGGTGCCCAACATAAGTTTTCCACATAGGCCCGAGAGCCTTATTATTCCCATTATGACTTGGATTTTGAGACCACGCGCTTCTATCTCATCTTTCTTTGGCTATTTCTTGATGGGATCCCAACTTTTTTCTCAATTTACTTCTACATTTGTTAAAATACTTGCTTGCACATC